>JAJQWJ010000004.1:12331231-13581231 GCA_023637945.1 Phaethornis superciliosus | reverse complement strand
AATTGAAAAAAAGCTATGATATGATAAAACCGCTGAATAGGATGAAAATAAGGAAAAAGAATGGAAACGAGATAGTTGATTCCAATTAAATAAACCTTAAATATACAGAAATAATTTCTTTATAGGGAGAAGGATCCTTTGCTCATTAAATAATGGTTTGAAGGGGCAATTCTATAGTAACTGTTGAATGATGTAAGCGCATGATGGAATATCAGGGTAATTTAAAGCTTGTCGTTATGAATTTGTTCTTTATTTTTATAGCAGTCATTTATGTTCTAGCTTGGGCAAAATGAATATCAAAATCCAATCTTGTAAGTCATGCTGCTGCATCAACAGTGAAAGGCTAAACAAGGAAACTGTGGGATGAACGAGGCAGACAGTTTACATGAAAAAAAGGCACAGATTAGACTGAGGCACTCAGAAGAAGGAAAACTTCTTTTGGCCCCTCCTTGGGGATGTTCAAGGCTTTGTGCGGCTTGGTCTAGTGGGAGGCTTCCCTGCCTATGCAAGGGGATTGATACTGATGATCTTTAAGGTCCCTTCCAATCCTAACCATTCTATGACTCACTGATGGGGCCCTCAGAGACAGGATTCAAGGACAACAATGAGCAAACGGATGAAAGTTGAGTCAAAGATTACTTGCACAAACTCAACCCATGCAAGGTCATGGGACTCCACAGGTAGCACCTAAAGTTGCTGAGGGAGCTTGTTTATGCCCATGTAAGGTCATCCTCAAGGATTTCTGAAAGGCTGGGGAGACTAGGTGGATATACCCAACAACTGGAGAAAGGCAAATATCACATCTGTCTTCAAAAAGGAGAGGACAGATGATCTGTGAAACTTGAAGGCAGTCAGACACCCTGAAGCAATCTGGGCAGTCAGACACCCTGAAGACTTTACACCCTGAAGTAATCATGGCATGTATCCTCTTTTAGCACATCCCTGGTACCCTGGGTACTTGTGAGAGAAGAAGGTGATTGAGACAATCAGCATCATTGACCAGGTAACTTGTGTGATAAAGTGATCATATTTATAGAAGAAGTGGGGATCAGGGCATATAATTTATGTTGGCTTTGGCAAGGCTTCAAACAGTGTTCTACAATGTCCTTTGAATATATGCTAGACATTAGAGTCTGGGTTAAATGCCTGGTTGTGGGCTGAGCTCAGCAGTGGTGTTCACTGAGCCATATCTGTCTGGAGAGTTGTGCCCAATGGGGTCCCTGTGGGATCTGCTCTGAGGCCTGTCCTGGTTACTGTCCTTAGCAATGAGTTGGGGAGATCACAAAAAGTGCTTTGTCAGGTTTGCTGGTAACACCAGGGCTGTGAGGATGGAGTTGATTCACCTGGGAGCAGACAGAGTTGCAGGGCACTTAGCATGACAGTGCTGATGTGGAGGGGAACAGTGAGATGGAGAAAGGGACAAGCTCTTTATAGTAATGTCTGGCTGCATGTAATAAACACTTTTGGCTTTCCAAGGATAACAGCCAAGCCCTGGAGGAATTTATCTGGGGGCCCTGGGGTCTCCATTCATGGAGGCTGCAAGCCCAGAGCTGTGCTCCTGCTCTGTGCAAGTTATGAATGAGAAGCCTCTTGGGGCTCTGGGCTCTCACTGATGCTCTGAGAAGTGGCTCTGTGATTTTGTGAAGCAGAGAACAATAGACCCTTGTGGGTTTTTTAAGTGAAGTTGAAGGTTTCACATAAGTGCAGCTCTGATAAAGTAGGTGGAAAGCCTTGGCTTCGCTAAAACATTTTATCATTTTAGGTAATAAATGGGATTAATCAAATATGTGTTCAAAATGCTGTGACTTTGTACTGGTGAAGAGAAGGGTAACCTTCTCTCATATCCTTGCAGCTAATTGCAGTCTGCATATCAGGTGCCATGATCTTTGCTTAGTCTCATTTACACCTCTACTAAGCAGTTGTAAAAGTGTTACCATCCGGATTGCTTGATGTTTTAAATCTATTTTGTGTGTGCGGAAATCACTACTTAAACACTGGGGTCCCACATTGTTCTTGGGTAATCAGGCCGTTTTAGCAATATCAAGAAAACAGTATCCTGTTACAAACTTTTTTGCTTGCGCCAGACTGGAAGAAGTATGGGTGAATAAATTTTAAATATCTTTTTTGAAACTAACTCCTCCACTCCCTGTGGACTTTGCGAATGGTGCCATGACCATTACCTTGATTTTTGAGTAATTTCCATGTCAGTGTTGTCTCATGCATATAAATTTTGTGTCTGAGCTCTCAGACTTGCTGCGTGTGTTTTATTGAGCCTTGTCTAAGGTGCAAGGTCTATCCATGTTGGTATACTCAGATTTTACAGTGGTAGCTATCACTGTAAGGAGCAAGCAGAGGACCGCAGATTGATTTGCCATAGCAGTAGAAAGGAATCTGATACCAATAGACCTAACTGAAAGCTCATGCTTCACCCAGCAGGGTTCAGAAGACTGCATTGTTATTTCATTTTTGGGCTTTGAATAATGTGATAAATGACCTCTAGTCTTGCTTTGTTGTGTCTCTTTGCTCCATTTACTTGTTGCCATCTTGCTCCCATGAATATTTCATCATTATTTCTACAAAACATCACCCAGCAGGTTATGTGAGCATTAGTGTTTGAGAAAGCAGAAGCTGTCAGTACCAAGCTTTTGAAGAGGTTTTCCATTTATTCACAGCAGAGGTGTGGGAAAGGTCAGAAGAACCTCACTGACTTAATGAAGAGATGGAAAAGGAGGTAGAGAAAGAAAACAGAGAGAACAGATCATTCTGCAGATTGTCATAGGCAACATAATATAAGCACACACAGCAATTTTTTTTTTTGTTGTTTACTGTAATTGTGACACTGTTATGTCTTTATAAAACACTCAGGAAAGACACTGCAGATTCATTGACTTTATTGCCCCTGACCAAAAGGAAAATGACTATGGAAAGAAATCAGCACCGAGCATTGTGCATACAGCTCTTTGAAGCTAGCTGGAAGCACTGTGCACTTTGTAGCAGAACAGTCCTTCTGGAGAGAATGAAATACTACTACAACAAAAATCTTAACGAGACCTGGGCTGTGTCAGTCTAGGAGAGGTCATCTGGAAGTACTTTTTACATTGTACTGACTGACTGCAGAGTTTGGCCCTGAACAATTCCTAGGTATACCATTTCCCAGCTTTTAAACTCCTGAGGTGGCTTAGAGACTGAAATCTGAAGTAGACTTCTGAGAAAAAAATATTTTTGAGGTCAGTTCTATGCTTTGCAAATATTTTCTCTCTATATCACAAGGCTATGGATATTTGTATATTGTGTAGTTATAAAATGACTGGCTCACGGAGAAGCTATTCTGATATAAAGTGGGAAAAAAGGGCAGAAAAATTTGTAAGGGGTAGGAAAAAGGAAGAATTTGAAATTTAGTTAGTCAGAAAAGTTGACAGGGAGTTGCAGGTTAGTGTATTTCCTTCAAAGAGTTTCTTGTTTTGAAATTTGTATATTAGTTTTGGTATTGCAAGGGTCAACTAAATGTTCCTCAGCAACAAAAGGTCCAGTTCTGCTTCGTGAAGAAATTCTTTGTGTGCTTGGTTGGGAGGGTCTTAATTCTTCTCAGACCAGCTGTCATAATCTTGTTTCTTATTCCTAACTCATATGGTGGATTGTCCTTACATATTTGTTTCTGCTGGATTAGAGATAGTGCTGGTGCCTGGACCTCAGCCTGCCAGTGCCTCTGCCAAATATATGGCGTATGCATCTTCTATACTTGCAGAGTATCTGCAGAAAGACCTCTATTTGCATCAATACAAAAGGATACACGCAACCCTTTAACCTCTCTATATAATGGGAAAGCTAAACTGTATGCACGCTTGGCTCTACAGAACAACCATCTCCAGCAGCCAAGACAAGGTAAAGAAAACAATAATTAGGCTGATTCAAACAGAGGTTCTTCATGGGGAAGCTAGTGTCACTTTTATGAATGCTTCATCCTAGTAATGCCATGCCAGTTTTCTTCCTGTAAATATTGGTCACGGCCTAATACTTGGCAACTAATGTTTTAAATGTGTTAGTTGGCTTCAGTAGCTTTGTAGGGTAAATCTTTCTACTACAGTTTGTGACCTGCCTGTGGCCAAAAGGCCAGGGCTTTTCCTACCAGGTTTACTCTATGTATTGGCAAGAAGTGTTTTTTTCCCTCCATCACACTGTGGTGCAGCTGATCCCAGCTCAGGTGAGAAGGCTGTGGGCACTGTATCTGTATGCAGCTCTCTATCTTCCTGTGGCATTTAGAAAGTCAAGACCAGTCTATAGAGGGAAGAACAAACCTAAGCAAAGCAAAGCAAAGCAAAGCAAAGCAAAGCAAAGCAAAGCAAAGCAAAGCATAAAAATGGTCACTATCCCTGAAAGAACTCAGTTCCTCATTGTGCCACCTGTGGGGAAACACAGTGCTGGGCTAATTACCATCAGACAACCAGACTTATCAACAGAGAAGCTGAGCTTTTAACTTGCCTGAATTGACAGTTACATGTGTGCTTAAATAACCAGAGGGAGGCTGGAATGAGTAACAGCTATGCAGATGGAAGATACAAAATAAGTGCTTAAAAAAATTAATATTAAAATGGTGGGATATATCATCCACTGATGTAAAATAGTATAACATAATTTGAAGGCAATAGGCTTTTATCAAAACCTGCTTTTATGAAAGAGGTGAGTCTGTTACACAAAATGTCTTTGTTCTGTAGTATCCTTCATGATTAATGAATAATTCCTCACAGTGGGTCCAGAGAAACAGAAGAAAGACATTTGCTTTCTCTCCCAGTTTACTTAGAGCACTGTCTTACAATAGTGACATAGCAGCAAAGTACACTCCTGATGCTCTTATTACACTCTATTATGGTGCTCTGCTTTGAGACATTGTCAGTGTTTTTCCTTTTTGCTGTGATGAACAGAATGTTTTACTAATGCTGTAGAACTCTGTTATTTATATTACCATCTGATGTCCAGCACTTTTTTTGCTGTCTCTTGGAAATACAAGCAGAAAAGTATTATAATAGTTTAGCTGACTCTCTCTTTATCTGTTGTGCTCTCCCTCTAAGAAGCATTAATTGACTTGCAGAATACCATCAGGAAGAATATTCTGAAGCTTCACAGACAGGCAGCAAAGCATCTGGGATCTATAAGCTCAGCTGAGGAAAGAGCTAAAATTTGTTGCCACATCCCTGACAGACCCATTTGTGGATTAGGTGTAGATAATAAGATGTTCAGATGTTCATTCTTCAAGATCAAACCTAGGACCAGGAAGCAATTTGTGTTTTATTGCAGAAAAGTGGAAACCACTACCTACAACCAGGGAATCAGAAACCTAAATGGCTTAAATTAGTACATGCCCTTAAAATGTATATGTATTTTAGGCAGTCTTTTACACAGTAGTAATACTTGGTCATTTTAAATGGACCATCACTGAGCATATCTGTATTACAGATTCACCATTTTTGTTAGAACCCACATTGCAAAAGCTGGAAAATTGCTAATCCACATGATGTCCAATTAGTCTTGTGAATTATTATTATACATATACAGCTAGAGTGTTTTTTAACAACATGCAAAAATTAATGCTCAAATAGGTAGCTCAGTGTAAACACATTTTATTGTTATGGTTTTATATGACTTATTCTGAAATTCACAGGGAATGAAGTAGTAGTACTGTATCGCACTAGTAACTTCAGGAACTTTGAGGAAGGTATAAAAGACCCCTTGACATTACTCCTTATCTGCACCTCCTGGGACAGCATGGCTTAAAGTGCTGAGGAAAACCTCTTTATCTCATATTTTTTAAGATCATTAATGCTGCAGTCTCTTGAAAATTGTTGTGGATGTGCTCTCCTTGCTCTCCAGTATCCCAGCTGTTTTTGTAAAGCAGGGAATAAGTCGTGGACCAGTTCATGGGTAACCAAGTAGGAGATACTGTAAAAGACTGCATCTAGAAGTAACACAGTAATTGATGCAAGTATTTTCACTGCTAATTTTTCTACCAGGAGGAACCTGGACATAAAGGGTGTTCCATGGAATAGGACACTATATATTTAATGTGAGCAGGAAGGTACAGTTTCTTTTTTAATAACTCATAAATCACAGCTTGTGAATTCATAAACAGAGAGTTCTCCGAAAAGTTAGAATTTTTTGATTGTTACACAGGCAGATCTCTGGCAGCTGCACTATAGAAATCCTGAAGTGTAGGAAGTGCATTAAATATAACTGGATGGGGTTAAAAAAACCTTCCCTCGGTGTCAAATTATTTTATCGCAGTGCATGTTGGAAGTTTGTTATTACTGTTCATATGGAATCTGCAGTATTGAGCAGGATATAGGTCTAAACATGCCTGAGGTGAGAGCCAAGATAACAACTTCTATAAAATTGTCCTTTTGATAAATTTGCCTGTCCAGAGATAGAAAGATGAGCACTTTCTCTTTTTAAGTGTGTTTTTAATTTCTGGATAAAAGAAACACTTTAGAAACACACTTACATGGCAAAATTAAATGCATTTTTCTTGTGGCTGTTCTCTCCACTGCTATTTCAAAGGAAGAGGACTGAACAGTTCTGCAGTGGAGCAATGCCACTAAACATTCCGTTCTCAGAGAGATGCATTGAATTTTTGAGCCCTCATAAAAATACATCACAATAACATGGTGTCAAAGGAGCTTTCATGTTTGATTTTTTTTAAGGCTAGTGTCAGTGATGTTTCTACAATTCTATTATCCACCTTTATTAGGAAAAAAGGCAGACACACAGGTTACACGTACAACATTCAAAAGAAAAGTGTAGTAGAGGCTAAAAGGGCTTTTCTTGTTTCTAAGATTCCCAGCAAAATTAAACAGCTCAGATGGCAGATGTTGGTTTAAGTGTTGGCTGTAAATTAGCCATTATTCAAGCAGCATTTAAGAACATCTGCACCTCTGAACTAAAACATGCTTTAGAGTTGTGGGCTCTACTTTTTTGTCCGCTCTCTACCTATCCTTTAATTCTAGAGCCTGTCTTTGATAAATGTGCTCTCTTGAGGTCTCTGAACTGACAGGAGAAAGGCAGTTTTACAAAAACTGAGATGATTATGGTTTCCTTTTATGGTCCCTTTTTGTCAGTCTGTGGGATGGGCTTGTTTCCCCTAAACTTAGTGGTTAATCTCCTCCATGGCCAGCCCCATCTCTCTCCTACCCATGTGTGAAACCCAATCCACAACCTAGCAAATCCTTCTCACAGCTTTGTTATGACTCTCATTTACACAAAAAGAAGCAGACCTAAGCCCCAAAGCCAGTAATACAGAGGCCAAATTGTTCTGTATGAAAAACCTTATGAGCATGAGGAAGAAAAGGAGAGACTTCATGTAGCCTCATTGATTTTTTCTCTGAATTGCAACAGTATTGAATGTTTTTCACCCCAGAAGTATTTTGCAGAATTAACATGTTCAAATGATTATTCAGAATGGCTTCTCTGCTTGCAATTGTCTATTTATGTTTTGGAGAGATACTTACATTGGCACTGAAGTGAGCAGTTGGAGGGGAACAGTGAGAAAGGTGAACTTGTTTTGTGTTTTTTTGACTGTAAGCCTTCAGAAAAGGCCTCTGAAATGGAGGGAGGCATGAAGAAAGAAATTGTATCCTTCAGGTGATTCAAGTAAAAACATTCAGCAAAACACTGAGTCCTTGCTGATTTCCACTGATTCTCTCCTGTGAAATCTGTCCTTGATTCACATCCTCAGCAGTAATCAGTGGCATGCTTTGGGAAATGCTTGAAGCATTTACTTTTCTTTTTTACACATGCCAGTAATATACGTTCACTAATAATTTCTGCCTTGACACAAGGCCCACTCAAAATGATGGAAAGACACCTGTCCAGTTTGTATGGGACTGGTCACCAAACTTTCATGTAACAAATGACTAAATTCATCCTAGTTAAAAAAGGACTGAATTTATCTTAGGGCTATGCAAAGGCACTGTGTATTTTTTCTTTGCCCAACAAACACTATTTGTTTATTGTGAATTATTTTCTGGTTTGGATGTGGAAGTTGAAGGGCTGAAGATGAAATAGAAAAGGAAATGAAAAAGAGAAAAAAAAAGAGTTCCACAGGGCAATACAAGGTAGGTACATTTCAGAAAAGTGGGTTACCTGAAACACTATTGTCCCCACTGATCCTGAAGAAACAGAATGATGCAGGATCTAGAAAATAAAATTGTAATAGCTCCATAACTACATCTTTCACAACTTCAGTTTTGCACTAAGTCCTGTGGACTTGGCAGCAAGCCCAGAAACAGATGTTTTGCACTACATTGACAAATAGTTTGGTGAGACCCAGGACAGAAGCATAATTTTCCATCAGGCATGCGAAGTAACTTTTTGTGTACTCGTTTTCTGCAACCCAGATGACTACATTTTGGAAGAAGGAACAGGGTTGCTTTGACACCTGTGAGCAGAAAGGACTTTAGACGAAGACTGGGTCTTGGTTGCAGCTTTCTGTGTCCAAGACCCAGAGAGAGGATTCTGGATAGAGTGACTGCTGATAAGCTGTCCTAGCAGTCAACATGATTTCTGCAAATAACTAATCTCTGCTTTTTTTTTTTTTTTTTTTTTTTTTTTTTTTTTTTTTTTTTTTTTCTTACTTGATTTGCAAATTGCCTTATGATGATTTGCAAGGTACAAAGTCTCCATAGGCATGCCTACTGATATGGCTTAGTAAATATTGAATTAAAACCTGAGAGCCCTGCGAGGCTCTAATGGAACATTTATGTGTACAGATATCACACCTACTGTAGAGTGGGAATCCACTGTGTTCATTTTGGTAGCAGATACTCAATTTACAAGCTCATGCAGAGCCTGTGTTACCACATGGGCAGCTCTCCCCTGAACTGCACAGTTTTGCTGCTACTGGTACTTCATTTGCACTGATGGAGGGTGGCACAAGCTTGCTTTGCCGTGCTGCAGACACACTGGGAAACCAAAGCAGATTCGTGTTCCTTTGCTTTAGAAAACTTTTTTAGATTTTTAGTTTCCTAGCTAAGAAAGCAGGATAGGTTGGCAATGGCCATAAATCTGCATAAATTGGCACTACCCCTAAAAAAAGTTTTGCCCTCAGCTCCTTGCTCACGTTCTCTTCCCTCATGAGAGTAGAAGCAATTGTTTGATTGCTTAGTGGGTCACCTTAGTGAAGACAAGGAGACTAAATACCTTCTTACTTTTGCCTCTTGGTTTTATGTTAGTGTTCATTCACTCTGTGGTGCAAAAATATTTGTTCTATCATGAGGATGTGGACGGCTGGAATGTTACCCAGCCAAGCAGTCAAAGGAAAAGCAAAGGCAAGTCCGTTCATGCCCATGATAAATAGCAATGCCCACTTAAAAATGACGGCAAATTTCTGGCTGAGGGTCATTCTTCAGTGCTGCCACAATTTGAATTACCTGTGGCTGATAGCATCTGTGATAAAGGGGTGGTAATGCTTTCCCCCTCTTCCTGTAAGTTTTCAGTGTAAGTTTGAGATTCTGGGGGCAGGTACTCTCTCCTATTAGGTATTTGTATACCATCCTGCAAAATACTGTTCTGATATAGGCTGGACTTCTGCGGTGCAAAGAATGGCATTTAATAAAGCAGTGGAGAAAGGGAAACAAAGGAGGATTGCTGTGTTTCTACACGGCACCTCTCTACACACTGTGGTAGTGGGGGGGGTGGTTGGTGGTAAGATCATTTGTGAAGGCACATTTCTGCTTTCGGGGAACTATGCTTTTCTCACTACGCAGCCAATAAGGAGAGGTATGTCATCTGTCCCATGTGTGTAAAGCAAATGTCAAGAAGTCTCCCTAAGGGGTACCCACAGAGAAGTAATGTGACAAGAGTTGACATACTGCATGCCCACAAGAGCAGAGCCACTGGCTCCTGAACAGTTTACACAGCTGTATTGTATGAGTAGGGTGTCATCAATTGGCAATTTCTTTCCAGCACACGGCAGCAGTTCCCAAAAGCTTGTGTGTGCTGTGTACACGACCCAGACTGCCTGCTCCTGTAGGGACAGGATCACCATGTTCTTCAATACAGTATATGAACAAACTTCTTCCTGTCCTGAGTGGTTTTCTTATACAGTGTGAAAAAACATCTAGCATCACATCAAGCCTCATAAACCCTTGGAATCCGTTGTTTATAATTGCCCACCCATAAATTGATGGAAACCACAGGAAGGGTCAGGAAGAGAGGAGCCCTTGGTAAGTCTTTATTTATTTATTTTTAAAATGTGATCATTCAGACTGCAAATAGGAGAAAGCAAGACTTACCTGTACTGCTATTGGTGAATAGGTAATAATGTTTATGACATAATATTTGAGAATAATTGAAACCTAAGGGGGAAAATGGCAGAGAGATATGTGGAAGGCAGAGACAGTGAAAGAAAGCCCACTTAAGTAAGATTGACAAGCAATAACATTTAATTGTTTTTAAGGGAAAAGTGAGAAATGACTTTAATACCATTTTAAAAGAAAAAAAAAAGCAAGCTGGTTTATACAGATCAATCTCTGCAGGCGGGAATTTTACCTGCTGAAAGCTGGGGATTTGAGCTGGTGGTTGTTGTAGCTTCCAGCAAAAGCCTTATTTTGAAAAAGCTAGATTAATGTTTCTTCTTGGTTGTTAATTTGATTTTACTGCTAGTGAGCTGGCAAAATGTACATGTTGCTCTGCTGCAGTGCTCTGCAAAATAGCTGTGCCTTTGCCAGACAGAATTGTAAGAGCCACCAGTATACAATGGATGCTGGGCAGGAGGTAGGTCTCCTTGCACTTGAGTCAGGTTGTGCACAAATGCAGTTCCTCCTGTGTCCAAGATGAATAAATAAATTCACATTCAGCTTCTACTTCTCATGAGGCTGTCAAGCACCAGTAGGTGGCAGAAATTCTGGAGGGATGTGTGGGCTGCTGCCTCAATGGGGTCTGTGCTAATGCCCCTGTGGGTGCTGCTGTCAGAGGCATTAATTTGCAAGCTGATTGATAAGGGGTAGGACTAGGTGGCATTGTCACCAGGTGGATGATTGCGGTGCCTGTAAATATATTCCTGCTATGTTTTCACAGACGGAGACACAACCCAAAATGTCAGAGGAGTGGGAAACTGAGCACAGGAACGTACTTACCCCCATGGTTCCTGACACAGGCCATGAAGGCCTTTCCTCTGATGGACAAAGCCACCACAGCTGGTGTATTAGATGCAGATGTTGGACTGTCACCTATTCCTGTGAAGGCAAATGCAATGAAACTTCTTGTTTCCTGAAGCAGCTGGTTTCCACCAAGACGAATGAGATGAAACTACTGGTGGCAAATATGGAAGAGGGCAGACAATTGGGTAGCACTGTTCAAATCTTGCCTTCTGACAGAAGGAGACATTCTGGTGCTCATCTCCAGGCTCAGAGAGCAGAGAGCAGAGGCAAATGCAATCTTGTGACTTGAGGCTTGTTTGCTTTGGGCTGTCACAAACATCTTTTGACCTTTAACATGAAGGCAGCAAACCTCACCGGGCCAGTGATGCGGAACTGCTTTTATTTATGTCAGCTCCAAATCGGAAGGAGGTTATTACCATGCTTGGTAACCAAATATTCACCTCATTTCATGCATGTCTGCTCCCTGGCCATGCTGGCAGGCAGCCTCATGCCTTGTGTGGCAGCCCTCAGCAGGGTGAACAGAAGAGAAGGTTCACAAGGGAGAAGGCAGCCAGCTCCATTTCAGCCTCCTTTCTCCTGTGCTGTCCTATAGGTGATGTGGGCACAAAACCACTCCCAGGGCAGGAAGAGAAAAACACTAAAAAACCCACAGAAATACATGTGAGTCAACAAGTGGGAATCAACATGCACAGGCCCCTTCTTTCCATGATGCTTGTTGTGAAGACTGATGTCAGTAGGACTATAGGGAGTTCTTCCAGAAGGGAGAGGCTGTAAAGGAGGAGGAATACACTTGTGGGATTTGTAAATCATGCCATGAACTTCATATGGTGAAAGTCAATGAAGGCAGCACTGGAAAGTCCAACAAACCTGAAAGTGGGAATTCTGCAGCCTGATTGGAGAAAGCAAACCCTGCAGGTGGGGTTGGTTTTGAGTTTTATGTGGTCTGGATCGAAGGGAGTATGTGACAGGAAAGTTACATGAGCAATTGTTGGGGTGTTTCTGTATAACTTAAAACAGTCCAAACAAAGCTGGCTTCAGCAGACTGTCTTCTTACCCAGGCACATACAACATATAGCCATATGAGCCTGCAAAGATATCTTAGCTTCTACTGTGTAGGGCTTTAAGATAAGACCCCAAATAACAGGATACATCCCACCACAAAGCTTCTCAACAACAGGAATTACATGCCACGTAGACAAAATGCTGTCCACTTAATCTCAGAAACTGGTGATTTCTTAGCAAAAGCAGGTGAGGAGCAATCAGCTGCCCTGAGCTGGCCATGGAGTTAGGGTGTGCAGCCAGGGCCACCTTGCTCCACAGCCCATGTGCTGCCTGCCACAGGTTATCCCCCAGGTTGTCCCCCAGGTTATCACCCAGGTTATCCCTCAGGTTATTCCCCAGTGAGGGCAGGGTGTGCGGGGACAGGTGGAGGGGTTCTGGAAGGGCCTGAAGCCTAAAACACAGCCTGTGCCTGTGAGGAGAAAGCCTTGCTGGGGTAGTGCTAGCCACGGCTGTACTCTCTTGCATGGGTAAGTAAATGTTTTGCATAGTGCCACAGAGACTGAGAGAAAGGGGAAGCCTTCCACCTTCAGGGAGCTGATTATAAGGCAGCTCAAGCTGAGCAGGAACTTTTAGTTGATCCAAAAGTCAAGACAACAATTTACTGCAATGCAGAGCAATCTTCTCTGTTTCTTTCATTTATGCATAGCTACCTGTCCTGTAAGACCAGGTGAGTCCTCAAAGAGATTGGACACTCTCTTGAACTTAAGATGGGACAGAGGTGGTGAAAAACAAGTAAAAAGCATATTTAGTTGACATAGATGGAAATGTGCACTTCAGTTCCATAAAATAACTGGAAATAAGTAAGGATCGACTATCACATAAACCCCTTTTGTTTGTTCATTTGTTTTGTAGGAGTTAGAACACACCTTAGAATACTGTACAACTATCTCCATCAATTTTTAAATTATATTGTTTTAAATCTATTTTTCTTCTGATCTAGATTTCTTCTGAAGCTTTCCTAAAAAGGCAGCAGCCTCTTCTAGTCTGGTTCTTGACTTTCTTCACTCCTTGCATTACTGCTACATATCCTGAGGCCAATTCTGATGGTTGTTCTAAATTTCAAGTGACAGCTGCAGTGCAGAGAGGGCAGAGTTGATAAGATGTGCTCTCCTAGGGTCACTTTTGGAACATGAACATGGTAATCCAGTGCAGACAGAACCACACTAGAAATACACAAGAATGACCATCTAGGAAGCATCAAAGAAGTCCACACGTGACGTTTCAGTTGCAGAAACCAAGGACTCATTGTCTGTTACTGTATATTTCTGTATTCGATATTTCTATGCAAAAAGTTGCTAAATATAGCCTGTTCCAACCTTTCCTCCACAACATAAATGACAAGGGCTGTGGGAGAGACTGGTTTTTGTGAAGATGTTACTGACGTTCAGTAAGGTTATCACTTCAGGTTACATGGATGTTTGCAGAAGCATTTTAGTTGCAACTGGAGTGGAGTGGAAAAGCAGAATCAAGAAGTAGTTTGCCAGTTGGGTTTCTCTCTGTCTACTGTAGTAAACAGGGAGAGTATAAAAATACTTCTGAAAAGTACCTTTGGAGTAGAAATAATCTTCTTGATTGACAGACATCTGTGTACAATAATATATAAGGAGTAATTTTAGCCCATACACCAGAACAAATGTTCACATTGTTATACATTTCAGTGAAAATTTTAATGAGCTGCAATATTCACTCTCAGAATCAGTTTGGTTGTAGCTGTATGACAATTAATCTCAAAGTAATTACTCTTATTGACAGAATTTCCTCCAGATTAGTAGTGCCAGAGCTGCATCTTGCAGGGGATTTTCCACAGGGATCATTGCCAGGTGGAAAGAAGAAGCAAGCACAGGCACTGTGTGTTCCCCTCTGTAAGCAAGAAAAGATACCACAAGAGATCAAGGGTTTTGTGCTTTTTTTCTGCTGGTATATCAGGTTAAAGGAGCAGAGATGTCTTCCTGAAATTATGGAAGAGAGTGATGGGAAAGCTTGAGAGTAACCAGCCTCAGGACCTACAGTTTGTGTGCAGCATGTCTGCAGGGATGGAGAAAAGGCATTGCCATCCTTTCCTGTACCTAAGCAACAGGCTCTGAATTGCTGTGAAGCCATTTGGTCCAGTCTTCCTGCTTTGCATTTTCAAACTCAATTGAAGCAGAATCCCAGGCACGCAGGTCTCTATAACTTTCACTTGCAGGGAAATTAACACAACAAAATTCACTGCAAAATCTTTTGGAAGAGGTGTGTGATACTTATTTGAAAAGTCTTTTAAGCAAGCTGATCTCAAGCATTCAACTCTCCCAATACTCACAAACTCATGAACTTCTAAATGTGTGAGTCTGTGTGGTCTGAACACAGAGGGCATGGAGAACTGGCGGTCAAATTCTCATTAGATTTTTGTGATTGTTCTTGGTAAGTGACATCAAGCTAATTTTTGGAATTTCCTTTTATATCCCTTAAAAGCAATCAGTCGATATGAAGCAATTCTTTGCCTTGGGCTTATATTTCACCTTTCATAAATCTTTCAACATGTTCCTGTCCATTGACTGTTTTTTCTTGTGTGAAATATGTTTGAGATGTGTGTTCCTGCTGGTTTGACACAAAAAGATAATTACCTGTGATGTTCTGCAGCCTTCTAGCCATCCTGCTGTTCT
The DNA here is from genome assembly GCA_023637945.1 of Phaethornis superciliosus. Classification (NCBI taxonomy): domain Eukaryota; kingdom Metazoa; phylum Chordata; class Aves; order Apodiformes; family Trochilidae; genus Phaethornis; species Phaethornis superciliosus. Next base: position 13,566,380 of record JAJQWJ010000004.1, on the reverse strand, counting down.
GTAGATAATAGGGTCTGTGGGGTCATCAGGAGCACTTGTCTCATGGTTATGACAAAACCATGCACTTCCCCTATTTTTTTACTGTTGATAGTGTCCTGGGATCCGTGGGTTTTTTGGGTATTCACATATAGCTTGCCACCCATTCTTCACTCACACCTTCTTTAATATTTTACCATGAGTCTTTACAAGCTTATGTTCTGCATAACTGAATGGTTCTGTTGTGCTCTGGGAGATTTTAGTGGTGGGTACAGCTTTCAAACCTGATTTTTAGTGCGAAGATGAAAGAACGTAAGAAAAACATAATTTGAGGCCTTCTCTAAACCCTGTTGATAATTACTGTGATTTACTTGCATGCTAATTCCTTTCCAGAATCTATAAGAAAAGCTTCCCTAAGAAATAAATAAGGGCTGGGGAGTGATGCTAGTCACAGAGCAGCATGAGTACCCATGAGTGTATCCAAATGCTAGGTAGAGAAATAGTGACGAGAAAAATGCCCTGTATTATTGAAGATGGAAAATAGTTAAAGTTGTCTCTCCAGGTGACCTGAGCAACAGTTAAACTATTTTTAGCTGCACAGTTTTAACAGAAAGAAAGAGGGAAGCAAAAAATCAATGACGAGCTTGTTGTGCATCATGTTCTTGAAGGTAATACGTCATATAATTCTTTTAAGTACCTTTTAAGATAGGTCTAAGAGACCTCTGAAAAATGGACTTTTCAAGAGTATGAATCAGACCGATATTTCTGGCAAGTACAATTAGATACCCACAGGCTGCAACTAGGTCAGAATCTTCACCAGCTCAGTATTGACTTTCTTGTCCTTTCGTCCATGCTGTTAAAAACTCTTCAGTACTGTAGCATTTAGCTCATCCTTGCACTCAGCAAGATGGCTGGGAAACCTGACTGGAGAAGGGAAAGGATGAGAACGAGGCAAAAGCTTTTATGGAGGCTTATCTACCCTTCAGTTTTTACAGCCATACCCATGAAGATATTGTGCATGTGGTTGGTTGTTTTAAAAATCAGTTTTCTAATATGAGCTTCTACTAGGCTGCAGAAGAAACAGGATGAGTTTTCTCAGATGTCCAAAACTTCCAACACCTCTTCACAAAACTGTAATGAAAAAGACTTGACAAAAGACTTGAGTGATGAGATGTTATTCTCATATTTCACTGTTGGACAACAGGTGTTCCTGAGGTTAAGACTGCAGACTGAAATCTAGGCTGAATTCTCGACAACATGACTGAAATCTTATGTGATCTTCAGCAAATCTGGTTTCAGTCATGATGTCTGTGTTCCTCTGCCAAGGATCATCAAGTATTGTCAAGGCTATTAATAGAATCATAGGATTATTTTAGTTGGAAAAAGCCTTTAGAATAATCAAGTCCAACTCTAGTTCACCACCAAATCCACCACTAAGCCATATTATGAAGCACTACATCTACACATCTTTTAAATGCCTTCAGGGAAGATGACTCCACCACTTCCCTGGGTAGCTTGTTACAGACAACCCTTTCAACAAAGAAATTTTTCCTCGTATCCAGTCCAAACCACCCCTGGCGTGACTTGAGGACATTTTATTTTTTTAAACCTATCTTCAGTGCTGATATCTGTGCATTTAGTTGTTAAGTAGGCTTTCTCGTAGGCTGTTAGCAGTGCTGAACTAAAGCCACAAGGGTGGCTGGTAAAGACAAGTGGTATTATTTGTTCAATGGACTCATGTAGCTGCAAAACACATGTAAGATTACAGGTGAATTATCCCTTACCGAGTGTTTTGGCAAAAACTTCAGAAAATTAGGAGCTAGAGACTTGGAAAAGTAGTTTCAGGTTTAACAGTATTGGTTGTAAGAGTAGAGGTTAGTTACAACCCCAAAAAAGGTAATTAGTAATTTTGGAAGGGAAAGATTATCAGCTCCTAGAGGAAGGAGAGCAGGGGAAAGTAAATATTGAGGGAGTGGGATCATACCCCACCTTTAGCTAAGTCCTCTGATGGATAATTTTGAGATGAGATTTTGCTTTCCCTAGTTTTTCCATCCATAAAATAAAGACAGTAATAACTTTTTAATGTACTGCAAATAAGCTAAAGAAGAACAATTTCTTCTTTGATAATTCATTTAATTATTGAATTAGTTCTGAATAGTGATTCTGAACTGTAATGGTAAGGGCATGTAATGGCCTTTTGAAACAATGAGAACTGTTTCGATAATTTTTATTGGAAAAAAATAACTCTTACTCTTGAGTTGCCAAGATGTGTTTCTGCCCTTCTACTGTATTTTTAAACAGTTGGGGTTGACATGCTTCTGTGAGAGTCTGTGTGAATTCACCCTCTTAAGAGTGTTTGTTTAATTTGAAGAGGTGATGATTTAAAAAATATCAATCTTTAATAATAATTAAACCAGACCAAAACAGACGTTCATATGGCTAAACTCTCTTTCCCTTGTCCCTTTACTGTATTTTGGAATTATTCCCCAGATGTTACTTAAACTTTGCCTGGTAGGGTTTAATTGCCACCAGAGAACAATGTTCCAGATAAACTCTTGATAATTAAAAAGTATGGATGCACATGACCCAGTTTTTAAGCTTACCTTCTGTTCTTCTCCAGATTACTGGTATGGTTGTGCCAAAGACATCAGGTTCCTATAAATGTTATGGTAGCAGGTTAGTTTGGTAAATGAAAACACACCACCCATCCCCTAGTAGTAAGAAAAAAAAAAAGTGACATTTGAAGTCATCCTCTACCATAGGCCAGAGCAGGGACATTGGAGCAATGTCCCATCCATGGGACAATTTATCAAGTCACCAGGGGCCTAACTGCTCAGCTGTTGCTTCTCTGTGCTAGAGATACTCTGCTGCCTAATGAAGTGGCAGAGCACACTTCATTCAGAGCATTTTCTCAGTATATTTCAGTTAAAACTCAGCCATCTAGAGCAATCAAATTCACTGGAAATCAGCCTGTGCATTGCTTATAGGGCAATTTATTGTGCTATTGCATGCGTCCAGGTGATTTGTGGAACAGGCTCACAGGTGCATAGGATAGGAGGGCACTCTCTGTCCCCAGTGGGTTTGCAAGGGATGTTGTGGAGGTGCTGGACGTCAAAGCTGAAGCTTACATGGGTGTCTTAGCACTTACCTTTCTGCTGTTTATGCTGTGCCTTTTCAGACAGCCTGGCTGAATGTGCCAGTGATGCATTGACCTGCCAGCTCTGCCAAGCCAAGGAAAGTGCTGTGGGTTCCCAAGCCTCAGTATCAGGCCTTGTTCATGTCAAATGACACATCTATCCTCTCTCACTGCTAATTGATGGTCACTGCTTTGGTTATGAAGTCTGATGGACCAGTTCCAGACTTTTTTCCCATTGCTGCAGTTTGCTTCATCAAGTCTCAAAGAGCACATTTCTGCCTATATTCACTGTCCTGCAAATGCAAATGATTGCTGATTCCTTATGAGACAAACAAGATAATTTCAGAGCCATTAGATTTGGAAAGAATAAACCCAGTTTTCTGAAGAAATGTGGCAATTTCTCGGTGTCCTCATGCAGATTTTGGATTGCACAATGCTGTGCTCTTATTTACCTGGTCAAGATTCAGACAGGCAGTATAATTACATTGACAGAAAATGATGTTATAGGAAATGGGACAATTCCAGCTGGACAAATCATCTTCAGAGACAGATAAGTAAATAAGACCTATGGCAGCATGTATTAATCTTAATAATAATAATAAAAAACCCCCCAACAACAAAAGAAAATGAAAGCCAGCAAACCACTGTATTTTAATCTATGTATCTGGATAATGTATATGTGCTGCTCAGGATAACCTCCAACTGTGCTTACACAGAATAGATTCTGTTAAAAGCCATGATAGGTCATGAAGATATTCTCAGATGTCTAACACAAAATGACAGTTGATAAAGCATACAAAGCATGCCTATTTTGAAAGAAAAGTTTGTCTACCTGTAAGAATTAAGACCAGAGATTTATCATCCTTTCATTTCTTGCAGACGAGTTTATACTACTTAGTTGGAAGCACAACTTGAGCAAAATCCGCTAATCCTGTTACTTGAAATAAATCCCAGGACTGTAGCAGAGTGGCTGAAAGGGAAAAAAGATAGATTTGCATTATCATATCAAAACCTCAGGTCATGAGATGACTCCTTCAAATTACGGGGGTTACAAGAGCTTTTCCTGAGTTTTGAAATTTTTGGCATCTGCAAATTACTTAAAAGGCTTCATGAAAATCTTGAAAGAGTGGGAGGCAATTATTTTGCTTATAGGAAAATCAGTACAAATGAAGCAAATTTTCCAGTCTTACTACAGAGAAGTCACTTCCTGACCATACACTTAGATGTAATTGGAACATGTTAAAATAAAATGTCGTGCACTTTTGGAGACAAGTAATAGGAGATCCAGCAGCTGATAGTTATATCTTGAAGTTTTTGGTTGAAGTTCAAAAGATTGAGCTATTGTTATCTATTGTTAGGGTGTTGGTTGAAGTGAGATCTGCTAGGTTTCTGAGCAATTTAGAAATCTGAGCCACTTTAGGAGCCTACTGAGGGTGTAAAAGTGTGACTGTGTGTGTACAACGTAAAGTGTGAACAATGTCCAGTGACAATAAGGAAGAAAGGGAGAAAACAACAAAAAACCCACAACCTCACCGTTGATTTAAGGGTTAGGCTCCTTCACTTTAGATAATTCAGTCCTCCAAGGGAATGTCAGGAGACTATATCTGGTTGATTACATTTTGTACCTTTTTTTTCTGGCTAATAAGACCTGCAATGTTATGTCCTTCAGGGATATCTCTCTATTATGTAACACATTAGACATGTACTGTGAAACATAGGCTAAAATTTCTTCTCCATATAAAGTTGCCGTGACTTGTTTCAACGTGAGTTGTAATGAGGTTTTAGCTTGGTTTGATAATTACGCTGTAATGAAGGCCACTAGATAAACCATCTCGAAAGAGTGTAAACACCTGAGCTCATTAATGGAGTTGCAGGGTTAACCATATGAATTCAGAAAATGTAACCTATTAGGGCAGCAAGATAAACCAGAAACAGATGCATTTCAGAATACCTGAAAGGTAAAGAATCCATACTGGGAAGACTAGTGATGTTTTCAATAATGTGCACTCAAAATATTGAAAGTAGACAAGAGTTTGACAGTTTGATAAGGAGAACAGACCTTCGGGCATTGTGTATAATATAGTGCCCCCTTCAAAAACACTTAGGCAGAGTAACATGACCCTGATCCAGCGTACTGAATCTCTTCTTGCTCTTGATGTATCAGATGTCAGATTTACTGATGTGTAGCTGGCATGTTGGTATAAATACAAGAAGACACCTAGGAGTAAATCAGACAGAGATACAAGTCATTAGAGTATCTAGTTTATAATATGATTTTTCCTGACTTCAAATAAAACTTAGCAGTAAAAGAAAAAAAAAACCCAAACATTTATTTTCAGATTGGTTCTTTTTTTCCTGTGTGAATTATTGGTATAGAGGATGAATCACTGCTTTGCTATTGGAGGCAGCTGTCAAGGACCACGCTGAGTAACTAAAGATGGTTAATTTGCTGGTTTTAATGCACCTTTTACTTAAGGAAACTTTCTTCAGACAAGTCCTCTAACACTTGCTCCCATTTTGTCACACTACTGCTGATCAAGTCCTCTGTCTGACTTTGTTCCTTTTAAAAGAATTCATTTAATTCTGGTAATCACCTTTTAATTTTTAAGCTGCATCACATTTTTCCTAGTAATTTTCTTTCCAGACATATCGAAGCTGCAATTAATTTATTCCTCCAGGTGGCTTTGCATATAACCTGCCAGAGATCATGTCAAAAGGCTACTGAAACTTTTACAATTAACAGTTGTAGGTGTTTAGCAACTGGCTATCATTAGTAGCCTCTGTGTTCAGCTTACTTAATTAGTTACAGCCAATTACCAGTAGGACGTTCTTCTCTTCTGTGCAATTAGTCACTGAGTGAAACAGTTTTCTCCTTACCTATTTAGAAGTCTAATGTGGATTGTTGAACTTGATTGATTAATACCTGCCTGGTAGGAGATCCATAGCAGGCACTTGATCCTGCTGCTACGGGATTTGCTACCAAGGTTTCCTTTAATGGTGTATAGCCCAGGATCAGTGTAATTCACTTCACAGGCAGATCAGAGGGTGAGGCTCAGTATGATGTACAGATACACCAGTGGCATAGTCACCTTTTCCCTCTGGAGCCATGTAGATTTATGGTAAGGCTGAGAGCATTATCCTCCCATGCATTTAAAATAAAAATTACTTTACACCACCACATTAAAATGGGATTGTGCTCCAAAAGGAGCTCAATTTTCTCTTGGGGAGATTGGAAAGATCAGACTTATAGCATTTGGGCAGGGGGTATATAGAGGGGAGACTGCTGTCTCCAGTATGTTCTTCTGAGAGAGCTCATCAGACAGAAGCAAACAGAAGACTTTGGGGAGACCTTGGTGCAGCCTTTCAAAGGGGGGCTGTAAGAAAGGTGGGGTAGAATTTTTAGTAGTGTTGTAGTGGTAGGACAAGAGGTGACTGTTTTAAACTAAAAAAGAATAGATTCAGACTACATATAAGGAATCAGACTATATATAAGGAATAATTTTTTAATGATTTTTTACAGTGACTAGTGGTGTTCCTCAGGGGTGGGTACTGCGATGTGTGCTGTTTAACATCTTTGTTAGACACATGGATAGTGGAACTGAGTGTATTCTCAGCAGGTTTGTTGGTGACACTGAGCTGTGTTGTGTGGTTAACACACTGGCGGGAAGGAAGGCCATCCAGAGGCACCTTGACAGGCTGGAGATGTGGACCTGTGCCAGCCTCATGAAGTTCAACAAGGTTGTGTGAAAGATTCTGCGCCTGGGTCTGGTCAATCATGAACGCAAAGGCAAACTGGGTGGAGAATGGATTGAGAATAGCCTTCAGGGCAAAGACTTTGGGCTGTTCATTGATGAGAAACTCAACATGAGCGGGCAACATGAATTTGCAGACCCAAAAAGCAACTGTATCCTGGGCTTCATCAAAAGAAGCATGGCCATCAAGTCAAGGGAGCTGATTTTTGCTCTCTACTGTGTCTGTGAGACTCCACCTAGAGTACTGTGTCTAGTTCTGGAGCCCCCAACACAGGAAGGACATAAAGCCCTTGGACTGAGTCCAGAAGAGGGCCACAAACAGAACCTCTCCTATGAGTACAGGCTGAGAAAGTTGGGGTTGTTCAGCCTGGAGAAGAGAAGGCTCTGAAGAGGCCTTATGGAAGGCTTCCAGTACCTGGAGAGACTATGGGAAATGAGGAGGGACTTTTTCCAAGGGTGTGCAGCGTTAGGACAAGGGGTAATGGTTTTAAGGTGCAAGAGAGTAGATTTAGGTTATAAATTAGGAAGAAATTATTTAGTTTCAGGGTGGTGAGACACTGGGCCATATTACCCAGGGAGGTTGTGGATGCCTCATCCCTGGATGTATTCAAGGCCAGCTTGCATGGGGCTTTGAGAAATCTGATCTAGTGGGACGTGTCCCTGCCCATGACCAGGGAGCTGGAACTAGGTGATCTTTAAGGTCCCTTCTAACCAAAACTATTCCCTGATTTTATGATGGTCCTATGATGACCTATGGTGAAACACTAGAAGAGGTTTCACAGAGAGGTGGTAGATGTCCCATTTCTTGAACCATTCAAGGTCAGGTCAGACAGGGCTCTGAGCAACCTGATCTAGTTGAGTATGTCCCTGGTCATTTCAGGGGGTGAACTGGATGACCTTTCAAAATCTCTTCCAACCCAAACCTTTCTGTGATTCTGTGGTCTTCCCCTATGATATAATAATCATAATTTTCTCTGTTGTCTTGAGAAGACTGTCATGGCCAGAGAAACCTCTTACTAACAATGACCATAGGACTTCCCAGATTTATTTATTGTAGGGAGCCTGAAATTGAGGTTGAAATTACTTTAAGAGAATGATATGTTTGCTTGAAGAGGCCTAGTTCCTATCAGCTCATTCAGATTCCTGAACAAGCCTTTCTCCATCCTGTGAAACAGTGATTTCTTCACAAAGTTGGAACTTAGTGCTTTGAATTTAACCATGTATTTAGTGTGTAAACCTAGAAAAGCACTTTCTACAGCCAGAAAATTGTTGCATAGCTATTTGGTGAGACTCTGCAATCTGGAAGCCTTTTTCCAGGGAATACTGCACAGTAGTGAATACCAAAGCGAAATTATTGAATGAAGGTAAATTTTAATGAATAGCACTGGTGTGCTGAACATATGTTGAAATAAATGCAAAATTTAAAAAGATTTGTTTATGTAGGTTCCCCTGAGATTTGAACAGTAGCAATCTAGAATTGAATATCACTGTTCCTGACATGTGCCAGTTTGTTAAAGCTTCTGAACACAGCACAGGGACAGTAAGAGGAGGTTGCTTTTACTGTCAAATAGAAGTTGTTTTAATTTACACTAGAATTCATCAATCTTTAAAGCAAAGTGAAGCTTTGAAGTAAGAAGTTGAATTAAATAATTGTAAATAATTGCAACTGTCTTTTTATATGTTCTGCCTGGAGAAAGGCTAGATGACCTGGTCTAGTTGAGGATGTCCCTGCTTAATGCAGGGGGTTGGACGAGGCGACCTTTAGAAGTCCTTGCCAACCAATGGGGCAACCCTGGTGGCAAGTACAGACTGGGGAATGAGTGGCTGGAGAGCAGTGAGGCAGAGAGGCACCTGGGGTCCTGGCTGATGGCAAATTGAACATGAACCAGCAGTGTGACCTGGTACCCAGGAGAGCCAACCACATCCTGGGGTGCATCAGGCACAGCATCACCAGCCAGTCAAGGGAGGGGATTGTCCCACTCTACTTGTCACTGGTACAGCCTCACCTTGAGCACTGTGTGCAATTCTGGGCACTGCAGTATAAAAAAAGACATCAAAATATCGGAGAGCATCCAAAGGAGAGCCACAAGGATGGTGAAGGGTTTGGAAAGGATGACTTATGAGGAATGGCTGAGGTCACTTGGATTGTTCAAGCTGGAGAAAGGAGGCTGAGGGGTGACCTTATTTCAGTCTATGGATTCCTTATGAGGGGAAGAGACGGGACTGGCACTCATTTCTTCACTCCTGTGACTGATGACATGACTCAGGGAAATTATAAGAAGCTGAATCAGGGGAGGTTTAGGTTACATATCAGGAAAAGGTTTTTCACCCAGAGAGCAGTGGAACAGGATCACCAGGGCAGTGGTCACAGCACCAATCCTGCCTGAATTCAAGAAGCAGTTGGATAATGCTCTCAGGCACATGGTGTGGTCCTAGGGATATCCTACATAGGGACAGGAGTTGGACTAGATGATCCTGATGGGTGCCTTCCAACTCAGCATATTCTATGAGTCAGTGAAGTCTTTCTATGGTTCTCTGATTCTGTAACACTGTTGGTTGTGCATTTCTTACTGCAATAGGCTCAGTACTTGACAAGAACCAAAGCAACATGGCTGCTTTGCAATAGGTGACTTTCTGAAGCCTATCTGCTTGCTTCTTTGTGTTTCCCAAAATCTTATTTACATAGTATCTGCCTAGCTTGAATCATTCATAACAAAAGTTTTTTTTACTTTGTACCCTGGACGCAGACAAAGAATATGTGTAAACTATCCATGAAGTAAGTGAAGATGCTTAGATTAATTACAGAGCCATGAAGCCAAATAATACATAAGTATAAATCTTTCTGGAGATTGAAGTAATGGTATGGATTTTGTTTAAATTATCGTTATTTCACCTGTTTATTTAGATACAGAACAGAAGCAGTTTTCTGAAAGCATTCATTAAGTCTATTTTAGGCTCATTTTGCAACAGTTGTGAGTGCTGAATATAAACTGGGATCAACACTTTCCATGGGTGCACTGCAAGTGCTGGAACAGCAATTACTCCATGTTTTGTGATTTAAGCGTGCAGGTTTCTGGAGTTGTTCTCTAGCAGGAGAGCTGGCTCTAAATGCAATGACACTTGCCTATGTTTTCCCATGTGAGATTGTGTAGACATATTTAGTAATAACTCTAAATCTGTCCTTTATGAATTAATTAAGATGATGTTTGTGTTTCCGTCTCCCTCAAGGAAGAATATAAATGAAGCATGCTATTCTTAAAGTGTTATTGTTGAAATGACTTGAAAATCTGTTTGAAAGTGTGAATGTTGCCAGTACAGTTTGTCATGAAACAGAATATAACAGAAACATTTTCCTATTAAATGCACCCAGCTTGTTTAAAAGAACTAATAAGAAAACTCTGTACATAACAAAAGAGTAAAATTTTAAAATGTGTCTCGTTCTCTGCAAAAACATATGTACTTAAATTTTATTTTATATTGTTAAGCACGCCAAAAATCAGGAAATCTGAAAATTGTTGATGACTATTTACCCGAACTTTACACTTTGTATCATGGTGTAGAGCCAAATCCTTCCATGTTGTCTTGGTTACCTACAAAAATGTGTGCCAGCAGCACACAATACAATTTAGATTGAAATTGTGAGGCACCACAGAAGCTGAGAATCCAAAAAATGTTAACCACATCTAGTTACGTGGTCCTTCGCACTCTTTTCCTTTCCAGCAGAGTGCAGACTTTTCTTAAGTTCTTGCAATCTGTGCATCCTCCAGCCATATAGCATTCAGCTAAAATAAAATAGATAAAGATTTATTGAAGAAGACTGAGGCAATGCCATTTTTAGTCCGGGTTTATGCAAAATGTCCATCTGTCATTAGATGAAACACAGAAATGTAAAAAGTCCAGTAACCTTGCTAATGGGATTGAATCAACCAATTATGGATTTGTAAATATTCTGTCAGTCAAAATCAAGTGGCTGGTAATGTAGAACTCTGCAACTGTGCTTTCTTTTTCATCAGAAATGTTAAAACACTTCATCTGTGGATGTGTGTACTGTGGATTTAAAAGAGGGAGACAATGAGACTGAGTGGCTGAAGGCTTTTCCAAATATCTTGTGGTTACTCAGGTTTCCATTCAGCCATCCTAAGGATTTGTTTTACAGTAGCTGTCAGCTTTCTCAAGTGCTCAAATGCTGATAAGGTTTGCAAATCAAAAAGCACTTTTAAGAATCTGGGTAAGGAATGACCACATTAGATAGAGCAGCAATTTATTAGTAAGACCCAATTTTCCTATCTCCCAGGTTCTGATTGTTTGTGAAGACAGTTAAAAAAAAATAGTATGTGATTATCTGTTTTCCTATAAATCCTAGGTTCTATAATAGATATTTTTATTTTTATTTTGGAGCAGAAATGCAATCAAGTTTCTTTTAACTCTGTTCCTAAAAGAAAACACTTGTATTTAAAAGTCTGACTATCTCTATGACAGGCAGTGTCTTAGTCTGACCCAAATTCAGTTTTTTGGAGCTGCTTTGCTGGAAAAAGTTGAACAAATGTCAATTCTCATTTTCTGTTTTTAGGGGTATAGACAGGAGTGGATAGATTTCCACCAAAAAGATGTGGAGGGCAATGTGAAATGTTAACATGCAAATTAGGCTGAGATGATATTTCTATCAGGGGAAATAAAAGCTCTTCCATGAAATTCCCTCATCATTCCTTTCATTTTCTGAATATAAGCTGTATGTAAAACTGTCAGGATGATAATTAGGCAAATTATAGGGACCTTCTCATATGAAAACTAAAGCAATTTTCCAGAGAGGATTTCAAATGAAGATGCCCACAAGGAAGGCAGAAGTCTGAGCTTGTTTTCCCTTATTGAGACTGATTCATAGCTACCCTCTTTTTCCCCTGTCTACCCTTGACAAGGGAGAGAGGATTTAGAGGCAGACTTTGTTGCAATAAATAGGTATCTGAAAATATTTGGCTTCCAGAAAGTAGTATATTTTAATGCAGTTTTATTTCTCTGGAAATATTCCTTCTAGGTCTGGTAAAATTGTGCAAGCTGTCAGCATATTGCCTGATTTTCATGAGAAGTCATGAACTGGTAAAGGTTTATTCCAAAATCAGCATAGACTTGTGAAGCTTTCAGTGATCTTTCCCAAGAGGGAGCTTGTGGGAAAAGCTAGTTATAAGCTAGGTTTCGTAATTTGCCACAAAATATCTGTGCAGAGTTCTACAGAGAAGCAGAATAACTCCTCACATTCCAGGACAGGTGGCAATAATACAAAAATGTGATCATCAGCTTTTGCTTTCTTAAAAGAAACAAATGCTACTTTAAACAGAAAAGACATTAAGAGCTACCTCTTGAAATAATCAGGGGAAATCTTTTAGGGTGGCATAGTCTATGAGGAATAGAAAGATGGTAATATAATGAATGAATTCAACTAATATTTATGGTGAGAGTTGTGTTGACTTAATACCCTCACATTTCTATACAGCATTTTGCTCAGTCCTACATGATATCCATGTAAAAAGATTAACATTTCTCAAAATAAGAGTGTGCTGGACAAACCTAATTTAGAAGCAGTTCATTGAAAGATAGGGAAAATTAAACCTGTTGGCACATAATACCGTTGAGAGTTCCAGGGACTGATGTGCAACCCTTATTTCATACTTTTGGTCAGTGATGTGGAAGAAAGTACTATTAAGGCATGCATGGAGATTACTGGGCAGAAGTTTAAGCCCACTGAGCAGACAACGAGAGGCCACTGGACACGACATGAGAAATTGCTGGATACGTTGGTAACACTTTAAGAAACTGAAAATGTTAAAGACAGCATCATGTAATGTGTCTGGATTTCAAGAGTGTTTAAGGAGGGAGAAACTGCTGAGCTTTACAGCTATTTGGAGGTGTGTTTTGGGACCTTTTGGGGAGCAGAGCCTTGCAAAGGCATGTTAGACTAATATGATCCTGATAATGGTATCAGAAATACTAAATTCAGACATGAATTTGGCAAAAGAGGGATGAATGAAATACAGAAAACGGTGCAGAGCTGTGTGATCAGCTGTGGTTTAGTTTTACCAGAGATGGGATCCAGTGTCTGGGATCTAGCTCACCAGTAGGTTAGTGCTAGCTGGCTTAGTGCCCAGTAGTGTAGTATTCCTTGTAGGAATATAAACTAGCTGAGGTAAAAGGACTATTCCCTCAGTCCTACTCAATTCATGGGAGAATGATTTATTTAATTATATTAACTATTTCACTTAACATCACATACTTTTCTTACCAGTTTAGGAAATGATCCCCCAATCCTAATTTTACTTCTGTAAGAAGAATCATAGAATGGTTTGATGAATTATGGCTGATTCTTTTCATCCTGTTTATCTCTATATGACTAATAACCACCCCTTTCCTCCACAACCTCCTCTTTATGGAGTGGAGTCTGCAAATGAAACACCATCTGTTTCTAAACACTAGTCACTGTGGTCAGGGTGGGAATGTCTTTGGCACCGAATGGCAGATTGCCATTCATGCTTATTGTATGGCAGTGAAATGTCTTGAGGGTGATTATGGAAATGAGGAAACCATTTCCTCAAAAAAACACTTGAAGCCATTGCTAGGAGGCATAGCATATTCTCCTGAATCTATTCATGAAATCACACATGCTATATATAAATCTGGCAAGTAGAAACACAGCCAATTTATAGGGGAAAGGATTCATGCTGCCCTTAAATTGTATTAAACTTCAAACAAAACAGTTAGGGGCATGATGGATTCTTCACATCCTCATTGTTTGCAGGGTTAATCTCAGACCTGTCTGCATAGAGTGCTGCAGTTCAAATGCTAGTACTAGACCTGTGGCAGGGAGCAATGCATGAAATATTATTATACAGAGGGTAACATTACATAGATAAATATCTCTTCTTTAACCTGGTGTAAATTAATGCATTTTACTGAACTGCAGTGATAGTATTTTGATAATTTGCATTTTGAAGACTGACCCAGTTATGTCTACCATTAATTAATGTGCTCACTTTACTGAAAACTCAGTCAATGAAGTTAGGATGTATAAAATAATACAACCATGACTTGACATGACTCCTTAGGATTGTAGGGTTGTCTGTGTAACAGTATTTTTTTCCAACCAATTTTACATATAAACCTTAGAAATTATTTTCTGCTGGTATGATAGATAATCACAGCAGCACACGCTCCTTGGGGAATCAAGAATCTTTTTTAGAATACTCAAGACAATTTTTGCTCTCTTTCAGTGCTTTGCTGGATTGCTTTTCAGTTCAGAAGTGAAGCCTCCACTCCATGACTCTTTAACCTGGAGATCACATTGATGCCCACAACATGGTGGAAATGTGTAGACTGAGAGACAGATGGGGAAAGGGTGACAGTGCCAGGTGACTATAGTTTTGCTTCTGGCATACAGAATAATTCTTATATCTGCTGGCTAAAGTGCTCATAAGCACAATGGTAACTGGAGACACTGGCCTGCCTCTCAGCTGATGGGCTGATCTCCTTTCTCTCCCTGTTTCAACCTGTTTTTGTCCCATGACCAAACAGGGAGCTTCCTCCATCTGGGGATACTGTCCTCCTCTGAGCTCCTTCAGACCCCCTCAAGCTGGCTCCATTCTATTGATCAAGATCTGCCCCTCCGTGGTAAACAACTTCAGAAACTAATCAGTCAGACCTTATTAAAGAAAGGGAAGAGGAGGACTCTGAGAACTAACCTATCAAAACATTGCTTACTGGTGAATCCCCAGGTGCTAAACTGTGCTCAAGTTTTCAAAAGCTAAACTAACCAAATTCAGCATCCACAGCTGCATCTATCTAATTTGTTTCATATGTAGAAACAATGTGTCAGGTGGGAAGGAGAGGGGAAAAAAAAAATCATTTTTTCTCTGTGAGTTTGGGAAAAACAGAAGAGTTCTTGTCTGAGAAATCTCTTGCTGTTTTAAATAATTAAACACTCTCCCATAAAGGTTTGCTTCCTCACCTTTCATATGTGCCTGGACTGTGCTCTGGAGCAGGTTATTATCAAACTGTGCTCAACAAAAGTTCTGATGAATGGCAATCAGCTGGGAACAAGAAATTATTAGAAATTATAGTGTAGACTAAATGCAGTAGTGAAGAGAGTCTTTAGAAACTCAGTAAACACATGTGACATAATTTATTAGTCATCATGATGTTTATTTTACTTGCCTGTAATGGCCTTATAGACCTAAATATTTTATTTAAATATTTCACTTGTATGACATGATATGACATGACACAATTTTCTTCTTTTGAAGTGCATTCTTATCATTGTGGAGAGTTGACTCTACTCTCCTCTCCCCTGCACTCTTTCCTTCCTGATTGCTTTTTGTATAATTTAAAAGATGTAGTTGCTATTTCTACTTAGAGCAATTCGTCATTGTATTCAGGCCATGTGCAACTCCATGAAGAGTTTCTTTTGCCTCTGTGATTTCAGAGACCCTGATCTTGTAACAAAAGATAATATTG
Source organism: Phaethornis superciliosus (assembly GCA_023637945.1). Taxonomy (NCBI): domain Eukaryota; kingdom Metazoa; phylum Chordata; class Aves; order Apodiformes; family Trochilidae; genus Phaethornis; species Phaethornis superciliosus. The sequence goes on along the minus strand of JAJQWJ010000004.1, from coordinate 13,551,017 downwards.
TGTATATGTAAAAATTCTGTTGGGAAACTGCAGGTAGAAATCTCTTTGAACTGTCATAGCAATGTAATTTTATTTTTAAAAAACACATTTGGAGACCTGACACTCACAATTTTAATGCATTAGCTTTGCCTTTGCTGATCTGGCCTTGGAAGCACAGGCAGGGGTGGAAGCTGAAGTACATATGGCATAATGGTTCTGGAACCTGCAGATCTACAAGTCAGATCTAGACCTGGTTCCAGGACTATCAGCTCAGATGAGGATGGTGGTGTTGCCTTGAACTCTGTTTTTCAGATGACTGATTTGAAAGAACTGATGGGTTAATCTGAAATCGAGTTCAAAGGTGTGTGCAAACCTGTAGAGTTTGTAAACTGAGGTAGCCTTTAGTTGAAGACATGTACTGCATGATCAGTAAGATTGATGGGAAAGGAATTAAGCACCGGTCAGAGAGTATTATTGTGATGATGCTTTTTGAGCTGCAAAGAGGGCACTGAGTTGCATGTCTGTACTTCCTCTCTATGCACATCAAAGTTATATCATATTGCTAATCATTGTAATTCTCTTTTTGGTTCCAAGGAGGGAGCAAATCCTCTGAACCTCACAAGTAAGGAGACCCTTATATTGAAAGCATGCACAGCCCTTCCCTGTATGGTGGCAGCCCTGAAAAAACAAAAGGCTTGAGAACAATGGACTTATATCCCTTTTTTGCCCTTTGTATCCTGATAGTGCCACCAAAGCCAGGCTGTTGAAATAGGCTGAGAGCTCAAGGAGAAGAATCACATGAATTGGTTGTGCATGTGAGGACAGTGATAGCCCTGTGGGCTGGTCAGGAGTCTCAAGGAATGTTCTCAGAACTGCCACAGAAATAATCATAGTAATATCACCCATGTGGAAGACTATGGAGGTTTTTCTTTTGAGAGCCCTGGAGCCTACTGTCAATTACCCAAGGTGTCTCCTAGACCTCAAATCTTGTTTTTTTCTTTGTGAGATCTAACCTTCAAGGGCAAAAGTTAGGTGTCCTTGAAAGGTTTATTTGGAATTTTGGGGACAATAACTTTCAGGGACAATAACTTGATCAGGGACAAAAAATTTCGATGATTTGGGACAATGAGAGAGCTGGGACTGTTTAGCCTAGAGAAAAAAGGTCTCAGGGGCAGCTTATGAATGTATATAAATACCTGAACAGAAGGTGCAGAGACGAGTCAGGCTCCTCCTGGTGGTGTGCTGTGGCAGGACCAGAGGCAAGGGGGCACAAGCTGAAACAGGAGGTTGTCTCTGAAGATCAGAAAACACTTTTTTACTATGAGGATGACCAAGCACTGGCACAGGTTGCCGAGAGGGATTATGGAACATCTACCCTTGGAGATACTTTGAATCCAGCTTTTGAAGATGTCTGGACATGATCCTTGGCAACATGCTGTAGGTGGTCCTGCTTAAGCAAGGGGTTGGACCAGATGACCTCCAGAGGTCCCTTCCAATCTTAACCATTCTGTGACTTGTGATTCTGTGGTGCTTACATCACACTTACATGCCCCTTAGTGGGACCTTCGTTAGCATCACTGTTCACTAGTCCTTCTGGAGAGCTACAACAGTGCGTTTACCGATTTGTCATAAACCTGTGTCTGATTCTACTATGTTTCATAATTTAGTGGCTCTCCATTAATTTGATATAATTTTGGCTCCTTGTCTGTAGTAGTAGTTCCTGATCCTCCATGTAGCCTGAAAAAAACCCCTAGTTTCTGCAATGATGCAATAGAAAACTATCATAAATATTGATAGCAGTCACATTGTCCCGAACGAGTGTAGTCTGTAAACCATCAAAGCATCTGTTTTTCACAGATGAGGAGCAGATTCAACTTGCAGTTGTAAGAGAAAATCGCGCTTCTATCACTCTAGTTATATAATAAGTTATTTTATTTTGCCATGTAAATTATGGAATGTGTTAGTAGTAAATATAATTTGGCCTTTCCTTTTCTTAGACATTACATTTTTGGGGACAGTGGGTTAGCAGGAAGAAATTAAGTCAAGACATTCCCAGTTCCAGAATACTAGGTGTTTTCCCATATTGAGCTAACCCAGGTGTGTTCACAGCTGGAAACGTGAGCATTGAGTATGGTGTGGGACTTTACCTCCCTATTGAACTATCCTGGAGAAAGAAACAACACCAAGCTAGACCAGCAGAATAAAAAATCCAACAGATTAAAAAGCTCTCTGACCATTAGGTATAGTCTGTTCATTTAGGAAGCAACTCAGAAAGGAAATGGTGTTGGACCATCAGTTTATGCTGATTGTCATCACACACAATGATTTCACATGGCTCTTTTACACACCAAGAACCATACTTGGTGTTTAAGCACATGCAACAGCACAACATATTTGTTCAACCCCATGCAATAGTGGAATTATCACGCTACAGAACACCTAATTTTCTGCCTTGATTGCCATAAGTCCTACCTGCACCAGAGGGAAAAGTCTGAAGTTCCATAGAGAATAATAATGAGAGGAACAACTTATATGACCTATTTCTTACTCACTGCCTTCAGGCTACTGCCTGTCTATATTTCTCTGTCCAGAAACCTTGAGGGCAGGCACCCCGTAGCAGCTTTGAATTAAGAGAGCTGTCTGGTATTTTTTTTTTTTTTTTTTTTTTTTTTTTTTTTTGTTAAACAAATTTATCAGGAAGAGGGCTGGGAGGCGTGAGTTCTGGGCAGCCAGACTTCCTGAGGAGCCATACTGTCCTGCCCAGGAGAGTGGCAGAGTCACCATCCCTGGAGGTATTTAAAAGGTGTTTGTACCTGGTCCTTAAGGACATAGTTTAATGTGGAGGAATTTCTGTAGGAATGTGGACACCCAGTGACTATGGCTAATCCACGTTTTGAGACCTATGAAGCAGACTGAAACTTCTGAGAGCAGTAAAAGTTCTGAGAGCAGTAAAAAACTTGTTCCCGAAGTGTCCTTGAAGTACGATTAGAAGAACTAGCTTGGCAGATACAGGTGCAACTCTAGTGAAAAACAAGATGCCTAGCCAAAATGTAGTTAGTGGCAAGAATTTGTTATCTAAAAGAGGCGTGCCCTCTGAACCCTATATAACCTGTGTGACTATTAATAAAATTGAGACCTGTGTCCCAGCCACATTGGTTTTAGCCACGGCTTCCATTTTCACGCTCTTCCTGACAGTTTAGTAGTTAGCTTATGGTGTTGGTCAAAGGTTGGACTGGATGATCTTGGACATCATTTCCAATCTAAAACATCCTGTGATTTTGTGTTTCTGTGAAGGAAGCATTGTCTGGAATTTAAAAAGGGGAAAGAAAATAGTTCTTTAGCACTGGTACTTCTCAGGGAATTGAGTTGGTAAGTTCTTGGTAAAAGGCTTTTTACCTGATGTTCCTATTTCTTCCCAGTGGTCTGAGGAGGAAAATATGGCAATTAAGCTTTTCACCATTGCTTTATGTCTGTTAAAGGAGAAAAAAAAAGGCTCATGAATTAAAAAGTACTTTTATACTTGCTTTAAAAATAGATCGTGGCACATTAACCTCTCTTTAATTATAAAATTGTACCTAGTCTGAGGGAAACTGAGGAAAAGATAGCTGTTGTGAATCCCTGGATAAAAATATATCTGCTATTTTTGCAGGATGAAAAACAACAATGACAAGGTGATTATATTTCCTTGGCAGCTCTGTAACCTACTTTTTTGAAACATCTGCTTCTAGGACTGTCACTGGGGCAGTCAAATTGATAACCATGTGAAGAATTTGGTCTCTGTCTCTTTCTCACCTCTCTCTCCTTCTCCTTCCCCTTTCTCTGTCCTTCCCTTCCTCTCTCCCTCCCTCCCATCCATTCTCCCCCTCTTTTCTTCTCTTTTTCTCTTTGTCTTTTTTCTACCTTTCTCTTTCTTGCTCTTCATGTGTCTTTCATTTTTCCTCTTAGGTGAATAATACAATTGGCTGCTAAGAAGACTCACAAAGGGCCAATTCAAGGATAAAGCAATAGTGTTTATCTGGTGTCTGGCCACAAGAGATTCTCTTTCATTTAATTTGAAATCATAAAACATAGTTAGCTTATACACCATAAATAATGTTAGTTTTCAAAAATCCATGAGAGTATGGCAGTGTGTCTTTGCTAAGGGCAATTTTAAACCTCTTGTGTGAGCTGATCAAATTAAATAAAGCTTCTGTGCTCTCAAGGTTCAAAATCTACTGATGTGCCAACATTCATTCTTCAACTCCATATTTAGATTTCCAGGCAGACAAGGTCAGCCTGTCTGATTGATCCAGCTTCTGTTTTATAGGAAGACCAGATGGGTGTTTCTGGTGTTTCTGTCAGAAAGAGGGTATTTTCCTGTTTTCTTCCCAGAGCAGAGCAGCTGATTTGGTCTCATGCCGCCAGATGGCAAACTTTAACCAGGAAAAAAGTACAACTTTCTGCAACTATCCATCTACCTTAGGCAAGATGGGTTCCTTCCTTCCTTCCTTCCTTCCTTCCTTCCTTCCTTCCTTCCTTCCTTCCTTCCTTCCTTCCTTCCTTCCTTCCTTCCTTCCTTCCTTCCTTCCTTCCTTCCTTCCTTCCTTCCTTCCTTCCTTCCTTCCTTCCTTCCTTCCTTCCTTCCTTCCTTCCTTCCTTCCTTCCTTCCTTCCTTCCTTCCTTCCTTCCTTCCATCTTACAAGCTCACATCCATCTTCTGGCATGATTTGAATTATATAGAAAAATAAATCAATAAAAAACATTTAAACATCATGAAGTAACTGACATGTGTCACAAAGTAAAAAATGGGTTAGAATATACAATTCATCCCTAAATCTCACTGAAAAAAGGCAGACTCAGTTCTCCTGGACAAACAATATATATGTTTTTTTCAGTCAAAAATTAGAAGATTCTTCCAAGATATTAGTGCTGTGTAAAAGATCCTGAGTTCTGGTTATTCCCAAAATAGTAATCCCTGCCTTCGACCCTTAGGAAGGGTCTACTTTTCTGACTGCAATGCTTGAGTGACGCACAGAGCAATGGAGAACAGTGTTTTCTTTGTGCAAGCTACATTATCTCTTCAGTCCAGAGCAATATAGAAAGTTGCAGATATCCTAGCACTTGAATTAAAGTCTGCTTGAGCTAATGCAGCAGACTTTAACTGCTGCTTCAAAGTTAAAAGTGCTCATTTTTGCTTACACTTCATTTTGCAGATTGTCTGTCTCAGCTTTGCAGGGAAGCAGTTGTGGCACCAGGAGGTATCTTGGTGTGGCAGAGGTGACTTGGCCATTGAGCATTACAGTGATGTGTGAGCAGTGAGTCTCCCAAGAGTGAGCCCAGTGATCTGTCACAGGGGACCTGGAGATAGCTGCTATGTCTACAGTAGCAGAGGAGAAATGCTGTGGGGAGCCTGCAGCCACTGGGTTAGAAAGCCTTGCACATAAAAACTGAGCAGCCAGTTCCTTCAGTTTTCTTCTTTTTGCATTTTCCTTAGTGTTTTCCTCATCCTAAGACCATGAATGTAACCTCAGTTGGTAATTTGGCTCCTGTTGCTTGACAGGAGCCTTGGAAGCCTTGCTGTGCCCATCTCTGCAAAGCAGAAAGGTGGTACCCAGTTGTTCAAGAGGAGGAGAGTTGTGACTGGCAAATATCACATAAAACCTCAAAGGGAAGGGGGAAATCAAACCTATATCATGTCACCTGTTGACTTAATGGCAGCAGAAAAAAAATTCCATTTCTTTTGTGTAGGCTATGTTTAAGTGAACTGTTATTCATCTGTCATAAACACCTTTGCACCCTTGGAAATAGTCTTACCTGTGTCTTCTGCTGCTGAAACCTTTTCAAATCCTTTTTCAAACCCTTTTCTGCTGAACTGAATCAATGCCTGCATATTTATAAAATCATGCCAGATGAACCTGAGGAAAATCTGAAACAAGCAAAATTATATGACAGGTTGCATGTAGTCAAAGCTTTTGAGTCTCAGTTCTGAGATTGAAAAATAAATACATAAATTTTAGCTATTTTTGCCTTTCCTTGTGCATGCTTTTAATTTTTTCTCAGCATCAAGGGAAATGGGAAATCATTGTTTTTCCAAAAATGGGAACTCATTCCACTGTTATCTCATGGCTCCTAGAACTGAGGCTTTATAAAAGGCTCAGAGATCATAATACTATGAATTTTGAAAAGCTGCAGCAGTGCAGACTGCAGTGAAGTGGAGCAGCTAAGTAATACAGGTGGCAGGCTGGGGGTGTTTGCCTCTGTAGTCATGCCTTCAGGGACTTACCTTGTGCTTCGTTTCTCTCAGGGAGAGGATTATGGGCTTTGGAGTTTTTTTTACTTTGCTTGGAGTTTATTTTTGTGTTTGGCCTTTTTTATTTTTTTATTTTTATTTTGTTTGTTTGTTTTGTTTTTTTTTTGTTTTTTTTAAATTTCCCCGTATGAATAAAGCACTGCAAAATCCTTCAGTGCCTGTGCCAGAGCTCTGGGCACACTTGGGAAAGTGGTTAGCACCCTCCATGTCTCCAGCATCTCCACCTCATGTCTTTTCCCTCTCTCTGGAAATATGCAACATCCCTTCAAAGCCATGCACGACTGTCCAACAATATTCATCTCACCTTGCTTTGCTACAGGACATACTACTATCTGTGTAGTCTTCTGAATTAAGGGACCTTTTCAAAACATTCCCCCAAGGTGACAGCAGCTGCGGACAGTGAAGCCAGGCAGGGGTTTCTTGATGCCTCTTAAGGCACTGTGTCCTCTGTGGGACACAGGAGCCAGGTGCCTTTTTCAGGCTCTTCACACCACTAGCACTGTGCCAGCTAGGTATGCTTAGCAGTGTAAGGACAGAAAGGTTAATTTTACCTGAAGCCTCACATTTCTGCTGAGAAATGCCACTGTGGTGGTATAGGATGATGGGAAGATTTTTTTTCTTCCTTTGCTTACTGTGGGCTTTGGATCTGTGAATTTTGCTCTGGTTTCCCAGCACATGTTAATTTAGAGATATCTTGGTTTTGTGAGAGTACATAGGAGATCAGCCTGATCTGCAGATGTTGACACAAGACCACTAAAACCAGGCCATTATTGCTCAGGTAGAGAAGGATTTTTCCTTCCTTTCATTGTGTCCTTTATTTCCATATGGTAACGAAGTGAAAACCCACAAAAACTTAGATCTATTAATGTCTTTTAACCCATTTTACTTAGTTTTAATTTTACTATTGGTCTTATGTCTGAAGTCCTGCTGAGACTGCATTTCTCATTTTGGTTTATAATTCAATTGTTGATGTACAAACCAAAATAAAAATCTCATCCCCTTTGCATATTCATAATGGCTCTGTAGTACTCACCATACTAAAACATAACAAACCAAACCAAATCAAACTTCTTTTTGCTGCTAAGAAAGCTCTGTAATAAAATTCCACGTAGAGGCAAAGGATTTCACATTCACATAATAACTTTTCAAGGGTAGGAATGGATTTTAAAGACATGCATCTCAGTATAAAAAAAAAAGAATTAAGTTTCTCCCTGAACATTGCTTTTCTCAATGACATTTTGCAGTCTGTAGTGTTTGTTTAAGCACTAATCTGTCAAACACGGAGAGAGCTGAGATCACCAATCTAAGTCATTTGTGAAGAGGAGACAATCCTTCTACCTTAAATAAATCTGAGCTTACACTGAAAGAACCATTTGATTCAGAAGTGCTGGGCTGGCAAGATGTTGAAGCCATATGTGCTGTTTGGTTTAAGATGTATGGAAATAATGAGGCATTCAAGCAAGTATCCAAAGATCACAGAATCATAGACTCACAGAATGTTTTACCTCAATGATCATCTAGTTCCTTCTGTCACTGGACCAGGTTGCTCAAGGCCCCATCCAACCTGGCCATGAACACTTCCAAGGATGAGACATTCACAACTTTCCCAAGCAACCTCTTCCAGTGTCTCACACCCACAAAGTAGAGAATATCTTCCTAAGGACTAGTCTAAATCTACCCTCTTTCAGTTTGAAACCATTTCTCCTTGTCCTATGACTACATATGCCTTTTTAAAAAGTCCCTCCCCAGTATTCCCTCCAGGTACTGGAAGGCTGCTTCCATGGAGCAAGGTGTCCATGGAGCTTTCTCTCCTCCAGGCTGAACAACCCCAACTTTCTCAGCTTGGACATTTCAGGAAGTTTTTCAGGAAGCTCAGGAAGATTTCTGTGCTGCAAATAGAATCTAGTTGAATCTGAATGAGACAAACCTTTGATCTGAAATATCTGTCTGCTCTCAAGATATTTGTTTGCATATTTTCCCAATGCTATTATCTATTGACAATATTTAAAAGTCTGTTGTTATACTTATTAAGATAAAAACTTTTGCTACAGATGTGAGCTTCTAGTAAATCCTCCTCAAATAAATCTTGTATTTTGTCATTACTGCCTCTCCTTGCCACAGCTAAAATAAATCAGAATTCCCATCTCAATGCCTGAAGAGACAGGAACATTTAATTTATAGCAATTTCCTTTTCTTTTCATGGTTTGTACTAAACAGAACATGCTGGGTCTCAACCTGCATTTGCATTTATGCAAAATTACAAATGGAACAATCAATGCAAGCCCCAGCTCATGCTGCCCACAGCTGAACAGCAGCAAGAAAAGAAACCTGCGAAAGAAACCTTTCCCATTCAGTCAGCTTGTAAAAACAAGGAAGCAGCATAAGGACATCTATTTATTTGTCGTAGTAGTCTTGCAGTGCCTCTCAAGTATTGTGCAGAAGAGGAGAGAAGCTTATCCTTAGCTAACTTGTGAGTCTGCTTGCAAGGCAGGCCCAGATGTCCTTTTCCTAGGGCAGGACAGGCAGAGAGTATGTCTGGGCAGGATCTCTTCCTTGAGTGCCCAAGAGAAGCAGACATAACTTCCTTCTCCTGGGAATGCTTCTGGGGTGGGACATCTGTTAGCGTGGTCATTGTAGACACTCAGTCCCTAAAGCTGTCTGATTCTTCACCTTTGACTTTGGCTTCACCCTCTTTCCTATCCACTGCACCATTCCCTTTTAAGGCACTTTTTTCCCTCAGGTTACCTCAAAACACAGCTCAGCCTCCTCTCCATGACCCTTTCCTCCTCTGTTACCCTATTTGTTTTCCTCTCTCTTAAACCTTTCTTAGTGGCTGCATATTTACATTTTTTATCTCATCACCTTCCTGGGATGAGGGCAGCCTCACCAGTCGGTGTCGATGTGCTCTGATCTGTGCCCACATCCCTTAGATGCTGAGCATGGCAATGCTGTGCCTGTGCTTTTCTGTAGGACATTCAGTTGTTCTTGAGTGAACTGTCCTCATAGGGTTTGCAGAGGGTTTGAACAAACCCATCTGGAATCTCCATGGCTGTGCTAGGTAATGGAAAGAGAACCCTTTCTAGTGGAGTCCACAGTCTTCCTGGACTGGACTCACTGCTGGGTACTGTACAGACAAAAGCAAGATAAAAGCAACAGCAACCATTAATACCCTCATGCTCAGGTCCTTGTTCAGTGCCTTCTTTCAAGTCATTGGGTTTTAAATTTGAAAGCAGAACCTGGCTCTTCTTACTGCCAGTTTGGGCTAATCCAGAGTGTTAACTAGTCTTTCATGCTGAAAAGTATCTTAAAGCCAAAGAGAATCTTCCTTAAAAAAGCTTTAGGCTTGTCACAATTTAGCTCTGGCCTGGCAATTAGATGAATGACAGATCATAGAATCGTAGAATGTCTTGGGTTAGAAGGGACCTGCCAAAGCAGGGTCACCTAATGGAAATCATGTACTAACATGTGCAGGTATGTTTTGAATGTCTCCAGAGAAGGAGACTCCACAACCTCATTGGGCAGCCTGTTCCAGTGTTCTGTCACTCTCACAGTGAGAAATCTTTTCCTTTTATTTAAGTGGAAACTCCTATACTTAAGCTCTTGCCCATTGCCCCTTGTCTTGTCATTGGACATTTCTGAGAAAAGCCTGGCTCCATCCTCCAGACACTTGCCCTTTATGTGTTTACAGACATTAATGAGATTGCTTCTCAGTCTCCTCTTCTCCAGGCTAAAGAAACTCAGCTCCCTCAGCCCTTCTGTTTGTGGCCAAGAAGGCCAATGCCATCCTGGGGTATATGAGAAGGGCGAGTGGTTAGTAGGTTGGGAGAGGTTTTCCTCTCCCTCTATTCTACCCTGGTGAGGTTGCATCTGGAATATTGTGTCCAGTTCTGGGTCCCTCAGTTTAAGGACAGGCTTGAAATTGTCCAGCTCAAAGGCAGATGAATGGGTGGAATCCTCCTGGCGTGGTGGCCATCGATAAAGAAGCACTTGACCCTCGTGATCCCTCAAACTTAGGCTGAGTAGGATGCGTATAGGATGGAACACTTTATTTAGTCAATTTTAGTCACCTGTCTTGTCTGCTTCTCCCTAAAAGAGGGTTGCAGGTGTGACCTCTTCACTCCCCTTCTCTTTCCAGAGCATAAGATGTTTCTTAGAACCAAGCAGTGGCCTTGGTTCTGCATAGTATTCTCTAGCTATAACTATTAACATTGAGCATTATCTGTCCTAGAAGCAGACACTGACTGGAAAACTTGATGTTAATGTCAGCAAGTGCAGCTACTTAGCAGAGACTTAACTGAAAGCAACAATACAAGTAAGAAAACTAGATCCATGTTGGTGCAAATCAGGACAAGGCTTGCTTGTATCCCTTGGCTTTCTGCTTAGGAAGCGTCTTTAAAGTGTGAGTTGTCCAGCCACATTTTAAATTGTTTTCTGTCTTTATCAAACCTCAGGCAACACCAATGTGGTGAGGAAGCACTATCTAGTGATAGGTATTGTTGTGTGCAGAGTACTGGCACCCTTGCCTGTGCCTGCCTGCTCCACAGGGGATGTGCATCCACTTCCACATCCCCAGCATCAGACATGCTCTGATGCTGGCCTGAGTGTCAGCTCAAGGAGTACACGACTGTAATTTCCATGGATTCCCAGGTGCTGGAGTGGCAGTTGTGGTCACCTGGCCTCTCCACCCCACTGGCCAAAGGTCTGGCTGGAGGAATGATCTTGGTGCTGGAACACTGTCATGACTACTCCCTGTTCCCACGTGGGGAAGGAACGGCTGTGTCCCCACACCACCCTCCAGGCATGTCCCAGGCGTGGATGTGTTTGCCTCTTTTGTCTCTAGACCCATGCTGAGCTTAAACCAAGCATAAGAGCATCTCTGTAATCCTGCAGCCAGCAGCTGTACCCTGCAGAGCTGGAGCAACTGCCTGAATTGACAAGATTAATGTGACTCCAGGGGTCTCCCTGCAGCTAATCAGGAGATGCTGGTCCTAATGAATGAAACACAGTGGAGAGAACTGGTACGCTAAAGGCAGCTAATGTCCCCTTTATTGTAGTTACAGTGTTAGTGATTAAAACATAACTCAGTGGGATGCAGCTAGCTCTCAAGCTAATTGTTCAACAGGAAGCAGCAGCCCATGAAGTGTCTGCTTGAAATTTATGGAAATCACTGCTCAGGACTTCCATATTTTTTCATCAAAAGTCATGCTGTTATTAACACAGGTGTTGGGAGCTAAGGCTCCAGCTCCTGCCTGTCCCCCATGCAGTTTCAACTCTGGTACCTGCTCCATAGCTCAGAAGCAAGAAGGTTCAATGAAATGAGACAAACTAATAATTTCCACTCCATAAACTGATGCTTGTAATCCTGCCTGTGATTCTCTGTTATGTCTTCGCTGGTGCAGAGGACTTTACTCCCTACTGTGATGAAGTAAAATGAACCAAACCATTGTCAGAACAATTCAAAGTGCTCTGTGCCTTCAGGCATAGGGGTGAACTCTCCAGCCTACTTTGCCTTTTAAATCCTCAAAGTGCTGAGGAAACAGGTGCAGGAAAAATGATACCCTGGCTAATATTATTTTATTAAATTCAAGTGCTGTGTTTGTTTTATCAGTAACAAAACATAGTGTGCAGGGTGTCTTTTTGTCCTGGAAACTGCTTCACCTTAGAAGCAATTTACCTTAGAAGGATAAATCAAAATTTCTGTCTACCTTTAAGCTATTGGCTACCATGCAAACAAGATCCTTTATGAATATGCATAGAAATAGCATATAAAAGACACAAAACACAGCAGCTGTGAAGAATGGGCCTTTGGTCCCTGCTCAGCCACACTGTTAGAGCAGAGAAGCTGTTCATTAAATTGATGCTAATCACACTAAACATGAAGCACAACTTGTATGTAGACATCAGTTTAGGATTCTCTTCTGCTCTAAAGATGCAAAGAATTAGTGGGAATGTTTTGAATGCATTGTTATCTGTTCTTCCTGTTAGCTTGGAAGGCAAAACCTACATTCCCTCATAACACACCTTCACAGGTTCCTTGGTCAAAAGCTAAAGCAATAGCTCCTTTATGGTTGATAAATTTTCCATCGCGTGCTCCTCTGCTGGAAAATCAGTTTCTAATGGGAAGGAAGGGAAAAATAAATTGAAATTATGTTATAACTTCTTTTCTTTATCATCTTGACTATAAAAAGTTGATTTCACTGCTGGACATTTCTTCCTCTGACATGTTGCAGCAGCTCGCTGTGCTTTTTGTCTTTCCTGCTGCCCAGAATAGTAGGACCCCCTGCAGGAACTGGGACAGCAGTGCTCTGAGAAAAAGAAAATCCAACTGCCTGGTAGCTGCTGAAGTGCACATACTGACAAACAACTGTCACAGGACATATACGACCAGTAAGAATTCTTTGTGTAGAAAGGATTTTTTTTCTTTTTAAATTGCAGCTCCTTACAGAGCTCTCTCAGCAGATAATCTACCATTAGTCCTACCCCAAAAATGATGGAAGTTCATGAGTGTATAAAAAGTTTGCATTTCCATTTTACTTCTGAAAAAGGGGAAAGAATATAATGGGCAAGAATGTGCTTTCAGCAAAGAAGAAAACATTATCCATCCTGTCATTGCCAATACTGCTTTTGTCCTCACTTAAATTTCTAGGGGTTCTTTCTCCCAATATTTTTGTTATGCTAATTAAGTCCCAACTTTCTACCTTCTCTCTTTCCCTCTCTCCTATTTAATTAACATGGTGGATATTGTCTATTGTCTCATGGTTACAATGAACACAGCTCCTGTGAAAACTTTCATTTTTTGAAAACCTTTTTTATTGAAATGGCTTGAATTCAAAGATTGTCAGCCAGTCCTAGTAATCTTGTCATGTGAATGTTTCTTTTGAGACTCTTTCCCCAATACACATTTAAAAAAAAAGTTTAGGCAGAAACTGATATTCAAAGGAAATGGAAAAAAAAGATATTTAAAAATAATTAAGTATTTTAAAAATTTTGACAGTTGCACTTAACATGTTGCACTAAAGCCTGGAGTCACACCAATGTCCAATAAATGTTCTCACTCTAAGCACAGAATAAGCCTCAGATACAGACACCATTTTTAAAGACTCATGCTTCGTTCCTTTCCATGGTGTGTTTCCATATGATGTTTCTGTATTTTCTTTTCATCATGTGATGAATCCATCTCCTCAGCATGTATGGTCTAGATTTTTAGCTCCCTCAGGCCAAAGGAGCTTTGGAATTACTGGGTGCTGGGGCAATCATCCTCTTCACTCCCTCCAGAGATGAGTCACTCATTAAAACCACAGATTTGAGAGGACAGCAGGGAAATAACAGCCTGACCCTGGTGCAGAGATGAGTGGCTTATCTGGGAGAAGAGAGGCACTGACTATTTGCCCTGATGCTTTACTTTGTAGTTATGGCTCCTGTGTTTCCTGAACAAGCATGTTTGCACAGAAATTAAGCAAGCTTTTTTAGTGGCTTCATCTTTTTTTTGAATCTGGTGTTACATCCTCAAATGCTCCTATTGCTTGTCTGATAATTTGTTCCTGGAGATTACTGCTAATGACTGTATTGTGCACGCTTTTGCTGGGGACCTGTGGGGCATGATGTATACATAGAGCATGGCTTTTACTCCACAGAGTGCATTAATGCTTGTTATTTTAATTTCCTACAAAACAAAGGTAAATGTGAGAAAATTACAATAGGATGTTCAACAACAGTGTGTAGTAGGTGCTTTGATTTTTTCTCTAGCACTCATAAACAGCTCAAAAACTCATTTAGGCACTTTCCTCTGTATGTGCACCTGCTGTACAGTGCTTGCTTACGAGCTGAGTAGTATCAGACAAAAGAAATGAAAAGCTGCAATGTGCTTCTCTCAATTTATGGTGCTAAAGCATTTGGGATCAGCTGGGAAGGTCCATGGTGAACCTCCTCAAACTGAGCTAGATGCCAGAGGTGTGGTGTCTGATACTAAAGTGTTTGCTTTCAGAAGTAAATGACAAAATACAGCACTTGACAAAAGCCCCAACAAATGCCACAGTCTGCATCATTTGCCATTACCAGAATTCAGACCAGCAAAATGTAGCTGCTCCAGGCAGACTGCTCAGGGTCCAAGGGATCTGCTTTGCAAGGATTTGTAAGAGATCTGATCCTTACACCTTGGTCAATCATTTATTCAAACACAAAACTGAGTCTGAAACCCTCTCATTATAACTGACTAGCATTTATGAACATCCTGTGTCTTGTGACAGTGTCTACGTAATATAATTATAACAGAGAGTGATACTACATTGTGGCCTTAGTCCATACTTCATTATTACAGTCACTCCCATTCTTAAAAACTGTAGCATCATAAATATCTATAGTGATTTTTATCACAGGAAGAGAAATGGTATTTTTCCACCGCAGAGACCCTTTGGAGTTTAAGATCTACTCCAGACTTGTTTTTACTGCAGACATGAACATATGACTTGATTTTATTCTCTAATGGTCATGTCATTTATAAAATAGAAAGCATTTAATTACAGTGCCTGCAGCTTGTGAGGCTTGATTTGAAGCCCAACAAAGTCAAAGGATGTTTTAAAGCTGAATGAAAGGAGTCTGCAGTACAGTGAGGCATCTAAAGTAAGCTGTGACTAGTGACTGTATATATGTCTTCCTAAAAAGGAAAAACTCTCTGCAAAACTGCTTAAAAGGTTGGAACTGTGCTTCTAGTTGGTTCTATTTATTAAGTTGCTCCTTCCTTGAGACTGTTGCTTTATTACACTATTAGTTCTTTAAGTTGAGACATTAGTACTTTTAATTTATTCAAAATTAAGAATGAGCACAACAGTTTTGTAGTGGGTTTTGGTAGATTTCTTGTACTTGTGAATTAAAACAAATTGCTTTTAGCAAAAGAAAATTTAATTTTGTTTTTACTTTGAATTATATGTGTATATACTTTGAGCTGTCTCAGTCATAGAAGGCCACATGTTTACCTTCTTCCCTACTGTATATTCTGTTTATGTTCTATGCTTTATTTTCATTAAGGTTTACGTTCATCATATTTAATAATACAATACAACCACACAGCAGATTAAAATGTGTCTTAAAACCATTGCACTTTGCTTTTTTGAAAACACAGCCCGGAGGTGGATTAGAGTGTATTGGTCTGTTGGTGGGGGAAGTTCATTTTACAGAAAAATATTCCCTTTACACTCTGAAGGAGGCATGGGAGAAAGAGTCTTAATGGGTTTTCCATGTTAGAGGTCTCCTCTGCTTTTCCCCAGGGAGATACATACCTTGGCTCTCCAGGCAAGAGGTCTCTGGTGAGCTTCTGACTATGGTGAGCTCCTCAACATTTCTGCAGTACTATCAATGTTCCTGACATTTACTGAATCATGAGCCTGCACTAAGTTACTATTAATCATATAGATGCACAGAATTCAATAAATAATTCAAGACTGTGTAAAAATTTTTGCTAATTCTGAATGCAATAACAGTAAGGAACCAAAACCACTGGACCTTGAACATCACCCCTGGGGGTATGGAGCAGCCCCTTTAATGACAACTTAATAATAACAGAAATTATTTTTTTTCACTTATCAATATGTGTGTTATTAATATGAAACAAGTTCCTGACTATTAGAGCCTGAACTCTAATAATGGTTCATTAAAAAAGCTTTCACTTGGGCTCACATGGATAAAGTTTATACATTGATTTGTGCAATGCACTTCTGCACATTGCTGTAAAAAGCCTGAAAGGCTTTCATAGCTAGTAGTTCCTTACACTGTGAACTGCCTGTGCTCTGTGACTGGGAAAAGGAAACTCAAAATACGGTGAAAACATCTATAGAACCTCACCTTATCTTTAGCTAGTGATTCTTCTGGGAATGGAAGTGCTTGGTGAAGCTTAAGTTGATAAATTTCCATTCAAAGAGTTTGTCATGTTTGCACAAGCTATTTGTAATTTCCAGGTGTTTCCAAAGTAGTTCTGCTGTCTTTCACATCTAAAACCTGAGTGACTGCACTGTGTTTGAGTCCTGTGACTCACATCAAGGCACAGATACTATGAATTATCAATTATGAAAGAACTGCAGTTAGCTATTTTTTATAGACAACTAAGGTAGAATATAGTTTATGGTTTGTTTCCACTCTATCTTTCAGTCTGTTTCATATGTATTTGAATACTTTGCATATGGTTGTCACTATGGTCCAGTTCCTCAAAGTGTCATCACAGTAAGAAGCCTGGTATCAATGATGCCATATTTTTCACAGATGTGCATACTCCTGTAGCTTTTTTTTTTTTTTTTTTTTTTTTTCAGAGGTGGAAACACAGAGAAGTTGTGCCCTGCTTGGTATTAGGAAAAAAGCATCTGGTCATGGGCTGGACCTCATGCTATTTTGGTAGGTGTCACTGCAGCTGAGACTATCTAGCTGTGGAGGTATCAGGACAGTGAAATTGGATTCCACCTATTGACTGAGATTGTTCTAAATGCCATCAGTGCCATTAGGATAAATGACTCCTCTAACACTCTGATGGAAGGGGAGTAGCTTTACTGTCAAATATTTAATAGCTATTGATATTTTCCAATGTTCATATCATTGACTTACAGGACAGATTGTCAAGAAGGAAGAAATGTTGAAAAAGAGATGTTAGCCTCAATGTAATGAACAGCTAACTGAGAACTGCAGAAATCTTAGACTGCAGTCTAGGTGGGATCTTCCCACCTATTATCTGCTACAACAGAGAGATGAAGTGATAAAAGGTAGCGCAATATTGCAGTACAGTTTGACTGAGACATTGAAATGTTCCTTTTCATATAGAATTTGAACGAAATGGTAAGAATTAATGTAGCTTCGTCTGTATTTAACCAGACCTCTGATGCTGTGTTATAAGCCATTCTCAGATTACCTTCTCTGGGAGCATTTTGTTTCTGGCAAGCAGCTTTGAATGAAATTAACTTGTGCTCAGCATTGAAACAAAAATATTAATTTTCTATCTCAGTTTTATGTCAAAATACATTCTAAACATAAAAACATTAGTGTGTCTTGGTACATGACCTATAAGAGCTAAGCCAGGCTGGAATTTTTTTTTTAAGAGAGAAGTGGAGTAGTATAAACAACAAAATGGAATAATTGCAATCCAGTGAAATAAGTCTCTCGTAAAATGAGCTCTGCATTCAGTCAGGCAAAGCAAACATTGACATCTTCATAAAAAATACTGGCATTCAGTATGAAGTGATGATAGAAAGCCAAATATCTGTATCCTGTTTCCTGAACCAGACTGCTGCAGTGCAGCAGCAATGCAGAAACATGTCCTTGGTGCACCAAGCACATGATTATATCAGTCCTTGTACTAGATGAATCCCATGGTAATTTTTTTCCTGCCAAGTCTTTTCATCATCTTGAAATGTTAGGGTGAGCATATAGGAGTGGAGTGTTAAGAAAAGCTATGTTATTTCCACCTTCCTCTCTACAGGTCTAGATTTGCAGTAATTGACAGGAATATTTTAAAACCAGTTTCTGGTGTCATCTGTTCATATAAGAAATGACAGGCAGGCTTAGTCACTAAAAGCAAAAACATAGAAGTGTGTGCATGCAGACAAATCAGGCTTACAGAACTGCGTGAGTGGTGTGTAGGGATCAGTAGCTCTGGAGAGGGAATTTGTGGTGGGAGGGAAAAGAGGCCATCATGAATGTCCAGTTGTTGACTCCAGAGTCATCAGAAGCAGGAGTTATGAGAGCGATGAGCTAAGCAGGGGCTTATTTCCCCTGCTTACCTCAAAGCATGCTCATGCCAGGCCTGCTTGTTACTATGATTGGTAGCAAAATGAGGCCTCTGGTGACAGCAAGGATGAAAAAGAAAATGGTACTACTGCCTGAAGACCTTATTTGAGGTCTCAGGAAATGTATTTTTCACAGCACTAAAAAATAAAAAAAGAAAACACTAGAAGCAGCTAACCAAACCTGAAGATCTATAGTAGTTTTTATGTGTAGTAAGAAATCATATAGATCAGTCTAGTA
The DNA here is from genome assembly GCA_023637945.1 of Phaethornis superciliosus. Lineage (NCBI taxonomy): Eukaryota > Metazoa > Chordata > Aves > Apodiformes > Trochilidae > Phaethornis > Phaethornis superciliosus. The sequence goes on along the minus strand of JAJQWJ010000004.1, from coordinate 13,532,749 downwards.
TCACTGCACCATGCCTGGGTGGCACAACTTTATATTCAGTGAGTTTAGGGGTTCTTTCTCTGCTCCTTCTCTGGTCCCTGCTGCAGAGCACCTTCACACTGTATTTTGTCATACTGCTTGCATTAGATAGAGGAGACCAGGTGATGCTTGCTGCTGCTGCCTTGGGAGAGTCAAATGGTGGCTTGTTCATCAACAAGTAGCATTTCCCTTGAGAATTTCCAAACTGAGGTTCTGGTGCAATTTTTGCAAGGTAACATTTGCTAATGCATAGAACACTGGAAGGAGAAAGCAAACTTTTCCTCCATACATCTTGCTGCCTGCTGGGCTCTTTTGGAAAGCTGCTTTGACTCTTTTATGGGATGTGAAAATCCTTCTCAGCCCACTCTGTCATTGGTTCAGAAAGAAGATTTCTTACATGTTGTTGGTTATTACGCAGACCACTCATAAATGCCACACTGATCCAGATGTTCTGGGTAGGTGGCATGGGAAACGGTTCTTCTCAACAGAGCAGAGCTCTCTTCCATCTCCTCTGGACTTGAAAAGTTGCAGTGATGACAGCCCTTATTTCATTCTTGGTTTTCTGAGACTGAAGAGTTAAATGGATCTAAATGTAGCTCGAGCTCCACCATCTAGAGCTTCACATGTTCTGGGTGAACGTACAGATGAGAGGTCTTTGCTCAGGGAAAGCACTCACAGGTTTCAGCCTATGGACTCCCCTTCATATAGACTGGAATGGGAATTTGCAGGAGTAGAAACAGCTAGATCAAGCTCTCTGTAAGTAATTAACACACAAGAGAGACAGTTGTGCTTGCACTTTATCAAGCCTCTTGGTAAGATTATGTACTCCAGATAATTAATTATTACATTTCCCTATACACATAATTACATCCACTTTCTTGCTCTCCCACCTCCACACATATAAACAATTCCTATGCATGCATTTACAGAATAATTACTGAGTGTGTATGCTGTAATTAAAGGCAATATAAACTGTGTTACCCTAATTACAAGGAAAAACAAAAAACAAATACCCCACCAAATGAAAGCGCAAGCATGAAACTGCACAACTTCTTCAACTGTATCAAAACCCTTTATTTTTGGAATACTAAACAGAAGAAAAGAAATTCAAGTAATCTATGCTGTGTGCCTGGAACAAAAAAAAATGAGTATCAGACAGCCAAGCAGGTCCCTTGGTTGTAAATTATTTAATATACAGAACATAAATCAGAAAGCCATGTTACTTGAGACAAGATGAAAGAAATGTGCCATATCAAAGTTCAAACACATTCTGCCACATTTGGGCTCAGTCGTCTCCCATCAGGCAAGAGCAGCTCCTGCAGAGATAGCTTCAGTGGAAAATGCCTGCATCCCACATGAGGTGAATGAGGATATGTTTGCCTTTGTGACTTTGCTCTCTTTGTTTACATGAGGTGTTCTGCTGTGACTTTTATGCAAGCAGCAGTACTGTTCTCTCTTACTTAAGCCTCCCATCATCCCATGATGTTCTGGCATATGAGCTGTGCATTTTATATGGCAGGCTGCTCTGATACTTTCCTTCAGAAATTTTTGGCTTGACATGCTCCAGACTGCTGGGAAATAATATAACACTGTGGGATGGGGAGAGTAGGATCAAATGGACTAATTCTGTATATTATTCTGTTTTCTCCTGGGGATTCATGTTTTTGTTTGGGCTTCATGAGGCTTCTGGTTGATGAACACTTCTCAGGGATTATATTTATCATTAGATCATTAGATCTAAGAGTGGCCATAGACTGGTTGGTGGTTGGCTGTAGTTTTTGTTCATTTACTACAGAAACTTACAGGATCTATACCTGTGCTATGTTTATAAAACAGAGACGATACCAGGCAGAGGAAGGGAAGGAATTAAGATGAACAGAGATATGCTGATGACACATAAATGATCTTGAGCTGTTAAAATGTGCTTATTGCTGGAGAATAGAAACAAACTTGTAGTCTCAGTATCCCTGTAGTGTCAATTAAGGGGGAGAAAACCACACTGGTGTCTTGTAACAGCTGCCCTATGTGGATGGCAGACCCTGCTACAGATACCCTCTGTGGTATCAGTGTGAGCCTATGCTATAACTCTTCAAACCCTCACCTTGCTTGTGATGTTGTTGAGGGCCTCTGTAGGAGCCCAGTGTATGACCACCAGATTAAATCCTACATTTTGTTGTTTGAGGCTGGTGATAGGAACATAGGGATAAGCATTTGACCTTATACTGTAATTTTATTTTCCTCGTCAGTCTTCCAAATTACTTTAAAGCAAGTATTACAACATAATTTCCTGGCTGTTTAAGATGACAAAATGATCTTCTCCCTGGCCACCTGAAATTCAGAGCCTGGCTCAACCTTCCCACAGACCATACAGCTTTGGATAACCTCAGTGCCAATGCTAACCCTTCAATGTCTGGACTGAGTAAAAATGTCTTACTAATTAATACACAAGCTGTGAAATGGGATAGGTGCCAGGTGGCTTAAAATTCTGCAGCCTGTAAACTGAAATGCTGTTTTTTGATACTGAACATGTGGATGCTGTTTGACCTAGTGGAATGGAAAGAAAAGGTCTCTGTATCTAATTGAAAATATGCCTCAGGTGGAAATGCTGTCCTGTTTGAGATGGAGAGGTGATTTCAGCTGGTACTGAGTCATTACCTGAAGTGCAATTTAGCCAAGAAACAAACCTGCAGTTACAAAAAGCACTAAAGGGTCTTTAATTCTCACAGGAGGTTTGGACCTCAGTTTTAAATCTCATCAGGAAGGCATTTGCCCTCTGACATCATACTGAGTCACTGGATCAGGAAAGAGCTTGGAGGAAAGACAAATTGTGAGATATGTCAAATGATAGGACCTCTTCTTAGAGAGATCCTGGGTCCAGAGGGCTGGGAACCATTCATGATTAGCATTCTTCATTACTTGAAAGCAAATTTACTGGTCAGGTGGGGTTGCTTGTAGCATTTGTAATGCTTTCAAAGTGTTTGGTAACTGCTTACTTGTTCATCAAGTTAATACATATCAGACACTGTGCATGGTGCTCTGTATATTTTTCCTTTGCCAAGTGTGGATTTATTCACAAGGCAGATTTTTATCTGAAAAATATTGTAGAGCTCTTAGCATTCCTCAATGCACAGTGACAGTTTCCTGTGCTTGCATACCAGTATCTTGTATAATAAGTTAATTACAAGTAAATTAAAAAGGAAGAAAGGTCACCTTCCAAGTTTGCCACAGTATCAGGACTAAACCTTGTGCTGAATATATACTGGGGGAGGGGGGGTGTCCTTTTCTGAGGTGGTTTGATCTTTTGCCAAATGGGCTTTAGCTGTGGCAAATGTCTGAGCTCCTAAGATAAAATTCAGTATGATTTGCCAGGGTGGTAGAACAGACTCAAGTTTGACAGACTTGAAATGCGGAGAGAGCACAGGCTCCAGGTTTCAGCCTGGGTAGACAGATAACTTGTGCTCACAGTTATCCTCATTGTCTAAATTACACATGCATTTCACACAAGTGCATATACCAACCAGGAATTATGTCAGCTGCAGACAAAACAATTAGTCTAATTTTCTCACTGTGAATGGCGTGTCAGCAGCTGGCAAGCTGTTTGCAGGAGGACTCCTAAAAATGCTAACATTAGCCAAATTATTGTCATGAATAATCAGAGATCAGTTTCCTCATACTGTCAGTGAAATTTACAGTTCAGCTAGGGTTTGAGAGAGGAAATTTAATTGCAGAAAGATACCTTTATCTTATAAGGATATTGTGATAAAAGAGTTTTCCTCTGATTGGTGAAGGACATCCCTAACAGTGTTGTATCTGGTATCTAGAAATAATGGCTAGAATTTTTTTCACCATTATCAGTCAGCTAAGCTCCTCTTCTGTTCTGCAAAATACAGTCTGATCACTCATTTGTCACCTAAACTGTATGGCTAGTGTCTTGAATTAAGAATACTGCCCTATTGCTGTACCAATTCATGATGTTTCTATATCTAGTGCTGGAGAATTATAAGTGAAAATAGCCTTTTACTTCTCTTCCCAGATCCCATATGGCAAATGGTCCTTGGATCATCCCAGTTCAAGCAAAGAAGAGAGATGGGGGAAGGACCATGGGGAGAAGAATGGGCATGAGGCACAGCTGCTCTGTGCTACATGTGTTGTGCTGTTAGGTTTGAAGGGCAATGCTGTGGAAAAGACAAAGTTTGTGGTTTTAGCAGCATACACAAGTCTTGGTAAATTTGCTCTGAATGTGCTTGGGGTGAGTGGACACCTTAACTGTTAGCAACTGAGGTGCAAACATTAGACTCAGGGGAACAAACAGTGGGTGTCTTTTGCAAGCTTTGTAAGAGACATCAGAAGACTTCAAAGAGCCTCCTGTGAGAAAATGTCTGTATTGTGTTTCAGCTCTGGATGTGCTCTTCCAGGGAATGCTGGAAGCAGCTGCAGCTGCCCGGAGGGGTGGTGGTAGGCAGAGTAGGGGCAGGGAGGAGTGGTGTGGAGAACGTCACAGCAGCCAGGGCAGAAAGAGTCCTCACCCTGCCTCCGGAATCCATCCAGAAATATTTTCTGGGATTTGTCTTCATTTCAGGACTTTCTCCTTAGGCTTTCAAATATAATGCTCACCTCTGTGACCATGACCTCTGCGACTTCAAGCAGCAAAGTGTTCTCACCTGCTGCTGCATCTTTATTGGTAATGGTAAGAGCAGACCTGGGTATTCAAAGTGAAGGATAAGAAAGCTGAGCTCCTCAGTGGCTACCTGATGACATAATATTTCATGCATTACGGGTGATGATTTGCTGCTTCTGTTGCCACCTCCCGTCTGGTGTTGTCTGACATTCATACATCTGGGCTCCTGCTAAATGAGGCATTTTGGGACACACCACCAGAGAATGCATGTGGTGCTGAGGCCACACATGGGAGAAGGCTGCATAAATTACTGCTCTAAAGCCAGGCAAGGAGAGACCATAAAACAGAAGCTCTGAAAACTCAAGGTTTAAGGTTGTGCCTGTGAGGGCAAGATAACATTGATAAAATAGGATTTTCAAATTGTTTCAAAAGCCTTATCCAGGAATTTACACACTAGGTCATGCTCATCTCTGCTGTTATGTCATTGATCTCAGTAACACTGTTATCTAATAAAATAGTTGCTTGGGCTCCTTGAAAAAGATTTGAGGAGGAAAATAAAATGCCTCCACCTCCAGCCAGATGCAATGCTGTATTCAAAAAGGTCTGAATGTCACCCTTGCTCTTAGTTTTCTTATGGCTGTTTTGATCTTCTTATGACTTTACAGTTATTGATTAATCTGAAAGTAGACCTGCAAGGTAGATGCTGTGACTAATTATCACCTGTACTACAGAGACTGGGAAATTGCAACCAGGTAGTTTTGGCCGCAGGAGAATTTGGCCTGTCCACTCTAAGAGCTTGGCTACCACCCTGGCCTCAGATGCATTCAATCTACCTCTGTCACATAAATGAAGTACTGTTTTATGTTCTGCTGTTTGTTACCCTAGAAAGTGTTTCTTTTGAATTAACGGCTGATACTGTGGGACACCAAACTTGATACTGATCTATTTTTAAGAGAAGTAACACTGGCTGGAGTTTGCCCAGAGTAACTGGCTAAAGTTATCTGATTGCACCATTCCTTCTCTATTTTTCTATTCCTTCTTAGTTCTCTACAAAGCAAAGGTGTGTGGGAGAGGATGTACATAATTAAACAGAAACTGATGGGGTTTATTTGGATAGCCATTTAAAATAATTATTATCTGTCAGCACTTTCTTTGCTGGATATAAAATAAAACTGGCCATACAAAAGTGTGAAATGTGCACAGAATGATCTCTCTCTGTGGAACTGTGCAAGCAGTTATGTTGTGATAGATAATGAGAAACACACCGAAGTTCACGTGGGATCTGGTAAAGGACCACAGAAAAAAATTGCAGCCATCTGGATTTTGCTGAGAAGCAGTTTTGCAATGACCTAGACTGAGTCAAATACTTTTGTGTGGATGAAGTTAAGGGGAAGGAAACAAAAAGAGGAAAAGGGCTAGAAAAGTCAGTGTTCAGATTTAGCATTTCAGAAGAAATTTCATTTGCTGGCTTTGAAGCATAACTGGATTTTATCTAAAAGAGGAAAAATCAGTCAGAATGCATAATCTATGGCATTTTGATTGTTTCCTGGAGATCTGCTACATAGCTGTTAGCCTTCCTGGTAGAAGTAGAGGGGAGACATGATGAGACTTCACTTAAAAGGTTTTGACGTTTAAATGGACACAATGGACAACTTGAGGATGCCAAATGATATCTTCGAAGCAGACCATTTAGCTGGTAATACACCTGTAAATTTTTCCAGATGAAGAAATTTATTGTTCCTGCACCAGAAAATGGTAGTTCTAAGGTAGGAAGCATTTAAAAAGGCTGTTTCTTAATGTGAGGCTCCCCATAAATATTTATCATTTCATCTTGCATTAATGTTCAGAGACTGCAAATCTTTCCTTTGACTTCTCTTTTCAAAACTGAGATGAGCACTTTACATTCACAAGACACATGACACTGAGTGATCTTCTGCAGCCTGCATACTACATTGAGTCTTGTGATTTTTGTGGGTCCAGGCTAATTATGGCACTGTAGAATTACTTGAAAATAATTTTAAGGAAACACATTTTAATAGTAATTGGAGTAAATCTTGAATGGTCTGATAATGGTGACGTGATCTCTTTTGAAAAGTTTGATTTAAAGCAGTGCTCCTCCATAATCCATGCAAAACTGATGTCAGAAGTAGTAGACACTTAGATGTAAGCTACCAGTAATCCTATAAATGTCTTCAGGTATTACACACAGTAGTCTCTGAGGTTTTTACCACATTTATAGAAACTGAATAAACTTATTGACAGGATATTGTACAACTAGACATTTTTAAAAGTTGGCAGTGTAAAATTAATTCAGTCATTCATATATTGTGATGAGATCTGAGGGTTTAATAATCACATTCCTGCAATCACAATTGTAAAAGCTATGCTCAGAGATAATCATGTGAGGCAGAAATAATTCCCTGTTGTTAACTGAATTTCATCTGGCCCTGTACATTAAAGTTAAAAAATATTCATTAAATGCCTTTCCTTAACATCAATTTATCTGAATATTTCCTCTTTTTTCTCACTCTCTTTCTTCTATTTTTGGGAAGTACTAAACGAAATGTATTAAAAATTGCAGAAATAGGGCTTTTATTAAGGGTATTAGGTATGGAGAATATAGCTGAATACAGTATGAGAGCAATGCCAATGACAGCATATTATCTCAGTCTGAAGAAGAGGTCCATTAATTTTGGAATGAATGATCTGGGAATTAAAAAAAAAAAAAAAAAAAGGACTTTTCCTTGAGGGAAAAATCTCTTAATAATGTTAAAGGGACCATGAATTAAAATGATCTTTCAGATTACGAAATGGAAGGAATTACTCAGAGAACTGATTAAAAAGATGATAATAGTATCATAATATCTTGGCGAAATGGAATTAAAAGTAGCTAAGTAGCTCTTCTTTTAGTGCTCATACTCCTGTTTCATGAGACAGAGTTGTTGTTCTTTGGAAATTATGATGGGGATTTGAAGCAGGGTACACACATCAGCTTTCTTCCAAGAGTCAGTGAATTTAAGTGTCACTACAAAGAAAAATTTCATGTCTCTCTTTTTTTTTGCAGAGCTAGTGCTTGATTTGTAAGATTTGAGGGTCTTACAAAGAGCTAGAGCCAGAGTCAACTTGATGTAGCTTTTTGAAGGCAATTCAGAAAGTTTAAATGTGCAGCATTTTAAAGTAAGTTTTTGAAGTGACTGAGCAACCTCTGATGGTCCACCCCTCTTCAGGCCAGTGCCACTCACATAATTCAATTGATGTGGAAGTTACTAATACAGAAATTTTAGTGGGGAGAGAGAGACAGGGAAGGATGAAGAAGTCCTGGAGCTCACAAGAACTACTGTGAGAGACCCTTTGCATTCTGAATGTGCCCACCCTGCACAATGCTTCTCATTTCTTGTTCTTTAATATCCACCTTACAAAATCTGCTTCGATGCTCTTTTTTAATTTTTTAAAATTTTCTCCAAGCAGAGTCTACACTTGTGAAAAAATTTTGGGACTCTGAGGAAAAAACCCTAACACAAACTCCCCAGACATCACAAGCAACAGAAATCCCGTGTTAGTACAGGAAGCACTCTTTTTCTTGGATGCATATTTTGTTCTTTCTGCTGGGACTCATTTCAGAATCTCACACAAGTTTAAAGAAGAGAAGAAGTGGGAAAAATACTCTTTTACCTCTTTCATGTCAGGAATGCACTGCAACGATTTTAACCTGCCCCAGTTTTTAGAGATTTTTTCTCTCCATTTTCCTTTCTCCAACAACTCATCCTTGGGCTCGAATGGAAATTGATTCTGTGGTCAGTACTTGATTGCTAGCTGATCCATGCAAAATCTCTGTGCTTATTTTCCTTCTCTTGTGCATTTGACAATGAACATGAGAACCAGATGGTTAGATGTATTTCATTTATATGCAAAAGTTTTTTTAGGGCGTAAGAAATTCTTCTCTACTTTTTAGGACTGGGAAGGAAATACTTCATACCACCAGATCTCTAATTACGGGACAAAGAATGCAGTGGGAGAGTGGGAGCCTACCTGAAAAAGAAGGCTAATGTGTGGCAAAGAAACAGAACCAAAATGCAGACTCAGCAAGCTTTTTGGTAGACCTCCAGAAGTCCAACTCAATTTCAGAGGAAAGACAAGATTATAAAACTAGGAGGACAGACAAATCCCTACTTTATCTTTCTGTAGTCCGTTGATATTGATAAATGGCTGCTACATTTGCCTATGTATGCCCTGATTTAAAAAAAAACAACCTTGTACCAGGGATAGCCACCAAGACAAGGGAGCTAATGCAGTTTAACTAATGTCTTTGCCTCAAATTAATGGTTTGATGCAAAAAAACAGGTGATGAAATCAACTAAATATTGTGGTATTTTTTTCAGAGTAGTTGTGACCTATCTCTTTCTTGTTTAAGAACTTCATCCGAGGGGAAATATTAGCTGACATGATGAAGGTAAAAATTATATCTATATTGGCATAAACTGGGAAAGCAGAGGTTTCCTATGGACTCCAGTGGGAGCTAGTACCAAACTCTTGCACACTTTGAGAAGTGCCAAACACCTACAGACTACTGGGGTTCTGCATCTGCCTTCTGGGTTGACTTGTCTGTAGCAAACGCCTGCAGACCTTGGCCAAGACAGCCAACAAAGAGGACACAGATCTTCCCACTAAGGCCATGGGTGCTGGTGGGAAATAAAGTAACTCTCTCCTGGGTTGCTGCATTCATCTCTCTGCCAGAGCTGACTTTACCCCCACCTCTGTTGGCTCTGCCACTTACAGTGCAGTAAAAGTTAGCAAGTGTACACAGTAGATCTTTGCTCATTCTGTTTAAAATAGAAAGTGCTCACACAATATTTCAGCTGGCAGATTCCAAGTGACACAGAGCAGGGCTGCCAGAAGCACAGCAAGTGGTGGGCAGGCTTGTAGGTAGTAGATGAAGTGTGTTCACAGCCTCAAATCATGCAGAACGGCTCTGCCTCTGTCAAGCCAGCTGTAAGCAATCCTGTGCTCCAGTAGCACCTAAGGATTACAGGATCATCTGCATTGCAGATCAGATTGTCTTACAGGGAAGAGACTAAGTCACAAAGTAGAAGCAGATGCAAGGTCCAATAGTCAAGAGGGCTATTTGGTGGTCTGGATATGAGAAACAGGACTGTCACCTGAGTTGATTCACTAAGGAGATTGATCATTACTATTTTTCCCTCTATTTCATTAAAAAGAGTAATGAAGCAAAACACTGCCAAAATGCATTGTATTTACCAGAACATTGTCATAGCATTGCCTTATAATGGGAATGAACATCTGAGCCAAAGCACTATGATTTTCTTCAATAATGCATTGCCATCAGTGTTTTTCCCTGCAGAGAAACTGCATCTTCATGATCCCATGACAAAGGAGATTGTCTGGCACAGAGACAGTGCCATCTAACTCTGAATTACACAGACCCCTTTAGCCAACAGGAAAAAAAATCTGGATTACTTTGTTTTTATTCGTTTTAGATGTGGGGCACAGCTGTGTAGATTGTAAGCAACAACTGCCTGCTCTGATGCCACATCCTGCACAGCAAGAAAATTAAACATTGTTACTTCTCTCCTTCTTTTCGAAGATTGCCTTGTGAGTTGGGAGCACCAATGTACGTCTTCCTGGTTGTGAAATGACCGCTAGATCATGATGCTGCTCTGACACCAGCCCTGTGGAAGGTTTTGGACTAGTGATTTATGTTTGATATCTTTTGCTACTGAATCCCCAGGTTTTGCAGAGCTTTACATGAAATTACATGGCTAAAGGTGTCCCAGAAATGAGCATGAGATCTGGAACAAGGTAACTTTTCAGTTTTAAAGTTTTATTTTCACAATGGCCTTGATGCTGTTGTCTGGCTGAGCCTGAGGACCCCAGCTGTGTGACAATGACTGCAGATTATGACAAACTGGTTAATATCTAACAGCCTTCATAGAGCAGGTGTCATAGTGCTGATCTCTGTCTGAGGACAGGAGGTAGGGTTGAGAACTAAGCTGTATTTTGGGTGGGAGGCTTAGAATCCATTAATTTCTCAGAAAACTACAGGTGAAATTGGCAGTGAATAGTCTTTTAAAAATTATTCTTGAACCATCTATTTACTGGCTTCCAAAGTCAAGGCTTGGAAAACAATAGAAAAATATGTATGTCAGATACAAAACAAGTTCAGCTCCTAGCAAAATTCAGGAGAGATTTCAATGTTCAGTTGATATCTCAAACTGATAAATAAAAATTATAAAAACCCCACAACATCTGCTGATTCCCACCCTCTCTTCTTTTCAGATTCAGGCCATTTAGCAAAGTGCTTGTTATAATTAAATTAATATTGCATACATATCTATAAATCACTGTTGTATTCTCTCTCAGCCCTCCATGGGCATCCCCTTGTGGGGCAGGAGCTTGCATGCCCTTGTGAGGTTGGGACCTCTGCTGGGGGGTCATATGCCTCCAGTAGGGTCTCCCATGGCAGACAGGTCACAACTGAAGAGTCAGACAAAGTGTGTCCATGGGCAGGATGGGCTCAGTAGCCTTCAGGCAACCATTAAAAATAGCATCCTGCAGTCCTCTGAAGAATTCCTAAGGTTTTCCTCGAAGAAAAACAAAGATTGGTTTGATGAAAATGACCAAGAGATCCAGGAATTGTTGACAAAGAAGACAACCGCTCACAAGGCACCCCTTGCTCAGCCATCTTGCCACGTAAGAAAAGCAGCCTTTAGTCTTGTGTGCGTTGGAGTGAACTTCAACAGAAACTTTGAGACATCCAGAACAAGCGGTGGATCAACCTAGCAGAAAAGACTGAACTATGTGCAGTTACGGGTGACCACAGAGGGCTCTATGAAGTGCTGAAAGCAGTGTATGGACCCACATACCAGGTTCAAAGCCCCCTGCTCAGTGCAGATGGCCAAATGCTTCTCACAGATAAAACGTCCATCCTGAACCAATGGTCTGAACATTTTCAGACTCTCTTCAGTGCCAGCCATGTAGGCCAAGGCTCAGCAATTCAGCACATTACACAACAACTGGTGAAAATCGAATTGGACACAGCCCCTACTTTGAGAGAGACTCTTAAGGCCATACTGCAGCTGGAAACTGGCAAGGCAGCTGGGGTTGATGGAATCCCATCTGGAGTATGGAAACATGGAGGCCAAGCACTTGATGCTAAATTTCACGAGCTCCTTGTGAGTTGTTGGAAACAAGGCAAATTATAACCAGATCTCTGTGATGCAGTCATCATCACCTTGTACAAGAAAGGAGAAAAGTCAAACTGCTCCAACTACCAAGGTATAACTCTGCTCTCCATTGCTGGAAAAATCCTTGCAAGAATACTTTTGAACAGATTAGCACCTGCTATAGCAGAGGAAATACTACCTGAAACCCTATGTGGTTTCAGATCCAATAGCAGTACCCCAGACCTGGTATTTGTTCTCAGACAACTACAAGAGAAGTGTAGGGAACAGAACATTCATTGGCCTCATTCATTGACAGTGACAGTGACATTCACTGGCCTCACTAAAGCTTTTGACACTGTGAGTAGAAAGGGCCTGTGGCAAATCTTGGAACATGTAGGATGCCCCCACAAGTTGCTCAAAATGATCATCCTACTACATGAGGATCAGCAGGGCCAAGTCAGATATGGCAATGCACTCTGAATCCTTCCCAATAATCAATGGTGTGAAACAAGGCTGTGTTCTCACACCCACTCTATTCGCAATCTTCTTCAGCACGATGCTCCAAAGGGCCACAGCAGACCTTGATGAAGAAAATGGCATTTACATCTGATATGGTACCAATGGGAGCCTGTTCAGCCTAAGGTGACTGAACGCCCACACCAAGACCCAAAATCACCATGGCCCAGAGTTGCTTTTTGCTGACGATGCCGCCCTTGTTGCTCACACAGAAGCAGCTCTGCAGTGTATAACATCCTGATTTGCAGAGGCTGCATATTTTTTTGGGATGGAAGTCAACTTGAAGAAGACACAAGTTCTCTATCAGCCTGCATCACAGGGAGACTTCCATCATCCCCACATCACCATAGGTGAATCAGAGCTTCAGTCAGCCCAGCAGTTCAGCTCTCTGGGATGCATTAGTTCCTCGGATGCCAAGATTGACAAAGAGATAGACAGATTTGCAGATTAGCAAAGGCACACAGAGCATTCGGAGAACTTCCTACAAGAGTCTGGAGCAATAAACACCTGAAGAAAAGTACAAAGATTGGTCTCTATAGAGGCACTGTACTGCCTACCCTTTTATATGGGTCTGAATCACGGGCCATCTACCACCACCACCTGTGACTCCTGGAACGCTTCCATCAGTGCTGCTTCCGTACAACCCTAAACATCCACTGGACTGACTGTGTGACCAATGTCACTGTCCTTGAACAGGCCGGGGTCACCAGCATGGAGGCCATGCCACTGAGGACACAGCTGTGCTGGGCAGGGCACATCTCCAGGATGGAGGATCAGCACCTCCCTAAGATTGTGCTCTGTGGTGAACTTGTCACCAGCTACCACAAGAGAGGAGCCCCAGAGAGGAGATACAAGGAGTCCCTGAAACAACCCCTCAGCTTTGGCCATACTGACTGCCATCAGTGCTCCATCCACTCTGGCCTCCAGTCGGCAGACATGGAGACACCATCCATAACCCTGCTGCCTCCTTTGAGAACACACGTGGAATCAGTCTGGAGGAGAAAAGACAGCACAGAAAGAGCCGTGCCTTGGCTGTCCCCTCACAGGAGACTTTCTGCTGGGCCTTCTGCAGCCACACTGCCTGTCCCACATTGGCCTCATCAGCCATCAGTGTGCCTGCAGCAAGCTGGGGAGAGACCTTCTGAAACCTTCGTTTGTGAAGCCAAGTCATGATTCTCTCTTAGGCTTGTTTGCATAATTTTCTCTGCAGGCAGAACGTGTGGCAGTCGCAGGCGGCAGCTGGAACGCTGCTGTGTTGGGTGTCCAGCTGGAACACGTTTGTGTGGTCTAGCTGAAGCATGTTGTCACTACTGCATATGACTCCTGATGGGTACTCCTCTCCAATCCCGTTGGGTTCTGACAGCACCCCAGAACACACCAGGGACTGGGAGGTGGGAAGCAGACTAAGGCAGTCTTAGCACTTCTCTCTCCTCTTCTAGTATCAGGAATGGGAATGTTTTTTTGTATCCACTGTACAGCTCTTCTTCATTCCTAAAGCAGGTTCCAGAGCTACTTTTTGCTAGCAGAGTGAGAAGGAGAAGGGTCACTGGATGAAACGCTGTCTATAACCATGCTCCTTTCCATGGAGAGTGTAAGCCTGGAAAGGTCCAACAAAAGCCCTTTATTGCTCTTGCATGTTTACTTGGCCAGAGTCTGTGGAGAATGTTAAGCAATCACTGCTGTGCATATATGGAATATAAATGCAGAGTATTCAGAGCATTGCCTGTGATGCCAGATGTTCACAGCACTTCCCTTGACTTTTCAGTAAGGGTTTCCCATGCTGTACAATTGTTTATGGGTTTGCTCATTTGTTTGGGTATCCCTGCTGTGCCTAACTTCTGCTAAGGCATCAGGACAACAAAATGTCTTGAGGCCAGCAAATACTTTCCCAGTGCCTGTACTGAGAAAGGAGAAGTATAAAAAAACCAAAACCCAAGTGAAATAACACTCTTGAAATCCAAAGCTTTTATCACTGAAAAATCTGAGATTCTTTGGAATATTTTATAAAAGAATAATAATGAAGAAAAAGCAAAACCAAGAACCTGTAAACAATTTGTGGCACTAACTGTGACAAGAATGGGGAACATGACTTTCTTTGAATTTCCCACTTGCATAGGATTTTCTCTGTGTAGAACAGTGTGGAGGCTGCTTTGGCATAATTTCTGTGCTCATGGGACATAGGTGTGGGCAGACTTCCACCTGCTACATTGATTCTGCTGCATCGCAGATCTCTTTCTTCTCTTCAGACCTTGAGAAATTCTAAAAGGGAGGTGGGCTGGGGAAGTTGATTTTTTTTTTTTTTAAAAAGATACCACCATGAACAAGGAGCTTTACTGCCATGTTTTGCTGAGTGTCAGATTTGTGTCAGTATCAAAAGCAGTTTTGCTGAAACGGACTGTCCATCTGGTGAGAAAGTCTGTGGGAGGGTGTAGGTGTGAGTGATTTGTTCTGCATGTATAATTAGTCTTTTAGCATAACAAATTTTCCAATTTTGATTAAACCTATAAATCTGCTTGTGTGACAGGAAATGAAAAGTGTTCCCACTTCATATGGAGGCAAGCATCATGGGGCGTTAGAGGCATCCAGTCATAAAACTACTGAATAAAGTGATTGAGTATTCAAGGTTACCATTACCTTTGATTGTGTGAAAGTCAGGCTGTTCTTCCACAGTTTTATGTGCTCATTGTGTTATTTATTTATTTATTTGCATGCACATGCTCACATACACACACACACACACACACAGAGATATATTTTTGTATATATAAAATTATAATTTCCCAGCTGGCAGTTCCTGACAGCTTTGAAAACTCAGCCTGGGACGTGAAAATCAAACACGGTATAATATGGCTTGCACTACATGTTGTGTCTTCTCGACAGGCATCATATCAATGATAGGTGGAGAATAAGCCATAGCTAAGGCTAAGCTGCTGATTCATATTCAGAAATTTTTTCCAAGAATTATGATTTTTTAATAGCTGGAGTCTTTTATCAACATTATTAGTTTAATTTTGAATAGGTTTGTACAGTCTTATGGCAATGTTTTTAGATGAGAATATTTTGTTATTTGTATATCTTAGGTATTTAATAGACCAAAGAAATTCTGGTCTTGGTAAATAAATACATATCTGGGTAATTCAGAGCAGTTTTAGATCATCAAAGGTATCTTAAGTCGAATAAAAAAAATAGGATACGATGTTGTTGGGAATGCTCCAGCTGTGTGCTAAAAATGTGCAGAATTCAAATCCCCATCTTCTATGGAAACTTCAGGGTTCATTATCACTTATTCCATTGTAAGACAGAATTAACTTTGCTGCAGTCAATCAAATCTTACCAAGATAAAATGGATGTATTGTGCCAGTAAATTTTACAAAGACAAATAACAGAACTTGGTTTGGTATGACATTGCTGTTACTTATTAGTTTCATTTCAGCTCAAAGTGCTTATTAGGATGAAGGCAAAAACTGATATTTTTCCCTAATCCATAAACAAATAGCTTAAGCTATTGCTTAATAGCATAAGCAAGATTTTATTGCAGTTACTAATAATAGCTCTACAATCCTGATATTCCTTTTCAAATGTACTTTTTCTTACAGCTGTGCCTTCTGTAAGTGGTGTCAGTCCTCTTATGTTCTGTAATGAATGAGGCAGATTCAGTCATTCAGATTTGGAGCGAGAATTTTTATCAGTGGATAAAGATGAAAACTGTGTCCACGTGTTTCCACAGAACATTATTTCCTGCTTGCTGCACAAGAAAAGATACAGGAGCAGAACCAGAAAGGTAGCTGGGAGAATTAAGCACATGTGGAAAAATTATCTATTTTCCTTCCTCTTTTCTTCTTCTTCCTCTCCATCCACTCCAATAAAACATGTACTTTCTGCCTGCCATGAGTACTGTCAGCTAGAGAACTGAGGGAAAACTGGTAACTTTGGTTAAGTTGTCTGAAGCCAGAGTCACAGTGCTGTGTTGCCCCAGAGATTGTCTGGAGGCATTGAGGAGGAAATATAAGAATAAGAATAATATAAGAATCTTCGCTTAGAAGATTTAAAGTAGCTGAAGTCTTCAGCTTGCAGAAGCAGAAGTCAAACAAGCCAGGCTCTGTGTAGAAAGCTTCTTATTTAGGGTAAAGGGATTCAGTTACAAAGTTAGAGAGGTTATGATGGTTCTGCTCTTTGATTCCTTAATCTTTGTCCAAAGGCTGTTGGCATGAACTATCTTTTAGAAGGAGCTCTTGCAGAATGCCAGAAACTCCGTCAAAAAGAGATTTATTTTCAAGACACAATATCCTAATTTGGCAGAACAATAAATATGTTTACAGTAATGGGTGTTGCTTTGAACCTTAATGTCAGATTTAGAGTTCAGTTTTGATGCTTGTATTCAGCTTGAATCATAACTAGCTCACCTATTGGCTTTTTTGTTTGGGTGCATATAAATCTTTTTTAGTATTTTGAAAATTTTATTTTATTTTAATATTTTTAATTAAATTGTTGCTCTTGGAGGAAGCTGTTTTGCCTGTCATATTTTTAGTATATTCTTCAGATAGGAGAGTGCCTTGACAACAGTGAACCCATGGATCCTCTCTGACTCCAGGCTTCTGAACAAAAGAAACCTGGTTTTTCCCCCAGGGAAAGTTAAGGCTGATGCCCCTGCTACACTCAAGCAATGCTAGACAGCACTGTATGAAACTCTGAAGTGCCTGACCAAATCGCTTTCCTCTTTTTGGGTCTTATCCATTCCCCAGGTTGCACATGTCACACACATTCACTCCCTCCACACTCCCAAGAAACAGTGCAGATCGTCTTCAAAGTGGTCACATACATCTGCTAATCATTGTATCCTATGTGTCCTACGTCTCTAGTAGTCCGTAATAGCTCTCATGGACTAAAAGTGCTCTCAGATTGCCTACAAATCTCTGTGTTAAATTTGATGGCTAAGTAATAGCTGGTATATTTTAGATTTAGCTTGTCACACCTATTAAGGCTCACGAGGAAGTACACAGCAGACATGACAACTGACCCTGGTACAACACAGCTCTAGCCTTCAGCAAGGGCTCCTTTTTCCCCTAGATATCTGAGTACCTCTTCCCAGAAGACTACCCTGAAACTCCAGCTGGGCAGTATTAAAAAATGCCATTCTTTCTTGTTATTTACCTTATTATACTTTGTTCAGAAAGTTTTGTAAAGGAAAACTCAAGCAGTAAGTCTCTGACCAAATGCATCATTGCAACAGATATAAAATTTTTTAACTGTGAAGGTAATAAAACAGACCTTTATGCTGGCTTGTTGAGTTGTTTCTCAGAGGTCATGTAGTCCATAGGACTGGACCCATCTTCTGAGGACATAGGTTTATTGATACAGTCATTGTAGAGGTTCAGACTTTGCTTTGGTATTGAAAAGGGCAGCTAGTCTTGATGTCTGGAAGCAGCTCTGCAGCACATAACATCCTGCTTTGCAGAGGCTGCAGATTTTTTTGGGCTAGAAATCAACTTGAAGAAGACACAAATTCTCTACCAGCCTGCACCACAGGGAGACTTCCATCATCCCCACATCACCATAGGTGAATCAGAGCTTCAGTCAGCCCAGCAGTTCAGCTCTCTGGGATGCATTAGTTCCTCGGATGCCAAGATTGACAAAGAGATAGACAGCAGATTAGCAAAGGCACACAGAGCATTTGGAGGACCTCATAAAAGAGTCTGGAGCAGCCGCACTGCCTGTCCCACATTGGCCTCATCAGCCATCAGTGTGCCTGCAGCAAGCTGGGGAGAGACCTTCTGAAACCTTCGTTTGTGAAGCCAAGTCATGACATGAGATGTCATGGTGAATGACAAAAAAAACCCCATTTGTGATTGAGAGGAAGCCCACAGAGACAATGAATTAGGTGCACTTTTCCCTTTTCTGAGATCCTCTGATTCTCCTAGAAAACTTGTAAGCATTTAATTTTTGGAGGGCCAAGAATAGAACTACCAATACCTGGTGGAATACTCCATCACTGGAGAAACAAGATAAAATTCCTTCCTGCACAACCTGGTAGAACAAAGAAACCTACAGAAGTTTTCCTGTAAGATACTAAATGTAATTTTCACTGATGTTTGGACACAGAGGTAGTATTCTCATTTTTCCCTACTATAATTACATCTCAGCTTATTAAAAAAACAATGGTAAAAAAACCCCAACAATCTCAAGAACTGATGCTTCAGTTAAAGGAAACAAAAAACAACACAACAAAACACATAAAAAAATCAACCACCAGAACAAGCCATAAGTCTGCAACTCAAGTATCTCAGTGTGCCACAAAATGTGATTGGCTATATACAACTATTTCATCTTCTTTGCTTTATTCCCACAGACAGAAAGCTGCCCACAGAGATCACACTTCCTCCCACTCCTCCTCCTGTTTTGTTTGCTGAAATGCTGCCCAAAACCAACAACACAAATTGTCACTGAAGTGCTTTTTTAGCGTGGCCCCATTACCCACTTCAAAAAGGATATTTTTTTCCCTCCTGGTTCTGGGTTGCAGGGCATTAGCAACAATGTCTTTGGTTGTTTAACTATTTTGTTGACTGGCCGGTGCAATCCAAGGACAGCTGGCATTATGATCACAGACCTCTGCTGTGGTTTGATCCATCTTATCCCTGTGATGGATGAAGATGAGAAAGGAATTAAAGAACTCCTGTAAGGAATAGAAAAGTGCTCTTGTTTCTAGTGGGTTTGTTTTTATCTGTTCTGAAAAATCTATTACTTCTTAATTCCTCTGCAGAGATGCTTTCTTAATAAAGCTCTGCAAAATGGCTGCAGCTAAAGGGTAAAGTATGTATGTGAAATTCAAAGGGATATGCTTTTATTGTGAGCCTTTCCTTCTCTCCCTCTGATTTCATTTTCTCTTGCTCTCTGGGTCATTCTTGGTTTGTTTCTAAATTTATTGTTTCCCTCTCATCCCCAGTGGAAAAGAGATGTAATGCAGTATCCAATTTACTTGGAAATCTGTTGTCTCCAGGGAAATGTGAACACGAATATTCTGATACTCTATATGGAAGCCTATTTTGTGGAGGAAGGTGGAATGTACAGTGCACGTGGGATTTAACTGTTCCCACATGAAACTTATTCCACAGACTGCAAGGTTTATTTTCCTCTTCTCACTGACTTCTTTAATAAAGTTAAAATTTGTCTGTGGCAACGTTAGGGTATATCTTTCAAAGGAAGTCCTTCTCTGCAGCCATGAGTTAGACAATGAATGACTGTAGGAGACATGTTACTTGGCATTTGCATGGAACAGGAGCTGAGCCATGAATCTGATACACACTTTATGCTCTGTTGAGCCTGGAGATTCTGAAGGATCTTGGACTACTACAATCCCACGGTTTGTTTAGTGGGTCAACCCACTGGTGCTGGCATGCTGCCTTTTTCCATGGAATCAGTGTATAAGAGCCAGCCATGCTGAAGCAGCTGGGGTCATAGAAGTGGCAATGGAATCTTCTTTGCTTGTCTATGTCTCCTTATAGGATTGTACTGCTGCCCTCTTGTGAATATGGAGGGCCTAGAATAGCAGTGGATGTTGCAGGATTTAGCATCTCTGATGAAGTTACTTCTCCTCTGCCACTCTGCAAAGTTCCCCACCAGACTTGTGAGAACCTTTGTCTCAGGTGCTCTGGTAACTCCTAGGCTGTCGCCCATCTCTCCCTTGGCCAGAAGTCACTGTCATTGGGAAGGATGTCAGCAGCCTTTATTCAGTGGTGGAGAATGGTGTGAGGGATTAGCTTCAGGGAAGCTCTGCATTTTGCTGTTCATTTTGAGCTGCACATCCAGGACAAATCAAAATGACAGCTTTTACTCTGCCCACATGGAAGTCTCATAGCCATTTTCTTTGCTGCCTGCAGGGAGAAAGATGCTGTAACAAGAGCCAAAGAATCTGTTCTGGTTCTCCTGCTCCTCACCCATTCTCCCTTAAGGGATAGAGGATGTAACAGATATTAAACAACAACAACAACAACAACAAAAAACACTTCAACAAAATAGTTTCCCAAATTGTGGCGGAAATGGGAATAACAGTCTTTATCTTTGTGACACTATTGCCAGACTTATGTGCCATCTGTGGTACATGTGCTACATCTGCTGAACTGCCCATCTCCAGGAGATCCTAGGACAGGCTGAGGGGCAGGCCCTAGCCAGAGAATAGCAAATGTGCCTCCTTTACAGTTAGAGCAGCTTTGTGAGCTGCTAATTTCAGCATGCCAATGTGTTTCAGAGGCCTGATGTTCCATGGCAAATATTAAGACAAAGTAGTGTGGTATTCAGAGGTAAATACATTCACGTGCCTCTTGATCATCCTCCTGGTTTTTTTGCTTTGCTTTTTATTTGTATGCATACTTCATTCCTGGGAAGCTACCTCTTCAATGCAAATAAAAATCTAAACCAGAGACAACAGGCTGCTTTGGCTGAATCTGTAATTCAAATTGCTTCTAAGGCACAGATATGTAACAGGTGCTTTTTGACAGATCTCATCTGCTCTGGGTTAGTCCTATCCAGAGCCAGCTATCCATAAAGGTGGTCTCTTCTGCTTCTGTAGGAATACAAGAAAGGCTGGCAAAAATAAAGGAAGGGTAATCTGTCAAAGGGGACTGCAAGATATTCAGGAATACCGTTTGCTTTCTGGTCAGCTAACATGATACATTTCAGAGCAGTAGTACTATTTAGGACTTTGCAATGCACATTGTTGAGGCCATTGATTTAATTATCACGCATCAGGCTCCCTATAAATGGGATTGGCATAAATATTTCCCACAGTGCCTCCCAATAACTGCAAACTTCAGTTTCTAAATTCTGAGACACCAAAGTTTTTTTTTTCTTTTGCAGAATTAACAACTGCACTGTTCACACAGGGTTTTAGCAGGTAAAAAAATAGCTAGTTCTGCTTGTGAAGCAAAACACTATGAACTGTGGCAGAAAGTGGACCAACACTAAGAAGAAAGAATGACCACACCTTTCTGCTTCTCTGCAGCTGTCCCAGCAGAACTGGGGAAAGGCAGAAAGCAGGCACAATTCACATTTTTTTTTCTGTTTCAGCCAGGAATATCATCCTGTGCACAAATGCAGTAGGTGGGGAGTGCCTTAGGATGTGCAACTGTGGTATCCCACAAAATCTACACAATGCATGGAAGGGGAATGTAGGAATGCATAAGTAGGGAAATGTCTTCAATAAAGACACATGTGTCTTTCAGAGAGACACAGGTACAGCTGTCTTCAATGGCTGGTATGGTCTCGTTCAGAATGTTGCTTTTGGATGATGATGACAGGCTAGATGCATCAAGAGACATCATGGATGTCACATTGGATAAGCTTGAAGATGAGACTCTAGGAGTAAAAACAAGAACCATGACATAAATTTCAGAATTTTAGTGGTGAAGATGATTAGTAAAAGATCAGTTTTTGATTTTTTCTGAGAGAAAAGATAGTCTACATGCCTAAGGAAGGTGTGATTAACTCAGTTCTAAGGCTTAGGAATGGCAAGAATCTTTTTTTCTCTCTGCAGACAAATTTGTGCCTTCCTCCCTTCAGTTATCTGGCTTCTGTCTTTCCCCCAGCAGAAAAAAGTCTGAATCTAAACCCATCACCCCATGGCACACTCAAACTCCCCTTTCTTCTGACAGCAAAAAAACCAGTTTGTGTCTGTGGACATGTGCATGGGAGAGAAATCTGCAGAGAATTTGGTAAGTGATATAATAGAAACTGAAAGATTTTTCCATTTGTAGATGACATCATTTGGTGTGTTTTCTGAGTGGCCCAGTGGCCTTCATGGGTACTAATGTGTCTAGCACTGTGGAGAGCTTGGCTGAGTGCACAGAACCAGCATCTTTAGATAAAGGATTACAGAGACCTGTGTTTAATTGTGGTCATCACTTTCACCAAGAAGTGATTATTTATAAGTTTTTACAGAATAAACAGAACAAAATAACTAAGCCAGTTTCCTTGGTGAGACGTCTTCATGATAATGGGGCAAAAGAACAACAATTATTTGTGTCAAATATAAAAGAAATCCAGAGACAGACATTTTTCTAGTTTCCAACACATTATGTAGTAATGTCTGTCCTACAGAAGTACTAATGCAGATCCAAACTTTCATTACAGGAAATTATGTTCTTCAGAATATTAGGGGTAAAATATATGGGGCAGACAAACATCTATCTTCTTTCTTTCATTTGCCCTCTGAACAGAAATACATAATTGCCAGTGTTTCATTCTCCCAGTTAAGTGTTTTTATATTTATCAAGCATCACTTATATACTTTCAAATAAAAACACTCTTCCTGAGCATCCTCCTTTTCTCTTTCCATAAGCATCTTTCAACAGTTTCCTCTCAGCTCAATAACAGGCTATCTCTTGGCTTTCGCAGCCTTTTCACAGGAACATATCTTCTTTTTCAAACAAAAAGAGCCCAGTCCTTTGCAGTACTTATCATTCTCTGGCTCACATAGAAAAGCCTGGGAGTCATTTGTTAGCCACCGGGCAGGTACCTGAAGGGAGCTGAAGCCCTGGTTTGCATGGCTGCATCCACAGGGAAAATGTGTATGTGGATTTTTAACCCTGTTCCTTCACATATTTCTCTCTGTGGTTGCTTTTCTGCAAAGCTGTGATCTTATAAGAACTCTGTTGTGTGCTCAGCACTATTCTCCTGCTTAGCCTCATCAAGGTGTTCTGCTGGGAGAGAAAATAGCTTGAGTATCAGCTACTCCTACAGCAGGGCCTCAGTGCCAATTTGAACATAATTGTCTACATATGAATGCACAAAAACAAAATCTGAAGCACTTTGTAAATATTTCTAGTAGAAATCTCACTTCTCAATATTACTACAATGAATTTTAGTCAGTGTAATCAATTTTCCTGTGCCCATTGTCTGTATGTTCTTTAACTCCAGGATATTATTTTTTAATATTTTGCATTTGCAAATGCTATTCACCATATAATTCAATCAGGCTGATCTCAACTGCCTTTAGTAAATCAGTTATATGGTTCTTTTAATTTATTTATTTTGTTGAAAGCCCACTGAAGGTCAGCACTCTTCTTACTGAACTGTCTGAGAACACAGATATTTCCCTCTATGGCTATGAATGTGGCGTCTCTTAAAAACATACATTTATTTAATTAAATTATACTTCCCTTAGGCTATTCAGACAATACAAAATGAATATTAATTCCCTTTCTCCTTTTTCACCCATCCCCACTGTCTAATCAAACAATTATTTTGTTGTAACACCAGGTTTGTATTCTCTCAACAAGATGCATGTTATTTTCTAATGCCCTGGGAGTCATTAAAGCTTCTTGCAAAATGCAAAAATGGGAAGGTCTCCTTCTAACATTTTTTAATTATCTCATGTGCTGCCTGATCTTGCCCAGCACTTAGCTCTATCAGAGCTTCAAACTCAAATTAACCTGGGTGATCTTGCATCCCCTCACTGTGTAGTCATGGGGTGATCCCTGTCTCCAATTAACTTTCCATTTTAATTTGGTATCTTCTTGTTACAACAACTGAGAACGAAGTATGCTGAAAGGAATGTTCTGGATGGCTAATACATATTCATTTAAGAAGGGAAAGTAAAACATCCCCACACTTTGCCTGGCATCCCTGTTATCTCACAACTTCTGGCCAAAGACCATAGAATTTTAAAAGCAGAATGGCTTTGGCTAAACAAATCAATAAACACAACTTTTTGTCTTTGTTTTTATTTAGAAGCCTCTTTTTGAAGTAAAACTAGTAAAATCATCTTGATGTGATACTGTTAGGGTTTGACTGTGCAGAATCTAATTTTATGGCACTGATGTGATGATGTCTAGTAGCCATGTGTGAGTGAGACAGAAGGCTTTACTTAAGACCGTGAGGAGGTCCAGGCGGCAGAACAGAGAAGGATCGGATGACCTCAGTATTCTCTCCCATCTTGTGCCATACCCTATAAAACACAAGAAGGGTAGGAAATTTGGGCTTTGGGTCCTTTTTGCTATTCCAGCAGACACCGTGGAAGGAGGCTCCTTGCTGTGTCTTCAGCTGCCCATGTTGCTCTGCAGGATTCAGCTCCATCTGATGCTGAGAAGAGTCCTTGCCCTTGTTCCTGTGTTGTCTCTGCAATGAAGGACCTTCAGATTCTTGTATCAGCTACCATTAGTGACAGGTTTTGAACATATATATATGTATGTATATGTGTATGTATGTATGCATATTATCCATTACTCTATGACATGTTACAACCCCATCCTTGTTTCTTAAAAAATGTTCTAGATCTGATTTCTGACCCTGAAGTCTCTGTTTCTTATTTTCCTTTTAATTTTCCTCAGGAGGTGGGGGTGATAGGGTGTGTGTGTGTGTAGGGGGGGGGTGCTAGAAGAAGAGGGGAGTAACAGAGACCACTTCTGTTCTCTAGGTTTTGGCTTGCTCTGACCACTAAACAAAAACAGATTTTCCAGAGAAGCCTGGGGTTTTGCAGATTGCATTTTCTTTAAGTTAATTATGTTTTAATACTCTTGGGAGAAAGGAAACCAATTTTTTTTTCTTACAAACTACCAAATGCTCCTCTGTGCAGAGTATAGCTACCTGGTCATACCTCTAAAAACCTTTCACATTCAACAAAGTCTGCAGATGAATTTAGATCACTTGCAGGCTCTGCTTTGGCTTAGGCAACTGAAGAACAGCTGAGCAAGGAAGACAACTAATATTCCCTGGACATGTCCAAACAGTGCGAATTATTATCACATTTGCAATACAGTTCTATAGATGTGTTCTCTACAGACATATAATCGGTACTTGTAATTAACATTAGCAACTAAGAGTTTTGTCAAAAGATACTGTGTAAGATATTTGATCCTACCTAGGCCTGAGGATTTCATGGTGAGCTAGAAACAAAGAACCACTTTTCATATTGAATTTCTGGCTGTTCAGGTCTAAGGACATCCTCCACATTATTACTCTAAGGTCCCATTGATAATGTTCTCATGACATAGTCTTCATTTTGAATAGACATAGTGTTGCAGCAATCTCAGACATTTTTTTTTAGTTATAGAGTTCAGTTTAAAGTTGTTTGCCTTTTGTCTTATGCAAATAAGTATAATGAGATTTTCCTTTCCTATAGTATAATGAGATAATCCTTTCCTAAGTAATTTTAGACTCATTACGGAGCTTAAGAGTTGACAGACACACACTAGTACCAAAGAAAATAAACTCCTTATGAAAAAGTAAATAAGAATCTCTTTATGTGGAGATTTCACCTAAAGGCCCAATAGCAATTTAGAAATCCACAGAATACCAGGTTTAATCTAATTCTCAGCTCATTTATCTATTTGTAGGTTCGTAGAAAAACAAATCAAGTTCAGAAGAGGCCTGATTTGGGCCTCCGGATTGGTGGCTGTCAGCCCTGCAGGGCTTAACCTGTGTATCTGTGTGTCTCTTCTTTAAATATTTTTCTCATTTTAGCTTTCCCATTCTGCTCTGCGATTAAGAGCAGGCCATGCTCTTTTCTGTTTCCTCTGATGAATGCAGCATACAAACAGAGATCTTGAGCTTCCAGCTGCCTTTGTAAAGCAATGCACTAAAGAGTACACAAGAGACAGCCAAGAAGTTACATCTTGCCAGAGGGAAAAACAACAGCGGGGTGGTGGGAAGAGTCAGTGGTGGTTCATAGAAGCTGTCTCTAGCAGGAATGCCACTGCAAATCTTAAATGTCTGTTTGAGACGGAGCTCATCTACTGGGGGAATTGAAAGGTTTTTCCTGACTCAGTGTCCAGCCAGAGGCTACAAGTCACTGTCAGAAAATATGAGCTAATAAAAAGACTACTGATGTTTGATTTGCTCTTCTGTTTAAATATTTTGTTTCATAGAAGTCTTTTTAGGAATAGGAATGGAAGTGAGTGTTTTCTCTGCTTGTTGTGTATATCTCTCTTTGCTCTTTTTTCTTTATAGATTTCCCCACACTCTTCTTTCCCCCTATCCCAGATCTGTCTCCCATGTGGATGGGACTTTGAGAGGGATAGTTGCCCTCAAGAGGTCCCTTCCCACCCATTTTCTTTGTTCTGCTATTCAGTGTCCTTATGGTTCTGAGACCAGAAATAGTCTGGGAACAGCAGGAAGAAAGCTTAGAGAGGTGGAGATAGCCACCGAAGCACCAGCCAAATGCTTTCATGCCTGTGCAGCAGTGGGGATAGTGAGAGCTTTTCATTTAGGCATGGTGTGCTGTAAAAGGTCGTTTCCTAGCAGTGATGAGAAAGGAATATACTACCTGAAATGACAGATTTTTTTCAGGTACAGAGGGAGGCTGGGAACAGTGTGCAGAGAGACTCAAAACATAAACCACAGGGTGATTAAACTCAAGGACATCATGTGAGCTCTCAACAGAAGGAGAGGTTGCAGGTAAGCAGTCACAAATGGCCACCAGGCTGTGAACCCTCTCCATTGCTCTCATCACTGAGGCTGGAAATGTCACTGAGCTGCTTGTGAAAGCACCAGAGGAGATTTTGTCTCATTCTGCAGGGACTGGGATGGCTTCTATTTCCATAAGAGAAAATTTGTGTTAAAGAAACTGTCTCCAAGAGAGCATTTTTATGAATAAGAAATAGGAGGGATTGTCTCTGATTTGTCGCATAAAATTATTATAAAATTTCTTAGTTGTTACTAGAAATTTGTCGTAGGGACAGAGGAGTTGCAAAACAATGATTCCTGACCCTTGCTAGGACTACAACATGCACTAAAATCCATACTGCATGGAGTGCTTAGGAATAGTCTTAGTAATAAGTAATAGTAATATTTCTTAGTAACAGAACAGAATACAAGAAAACATTTGTCATGGACAAGACTGCTAATTAAGTTTCTATATTGAATAGTACCTTTTAAACATCAACTTTATGGGTGGGAAAGCAGAGAAACCTCTTTCACTCTGTTTCATGTTTCTAGTGTCACTAGTTGTATGGTAGTCTCAACTTGCAGACTGCATTCCTTTCAGAGAACAGTTATGAAATATTTCACTGTGAACAAGTCTTAGGTCTGTAGAACTTTCCCTGCTCCTGAGCACAATGATTTTCCTTCCTTGTGGTTAATTCAGTGGTTAACTACACACAGCACAGAAAGCTAATACTTTCTTCCCAGTGTCATTGATGAATACAAGTGAGGCACCAGGCAGAATTTTATTTCAAAAGCTATAAAAAAGTTTCATTCTTAGACCTGAAGAAACGGATACACGTTAGGAAATTTCATGGTTATGGTCCAGAATATCATAGGCAAAATTTTGCCTTTCATTCTAGGTATGTAAATGGATGAAAAACAGTATTCAATTTCTCTGACCCATAAGTAGCCCTATCAAGCCTTTGCAGCCCTGTCAGGATCTGTGAGGATGTGTAGAATGCAAAAGAGCTAGATCACTACAGCATTCTGATGAGCTAATGTACACTGAGAAAATGAGCAGAAGGTTTCATGGAAGAGAGAAACAGTTGGGTAATATATCCTGGATTAGCTAGCAGTCTAGTTGACATGTTTCTGCAGCTGGTGCTATCATCAGCTATTCTGCATCTCCTTGCATGTGTCCAGAGGACACTGGTCATAGATGAAACTGGGCTGTGATAGTCAAGCACCCAAAATCTGCATGCAAGCCTGATGTCTCATTAAGCTCAGCAGGTGGTGGTGTCCTATAGATGCCTTCCCTTCTTGTCTTCCTGTGAAACTGCTTTCAGTTCATGCTGGTATGTTAGCAGGAAAGTGGAAAAAAGAGAAAAATACATCATTTTACCTAACAAAAATAACAAACACTTACCCCACACCATTAGTCTGCAGCAAATTCGTGATACTGTAGCTGCATGCAGCTTTGTTTGCTCACTTTTAAGTGCAACCTTGAGATTGCAGAGTGCTCTCCATATGTAGTTGAACTTACACATGCTCAGACATGGGCTCCTGTAGTGGAACAGGGAACAGCAATGGGGATGTATAAATCTTAAAATACTTTACCTCTTGTCTTTGATGAGAAAAAAAACACAAAACCACAAGAGTTTATTTGACCATTCTCCCTTTTTAAAGCATAGTGTCAGCAAGAGATGCTTTGGATTATGACTCTGAATCTTGGCTTACATTTAACATTCAAGGATTCCTATATGACATGGCAGGATCCCTTTCTTGAACACTGGCCTGATGTTCCCTGAACCACCTGAAATGGTTTTCATAAAGTCAGAGACCTTGGAGGGGAGTGCAACCCATTCTGAAGCACTAAGCGGGGGCTGAGAGCAAGGAAGCCTGTGTACTTAGCTGTAGCAATAGTTAGCTGTTCCATTATAAGTTATAATAGCCAGGATTATGAAAGTGGTTTCAAAGAACACTGCTACTAAGTACTTCTAGTGCTCAGACTTGGATGAACTGAGATGAGGAGGAATCACATGGGATGTTATGCTGCAGCTCTGTGGGGCAATAGCTGGTAGTGTGTGGGAGGGATAAGTAGCAGGGGATAAATTTCTTTACCTGGACCAGCTGTGCCAGCAGCAGCCCATCGGACTGTGACTATTAAATTTTCCAAGTATGGCTGGAAACCTCTAAGGGAAATCATGTTATTCTGACAGCAGCTTGTGCTACATAAAAAGCAAAGAGCTTACTTTTTTGCTTCATTCTGTTTTAAAAAACCCACTTTTTCCATCTGCGTGTTCTCACCTGCCCCTTCCCTTTTTGGGAGTGAATTTCTGTAAATGCATGGATATTAGAGGAAATCTTTCATGTTGGCAAGGATGGCAGCTGCTGACATGGAGTCTTTCTGGAGGAACAGAATCTTATTTGTTGATTCCAAGTTTGTCCTTTTGAGGTACAAAACACATCAATCTCATGCTGTGTAGCTGTTGAGGTGAGACACTTTAGTGTATTACATGAATGCAACTTTATGTATGAAAATGGCATACCTTGAAAATCAATTTCACACCAAAATGGGGTGTTGATAATTTTCACTTGTTCTATTTATACTTAAGACATTAAAGGGCAAACCACAGTATGTAATTTGGCAGACATCCGTCTACTGCATGTGCATATATCTAGTTAATTATATACTGTAGCTTGCAATGCTAAATGCAGTGCTAAGGTCACATAAGTGCTGATAGCTTGTGTTACAGGCTGCAGGATGGCATTTGTATTAAAAGATTAAGATTAATCCACAAAATTAAGACAGATTCACAACTGTGGCAGTGGGTTTTTAAATTATTTATGGAGAACGTATTATGTAATTTTCCTCAGTAATGATGTTGTACCTCCTTCCTTCTTGTATGTGAAGAGGTTTATCCTTACTGCATAGTGTATCTGAAACAGGAATGAGAAGGGTATGCTTTGATCAGACTGGGAAACCAGATTGCACCCAAGAAGAAATGTGGCCATGTTCTTCTTACTCTTGAATAAGAGGACAGAAGTATGCATTTAAGTCTCCGTAGTCTTAATAGTATCAAAAGCATAATGAATGTTCGTTATATTTTAGATATGTGTGGGGCAAAATCCTCTGGAAAATTTAAATTTACCACAGTGCAAAGCAAACTCATCTTTAATTGTGCTTTCTTTTGTTTCACAGCTGCAGTGAAAATCTGTTATTTGGATGATGGTTTTATCTGAATGTTGACCTACATGATAGCCATATCTTCTTATGGACCTCTGTCTAAGTTTAACTGTGTGTTTCTTCTAATGACAATGTAGATATTGTACACAGTAATTAGGCCAAGAGAGTGGTTACATAGACATATCCCAGCCAGCAGTATGGTTTACTTCTACTCTGCCAACAGGTAAATAATTCTTCATCTCTACTAAAAAGTCTGGTCTAGTTTTTATCTTGTGGATCTTTAACATCTTTTCTTAAGGGACACACTTTATCTTCATATCCTTTACAGAGACATCAGACTTCATTCTCTTTCTTTGATGACTGCACTGCAAGTGAGAGTACTGTGCAAGCATTAACTCACAGACCCTTGAAATAGAAACTGCAAAGTGAAGGACAGCAGTGGCTCTGGTGCAGCAGAGACAAGAAAAGGCTATCTATTAGATCCTGCTGCCTTCCAGGGGAAGGAATATGGCTCAGTCTTGTGTTGCACAGAGCATCCATAGGCTATTTGTCTCCTGTAGCTGCAGCCCAGGCAGCTTGTCAAGGCCCTGACTGTGGCTGCTGGATTCCTACCTCCATGAAAACCTTCTGTCCTGCACAATGGCCTCAGAGTTTTAACTCATTTAGTGCACTTCAGATTACTGCAGGAAGCAAATGCTGTTCCTGCTCCAACTCTCTGAAGTTTTGATGGACCTGTTCCCTGTCTCTCCAGTCTTAGCTCTCTGCTCCTTAAAAGGATATCAAAGTATATGCTTTGGAGGTATAAGCTGTTCATCACTTCAGTACCTCCTCTGTCTTGTCTGCAGGTATTTATCATTTTACAAAGCTAGGAACCTCAAACTAATAACTTTCAAATATTAATGTCAGAAAACTCTAGAGACTCATTTAGAATTAATGGAGTTCTCCAGGATGATCACACTGCAGTTTTCTATTTCAATCTGTTCTTATTCTCTCTGTTGAATTTTATTTGGCACTGGTGAATTACCTTTGTATGATTATTGTTTGTACTTTTCTCACTGTGAGGTTGCTTAGGAAATGGAGCTGCTCTGCTAATGCCTGAAGGCATGGTGATGTGCAACAGCAGTATACCTGGTTGTGTTTCTGACTGTTCTGCACCACTCTGACCTCCTTCCTACAGTGACTTTTTTCCTTTTAAGATTTTGGAAATTGTTTTTCAGTCTCTTTCCTACCACTAAATAACTTGCTGATGGTCTGAGATAATTGCTGTGCAATTTTGCTGGTTAAATCAGAGCCAGTGCTGACTATAAAAGCCAGAGATCCCACAGAGCATGAAATGCTGCTTCTCTATTTCTTCTGAGTTTCACACAAAGAGCAAGAACTTCTCTTGGTAAAGTTTTAGCTGGTTTGCTATTGGATTTTTTGTTGTTGTTGTTGTTGTTTTTTTTTTTTTTTTTTTGTATGGATGCACTTTTGGAAAGAATATAGTTTGAATGCAGGAAAGGTTTTGATATACATTATGGTTAGCTTTACTGTAAAGTCACATATTCCACCTTTAATACATGGACAGGATTGAAGCAGGTCAGCTACAATCAGGTTCATCCCCTGTAAATGTAAGAGTATTATTTAGCAGTCGTTCTAGTTTTCATTCTGATTGCTCCAAATAGTTTGATAGATCCTCAGCATCAGGGTCTCTTGTCTTGATATCATGACATGGGAACATAAAAGACAGAGCTGGTATGTCTCTTCTCTGCCAGTCAACACAAAATAGTGTGCAACGGTGCACTTCTCCCCTATCCATTAAAAAAACCAAAAAACCCAAAACATGAGGAAGTCTAGACCCCTTGTCTGTCATCTTATGGTGTAATTTTAAATAAAAGTGGCTGATACCCTTAACTGCTGCTGCTGCCTCTTGCTTCAGAGGCTTACTCTTTAAAGTGGGCATTGAAGATAAAGCCTTGCTGTTACAGAATGAGAGACCTCGGCAAACCTGGAGGTGACACTTTTAAGGCAGTACTGAGACACACTGGTGAGACCTGTAGCAAAGACAGTGTGACCAACAGGTCCAGGGAAGGGATTCTGCCCCTGTACTCAGCCCTGGTGAGGCCACAGCTCGAGTCCTGTGTCCAGTTCTGGGCCCCTCAGTTCAGGAAGGAGATTGAGGTCCTGGAGCAGGTCCAAAGGAGGGCAACCAGGCTGGTGAAGGGATCCAGCACAAGTCCTGTGAGGAGAGGCTGAGGGAGCTGGGGGTGTTCAGCCTGGAGAAGAGGAGGCTCAGGGGAGACCTCATCACTCTCTACAACTCCCTGAAAGGAGGCTGGAGCCAGGGGGGGGTTGGGCTCTTCTCCCAGGCAACTTTCAACAAGACAAGAGGGCATGTTCTCAAGTTGTGCCAGGGGAGGTTTAGGTTAGATATTAGAAAGAATTTCTTCATGGAGAGGGTGATCAGACATTGGAATGGGCTGCCCAGGGAAGTAGTGGATTCTCCATCCCTGGAGATATTTAAAAAGAGACTGGATGTGGCACTCAGTGCCATGGGCTGGTAACCACAGTGGCAGTGGATTAAGGGTTGGACTTGATGCTCTCAGAGGTCCTTTCCAGCCTGTCTGATTCTATGATTCTATGACCCTGTGGCTATCAGCTGTGGCAATAGACATTTGGATATACATCTCCAGCCTGTTAATTGACAGACAGACTTGCTGAATATGAACTTCTCTTTTTAAGCGTTGTTGGATTGTTGTTGGCCTGCTGTGGTTTGGAAGCACAACTCCTGATGTCTTTTCTCTTGTCACGCCCACATCAGTAAATAAACCTCCCATTTTTAAAATTATTATCAGTAAATAAAAATAGCATCCCACCTACCCTTGCTGTTTCTCTCATTCACACTTTTGCTCCTGGTGGGAGTTCAGGCTCCCCTGTGGAGGAGAGGCTCTGGCCTCTCTGAGCTTCTCTGAGGAAAGATTTGCTAGGATCAGTCACAAGTGACTGTTGCAGCTTGATTTGTTCAGTTCTCTTACACAATGACTTGGACTGCAGTGTGTTAAAAGCTGAAAGGAAGCTGGACAGAAGGAGAGGGAACCTGGAATTAAGAGGATTATGAAGTTCACTGGCTTTCTGATATGAAATTTGCAGGCTGGTATGTTTTCTGACATAATTGCATTACCATCCTTATAAATAACACTCACAATAGACTTCCGAGGCTTTCAAATGTCTCATATTGACCATCTGCTTAGGTCTGTTTTTAACTGCCCTATCTATCATGATCTGCATGCCTTTGGAAAGTGTAGCCAGTGTAACAGTGACTGTGGTACTAGTGTGATCTTGACCAGTGATTCTTTGTGGGGTGTACTGGTACAGTTATGAGCCTTAAGGATGGAGTAAAGGTTCTGGAAGACAAAGTATACACACAGTAGGTAAAAGTCACTAGGAGTACTTCATGTCATTCATTTTATAGACTTGTGGCCCTGCTTATTTCTTTCCAGAGGATACTTACAGGATCACTGTAAGCCTGAGTCATGATATGAGGCCCATCACTGACTGCTTATTTGGCCCTGGGCAGGTCACACAATTTACCACTAAGTTATGGGACATTTGCCTATTTGGAGTAATTTCTTGGCCATTAATGTGGGTCAGCTGGAATGACAGAGATTCTTCTCCTCTAAGGGCTAGTTGAACCTGAAAGGCCTCCTGGTTTCTATATACTAAGAACAAACACTTAACCTGTGAAACCCGCAGAATAGCAGAAGCATGTTCAGGCATTGTAGTCCTTAATCTGTCTGCCTACCCAACAGTGAGAAAAGGATAATAACAGTATTGCACCTTAGAAATGTGTTTCCGGAATGATGGGGAAGGAGGTACTTACAGTTAATTTCACGTGCATAAAGATGTAAGAGTGCCATATGCAACCCACATAATAATGTATCTCCTATGCCCTATTTGTTTAATTGGCTGCTACCAGCAGTTCTGGATTAATTTACCTGGAGGGTAATTCTCTTCTTAAATTCACAGTGTCTTATTCTATTTCTGAATTAAGGTGCTTGTATAGCAAAGTGGGCAAATTTGTGGATGAAAAAACTAGTACAGGTATTTCAAGACAGTTGGGCAACATGATGGTAAATTACATTCATTGTTGATGTCTATAAGGGAATACAAATGTGATGGAACAAATTAATCTCCTTATATACATTTATGGCTTCTGAAATAGTTGTCACCTCCCAGGGAAAAAACAAGCTATGGGTTGCATTGTGGAAGCTCAATGAAGATGTCTGCTCAATTTGCAGCATCAGTCAGAAATTAATAAGCTTCAGAACAGCTTTAAACTGAGGTTAGGGAACACCACAGCAGCAATGTTCTGCACTACATGTTTCTGAATGGTGCCCTGCTGCTCTGAGTACAACTTTGTTTTAGATTCCTCTTATTGCCCTCCTAAAAAACAGAAAAAGTCAAATTCCTGTGATGAAAGCAAAGAGAGATTTCAGGACAAGCAACAAAAAAGGGTAAAATTGTTAGTTGCCATCCAAGGAAAAGTTGTGCAAGTGTAATTTTTTCAAAAGCACTGTAGGAAAGACTTTCAGTCTGTAGCCAGCTTTGAAATGACACCACTTCCCCTGTAACCAAAAAAGGAAAATCAGACTCATGGCTGGGGTGGACAATGCCAGCGTTGTCAGATATGAGCACAAACTTGTTCTGGCACCATGTATGTGAGAAAAGAAGTCCCAAAGACAATATGGTAAATCCCCTTCTATTATCTCTTTTGTTCTTGTTTTATGTTTATGTTTTATGGGAAGATGTTGATTATTGATTAGGTGAGGAACTAGCTTGTTCCTTGTAATAGTTTTTACAAGCACATATTTTGTTGCACTGTAGTGTTTCTTTTCCTCTGAAGCAGCATTCTTTTGACTCCTAAAAGATTTAGGATGCCAGTGAGAGCTATTTTGACAATTCTTATGTTCATATGGTTCTATGAACTACAATTTGATTTACTCTTGTCAGGAAATCCATGAGCTTTCACAATCTTCCGTTTTTTTCTTCTGGATCTCAGTCAAAAAGAATAGATAAATCTGGTTGTTTGGTTGTGGTTTGCTGGTTTGTGGTCGGTGTTTTTTTTTTTGTTCCCAGTTTCATTTTGGTTAAGCACTGAGAGCATAAGGTATAACGTAAGAAATAATAATAAATTTAAAGGTTAAAGGTATGTATTCCCATATCGGACTAAAGATTACAATGTAATGCCAGTATAGTGGCAGACTGAGAAGGGGAAAAGTTAATGGACTGTGAAATTAAATTACACATTTAGATAATGCTCAATCTATTACTGACAGCTATTGATTGCAGAAATAATTGCCCATTTTTAAAGGTGGTACTTCACTTTGTGAAGTAGATCATCAGATCATCAAATCAGCTCCCTGGAAGTGGCCATTTAAGGGTGTCAGCACAAGTTTTATAAGTTTTGCAGGTTTTTTTTTTTTTTTTTTTTTTTTTTTTTTACCTATAGAAGACTAATGGTCTAACAAGGATAGTTGTTTTCATGGCTTTGTAGTTAGCATAGTTGGGAGAGAATGGTAGCTTTGCTAGAAGACATAGTTTTATAAGACTGTAAAGGAATTTCATGTCTGATACTAAGAGTGCTAAATACTCACAAATCAATGAGATTTTAGGATGAGCTTTCAGCCCTCTTTAGGGAGAAGCCTGGAGTGTTTTTCATAAAATCTTAGACATGGTAAAAAGAGACCTCTGGAGCTCCACAGTATAGCTTCCTGCTCAAAGTGCAACTGCTGCCACAGCATGATGTTTGTCTTTGTCTAGATGAGCCTTCAGAATCTCCAAGGATGAGATGCTACATCATCTTTGTAACATTTTCCAGATTTCTATTGTTTCCTACAAACCTTTTTTTTTTTTTTTCTCTGAAATTGTGGACAAAACCTGTATGACCCATTATAAAAA
Organism: Phaethornis superciliosus; assembly: GCA_023637945.1. Lineage (NCBI taxonomy): Eukaryota > Metazoa > Chordata > Aves > Apodiformes > Trochilidae > Phaethornis > Phaethornis superciliosus. Next base: position 13,496,940 of record JAJQWJ010000004.1, on the reverse strand, counting down.
GCATAATCTTTGTCTGCAATTGAACTTTTTTTTTTTTTTTTTTTTTTTGTAGATATAAATTTATTTTCTTGGCTACTTATATGGTCACTTGTACACTTCATTTGCTTCCCTTTAGTTACAATTCTGGTTGTTTCAGCCTGCATTATTGTCACATGAGGCATCTATAATTCTTAGCAAGACTTTGGGGTTCATGGATAACATGGAAATTGGGCACTTGATACTGGTGGTAGCTGCAGTATGGCCTTCAAACCTGTGTCTGTGCTTTGTAGAAAATACACAATTAAAAAATATAAAAGCCCTGTCCCATATAAAGATACACAGTGATGCTGACTCACACTTAGCAGGCAGAAATACCTGCAGTAAACTTGCCTTTTCCTTTCATTAAATTTTCGAGCTTCTCTTGAGCAAGCCACAGTCATTCTCCCTCATGTTTTGAATTGCTTCAGCCATTGGGAGATCCCATGAGAATTCCTGAGGCATATTGTGGTTGCAGGGAAAACTTTAGTAGTGTTCCCCTGAGTTGGTCATGTTGAACATAGTTTTGTCCTTCCAGAGGAGATCACTTTTCAGCAGTTCACATGTTCCTCAACATTCCAGCACTTGCTGAAAGTCAGGACTATCTGCGTGCACTTTCTGTGAGAGTGGCAGCAGCACTGGCCACAAGCCTCCAGCAGATGCTCTGTTACTGTGGCTATGCAGGCGCATTCTCTACTGGTGCAGTCACCACTGCTGTGGGAGGTGGGAAAGCTGCTTCTTTCTTTCTGATTTAGTGGCTCACTCTCTGTCACTGTACATAAGGTCACTACTCCTCTTATTTTCCCTTTCTCTCCTCTCAGGCTGTTGGCAGAGCTAGATTTAGGTAAATAATTCTCCCTTCCCTGTGTTGCTGCATGAGCCAGAGTGAAGAAGCAGACCCACACTTTGCAGAGCCATGATGCTGCACATTCCTCCCTGCTCCTGAGAGCATACATCTGGGCAGTGGTACAGCAGCCCACGCATCTTCTCTATCTTCCTACCAGTCTTCTTACAAAAGGGTTTAAATAGCCCCTACAGCCATCTTGACAGATTTTTTCCTTCCCATCTTCTTGATCTTAAAGTTTCTTCCAGATTCGCCAAAGGGCCCTTGCTGCAACTGCATCATTTAACTGGGTTGTCAGCAGGGCCTTTTCAATGCATGAAACCAGGTAATTGGCACAAGGTGGAAACCAGCAATGCAGGTGATACACCAGCTCTTCTGATCCCTGAGGAAAACAATTCTGCAGCTGTGTCAGGCTGGATGGAGTCAGATGAAGCAGGTGATCCTCTAAAGGGATTTATTCCAGAGAGGCAGAAGCAGAATGCTTAGGACTTGGGGGGGGGAAGTGAAACTGTTGTATTTACTCTAGCTTGCTTGAGGTATTAGTTTTATGCCTTGAAATTACAGGCGCAATACTGCTGTGAGGAAGTGCCATCTGAAAAGCAAAATGGGGTTTTTTTTTCAGAAACAGCTAACAGCAGGGGATGTTCATTCCTCTGTGCCTCTGTGTGTTTGCTCTGATGAAGAATTAGATATGCTGAACCTCTCAGACTGAGGGATACACTTGCAGTTTTTAATAATAACAATTCTGCACACGCTTTTGCATATTTTTTTAAAATTATATTTATATATATTTTATATATATATGTATGCATTTGAAGCTTTGTTTCTGCTCTCAAAATATCCCCACATCAGTGACAGTGATGTGTAAAGGCCTGCAAAGGCTGGAGGGCAAAATTTCCTTCAATTAAGCTATGTTAACAGTGCTGTCATCTCTCCTTTCCTTCAGCTCCCACATCAGTTTTTTACAGCTTTTCTGCTTGAGAAGTCAACCATGATTGTGCCTTCTGGTGGAGAAATACCCTGGATAGATCTGACAAGTTTAGCTCTCATGGAGGAGACTGCAGGGCATCTGACAGGAGTGAGATTTCTGTCATCCCCAGGAAACCACACCTGGTTTATTGTTATATTGTTATATACCGATATTTTGGTATATTGGTATATCCATACATATTCTGTGCCTGCAGTGGCTGTGCCCTTCTTCCCTCTTGAAGCAGCTGTGCTCAGGTTTGTCTGTGTGTGCCTTTTCTGCAGTCTGTAGGCTTGCTCAGGGCTGCCTCTTCTGTGCTTCACTGGCTGGTAAAATTTGCTCTTGTAAGGCACTTGAGTTGCAAAACTATGTGGATTCAGGTTGGCCCAGAACAACTAGAAGAGAATAACATTGCATCCACCACAGTAAACAACAGCCTTACATTGACATCTCCATGGGAAAACTGGGAGTGAAATGTGTGCAACACAGAAAAGAAGTCACCAAGCAGGCTTCTTAGTAGGTTTCCACATTTCTATGTTCAAAATATGTGTTTCAGAAGTTAAAAGGAAAGGGGTCCTTCAAATATTTAACGAGATATTGTGTCCAAAAAAATCTACTACAGCTTTTGTTCCACATCATAAAGTATTTTTTCTCCTAGCATTTTTTAAATCCACAGTTGTGGAACAAAATGTTAATTTCCTGAATTATTCTTTTGTTTGTGTTTCTTCAGGTGTGGTGAAGGAAAGTAAGCCCAAAACAAACTGGTCTCAGTTATTTAATTATTTCTCCAACATCCTTTCAGAGATCCATTAGAAACCTCTACAGATTCAACTGTATGTTGCTGCCAGTATTACCAGCATCATCTAAATAAATACTATTATTGAAACTATGGCAGAACTGGCATTGACTTCAGTGGTCTCTGAAAACTTCTCTGTACCAGTTTCCACCCTTGAATGTCTGAAAAATGGCACAGGTTTCAGAAATCACTTTTAAAATCAGGGTCTTTTGAGAGCAGGGACATGTCTTCATTCTTATTGTAAGGGCAGAAAGCTGAGACACACCAGAAAGGTGAACTCAGCTCTCTAAAGCTATCTGGTAGACAGTGACAGGTCTGGAACTCATCACTCATTTGTTATCATCTGAGTTTTTATATTTTCATTTAAACTTCCTATATATGGATGGCTGATGAAATTGTTATTTGTGTTACTTAGAGTTGTTCTTAGGGAAATAGTATGAATGATGAAAGCTCAGCAAGGAAACAGAGGAGAGGCAGATACAAGAAGCAAAACCAAGAGAAAGGAAATAATATGAATAATTCTGAGCCAGTGCTTGGGCTGCAGGGAAGGAAGAACTTAACACAAAATTAAGGAAAAATTTGTGTTTCCCTTGTTAATTTACTTTAAGGAGAAAGATTGTTAAAGAAAGAACAGCTTCACTGAAGTTGGTATTTTGTTTTGGTATGTCTTGATATTTTTACTTTTAATTTCCTTGCAGTTCAGAGGTTTTATTCTCAATCAGAGCCTTGTCTTATGTTGAGAGCTGGAAGAATCTGCAGCAAATCTGAAGTTTTACAGCCAGGCATGGTCTCAGCATATGCCGTCTCCTATAGTAAATTGCAAAATTGTCTCCTTAGGACTCCAAGTTGGACTAGATTGGATGGTGTGCCTTAGACAAGCATGAAATAGAACAGCTTGCAGCTTTCCATGGATTCCTCTTCTGCGTGAGAAGCAATTTTGTTCTGGGAAAGAGAATGTCAAGAGGAAAATAAACAGAAGAAATAAATGCTTCAAAGTTAAGCACTCGGTAATGTTAGTACTCTCAAACTGCAGCAACCCTGATACTCTTCTAACTTGTTTTCTGTCACTGGATTTTTACTGATTTTTATGTCATCAAGCCTGATTTATAGTACTAGGATAGAGACAGGGAGTGGGCACTATCAGTTTGTAGAATCAGGATGCTCACTGTATTCTCACTTGTAATTATGTTTTTTAGAAGCAAGTTAAATTTTTCTATTATATCCACAGGAGGATCTATTTAAGAGATAGCAATGGTACATCACAAAACAATTCATACTACTGAGGGGTGAATCAGCTTAGGAAAAAGTTTGAGAAGATCTGTATCTCTTTTCATCCCTCACAGCCCCACAGGAAGACTATTTTTCATGTCCCAGTAATGCAGAGAGCTTGATTTTTTTTTTTTTTCTGTTTCCACGTGCTGAAACTTGTTGCTTTTTTTCAGCAGCATGAAATAGGGTGACCCAAGGTCTCATGTTCTACCTACCTTGCAGAAATGCATTAACTTATGTGTTTGCCAAGAAAAAATCCTTACTGGTTCCAGTAGAATTCAGGGTCAGAATAGAAGCAGGAAGAAGGGTGAGCTCGTGTGTGTGGATTAGCTATCACACAGCATGGTAGTTTGTCCTGTGATAGCTCTTTCTGGTAGAGGAACAGGTAGAAAGGGTGCTTCAATTTCCCTTACATTATCTGGTACAGTTACAATGGAAAGGCTGTTTTCAGAGAACTTGAAACTAATATAATTTCTCCAAACCTGAAGCCAGGAACTTATTGCTGAAGAAAAAAAAAAAAAAAGCTTTACTGTTACTCTGATATGTTTTCTATTTTTTTGTTTGTTTGTTTTTTCTGGAGAAACAAATTCAGAAATTTAGTATTATCTAATATCTTTCTTCCATTTCTCTGTCACAATTCTTCCTAGGTTAGCACATTGCCGGCATTTTTATTATCCAGGAAAAGAGAAATACTTAAAACTTTTTGGGGGTCTAATTTTCAGTAGAATTTTAGTTTGGAAATATTTTATTGAAGCAACCAGTGTAATTTCTACCTTATCTTGCAGAAGAAATTATTTTCAGCTTGTTTGCCTGGAAAACAGAGAAAGCTGCTATGTGTAACACAGGCAGTTTTGCACCAAGTCCAAACGTCGAGCTACATCAGCAATAATCTCAAAAAACCTGGTTCAAATTATTCTTGTAAACAAAGGGATGTGAATTGAGGAGTGTTTATAGGTGGATTAAGTCTGCCAAAGATTACAAGTACTGAATTATCATTACACAAGCCCTATAGCCTAAGAGTATGGCATTCTCTAGAGAAGAATTTCTTCTGAGTTTTCTGTCTGACAGTGCAGTAACATTCAGTGTGTGACATATAAGTCCAGGACAACTGTTATCTGAGCAAATCAGTAGAGATTTAGAGGTCCTAGGTAGAACAGTGCCTAGCAAAGGGGTGCTCCTTCCTCTAGCAAAAATCATATGACCTCTGTTCTGGCTTTCTCTTGATTTCTGTCTGCCCACCAGGAAGGACAATCCCTGCTTTGGTGAAGAGTTGTCTAAGCTGTGAGGCTTTTCTCTGCTCACAGCAGAGCACACAGGGATGGAAACCATATGTGTTTCCAGAGCCTAACTATAGCCCACAGCTGCAGATGTGACGGGAGGTGTCAGGGTGTTGGCAACTCTGTGCAAGCTCCTGCAGATGTCAAGTGGGTTTCAGTGTGATGCTTAATGAAAACTATGGCTGGAATAATCTGTTTTCTCAGTAGAATCATCACAGGATGAGCCAGGAAGGCTTTTACTCTTGTGCTGTCCTTAATATTAAAAAGGAAACTGATGGTTAGCCAATCCTGATTTCGATGCTTACTTGTGGGACACACAACAGCATTCAACAGGGACCCTCTGCATGTGCTTTTATCCCTTGGCTGATGATCCAGGGATTCTGATTTGAATCTGTCTCCATATAAAAGCAGGAAGAAAAGGGAAGGGAAGGGAAGGGAAGGGAAGGGAAGGGAAGGGAAGGGAAGGGAAGGGAAGGGAAGGGAAGGGAAGGGAAGGGAAGGGAAGGGAAGGGAAGGGAAGGGAAGGGAAAGGAAGGGAAGGGAAGGGAAGGCAAGGCAAGGCAAGGCAAGGCAAGGCAAGGCAAGGCAAGGCAAGGCAAGGCAAGGCAAGGCAAGGCAAGGCAAGGGAAGGGAAGGCAAGGCAAGGCAAGGCAAGGGAAGGCAAGGGAAGGGAAGGCAAGGCAAGGCAAGGCAAGGCAAGGGAAGGGAAGGCAAGGCAAGGCAAGGCAAGGGGGAAGGCAAGGCAAGGCAAGGCAAGGCAAGGCAAGGGAAGGGAAGGGAAGGGAAGGGAAGGGAAGGGAGCATCCCTAGCTCCCATCACAGATGGCTGATAATTGTGTACAGCTTCCATCTCCCTCACAACACAGCAAAGATAATTTTCTACTGACAATGTGATGACTTCAAGCTGTTTTACACCTCAGCAACAATTTTGGAAAAACATAGAAAGACTCTCTACCTCTGAACACTTAGAAGTTTGTTTTCACCTGTTTATGCTGGATAAAATATTACATGTCCTTCAAATTTTTTAAATGGGTAATTTTGAGTGGGAATTGCAGGCTTAAGGGAATGAAAAATATGGGGAATAGGTGCCAAAACCTTTCATAATAGATTTTGAAAGGAAATGGCATGTTCAATTAAAAAGCATAATCCCACTTTCTGTTTTAACCCCCTGATCGTAGCAGACCTCTGCCCTCAGTGGGGAATCATGTTCTGCCATAGTGTCTCCTTATTCAGCTAATTCAGCCCAGTGGCTCCAGATGCATGCTGTCTGACCCAGCACAGCACTCCTGAGTCCAGCAGTGCTACTCACAGGCAGTGCAGGGTGTGCCATCTCCTGATAAAAGAGCTGCAATTGACAATTGCTGTCTAAAATCTTCCCAGACAAATGAAAATCCCCACTCTGTGGTTTATAAAATTTTGTTGATAACATTGCATTTTTCAAGGAGCCTGTGCATAGGGCCTCATTCCATGGACCTCTGTTTTCCTTTGCAATACTAATCTTAATAACCTCCATCATCCACTTCTTCTTTACACCTCCCCCATATTAGAAATGGCATATCTTTATTATTCTTCTGACTGAGGGACAATGCAGATGTCCTGTCAGATCCTGCAGGATGCCTATAGCAGTCTGGGACTTTTTTCTATTCTTAAGCTAGCATCTCACTTTTGGGAAATAACTAATTTTCCTCACATGTTACTGCAGTTCATTTGGAGAAGTTAAACAAAATAATGAAACTACTAGAAAGAAAATGTTGCTAATAAGTTAATGCCTTCAAGTTAGCATGTTAGGCACCTTCAGTATGCTCAAGAGGTTTCCATTTGTTACCCCATCTCTAAATAAAATCTGAAGTTTGCTGCAATAGCTTAATTTCAGTTAAGTGTCTGTGGGACACATACTGGTTTCATTTCTATTTGGAAATCAGTGAATACCAAGTGTGAGAGTCTGATCTCACTGATTTGAAATTGTCTCAAAAGAACAATTTTTCAAGTGAATAGCCCTGGCTGGGGTGGAGGACCTGGCCTGGCCAGAGCTGAGCAGGGGGTGACACCCAGGAAGAGATAAGAACTAAGCACCAACAGCTGGGTAGAGACTACTCCCCTTTTCTGAGGGCCAGCCTGCAATGCTGGGACATCTCTCCAGGCACGATTACCCTGGCCAGGGTGGAGGAGGCCACCTTGGTTGTACTGATGCTGATGTATCTGGTTGAGGTGGCTGGAATGGAGTGGGGAGTGGAAAAATATAAGACCTGTGTGCTGGAAACCCCCCCTCCAGGCAGCCTGTCTGCAATGGCTCTGATGCCAATGCCCCTGGCTTCTGTGGCAGCTGATTGACAGAAAATAATGGTATGCAAATAAAGATAAGGAGCTCTCACACTTTACATTTCCAGTTCATAAACCTGTCTTCTTCTGAGGCCATCACATATGCTTTGTGACTGAGCATCCTGAAACTCTCCTCTACACAGTCCAGTGCTGATCATTACAAGCTGGTCCAAAAGATTTTTGTTGTGCAGCTTTTCTGCTCAGGTGTGATGTATGCTCATTGGTTTAATGCAGCTCTTGGAAGACAGCTGGATCACCTCCTGCCAGATTGGACTATGCAAAGTGAATTCTCCATCAGATGCTTCAGGTGGACTTGGCATTACCTGAACTGTTTTCAAGCTTGTATGTTTCAGTGTAGATTTTTGTCTTCTGGTGCTTGATAGCAAGGCTGAAATAGCTTCCCATTTTCCTGACATACTTGCTCCTAGGATCTATCCAGCCTGTGTGCCACCAGCAAATGAAGCCTGCAAGTAAAATGCAGTTCTGCTGTCAGACCTCTCAGGGGCATTAGCCCACTATTAAGACCTCTGCAGTGTATTTAAATCTAGTTTATGTAGTGGAAGGAAAGGTAAGAGTCACCTTTAGCTGACTTGAAAGCAATAGATGAAAACTATCCTGGTTTTTCAAAATCTGTAGTTGTGACATTCTGCATGGAAAGCTCCACTTGCAAAGATGAATGTTTCATTAATTTTTAAGGATGTGAAACTGCAATAGAACATTAACTAGAGCATTTGCTATCTAGCCATTGTGCTAATACCACTCAACAGTCATATTATTTTTTTCTGTTATAATTGTCATAAAAAAGCTAGCTAAACTTAAAATGGTGAAACATCAAATTAGAGATTTTATTCTTATGAGTGATTACTTTGAGGAAATTACTAGTTTTCTCATTGAAAAATTAGTATGTACCCTCCCTCAGAAAACCCTGAATAATGTAAATCTCAATCTAAAATACTGCCTGAGAGTGATGGGATGAATTCTATTATTCATAAAGAGTGTGCTATCCCTGGAAATTAATTATCTCTGAACCTCATTTTTCTCTATTGGTATTCAATACCCTGTTAGCAGACAAACAGTGCTCAGTTGATTTATCTGACCATTATATTAATGCAGTGATGGTTCCCCTCCTTTCTTGAAACAAGTTTATCCAATAATATTGCAAATAACAAGAGGAAAGAGAACTGGTCATCTTCTCCCCTACTTGAGCTCTTCTGTAGTCATTCAAATTAGTCCAAAAAAGTCATTAGCTCTCTGACCCAAAGGAAATGATGCTATAAAGCAGGAAGAAGTGAAAAATTAGTGTTTGTCAAGTTGGCTGGGATCCAATTATCTTTGAAAGTTTGCAAGATTTTATAGGCAACAAGAAATATTAAAAAGTAGTATCCTAACATTTCTTTTGTAATTTTTAAAAAGACAAACACACATGATATATTTTAGTTTGTGCTGAACATACCTAGTTTTACTAACAATTTTCCTAAACTTTGCCTGTGGTTTTCAGATTTTCAGTTAATGTGTATCTTCCCCTGCCTTAAAGTAATCAGTTTGGGTGCAGGTATTCAGAAAAAAGGGACAGGTAAAAAAGCTTCTGCAAATGTTAAAAATGTTGAGAGGTCATAGCAGGAGTCATTTACCTATCAGCTTTAAGGAGAAGCTTTTCATGAAGGGGCAAATGCATGCAGTTAGAGAACAAAGACTTGTCTTTTTTTAAGTACATAGGGAAAGGCAAAGGCTCCTGGCAGAGATTAACCCCAGAAGAGTCCAGAATGCAGATATACCAACTGTTGATATATTCAGGAGAATAGGTCACTGAAAAATCTTAGGGTAGGCTTTGTAATTTTCACTTGGGAAAATTCTCATTTAAAACAAAGCTTGCATTTTTTTTTTTTTATCTTGGTATTCAGTTCTTCTCTATAATCTTTAAAGGGAATAACTGCACATAATTTCCATAAGAACACTTAGAGTAAGAGGAGAATAACACTTTTCTAAAACCTATTTTATATGCTGAATGCCAGTATATAAAGTGCTTTGGTGCATCACAGAATCATAGAATAGTTTGGGTTGGAAAGGACCCTTAAAGGTCACCTAGTTCCAACCCCTTTGCAGTGAGCAGGAACACCTTCACTTAATAAGGCTGCTCACAGCCCCCTCCAACCTGATCTTGAGTGTTTCCAGGGATGTGCACATACAGCTTCTCTGGGCAACCTGTGCCAGCGTTTCGCCACCCTTGTAAAAAATTCTTTTTACCTAGCATAAATCTACCTTCTATAGTTCAAACCATTACCCCTAGTCTTGTTGCAACAGGCCCTGCTGAAAGTCTGTCCCCATTTTTCTTATAAGCCCCCTTTCAAATATTGAAAAACCACAATAAATTCTCCCCAGAGCCTTTTCTTCTCCAGGATGAATAACCCCAACTAATTCAGCCTGTCCTCATAGGAGAGGTGTTCCATCCCTCTGATCATCTTTGTGGCCCTTCTCTGGATCTGCTCCAGGAGATCCCAACTCTTCTGTGCAGAGGACTCCAGAGATGGACACACTACTGTAGGTGGGGTCTCACCAGAGAGGAGTAGAGGGGAAGAATCACCTCCTTTGACCTGCTGGTCATTTTCATATTATACATTTACATCCTGGGTGCTCCTGAGAACCATTCTAGTGTTAAATCATTCTGTTAAGTCTCAGGATCCCAAGAACACCAATGTAAACATTTTAAAAAAACAACAACAAAGCAAGCCAAAACAATTCAGACCTGCTGTTGATCATCTACAGGTCTGAAGAATCCAGGTGGGATACATGGCATGTTGTAATCAGAGTGTGAAAGTTAGGAAGATTATAGACAAAGACCACAGAAGACTGTGGTTTATAGGTACCAAGTACAGCGAACTGGGTGTGGTGCTGAAACTTACTTTCAAGAATGTTTTCAAAATCAGGAAATATCACAGAAGTGACACCATCTATTCTGCCATCTGAGGGAACTAGTTTTCAGGCAATCTACAGTAGCACTGTGTAGAATATTCTGTGAAAGATGCCATATTTCCTGGAACTATTAAATTCATTTAACTGTGACATTCTATGTCAGCCTCATTTGTACTTACTAGCAGCTAAGAAATAATATTTATTAGACCTTCACCTAGAGCTAGAGGTCTAATTCAGTTTATCCTTTCTGCAAATACAGGGGTCCAGCCTGTATAGGAGCACAGAGTACAGCTGCAGTGAAGAAAAAATGGAATTTACTTAGGAAAGGCAATAACATTACTTCATCCAAATCTACATGTATTTTCCTGCCTTTCTATTACTTTCTTCATTTTAAATATATGTTATCCTTTTGCCAGAAGAACATTTTGTTGGAAACCCGCAATTCTTTCTCCCTAAAGTAGAAGCTTTATAAGAAATCTCTTTTGTTGAAACACATTTTCTGGTTGGCTTACGATATTATACATTTTTCTGACCTCTAGTATGACTGTTGCAAATTCTCAAAAATAGATTCTGCCACTGTAAAGTTGCTAAGCAACTAATCCTGTCTGATCTATTGTAATTCAAATAAATGAAACAGACACATAAAACAGTTTATAAGCCTAATGGTTTGTAAAAAAACAAACAAAAATAAACCGTAACACAAATAGATATATAGTGTATTTTACATCAAAATAAATAATTTTATAGAATAAAAAGCCCACAAGAACTATTTAAAAGGACTTTAAGTTAAAGCAAAGAGGGTAAGTGTTGGCACTGCATACGTTCAGGCTAGCTGTCACTTCAGTCTACTCTTTCATGAGTTTAACGTTGACTTACATGTCCTTTTTGCTGGGTATTTTTCCTTGCATGGTATAATACATGATATTTAGATAATAAAAAAGAACCTGTTACTCAGCTTCCAGAAGAGCACTAATTTTTAGGGTTTTTTTAATTTTTTTTTTTTTACTTTAGCTCTGGATTCAGCAGGGAGCTGCTCTGTACTTCCACATACTTCTTCACACTGTACCTCACACTAGCCTGATGTTACATACTAATCTTCAGAAAAAAACAGGAGAAGAAGGATCTGGAGCTTTTTGTTGGAACTCACGGGAGGTGCTGCTGTCCTCAGGTGGTTTTCCAGGTGCCCATCATCTTTACAGTCAAATAGCTTTTTCCTTATGAGACAAACCATGCATGGCTTTTGTCTTCATGGGTGACTGTAAGGGTTTGTTTTTCCACCTTTTGCCTCTCACATGTTTGTATTGGAAGGAAAAGACTTTTGTCTTTTATTTTCTAGGCCAGGGCATGGCAGCTGGAGCTGGACCTGCTGCCACAGGTTTTCTCCCCTGGTCAGTTGTGCCTGGAATTTTGAGGCATTTGAGGGATTTTGGGTTTCTGTGATTTAATGTAACCACTCTAAGGTTGTCCTTAGGAGACCAATCCCATGAATGCTTTCAAGGACTCATCTTTTTTATGATCAGGACTTCAGTGCAAAACTAGCATCACAACATGATGCACATTCTCATGGAATAGAAAGCTGATTTTATTATACAAATCTTTAAACAGTTTGATTTGAGCCTTCAGGATCTCACACTCACAAGTACCAAGAGGGAGGTGTTCAGGTGGTCTGGCTAGGGTACTTGTGTGAATCACAAGGATAAGAGATGTTGTCTGCATGCTTTGTGTACCTATTCACTAGTTACAAAATAGTAGGTTTTGCACAGATTTTTTATATTTCAGAGGAAATATGAGCTATAATGAGCTAACTCTTTGCCTCTGATCATGCTCACTTTGCCTTTCATAAATACTGTTTAAGGTTGCTGTCCTTTGATTCTTGTCCCTTGTTTAAAACATATATATTTGAGACATCTACAACCTTTTCTTGTTGCTCTAACAGAAAAAAAGGTATAAGTGATATGTCACAGACTTCTAGCAATGATGCTGGTGTGAGGATTTCAAGGTCTTCTTCTTATGTGCTGTCTGGGCTACGAGGTCATCAAGGGTGCCTATCTGGCAAATGCAGCATTCATAACTCTAATACTCCATATTATTACTAATTTCTCCACTGATTTATAAGCAGAGTGAGAGCTTTTTACTGACAGCCTGTAATCCCAGGAGGCATATTTGAGATGAAATACTGGTAATTTGAAAACAGAAAATAAATCTTCTCAGTTCTACTGTCTGGTTGCATATTTACATACTGCACATTCTATACTGGAGCTCTTTAAAATCCTTAAAATGATAGAAGAAAACTTTTAAGTGAAAATGGTGATTATAAGCAAAGTTAATGAGGAAGAAATAAGGCAGCAGCCTCTTTCAACCATTCTGGGTAAGAGGGTGGTCCTTTTAAGGACTTATCCATGACTATGACTTTTCCAGTGACTTGTTCGGCCAAACCTCTGTTTTATTTTAGTGTAGAAGCTCTGTTCATAACTGAGAATTAAATAGACACCTGAAATAATAGTCTGTTCTCATAATTATTCACATGAGGAACAACTTCAGGTCCAGCCTTGTTAGGGGGTTGCCAGAGAAATCAGTCACTCCTCAGAAATAAAGGAATGGAAATGAGATATTTCTATTTTCTCCTGGTATTTATGCAAGCTTCCCCTTAAGCACTTACCAGAATGAGAGCTTTTCATCTAATTCTTTAATTCTGTACAACTTTTCCCTGGGACTGAGAAAATAAAATAATAGTGGCACTTAATGAAAGGCAAAAAGCATTCACTGGAGAGGAAACACTCCAGGTGCAGGTAACACTCACAACTTTATTAAATACAGTCAGCATAATGATTAGACCTTTTTAATGACTATTGTTGCATGCAAATGCTAAATTCCTGGAAATTCCAGGTGCTCATCTGGAAGGCAAATTGTCTTACAAAACAGGGTGGAGAAATAGGGATTTGAAAAGCTAGCTCTTCCTCTGGTATTCTTCCAAAAAATTTTTCTCTTGGCATGCCAGGTTTTGTCCCCCTGTCATGGTTTAACATTGGCTTGGCAATTAAACTGAATGACAGATGCTCTCTATTAATCCCCTCCCTGATAAAGAAAGGAGAGAGAATAAGGGAGAGAGACTTATGGGTTGGAAACTAAACAGCTTTAATGAAATAGTCGTGATAGAAAGGAAGTTACTAAATATATACAAATATACAGGAAAATTAATACCACTTTCCTTCTCCCTTTGCCTCAGTAACTCTCACACCACAACCAAGGTGGCAGGGCAGCCCTGGGAAAGTCCAGGCTGGACTCCTGGATTCAGCAGCTGTCAGGAGCTGGAGGAAGGAACACACAGATTCAGGCTGGCACGGATCAGGACCACAGGTGGATGAGTGGACGGAATCCTCCCAGGATGCTGAAGCAAACAGGGACAGGTGAAGAAGGGAAAGAAGGAAGGGAAGGGGTTTGAACCTCATGATCCCTCAAATTTATACTGAGTATGACATATATGGGATGGAATACTCTGGTCAATTTTGGTCATTTATCTTGTGTGCTCCTCTCTAAAGGAGCATTTGCAAGTGTGACCTCTTTATTCCCTTTCTCCTTCCAGAAGGCAAAATGTTCCTCAGAACTGAGCAGGGGTCTTGGTTCTGCAGAGCATTCTCTAGCTGTAACTATAAACATTGAGCATTATCAGTCCCAGAAGCAGACACTGTCTGAGAAACTTGCAGTTACTTACAAGAGACTTAGCTGAAAGCAAAATTACAAGACAGAAAATTATCTTTATCCTGGCCCAAACCAGGACAACACCTATGTCATTTTAAAGAGATCTTGGTAGTGAAGAGATTAACTGAGACTTAAATGTGTATGTGTATGTTTTGCAGATATTTTGAAGTGTCTTAAAGAAAATTTTAAGTCTGTCTGGTATTCCACTTTCCCCATAGGTATCACACTCTGAACTCTCCTGTGTAGCTGACCTCTCTGGGCATTTCAGTTTGACAACTCTCTGGGAAAGGACACACCATTTTTATTTTTGCTGGTATTTTTCTTATCATGGCTGACACCTCCAGATTCAGTTTCAAGTAATGTAATTCAAGAACCATAGATAGGAAGCAGTCTCTGCAGGGGAAGCATCTGAGTAAGGCTCCACAGGGAGCTGAAACGTGGTAGTGGTGGTATGGCGGATTCTTACAGACTCCCTTGCACTATGCCTGCAAAAACAAGTCACCTGGCTCCCTGCTAGCAGTGCTTGTGGGGATTGTTCTTGATGCAATGATGGAAGAGATCATAGGCTATTTGGAAAGTGATCTATGGAAACCAAATGAGTGGCAGATGCATGCTAAAGTCCTTCTTCTTTTTTCTCCTCTTGGATTCCTCTTGCTTCCAATCATTTATGCTATCTGATGCATAGGCATTAATTATTTCCTTGGTACCTTTTTGACCCATTTACCCTCACCTGAGAGAAGATGTATTGTCTGTCTCTGCAGTAAACAAACACATTATGCTTCCTGCCTACTCTCACATTAATAATCTTCCCCTTTTCACCAATCAGTTGCCTTGTAAGTTTGTTTTGTTTTGTTTTGATTTTCCTTCGGCCTTGAACAAAACTAGAAAGACTTGTTTGAAGAAATTTAGCAAGATCAGCAAATTTTTTGCAGTTGTGATTCACAGTCCTGTGGAAAACTGAAGATATGTCTGGCAAATGTTGTTACTGCTAATCCAGTGCCACTGAGTAGCTACTCTTTCTGACTTAAAGGCCTGTGTTGGGTGTCTCCTCACTGGCCTGCAAACATGTTCAGCACCCACCTTTTGTTTGGAAAGTTAAATACTAGAAATAGCTTAAATGCTGTGTAAAAAAATATCTTATTTCTTTTGTTTCATGCACTGTATATGGGCTGTTGCTTTGTGATTATTTTTGGCTTGTAAAAATGAATTTAGTTCACAGGAAAAAAGGAAGCCTGCACCGCAGGGAGACTTCCATTATCCCCCCATCACCATAGGTGCTGAAACATGGGCCATCTACCACCACCACCTGTGACTCCTGGAATGCTTCCATCAGTGCTGCCTCCATACAACCCTAAAAATCCACTGGACTGACTGTGTGACCAATGTCACTGTCCTTGAACAGGCCGGGGTCACCAGCATGGAGGCCATGCCACTGAGGACAGAGCTGTGCTGGGCAGGGCACGTCTCCAGGATGGAGGATCAGCACCTCCCTAAGATTGTGCTCTGTGGTGAACTTGCTACCGGCTGCCGCAAGAGAGGAGCCCCAGAGAGGAGATACAAGAGTCCCTGAAACAACCCCTCAGCTTTGGCCATACTGACTGCCATCAGTGCTCCATCCACTCTGGCCTCCAGTCAGGAGACATGGAGACACCATCCATAACCCTGCTGCCTCCTTTAAGAACACACGTGGAATCAGTCTGGAGGAGAAAAGACAGCACAGAAAGAGCCGTGCCTTGGCTGTCCCCTCACAGGAGACTTTCTGCTGGGCCTTCTGCAGCCACACTGCCTGTCCCACATTGGCCTCATCAGCCATCAGTGTGCCTGCAGCAAGCTGGGGAGAGACCTTCTGAAACCTTCGTTTGTGAAGCCAAGTCATCATGATGATGATGAAGGTATTTAAGACATTTTGCATCTAGTTAATACATAGAGATGGATTATGCATCTACATGAGTGGTCCCATAGCAGTATAACCTGCTGGGCTGTAAGGTCTAAGTAAGGAAGAGGCATAAGGACTCTCACCCCATTTAGCTCAAGATGTTACTGCAAGGACTCTTGCAGCAGAGACACCTGTCACCATCGAGTTAGCAAGCTACTGCTCTATCTGGAACATTTGATTACTGACATGAGCAGTACATCACCCTGTGACAAGATCTTAACAAATTTGTTTTCCTTTTGTGCATACAATCAGTGAGTGTCTGTGAAACATCTGTTTGCCCTGTATATTCCATGGTTTTCACCCCAACTCAGTATTAGTCCGTTCAGACACCACGGCTCTCCTGATACCATGATGTGTACAAAGCTGAGGTAGGTCATGAAAGAAATTACCAGGCTTGTGTCCTAGAGGTATGGCTGCCCTCAGCCTTTTCTTCATTTCTAAGATCTTTGTGTAGGTTGTGTGTTAGAGAAAGCTAGGCCAACACTTTTCCCTGATGGTAATTGTATAACAAATCAGGGGGCGAAAGAGAACGAAAGCCAGGTTAAATTCTCCAGTCAGGTTAAATTCTCAACAGCTCTTTTATGGGCTGTTACAGTTGTCTAATCCCCAAGAAAACGAGACACTAATCTTACAGTGACTCTTTATAAAAGTAACCTGACAACAACAACAAAAAACAGCCACCGGGGTTTCTCCAACCCATCAGCTCCTGTGAAGAGAGTCTGAGCACTCCCAGCTGAGATGGACACCAGCTTCTTCCAGCTGCCAGCAGTGATGCAGTTGGATGAAGCCCATGCTGAGCTTGGTCGGGCAGCAGGGGCGATGAGGGGTGTCTGGGGGATGCATTGATGTCAGATCTCTCAGTAGTGACTGGAAATTTCTATGAAAATTTCTCATGCTGCCTCAGGGCAAGGGCTGGCCTGATCTCAAATGAAATGTCAACAGACTTAGCTTGCATTTAGAAGCTTCAAAGGCTGTGTTTTACTTCTGGATGCTGAAAATGTTCCTTGGTGCTCCCAAGAGAGCTGGAAGAGGGAGAGAAAGGAAGACAAAGATTTAAAAGGAGAGCTGGATGTTTTTAATAATTTTCTAATATGTCCTAAGTTAAACTGAATCTTGGAAGCAGACAAGTTTAGCTTTTTACAGAGTGTAGTCAGTTGCTTACAAGTTTCCTAATACTTTGTTTAAAGATCTGAGAGCTTCTTGGTGCAGACAGAAGTGTCCCATTTATCCACAAAAACACAGAAACTGATCAATAGAACAATAGGGATGTTTACAAGGTTTTCTTAGCAAATCTTATCTCTTCAGTTAGGGTGAGGAGATTTTGTGTTCAGTCATCCTAGTGTTACTAGGAAGAATTTTTAGATTATCTCTCTGACACCTGAAGAGCTTCATGAACATTTCCTGATGTACTTTTATGCCTAATCAGTGAAAAACATTAGTCTTATTTTGAATAGTGCCTTTCTGTTGATTTAAAAAATGAACTCACTGCACCTTTGGTGATAAAAGCACATGATTAGAGAGTTCCAAAGCCAAACATTTAAACAGTATAAAGTGTCAGATTATGTCTCCAATCTCATTTCAGCTGTCACTTAGTATCTTCTGATAGTGGAATTAAGTGCACACTTATTTTTCTCCAAAGCGACCTATATCCGTTTGGTACTTGGTTACATGAGCAGTTATTTGACATTTATTTTATCTTTTTTCTTTATCATACACGCTTCAAATGCTACTGTGAAGATAGAATAATTGATTTATTCTCAGGCTTTTTAAAAGTGCATGTCACAGTACCGTCTGAGTAACACAGGATTTCATATATTTTTGAGATTTAAAGGGAATATTTATGCCTGTTTCACAGGTGGAAGGATGAGCAGCTGGAAAAATATGCCTGGTAAAATGTTTGATGCTACAAAGTAGGTCATCCTCATATGCCACACAAAGATGTCAAACATCAGTACTCTTTGCTTTCAGCTGCACTTCTCAGAGTTCAGCTCTTCTACATTCTCCCTTGCTCGATGGCACATGAAAAATGTGTCATATAACTAGCGATTTGTAAAATATTGAAGCAACTTGTCTCCTGTTACACAGAAACTCTGAGGTGCATACCAGATCTGGAATCCAACTCTTCAGGGCAGCATTCAACAGTATAAATGAACCAACCTCCCTGTTATACCTACGGTTATACCTATAGCCCTCATCTATCAGCCAAACAGCTCTGCACACTGAGGGGCAGTCTGAATCTTTGCAGCTGACCTTATTCTGACTCTGACTTCTGTATACCTGGTTCTTCAGTCTTTAACTACCTTCTATGTAGTTCTCTACTTCACCCTCTATTCCCTACACCCAGCCACTGTCCAAATTATTTCATACTCGAGTATTATTACTCGACTGTGACCAAACTCCTTGTGAAAAGTGGTCTTACATCAAGTCAGCAACAGCAAAGCAGCCTAGATACCACCCACTGGTAGATTATACCAGTTTTTGTTTCTGAATCACATTACATGTTAGCATTTCAACAAACATATAAACACATGTTGAGTTAGAATAAATTAGTAAATGTAGATTTAAAGTTCATCTTTCTTCAGCTGAACACAAGGTTTTAGTCTAAGTTTTCGTGGAATTATTTCATTTCTCAAGGCCACATTTTAAATGTTTTTGTGGAGGTAGTTTATATTATTATGAAGAGACCTGTTTTCTCAGGATGACAGGGGCAAGATGTCCCTTACTCCTGGATGTTTCACCATTGTAAATTGTTTAGGTTGGAAAAGTCCTTTAAGATCATCAAGTCCAATTGTTAACCCAGCACTGCCAAGTCAAACCACTATCCATGACCCTACGCACCACATCTACACATCATGTAAATGTCTCCAGAGATTTCTCAAACACTTGTCCAGGCAGTCTGCAGCACTTTTAGTGAAGAAGTTTTTCCTAATATTCAATCTAACCCACATTCCTTGATTCTTTTTCCCTTAATCTTAAAGCCTATTTCTGGCCTATGTTGGAGATGTGACACTGAACTAGACAGATTTATGGTCTTGACTAATAAGGAAAATTTTACCTATTAGGTTTGGAGACTTCTACTAAATTATTGACTAGTCAAACAATTTATGCTTATTTCTTCATTTCAACTGGTGCAAATAGAGATGCTGTTTAAAGATGAAATCTTTCTGCTAGTAAGACATCATAGCGTATAGTGAAATCTGAATCTTCTAGTTAAAACTGGTGAACGGGTACTTTGTTTTATGATTCATTCTGCTGCTAACTATGGCATATGGTTATTTACCCCATGATGAACACTGGCAGCTAAGAGGTATTTGCCTTTTTTGACAAATATTTGACTCATATGTCTAATTACATTTCACAGTCCATTTCCATGAGACTTCTTTTGTGCAGGAAGAAACCAGTTGTCATGGCTGATAGATGTTTCTTTGGTTAGTTATTAAAGTTGTTGTACCTATTTTGCTTTACCTGCACTATTTTCAACATCTAACTGGAGAAAAATTTATGTTGTTCCTGAATTTCTCATTAAATATGATTGAAAAAACAACAGAAGATACATATACATCTGGTCAGAAATATTACCATGTAAAAACACCAAAAGTTGTCTGGACAGTGCAGTAATCCTTTGGAAAGTTGATTATAGCAGTAATATTAGCAATTTTAATACTAATGATGATAGTGATAAACAATAATACTATTAATAACAACAATAGCAGCTGTTATGACAGTTCTGATGCACAACGAAAGTATGACATTAAACACTGACACATGCATGCCAGTGCATGTTACAAATGATGTGGACTCACAGTTTCCGTGCCGATCAGAGCACTGTGAGCAGAACCACCTTCTCCCTGAGGTTCTGTTCAGAGACACTGAATGGTGTTCTTTTCACAGGGCTGAACAAGCACCATCTGCCAATCCACTTAGAGTCGTCCTGGTGGGGAGTCAACAGTGTACATCAGAGAACTGTCTGGTGGTGAGTTGTCTGGCAGAGGTTTGGACTGGGGTCACAGTTGACTGCAGACATCTGGTGGCTAACAGTTGTCCTAGAGGTCTATGAAATCTTCATTTGAGGGATACAGGCTGGTCTGAGTGTGTCTAGCAAGGATTTTTGCCATCAGCTTAGCTGGAGGCAGAGATCCCCTCTTGACCTTTTTTAGGCAAAGTTTTCTGATGTGTTTATGTGCTGAACTAGGCTAAGAACCTATTTCAGAGCAGGAATAGGAGCTGAGGTCCCCATCAGAACTTGAAACAGTGTCAGAGTTCTCAGGTTACTTCTGTCTGTTGGCTTAGGTTACGGATTATTTAGGGTAAAATAAATAAAGGAATAATTATTAATGCTGAAGTTTATGTCTGTTATTTGTTCATGTGAATATGTATTTTTCTTATGTTACTTACTGGAATTTTATCTTCAGTTTGCATCTAACTGGGATATTCTGTGATGAGAGTTAAACTCTGTGCTGTCAGAAGCATTCGAAGCAATTGCTTTCCTGCAGCATCAAAGCACTGGAAATCAACATGACAGCAACTAATGTACTGAAGTGCAGCAGTTTCTAGTATCTTCAGTGTGTTTTTGACATAGGCCCCAGTCACTAAGGCAGTTGGATATAATTTCATCCTCCCCTTGCTTCAGCATAAGCTAATTAAGAAGATCATTATTTATTTGGCACAAATTTAGCATAACAAATCAATTTAACAGGGCACGAGAGACAAAGTAATTTGAAACAAAAGTCAGAATCAAGATGAAATGGCAAGATGAAATCTTTCGATTTTTAGTAACACAGTTACATCCCTAATGGCTCAGTGGGCCTCAGTGGGGTTCCAGCACAGACAGGTCACTGCAGACCTCCCAGGGAAGGGCACAGTTTGCCAATTAATGTCCTGTGTTTTCTTTTCCAGGTGACACCACCTGCCCTCCGGTCTCTCCCATGCAATAACACAATACAGTAGAATTACTACAGTAAGTCAGATAGATATCTCTGAAATGTAACACTAACACATCAAATAGCTAAAAGCTATAACTGATGAAATTTTTGGGGTGAGTTACCTGATGTTAGGTGTTAGAGCGATCCCTATTCAAACTGGAGCCTCATACAGTGTCTGTCTGTCATGGACCTAACTGTTCTCAATTTATGAGATCTGGGGTCAGCAGTAGGAATTATCTTCCAACTGGCAAGGAAACTGAAGGGTCTGATTGTCTGTTCCTAGTATGTAGGTTTGTAAACAAGGTTTTCAGCATGACCCTGGTCACTCTTACAACTTCTTTGGTTTGTATTAGAAAAGAGATGCTGACACTTGTTAAAATGACATTGCACCTGAGGGACATAGCAAATACTTAGTCTATGCTGAAATCCTACACAATGTTTCCCTTGTAGAAGATTATTGTGTTTTGTGGAGGTAGAACTGTCTGATGCATTTCTCCCACTTCCTTTGTCAAGTCTCAACACTGATCACTGGACCAGATGCATAGCTGGTACAAAAGCAGAGCAGAAGATCTACATGGACTTGCACCATAACCTGAGGAGGGGAGAAATAATAGAAAGGAACATCACAGATATTTGCTGTTCAGTGCTGTGTGTGGTGGGCTTTTTTTGCACTGTTCTTCCACAGATGGAGAAATACCTATTCCTGAATATTTTATGCAGGTAAGCCAATGAGGAACAGTGCATGCTCACTTCTGTCACTAGAAAAATCCGATCTTAGAGTTGGAAGTTCCTAATTTATAAAGCTGTCCAGAAGCCCTGTGTGTCCATTATCTACATATTGCATGTGTGATGCATACAATGAAATTGATAAAAATTCTTTGTCATTCATGATGGTTTATATTTCACAAGTGGAAGGAATGTGCTAAGAAGTCATATCCTTGTCCAAATATGGGAGAGTCTTGCTTGCAATTTAGTAAGAATTCACAAATACAGTTGAATAGAGGATGACTCTCAGCTTGAAACTCGAGTATTTAGGTGTTTATGTTGCAGGGCTTGAAGCAGATGCCTTTGTCCATTCATTTAGGAGTGTAAGGAGTGAGAAAGATTTCCAGGCCCTGGCCAGGTTTCCCCCACAGTTTGAGAAGTTTCTTGACTGCTTTAGGTTATAAGTTTTTCCAGGCTCTCATAGCATGAGGGAGGAGAAAGGTGTACTTACTATCTTCCTTTGTCAAAATGAGGAAAGAGAGAAATGTTACGTATGTTTTTGTGCCTGAGTGATGATTTTTAAGGGCTGTGTTTACCAGCTTCTTTTCTTTTCTTGTATTTTGGTGCTCTGGGTTGGAAAGAAATAGCTTCAAGGTGGGTGGAAAAAAGCTTGATATAATGGAAAAATGCAAACATTTCACCCCATTGCTCTTTCCTCTGAAAATTACAGCATCTGTGTTTTGTAATAGTACTTGCATCTTTCTAAATGGAGAGTACTTAGACCAATTTGTAAAAAGGTACATAAAGAGCAAGAGATATTTCCAGG
Organism: Phaethornis superciliosus; assembly: GCA_023637945.1. NCBI lineage: Eukaryota > Metazoa > Chordata > Aves > Apodiformes > Trochilidae > Phaethornis > Phaethornis superciliosus. The sequence continues at coordinate 13,474,455 of JAJQWJ010000004.1, read as the reverse complement.
TATAGCAGTGAGCTGTAAGTGACAGAGTGATTCCATCTCTCTATAAGCTTTCATCTTGATGCATTTAGACAGAAAAGGAAAGTCTGGATACTTCTGTTGTAGTCACAGTTAAAAGGCTTCCAGTTTCTCATTCTGACTGCTGTTGATCTGCCCAGGAAACTGAAAGGTGAGAACTGGTACTCTGCAACCAAGGAAAGAGCCACTTCTGCAGTGAAGGTGGAAGATGGTCATGATCTCAGGGGAAGTTTTGGATAAAGAAAAGGATAGCATTTTAATGTTATTAAAGCCTGTAGATGGAAGTCTTAATGAAGCTGCAGTGAGTGGTGAATTGCAGGATCTGGACTGAACTTTCAGATCCTTGTCTGTGTGTGTGTGTGTGTCACAATACAGGGAAGAGATGTGACTTGCTTTCCACACTGAACCCTTCGTTATCTCTGCTGTGGGGGTATCATCTCCTTTTGCCAGTTTACACAGTGTTTTGTTGAATATTATGAATTATTTTGAACAAGGGAGGAGCCTTATTACATCAGAGTAAAACCAAAGACATTGCATAGATTTAGTGCTGTCAGAACTGGACAGATCTGTAAAAGTTTAGAGAGAAGCATCTCTTTACCAAGGTACACATCAAAACAATTCCACCTTATTTGCTACGGCCACATGAGGAAAGAGGCAAGTCCACACTTGGGATAGCAGTGTTGACTTCTTACCCATCTTGCCCTCCCAGATGCATCTGTAGAACTGGCATTAGGCTCTGGGTGTGGAAAGCCACTCAATGGAGGATGTGGATGATGGTCCATCCACACCAGAGGTGTTGCCGAGATCAGAAAGGCCTACCCCTTGTATCATAACTGCCTCCATGAAGAAGAAAAAATGAGTTATATTTGTAGTTACTGCCTTCTGAGAAGAACAGGGTTAGACCCTCCTCCTGGGGAAGTCTGTTGACTCTCTGAGTCCTGGGCTAAGGACATCACTAGGAAAATTCCCACCCTGATACGGCCTTTGGAATATTACCCATTACAGCTCTTCCATGTGGTTGGCAAGAAAGCTGCAACACATTGTCCAGGGGTGATAAAAAGAGGCTTCAGGGCCTTTTAGAAGTTGATGTGGGAGTCTGGAGCACAGGTAATGTATTCCTCCCATTGTGGAAAGTGACATTGGAAGAAACAGACAGTTTATTAACTCATGGCTCTGGGGCTCATGCCGTTGCCACAATTTTGGGGTTTTCTATAGTGGGGTGGCCTAAACTGCACCAGGCTTGCTGGCATCAGATAGCTTTCACCTTTCTCAAAGGGGAAACAGGGGCTTTGCTCATGAGCTAGAAGGCCTCACTGAGAGAACTTTAAACTAGACTCGAAGGTGAAGACTTCCTGTGGCAAGATGTGGGTTGATGCAGCAAGGTTAAAGGGATGGAGTGCTAGCAAGAGATCTCAGCCTATTTCTCAGAGATATACTGTGCGCCTTGAAGCACACTTGAAGTTTTAAAGACATGAACTGGGTTCTCCTGAGGTAATAGATGCCAACAGGGAAACACTGGTGAAATACATCAAAGGAATTAAAGTGTATTCCTCTAAGGTGACATGGCCAACAGCCCAGCTGAAGTGTGTCTCCATGGATGCACAAAACATAGACAACAAATGAGAAGATGGAAGCCATCGTGCTGCTAAAAAGCTCTGACTTACCATTAGTAAAACTTGGTAGGACAAATACGATGACTGAAATGTGGCTATTGATGGCTATAGTTTGTTCAGGAGACACAGACAAGGAAGGAGGACCAGTGTTATTGCCCTCCACATCAAGAAATTGATAGATGTTGAAGAGCTGTCTCTGAAGAACAGCCACAAGCAGTTTGAAAGTTTATAGGTAAGAATTAGAGACTGAAGCAACAAAGGAGACTCTTTGGCTGTTTTTTACCACAGGCCACTCAATCAAGAAGGTGAAGCCTTAGTCCAGCTGCAGAAGTCATCATGCTTACAGGCTCTTGCACAACTGGGGAACTTCAGCCACCTTGACATTTGCTGGAAAAGTATCACAGTGATCTTTAAGCAATGTGGGAGATTGTTGGAGATTTTGCCAGTTAAGACACAACCCTTCCAGAGGAAGTGCATTATTAGACCTATTGGTCACCAACACAAATGAGCTAATTGGCTATCTAAAATCTGGAAGCAGCCTGGGCTGCTGTGATTATGCTCTGGTGGAGTTCACAGACCTGAGGGCTATGGGTCAGGCATAAAGTCAGGGTCCTGCATTTTTGGAAAACAAAATTCCAGCTGTTCAAATAGTTAGTCAGTGGCATTCCCTGGGAAACTGTCCTCAGAGAAAAGGGAGCAGAACTGAGCTGGCAGATCTTTGAAAACTCTTTCTGTCCTGTACAAGAGCTCTTGCTCCCTAAGTGTAATAGATCAGGAAATGAAGATAAGAGACAGACATGGATGAGCTGGAATCTGGATCAAACTAAAAGGAAAGAAGGAAATGCACAGGCAGTGAAAGCAGGGACAGGTATCCTGGAAAGAATATGGGGACTGACAGATTGTGTAGTGATAGGGCCAGGAAGGCCAAGGCCCAGCTGGAGCAGAAATTGACAAGTGATGCAAAGAATAACATGAAGGGCTTCCAAAAGTACTTCAGTGAGAAAAGGAAGGTCAAAGAAAGTGTACCCCCCAATGAACATGACTGAACAATTGGTAACAACAAATGAGGATAAGGCTGCTGTACTCAACAACTTTTTTGCCTAAGTCATCATTGTCAACCTCTTCCCAGACCTCTGGAGTGGATGGACAGCAAATCCCACCCAGTGTAAGAGAAGATCAGGTTCATGGCCACCTGTGGAACCTGAATATATGTAAATCTATAGGAAGTGATGAGATGCATCCCAGAGTCCTGATTGGATTGGCTGTTGTAGTTGCCAAACCATTCTCCATGATATTTGAAAAGTTATGGCAGTCAGGGGAACTCCCTAGTGACTTGTAAAAGGGAAACATGACACACATTTTTATGAAAGAAGAACTCTGGAAACTACTGACCTCTCAGCCCCCACCCTGTGCCTGGGAAGCTCATAGATCCTCCTAGAAGCTATGCTAAGGCACATGAAGCACAGAGAGGTGATTCAAGACAGACAGAAGAGCTTCACCAAGGACAAGTCTTGGCTGACTAACCTAGTGGCCTTCTATGACGGAGTCATTACATCAGTGGACAAGAGATACACTGTGGATGTTATTCATCTGGTATTCTGTAATGCCTTCTGAAATTCTCCCTTCTCTTTAAATTGGACAGGTATGGATTTGATTGATTAACTCAAAATTTTGGATGTCTTGTGGATGAGGAACTGGTTGTACAGGTGCATCCAGAGGGTAGTGGTCAATGGCTCTGTGTCCAGATGGATATTGGTGATGAGTGGTGTCCCTCAGAGGTCTATATTGAGACGAGTAAGGTTTAATATCTCAATCAATGACACAGACGGTGGGACTGAGTGCACACTCAGTTGACACACCTGAAGGATTGGATGATACCCAGAGGGACCTGGAAAAAGTCAAGAAATGAACCCATGTGAATCACATGACATTCAAAATATCTAAGTGCAAGGTCCTGAACATGTGTGAGGACAATTCCTGGTGTCAATACATGCTAGAAGATGTAGGCATTGAGAACAACACTGCAGAAGAGATCTTGAGAGTACTGGAGGAGGAAAAGTTGAACATAAGCTGGTAATACATACTTGCAACCCAGAAGGATAACTGTATCCTGGACTGCACCAAAAGAAGTGTGGACATCAAGCTAAGGGAAGTGATTCTCCCCTTCCATTCTTGTGAGATCCCACCTGTAGTACTGTGTCCATTTCTCAAGCCCTCAGCAATGAAAGGATATGGAGCTGTTGGAGTAAGACCAGAGGAGGGCCACAAAGCTGAGCATCTCTGCTATGAAGACAAGCTGAGAAAGTTGGGTTTGTTCAGCTTGGTGGAGAGAAGATTCTAGGAAGATCTTATACTGTTGTTTCAGTGCTTATAAGTGGGTTATAAGAAGGATGGGGACAGACACTATCAGGGCCTGTTGTGACAGGACAATGGGTAATGGTTTCAAAGGGAAAGAGAGACAAAGAGAAAAAAGTGAAGGAATTTAGGAAGGGAAAAAGGGAGGGGAGGGGGGGAAAAGGAAGAAGGGAAGAGGGGAGGGAGGAGGAGAGGGAGGAAGGGATGGAGGGAGAAAGGCAGGCAGGCAGGTAGGAAGGAAGGAGGGAGGGAAGGAAGGAACTGGCAAGCTACAAGTGAGTAAAAGCCTCAGCTAGATAAATGCAGTGAAAACATGTGGCTAGTCTGTGAAATAAGGTTCCTTTACCTTACTTGTTTCCTAGGATTGCTCATGTGGGCACTTGTGGGCATACAATCGGCTTTTTGTTGGACAACAATTCTGTTGTGGCATTGCGCAGAATCCTGCTTATAAATTTACAGGTTTCTTTCTGAGACATATTTAAGTATATGTGTATAGTGGCTTGTCAGTCAAGATTTCAGCTCAGCTCTGTGCATGACATCTGTGTGGAGAGATCCAAGTTATTCCTGTTTGGTTGTGAGAGAAAGAAGCTGAAAGTGACGTTTCTTCAAGATTCAAGATATACAAGCATTTGAACAAGCAAATAATCTGGTGTGTGAAGACTCTTCTCAGTCAAATAAACAAACATCATTGATTTAGATAATGTGAAGCCACACAGGAATATAAATTTCCAAAGACAGTTTTAATTTTTCTACTAATTTCTGAGTTCTTTCCCCAAACACCTTTACTAGGAGCTAAGCTCTTAAAGCATTGGTAAATGAGAATCTCCAGGAGATTCTCAGGGTCCCCTTTTGACATATATATGACTTTGTCTGAACTGCCAAATCAGCATCTGGATCAAGATATACAACAACTGTAGTTGAAATAACAAGAACTGACACACTTCTGCATACTCCTTGTGGCAGAGAAAGAGACTGATCAACCTGCTAAATATTTCAGCTCTCTTCCAGTAAAAAATCCTGGCAAACCACAACATCAGATTTCTGTGCAGATGTTCATCGGGTAAACAAACACAGAGCTGCAATCCCAATCCAGTCTTTAGCAAACTGGCTGAAATACTAGCCCTCCTGCAATATAAGACCATCACTCTTAATTACACAGATGCCTTGATATTATTGCCTGTTCCAAATGCACCAGGATGCTGCTATCCAAATTAGTTCTGATGCTGACAAATGAGGCAGTGAAATCATCATTAAAAAGCTACTACATTTACTGTCAGAAGTGCTTTGAATATTGTAGTATTAATAATACAGAGCTGAGACAACTATCCATAAAAGCAATGTCAGTGTAACTTAGGTTTACTGAGTGCTTTGTGTTTGAACACAGAACAAAAACTCTCCAGTTCTTCCCTTGGTTTACCCAGGAAGAGACAAGACTATGCAGTGGTCCTGTACATATTGTAATGCTTAATAGGTATGAGATGTATGTCCACCAGATCTGTTCAATGTCTTTAGACACAAAACAAGAAATTATATTGCTGTCCATAAATACATTTATACATTTATACATTTATAATTTTTGTTGTTGTCTTGAAAGACAATATGTCTCAACTGATCTCTTGTATATCTGTCATTACTCCCAGTTATGATGTCTTAATATTTTTTCCCACTATCTTAAAATTCTCTGATTACCTAGACACAATTTAATAAATATTGTGCCAGTAGTGAATACTGACACATCCTCTCTGAATGACTGTCTCACAAGGAACTGCTACTGCCTGTGGGTAGGGAGGAAGGCTGGTGCCCCTTGTTTCCCTTTTAGCAGGACAGTATACATTACCAAATGATGATGAAAACTGAAGTGTAACTGTCTTGTCTGTGGTAGAGTAATTAAAAGTAATATAAGGGTGCATATATAACAGGCAACCACTAATAAAAACCATTATCTTATTTGAACATTTTTTTTGTCAGTATATTCTTTATTTGCATACCAAACGTAAAGGTTTCCTGAAGGACTGTTAGTTTTTATCTGCAGATGGCAATAGAACTTCTAGCAGTAGTTGCAGAGACCAATTTGTCTTCTAGAAATAAAGCTCAAAATTTTTCATTGAAAAATCTAAACTTGTAGTGTCATCACCAAAATTTCTCCAAGTAATAACATGCAAAACATTTCCTCTGAAAACAAACAAGAAATTATAGCCTTTGATCAGGTCAAGCTAGTATTACTGAACAGTCACAAAAGTGGATTTATCTGGAAGATTATCCTCTATTTGTCCCATGACTTGCTTACTCAGCGTAGTGCACAGAGCTACCACCATAGCACAGTGGTGGTCTCTGTAGCAGAAACTGGAATAAGAAATTATTTGCAAAACCTCCAAAGAAAAACAGTTTGAATTTTCTTTCTTCTTGCCTTGACTTGTCTTTTTAAAACAACGTTAATGAAGTGGAAAACAAGCTTTCTTGCAAGCTTCCAGTGACTTTCAGAAAGCAAAGTTTCTACCCCCAGGTTTCTGGGGAGCATGGCAGAGGGGCTACAAGGCCAGGGAGGTGGTTATGCTTTGGTGGCCCTGATGGTCTGCTGCAAGACTGGCGTCCCACTATTGCAAGGGTTTGTCAACTGTGATTTACTTATATGAAAATGGTTATCTATATCTATTTCTGTGTGTGCTTATGTATTTGGGTATTTTGGTAGAAAAAGTGGGTTTGTTTTTTGTTTTGAAAACCTTAAAAGGAATGATTGGATTATCCAGGTGTGAATGGAGAAACACCAGAAGGAAATAGGAAAAGGTGAATTTACAGATTGCTTTTTGTATGTTTTTTTGTGTTTTGTTTTGTTGTTTTTTTTTCCATAGACCAAATAAAAGAGTATTTTTGAGTCTTGGTCCCGGCTCACGTCTCCTTCCAAGGTACCACAATATTTTAATATTCATAAAATTATGTCAGAGAGCAGAGGGCAGGAAGGTATAAAAGAGGCTAGTTGTTTTTTTTTCCTTACTTGAAACAAACTTTTATAATATTTCTGAGACTTGCAAAACGACTCTGAAATTTATGTGAGTGAAATTTATGTGAATTAAAATATTCACTTGTTGTGAATATTATTTTGCATAATGTTTAAGAGTAAAAAAAAAAGGAAGCAGGCTGGAGAAAGAGAAGAAAGAAACAGGAAACTTAAAAAGGTAAGTGATTCCACTGTAGGAAAAAAAAATGTGTTCTAGGTACTTTCCTGCAGAAGAACAATGTCCCTGCAATTTACAGAGTGATGGATAATATATTATAGATGTTCTCAGATTATTGTAGGTGTTTTGAAGTGAAATCTAAGGATGGTTGTCCTTTATTATTTGGATTATTGTGGGAGGCTGCTAAAATATTTTTTGCTGATTATGCTAAGCATCAGAAAAAATCAGTGGCTGCAATCAGAAAATAATGGATTAAGAAGGGACTGTAAATCTATTCTAGTTCTTAGAAAAGTAAAGTCACTTAGAAGTCCAGAAAGAAAGTTGGGAGAAACAGCATGACACAGAAAAAAGTGGATACTAGAAAGGAAGAGGATATCTTATAAGAACAAGTGAAGGGATTTAAATGTAGAATTCAGCAGGAATTCAAAATAACAACAGCAGACTGTTAGAAGGCTAAGTAGTAGCAAATGTGAAGTAGAGATGAAACTTCTGAATAAGCTGATCATCATGCATGAATCTACTGTCTGTGGGAAGAAATAAGGCATTAGATTGGAAGTCATTGGAGGGCCCTGACTTTTTCGTTACATTTATGAAAATGGAAAAAGACAGGAGTTGGATCTTGTATGGCTGTCCCAGGGGAAGGCAGTGCTGAAAACTGCTTTGTCACACAGTAAAAAAACATCCTCGGGGGTTGTGGAACAAATCACTGCAAATCTCCGGTCTTGAAAAGAGGTCACACCAAAGGATAAATCTTGCACTGTGCAATGACAGCACCAGCGAGTAGGCTCTAAATGTGTAGCAGGCTCCAACCTCAGTGACCCATTCAAAAGGGAAGAGCTGCAACCATCCTTCAAGCCCTGCAGTGTGGTGATGGCAGCAACAGACATGATTTTATTCCTTGGGCTTTCACCAGAGTGAGTGAGAGCTTCAATTGCCTTCATTACTGACAAGATTCAGGCCTGTCTCTCTTCAACAGGAGCAAACCTTCAAGCCCAGGTTTGATAAGAGAGAAGATCTGCAGGACCAAGATAACTCTTTCCTCTAGCATGTTCGAAACATTCAGTCATGTTTGAAATAACCCATGGTTTGCTGAACAGAAGAAAAGTAACTGACTTTTTAGTTTGTGTCATCTGAAGGCCATCATAGCCGCTTTCACCATCAAGGACTGTCTAGTGTGCTGTGGGAGCCTATAGATTCCTATAGACTATATAGCCTGCACATATCTGGGTGAGAGATTTCTGGTTGTCTGAAACAACACAGAAATCCCTCTGTAGTAATTCTTTGCTTTGCCTCTCACCATGTGACTGTCCATCTGGAAGTCTGACAATATCTCGACAGGTGTGCTCAGATCATCTGTGTCCTTCACACATGATACATCTGACACTTCTTGGAAGAGTTGGACTCATTGCATGGATGCCCTTCAGATGAAGTGCAGCTGCAAAGCAGATCTGTTATGCTCCAGAACCACACAATATTTCATACTCACTGAGTTTTTCTACTTGTGGGAAACCTTCAGCAGGAATGGAACTGAATTACACTGTTACTGTTACAATGGCAAAGAACCCCGATACAAGATTTTTTGGTGTGGAACACTTGCTAGTTTGTCTTTGTAAATTCTCCAAACAAAATCAGTAATCCAGGACATTCTGCTTGCTACAGATCAATCTACATGTACTTTTCTACTTTTCTGGCTTTGTTACATCTGACAGAATAAGATTTCCTAGTTCAGATGTTAATTGAATTAGTATAAATGCAAGGCTTTATAATTATATCCATACAAAAACTTGTAAATAAAAACATATCAGCATTTCCTCTTAATTTGCTGACTTTGAGAAAAGTTTTCAATTCTGGGATTCTGTTGCATTGATAAGTAGGTTTTGAATGAAGTGATTCTTGGAAGATAATTCATTTGGCTAAATATGGGGCTTCAAATTGAAAAAAAAAAAACCAAAAAACCTCACAGCAGAAATTAAGGTAATAATGCAAATATCCCCATAGACTACTTCCTTCTCTTGAGAAACTCTGTGCACCACAGCCCAGACTCCTGAGTTGAGGGTATGAATGAGTAACTAAGCAAACTTTGCTTAGCTCTTCAGTATAGCTGCAGCTGTGATTGGCAGCTTTCCTGTCAGAATATTGAATTTAGCTGCAACAGCCCATCACAGTGTCACTAAAATAATTAGGGAAAAAACTTTCCTTTGTCTTGTATTATTCTAAACTCCAAAGATCAAATCAGGATAGTCCACACCTTCTAAGAGCTTATCATATCTGTGTCAGCTGCCATTGGTCTCCAACAGTCCCTCAGTTGTTGCATTTTCTTCCCGGTTACTCTACTGCGATCCCACTGAAATCACTGGGGGCCCAGTGAAGATGAGGATGGTGTAAAAGTGATGATGAGGAGGTCAGAAACTAGCCTAAAATCTTTGGATAAGTTGATTTTGTTTCTTCTGTTATGGTGAGCATTACAATGCTCATAAGTGTATGGATAATGTTTTTCAAAGCAAATAGGTGTTGTTCACCACCTGGAATTTTCTCAAAGGCTGCTTATTCAAAGTAAAGTAATCAAAGACTGTAACACAGATATCCGTCTGCTTTTTCCACTGCTCACTTCATCTTTGTCTATTTTAGAACATGCCAGGATGTTAGAAAGGCAGTCAGAGAGACTGTCTTAGCAATTAGCATGTTTTAACATCTTCCTCAAAGACATTACCTATCTTTACTGAGATCCAAAAAAGGACTTTCTTATTGTGGGCAAACTTCTCATTATTTAGGAAAACACTAAGGCAGGTTGATTGGAGTGAGGAATGAGAGTGTAACCTGCCCTGGCTTAATAACAGATGAGTTTTCTTCAGTTTCTTCATCTCCATTCTGGTCTTTCCACCAGAAAGTGTCCAGTACTTTACATATTTAACTTCTCCACCTGCTTTGATTATCTGCCAAGAAAATCCCAAGTGTTGACCTGGCTGTCAGGATAGCAAGTTTAAGTCGGTGTTTGAGGTTGTCTTTTAGCAGACCGTGCAAAAAACCTAGGTGGCTATTTTATATTCCCAAGGCACCTTTCTACTTTGCTAATGTGAACAGTCTTGGTTTGTGAAATGTAGTTCTATCTCCCTACTTCCTTCAATTTTGAAGAAATATTTCTTAGTTTATTGTAAGATTTTATTTTACAGTATATAAGGTTAATCTGTACAGTGAATTCACACACTGAATCCCCTTTTGTGGAAGAGTAAAAGGGTCTTGAGAAAATAAAATCAGAAAACAATATGGTAGAAAAAAGTCTGCTTCATGGAAGAATATTGGTTTTCCTCCAAAAGAGGTTTTTGAGAACCTATGTACAATTTCTGAAAAGGATTGATATAATATTTTTATATTAAAACTGCATCAATAGGAAGTACATTTTGGTTTACTTAAGTAGAGTTAAATATGAAATACAGTAAATCTTCTTTTGTCCTCTTTGGGAATCGTTATTCTGTTTTGCAAGGTGACATTAGTAACAAGTGATGTACAAAAATTAATTTGCAAATGAAAATTCAGGCAGATGCTCCCACCAGAAGGCAAATAAATGAGAATGGCTCTGCCGTTTGTGGTACAGGATTTATTGATAATTTGAAAATTAAATCAGTAAGCAATGTGCTGAGTGTACCTCCATCCAGTTTGTTTCAGAGAGAAAATTGGGTGTGTCTTTTGATATAAAATATAAAGATTTCAACAAAGTTTTCAACTGAAAAGTTTCAGATTGTTAAAGGGAGAAAATATCAAAGCTTGACAGAAGTAAAAGATACCTAAAATATCAATGTACTCTAAGCATCAATCACATTAAATTGTGACTGAGCAGCATCTTGCTTCAGGTCTGTGTTTATACTGCTTTTGTCATTCTGTGAGTAAAAGAAACTGTGTTTCCATTGAAGATCCATAGATAGATGATATCAGAGAAGTGCATTCAATGGCTTGTCTGCCACATAGCATATAAGCAGATCTAGCAATGACAAGATAAATTTCAGGTCAAAATCATCTTGAAAACTGTTCAGTTTTAATTTTTTCCCCAAACAGTCTGAGACACAATTCACATTTAAAGCAAAAGTCTCTAAAAGACTTGCAAAGACAGAAAAGTACTTTAACTCATCACAACTAAGTCTGAGATTTTAACAAGGACTTACTAAGCTGATAGGTTTTGACATTTCTGCATAGCATTTATCCAGTTTCACTGAAGTCTGGTGACTGTGACCACTGTTTAATTCTGGAAGGAAAGGATAATTTTTGAATATATTAAATTCCTTGTAAAGCTACAAATAATACTGTCCTTTGCAGAAAATATTACAGTATTTTGAACCAAAATTCAGGAAGCATGTGGTTACATGGTAACAATTATTACAGATGTAATTACAAGGCAACAACTCATTCTGCATCGCAAAATGCATCAGTGTATGTCTTTGATGTTATGAGATGTTCTGATGTAGCACCCTGTTATACAATGCCCTGGCAGAAGTGGGGAAAAAGGAATTAAAGCCTGCTTTTGTTGCCAAACACCTCCAGTAATGACAACCAACTCTCTCTTAGCTGAACATTCACTCTGTCAGCTGTCTACAGTACTTTCTGCTAAGCTCTTAATAAGAATGTGTGGCCTTCCTTGCTTTAAAGATCCATTCCTTAGTATCCTTTTGAGAAGGTAATAAATGAATAAAAGGTGATGTAAATAAAGCTGGTCAATTTATTGTGCTGTGGTTGAAATATTTTCCAGGCTACTACAGCCTAGTTACATGGCAGTTACATTATATGAACCATTATATTGCTTTATGTTATGTGAAATTGCCATTAATTTTTACATATTCATTATAAATCTGAGAATAATAGTACAACCCAGCTGACCTCTAATACTGTATGTCTTTAGACCACAGAAAAATTCTGTAAATAAGTCATCTTTTTATATGTGGCTGCTAAGTTTTTGTTTGTTCTGAGCTCAGAGGGATGCTGTATTGACACAGGTCAGTACATAGTCATTAAATGTGATTTGATGTGGTGCATAGCTAATTCTTTAGAATGTTGCTGTGGATGCAAAGCCTGTGTGACTGAAGGGGTCTGTGTGCAAAAGATGGAGACATAAAGTCAGGAATAATCTCACATACACTGTTTGGGTCTGTCTCAGTTTCTTCCTTCACAAGATAAAATTGGAGATTATCTCTTCCCTCTCCAGTGGAATTTAATTTCGCTTACCCAATTAAGTAAAGCTAAGCTTTCCAGTTTGTGCTTTGAAGTTTCCCTTGGTTTCACTTGGTCCTGTCCTGGGCAGCACACAGACAGGTGGGTGATCTGAGAGGGTTCAGAGCTCCAGCGAGTGCTCCAAATGCTGTGCTGGTGCCTTAATGGCCCAGCCTGTCAAGTGTGCAGGGAGATGGTAAGAGGCAGTGAAAGCAAAATAGTATTGCTCATATAGTTTTGAGCAACTTTGAAAAAGTGAAGGACTCTGAAACAGGAACTGAGCACAGACATTCATCAGAGAAGAGTTAAATGATTCCCTGTTTCAGCACTGTGATTTCTGTTTACATCTCTGAAATGTCCCTGGTGGTCTCAGTGATATACCTAATTTTTCATCATATTTTTGCCTTGTGCTTTCTCAATATGCTTCTCATTAAAATCCTAACCTGAGTCAAGTGCTTCTCCATGGACTGAATTTGTAGAGACAATCTTTATGGCAGAAGAATATTGGCTGTTTCTCTTAGCAAAGGTGGAGATGTATGCAGCAAAGTTATGGCCCAGTTTGCACAAAGGGAACAGAGTGGGGTCTTTGTGGGATCTGTGGGTAGAGCAAATGTGATTATGGTAATTCAGAAATATTTAGTGTAAGACACTTGAAGTTAAATTTGCCTTTCTCTTGCAGTGTACCAATGCTTTTTAGGGCAGTTACAGCTAATGATAATACCTTCAAAGCTCCTTCTCACAATGCAGTTTTAAAAGTTAACTATGTATTTCCCAGGAATTAGTAACTTCCAATTGCCTTCAAAGGCCAGAGGTGGCTGGGGGTCCTGCTGAGGTTGAATTGAGCATCCAAAAAAACCGTGCAAGAAACACAAGGAAAGAGCATGAGGACAAGGATCTTTGATTCTGGATTGGTAGGATACATTGAACTAACAGGTGAAGATGTTGGCAGCTGTGTTTCATCTTATACCGATGAGTTGTTTTATTAAAAAAAGACCATTAAGTGCTGCATATATCCAGAAAGACACAAATCAAATCAGAAAAATCACCCTTGCTTAGGGGTTAAAAAAAAAACAACAAAAAACAAAACAACCACAACCCTCTAATTTTAAAGAAAAACATTTTGAAGAAAATCTATTCACAACATATGAAACTACAATATTTTCTTGCAAGCGATGATCAAATGTAATTTGGGATAGGATCTCTTTCAAAAGTGGCCTGTTCTTGTGACAAATGTTAGCCACAAATATTCAGCAGCTACACATTTCTTTTATCAGTGGTGCAGAGGTTTCCCAGACAAATGTCAAAGGGGTTGCAAAAAGCTAACTACAGATGAAGAGGACATAACACAACCTAAATTCTACATGTAACGACAAGTGTCTTCAAGTGAGGCCTGGCATGCAAAGGAAGTAAGATTCTCAGAAAACCCCTCTGATTATTTTTATTTAGTTACATAGCAATATTTGCTCTCTTCTCTCTCAGCAGGATCAAAATCCCAAGGGGTTGTGCCTTTGCTGATGCTCTCAGCATCCATTAACCTGGCTGTCCAAATCAAACAATATATTGGAGAGTACAGCAGAGCCATTGGTTCTCCCAAATTTGGGTTTCCTTTGAAGGAGTATCAGACCACTGATGCGGACACATACGTGATGACCAGGACTATGATGCTAACCTGATAGGTCAAGTGAAACAAACAATTTTGGGCACATTGTCATGGAACTTGAGAAGAAAAAGCTAGCACGAATAGATAGAGCCTAAAAGGCACACAAATAAATTTTGGAAGGGGAATAATGCCAAAGACAGAGATCACCATGTGTTGGCTATCTTACTTTACATGGTATCATCAACAGAGTGACCTGGTTCTTTATGGTTCCATTATGATTTATGAAAATCTCAAAGCAATTCTAATGGCAGCAAAGGATCATGCTTTTAGCTTTTATTTCCTAAAGCTTTGGCCTTGCACTCCGGTTTTGCAGATAATCTTTTAATTCATGTGTCCTTGCACTTTTCTTCAGCACCCAGTTCCTCTTTGGGTTCCTGAGCTTCATTCCACTTTCCTATTTAATATTATCCTGCATGACATTTCAAGGAATGAGATGTTTGCATGTAACCTTCTGATGAGCAGATTGCCTTTTACCAGTAGTTACCTGAGATTAGTCATCAAATGAGTTAAAACCAGTAACTTTTAAAAATTATTGTGTTTTGTCTTGTGCCAGGTCCTTGATAGACTGACTAGATATTCAAGAGGTCAAAACAAAAAAATCTGTTTTTTTTTCTTTTCTCTCACCTTGATAACAGTGTGCTTGGAGTAGACTATGTGATATTACATCTTTCTTCTTTTATGTGCAGGTTTTTGTTCCTTTTTCTGTCATCCAAAAATAATTAAAACAAAATTCCAGAAAAGGTAACTGTAAATTTAGAAAGACTTCTAAGGCTTGATACTCTAAATTGCCTATTGTTACATGATTACTTATTGTTATTTTTTCATTGTTATTGCTGGTATTATATTTTCAGTGTGTGCTAGGTGATCTACAAATAATGGAAAGTGAAGTAGAAAAAAAATCAAAGCCAAAAAGATGATTCCTAGCCTAACAGCATGCAATATAAGTTCATGTACTGGCCAGGATGAATTTTAATTTACATATTTTAAAAATGGTTAAATTTCAAATTAATGGTTCCTCTAATTTCCACCCATGCAATTTGCAAAGCAAACCTTACTAAAGAGGTCAATATTTGAGGCTATTAAAATTCAAGTAAAACCCACTCTAAACAGTTTGCATAGAAGTGAGTTTATTCTTATATTTTAGAATGTGTGAAAATTACATACAAAAGCAAACACTTATCTCCACCAGTTAATCTATTCACAAGAATATTATCTACTACATAAATATTCACTTCTTCTATCTGTGCTGATAAAGTAATAGTTTAATATTATTCAGGCTTTTAGCTTCTTTCATTCTTTTCCCCACTCTGTAAGGGTGGATCATTTAGTAATTTTGTATCCAAAATGGCAGCACACATATATTAAAATTAGACAGTTTAAATTTATGTGATGTGAGGTGTTTTAAATAAATCTGTGCAGGCTAGGTCTTACTTTACTCGTAAGATTTTATTAGATTCCCACCCCAGCAAATAAATGGTGCTTCTTGATACTTCACTTTCTTTATAACTGATCTCAGAACCACCTCTTCTGAATTATATATTAGGGCTTATTATTTTTTATTTGGGGTTTATCATTCCCTCCCTCCCTCCCTCTTAAAGTAATGTAGATTTTTAAGTCTTCCTTCACTAATGATGTTGTCTGTGTTCTGATTTTTGGAAACCTCATATCAGGTTACTTTGGTCTAGGAAAAAAATAATAATCATAGATAGGATCAAAGTCTAGAAGAATATAATCATGATAACATGAAATTCTCCAAGAAGACAATGCTGAAGAAAACTGTTCAGGTAATTTAATCATGTTATATCTATACATGAATAATATCACAGTACATAAAGAACTTTAAAAAATTCCCTTGGAATCAAAGGCTATGCCTAAATAACAATCTGTCAGTAAAATAAATTCAAAATAAACTTCTTAGATATCTCTGGAGTTTACCAGAAATGGGAAAAAAAAAAAAGACAAAAAAAGAAATATGATAGTTTTTTTTGTTTGTTTGTTTTTGCTTTTGTTTTTGTTTTTGTTTTTTTCTGAAATCTGGAAATTCCAGGTTTTGATTGCTAGTCCTGGTTTAAACTGATGAAAATATTACTTATTGGGCTAAAAAAACTCTTTATATTTATTACATTTAATAACTGATGTTTTTCAAATTTTATTTTCATACACAAATTATTTATTAGTTGAGAATCTTAACAGGGACCCTTTTCTGTTGACTCTGAAATCTTTGGTAAGATTCCAGCATACTTTTCATCCAATCTACTATAACTTTCTTCAATCTGCCTTCCCAAAACCACTTGTCAGTAGAAGGATATGACTGAGCCAAAGACTAAGTCTGCATTAATGCACTGCTTTTGGCTGCCTGGTTATCTTTGTGTTGTCAGGGGCTTGTTCTTGTTTTTCTCTGGGTGCAGGCTTTTTCATTTATCCAAGCTCATTTTATTGCCTTCTGTTCCTGCAGCTTTCATCACGATGGCAGCTGAATGTTTTGTTCAATTGAGTTGTATTCTGAGCTGTTACCTGCAAATTTGTCCAGAGGAGCACTGATCATAATATGCCAGATACAGTTGTTTATAAGAACAGTATTTTTTTTTTTTTTACAGTTTAACTGAGGGCCAGTAGAAAACATTTTAATGTTAGTTCATTAAAGGAGAATATCAAAACATGACTCTAAATCCACAATTGCTACTCTTGTGGAAGACAGCTTGTGCAATACTGAAAATATTTTTAATTAAACGGAATGCACTGCTGCATGAGAAATTGTATAAGTATTTATTACAAAATAGATTAATTAGCCAAAGGGAACCAATACAAATATACAAAGTGTGTGAGTTTTGTAGGATTTATGTTTCTTCCTGGGCTTGTAAATGTGAGGAAATGCTGTGACTTCCAGCAGTGTTTGTTACCATGCAAGTCATGGATATGGGCTCTGTCACCATTCCGGTGTGATTTTCCAGTATTTTTAAAGCCTATCAAAAGCATTCGTCAAAGTGGCACTTGTTGATAAAGACAAGTTGAGGCATGCTGAATTTTTGTGTTAAAATGAATGGTGCAGCTGCTAGGCAAAGAGCAAAGAGCCAGGGCAGAGAAAGCTTTGAATATGCAAATAGGAGGTTTGTTCAATGCACATGAAGGGCTTCAGTTCCCATTTACCTCACTGTACATCATATCTTCTTCCTGGTATTTTGCACAGCCTTTCTCTTTCCACTGTGAGAGGAAAGGTGCTGAGAATGCAGTCAGTGCCAAAGCAAATCTAGGAAGCCCCCCAGTAAGAGCTGTTGCCCCTTTCCTCCTCTGCATTGCAGAAATTCTTTGGCTGCAGAAGCTGCTTGTCAGACAGCTCTACTCCCTTTGAATTCCATGTTTTCTGGAAGCCGTAGCTCTTATCAGGTGTCTGCAATAGCTTTTTTATATATTCCACAGTTGACAGACCTGTCAATATAAATTTGTTTCTAAAGGGAATGTAGTGCTGGAAAAATATGTCAGTGTGACAAACTGAGAAAGTGAAGCTGCCCTGGTCACCTCCACCATTGGTGCAGCTCTGATGGAACGGGTAGGGCATTTGCTCTGCTCTGCATATGCTGCCTTCCTCCATTCCTCTGAAGGCTTCTGTTAAACAGGGAGTGACTTCTCAACAGTTATATTTATGTGTGGCGAAGTCCACCTGGCTTTCAGTGACTTAAGATAGCAGTGGCCACCTCATTTTTATCACTCTGGCCCCCACATTCAGGTTCCCAGACCAGAAAAGACACCTATGGAAGGTTCTGTGTCTAAAATTTCACATTAATATTGAAATTTGCACGATGATAATCCATGAGGAAGATTTTGTTGCCTAGCAGTCTGTTTTCCTTGACCAGCTATCAAAGATGGCTATTCAATTTCCCAAAGTAATGGATTTCTACTCCTATAGCTTCCTATGTCTGTGCCACTCAAAGAATTCTCCAGTGCCCTATCTGTGAATGAATATTGATGGGAGAAACATATGTACAAGCAGTAGCAAAGTTACCCCCTATCAGCATGAAATATGTGTCCCTCATTGCCTAGTTCACGTGGGCCCTGCGTGACACCAAGTCAGGTGAGGAGGTGGTGGTGGGGAACCTGAGGCTAATTGTTTTGTTTTGAATAAAAGCTTGTAGTAGCCCCAAATAATCTGGTATTTTATTCTCTGCAAAAGCAGACAACAGCAGACAAAAGCAGACTACAGAGCTTTCTTCTGTTTTGTCCTGAGTGTTTACTCTCAAGGTTCCAGTCAGGTAAATAAGAAATTACTTACTCTTGCAAACAGCCCTCAAACAAATTTTGTAAGTAAAGAAGAAAATATCAGTTAATGGTTTTTCTATTTTGACTGTTTTTGGTAGGGTTTATCCTGATTCAGCATCTATGCTGTTCATCACTGTCTGTTTCAGAGGTAGCAGCATTTAATGGAATTTCTGCAAACCTACTCACTTTGTTGCCCAAATCTTTTTCTCATGTTCTTTCAAGTCTACACTGAGCTATTGGAAATGGGAATAGTTAGGTGCCTTGGTATATATTGGGGTAGATCCTCATGCTGGAGCCAGCACATGTTCAGGACCACCAAGCAAAAGGTGACCTTTTTGTGCTGTAGCAAAAAACCAGCATCTCCCAGGCCACCTGTCTCTCCTGGGCTTTCTCATGCAGTTTATGTCCTAGAGCCCAGTTCTGCTGGGGAAGGGTACTTAGGTTACAATAACAAATGTCAAGGTGCTGTGGGAGATAGTAAAAGCTTCCAGAGTGCTGGGGATATTTTGATGGTCCTAGCTGGACTTCATCATTATGGTAACCTCAAAATGGTTTCTGAACAGGTCTCTGATGCCTAGCAGCTGTGCTTTTAAAGTTGAATTTTGAGGAGTACTTTAAATTCAATAATATACTCAAGTATAACAAAGCAACTGCCATCAACTTAAAGGCACATTGTGCTACCTATGGCTTGGTCTGAAATTTAGCAGAGACACCTTTCCTGGCAGTGGAGTGCATTGATGATTTCTCCCTTAAATGTTTTGTTATATTCCATGTTCAAATACATTTTCATTTGTTTGCTTTTGTTTTACATTTAGATTCTTCTATGAGTTTAAACTTAATAGACCCTTTCTATGTCACTGACAGTGTCTATGTTTAAAAACAAAATAACTCTTGAAGGCAATTGTTTAGTGCAGAGATTGTAGATAGAAACAGAAATAAATTGAAAGTATCTTTGTTTTTTTTTTTTTTTTTCCCCAAAAATGCTGCATTTCATCTGAATGGAAATGCATAAAATCCTATTAAAATTGGTTCCACTTCTTTGAAGTGTGCTGTAAGACTAATTCTGAAAAAGCTGGCACTTTATATGCTCCTATGATGGTTTAGGAAAGATAATAAAAATAAATTCTCTACTATAGTCACTATAAAACCTGGCATGAGGTGAACATAACATTTGATATAAATATACTTAGTACTATGCTGGTTAAAAATAAAAAAGGAATGTATCAAATATGTTTTTTTTCCTAAATCGCTGTTGAAGGGAATCTTTAATGAAAATTTTTTTGTGTATGATCATGCTGGTTATCTCCCCTTCAGCTTAGTTTTGAGTAGTTAATTACAGGATACTATAGCACTCAGAACAAATGTACCTTTGCTGAAGTGGCCTCAAGAGCAAGCTGGCACTGTGCCTTGATTTACTTTGTAAGATCAGCAATGGGATCCAGAGTTCCATAATGTAATAAATAAATTCTGATGATTTAAGGCTCAATGCCAAAAGCCTTTAAGGCCAAAGGCAACACCACAAAAGAATCTCAGTATTTTAGGACCTGCATTTGACTGATTCTAAGATTTATCACAAAATTAATTTGAACACTTTTCCCCAGATGGTCTATATAGGTTTTACAGTATTATTATGAAATAAAGACCAAATGTTTATTACAAATAGCTGCTTATGGCATGAAACTAGATTCATCCATACTGTTGGGCTAAACGATCACAACTAGAAAGTTCATGTGTGTCACATACAGCATTGCCATGGGCTATCTGAAGTTTCTCAGGCAATATTGTAGAGACTGATGGTCCAGTGGGGGTACAGCCAAATTTTATATTAAAAACTTGTCTTGAAAACCAGCATTCCTTTTTCTGAGTAGATCCAATAGAGAAGAAACTTTATTTATGGGGAGTTGAGACAAGGGTAAGCTCCTTTTCAGGTCTTCACAGTGTTTACGAACTTCCAAATAAAATAGTCAGACACTTTTAGCTTCTCCCTAAAGAGAACTCAGTTAATAATTTTAATGAATTAAAAATTAAAGTATATACGTATAAAAGTTTTTCTATTACTTCAAAAAGTACTGAGAAATCTTCCATATGGTATGAAAGCAAATGAGGACACTGCATTCACATGAAAAATATAGCAGGTAGTGATGGCTGAAAACAATATTAAAAAAGTCAAAAAATGCCTTAAATGTCAAGATTACTTGAATTTCACAGTGGCCTTCCCTTCCCTTCCCTTCCCTTCCCTTCCCTTCCCTTCCCTTCCCTTCCCTTCCCTTCCCTTCCCTTCCCTTCCCTTCCCTTCCCTTCCCTTCCCTTCCCTTCCCTTCCCTTCCCTTCCCTTCCCTTCCCTTCCCTTCCCTTCCCTTCCCTTCCCTTCCCTTCCCTTCCCTTCCCTTCCCTTCCCTTCCCTTCCCTTCCCTTCCCTTCCCTTCCCTTCCCTTCCCTTCCCTTCCCTTCCCTTCCCTTCCCTTCCCTTCCCTTCCCTTCCCTTCCCTTCCCTTCCCTTCCCTTCCCTTCCCTTCCCTTCCCTTCCCTTCCCTTCCCTTCCCTTCCCTTCCCTTCCCATATTCATCCCAGTCCCAAGATAGTATTATAAAAATTTCAGACAGGCAAACAAAAGTGGGAGAGGAAAAGTAAATGTATTAAATAAAAAAATAAATTAAGGTTTTAGTCTTTTTCTTATGTTCAATTAATGAAAGAATAGAAAGTGAAAATGTGAAAATGTGAAAACACCAAACTTCTGACGTTCAATTTTCAGTATCAGTGAAAATCTAGAACTGTAAAAGCAAAACCAAATAAGCCCTCTGAAAACATTTGCTGTGGGTCTTCAGTTCAGAAAAAGACTGCTTTTGGTCAGGCAAACAGTCAGAGGTAAACATCTGACTTGCTTTAGTTGAAAGCCCTGCACAATGGTAAGTTAGTTCTTACTAGGAATACATTTTGTCCATGAATAGGAGTTGCCAATCATATCTCATCTGCTTACTTCAAGCTTTGCATGAGAGATATTAGTCTCATGCAAGGCACCTGCATCTGATCTTGGTTACTACAGCAACTGGTTGAGCATGACAGTGACTGTAGGATGTGGGTCCAACCAGGCTTGTTCATCCTCTTTTGCATTTGGTCTGTCAGATTGATTTTGTAATATGAAATGTCTCATAAGATACTGGGTTTTATTTCCACAGAGTCAATAAACTTCTTAGCAGTTTTCAGCATTTTTTAAAAAAAATCTTTCTTCTTGGTACTAAGTCCTTCTCTTGAGTGGTTTTGTCTACCCATGACAGGTTTAATGATCCAATTGAGAAGAATCAAATACCTTAGGGCTATTTTTTCTTTTTTTTTTCTATTTTTAATTTTTCATTTTTGTTTTTCAAATGGTACTATTTATTTGCTGTTATGTTACATGCAGACAGGGCTTTTCTTGAAAAATGGAAAAATCGAGTGTGAGGTCTCTTCAGTCTAGGGAAGATATTCTGCCAGTGCCAGAAAACCGGGTCAGAATCATTGAAGGGAGGACTGATTCGAAAGACAACAATTTACAACTTTTTCTGTGTCTGCCAGCCCTGATGGGTCACATGCTGGCTTCCACCCCCTCAGGGGGTTGGAAATATGGGTGAGGCAGTGGAAGCTTAATGTAAAAGCTGGGACAGATGAAACTAATAAACCTGTCTCTGTTTTAGAAAGGTTTAAAGTTATACTTAACACTTAGAATATAATAGAATCATAGAGTTTTCAGGGTTGGAAGGGACCTTTAATATCACCTAGTTCCAATCCCCCTGTCATAGGCAGGGACACCTCCCACTAAATCAGGTTGCTCAGAGCCCTGTCCAGCCTGGCCTTAAAAGCTCCCAGGGATGGGGCTTCCACCACCTCTCTGGGCAACCTGTGCTACTGTCTTACCACCCTCGTGGTGAAGAACTTCTTCCTAACTTCCAATTTAAATCTACCCTCCTCTAATTTGAATTCATTCCCCCATGTCCTATCACTCCCTGACATCCTAACAAGTCCCTCCCCAGCTTTCTTGCAGCCCCTTCAGATTCTGTAAGGGTACAACAAGGTTTCCTCGGAGCCGCCTTCTCTCCAGACTGAATAACCCCAACTCTCTTTAGGATTCTTTTGCATCACTTTGGCAATGAATGTAGTGGCTGACGGTCTTGCTTTAAGACTGTCTCATTTTATATGAGGTTTGTATTAAACTTAGAAGGTGGGCTTGTCTAACTCTGATCCCATGGTAACCTCTTGATTTCTTCTTTTTCACACCATTCTGAATGAACTAGCTGACCATCTTGGTTTGAGTTGTTGCCCATTACACAGCAAGAACTCAGATGTGCTTCCTAATCAATCTATGTGACAGCCCATATCATTTAAAATGAGACTATTCACCTTTGTTGCGTTTGCACAACCACAATGTTGACTTGATGGCTCTTGGACACAGAGGGAATGAACCTCTTTGATCTTCCTGGAACATCAGAACCATTCAGTATCAGTCACAGCTAGCTAGAACACTGAATACAAACAATACGCAGTTGGCATTTTATTAACTTGAAGGATTATACTTTCAGCAACATTGCAGAAAGCAGTTTGTCTAAGATGTATTATCAGTTTCACCTACATTTGAATTTCAATACTCATCAGTTCATAAGCAGAAACAACTCCAGAGAAAGCAGGGGTGGCATTTATCATGTTGTGTCGTTTATCACTTGAAAGAAAAGAGGGAAGCATTCTTATTCTGTCTTACCTGTACTTTCCTTGTCACATTAAAGTCTCTTGATGGATAACTCCACCCATTTCCTTTTTCAAGATTTTAACTGCACATGCAGGTAAATTACTTAGAAAAAATGTATTGCTATTGAGGGAGCCATTGGTGTATTTGCATACTTCAGAGACCAGTTCTATATTTTTGGCTGTCCTTCTTTGTCTTGCTTGCAGTATCAGACAGCAAACACCCTGAGCGGCTCTCTTTTTCTGAGTGTGTGTGCATTGCCTAGCACAAAGGGGGTGAGGGGTTTTAGGGCATTCCTGCCAATATTAATCCTCAGTGCAGCTATTTCCTCTTGCATGGTGATGAGTATGGTCCATCCTCCTTGATGGCACTGAGACCTCTTATATGAGAAGTGTCTCCCAGTCAGCTGTTCAGTGCTGATTCCCATGGGGGTAGTCAGGCATTCTGGTGCTCCTGTCTGTTTGAACTGCCATGGAAGTCCTGGCTTCAGGAGGAGGCTCTGCATGGATGCTCCTATTTCTGCAGCTAGTTCACAGACCTCCTCATGAGGCTAAGCCAGCATGAAAACACCAGAGGCAAGGTTAGAGCCTGGGATAGCACAAACCCCTCCACTTACAAAAGCTGCTTCAACCTGATCTTACTCCCGCACTGCTTCTCATGCCCCTCCCTCTAACTTTCAGACACCTGAAAGAAATAAAAAACACTCACAGTCATCCAAAGAGTCAGATTCAAGCAAATGGAAAATTATTATATTTGTGTAATGTAATAAAAGAGAAGAGCCTCTAGGCTTCAATAACCATTAAAATTCTCTCCTCTGTATTCCAGGAGAGGATGGCAGTTACCCTGGCTGAAATGAACAATAGGTGCAATAAAATTCTCCTGTAGGCAGTTGTAGCCTTTCTAACATATTTCACAGACTGCAGATTAAGCTAAAAGTAAATAGTGTTTAACTCAGTTCTTAATATCTCATTAAGCTAAATAAGCATGGGGGAAGGCAGAAAGGAAAAGAGGCAGGCTCCTGTGCTTTTTTTTCCACAAACCTTGTAAGCTAGAAATAAATATCTGCTACTCATCACAATGTTTTCTGATAAGTTTCTGATGTATTTCCTCACCCTTCATTTTTGCATTGTGGAAACATTAAATCAGTGTAGTTTGCCTATACGTACAGATGTGAGGTAAAATTCTTTCTGTTCCCTCATCCCCCCTCTCCTTTCTCCCTTTCTCTAATGCAGAGCATAGAAATCAGAAGAAAAGGTATTCAGGAGAGTAAGTGAATGGCAGCAAAACCAACTCAGCTGGAATGTTGGGAGTAGCAGCAAGCTGCACAGCAGCAAGGGCACATACAGACTTTAAAAAACAGTTGCAGGAAAACACATCTTAGAAGAGCTTTGAAAGAAGCATTTGGTTTAGATTTAACAAGTAAAACACTGCATGTTAATTACTGTTAATGGCAAGATTAAAAATAATAAGAGCAATCTATCTCATTCCAAAATAATTAGCTTTAATTATATGTTTGTATAGAGCGTAGAAAGATATTTTGATGGGGATCATCCCAACATCTGTGTGTGCATTGCATACATAACAGCAATAGGTCCCTGCAAAACATCTGACAGATGTGGGATCAGTGTTTTCCAGGGTTCCAGGGATTTGAACATTGACTTACTGATTTTCTGCAGGGCCTGCAGGTGCTCATGTTTCTGGAAAAGAGAATAATTTCTCTGTATTCTCTCTTATGTATGCCTGTTTTAATAACCCTGCTCTGCATCTTTAGAAACAGAAGAGATCTTATGGGACTTTATCAGGATGATTAGGAAATCACTGGTGGCCTTGAGATCTACCTTCCTGGTTCCAGTGGCAAGCTTTTTGAAGGCTTCCTATCCTACTTGGCTCTTCTGTATCACATGTTTGAGAAATAAAGATCTTCTGCTAGCTGATAAGTGGCATTAATTCTCTTTGGGATTGTTGTAGAGCCATTTATCTTGTGTGTAATTCAGATTCTTTACACACAAGGAAAATTTAATACAGTTCTTACTATCTGTATTCAGTCATTACAGCACTCAGTGGTCACTGGTGATGCAGACTGCAAGGTACAAGTGTGAAATGGTAGAGATTTCTCATTCAGGTGCCTTGAGTAATTGAAGATGACTACACAGAAATGTTGCTGAGAAAAAAAGGTCAAAATATTATTATCATGTGCCATATTATTATTATGATATTAATTTCATTATCATGCGCCTTGTAAAATCTAGTAAGTGGTAAATGTACTGGGAAGAATAATGAGTCTAGGTGAGTGCTATCTATGAAGGTCCCTGACTGAATATCTTTGCTTAAACTATTCACTTGTTAACAACTGATTTGTGTATTTGTTGTCATTGAGGCTTCTGGTGGTAGGATGGAGAGCTGGATTATCTCTTTCAATTGGGCAGTCTAAGGGATTTGAAAAAGCTCAGCTGGCTATCACCTTGTCTATTTCTCTACATTTAGCCTTTTCCCAGTTGTTGCCCTCCTTCAGTTGTAATCCAACGAGCTCTCAACAGCAATCTTTCCACATACCCCCCTGCCTTCTGCAGGCTGTGCCGAACAAGCAGCAGCTCGTGGGTAATGTAACAAATTACATTATGATGAGATACATAGAGCCTGGTCTTTGTGCTGAGGAAGCATCCTCAGCATTGGTCCCTTGCAAATTGTTCTTGGGTGGAGAGATCATCTGCTACACCTGGATAAGAGGGGTGGAGGACTATTAAATGCTGGTTGTGAGAGGCTTCAGGTTAGTAGGATTGAGCAGAATGAGGAGAATTAGAGTGGTGGTGATGGTGCCACCACCCTTGTGGTGCTATGCGTACCCCTGGCTCAGGCCATTTGCTCAATCACTGCTGAGGGTCCTAGGTTTCATCTTCTCAGGCAGTGCTGCACTTCTGGGCTTCGGTGGAATCTTTGTAATCCTGATGTACATGAGCTACAGATATTTATTTCTAGAGCCTGTCGTGGCTGTCCTTGGCTCTCTGGCTGTTGTAGCTGGACTTACCTTGCTACCTACTGGAGTGTTGGCTATCTCCATTTCTGCTAAGAGCTCCCACTATAAGCAAGGGGCTCTCATGTACTTGGTGCTGGTCCTTCTTTGCCTAGAAATATCTTCTGGAGTTATGGCACAGCTCTACTCTCTTCAGATGACTTCTGAGCTGAAAAGCACTATGGATCACCTTGTCTCCCAGTACAATGGGACACACTCCCAGGCTCCTGGGCACAGCCCCATGGATGCAGTACAGAGGCAGCTGCAGTGCTGTGGGGTCCAAAACTACACAGACTGGCTAAAGGCACCAGCTGCTTCTTGGCATCTTCTGGCTGAACAAGCTCGTGTCCCTGAAAGCTGCTGTAAGGAGATATATTCTCACTGTGAGGGAGACTTAGGCCACCTGGAGCAGCTTTTTCAGGAAGGCTGTCTAAAGAAGCTGGAAGACTGGTTGTGTGTTGTCATGCTCTGTATGTTTTGGTGCTCTATTGTGCTAAGTGTTTTGGGGCTGTTGGCTGGATTTAGCGATGGCATCCTCATGCAGGTACTTTCCCACAGACTCCAAATTCTAGACTCATTTACATTTTCATAGGTTTTGAGGCACTGGCAGCATTGCTGAACCTGCTGCATGTTTCCTTGGTTTTGTGCCACTCTGCAGCTGCACTGCAAGAAAACTTCATTTTGTTTTTCAGATATATATGCATGTAAATCAAACTGATTGCTCTGGATTATATTTTTTCTTTAATATTACTATGTTGTATCAGTTTTTCCTTCAGTTCTTGTTTGATAAGCATCCTGTATCTGAAAAATATCATTGATGGAAGTCTTAACAGTCAAGAGTCTCCAGCATATGCAAACATGAAACTACTACATGTGAATGGTGGGGGAGCAGCAAGCAGAGGTACGTCTCAGAGGAGTATTTTGCAAGGTCCTGAACTTCTGGATTAAATTTTAACTGTACTGGAATCTTGAGGAATTAAGCAGATGATTCCTCCATTCTCAAACTTGCATTTATTGGTTTGGTAGTTCTAAAGGAAGTCATTTGGATGAAGTTTAACATTTTTTTTTGTGTGTACTTCAAACATTTTTTTAAAAAATTATTCTTTAGTGACAATAAATAAATTTTTTTTAAAGTGACAAGAGTATATATTCTAAATCAAGTAAATATTGTTAACATCAGCAGAGTAGCTAATGAGATGACATAGACTCAAGAGGTACAGTTATCTCAGGAGTTGCACAATGTGAGCAATTCCCTAAGTAAGGAGGAGGGAAAGTATCTTTTTTTGTTCGTTTATTTTGTATCAAGGCAAGGAATGAGTGAATTCTCCTTTCCTGAAAAGTTATGCGAAGTCCTATGCATGCTTGAATGACAACAGCAATATCCTACTTTTTTCTCAAGGTTCATAAATCCTACTCTTACTGAACTGTCTTACCCATTTTTTGTGAGTCTTAGTCTAATCTGTATGTGCTGAAAGGGAGTGAGTCTGTGTGTGGGGTATCCATATTCTTATTTATGTCTGTGCTGTTGGTGTTCAGGCAGGTGCTGGTAAAGGCTCTACTGGACTGTGCAGTGTGTGTGCTTGTCCATATGGGTCTGCCTGGGCAATGTGCTCAGCCTCCTACTGACCTGTGAATGAGAACTGCAGTAGCTGCATCCTTTGGCAAGCATGTGTGAGGAATACACAGGGCCTACAAGTGCATCATGTTTAGCTTTACCAGACTGGAAACAAGGAAACCTCCTGGGTAACAAAAAACACTGGACTGGTCAACTCCCTTAGAACGAGAAGCAATATTCAGCTGAATCTGTATTGCTTTAAATATATTTACAATATCTGGTGCTTTATGACAAATTTTGGATCCTAAATGACCTGATACTGATTTTCATAGGGAAAAAACCCCACAACAGATGATTATAGGTCAGGTCTTAATACGCATGTTGAAACCAAACATGAAATATACTGCCAGGCTGCTTCATAAAAAACCAAAAAAACCCAAAACCACACACAAAAAAACCCCAGACTTCAATTTAGGTGAAGAAAAACTAATTCATTAGGAGTGAATAATTCCTTCCAAAAAAAAAAAAAAAAAAAGAAAAAAGGAATGTTCTAAATCAAAAGAAGGATAACATCTGTCTTAGAGTAACATAATAGAAGGAACCTGAAACTGGGTCTTTATGCTTTATGTCTTTGTGATACTTTGGCACACAAAGAGAATCA
Organism: Phaethornis superciliosus; assembly: GCA_023637945.1. Taxonomy (NCBI): domain Eukaryota; kingdom Metazoa; phylum Chordata; class Aves; order Apodiformes; family Trochilidae; genus Phaethornis; species Phaethornis superciliosus. The sequence continues at coordinate 13,446,249 of JAJQWJ010000004.1, read as the reverse complement.
TAGAATCGTCTGGGTTGGAAAGGACCTCTGACATCATTAAGTCCAACCCTTAATCCGCTACCGCTGCAGTTACCAGCCCATGGCACTGAGTGCCACATCCAGTCTCTTTTTAAATATCTCCAGGGATGGAGAATCCACTACTTCCCTGGGCAGCCCATTCCAATGTCTGATCACCTTCTCTGTAAAGAAATTCTTTCTAATGTCCAACCTAAACCTCCCCTGGCACAACTTGAGACCATGCCCTCTTGTCTTGTTGAAAGTTGCCTGGGAGAAGAGCCCAACCCCTCCCTGGCTCCAGCCTCCTTTCAGGGAGTTGTAGAGAGCGATGAGGTCTCCCCTGAGCCTCCTCTTCTCCAGGCTGAACACCCCCAGCTCCCTCAGCCTCTCCTCACAGGACTTGTGCTGGATCCCTTCCCCAGCCTGGTTGCCCTCCTTTGGACCTGCTCCAGGACCTCAATCTCCTTCCTGAACTGAGGGGCCCAGAACTGGACACAGGACTCGAGCTGTGGCCTCACCAGGGCTGAGTACAGGGGCAGAATCACTTCCCTGGACCTGCTGGCCACGCTGTTCCTGATCCAGGCCAGGATGCCATTGGCCTTCTTGGCCACCTGGGCACACTGCTGGCTCCTGTTCAGCTTCCTGTCAATCCAGACTCCCAGGTCCCTCTCTGCCTGGCTGCTCTCAGCCACTCTGTGCCCAGCCTGGAGCTCCCCATGGGGTTGTTGTGCCCAAAGTGCAGGACCCGGCACTTGGCCGTGTTGAACCTCATCCCACTGGAATCAGCCCAACTCTCCAGTCTGTCCAGGTCCCTCTGCAGAGCCCTCCTGCCTTCCAGCTGATCCACACTCCCCCCCAGCTTAGTGTTGTCTGTGAATTTGCTGATGATGGACTCAATCCCTTCATCTAAATCATTTATGAAGATATTAAACAGAACTGGGCCCAGTACTGATCCCTGGAGGACGCCACAGCCGCCAACTGGATCAGCACTGTTCAGCACCACTCTCTGGGGGCCTCCAGCAGTTCCTAACCCAGCACAGAGTGCTCCTGTCTGAGCCCTGGGCTGACAGCTTTTCCAGGAGAATGCTGTGGGAGACGGTGTCAAAGGCTTTGCTGAAGTCCAGGTAGACCACATCCACAGCCTTCCCCTAAATGTTTTGCGATAGAGCTATTGCTATGGCACTGGAAATACGCAATGTAAGAATAGAAAGTGGTCCAGGAAGAGACTGAGGTTGCTGAAGGGTTGAGGTTGCTTACACTTGTAAGTAGAAAGAAAAGATTTCCCAGTGGTTAAAGTGGAGAAGTAGGTGTCTTCATCTACTCTCCAGTCTGTTAAAAGTCTAGATCATTCATGGCTCCTTCTACTCTACTCTGACTTTAATAAAAACATTGTAAAATAAATATGAAATAATAAAAAAAACGATCTGGAAGTTAACTATAAACAACAACTTTTAGCAATTATTTCTGCATTCTAGAGGCACCTCCAGAAGATCATGTCTTTAACCTAGTAAAAACAAAAGGGAGAGTGTGAGGATTCATGAAGCAGACCTAGTACAGACAGTAATGATTATTAGTAGAGAATCACTTGAGAAAACAATACATTTATTACCCCTTTCTGCTTATGTTGACTTGAGAAATTTCATTCAGACTACTTACTTCTGGACAAGAGTAACTTTTATTAAAAGGAAAGTTACTGTTAAGCAACTGCAGTGTAGTTCTGTGTTGTAAGATACATAAATCCCTGGGTACTATTGCAATAATAATAATAATATTGGAAATGTATAATATTTCAATTATATTACTCTGAAAGGATCAACAAATGTTTTCCACAGGCTGACAAAATGAACACCTGCATATGTAGGAAGTAGGCAGACATTTCTAAAAATGCTCTTGTTTTTGGTTCAAAAGGGAGAATCTGATGTCCAATGCAATCCTGGAAATATGCTTTGTGATCTTTTGAAGAGTACACTGAAACCCATATATTCTATGTGTGAATTGATGGTATCACTGTAATATCTTTCTCTTTAGAATACATAATCCAGATCCTAGAATTACGAGTTGTCTTTTTTCACATCTATTGTCTTTTCAGTTTGAAACGAAATTCTGTACCACAAATACAAATCAGAAAAATATGGTGTTTGTTAGGAGGTGAATGAAGACTCAATTCCTGCCTACCTCCCACAGCTATTATTAAATCACTTAAAGTTGCTTTTTAATGGAAAATATGGCTTCTCGAGTTTGGGAAGGCTTTTTGCCTCTGCAGTGAAGCAGGAGATTGAGACTGCAGTGTTATGCACTGTGTTTCTTAGGTATTGATTTTTTTTTTTTTTTTTAGCAACACCAACAGTAATGCCTTTGCCAATATCTGGCAGCTGCTACTTCATACACCAGGAAGAAATCCCATTGTGTGTGTTTGTCCCTTGAGCCAAATAGCCCTTTCAAAGCAATGGAACATTTTACAAGCACATTTCTGAGAAAGTTGCCAAGTTGACATTTAATTGGTTTGAAGCAGGGAAGATGAAAGACTTCATATCATCTGCTGTTAATTCTTTTAGGTGTCAGAAATCAGTTTTATCCAGAGGGCTTTTACCTTTTTCATTATTTTAAAAGAAAATAACTATCTTCAAGAAGATAAGCATTCTGTTATTGCCTGCTGAATACTGCAGATCACTGTGGGAAAAAAAAACCTGTTTTCCCATCTAGATATACAGTCTTACTGGAGAATACAGGAAGTTCCTACAGTGATTTTAATTACCTCAGTGTTGCTCTGATATAATATAAAAGTTCATTTTGTAATGAAGAGTAATGTCATCTATCTTTTCTAGCAGAAAAAAAGTTAAATATTTTATGTACTAGCAATAATACCTAAGGGTATTAAAGCTCCTTAGGTACCTAAGCTCTAAAAGCAGCTGTACATGTGAGTAGCCTGATTTTGTGAGGAAAGCTCATACAGGCAAAGCTGTCATTGGAGAACACATTTGCAGTCTCACACCTTAAAACAAGATGCAGATTACTGGGCTTCTCTGGCACAAAATTTATATGAACCTGTATTTTAAACTGCTTGGGTTTTCTGGAAGAGGAGAAGGTTGCACAAGCTCAAGTCAACACAAGACGCATCTAAAACTAGGAGAACAGTAATGTTTTTTAAAAATTATTCTTCTGGTTTGATAAAAAAAAGATTTATCTTGTCCTTAAGGCATGAAAGATAGAAGCAGGAGGTGGTAGCTCTGGAGAAAATCTGGAAGTACTAAATCCTAAAATCAATCTATGCTTGTATTCCATCCAATTTTTACCATTCTTCTATGTATACTCCTAGAGGAAAAAACTGATCTAAAACCATCTATTTATTTTGTAGAGAAATAATACTTCAGTGCACTGTATAGGTGTGTATATTTAGATGAAGAATATATGTGGATATTAATGTGGAGCTTTCTATAACAGCAAGTCAAAAGTTCATTACTCAGCTTGTAGCAATAGATGATTAGTTGTAAGAATTTCTAAGTGCTTTTGTGCTTTGCATAGACTTGGATTCGATGATAATTCTGAAACACATTGCATGCTGAATTGTATGTGAGAGTTATGATGTCTTTCCAAGAGGTTCCTTCTTAATTAAAGAAGCTTCAAATATTACATGCAGACCACTGGAAGTGTCCAGAAGACTTGCCTACAGGAAACCTCTCATCTCTCTCTTCATCCTTTCTAGTCATGTCAACTAACATGGTTTCTGATAATTCAACAGATGCAGTCAGTAGGCCTCTTTTTATTAGACTTCAAACTGTTAACTCTTTACCATAATTTATGTTTCTTTCTACAGTTCACCAGAATTCAGCTTTGTGAGTGGAGGTATGAGGTTTGCATTTAAATTAATGGAAAAAGTTTTGAAACTTTGTTGGATTATAGGTTAAAAAAAGAGAAAAGTAAACAAAGTATGAAAAAATCCCTTTCAAAGAGTGGTAAACCCACCAAACTGTTCACAAAATACAATCTTTAAGCCAAGCCTTCAGGCTTTTTGCTCTCTTGTTGTCTTTAAAAAGCTTTTTTCAGACACATTAACAGATACCAGTAACTTAAAATTCCACTGGAGAAGGGGTCTGAGATTACAGTTTTCTATATCCACAAGCACACCATATCTAATTTTTGTCTAGTGGAAATAAATATAAAATCTGTGTGCATGGGGAATGGGTGCTGGGAAAAGACACAGCTCTTCCCAAAGATTTCTACTCAGCTGCTTTGTACAAAGTCTGTGTCTGTGGAAAGCTATTTTAGGATAGCTAAGAAGGTTTTCCTAAACACAGCATCTCCAAGAAGAGATCTTCACCTCCTCTCATACTGTAATACCTGAAGAAAATGGTCTGTGATATGGAGACAAACAAGGTTTTCTTGGTATGTTAGCATGTATCTTGCTAACATACACCATGTACAACACATTTAATTTCCAACAGAATAATATCTGATAGTCTATGGCATCTTCAACCCTTCATCCTCACAGCCTCTGTCATGTTGAGCCAGTAACTAAAAAGCACAATGGTACTGGCATGGTGGCCTCTGGGAACTCATTTTTTGAAGTCCTGCACTGATTTCCAAGTATTTTCATAAATTGTTTTGAAAGCCTACCTGCCTCCAAATATGCCTAGAGCTCTGTTGTGCCGCAGAGAGACTTCCAGTATTTGTTAGGCTCAAGGCGGCACGAGGGCTGTGGTATATGTCCAGAGGGAGTTCAGCAACAAAATCACATTGATTTTGGCAAGTGTGTAGGATGTGGGAGGAGATGCGTCTTTTTGTGTTCAAAAGAGACACCTGAGCATTTCCCTTTCTAATTTGTAGAGGCAATGGGGAAAGTAATCTTGTTTTCTGGACTCGCTGCCTTCCTGGAGAGAAGTGTCTAGAATTTTAGATGTTTTAGATTCTCAACTTTAAGTAATTATTTTGAAAAACTCAGCTTGCAGGGCTGGGTTAGGTGCCTTCTTACTGGGTGTCATTACCTTGGGTAATAAAGAAAATGAACAGAGAAATGAAACCCAACTCTTAAATCTCAAAGTACCATCCTGGAATAAGACAAAAAACCCAGCCTATTTCATGATTTAAGAAGTACAGAGAATGAGATGAACTACTTATTCAATTATGTCAAATGATCAGCATTCATTTATTAAACGATGTAAAGTGAAATTAAATTAGAGCAAGTAAGTGATTACATTATGTAAAGCGCTTTTTAAAAATGGGTAATGTGATCACCCTTCATTTATTATATTAAGTTCAGAATATTGGATGTTGGTGCTATTATTAAATTAATGGAAATGTAATGATGGACTAGTTAAATCATAGTTTGCAAATGAATCCACTCGTTCTCATATTTCTTTTCCGGTATTGGCTACCGGCACAATGCTGCTATTTTTTCATAGTGAAAGGTGAGCTTTCACTGTAAGTTTCCAACAGTTATTTGTTCTATTGGTAAAAATCTTCTAACCATTACATGCAAATACCACTTGTAAGGGCCAAAACCAGTGAGAAAAACATTAACCATCTTGGTGGGGGACCAGGAAGGAGAGTAAATGTTTACTAAGGTTGCAAGATCATAGGAAACACACTAACCTATTTTGAAAACAAAGTACTGGCATACCTTTCTACAAGACTGGGTTTTCTATTTTGCAGACTGATGGGATAAAATCGTTAAATTTGACCATTATATTGAGACTCTTTTGGAATGGGAGGGTGAGAGTACAAAACCATGATTTTCTTGTCCACACACATGGGTCAAAATTGCATCCTACTCTGTTCGCCTGTTTTCTCATGTTTAAATTGGACAAAGAAAATAAAAATTAATCTTAATTCTTTTGATTTTTCTCTCTGGCTACTTGACCATTCATGGTGCAAAATGAGGTTGGAGGAAATGAAAAATACTGGAAATAGGATCCCTTATTGAATCAACTTATTTTCTTACAGAAAATATTCCTCTAAGGACTCAAATATCAATTTGTTGTTGAAATTCAGGTATTCTTATTGCTGGAACTCTTTAATGTCCCACAGAATGTGTTCTTCCTTGGTAAGCCAGGGGGAAAATCCTCAGTAGTCTAAAGATTTTTCTAATCAATCTAATTTTGCAACTTAAACTTAAAAAAATCAAATGTGAGATATTCACAATTTTCAGAGCTGGGTGAGAGAAAGCAGCAGCAATTCAAACTGTAAGTAAAAGGTACTGTGAAAATGGAACAAAATGGTACATATATAGGAAAGGTAGCAGATTTAAGCATGTCTGGGAGGTTACTTGAAATACTTGGGGTATATCCCCTGGCTGACATATGTAAGAAACAGATCCCTTTTTTATTTCCCTCTAGGATTTTGATGCAGGAATAAGTTGGCAAGTCTGTGCGAAAAAGCCTTTGTCATTTAACTTAAATAAGACCTTCTTTTCTCTCCTGGGCAGTTGACAGAGACAAAAAAACAGTTCAAGAGTTTGCTAGAGATAGAGACCACACAAAGGCAGACCAGAAAATTAAATATGGTTATGGGAGAACTGTTGAGCTTTAACTGAGGAGGAAATGATGAGAGAAATGAGAAATGCAATAGAGAGAATACAATGTAGAAAATTATGCAAAGTAAAAAAATGGAAAACAGGAGAAACATTCTAATATCTATTCTTCAGTAATTATGGTCTTAGAGCGGTGCTAATAACTTAAGGTTAAAAACACTGTCCAAAACGAAATTTTGAGAATGTAGAACAGTTTCTTTAACCTACTAGTGTAACAATACTTAGCCACAGGCTGCCTCTCTAATTTAGTATGGTTTGAATTTATTACTTTTCCTAGAAAATTTTATTTGAATGCTTTAAAATTATGAGCTTCAAAATTCCTGTAACAAAAAATATATGCATGTATTCTTTTACAAATGGCAGTAGTACTTGGATCAGCATGTGGCAGATAACCTGTAAACTGAAGTGGAAAGTTTTTATCAGCACCTTGTTTAGCCTTGTATTAGGCCAGAGAAAGAAGGAAATAGAACAATGCATACTAAGCAGGAAGAAATACTGAAGAAAACAGGTTGTACAATATATATGAGAAATGTCAATGAAATATGATGGCTATTAAAGAAATATATGTTAACAGTTTCAATGGTTAGCTGGGCTGTTTTCATGCACTTTTATAGCCATTATTATCTCCAGTCCTAGCTAGAGACTTGGATATTCATAGACTTGGCATTTCATGACCCTAAATTAATACTCTGCAAGCATTTCTATAAATTAATTTCATATTACATATTTGCAGTTCCTTGTATAAATAAGAAAAACCAGGTTAGTAAGAGCACTACCACCCTCTGGGGTAATAAAGACTTCTGTGGCAGCATATTTTTCTGGCTTTCCATTGTCATGGAGTCCTCCTCATCAATGTAAAGAAAAGAAAGAAGATTTAAACAAAAGGAAAAAGAAGAAGGAAAAGTGCAGAGGCCCACTCCAGAGCAGTGGAAAAGCTCTTATGGTGGGAATGAATGAAAATGATTCTCATGCCTAGATGACCTGTGTTTGAGGGCCAGAAAACCCCACTTTTTCTCTTTTAAGAACTTGATCTCAGCTGTCATGTGTCCTCTGTGGACTGTGTAGGGGTATGATAGCTTCTATGAGTAATGCCCCTTTCTGGGTAGTACACAATTCTGAATAATCAGGGCTTTCCATCCTTCCTTGTGTTCAAAATTTTTGCAGTTGATATTCAACTGAAAACCAAGGGTTTGGGCAGACCTCTAGGATACATAGTGACTTCAAAATGAACAGGAATTGTCCAGTTGTGCAGAAGCAAAATCGGTCTCATCAATAGAAATTAATTCTTTAAAACTTTTCTGACGAGGCAAAGCTGGCTGGCTTTGTATTTTATCTAGATGTCCCATATATATGAAGAAAATATCAGTGGGTAAAATGTTCCCAGGCTTATAAAAAGCAATGCTGAAACACTGTCATACTTTCATACTATACCTCTCTGGTACTATATCAATCTGTCCTTTAATCATATTATTAACACAAAATTGGTTTTAGCTCTGGGTCCAGCTATCAGGGCACAATGTCTAGCTGTGACTTGCTGACAGTGCTCCATGTCCCTGCAGACCAGCTGCTAACTTCAGTAAGCAGTTGCATAAACATGATTCCTGGTTCCATATAATATATGACTAGCTGACTAGACAGCAGCAAAACAAAGGCGTCTGCTTTACTTCACTGTGTGCTTTGCTTTGGGATGAGATGAAAGGAATTTTCTATATTTCTTCATTAAAACAGACTTTTCATCCTGCATTAGGCAAAACTCTAGGGAAACAACCTTTCCCCACCCTTAATTAATCCAGAGGGTGAACATGAGGATGACTAGACGGACGAGACATCATTTGAGTATGGAAAAATTGTCATCATTCCTCTTTAATTAGTGTTATAGGATGTCTCTCTTCAGATATAAGTAGATATGACAAAGATGTGTTTCACATATTCAAGAGGGTAATTAAACTGCCACATGCTCAAACCAATATTCATAGAGATCTGATTAAAAAGCTGACTCTCTGAAAACAATGATGGATGAGGTTTTAATGCACATAGGTATTAGAGAAACAGTGAGAATATATTGCAGTGAAATTAATTGTTTCAGTACTTGGCTGGTAAGTTAAACAAAAAAAAAGGGAAAATTTATTATATTTAAAAGAAGGAAAACCTATAAGGAGGAACTGAGGACACAGGAGGATATATTCATGCTATATAGTTTAAAATAGTACTTTAATTATAAAGATAGAGCAAAGCAGGCAGGCTGTACCAGCCATCAAAACAAAACATAACTCTCTGAATAGTTTTGCAGTATGAACTGTGCAGACTGTTTTTTCACCTCCAGGCCATACAGCTGCTCCTTGAGATAAGTTGGTAAGTTAGGAGTGTATTTCTGAAGATGAGTTTTGACTTTCACACAGAGACAGGGTAACAGGAAACACAGTTTCAGATGCTCCAATGGGGCAGGAAACTGTCTTTCGCTTTTATTTCTGCTTTGCTGCTCACAGTGTTTTGACTGAGCAGTAAAACGTAGTTTCGCCACTTATAAAATTAAATGAAGTGATTTCTGATGTATGCAGCAAAGTTTTTGTTAACTGCAATTCTTCCTTTAGTCTGCTTTCCTCTGATGATCTCCGTGTGGACTCTTGAAGGTACTGCAAGAGTACTTGCACAGGTGAAGGAACCTGAAGTACTTAGCAAGGTGATCTGCATGCCCAGTGGATACTTCTTGGCCCCTTTTCTATTCTATCTGCCTGTGCAAGCTGCTGTCTGGAGGCTGCTCCTTCCATGAGATAAATCTTGAAGTTTTGGTGGTCAGTCTCCTCATACTGTCATTGTCTTTGTAGAATGGCTCTTGTGACTGAAAATCACAGAAAAACCTCAGTCTAACTTCGCTGAAGTAACATTGAAATGGAATGTTATTACAACATCAAGAAGGTCTTGAGATGAGCTTTATAGGCAAGACTATTATGGGAAAAGAAGACTCATATACACTTGTGGTTTACTGGCAAAACATTGCATAAATCTGTAAGAAAGACAAAAGAAAAATATGTTAGTTCTGTTGCTTAGCTGAAAGCTGGCATGCTAAGTTTGGACCCAGTCATATTCGTATTCTCCCTATCCACTCTATGTGATAAAAAAGACAGCTCTGCTTGTGCTTTTGTTATGTGGCAAGTGCCACTGCTTTTATCTGTGAGATGTAAGAAGAGGTGAAGTAAATGGTATAAATTTTGTACTTCCAAAGATGCTTCTTCATCAGCTGTATTGGAGGTTTCAGCATCAAACATGAGGTTTTGCCCTATTATGATTTTTGTCTCATCATGCCACTTCACTTGGTAATCATATTTTAGACATCAATATCACTCACTAGTAGATAAATGATGATACCTGATGGGTATTTAGCTTTACTGTTGACTTTCTAAATACATTCCTAACACAGCTGTGCAGTTAATAGACAAATTTAACCATGCAGAATGACCATTTTTTTCTTCATAACCTTGTCCTTTGCTGGAAGATTATAGCAATTTCCAATTTATTTATTTTATTTTTCTCTAGATATAGAATTGCATTCTGATGGCACAAATGGCTTGACACTTAACATATCAGATTCAAGCAGATATCACTTACCCATTACAACCTGGAGCTAGGGTTAAATAACTAAAGTAGTATAGAAGATTCTTGAAACCTGTTTCAAATAGAAATTCCATCTCTAGACACTCAGGCAGCAGAATTGTCCTTTTACTTATTTCCTACCGATTTCATTGTGATTTATTCTTCATATTAAATAATCCCTGTACTGTACCCAGGGAGCCATTTCATCTTTAGGAGATAAAGATCATTCATTTCCTGCCAATGGAAGCTCATAAAACAATATATTGACAATTACAGTCAGCTGAGTTTGTGATTATGAGATTAATTATTGCTGTAAGTGATGGTGTTTAGCAGCTCCAGCTTTGGTACACTGAACATTTTCTGTGGGTAAAGGTATTTGTGCAAAGAATGCTGCAATGGCTGTTGGACATGGGGTCAAGTCTGTGCTAAGGACTTGCAGCTCTCTAAATAGGCAGGAGCACAATAGTCTTCACGCTGGGATTTGCAGCTGATAGCTTTCTGACAGCTGACATTTTGTGCAAATGGCTCTGGTACAGTTTGGGTCAAATGCCATTTTTCAAAAGGAATATCTGGGAGTGGTTTATTCAGGATATCCCACAGGTAGCACTGACAGTTTGATTTTCCCTGCATTTTTCATGAGAAACTAATATCGTGACAGCTGTCACAAGAAACTAATCTAGAGAAGAGTAGGGCAGTCTCTCAGATATTTTGGATCACATAATAGTTAGAAATGACACGAGAAAATTGACTAAAGGAATTAGAAGAAAGGCAGTGAAGTAGCCAAAGACCTGAATAATTGGCTGCAAGATACTGATCAATCTTTCTGAAGGGATGAAGCTTACTGAGGTAGAAAAAGCTAAAATACTCAAAGCCAAATAGTCATGAATGGATGGACAAGTATTTTTTTCTTTCAGTGCTTTATGCTAATTTGGCTCATTTCAACTGAAAAATATTAGGAATCAGTCTCCAGAGTGGTTGTCCTGGTTTGGGCCAGGATAGAGTGATTTTTCTATCTTGTACTTTTTCTTTCAGCTACGTCTCTCATCAGTACCTGCACTTGCTGACGTTAACATCAAGTTTCTCAGTCAGTGTCTGTTCTAGGACTGATAAAGCTCAATGTTTATAGTTACTACTAGAGAATGGCCTGAAGAACCAAGGCTACTGCTCAGTTCTGAGGAACATCTTATGCTCTGGAAAGAGAAAGAGAGTGAAGGGGTCACACCTGCAACCCTCCTTTAGGGAGAAGTGGACATGGCAAATATGTAAAATTGACCAAACATAGTATTCCATCCCATAAATGTCAGATTCAGTATGAATTTGAGGGATCACAAGGGTCAAACTCTTTCTCCTTCCCCTTCCCCTTTGCTTTCACCTTCTCCTTCCTCTTTGACTTTCTTCACCTGTCCCTGTTTGCTCCAGCATCCTGGGATGGTCAGCCTGTTGGACATTGTGTGTTGTGTTGCCATGGAGGTGGCACTGAGCACAGTGGTGCTGCAGCACTGTGAAGCATCCCAAAGTAAAATGCCTGAGATGTCCCTTTAAATGTGTGTTGCTGCTAAAGAGGATAGGAGAAATGGTCCAGTACAAGCAATAACTTCAGGCAGGGGACTGGGCCAAAGAAACAGCAAGTGCAGACAACCAAAAGATCTCAGCCTGCAGAGGGGACTGATGGTGAGGCAATATGCCTCCAGTGCTGAGTTACATAACATGCTCAGTGCACCATCAGACTGTGGAGGCCCACGTCAGATTGTGGTGGAATTTTTGGTTTTGTGCCACTATCACTGCCCTGGGAATGGGTAATTACTCAGAGTTCTAGTAAGAGATATTTATGGACAGAAATCATCATGCATCATCCCAGTGAAATCTCAGAACACTCTATGTTGTAGGTCACCTCTAAGAAAATTATGTTGTCATGTGTACATACAGTGATTGCCCAATTATACATCCCTGAGTGGAAAGGAACTATTTAAGGAAATTTAAATACAGCCTCAGCGATTCTGAGATTCCATGAATATTTTGTCAAAAGTTTGTGCCTTGAACTGTATTTCACCTCCATGGATACCAGACTGTAAATGGAATATTGTTATATTTAACATTCCTGATATCTGAATGATTCATTAGGAATGATCTTAAAGCAATTTTTAAAATGTTCTGAATGTCAGAGTTTTTATGATTTCTTTACTCTCTGTAGTTTCTAACTAAAACATTATGAGATATTTAGTTGTTTATTACATTTTCTAAGGCTGGCATTTGATTTACCAACAACTAATTAGGGCGGGGATTTTTCTGGGGAGCCAAAGCACATGATCACTGGTGTGGCTGCCAAAGTGTTGGTTTAGCAAGTGTGAGATGCTACAGACGGATACAGGAGCTCTGCCTTTGTCAGTGTTTTTATGTTGACTTGAATGGAATTGCATCATGTGCCCAATGTTTTAAGAAGACAGGGAAAGAGACAAAAAATACTGTTCATGTTAAGGAATTGCAAATTAATAGGGGCAGAATTAAGAACCACACCTCCTTCCCCTGGTCCCCTTTTTAAGGTATGATCTAAGAATGCAGTTGAGGTGCTTTTGCTAGGAGCAGCATTTGGGCAGAGATCTGCAAAGTCTCCTGGGGGATGGCTTTCTTTAATTTCTTGAGTGCTTGGGTGCTGTAGAAAACACTGAAAATCCTTGTCTGTCACAATGACAGGACATATTTATATATGCAATCTATCTAAAGTCCCATGGTTAACTGTGATAAAATGCTAAAAATGCACTGGGAAGTACTGGCCAGAGGTGAGCCTCTGTGACCAGTCAAAACCAGCTGTTCTCCTCCTGAGCACTACAGTTACTTGTCATATAATACTTTGCACAATCTTTAAGCATTCAGGCAACTGTAAGCTTTTTTTCTGTGTTTCTTGTTGTTTTTTTACATACTCTTTTCTCACAGATGAAACATCTTCAAAACTTAAATTTGACCTATTTAGAAAAAAAAAAAAAAAAGAAAAGTGGTTTTGTTTCTTCAATAACTTGCATTTTTTTTTCTGATGAGTTTGCAATCAGGTTGTTCCATAGCCTGAAAAATATTTTCCCATTCCCCTAGTAGCTGAAAATATCATATAGGCTGTTAAAGAATGACAATCAAAACCCAGTTATTCTAAATAACTCTCAGTATGGCTGAATTAGGCCTTTAAAATCTCATTGTGATTCCTGAGCCTCTGCTGTGTTACATAAATTTATGGTTTGAATTGTAGTAAGAAGCTGTGCTACAGTGTGGTAATGCCACACATAGAAAAGCAAATCTGATGCTGTTCTGCCAAATGAATGGATAAGAGGGAGCAAAAAGATTCCCTCATTTTTCTATAAGTTTCAAAAAGGACATAACTGGAGATAAGGCAAGAGGGATTTTTTTTTTTTTTTTTTTAAAATTTAATTTTCATTCTGAAAGGTGCTTTACCTTACGGCAAGAATTTTCCTGATACTTCTCCATTTTAATTTCTGTCCTTCAAAAGAACAATTAATTTTTCTGCCCAAATATAGTGTAAGCCAGAAGTAGTCTTATCTAGTATTCCCAAAGTTAGGCCCCTTATGGCAGGAAGGTTCTTAATGAAAAAGAGGGAAGAAGTTTTTCCTTTTAATATCTTGCCTTATTCGAGAACATCTCATTTCATTATTTTCCTTTATTTCCAATGGATGTCCCTCTCATCTGAAATATCTTGTTTCTTTGAATAAGTCTCTTATAATAATGAAAGAGACTCTAATAAAGGAATCTTCTCTCATCTGGAAGAACAATGCTGGAAACATAGCATAAGAGAGAATCAAAATGTGATAGAAATTGGTTATGACTGAACTGGTGTCATGTCCCACCTGGTGGGCAACCCTGGGATATTCAGGCAAGACTCCACAGAGAGGAACAGAGGTATGGTTAGATCCAGTCCTCTCAAACCTGTCTCAACGAGGGACCTACAGGCACAGGTGGAATTAACTTCTTTTAACTTCCTCAGGGGCAAGGTTAACTTCTCTTAGCTGATCACTTTTAACAACCCATTTGGTGAAATTAACCTCTTGAATTCTGTGGAGTAATCTAAGAGCACAAACATTCCCCAGGAGGCATATACAAAACACAATTTAAAATCGGATGAGATTATAATTCTTGTCAAGAAACAACGTTACTCTCAAAGCAACATGTTACAACCAATAGGACTCAATGAAATTAGAAATTGTGTTACCCCTATAAACTGAAAATAAGGTTAGAAGAAGAAAGAGATGAAGGAAGAGGGGATAGAAAAGGTATAAATCCAGCAATGATCTCAGCATGACATTGTGGTCTTTGGCAGTGGGTGCATGCCCCAAGCATTTAGAATCTGCCTCTTCTACCCTAACTTGCACATCCTCTTCTGGGTGAGGTTTGGTGTACTTTGCACAGACTCAGTGTAGTCCTGAAGAATGTTCTGGAAGTGAGTCGATGGGGCAGGAAGATTCAAAGGTCACTTGACACTCCCCCCAACCAGGCTGACAAACCAATGACTCTTATTTCTGTTCATGTGCCCTGTTATAAGGACCCTATATAAGGGGCCTTATATAGGACTGTTGCAAAAAGACACTCTGCCTTGGCAGGGTCCTGTGGCTGGCCAGTGTTCCTTACTGAGTCAGGGTACTGTCCTCCTTATCAGAGTGACTACGGAATGAGAACAGGCTTATGGAATGACGACCCCAACGAAGAACAATGTCCAGTTTGTCAGAGTGAATATTTGGAGACAAATATTAATTTCAGAAATTGACAGCTAGTCTCTGTTGAGTGGACACACACAAATGTGTCTGAAATGCTTGTGATTTAACAGTGACAGAGCTGGAGAGAGGGAATGGTTTGGCAGGTAGAAGGGAAAGAGAAGACAGACAAGAAGCCTATAGCAGTTCTGTGCTGCTCTGCTCTATCTTCTGTGCCACCCATCACATCTTCTCAACTACTTGTCTGGTCTGCTAAGGATGAAAAAAGAGGCTTACTTTATTGCTACAAGCAGGATCCCCCAGTGCTGTTACATCTGCAGGTAGGAAATGAAATGTAATACACTCTGATATCTTATCTGAAGTCATGAAGCACAATATCTTGTCATAATTATAATCTCATTCTTTGTGAAGAAGAGCAATTCCAAAAGGAAACAGAAGTATTTCATTGCATTTTACCCTCTTCTTACAAAGTACTTGCTGTGAATCTCACTTTGAGATAAATATGAAGAGAGAAACTTAAGTTGAAAAGTACTTGTCACTGATTTACAATTGCTGAGATCTTTTTGAGCTGATTAATGATTATTTCATTTTTAGTTAATAAAGGATGTTATTGTGGACTGTAAACATTGCAGCAGAAGTAATAGTATTAAGTGAATTCACTTAAGAATTAGTTCGCTACTTTGATAAATTGAGAGAAATAATACTGCATAACTGACCAACACAGCTATGTACTCTGGTCAAACATTTTACAAGTCATCTAAAGTTTGGTAGTCCTGGGAGAGGATATATGAGCTACAGTTCTCAGCTGTGGAGCCAGTGTAGTAAGGGAAAAGAGTGCCATGAGATAAAATTCCTCTTTATTATTTTTTTTTCCAATTTCTGATTTCAGTTGCATACATATCCCTTGCTGAAAGGGAAACGAATATTGTAAGGATGTCTTAAGTCTTGACTGTATCAGTGAATCTTAGTTCTAATCAATTCCATGGAAACCAGAACTGTCACAGCCTCAGCAAACAGTAGAGAGCTTCAGGATGATAAGATGTACACTACATAACACACAACTATTTACCAGGTTGCTGATTTTGGCACCAAAGCAATTTACAGAAAATAAGAACTTAAAACAAGTCAGCACTAGGAAGGCAGAAATAGTCTAATCTAAATGTGATGCTAAACTACTTATTACAGCAAAGTTCTACTCTGTTCTACATTTAAACATGTGGTGGTCAAATTGGTTACTGCATCAGCTTTGGGGTACTCTAAGGAAGGATCTTGTCCTCTCACTGCCAAGGACACCTATAGGACAATGTAAAGGTGTGTTTAAGAGTTTGTAGGTGTCTTTGAGAATTTTAAGTGTCTAGGATTGCTGATACTGGTTCTGAAAATATTGTTCACTGATTGCAGTCTAGTTTTTCCCTATAAGAGCATATGTGTGTGCATG
This sequence comes from Phaethornis superciliosus, assembly GCA_023637945.1. Classification (NCBI taxonomy): domain Eukaryota; kingdom Metazoa; phylum Chordata; class Aves; order Apodiformes; family Trochilidae; genus Phaethornis; species Phaethornis superciliosus. The sequence continues at coordinate 13,429,988 of JAJQWJ010000004.1, read as the reverse complement.
TATATATATGTCTAATTTCTCATTTTTTATTTACACCAGGTAATCCTATAGGGTCTTTTGTAGCTTCACAAGTCTATTACTTCTGATTTCAAAATTGCTGTTTCTGAAAGAGTTACCTGTATCATTCTGTCTGTTTCTTCAAACACCAGCCTTTCTGTTCATCAGTGTCCTGCCGATAGCTGGATGCCAGGAACTAAACATGCAAAACTCTGTGAATAATAATGCTTAGAGAGAAAATTTATTTATTCAACATAATATTTTTGTGTGTAAAACAAAATATTTAGTTAGCTGTTGTAGATGGTTAACTAAAGAAATTAAACATGCAAAATTCTGCAAATAATAATGAGAAAATTTTTTTACTCAAATAGTGTTTTTATGTGTAAAACAAAATATTTAGCTAGCCTTTGTAGATGGCTTCTCCTCTTGTAAACTTAGTTTGTTCTTCCTGTTGATTTGGAAAGTCTGCCTTCATGGCAGGACAGAAGTGACCCAAATGTCTATGTACTGGTCCTGATTCTGATTCCTTATGCTACCAGTTCTGTAGCCACAGAATTCTGATGAGACCGCTGTTGAATACAGCCTGGAGTTGGTGGTGGATGCAGTGCCATCACATTGCATGAAGACTTTCTGATGAAAGAAATATGAACTCATCTGGATTGATAGTGTACAAACTTTTATGGGAAATGTGATACAATTTAAACTCTTCCCTCAGAAAATCCCGATTTATGCACCTCCTACCTTTCTGTTTTGAGAGATGGGTTCTTGTCCTGTGGCAGAAAAGAGAGACCAATAAATGCTTTGCAGCTAAATGCATCCATCAGGAACACAGAACACAACTGACTAATTCAAATTTGTTGTGGTTCTTTTCAATTCACCTGCCACTGGTAAGATATCTTGTGATAAATAGAAGCTGCCTGTCTGTTTCTTTTGCTTGGAAGAAAAGGCAATATTCCCATTTGTTATTTTCTGGTTTGTTTACTGCAGATAGTGATTTAAGCAAAAGCAAAGAGCAGAAACAATGGCTTTCCTCAACTTGTAGAATTACACAGCATTGGTTTTTTGCTGCCTTTGGCAAAGCTGATATAATCAGTGGAACTGATTTGAGTGCCCAAATGCTACACTTGTGTGTAGCTGACCTGGATGTCACTGTGGAAAATGCATTAAATGCAACGTTGCTTCACTTGCCTCCTTCTGTTTGTTGGAATGGCTACATGAAGGGAGTATATTGTGAAAGAATTTACTGAATGCTTCACAGAAAATACATGGGGAATTTGTTTTAGATTCTCATGAAATCCATCAAATATGAACCTAGAGGCCTCATTAGTCAAAGTAGAAATTTAGAAATCTTAGTACAAACCTTGTTTGTCTTGAAATGTACATTAAAAATGATCCAGGGTGTCTGTGGCACAGTTTGTAAGACATTTTGTCCTTTCATGAACCCTCTCAGACTTTGCTCTTCACAGACCTAAGTTTATAACATCACGTATTTTCCTCCCAGGCTAATGGCTTTTGTCTTGATGAGCTTGAAATACTTGGATGTACCATATAAGTCTTGGCTGACTTTATGTACATACAGCTGAACATAGATTATTGTGCTGGTGGTACTAAATGGAATATAAACTTCTATCCTGGGCTAACATAAAAAGTAAATATTGGGACCCTCCCAGTCTGCAACTTGGCCCTCCAGCCAGTCTCTTAAGTCAGTTCAGTTGTAATGGAGAACTGCTTTGATCAGAACTGTTTTATAACTCCAGTGTACTTAACCAAAGAATGCTGGTTTTGGAGGAGCAGGAAACAGGACCAGTTCTGAACTCTGTCCCTCCTGGTCTGTACCCACCCCAGAGGAATTCAGTGAGTTTTACTGTGTTCTGTGTTCAGATGGTCAGACTCTAACACCTAGTTTATAGGTGTTATTGTGTGAACCGCAATCTCACGATAGTCACTTTCTTATGTGACTATGGGTGCTATGAAAACTGATGACAATGCTTGTGACACTGAAGTGCACTTGAAATATAGAATTTGATTCTGAAACTCACCAGCTTAAGCCATCAGCTGAAGTAGTCTCAGGTTAGTGGTCTCAGGCTTGGGACTTTCTGATTGTTGTCGAACAAGTTTTGCATCTTTTCACAGCTCCTGCATTTCACTTTCCCAAAATACTGTCACAGTGTAAAGAGTCTCTGAAACAAGAAGATGAGGACTTTTCTCTGACCTGATTTATTTGCCATAATTCAAATGCTTTAATTTCCTTGTACTTTTCTGTCTAAGGACCACCTCACATGCTGAATGAATGGTTGGCAGTTCTAACCCTTTTGAAATATTTGCCACAACATCAAAGGAACAGCTTGCATTGCTCTCTTTACATTGTAGGTCTCAGGACATTTCTGGTCAAAAGATAAAATGGAATCAGTCATAGAATCACTGAATGTTTTGGAATGGAAGGGAATTCCATTGGCCACAGGCAGCGATACTTTCCACTAGACCAGGTTGCTCAAAGCTCCATCCAACCTCGACTGGGACGCTGCCAGGGAAAGGGTATCTGGGCACTTCTCTGGGCAACCTGTTCCAGTGTGTCACCACAATCACAGGAAATAATTTCTGCCTGATATCTAAATTAAATGTACCCTCTTTCAGTCTGAAACCATCCCCCCTCATCCTGTTACTACGTACTCTTGTAAAAAGTTCCTCCTCAGGTTTCTCGTGGGCCCACTCAGGTACTGGAAGGATGTTATACAGTCTCCCCAGGGCTTTTTCTTTTTCATGCCAAAAATGACAGCTCTCTTAGCCTGCCTTCATTGAGGAGGTTCTTCATCCCTTTGGTCATTTGTGTGCCTCTCCTCTGGTCTCACTTCAGTGATGTTGTAGGTGGATGTTAGAAGCTATCACAAGAAAGAGACTCAGTAGTGTGCCAGCTAGCCCTTCCTCTTGCCCCCACAAGAGAGGCTTTTACTGGACCAAAAGAAGGGATTTCTGTGGTTTGTTTGGGTCCTAGTTTGTTCACTGTTACTCTGTTTCTGGGGTGACTGTGTACTCATAGCCCACTGCAGAGCATTTCTGAGCACCAACACATTGTCACGGCAAACTCTAAGAAACTTGTTTCCTTTTAGAAAATTCAGAAAACCTGAAGTTCCTAGCAGCAAAATGAAACAAATCTTTTAGATGTCTAGACTGAAAACTTAGGATCTTTGAAATTTTTTGCCTGTTTATCTATCCCAACAAAGTACTACTTGTACTTTTGGACTATTTGGACACATAATAACCTGCTCAGAGTAGGCCTGTCAAACACATTTTCTTACTGATAGTTACCACAGTGATCTTTCCATTTTTTGATTACATTCCTTTTTTGGGAGCATAAGAATTTAATGCCAAAACCAGGTTTCTGAATATCATTTCTGTCCACATATTACACTCATATATAAATACACTCAAATACTCCAGTGGGCTCACCAATGCTTATCACATTACTCATTTAATTGACTTTTTTGAAGACTGGTTTTGTTTAGATGGAGTAAGCTCAACCTGGTGAATGTGCATTGGAATTGAACCCTAGAAGTAGCATCATCTCTGCAGGAGTTGAAGAGTAAGTGTTCTTACCTTGATTCATGAAGGGAATCCTCCAATTAATGACTTGAGAACTTGCTAATTAAACAAACAGTAAAATGACTTCATCTGTGTTCTCTGATCATCAGTGGAGGTGGGGATTGAAAGCATTTAATGCTGATTGGAGTTAGCAGCACATTTGTCGTCATAAATATAGCTGACTCCATTGTTCATTGTAGACAATATTAATGAAGGAGCTGGCTCCTTTTTCTTTTCTAGTGGTTCACAAGCTTTGCCCAAATGAACAGTGTCTGTTGAGACCCATTAACATCATGAGGGTATGACACTCATTTCTGCAAATATGTTTTACAATTGCAATGTATTTGTCAGCTAGCAAAGGTTCTTTTATGGACATTCACAAACCATTTACTTTGACTGTCTCCCATTTAGCATTCAATGGGTGCACCTGGTCACCATAAATGGATGAGACTGGAAATGTTTAGATGAAAATAAATTTGATTTTGTAATTAGATTTTGTAATACAAAATGTTTTTTCTTGTAAAACCGAGGTGTGGCAAAAAAAGTTAAATAACTACAATATATATCTCAAAGTCAGTAGCTGTTCTATCCACAATGTTTTTTGCCCTCCTGGAGTGTTTGCTGTCATATATAAGAGGACTGAGAAGCTGCAATGAAAGACAACATGTAAAAAAGTGAGATTTTTCATGGAGGTTGGAGGTTTTGCTGAGAGCTGCTACTCTGAAGATGAGATACAAATTCATTTAATTGGTTTAGTGAGTGGAGATGATCAAATTACTTTTTATGGAATGATGTTTCTGTTAAAAGTGCATACTTTTTAAAGAAAAAGGTAATTTTCAGTGTTTCTTCTTCCACATTAAGGAAAATAAAGGTGATAATTATGACTATATTGTTTCAGTTTTGAAACCTGCTAATCTTCCTGCTAACTCTGCCTCCTTTCTTTATCTCCCTTACTTTAAAATTTTGAGTAAGTGAGTAAGCTTCTATTTTCTACTCCCTTTTTTCCTGTCCCATGTTGAATTATTGACAGCTCTTCAGTTTACAATTATCTGATGACAGTTTATGCTTGATATGGGAGGTGAAACAGATGTTATTCATGCACTTAAACAGACCATTGCACAAAGAGTATCTCCATAATCAGAGTAGTTGCGTAGCCCAACATTGTGTCTCCAGAAAAAGTTCTGTTTTGTTCTCAGTACCTGCTTTCTTGAAGTACAATATTTTCGTCAAAGTTTTTGGGCTGCACAAAATAACTTTCAAGTCTATTCTGAAATGTGGTGTCATATACTGTGGGCACATAAATCCTTTCACAAACATCTTCCTTATTTGTTGATTTACAAAAATAACATGTGACTGTTATTTGGTGAAAAACTTTGGTGACTTTAGCTGTCTTAATAGAAGAAGGGATTTTCTACTGTTTCTTGTGATACTTGACCTTCGTAAAATAATAAATAATAAAGTTACGGAAGATTTAGCTTTAAATAAGAAAAGAAATGCTATTTTACCCCATTGCCATGACTGCAAATTTAATTCAGAATCATAGAATCTACCAAATTGGAAGGGACCGATCAGGATCATCAAGTCCAACTCCTGTCCCTGTGCAGGCCACCCCCAGAATCACACCATGTGCCTGAAAGCATCATCCAAACACTTCTTGAACACGGGGAGACTTGGTGCTGTGACCACTGCCCTGGGGAGCCTGTTCCACTGCTCAGCTGCCCTCTGGGTGAAAAACCTTTTTGTAATAGCTAAATCTAAACTTCCCCCAGCACATCTTCCCACTGTTCCCTTAGGCTGTATTGTTGGTCACCAGAGAGAAGAGGTCAGCAGCTGCTCCTCCTCCTTCCCTAGTGAGGAAGCAGTGAGCTGTGCTGAGGTCTCCCCTCAGTCTCCTCCAGGCTGAACAGACCAAGTTCCTTTATCCGCTCCTCATACGTCTTTCCCTTTAAACCCTTCACCAACCTTGTAGCTCTCCTCTGGACACTCTCTAGAAGCTCTATGCCCTTCTTGTGCTGTGTGGCCCAAAACTGCACACAGTACTCAAGATGGAGCCTCACCAGTGCAGAGTAAAGTGGGACAATCCCCTCCCTCAGCCGGCTGGCAGTGCTGTGATGGATGCACCCCAGGACTCAGTTGGCTCTCCTGGATGCCAGGGCACACTGCTGGCTCATGTTCAACTTGCCATCAACCAGAACCCCCAGATGCCTTTCCATGGGGCTGCTCTCCAGCCTCTCACTCCCCAGGGTGTATGAATATCCAGGGTTAACGTGTCTCAGGTGCAAGATCTGGCAAGTCTCCGTGTTAAACTTCATACAAATGTCAATTGTCCAGCACGCTAATCTGTCTAGATCCCTCTGCAGGGCCTCTGTGCCCTTGGGAATGGTAACTGCTCTCCCTAATTTGGTGTCATCAGCAAACTTAGTTTGTAAGGCTTCAAGTCCTTCATCTAAGTCATTTATGAATATATTAAAGAGAACCGGCCCAAAATGGATCTCCATGGAACCCCATGAGTGACCAGTCACCAGCCTGATGTGACTCCATTTACTATGAGACTTTGAGCTCAACCCATCAGCCAATTTGTCACCCATTGCACTATGTGCTTGTCCAACAGGATGCTGGACATTTTATTTAGAAGGATACTGTGCGAAAAAATATCAAAGGTCTTTCTGAAATCCAGAAAGATTACATCAGGTGTCTTCTTTTGGTCAGCTAGGTCGGTTAACTTGTCATAGAAAGAAGTCAAGTTAGTTAAGCGGGACCTTCCCCTAACAAATCCGTGCTGGCTGAGACTAATGACCATGTGTATTCTACAAGAGCTCTGTGAATAATCTTGTCTGTAATCTTAGTAGGTGCTGAAGTGTGACTAACAAGTCTGTAGTTACCAGTGTAATTCCTGTTGCCTTCTTGAATACTGGGACATCATTTGCCCACTTCCAGTCAACTGGTATCTCTTCAGATTCACAACAGCACTGAAAAAAAATTTCTAGTGGTTGTTGGTAGGGTTTGAAAATGCTAGAAGACAGATACAGTGGAGGCTATTAAACATGATAGGCCAGCTGTGAAGTCCAACTCAGAAAGGTGTTAATCTCTGTTATCCAAAGTCTGTGATTTTGTCTTAGGGTAAGAAACTGACCATTTAATCTTGTTATATCTTCCTCTAAGCAAGTTATGGATGTAATTGGTCTCACATATAGAGAATCATAGAATCATCAAGTTTGGAAAAGACCTCAAGATCATACAGATCATCAGTTCTAGATTACCATAATCACTAAATCATCTCCCACAGTGCCATGTCTACCTGTTTTCTGAACTCACCCAGGGATAGAAATTCTACCAGCTGCCTTGGCAGTCTGTTCCTATGCTTCTCCACTGTTTAATTGAAAAAAAGTTCTTAATATCAAATCTGAACCTTTCCTGGCACAACTTGAACACATTTCCTCTTGTCCTATCACAGAGTCACTAGGGAGAAGTGGCCATCAACCTCTTTCTAGGTAGCTGTAGAGAGTGATAAGGTCTCCTCTCTGCCTTCTCTTCTCCAGGCTGAACAGCCCCGGCTCCCTCAGCCACTCCTCATAAGACCTGTTCTCCAGACCCCTAATCAGCCTAGTTGCCCTTTGCACCTCATTGTCCTTCCTATACTCCAGCACCAAAAACTACACACAACTGCCTGACCAGTGTGGACTACAGGGGTAAGATCACCTTCCTGGTCCTGCTGGTCCCACTGTCCCTGACATAAGCCAGGATGCCATTTGCCTTCTTGGCCACCTGGGCACATTGTTGGCTCATGTTCAGCTTCCTGTCAATCACCATCCCCAGGTCCCTCTCTGCTGGGCAGCTCTTCATCCACTCCTCCCCAAGCCTGTAGTGCTGCTGGGGGTTGTTGTGGATGAAGGGCAGGGCACAGGTTTGTCCATTTTGAAACTCATACAATTGGCCTTGGTCCATCAACCAAGCCTGTCCAGATCCCTCTGCAGAGCCTCACTACCTTCAGGCAGATGGACACTTCCACCCAGCTGAGTGTTGTCTGCAAACTGTCTGAGGGTGCACTCTATCCCCTCGTCAAAGAATCTGTTAAACAGGAGCAGCCTCGGCACTGTATACATACATTATATACGTTATCATCTATACAAAAGTTCAGTGACAACTGAGATGTCAAATATAAATATCTTTGTCAATTGTAACTAAAATAATGAAAATAGAGAGATAAAATAGTGGAATTCCACAACTTTAAAGTTGATAATTACTGGAGTTAGCACAGTCGTTACAGGCATAACTTTTCACAGATTTTTTGCCTTCCTACTTCTTAAAGTATCATTATACTAAATCGAGCCCAAAATCCGGGAGTTCCTATTGTGCTTTTCTAAAAATTATTCTACGTGATTACCATAATAGCTGTATACAGGCTACAACCTTGAATTATACTCAAACTGGAATATTCATGAAGAGCTAGTTAGTAGTCATTACTCTTAGGATGACCTATTCATTAAGTGATTATACTTACTATTTTTAAGATTTGGAGGGATCTGCTGAGAAATGAAGAAAAGTGAGCTGAATTTTAGTTCTTTTATCATTTTACTGATGTTATATTTGTTTTCCTCAGCAACATCTCTCATCAACATGCATCACTGTTCCTCTTGCTGGATGAAAGACAGACATAAAACTGAGCAGGTAGAGGCTCAGTTTAAATAGGTACCTAAATGCATGATTTCAAAGAAGCCCAGAGCCCTTTTTTTGTCCAAGTCTGAGGATTTAATCTTTTTGGGGTGGAGGAGTTAATTCAGGTAATGTTTACTTGCTTTAAAATATTTGTTGGGTAGAACAAAAGAAACTGTTCTGGAAGAGACAATATTTTCTCAGTGTTTGCAAATGGTTCATTGACCACTGCCTAGAAATGTATTCATTGAGGAGTGATTGATAATTTATTAATTTGAAACAGTAATAATTTAACAGAACTAAGTTTTGGAAATGCACAGAGACCTGTTGATTAATTATGTTTCTATGGTAACATTTTTATTAGCAAGAACAAGAATGCAGGAATTGGTAAGAATGTTATAAAGACATTTCATAATCAAAGAATGAAGTTTTACATATCCCGAGACAAAGGCAAAAGTAAACTAAGCCCATTTCTTAACTAAATAGGTGCTTGGAGTCTGTTAATGTAGTCCATCATGCGAACAGATGTCTTGGCTTTCCTGATCAAGAATCAGGAATTTTTCTGTTTTCTCCTGCAAAAACAATAGTTTATTTCCCCCAGCTCTGTACAATAACATATGGCAGCTCTGGAAATGGGATCCTGCCATAGTTAACCTGTTTGTCCATCAGTGAACTGAGAACAAGCTTTAAAATACTATACAAGAATTGGGGTGCCAATTCTTAAGGGGTTTTGTTACAGTTTCTCTAACTACACTAGATGGGCTCTGCTTTTAATCCTTCCAAGTACTTTCATAGAGCTTGAGCATCACTCAGATTCCTTTTCTTCCCTGAAGCATCAACTTTAATCACTGAATAAATTAATCTGCTTATAACGTACAGATATGCTCAATTAATCTTCTTCCTTGTTGAAAGGGCTTCAAGCCCAAATCATGAAGTATTAGCTTAAAATTGGAATCCAGCTAGCTTCCAAACATTGTTTATGTTCTTCTTTTTCTGTCCAATAGTTTATTTTTGAAATACTAATCTATAGATATATTTTCATGAGCTTGGTTTTTTACTTGTCTTTTCTTACTGTTACTGACTTGATAGAGAGCTGTCTTTGAAAGAAGCTGAAAACCCAAAATATACTGATGTGTATGCAACTGGGTATTATTGGTTCCTTCATCTGGCATGACAAAATAATGCGAGAACCAAAATCCAGCCCAATGTATATACTCAGGTCATGTCTTCCTGAAGCAAGAGGATACTGGTGAAATGTTTTCCAGAAGACAAGGGCAATTAATTCTTTAATTAATGTAGATGTTACTGACAACTCGAGTCATTGACAATAAGCATCATTAGGTCTTTAATACCTTTGGCTGTACAGAGATGGTCTATATTGCTGAGTGGAGCCCATGGTGTACAATTAAGAAATTGCTGTTAGAATGTAATGAATTCCACTAGTGTTACTACTCAAACAGAGCTGGAGGATGACTTTTGAATTCTAATATATGCTATATATTGACACTTTTTTGGTTGTTTAAAGGTTCTTCATCTTGTCAAAACTATTGGTGTTTACTTCTTTGGTCTTTTCTGAGTAGAAGGAAATTTTCAGGAGTCTTGCTCTTCACTTGTCTGATTTAGTCTTCAGACTAGACGGAAATCTAAGCATGACTGGAGATTTTATGGAAGTCTAGGCCAGTAATCTCCAGAGCTGTGGAAAGTTCTTCACTTACATCTTCACAAAGGAACAGGTCTGGGGAGACATGAGTCTTTTTTGGGTAATCTGAAAAAATGGTTTGGGGGTGTTTTTTTTAAATCCCCTTTACCTTCCTCTCTGACTCCACATACTGTACCTGCTCTTGAGATCCTGCCTTTTGCAACCTAAATGACCTAATTCTTCCCTTCCCTTCCTCAGATTCTTTTAATTTATACAAAGATTTCTCTAGTACTTAATTTAGAAATGCCTGACTAAAAAAAAAAAATATATATATATCTAGCTATTTTAGAGCTTGCATTGATATTTACTTGTCTCTATATCTCACTAAGGTACATCTATCAAAGGTCCTTTATCATACTTTTTATTTAGTCTGCTGAATCTATAACATTTGCTTCTATTTGATATGCTCAAATAGTGAAGTTTCTATTGTTTCTTGTTGACAGATGTATCCTAGATTACCTTTCCTTTTTTACCACTGTTGTTCTTCAAACAGGTATCCCTTGTTACTCGAATGCATCTTGTGTTATGTAGAACTAACAGAGTCTGCTTTCAAGCAAAACACTGTCCACAATAAGAAATGCAGACAGGAGATACTGTGTTGTTGCTTGGTAATGATCAATCGTCTTGGAGTCTGCTTCAGTAGCACTTTAGCTTAGCCGAGCTAAGCAGAATATTATATTAGTGTATTATATAAATACGAAGCTGTACCTTAAGTGCCTGGAGGAAATACCAGGTTTAATGGCCATAGAAAGAATTATTGTATTAATAAAAAGTTTGCATCAGGAGATTACTTTTATGTGTTACCTCATTATAGGTAACTTTATCACTTTGGGGAAGGGGGTGCAGGGTGCAGAGTCTGGGAGAAAACAGAATAGAATTAGGAGTCTAATAATAGAAATAATTCATTTATAAATATTTATAGTTAGAATGGTATTCGTTCCTGATTTATTCTGGTTTTGTTTGTTAGTCTTGTAGAATTGTTGCCACTATCATAAATATGTCACATTTGCTGGGCAGTTTGTGCTGCTTTTTCTTCTCAATGAGGCTCACCATGAAGTCATATGACAATTATTGCCATTTATTTCTCAAAAGTAAATATGCTAGAAACAAAACATGAAATTTTTTACATAGCGGGCAGTGTTAAAGTCTGCTGGTAAGACAAACACAAAGCAAGAAAATTTTATGAGTGCATGATGAAGGTCATATTTACCTTGCAAGTCTGGTTATCTGTATCGTTACAAATTCAGATGTACATTGCTAAAGCAGTAATACAATAATCTTCTTTTCCTCTTCAATCTGCAGAATTTTTGCCAACATTTGAGAGACTACAGGAGGAATGGGGTAACTCTAGAACTGCCCTCACACTGCCTGCACAGAATACATAAAACGAAAAACAGATAACTGTGAGAACGTCTGCATACATGCATGATGATAGGGGGTTTTTTTGGTTTGGTTTTTGTTTTCCTCACCAAATTTGTTGCTGCAGTTTGAGTTGAATGTTATATCAGTCAAGTCCATGGCTCTCCAGTTTAGATATGAGGATATCATATGGAACAGTTTCAAATTCTTTACACAAGCCCAGGTAGATGGAGTCAGTTGCTCTCTCTTTCTCCACCAATTCTTTAGACCTGTCATAAAAGGCCACCGCATTTGTGAGATATAATTTACCCTTAGAGAAGCCATGTGGACTGTCACCAATCACCTTCTTATTTTCCATGTGCCTTAGTGTATTTTACAAGAGGATCTGCTCCATGATCTTTCTGATTGCAGATGAGACACTGACAGGCCTATAGTTACCAGAGTCTTCTTTTTTTCCACTTTTTAAAAATGGACATCATGTTCCCTCTTTTCCAGACACTGGGAACTTCACCATGCCGTGATTTCTCAAATATGGTAGATAATGGCTAAGCAACTTCATCTGCCAATTGCCTCAGGACCCATGCATGAGGTCACACAGACTTGTGAACTTTCAGACTTTTTCATTTTGTATTTTCTGTTCAAGATATGAGATTTTTTTTTCTATGTTTCCTGCATGAGTTCTGAAACACATAAAATGTTCACCATGGTTTAAAAGTTACATTACTCAAATTATGAACAAAATTACTGAATAAATCCAGGAAAGACACAGGGGATGATGCTTATATGTCCTTTCAGTGTGCCAGCAAAATACTGATAACTATGCTCAGAGGCTGTAATTGGTTGTGAGAATATACCCAGTTTCTCAGTTTTCCTTGCTGAAATTAATACTTTGTCTTGATTCCTGGGCCTGACTTACATGAAACTGGACCACAGTGACCATGGTTTAACAGCTGCCTCCTTTCCATATATTTGCATTTGTTCTTAACTGACTCCACTGTTGTCGCTGAATTTAGAAATTGTTATACTAAGACAATGAACTGACTTATTTTTAACTTAGCGGGACTTTGCTCAACAATCTTTGCTTGTGCTTCCAACTCTATGTTAAAATAGAGTGTAATAATTAAAAAAATGTAAAATGTTAAAATAGTGTAATTGGTTGTGCTTTCAAAATTCTAGTCACAATGCATTTAATACTTCAGATTTTTTTTGTTCAGTTATTTGCTGTCCTCCACAGTAAATGAGCCCGTATTTTCCTCTTGCGCTTTCCTAATTCTGCAGGGTAATATTTTTGATCTTATGCTTATCAGCTTTGACTGGTTGTAAATAATTTTGTGCTTACATCCGTATGGTTTATATACATACATGCCAGAACTATTTCTTTGTCTAGTTTGGTTTTTTTTTTTTTTTGTTATGTGTTGATTTTAAGACATACAGACTTACAGAATCCGAGAATCACAGAATATCAGACGTTAGAAGAAACCTTGAGAGATCATCGAGCCCAGCCCCCCTGCTAGAGCAGGATCACCTAGTGTAGGTCACACAGGAACCAGGTGGGTTTTGAATGTCTCCAGAAAAGGAGACTCCACAACCTCTCTGGGCAGCCTGTGCCAGTGTTCTGCCATTGTCACAGTGGAAAAGCTTTTCCTTATGCATACATGAAACATCCTATGCTCTATTTTGCTCCCCTTACCCCTTGTCCTATCATTGGTCATCAGTGAGAAGAGCCTGACTCAATCCTCCCGACACTCTCCCTTTACATATTTATAAACATTAATGAGGTCCTCCCTCAGTCTCCTCTTCTCCAATATAAAGACCCAGCTCCCTCAGCCTTTCCTCATAATGGAGATGTTCCACTCCCTTAATCATCTTTGTGTCTCTGCTCTGGACTCTCAGGCAGTCCCCTGTACTTCTTGAATGGAGGGGCCCATGTCTTTTAGATGTCCTTTAAAATTTGGTCATAATTTTATCTTGTCATTTCTTGTAATTTCTTGTCTTTGCCGCTACTTTGGGAGAAGTATTCTTTTCATGTTTTCTTATAATATCCTTTATAGTCTGCCAGCTCTCTTGTTTATTACTTTATCTTGAGTACCTATCCATATATTTTTAAAACTCTGTCCTGAATTTAAATTGACTGGTTTTGAGGACAAGTTATAAAAATATTAAGGACATTTTTAAAATCAACCTAACTTACACATATACTAAAAAAGTTAATTAGAAGTACAGTGGTTGACTTTTATTGGGAACAAGCTGACTGTATCTCTATTATTTTCAGTGACACTGTTTTATGACATGCACTCCATTGGTCAATGAGCTCTGTGGAGTTGAAGGTTCCACTAATTAGAAACAGTCAGACTTGTTAATCAGGATTACAAGTTTGGTCTGCTCGGTTTTTGGTAAAGTGAACTCTCTTGTTGTCTATGATTCAGGAATGAGTTGTAACCACTGACTACCACTACATGAAACAGACTTAACTGATCAAAGAGAACATATAATGCTAACTGTATTAAGAAGAACAGTATTCAGATCATTTTACACTTATACACTTATAACTGTAACATGACAAAGTCACTGGTTAAAATATCACATAACTGTTGATAATATCTGCTGTGTTCAGCAACACAAACATATATGCTTCATTTATATTAAGGACTAGAAAGCAGTTTTATTTTAAAACAAAGAAATAATTCACACCTTTCACAGCAGGATCTAGCAGTGCACCTTTGGATATTGCATCTGGAGTTGCAGTTGAAGAGTAAAGACTTACAGAGCCATCACAAGTTCTGTGATCCAGACATGGGTGCTGCAGTCCCCTTTTTTTTGCAATTACTATCCTGTACAAAACACTGAACTTTGCCTATTTTATTGGAAACTACTTGATCATCCAGCACTTTTTCTTTGTGAAGGCTGGCTCCAAACTCATCAAAGCATTCAAGAGTCTTCCTACCAGTTCTTAGGTCTTTGTGTCTGGAATATAATCTAATCTTTTTCTTTTGAAAAACTATGCTTCTAAGTATGTATGAAGACTTCAGTCACATAAGAAACTGTCAGAGAGGAACTCCTGCACTACTTTCAAGATATTTGTTTAGCAGTGGTAAGAACTTGCAGCTGTGCCTGTTTTTCTGGTACCTGATTAGTACTGTGTTCTCCAGATGATGAAATGACACAAGTCAAGGGCTGATATGGCTCCTTAATTTCTAAATCTCCTAAAAGGAACACTTTTCCTTCTTAGTTTTGACTAGATCCTTTCTGCCCTCACATTTTCTGATTGTTTTCTAAGACCATTTTTTCCCTTTTAATACAATTTTGTGATTCTTCTAGCCTTTATAGCCTTCTGGCCTTTATTTTCCTTTTTGAACCTTCAATTGTTTTTGATATATTGTTTTCCAGAAAACCTGTTTCTTGACTTGTTTACCTGCGAGTAAAGAAGTTCTTTCTTGTGTCTTGCTTCTACTCACATTTCCATGAACCTGGGATAATATTACTTATAAAAATAGAAGAGGAAACCACTTGCATGCAACTCATATGATCCAGAATTTATACTTGTGCTTGGAGCAGGTCAACACAGTCCATCTGCTCCACTATACACATTGACTCTAAGCAGTAAGGAGGACAGTGACACAACCAACATATTAATTAAGTTCTCAGGTCAATGTGTGTGACAGACTGTGTGTTAAAATGCTACAACTAAAGAGTGGACAAGACACAAGGGAAAAATCTTGACTGTTGAGTGTGCTGCTGAAGTTCCCTCATGTTGTAGCTAAAGAGCACTTGAGGAAAATTTCACTGTTCATTGCATTGCTGTAAAAATGGAACTCTTTTACCAAGACAAGTAAATATACTGCAGATGGAAATTTATGTTATGTTAGCTCAGATTATGTGTCATGTAGTGTTTGAGCCAGCAGTCTCATGTGGATTTTTAGATAAGTTACTGCAGTTTCCTGGTGGGCAGACTGATGAGAAAATGTGAAAGGGGGGAAGCCTGAGATGATACTGGGGTGAGTGGGAGCGGGGATAACAGGGGGGCTGCACTGGGGCAGTGGTGGTGGCAGTGAGTGGTGGGGAGAGATGCAATGAGGTAGCAGAGCAGGGAGAAACATGAAGTACTGCGAAGAGACCTTGGATCTATCAGGGATCTGACAAAGACCCAGAACATCCTGGGAGGGAGGATACACATGAGTGAGTCTGGGACTGCACATGCCACGTGGAACAGGGACATGGGTGCCCAGACAGAGACCTTTCTGGAGGCAAAGGCTTTAGAAGTGTCAAATACATTCTTAGTTGTGCATTAGCACCAGCAGTTCAGAAAATTAATGACTTGTAGAGGAGCTATGAGAGCTGTAAGGCTAAGTGTATGTGTTGCTCTTTTCTGGGGTTTATGATGACTGACTACAGTGTAAAACCAGTGTCAAAATAGCAAAACCCAAGCGATTTCCTCTATGTTTCTTTGTTCTGTTGCTGTAGAGATAGGTTTGGTGATTTTTTGTTTGCTTGTTGTTTTTTTTCTAAATCTCCTGCTGCATCAAGTTATGACCTCTTGGTCCCCAGAGCTTCATAACTTGTAAATGAGAATTTTTGGATTATCCAGATGCTGCAGCAACACAAAACATAAATAGACATATTGACCTTGTAGCAGCTGTTGGAAAAACTGGAATTGGAGGAAGATGGATGTGATTTCTGATCTTTGAATGACCTAAGGGTGAAGGCCTAGAGGCTTACCTTTAGGAACTGCGGTTTCCTACCAGAATACCTGTAAGTATCATACCTTTAGAAAGAAAAATTCCTAAGTATTTAACACAGTCTTCACTTTGGCTGCTGTAAACTGTGGAGGTTTATAGCAATGGAAAAAACCAATGCTTTAATATACTTTTCTAGTCAAATGTAAGGAAAAAGTCTGTCTCAAAAAGGCAATGAGTTTGAGTCCCAGTTGCATATCACGGGGATTAAATGTTTCCTGCTGAAACGCTTAGCAGCATTCTTACTTAGCAGGAACTAAATAATATTGTTTGCAAAAAAGATAAGTCAGAAGCTTAATCTGAGTAACATGAGTCATTCCTTCTTACCAACCAGATTTTGCTTGTGTGTAAGTTGGTAAATTCTGTGTCTGAAGGTACAGTGCTTTTTGTCTCTTTTAAATTTGTAGCAGTGCAATGGTATCAGGCACTAAAATATAATATTTTCAAAGAAACGCCTATTTCATCATGTTCTGGGTTTTACGTTTTAGGTATTTGAATGTCCCATTCTTTAAATATGGAACTTTTAAAATTCTGTCCTAAAATGTATATTCTTGCTAAACACATGTTTAGATGCAATAGGAAGTAAGTTCAGAACTGTGAAAAGACAATTAATTGTTATTATGCTTTATCAACAGGAATCATAGTGTATTTGAATAATGTACTTACAGTATAATAGAAGTGAGGTTATGCTTCTATTTGAGTGGTCCTCTATTATTCAATAAAGAGTATGTGTTTATCAGTGGTAAATAATAGATACAGAGCAGATACACACTTAAAAGAGAAAATCCAGCCCTTAAAAAAACAGGTCTAAGAAATGCCAAAATAACAGAGAATCCTGTGAAAGAAAAATATAATGTATGTGCAATACTTTTCTATATAGATCCTTTGTACTTGGTGACACATTGGATTCTTTCCTCTTCCAATGCACAGAACTCCTAGAGACTGCTATGGCTAGGCCCATAAGTGGCCTCTACATTAAAAAACAAAAAACCAAAACAAACCAAAACAAAAAAAAACCCAAAAAACCTCCACACTAAATTAAAGCCTCTACTACAAAAAGGATCATTTTTCTTTAGCTGTTCTAATTTGAGCTCTTGCAGGGAGAGTAGTAAGGCACAACTAAAATTTGGAGCAGAGCATTAACAAGCTAAACAAATAAAATATTGTCACAGAGATCAAAGTATATGTTAGAAAGCTGAAAATGACGACTTTATAGCATGCAGAAAGAATATATTTAGTCCAGTTTGTTTCTGTAAATGTGGGTGATGACATAATCTCAAACATGACAACTTTAACAGTAACCGCTGAAATTCAGCTTCACCTATTAAAGCTTCCGGCATTATGGTAAATGAACATCTGCTTTATGACGTAAGAAATGTCTCCAGCCCCTTTGTTCTTGATAGCACCTTGAAGGTATGAGTCCAAAGGAAATATTTGACTAGCCACAAAACCACTGAAGGCAGAGAACATGCTACTTGTCCTTAAAAACTTGAGAACTGTTCAAATCGTCCGTTTTTCCAAGAGCTTTTCCCTAACTGTGAAGGTGTCGTGATGTCTCAGGTGGTAACTGAGTCTGTCATAGTGTCACATTGTGTGTTCATTAACTATCTTGTTTCAAAAGTTCAAAGATCTCTGAGGCTGATTCTGAGTTCACTCAGCACATAGGAAGTTGAGCAGAGGGATGTCTGTACCTTCATGACAGTGGGCTTCACTTTCCTGGATTACCTAGTACTGATACAGAAGAGTTCGTTCAAGAATTCCTCAGGCAAAAAGGAAAATTGTTTTGGTTACTGCCAAAGCATTTCTGAAAGCCACCACATTTGTCAACTCTGGAACAGTCTATTGGCATTAGATTGTACTCTTCCAGTAAAAATGCCTAAACATTTGGTCTCGGGATGCTGGAAGGATCTTCTTTCATTTAAGTGTTGTGAAATGGTAAGGAAATATTTTCTTGTTTACTGTGCAGCATAAATAGTGCCTAACTTCTTTGCCTCTTCTGAGTATAGAATAATATAATTTATATGTTATATAACTTGATTATATAATGTAAATTGATTATAATGTAATAGTATAACTATTTTGCATGTAAAAGAACTAACTATTAATTTAAGTGCTTTGTACTTGCGTAGCTGCAGAAAAAAGCTAGTAAAAATGTCAAAGCTCAGAAGAGGATGATAACACTTGAACGAAGGAGCAGGATGTAAACAAACCAAAATGAACTTCATATGGGCAAGGAGTTCAACACCTATGAGCAGCAGCACATTGACATTTTCCAACTCAACTATTAGGAAAGGAGAATATTCCTGGAAAGTGTGATGGAAAACACAGTAAGATAGAAAAAGCTCTAGAACCTACCCTCTATATTATTCTTTTTTAAACAGGTATTGAAATGTGATAAACAGGTCAATTAAAACTTGAACAAAGATTATTTCAATTCAAGGTGTTTTTTAGCACCACAATAGAACTTTGTGATAAGTTCCCCTTTTACTGCATAATGGAAACAAAGCTAAATAAACCATAGGTACTTTTTTGTAGAATTTTAGAATCTACATTTGCAGATTTGTAATGTCACTCTTTCATAATTCCTCCTTTTTCTTTTTTTTATACTTGTTATGAAAGGGCACTCTTAGCTGACTGAAAACGAGTATTCAAATATGTATCTAAAAATAAGATTCTTCTGCAAGATGTTGTGGTCTTTGTCAAAGAGCTAAGTAGACACAGTGAAGTCTTTTTTTTTCCTCCAGTATATTCATACATGTCAGAATAAGACCCAGTTCCCCTGTACATCTTCTTATCCCAAACAATGTCCATAGATTCACTATAATTAAGGATTTCAGATGATGAAGAATCTTCTGATTAAAACAGGACTCAGATTTCCTAGATCTCCATTTCTCATCCAGCAGATAATTGATGGCTAAAAGGAGTAGGAATGGTCTTTCACATAGACTGCAATTTCTGTGATACATTTTATACATTTTAGCACTAAAGATACAACACTGATCAGATTTCATAATGGTAAAATAATTTGCAATTTTTTTTGCTTTGTTTGTTTGATTGTTTGTTCTGGTTTTTTTTTTGTGCGTGATGACAGGTCCTTCACCTTGAGGGGAAACTTTCACCATCCTGGAGAACAAGCAGCCTTTGGTGGCAAAAAAGAACTGCCTGCCAAAGAGGATTAACTCACTGTGCGTGTTGGATGGTGCTCAAAGATTTGGATAAACCAAAAGGCATTTGAAATGGGTCTGCTCTGTAAATCCTTATGTTACTGAAATTGCACACTCCTGGGTTGGACCTTTAAATGGGCACAGAAACATCAGAAATTCATAAAGATTTCAAAATTAAAAAATTTCATAAATAGGCTGATACACTGGTGAAGATGAAAATTCCAAAAATTATCTCTTGTTGAACAGTGGGCTTTCTCCAGTGAAACGGAGCATGGAGGTGCACATTTTCCAGTGATTTAAAGGGGAAAAACTGAGGCATGATGGCAGGAAAAAAATTACTGAATTGGTAGTTAAAATATCACTCTATGAAGCAAAATTGTTGGTCACAAAACATTTCCAACAGCTCCGATATAGTCTGAAGGAGAAGAATAAAGAGGTATAAACATACTAGTCATAAAAAACTATACTAGGGAAGATATTTTACAATATGAGTACCTCATAAATGGAAGTATTTGCAAAGTTTTCTTTATTAGGAAGTAATGAAATTATTTTCCCTACTAAATCTTACCTTTAACATCCAGAAGTTTTTTGCAAACTGCTTGCAAAACTGGGAGATAACTTGGTGCCATATAACCGTGGAATATGTTTTCTTCTGCAGACTCTTCTATTTGACTTGAACATATCTAGTTTTGGCACCCATGCTATCTGGTGGTGTAAAGTGTCATAGCTTAATTCTTCATGGTAGAAAGAGAAGTATTTCTTCTCTATTTGCACAAAGCTTTTTGTTGAATCTCCTTGGTGATTCTCACAATTTTTTCCTGTATATTTTTTAAGATACTAATGCTTCTTCTTCCAGAACACCTTTTGATTCACAAACTTGTCCAAAGCTTCCAGGAGATATGATATATATTATCAACAGTATCACCCTTGTGAACTTGACTAGAGTGTTTCCAAGAACTTACAATGTGCTCACACATTTCCAGTATGTTGGATTTTTCTCTCTTTCTCTCTCTCTCTCTCTCTCCTTTTTTTTTTTTTTTTTTTTTTTTTAATTCCTTGTTGGGTGTATTTAAGGAAAAATGGGAAAAAATGGTCCTAGTTTTATGTCAGTGTACATTTCTGCTGTAGAACTCATCTTTGAGTGCAAAGCAAAAATTAAATAAATAAAAAAAATCTTTATCAAAATAAAAAAGAATTTAGTGGGGTTTTAAGCATTGTTAGAATACAAAAATTAAAAAGCGTTAGAATACTTTGGAGGGGAACATGAAGCCACAATTTTTGTGATGTAAGACACAAATCTTTCACTGGGCTTCAAAAACTCTAAGGATTCTTGCAAAAGACCTAGAAGAGAACTAAGTATAATTGTTTCCAGATTTCTGAGACTTCTCATGTTCAAAAGATTTTTTAAATACTTTCATAAGTAAATTTTTTAAATAAATACTTTCATTTCTAGTCCATTAAAAGAGATTACAAGAATGCTACTACAACAGCATGTTGAAACACATACTCGGGTGCATCTTATTAACCAGTATTGATCTACAGTAATAATTCACAGTACTTTCTTAAGCAGGGGTGATATTCCTTTTTCAACAAGGCAGAACTAACAAATCAGTGTTGTTGTATTTGTTCATACAACTATTATATTATGTATAGATATGTATATGTAATAAATTGACATAGAGTTTCCCTAAGGAATGGGAAATGCAGTAAAACAAACCATTTTACAATAAAACTGGCACAATGATCTATAATTACATTTTCTCCCCTTAGCAGTGTCTTTTGTCTCAAATCTTTTCAAAGAATTAAAACACTATTACATGATTTTTATCTTTAGAAATTACTGTTTTACCAAAGCCAAAGTAAACTTAATTATTGCCTCTAAAGCGATGTATGTGTATGTAAGAATAATGTGATAACATAGTACATAATAAGAAATTCATAATGAGTAGTTGAACTGATTTTTAAGTGAATAACCTATTCTCTATGAATTATTTTGCTGAAGTTTTTGCAAATACTCTGTCAGTCACCTAACATATTCATAGTTAGCAGAGTTTGCATTCAGTTATCTATGAATCAAACACTGAAACACTGCATTCAATTCAGTCCTTTTGCAATGTAAGTTTACATACAGCAAGGTGAGACACCTTAGAGTAATTTTTCTGCAAAGCAGAAAACAATTCAGCATGAGTCAGCATGGCCTGGACAAGTGGTCTGTGCAGTGGATGGGGAACTGGTGACAGACCTTTCCCAGAGGATAATAGTTCATCCTCCAACTGGTAACAGGTCACAAGTGGAGTTCACCAGGAACTGATATCAAGCCTGAGGCTGTTTAACATCTTCTTAAGAAACCTGGATGATGGGATCAAGAACACCCTGATGAAGTTCACTGGTGACACCAAGATGAGTGGAGAGGCTGAAACCCCAGAAGGGAGAACCACCCTCCAAAATAATTTAGACAGACTGGATAAGTAGGCTGATGGGAACTTTATGAAGTTCAGTCTGGAGAAGTGCAAGGTCTTGCACCTGGGAACACATAATCCATGAGTGCAGCTCAGACTGGGATCCAGTTGGGTAGAGAGAAGCCTTGTGAAAAGGGACCTGGGGGTCTTGGTGGACAACAATCTCAACATGTGTGAACAGTGTGTGTGCTGCAGAAACAAGAAAAGCCAACAGGATGCTGGATTGTATGAACAAGGGCATCAGCAGCAGAGATAAAGAATTCATCACCCTACTCTACTCTATGCTTGCCAGACCACACCTGGAGTATTTCATCCAGTTTTGGTCCCCGATGTGTTAAAAGTATGAGGAGAGGCAGGAGAGGGTCCAGAGAGGGTCCCTTCCAACCTAAAATTGTATGACTCTGTGAAATGAGATTATCACAGAAGGAAGGAAATGGGAATGCACAGGCCACAGATGCAGGTCTCTCAAAAGTTATGTGTTAGACATGCTGAGAATTTCCTTCTTCTAAAGCAGTTTTATGTTCATGATGTTGCTTTAAAAATGTATTTTAAAATTTGTAATTTTTTCCCCCAGAAAAAGATAAGGGATGGCTTAAAATCCATCACCTCCTTCAGTGGGACACTCAATATATATATTCTTTATGGCATGGTCCCTGTCCCATCTCTTTGCTTCTACCCATTCTGAATAGATCTGGGTATGTAAGCTGTATCATTTAGGTGTATTGATTTTTTATTTATTCCCTTTTTTTCTTTAGGCATAAGAGAAAAAACAAAGGCCAGGATAGATATACAGAGTCCAGGAAGTTTTTGAGGAAATTTTTAAAAATATAGGTCAGAATGATGCTATCATGTTGAACAGTTCTGCTCTCTGTTCAGTACATTGTTTTTCTCTATAATTTACTGTCTTTTTCTCCTATGAATTTTCTTTTCTTACAGTTATAATGCATAGTTACCAGTGAGGTTTATTCAGCCTCATGTTATTTCCATTTCATAATATTTCATTAAACTTTATTTGTGTGTCATTAAACTCACACCCTCTCCGCTCCTGCACTGTAGTTATCTTGTCATCGTAAATCCTCTGTTCATAGGATTTTATTTCTGAGCTAACAGTAAAAAAAAAGTAATGGAAAAATGAAAATTTTGTAACAAATGATTGTATAGTGCAGAAATTGAGCCAGCGGGCTGGAAAAATGAGATAAGTATTTTTCCTTCACTTACAGAGCAATATATTAACAATTTATGAGCTATCACTTCAAATAATCTAATTGGATTGGTGGAATCTGGACAATGAGTCTGAAATATTGTCTCTGAGGGGACATCTCCTGTGTTGCTTTTTTATTCTAACCATGATTCAGACTCTCTCATAGCAATGGAGAGGGAGGAAGAGTTGGAAAGAATTGGTTTCAGTTTCTTCTAAAAGAAAATTAGGCTTTTAAAAAAGGATATTACTTACTTTAATACTAAAATTAGAGTTTCTTCTGAAAAGCTTCTAATCCATATCAGGCGGCATTAATATATCATTGTTTGTATTTCATATATTTCTTACTTGAAAAAAAATACTCTTTTGGGGTTTTTTTTAGATGAACTCATATTAACTTTGTGTAAGTATAAAAAAGTCACTAAGCTATTTAATGAAATACGTTTCTGGAATGTGTTGGGAAAATTATAATGGGGAGATTTTTTCTCTTTTGGGAAGTTGGCAAGTCTCATTAGGACCGTTGCCTTTCTGTACCTGGAAAGAATGGGATCATGTAGGTCAGTTTGCAGCAGCAATTGCTACCCCATGAATCTATGAAACAGCAAAACCTTGTCTGTAAAGTGCAGCCATAATTTTACATTGCCTTTCTAAAACACACTTGTCTCAACTTTGTAATAATCCTAACATCTTTCTCTTGGTCTTGAATGTTCACTGTTGGCATCTGAAGGAGGAAAATCACATTTCTAATGTGGCTAAATAAAAGAACAAAGCTGTTGAAGTGCTACGTAACAGGTATGATATAAAAACTATTGTAAAAAGTCTTCAGTTGTGGAAGCACCAAACAGAAGCTGGGTGGACAGGCAAAAGTTAATAGCTGGTATTGCCTTAGATAGTATACCAATAAGCATCATTCTTTCATTTCCTTGTGCTTTGCCGTTTCAGGATGGTCTCAAAGTTTCATTATCCTTTCTGTTATGCATGTTAACTGAATTAATTGTAAGCCACAAAATTATTCTATAGTAAAATGATTAAGTGAGCAATGTCTATGCCTTCTAGGGTGAAAGAAAATCAACCTCAAAGCACTGAGAATGTAAAAGCGGCCATGCTATACACTCTCACTACTCAGTAAGGAATCTGATATAGAAATATAATATTTATATACTGAATGTATTTACTTTTCTTCGGGCAGGTGCACAAAGTAATATCTATTAATAGCTATTAGGAAGGAGACTCAAGGCCCATGCCCCAAGGGCCAGTTTAGCCTGAGACTTGAGCTTGACTGAGTGACAAGCTTTGTGGTGGTTTGCTTTACTGAGATGCACTATAGCCATAAATGTGTTATTTTGTGGGTAATGAGTAGCAAAATCACCTTTGGAAATTTTGAGATTAACTCACTTTTGATATTACTTTTGCAAGCAGATGATGTACTTACCAACCTATCTGGATACCTCCTTGTCTCCCAGTGTTAAGTCAAATCACTATTTTAAAAGCCTTTTCCTCTGTGTTTGAATCAGAGATAATAATATATAAAAATTATAAAGGAAACACACAGAAAATAAAATGTGGTGATACAGATACTTCTCACTTGCATGTTTATCCCCATCACTTTCACTTGTGGGCTGACATTAGATGAAGTAACTAGGAGCCAGGTTCATAACAAGGAAAAGCAGGTGGCTTTTCAAGCAAGAAGTGGCAGAGCTGTCAATGTCTTGCCATGGTGTCGTCGTTTGAGCCTGGCCTATAACAAAGGACCACATGGCAGCTCACTCCCTCCCTCCCCATTACAGGATGGCAAGGAGGAAGTTCATCTAGAACCTTGTGGGTCAAGAAAAAGACTATGAGGTTTTCACTCACTGATTACATCTACAGGCAAAACAGACTTGAGGAAAAAATAAATTTAATTTATCATTAATCACACCAAAATAAGGCAAAGAGAAAACACAAACCAGAGCTTCAATACTTTTTTCCCACCCCCCTCTTCTTCTTGAGCACAAATTACTTTGTTCTCTATATCTCTACCTCTTCCACCCCAGTGACACAGGGGGACAGGGAGTGGGGTTTACATTCTGGACATCACATGTGTTTTTGTGCTCCTTCCTCTTCAGAGAGAAGGATTCCTCACAGTCTTTCTCTGCTCCATCATGAGGTCCCTCCCACAGGAGCAATTCCTTCATGAACCCTCCCACGTGAGTCTCTCCCGCAAGGCACAATCCCTCAGGAGAAACTGCTCCAGCACATGTGGCCCACAGAGCCACGGACTGCTTTGGGAACAGTCCCCTCCATGACTGGAGGTCCACAACATCTGCTCCATGATCCTCCCCAAGCTGCAGGTCCACAACTGCTCAAGCAAGATTCCTCATGGACAACAAGTCCACTACATCTGCTCTACCGTAGTCCTTCAGAATCTGGTCCGCTGTGATTCTCCATAGGCTGTAGGGGACAGGCTGCTGTCTCGCCATGGGATGTAAAGAAAAATCTCTGTTCAGGTACCTTCTCCTGATGTCAGTTATTAATTGAAATAAGTAAAATTTTAAGAAAAAATTGTATTTTGGGAAAAAGCACATAAAAGAGAACAAGAGAGACATGCAGAATAAAAATGACTGTGAAACGGTAAAATCAGACAAAACTCCCCACAAGTTATCTTGGCTATAGTCCCGAGCACTGGCTAGAAAAACAGTAAGTAGTTGGATTCACTGTATTACTGTGCAACTAATATATTAGTGAGCTATTAGCAAACTAAAATACACACCCAGAGGTTATAGGAACCCCTACTAACAAAGAGTGCCTTACTCTTTGTGTATGCACAATTAAATTTTTGAGCATAATTACTTTTAATGGAAGTGGAAAAGTGTCTAACCAATCATGGGTGCAAATGATAGTATAATGTTGAAGTTCTTTCTCATGATTTCGGGTATAAAAGTAGCACTGGTATTTCAGGAAACACAGCTTACTTTTGGAATTTCACCTTCCTCCCCTTTCTGTGCAGAAATGGATATTAAAGCAAGTATCTCGACTTTGTGTATGGATTGGCTTTTTGCACACCGAGTAAAGGACACCACTTTTGGGACAACACTCCCTCTTCTTCTGCACCGGCCTTGGTCTCTGCTGTGGCACTGCTCTCCTCTAGTGCTGTTCACTTCCTCCAAGTGTTGCTCTCTCTCACCTCCTCCTCTCCTTTGCCCTGCTTTTAATTACCACGTGTTAGCTCTTCTTGATGATGATAACTGCAGGCACAAACATATTTTGTCGACTGATGGCCTGAGGTGGGGCCCGGCACTTTGGAGCAGAGATTGCTATTCAGAAACTACTTACAATGACTCATCCCTGGCTGATCTCTTTCCAGATACCAAAAATCACACCTCATCAATCCAGAACATGTTGGATCTCCTAGGCTTTTTTGTCTTGAGAGGGAGACTTCATGTAAGAGAACTCCACTGTTTAAACAAACCTGAACCAAAGATTTTTTTTTTAATGTTGTAAAGCACAGTGAAAGTTTTCCTTGTGTTTGAAAGTCACTGAGGGCCACTGTGAAGATATGATCCTGGAGACTGGAGGCACTCTGAACAGCAATATGTCAGTTCTTGTATTTGTAAGTTCTTCTATTAACTGTTTTCCGTAAGTCTGATTTACTCCAAGGATCTTCAAGTGTCCTTAGCAAAACAGCATATTCTTGAGTGATGTGTGTTCTTTGGAAATTTTCTGATTTTGCAACTGAATTGTTAGGTAGTTTCAAGCAATTTGTATATCTTTATTTTCACATGTAGTCTGAGTATACATACTTTGGGGTCCTTCCATAATTAGGAATTTAAGTAGGAATGTGATCTGAGAAAATGTAGAGTTTGCTGATGATGGGCTGGGGTTGCTAATGAGCATCTATTTATCAGGTTAGAAGAGAGCTGTGTTATCTTATGAGTGCTGCTGACAAAAGACTGTAGAAGAGCTAAGAACCTTAAATTTGGCACTGGGGTATTTTCAGTTTATATGTTTCCTCGTTTCCCTGTATTACATGGCTACCACACTGCTTTCTTGTCCCTTCAAAAATTCAAATGTGTATCCATAACATACAAAACAAAACAGAAAAAAATGACACAATGTATTTTCTTTTTGTCTACTTTTGCAGAAAGTCGGGGTCTTAAGATTGGTCTTGGTTAGTAGGCACAAGAACAAGTTTATCAGTGCTTGTAAATATATTTGTCCTTGTAGACAGTGGGTACTTTTTTGGAGGTGCAATATACATGAGCATGACCTTAAGTTTTAGCACAATATTCTGTCTGTATGAGGTTTCATGAAGTAAATCATGGGCAGCAGTGCATTAAGTGAATTACACTGGATGATACTGTATTATAACCTATTCAATGATAACTGTCATCTCTTGAAGTCTATGTGCCTGTTTCCACCTGGACGTATCAGGCACTGAGAAGGGATGTGGTAATCAAAAAGCCTAAACAAGAAGTGTAGAACAACACAAAGTGGAATAAGATAGTATTAACTGTATGCAGATACACATTTAAACTCTGGATCTTGTGAATATCCTTAGGTCTCTGAGATGAAAACTGTTTTGTAGCATCAACTCTGTAAATGCTATGGCAGTATGACTACAGAATAACAATAACAACAACAATAAATAACAACAACAACAATAAATATAATAGTTATAATTTTGGTTTAGAAAGAAAGGGCTTAGTACATATAATGGAAAATACAAGAAACATGTTTTTAAATTCAGACTTCCACTCAGCAACTACAAACGTGGAAAAACAGAGATGCATCTTACTTACAATGAGTTCAGAGATTTCAAAGAATGTGAAGCAGCTTAAACAATGAATTGTACGTTTTACATTCAAAATGAATTCCCCTTGTACGAGCTGCACCAAGGAATGAAATGAAGCACATGTGAGAAATTGGAATTGTGTCTTGCCATTTTAAAAGTGTTGTTATGATGGTCCAGGTAATAAAGTGTCCCAGCTGTCCACTATGTCAGCATTTTGTTTCTGTCAGAAGTGGTGCAAAATTAAATAATAGATACCAGGGAAAAGAAACAAGTGCATGTTTCACGTGGTTGACTATTCACTCTATCTGAAGACAGGCTACAAGAAATGGTAGCTTTATAAAGAGGATAGGTCTTTGTGGCTAGCAAATTTTACATGCAACAATAAATTGCACAATAATGCTTCTTTGTCTTTGATGGTAAAAACAGTAGTAATGACTCCTGCTTTTAGCTTTAGGCATTTCATCACTTTGCAATAGCCATAGGAGGTCATGGGTTTGAGTCTTTCTCAGTAATAGGATCAGAAGCCTGACTAGGGGAAGAAAAAGAGTCAGTTTTGTCATACAGCGTCTGTTGCATCATTTCTGAGCAGCCTGAGCTATATTTTTGCTGCTGTTCAAGAGACAGTCTGAACACCAAGCAGTTAATGCAGTTGGGCCTTTCAGCAAAACTTTGCTTATTACTTTTAATTCAATATGTTTGTGGTATCACCATTTTGTTTAGATGACAAAACAGAAAAATAGAAAACCTCCTATTAAAAAGAAAATGCTGAGACCAGGCTTTCCAAGGTATAATATTTAACTTACTAGCATGGGATGTTCTGTGAAAATCTATTTTCTTCCCACAGCTGATGGCAGACATAATGGATGAACCTTTGCATCATTAGCTGCTAGTAATTGCAGCACTTTTACTTCCATTTCTAATCTGAACATTAGATATAGAGCTCATAGTGGGGATGACTATCACATCAACATGGCTGCAGATTTTGGAAGAATTTCTACACTTTTAAGTCATCTAGGGGTTTCTCTAAACACACCGAAATGCATGGCAAAGTGCAGGAGTGCAACTGGACTAGGAAAAAGATCTGACAGTAGATTGCATGCATGCCTTCTGGACATAAACATTAGAAATCTGCATTTCTGTCTTATATCCTCATAACCAGAAGTAATCTTAAGAGTCCTCTGAGGTCCAGCTGACCTGTTCCACTGCTCCTAGAATGGAACTGTAGTTGTATAATGTTTGTGAGGAATTTTGCAGGACTGCTTAACTGATAGATGACAAAAGAAATTTTCCATGCAGCAAGGAACATAAAATACTGCTTCCTTTAACAGAAAGGCAGTTTACATCCCTTTGTGATTTTTCTGTTTTTATGCATCTGAAAGGGAGCGTTTCTGCAGATTAAAATAATAGATCCATGTGCAAATATTTATTCATATGAATGTGCATTAGTGAGTCACTAAAGGGCTGTGCATCACTTTCCTGGACAACCTAATAGCACTACGGAGACAATGCACTTGGACACCTGGAACCATCCTCTGGCACTAAATGAAGACTCAGGTCACACAATTAAAAAATTCCTTTCAAAATTGTTATTTATTTTTGTTGAGAATGAACTGGTCTGGGCTGGAAAATATTACCAACACAGATTCTGGGCATTCAGTAGCTATTGTAAAAAAGACACTACCTCCTGTGTAATTTATGCCCTTAGCACTGCAGCCAAATTAATTCTTATACCCTGGGGAGCCTTTCAGTACTGCATGAATGTTGATAAAATATCCATCTCATAATATAGTAAACAAAAGTAAGAACACCTGGCACCTTGAAATTTATCACCCTGAGAGAAAAGCGCAGAAATTGTCCTAATGACGTATATTGTGAGTGTTTTATTGAGATATAATGTGGTGATGCTGGAGCATAGAGATTATATGACATAGGAGAGAAGCATAGAGAGAGCCAGCTTCACACACTTAATAACACAGAAATATTTCAGAATGAATGAAACTTTGGCAGGATATGTTTCTGGGAACACAGATGAATGTTTAAAACTAAAGCAGTGTGACTCTCCCCTCTAGTCCTTGACCGTCATTTTGTATACATATCAGTGCCAACTGGATCTATGATTCATGCTTTAAGCACAATAGAATAAATTCTCAATAAGACATTATCACCTGACTGGATCTTGTCATCTGTACAGTTTAAAGACTTTATTTGTTTTAGCTGTGTAGAAATATACCTGCAGAGCATTAAGTGGTAACTTATATTACCATGGAGCTGTATCTGTGGAGGTGAATCACTGGTGTCAGTCCCAGCAGAAGACATACATTGGTTCATAAGAATTTCTGTTCCTCTTCTCATCCCCATCTGTGGTCAATGTCTGGTTTGCATCCACTCCAGCAGCTACATTTTCATGGTGTTCTCTTCTGACGGGGGAAGTGGCCAGGTTACCCTCTCTTGGTTCTTTTCCAGTTAGGCACAGGGTTTTGTGATGTTACCCAAATATAAGGGATATGAGGTGAAGAAAAGGGAAATAAAACTCTTCAAATGCACTTGCTATGAAAAATATTTGACTCTTACCACACACCTAGGATTTAGAGTTGTGCAAAAAAGGCATGGTCTGTGGCTTTTTGTACTGTTTTGTTTGTTACAGTAAAGAAACATTTTCATGCTTCATTTTCCAGTGGATATTTTTCTCCTTTTCTCTTTTCACTTTCTGGGCCTGTAAACAGGGAACCAAGTAGCTTGTCTGCAGCCTGCCACAGCCTGCAGAATGCCAATCCTCACAGCGTTTATTGATAGAGTGAAGGAGTTTTGTTAGCTCTCTAACGTTTATCCCTGGCGGAGATGTTTACTAATCTAACATTAAATTAGATCTTGAATTCCAGCTACTACATAACCAAAGTGATTTGGGAAAATAATTTAATTACAGTGCTGGGTTACACATGAGCAATAGGTAATGCAATATGAATATTATATGAATTTTATCTACAGAAGCAAACCCCAACTGTTAAACTGTAAAAGTTTTTTACCACATATTTGATGCAGATCAGTTAAAAAGAAAAAAGACAAGACAATGAAACTATTTAATTAGACAGAAAGAACAGAAACAAGCAGTATCTAATTCTGTGTTAAAGCAAATGGGAAAATTAACCATGCCACCACAAACATTGTGCCATTTTCACGTAACTGAAGTGGTAAATAACTTCAATACACAGAAAATAAATAAAATTAAAGGTTGTCTCTTCTATGTTCATTGCTTATATTGAACAAGGGGATTTCAACATACTGGAGGGCAGTGCAGGACTGCTGTTGGTAAAGAAAGGGTGGAGACTCGAATCCAGGGAGGCCCCAAATCACGTTATCCTCTAATGCAACTCCTTGCCCTGGCAGAGGTGTGCTGTTAGAGCTGCACAATGAAGTGCTGTGTTTCAATGTTGCCAAATAATTTTTTCCCATATGTATTCCTTTTTTTTTTTTTAAAATTAATTTTTATTAATTTTTTTCATTTTTCAGCACTCCAGCACTCACTTTTACTGCTGTTTCTTTGGATTTGTATTTTTATCTAGATGTGTGCTGTCTGTCATCATTAAAGATTAGCTAAGAGTGAAGGCTTGACATCTGCACAGCAATAAGTTTAGAACTGTCTTTTTATGGTGCTGAGAGTCTCCAGATGTGGTTTTACAGCACTTGAGTTCAGCTAACAGAACCAGACAGGCTGTCTGGAGGTGATAACATGATATTGAAACAGGAGGGAACAAAATTTTGAGGGTATGGCCCTGGACTATGATGGGGTGAATCAGTATGGGTGTGTGAGACTACTTCTATAGGAGAAATCTATCGAATTAAGCTGCTTGAGGGGGAAGAGGCCATCATCCATCACTGGCTGATTTGTTTTCTTTCTGGGAGCTTCTTTAATAAACCCACAGAAAAGGCTATGTTTATATGATTCAGATGCACAGCAATTTTACACTGACATAAACTTAATGATAGGTACACATTCATTGCAGGTCATTTCAGTGGTGACAGATCTGTCAAACAATTAATCATCTTGTCACAGTGGAAAGAGTTAATAGCATCACTATTTGTTTTTCACTTTCACTCTGCTCTCAAAAGAAGGTCTTCATATTTCATTTTTTAGCTAGACATATTTTTTAAACTTTAAAATATAAGCAAAAGAGCCTAACAAATTTTTGTAATAATTTCTGCTATATCATGTAGTCTCATCTAAAAATGTGCTTTTAATAGAAACCTTGGCAAACTTTTCACATGACTTCAGTATCTAAGAACAGTTTGAAATCATCCTTGAGGACTCTGACTTCTCAAAGAATCAAATTGAATTTAGGCTCCTAAGTAATTTACAACCTTTAAAGTCAATCTCTGTCTGTCTCTCTGTCTGTATCTCTGCCTCTCTATCTTCTAGCTCTCTGTCTATCTGTCTGTCTGTCTGTCTGTCTATCTATCTATCTAAAAGGCCTTGGGAAAGCAAAATTACTGAGCTGAAAGATTCCCAGCTGTAATCCACTGCTGTATTATCTCCAACATCCTACTCTGAATGCAGAAGCAGATAAATCAGACAAAAGAATGAGGCAACATGTGTTGAAGTACACTTTTGTCTTGGTTATTTCTGAATGTATATTAAGCCAAAGAATTTATTTTTCCTGTTTGTTAGGATTATGTAACTAATTTGTCTACAAGAAATCAAATTAGAAGCAATGTGTTAATAACTTGTAAACACTTAATCTGTAAACATTTACACAAACAATTTTGCCATGTTGTTATACCAGATGGGAAAAAGGCTTTTCTTCTGTTTATGTTGACACTGCTTCCAAACAATGAGATTGCATTCAATAAAAGTGAGTGGGATGAAGCAGGGAGTTTTAAACAAGCTTTGTCAAGAATATGGCATTACACCCATGGCCTTGATTGGAACATTGAATTAAAATGAATCTTTTTTTTTTTTTAAATAGATAATACAAGTCCTTATTGTCCTGGGAGAGGAAAAAAATGAGGATTCTGTTTAGTTGAGCAAGAAGTTCCTTCGTCCCTTACATAAACACGAGGGAAAGATTTCACACTGTAAAAAGACAAAAGGTCACCTGGGTAAAGTGTGATTCAGGGAAGAACCATTCCGGGTGGAAGAGAAAGATCTATGGAAACAACTGCTGCAAAAAAAAGTTCCTGAAACCATCTCCTGCAAACTCTCATAATTGCATTTGCTTTGCTGCCTCTTTGTCATTCTGTGATCGTATCCATGAATAGATACATTCTATTGGTAGTCTACAGAATTTATATAATTGATGCTTTATCATGGAATCAAAGAATGCCAGGTTGGAGGGGCCCTCAAGGATCATCAGGTCCAACCTTTCTAGGTAGGAACACATTTTTGATACGTTGGCCCAACACCTTGTGAAGCTGATTCTTTATGGCTTATTTACATTTCCTGCTGACTTCAGAAACCATACCTTCATTGCAACTTTTGCAGTGTCAGATGCTTGAGCAGATTGTACAGCTTGAGATCTGAAGCCAGCATCCAGTTTGTAAAACAATCTAATCTAGAAAATAAGACTCAGTTTTCAGAGAGTCAGTAGATTCATTACCTCAGTGAAATAATATGGCTGCCATAGGATGACAAAAAACTGCACTTACCATTATATTAAACTTCTGCCTACAGAGGGGTTTTTTGGGCTTTTTTGTTTGTTTGTTTGTTTTTTTTTTTAATTATTGATAGCAAAGTTTGCATCCTTTTTATCACTCTTGATCCTGTTTTCTGCAGTAGAAGCAAAGAACAAAAACACAGTTGGAAAAATACCTGTGAAATTTTCTACAAGCATCATTTCTCCACTGCTGTCTCTTGAAAGAGAGGCAAAAGATGTCAGTTTTTGCTTTTCCAACATTGTTAATTTGTATCAAGCTGAGATGCCTTTGCTTCACATTTTTCTCCATGGAGAAGTGGGAAATTAATAGTATCTTGGAGTTGTATAAAGTAATATTTCATAAAATTAAAGTCAGTTTTCAACAGAGGCTATCACCAATATAAACTTAGAAGGACATTGAGGAGACCACTCTACATATCTCTGCTCCAGTCTTAAATTGAGAACTAGTTTTTACCAGCTGTATGCATTTCTTTCCTGAAATACTTATATTAATATTTCACTTTTTTCTCACTAAGAAGCAGAAATTTCTACAGACAAGAAAAACAAATGTTTTTTAGACACTGTTCAGAATTATGGGTTTTGTTTGGACAATAAAAAAAATGCTATACACTACATGCAAAAATACAAGGGAATGAATTGGTTTCTGTTAAAATAGAAGGAAGCACAGGGCCCTTTACTCATATTCTGCCTGTAAGCCATTCCCTTGACAAAAAGGTTTTGTGAAGGCATGGCTGGAAAACTGCAGACCTTACCAGAGATATACCAAATATCTGAGTTTTAAGAGTGAGCTTTTTTCTGAACTTTTTTTCATGAGAGCCCAGAGTCTTACCACAAGACAGAGTTCAGTGCTAGCTGTTGACCATTGGGTCCAAAAGCAGTACAGGTGTATAGACATGCTCTTGGCCAGTAGGTCTGGGAGCTGACATGGGATGCTGTGCCACAGCCGTAGGGATGTGGTTCTGGAACCTACAAAAGCCCAGCCACTGGCAATAGAATACTGGTGGTAGGTGCAGGGGTACTGAAAAAGTTTTCAAAAGTACATCAGATTACAATGGAGACTGTGTTTCCACATAAAGGTATTTATGAAACTGATGCCTATGACAAAGAAAGGAACATCATGCCTGTTTGTCTCAGAA
This sequence comes from Phaethornis superciliosus, assembly GCA_023637945.1. Classification (NCBI taxonomy): domain Eukaryota; kingdom Metazoa; phylum Chordata; class Aves; order Apodiformes; family Trochilidae; genus Phaethornis; species Phaethornis superciliosus. The sequence continues at coordinate 13,395,592 of JAJQWJ010000004.1, read as the reverse complement.
ATCTAGCCCAGTTAGTTCTTTAACACAATGAATAATATTATAAAATGCAATTGGACACAAGTAATTAAAAAAAAAGGAACTGAGTAATAATGTGCACTTGAATTATTTACAGAAATGTAGGGAGATCCATGTATAGAAAAATCTTCCGTAGGCCTAATTCAATTATTTGAGTTATAAAAAACGTCTAAATAGTAATTAAGGCAAGGATGACTCTCTAAATCTTCTATGCTTTCTAAACGAGAAACAGAATGCTAATCAGTATTCAGAAATTAACAGTCTTTCCTGCATTGCAGGTTACCCACCTGATAATCTCAGTCTCTTACGTGGCATGCTGGTTTGCATAATTACTGTTAATGAAGGAGTCCCTGGTGCAATGGCTTGCTTTATGAATTGTTCTGTCTAGATGTTATAAAACTTTCTGGTTAATGAAATTGGCTGATGACCTGCCTCAAAGAGAGATGGCATATGCATGTAAATCTGATTTGTGTCTAAGGAGGTAGAGTAAAAAAATTGTCACTAGTACTTGAATTAGTTTCCAGACAAAATCAAGTCCCATGGTAGAGCTCTTTGGCAAAGTGTGTTGATTCAAAGTTTTGCTGCTGTCCAAATATCATAAATATGCAATTTTTGTTTTATGGACTGGAAATAAGGAGAAGCAGGAGCTTCTTTTTAGGAAAAAGTCTCTGCTTTGGTAAATATCTTCATGCTAAGCTAATCTGTTTGTGGGGATTTAGAAACGCACCTGAGATATCCACTGTGGCCAGATAGGCTTAATTTTTCAAAATTAGTCAAAACAAATGATCATATTTCCTGAAAATAATTTATTCAGATATTTTGTGGAGTTTCCCAAAATAGTAAATATATCTTGATTTAAAAAAAAAAAAAGGCACAATGAATGAGAGAACAGTTTTTTTCCTAGCCACAGAAAGGTTGCACTAATTGCAGAGGCTCTGAATATGATGGCACTCATCTTAAAAAATGTTGCTTAACAGTGTATTGAACACTGTGGTTGTTTTGATATAGGAAATATTTTGCCACCATGCAGGCAGCTGTCTGTGTGGGGAGAGACAGCTTTCTACATTATTCCATCTCCTAAATTGATGCAGTTCAGCACGGGAGGGTTACAGGAACAAAGGCAGCTGTCAGGACTGAACTCCAGCAGCTACAGTCAAAGCTCTGAATCTGGAAGAAGTATTACCAAAGGTGAGAAAAGAAATGCAGGTTGTTAAAAAACATTCCCTACAGTTACTGTCTACATTGTAGTTCATTAAGTGAAATTTGATCCAGTCCTACAATCTAAGACAACTCCGAGCAGGGTTCCAGCTTTTACTTTTGGCCTTAGTTACAGAAATAAATGATTTTGTCTAGGGGATGCAGGAAGCATTTGAGGATATATGCTCCTGTTATTTGCAACCAACCTGTTTTAATGGCTTTCCAGGGATCGAAAGAAGTAGGCATGTCTTTTGTCACCAATACCTGTATGTAATTCTGGGTGCTGGCATAAGGCAGCAACAACCAAAGAGAAAAAATATGCTACAGGATAGAAACAAAAGATACATAAAATCTTCTTCCCTTGATAGCCTTCCCTTTATTCTATTTCAATGTCTACTGAATGAAAGTGTAATGCCTCCTGTATTCTGAGCAGTAATCTGACACTGAATAGGGTATTTTTGTCAGGTTACAGGATTTTTAAGATGCATGCCTCTGTATTAGTCGAGGAGCCTTTTATACTTGGGTGGGTACACACTGTCAGAACAAATGAAAGTTTGAGTGGAATCACGTCTGTGCTGGAAGAAACAGAATTTTTTCCTCTGAGCTCTTCATAGAGCTTCTACTTTACACCTTAATTTCCATGTTTAACATTCATTTGAAATTTTATATTCTAGTTTTAAGCTAAATTAAGAAGTTCAGTGTTTGTAAAGTGAAATATATAATGAGCTAAGTTCAAATTCAGTATCTTGCTCTACAGCTAAGGTATCTTTTACCTTGATTATTGTATCAGTACTCTGCAAACATTTGATTCTGATTTTATGGAGAATACCCCCAATTTCTCCCTCATTAGAAAGTACATCACCCTCACACAAGTCTAATCTGAGGTGAATTTAGCACTAGGCTTTTGAGGAGAAGCCCAATTATTTGTTGCTGAATTCAGAGCCAACAAATTTATATGAATTTATTCTTGTGTGTGGCTCCACACACATACAATAAGTAACCAGATACGAACTCAGTATACATTTATTACACATAAAGCTGCTTGTAAGTTTTCACCTCAACTGGGAGGCGAGTGAATGCATTTGAGGTAAGTATTGCACCACAGAAATGAGTTATGAAATTACAGGAGTTTAAAAAAATCCATCAGAAAGAAATGGAATAATTTAACCATCAGCTTAATCATGGAATACAGTGAATACATAACAGGTGAAGCAATCTTCATGTGATGCGGCAAATTCCTGTGCTGCAATGAAGTATATGCAGGAAACATATGCAAATGTTGTACAGACACAGAATGAAAACAGAATAGACATATAAGTAAGTAGATTTGTAAAACCAAGACTGTTTCTTTTCAGAGGAAAGAGTGGTTCTCTGTAGCAAAGCCATCTGTTACTGCAGGAGAACTAGTTAACTTTTCCAATATGCATTAAGAAGTGTGCACGTTCCTGCTTATGGGAATTATTACATACACATAGATAAAGTGCAAGGAAAATCAGTCAGGGTGTTGGATGTTTCTTTTTCTGTCATTGTATGTAGAATAATAGCAGGTAATATAACAGAAGATATAAAATAGCATATTCAGTGCAACAGAGTAGAAAAAACAGATTGTATATCTGTAACTACAATATCTTTATATGTGATAACTGGTTTTCATAATATGTTCTCACATATAAGTGAAAATTATTAGTGTGTATTGGTTACTTGATACCTAGTTCTTTCTTTTTACCATTTACATATGGGAACTCCCAACTCTTTTCTCATTGTCACATAAAACTTCACATATGCGTGAAGGTATATAGCATATGTGACTCTTCAAAAATATTTATGTTTAAACAGTTCATCTACAAAAGGCATATTTTAATATTGTAGATGATTAGGTGGTGCTTTATAGAAGTATACACGTCCCCCTTCAAGGCTTCTCTACAAAAAGCTTGTAGAAACTCTTATTGTTTCTGAGTATTTTGTAGATGCAGAACAGCATGCTAAGTACAGGGAGCCTCTCCTGAATCTCATTGCTCTTGAATTCAATGGATTCAACAGTGACAATTGAGACCTCTTTTTTGTGTGTGTAGATTAGATCAATAAAAGTAAAATGCTGTGAAAGCATCTGCTGTGACTGTTTTTGTCAGAAATCTTAATTGTAGATTCTTTTTGTCTTTTGCTGTACTTCTGTTACTCTCCTCTGACCTATAAAGGTCTTCTGAATTCAGTTAAGTAGGAACTAGCTGATAAGTAAATAGTGGACAGAGCAATCCTGCCCTGTGGTGTGCAAGTCATTGCTGCTGTTTAACCTGTCCTAGCTCAAATATCTGTTTTTTTTGTTTACTTAGTAGCAGTCATGAAGGATGGGAAACAAATCTGTAGAGTCATTAACAAAGCCCAAAACAAATCAAAAAATTTGTTTTCAGTGTCCTCAGCTCTCTGATATGCTGTCTTCCCCCTGAATTAAGAGCCAGCCTGCTAGTACAGTAGTCCTAAATCTGTAAATTTGTAAATTAAAATGTGGAAATGTGGAAAATCCAATATGGTAAACAACACACAAGACACATGTAACATGCAATTTAATGGATTGCATTGAATACAAGAGATAGTTGAGCAGGTGCTAGCTGGAGGCTGTCAGCCAACTCAGTAAGTTGTATTGGCATTAAGTTGTGGCAGAGTTTTGACTTTTATGTAAATCTGCAGAATTATACACTGCATTTAATATATTTTTTAAAGTTTTTAAGAGATCTGTATATTTTATGTTGTTAAGGATTTGTCATATTAGTCTGTTAACCTAGTTAAGGTGTAATTTACACTTCTTTCAGGTATCAGAGTCCCTTGATTGTGAAATCAATGAATATTTTGATCCAGGCTGTGCTTTTCCAGGGTATGATCTTTTGACATTCATTTACTGAATTAGAATATTAAACCAATAAAAAAGTTACTTATCAAGCTGAGCTGTTTTTATGAAGCTGGTAAAACTCTGAATATGGTTGGCTGCAAATGCCCTTTCTTGACTGCTCTTTAAATGCACTGAAGACAATTCCTTGTTATCCCTCATATGCAAAGGATATTAATCTGACATCAACATATACTTCATTTTTCCATTCCTTTCTTTCTGTTCCTGTCTCAAATGACTGACCATAGCCTATATATGACTATATTTTCTAGGGCCTCACTGCACTGATGCTCCAAGTTACAGCTGGTGAAGGCAATTATTTGAAGTACTGTATCCATATAGGAAATCTATACCAATCTGAAGTGGGTAAGATGCAGCCAACTGTTAACTGATGCACATTAGCTTTTGACATGCTTCTTCAGCACATGGTGCAACTAGAATTATTAGAGAGGGAAAAAAATTCACCCTACACCAACTGAACTTTTACCAGTGTCTTAGTAGACAGTTCAGCTTTTACTTTTATTTCTGCAGTTTTTGATATAACAAGAAAACCAGCATCATTTCCTTTCTGTTCAACTGAAGGACTTCTACCCTGAAATACAGAGTGCCCTATAGTGCCTTATCCACACTTTACCGTTGTTCCTTTTCTTGTTTGTCATCCTTCAGGAGAATGAGTTAGTTCAAGCCAGGTGACAATCTGGGGTGCTTAACTTATGCCTAGGAGCACACTTCTCTTGAGTTTCTGGGATAGTTTTTGAACTTCGCATGGTTTCAATGACAGTAAGTAAGAGAAAAAAAGGGGTAGAGCTTGTGTTTAATTTTTAAATTTTTGATATTAATATATTAATTCTTCTTTCACAAGACATAGGGACAAAATGAACTTGAAATCTGTATCTTTTTCTATCTATACTTTGTTTCAGCCAGTATGTGCTTTGAGTTATGAAAGAGAAAAGGGAGAAAAGGGAAAGGAAGAACAGCGTTTTATAGCCAACTCAAGTTTAATTTTGGGATAAGGTGGGGGACTCAGTAAATTTCAACATGAGTTACTATGGCAGCTTGGTCTGCATAGGGAAAAGAGTAGCCTGGGGACTCGGTGACTTCTTTAAAATTATGTCAGGCTATATTGAGAGAATTTGGCCTCAGCTCAGACCTGCAAAGTCTTAGAGAAGTGCCACTGCAAGACCTTTCTTTCTCTTCCTCCTAGCTCTGATCTTTCCCTCTTCCTACTGCAGTCCTACTGTAGAAATCCAAACCAGTAACCCCTCCACAGCAGATCTGCAGGGGAGGGCTGCAGTGCCACTGGAGGAGTGCCAGCTGTAAGCCAAGTAACCTGACAAGGGCAGCCATCCAAAAATGCTTTGCTAGTCTAGAGAAGCAGCTGAATTTCCCAAGCTTCATTCCTCAGCCTTTTTTGTCCCTGAAGATCTGACAAGCAGTTCTTACTGGGCTCTCCTTCCTCTGTGCGCACAACGCATTCCCACTTTGAAAATCTTGCTGAAAAGGAAAAACTTGTAATAGAGGAAAGGCTTGTAATAAAATGCTTGGGAAATGATTGCTGTTAAACACCTCTGAGGGAGCAATTCATTCTGCCACTGTACATAACATCACCTGCTGTACTGCTTCTGAAATCCTTGAGCTATTTTTGCTGCATAGAGGGAGAAATGAAAGGCAATATAAAGCATAGCAGACACTGATTAGTAAACTGATGTCTCAGCACCACTGAGACTAGATCAATTTCTCAGTCCACAGATAGGCTGGTTGCTTTATGAGCACTTAAAAAAATAGAAAATATAGTGCAGATAGGGTCAGAATGTGTATGGCGAAAGATAGTTCTCAGATTCTTTGTGCCAGACCAGTTTGAAATTAACCAGGGTAGCGCAGTTTCCACCAGGGACACTGAAGAACTACTGCTCATTCTGAGTATTTTTATTTATTTATTTATTTATTAATCACTCTTCCCTGCTTTGCCATCAGAATATTTTAGTTGAGAGGAGAGAAGGGATTTGATTTACTAATAGACTCAGAGACTTAATGTTCACAGCCTGAAGTATAGTTGCTCTCAATTACCAGGCTCTTTTTTGTCTACCTTCTATTTCAGATACCTTACTATCAGCATTTTCTACTTTCCTTTTTCATAATGCTTCTTAAGAAAAGCATCTAAAGTTCAGCAAGATACAATGCAGCACTATAGGATGGTCTGAAGTAAACTGCATAAAAGATTTCTCACCTTTCCTCTAATGACCTTCTTGCCTAACAAGTAACAGCCAAGCATTTGAAGATTTCACAGGTGAAATGAAAAAAGGAAAAATGCAGAAGAAAAGTAGTACCATTGCTCCTTGATGGGTGTTAGTTGATAGTGTGGCATCTGTCAACAGGTCAGTGTATACTTACCCTTTTTTCCCTAATAGCAACTCCCTTCCTTCTAAAAGGCAGTGAACCTGCTAGCAGACTCCTGGTGGTCCAATGAGGAGAAAATTGCTAATCCCCTTGACTGCAATCCTGAGGTGTTTCTGAGTAATGCTACGGCTTCTCAGATGAAAGGATGAAGTCTTGTCAAGAATGGGGAGGTCTAACTTCTTCAGTTGGTTGCTATGCCTAGAAAACCCTTTTCTAGACTAAAATTGGGCTGTGCTGGAGTCTGAAAAAAAAAAAAAAAAAAGAGGGAAACAGGCAACTGCTAGATTGTTTTATGGCACAGCCTTTTCATGGTATGTTTCCTAAACACAACTGTATGGCAATATGTAGAGCATATGGTACTACAATATGCTGGACTTAGATGCCAGCAAGAGAACCTTAACTTTACCGAATAAGCAGAAAAACTCCACAAACTCAAACTGGATAGCACAAGCCTTTATATGAAAAAGTTTCAGAGGCCATCTTTAATAGGATATTACCTCCTGTGCTGGGCTTCCAAGGGCTTAAAATGTTTTACTGTAGATTCTACCTGTAGCAATCTGGCCATTAGAATTACTCCAAACCAATGTCTAAAATTGCATCTGTCTCTTCAGACGACTATATTTTCTCATTGTTTATGAGTCTTAAAATGCAGTATCTTGTGCAAGTTTCATGAATTTGTTTAGCTTGTAAGAAGTTGATAAGAAAAGAAGTAATTCTTGGAAGAAAGGAATTATGACATACAATTCAATGAGCATATAAGAATTACAATTGATCTTTTTAAAAATAATTGAGACTGAAGCCTTTGTGATACAAAAAATATGAAGACTAACAATGTAAGTTTAAAGTGAAGATGATCAGTCTGCTAGAATTAGGAAATGGGTTTTCCTTCAAAGGCTACTTTCCTCTAGTGTGAAAGTGTCACACTGGAAATAACATTGATTTAAAATAACATCTTGCAAATGACATTGGCTAAAAACCTCAGCCGAGTAAACCAGCTGATTTTCTTTGTATCAAGGAAATCTAGCAGAAGAGAAGCTGTAGTGTTAATTACCAAGAGATAGGTTAGAGCTGAACCTGTTTCAATTTATATGAGTACTATGATCAGTGAACAGCTAAGGCCTTAGGCCAGAATATATCCTTCTCCATTTTAGAAATTAGTTGAGGCTGGAGTAATTAAGACAATCTCCCAAAGAATCCACATTTTGTGGGAACAGCTTGGGGTGTGTTTTTTTCCTATTATGTCTCCCTCAAGAGGCAAATCTCACCCTTCTTGGCTTCAAAATACTGATTTATCTTGCCAAGTATGGGATAACTGCACATAGTCTTGTAAAGCACAGGTGACAGCTGTACTACATATCTTGCTGATAGGACATGACACATGCAGTGATGTTCACATGCTAAAAATGAGATTTCATCACATGCTAAAAAAAAATCTCATATAGACAAGATGCACGTAAAAAAAGACAAATCAGTTAAGTTTATACGTCAGTCCCTCCATGGGCACCGCCTTGTTGTGAGGGAGAATCTTGCGTGCCCTCGTGAGGTTGGGAGCTCTGCTGGGGGGTCATATGCCTCCAGTAGGGTCTCCCATGGCAGACAGGTCACAACTGAAGGGTCAGACAAAGTGTGTCCATGGGCAGGATGGGCTCAGTAGTCTTCAGGCAGCCATCCTAGGAGAAGGACAACTCAGACTCCAAACCTGGGCAGATGGAGCTCGTTTAGTCCTGTAAGGCCATCCATCTGAGAGAAGGACACTCCAACCAAACCTAAATTCTGAGGACTTTGCTGTCACTGTCCAAGCTTGCTGGGCCCTGGCAGATGAACCTTAGGAGTAAAGGTTGGGGCCAGTTCCATGCATGCTGCACCTCACTTAAAACAGCCACTGGTCAGGTTTGGAGGGTGTACTCACACTTGTAAAGCCCCTGCAGTGACAGGAAAGGGTTGAAATGTCAGGGGAAAGGTGCACTGGAAGCCACAGACCCAACCCTGCATGCAGGCAGCTCAGGACATTGGTCATTTGAGACTGACCCAGGAGACGATAGTCTTGTTTGGCAGCACCATGACTGACCAAGCAGCCTTTTTCAAGGAGACCACTGTCTGCTCCACATGGAGAGGGGCCTAGAAAAGGTCACCTAACCAAAGCTCATCTCTACCCCCAACCTGGTTGTCTAACCACGGTCAATGGACATCTTCTGATGTGGTCAAGCAAAGACGAAGGGGCAAAACCAGCCTCTAAAGGTGTGTTCAGATTGACAATCTCATGTTGGAACATCAGAACCATGCTCGACACAGTGGACAGTGGGCATCCTGAGCATCATTCTGCTCTAATTGCCCACGAACTGTCATGACTTAACATCAACATTGCTGCTCTCAGTGAAGTTTGTCTTCAGGATGAAGGCAGTCTTAAAGAGCATGGTGCTGGCTACACTCTCTATTGGCAAACCCAAATCTGAAAGAGACCTCTCAGGAGTTAGCTTCATGATTAAAAATTGCATCGCCTCCAAACTTGAAAATTTGCCGACAGGTCATTCTGATTGTATTATTTCCTTAGGCCACCCACTACATGATATGCAACATGTTGTTCTCTTCAGTATGTATGCCTCAACCCTCCAAGCTGACCATGCAGAAAAAGTCAAATTCTATACCAACCTGCACCACCTCACCCAAAATGTTCCTGCAGGTGATAAGATCATAATCCTTGGTGACTTCAGTGCCAGAGTAGGAAAGAACTATGAAGCCAGGAAAGGAGTACTAGGCAAGCATGGTGTTGGTAACTGTAATGATATCGGATGTCGCCTGCTAGACGACATCCTGTTTTGTGCAGAGAAGCAAATCACCATCATGAACGCTGCCTTCCAACAGAAAGACAGCATAAAGACAACCTGGGTCCCTCTTGAGCCAAGCGCTGGCACCTCACTGACTGTGACTTAGTGCTCCAGGGAAATGTTGGTGATGTCTGTCATATCTGAGCGATGCCCAGTGCAGAATGTCATACAGAACAACTCCTTGTGTGATGCAAACTTACCCTTTACTTTAAGCCCAAACATAAGAGGGGTGGCATCCCAAGAGGTTCAAAGCTAATGATCTTCAAAAAGATACAGGGAAAGACAGCTTCCAGGTAAACCTTCAAACTTGACTTTTAGATCATCCCATAGATCCCTCTCCTGATGTGCTTTGGCAACACATTAAATACAGAATCCTGCAGTCCTCTGAAGAATTCCTAAGTTTCTCCTCAAAGAAAAACAAAGATTGGTTTGATGAAAACAACCTAGAGATTCAGGAATTGTTGACAAAGAAGAGAACCACTTACCGATCACCCCTTGCTCAGACATCTTGCCACTTAAGAAAAGCAGCTTTTAGTCTTGCGTGTGTTGGAGTAAACTCCAACAGAAACTTTGAGACATCCAGAATAAGCGGTGGATCAACCTAGCAGAAAAGACTGAACTATGTGCAGTTACGGGTAACCACAGAGGGCTCTATGAAGCGCTGAAAGCAGTGTATGGACCAACACACCAGGTTCAGAGCCCCGTACTCAGTGCAGATGGCCAAATGCTTCTCACAGATAAAACGTCCATCCTGAACTGATGGCCATGCACTCCATGCTAATTTTCACAAGCATCTTGTGAGTTGTTGGGAAGAAGGTGAATTACCACCAGATGTCTGTGATGTAGTTATCATCACCCTGTAGAAGAAGAAAGGTGAAAAGTCAAACTGCTCCAACTACTGAGGTATAACTCTGCTCTCCATTGCTGGAAAAATCCTTGCAAGAAAGCTTTTGAACAAATTGGCACCGCTTATGGTGCCAGTGGCAGAGGAAGTTCTACCTGAAAGCCAAAGTGGTTTCAGAGCCATATTGACTGCCATCAGTGCTCCACTCCGGCCTCCAGTCGGGAGACATGGAGACACCATCCATAGTGCTGCTGCCTCCTTTGAGAATGCACGTGGAATCAGTCTGGAGGAGAAAAGACAGCACAGAAAGAGCCGTGCCTTGGCTGTCCCCTCACAGGAGACTTTCTGCTGGGCCTTCTGCAGCCACACTGCCTGTCCCACATTGGCCTCATCAGCCATCAGTGTGCCTGCAGCAAGCTGGGGAGAGACCTTCTGAAAGCTTCATTTGTGAAGCCAAGCCATGAGATATATGTCAGTATTATAAAGCCACAGAAGATATGTGACCTTTGAACTCTTTGTGTCAGACTCATATCAACCATACAACTCCTTTCTGCATTTTATTCAGTCAAAGATGGATTATCCAAATTTTAATTTCCCAAGGAAGAAGATCTAAGACTCAGTGGTTGCTTTTCCATGACCCTTCCACTCTCCAGCATTCTTCGGAGTACTTTTCTTTGTAATATCCATTTCTACAGTGATAAATTAAATATTGTCTTTGTTCCTTATTACATAATTCCCATTTTAGTTCATGTTGTTTATCATGGTAACCACACCTAGCTTCTGGGTGCTGGAATCCTGTGAAATACAGTTTCTGAGGCTGATGAGAGGAAAAGAGGAGAACTTTACAGTGTAGGCAGAGGGATATCAAAGAAGGGTAAACAAGGAGGCTGGTATTTAGTTTTCCATTCATAACACCCATATTGTTGCAATTGCACTGCCAGTTCTGCCATCTGCTGAAACTTCCTTAAGGCAGGAATAGAATGTATTTTCTAATTTTTAGTGGGTGTTGCAGCAACAAATGAAGTAAAGTAGCTTTTGGAATAAATCTCAAGGATTTTGTCATGTGGGGCAAGTTCTGGAGGATTTAAGTTATAACTGTCATATGAAAAAGAAATGCAAGTTTGACTGATAGTTGCAACTGAGCAATCGGTAAAGGAGCTTATAGGGAACATCCCAGGCAGTCTTGGATCAGCCCTCACCCCAGGGAGCTCCACTGTGCGCAGGCAGCCCTGTTAGGCACTTTTCATAGATGCACTAATTAGCATTCTTGGCCAGAGTGTTGGGCAGTCTGTAGCAGGGGTGTTCCTAGGCTGTTCCTGCTGTGTAAAGAAGGTTATATACTGGTCACAAGCAGATGTTAAATACACAGAAGAAATGGTATCCCTGCTTATGAAGAAGGGGTCCCATAATACAGTTTTTTGTATGCAGCTGGAGATAATCAACAGAAAAAGATCACGTGCATGCTGGAGGAGCTGCACAGGACTGTAGGTGAGCTGAATCATAATAACTGACCAGAGCTACAGTTTGTCATGTCTCATCTAATTCTAAAGATGCTGCCACAAGGAAACATGTAATGGAGTCTCATGTCAGTATCTTGACAGCAAATGGCCTATGTATTTGAGAGCTTCAGTTTACTATGTAAATATAACCTACAGAAAAGGCCTTAATAAATCATTGTTTTGACGAACATTCTGTATGTTTGTGTCCGTATAAGACAGAGAGGTTCAAAAAGCTCTCTGTAAAAAAAAAAAAAAAAGCAAAGAGTACAAAAAAAGAGAGGTACTATATCCCCTCTTAGGTCAGAATAAAACTTGATCTAGTAAAACATGGATGAATTTCTTTCTGTTTTCACATTTGAGATAATTTGAATAGGTGGTAACCTCCACTGAGGAAGAATGATCCAGATGTCAGGGTGTTACCACAGGAGTCAGTATCATTCTCTGATTTATCACGTTCATAATTGTGACCTTCAACATGTTCTTCTGTATCTTGGATAGTATGGGCTGGATAAGTAACATCAATAGAAAAGTACCTCTGCAGGGAAAAGATTAATAGTACTAAAGAACTCCTTAATCTCTCAGACAAAAGCAAAATGAAGTCTAGAGTCTAGAAGTTCAAAGTAGAAATAAAAGGTGGAATTATTTGGAAGGTTTTTGGCTGTTTCACTGTTTCAAATGGTACACTTGCTTAATGAACAAAAAAAAAAGTGAGTTTTTTTGTTGGTTTTTTTTTTTTTTTTTGGTTTTTTTTGTTTTTTTAAAGGAAAAGCTAAGGAATATAGTCTATTCTCACAGCAACTCAAGCTATCACTTATTAAGTATTTTAGTGAAAGACGTCTTTAAATGCTGGATTTTTCTAAAGCCTGTGTTTTAGCCAGAGGAATCTTCCAACCATTTTGAGACCAGTTTTGTTAAAAATGACCTAAAGAAGTCAATTCTGCTGAAAGTAGCAAACCCCCATTTAAAACAATTTTTCTACTTACATATCCCTGCTTAACAGTTCTGGTTAAGCTGAGATATTAGCTAAACACAGCCACCTTCCCACTGACACTCCATTTATCATTACTTCAGACCTATTCTTATGCAAATTCTACCTTTCTGAAGTTAGGAAGGCAAGGATCTGAGAATGAAATGAGAATGACTTATCTACTTGATAAGAAATAGCAGTGTGCATCTTTGTAAAAGTTATAGTATCATCTGTCAATCTAATTTAATTTAAATAGAAGACCTTAAATTCTTTGTTTTTTCTAGAATAAACTGTAATCCAAAACGGGTGCCTTGGAATGTGAAGTATAGGGATAAAAAAAGAATGTTTCTCTATGAATGTAGATCTGAGGCTTTTGACACAATAAATGGTCTGGATTATGTAATTGGAGACAAAATAACTACACTCAAAAGTATTTGTCATTATTAATGAATGCAGAATATTGTGTTGACTAATATTCATGCAGCAAAATGTAGGAAGAATATAGATTAAGGAGAAATATAGAATATGCATATGGTGTTGAGTTTCCTCAGTTAACTTGATACATAAGGTAAAAGAGAAGAAAAGAGTGAATTTTGCATGTCAAATATTATTCAGAAAATTAATACAGATGTTGGTTTGCAAGTCGCATGCGTTAAATTATTCTGACATCCAGAAGATAATAGTCTATGGTTAGTAAATGAAACAGAAAAATATGCCTATAAGGGATTACATTCTAGAAGTATACAGCCAAATAAATGTAGGGCGTATATGTAGTATATATATATGGATGTGGAAATGGGACACCACGTAAGACCACTGTAGTTCCAGGTGCATGGGAAGAAAACAGGGTAGTTGAAAGGAGAGGTGCCTGGCAAGAAGAAAACCACATAAATAGTCAGTGTAAGTTTGCAGCTTAGTAACTACCAATTTCTGGTCATGAAAGCTGGAAAGACCTTATTAGTGGGGTACCTTTCCTTACCTTGAAATTTACTCAGTGGGGAAGAATTTCTTCTAAGTCAAAAAGATTTTCTATGTCATTTCTGTTGTATGTTTTGGTGCTTTGCAACTTGAATTTCCCCAGCCCCCTGCATCAGACATTTTGTGGTACAGTGCTGGTTTCTGGAGAAGCAAGTTCTCACAGGCTAGGTTTAAAACTTGCAAAGATGCAGAGGAAAGGAGTGACAGACAGTGAACTCGTATATTCTACAGCAAACTGGCTTTGTTGAGAAGGCTTCAATCCAAGTACTATAATGAGTTTTGGGGGGCTGAGTTTTCATTTGTGCTAAATCAACTTTCATCGTTCCAGCAGGTTAAAAGAGCCTTGAAGGGAATACAAATGCAATTTATGTTCAATTTAAAACCTTAGAATCTACAGGAGCTTTTTAAAATTATATCTGTATAATTGGAGAATATAGCCATTGGTGTATAATTGCTAACTTAATCTGTGGAATTGTGCTTTAATTGGTGACAAAAGCAAAACAGTCTACATTTTTAGTCCGCAAGTGTATCCAAACAGTCAAAATTAGAAGTTCTGGCATTGACTGTTCTGATCAAAAATAACCTAGCTTTCATTTCATTTACATGCATAATTGCATGCATTTTCATTAACATGCAAAAACTAACACAAGAGCTTCTTGGTTTTGGGACTTCCAAAAATGTGCTTATTTACACCATCTTCCCTTATTATTCTTGATCTTTCTGAAATATGACCTGATACTGTGCAGAGACCGTTGCCATCATGAAGCTGAACAGATTTATTTGTAGTTTCTTTCTCTTGTAAAAACAATTACGTACATAAACCACTCTTCTGAAAAGCACACTTTTCAAAGCACCTCCTATGCTGAATGATTCATAACTGTAGAGGAACTGAACAATAAGGTAAGAAGTACCCTGTGATTGTCCCAGTTCTCTTTGCCCAGCTCCTTCAGTGATGGTTTATACTTTACCCATCTTGGGCAGCAACAAAGAGAACTACCTATTTCAAATGTTTTTCCACTTCACTGTAATGTCTGAGATGAACAAGTACACCAAGCTTCTGCCTAGAGTTTAAAGCCTCTCGGTCAGGGGCTTTGAAATCTGTTAATGTTGTGAAGCTGGTGAACAGCATGGCAGAGTCTCAAACTCTATGTTTTTCACAATCCGGTTGAGTCACTTGATCCTGCAAAAGTATTTATGTTCTACAGTAATCTTTGAAACAATAATGTATGTGCTTTTCCACAGATTGCCAGCTTTAATTGTGGTCCTTTGTATTAAACTGCCTTTGCAGATTCCTGGCAATTTTCTTTGTGAAAAAAAGCACTCAAAGGTTACCTGTCTTTCTGAGATGTTTCTCCATTTGCTAAAACATTTTTGTACTGTTTTCCCTCTTTATCCAATAACTGCAGGGTACATAAAGCATATTTCCTCTGTATACAATTAAGCTAGTTATTTTCTTCTATTGAGCTGCATATTTCTGTTGAAGACATTGAAATGAAATGCTGAGTTTCACAAAGCTATTGCAGAGTACTAGAAAGACTTCTGTGGACCAAGAAAATGCTGATCTGTACTTGTTACTGAAGAACTGAATTATTATCATTCCAGTCAAGTAATTTAAACTGGCATGCTAATTTCCCTCCTGCAAAACTAGATTACTATTTTCATTGTCTAAGATGGTTAGAACTTGGGTCTCAAGAATTCTCTCTTACGCATTTGTACAACTCCTACCATAATCAATCTTAATTTACTTTGCTACAAGTTATAAAAAAATTTAGTATAAATTAGAAAGTATTTCACATATATATTGAAAAGTGAATATATAAGCAGTATGTACTGTATCAGTAATTTTTTATTAGCATTTAGAGCTGTGTAGGTATTTACATGCTCCATTCTTAATAAAAATGTATTTTTTTAAAAAAATATTTGTTCAACAAATATCTTTTAATTAGCTTTTTATTGAAGTTTATGAAACTTAAAGCAGAACATTTTTCTATTCTTTTAAAAAAATGCACAATAAAATATTTTTTCAATGTTAAAAAAGCCCTTATCTCAAAGAAACCCAAGAATACAATAAAAAAGGTGTCAATTAGAAATTTTACAGAGCAATATTATAAATTTCATGAGTTTGTCACATATTTCAACTAATTTTCATCCCTAATTTTCAAATATATTTTAACTAGATATCTTCAAACCATTCGCCTTCATCTGACTAAATGTGCTAGAATAGAAATATAATGCTCTGTGGAATGTTAGAATTGTAATATGTGTAGCAGCAACAGCATTTTTCACTTGAAGCTGGAATGACAAGAAATACACTGTATGTCCTGTATACACAAAAATCAGTGTCCACAACTAAGTTCTGACAGCAGTCAGGTATCAGCACTACCATTGAATACTACAATATGAAGCAAAGCAACACACACATTTTGGTACAGATTTGAGCAGCATCATCAAGGTACAGCAGACAGGTGGAATTCTGATCTTGATCTTACTAGGGTCAGAGATGCTTTTCAGGTTATTGGTCTTGACCACAGATGGCTTTCTGTGAGGGTGGCTGGTAATCAGCTCCCTTTTTCTCTCTGAGTGCATACATGTTTGTCAACACATCCACTCATCACACTGTCTTTGTACAAAGCTAATGGAGTTAGCTCCAAACAAAGTTTGGAGTAGTTAGACTCATAGAATCAGTCATAGAATGGTTAGGGTTGGAAGGCACATTAAAGATCATCAAGGTCAATCAACCTGCATAGGTTGATAGATCCTGCTAGATGAAGTTGCACAAGTCCTCCTCCAACCAGACCTTAAACACCTGCAGTGAGGGGGAATCAACAATGTCTCTAGGCAACCTGTTCCAGCATCTTATTACCCTCATGGTGAAGAAGTTCTTTCTTACATCTAACCTAAAACTACCCTCTTTCAGTTTAAAACCATTATCCCTTATTTTGTCACTACCCTTTCTAGTGAAAAGCCCTTTCCCATACTTCCTGTAGCCCCCTCTTCATCTACAGGAAGACAGCTACAAGGTCTTAGCTAGAAGAGCCTTCTTATCTCCAGGCTGAATAGCTCCAACTCTCTCAGCCTGTCTTTAACGTAGGGGTGCTTCAGCCCTTTGATCATCTTTGTGGCCCTTCTCTGGACCCTCTCCAACAGGTCTATATCTTTCCCATGTTGGAGGCTTCAAAGCTGTATGCAATATTTCATGTGAGGTCTCAAAAGAGGAGAGTAGAGGAGCAGAATCACCTCCCTTGCCCTGCTGGCCATACTTCTTTTGATGCAGTCCAGGATGCAGCTGGCCTTCTGAGAACGCACTGGATGCTCATGTTGAGCTTTTCACCTACTACTACCCCCACATCCTTTTCCTCATGGCTGGTCTCTATCCATTTTTCTACCAGCTTGTATTTGTGCCTGGGTTTACGCCAACCCAGGTGCAGGACCTTGTACTTCATAAGGCTGGCATGCATCCACCTGCCCAGACTGTCAATGTCCCTCTGGATGACCTGCCTTCCCTCTAGGATGTCAACCACACCACATGGCTTGGTATTGTCAGTGAAACTGCTGAAGATACACTCTATCCCACTGTCCATGTCTCCAACAAAGATGTTAAACAGCATTAGTCCCAGTGCTGACCCCTTGGGAAAACCACTGGTCACTTGGACACTGAACCATTGACTACAATTTTCCGGGTGCTGCCATTTAACCAATTACTTACCCACCTGTCAAATCCATGTCATGTCAGTTTGGAGACCAGGATGTTTTATGGGACAGTGTCAAATGCCTTGCACAAATCCAGGTAGATGACAAAAATTGCTCTGCCACTGTGTCTGTAGCCTTGCTGTAGATGGCCACCAAATTAGTCAGGCATGATTTGCCCTTAGTTAATGTCACTCAGTTTAATTGCTGGGCCAGAATTAAACCATGACAAATTGAGAGATGTAGCGGGATTGATGCCTGCATTCTCCACCAGATGCTCTCTATTAGTTCCTCTTCCCTCTCTGATAAAGAAAGCAGAGAGAATAAGGGAGAGAGACTTAGGGGTTGGAAACTAAACCACAGAGCTTTAATGAAACAGTAATGAGAAAAATGAAAAATTACGAAATATATCCAAATATACAGGAAAATTGATACCACGTTCCTCCTCCCCCCCACCCCCAACAATGCTCATGTCACCACTGAGGCTGCAGGGCAGCCCTGGAAAAGTCCACCAGTCCACTGTATCCACCAGGACCTGTGGATGGACCCCATCAGGTCCCATAGTCTTGTGCACCTTCTGGTTCTTTAGATCGTCATGAACCAGTTCTTCTCCTACAGTGGGGGATAATTTGTTCGCCCAGTCTCTGATTTCACCAGCTGTGGTCTTGGCAATGGAACTGGAGCACTTGCCAGGGAAGACTGATGGCACTGTGATAATGCCTTATGAGATACTACTTTCAGATGACAGAGATATTACTGCCTCAGAGAACTAAAACAGTCTGCATTTGGGACTTCAAATCCTAGCATGAACAGTGAATCCATTCTGGTTTCCTTAAAAAAGCATTACCCAGAATTTAAATTTTAAGCTGAAATGAAGAGAAACATGCAGGAACGTTTTCCTGTGTTCCCAAAATCTCAGACCCTAGGTGCAGCAGATGCAAGTACTAGGAAGAAAAAGAATTTTAGAATGGGTTAAAAAAAAATGCAGTTCTTTTTCCAAAAACTTGAACAATCTCAGATAGATTGACTTCAGATTTTTAAAACACATTGCTACAGTCTTGGCTAGATACATCTTATTTTTCTGTCTCATTCACTCTTCAAATCATGCTTTGTGTTGTTTGCTGTTTTGTGATGAGCTGTGATATGCAGGTCTGTGCTGCTAAACTCTGTAAGAATTGCTTGATGGATTACAGCTTGTAAACAATTTCCCCTCCAAAAGTCCATTTGAGTTGACTAAAGATAAGACATCAGTGTGTCAGGGTTTATTTTCTCCTAAGATATGTTGCTATTAAATTAAATCTTTTACATTTATTTCACATGTGAAATATGAGTGTCCTGGTATTAAAAAGGGGAGAGGGCACAGCAAGAGAAAGAGTATTCCTCTAATTATAAGGCATAAAACCTGTCAAAGAAAAGATACAGACCTCTCATCATATCACTTTTCCTTTCCTTCTTAACTATCTTTTTGGACGGTTTTTATGTCTTGATGATAGCTACTTAACTTCATGGACACATTTTTCTACCTGCATAACTTTCAAGCAAAATCTGGCTCCCAGAAGACAGGTTTAAATGATTCAAGAAGCATGTCATGTTGAGTAAGTTCAAACAGGTAAAGCATCTCAAGCAAGTTCAAGGCAAACATAGGACTGGAGGATTGGGATGATGTAGTCAATGCATGTGTGACAAAGACAAAGTATTAGTCTTGCTGGACAGATGGTCACCTACACAACATTTGATGTCAAACCTGCTGTGATCTGTCACTTGGGAGTGAGGTGTATGCTTTAGGTGGGTTTGATCCCATGTGTGATCGGTAACAGCATCAAGCACATCCTGCATGGTAGTTTGAACACCCTTTTACTGAAATTCATCTTCCTTGGCCTCAAAGATTTTTCTTGCATGAGGAATTTGTAGGACTTCTGAAACTCAATGGCTTTTTTCCCCCTCTAATTTGGGTGGGAATGTGCACATTCAGTACTCTTGAAGTAGTTGCTAACAAAATGTGTGTGGGTAGAAAGACTGAGGGAACGGAGGAACAGCAAGGTAAGAAGAGGGAGAAGGGTATTCCACTTGAATAAGAAGTTGAGCATACTAGGCTTTGCTTTACTGTTCCGATTTTATGGGAAATACAATTCTTGAAGGGCGAATTGTGATTTTGCAATTTTTTGTCAAGCTAGTCCTCTGCGATTTCACACAAGCTTACAGTGATCTGCAGCAGGACCATGTAGGGATGTTTTCTGAGATGTTGTCGAGACTTAAGTGACTTACACTCAAGAAAGGTGCATCTAGCCAGGCATGCATATGCAATACTACAATGTATGAATCCTTTGAAGTACCTCTTACCATGCTTATTTCTCATAGTGGCCTCTACTTTAGTTTCTTATTAATTGTTTTTTTTAAATTGAAGATGACTGAAAAATTGATTTACTAGACATCTGGGACCTGAATTATGAGCTTCACTGTTGTAAATGAGTAAGTTTCCAGGGTCACGTAGGAACTGATAATTACTAGAGGTCTGACTGAGGAAAAGTGCTGCATGAGATAGCTGTTTTCAGGACCAGGAGGCTGTGCTCTGTGGTGAAGATCTCTGATGGTCATCCTCACAGGGATGAGCTGTGTGACTTCAGTGGTAGTTCCCAAGCCATCCAATAATTCCAAATGTCTTTTCACAGCATGCATGATTGCATTGGGTTGCATGCTGCCATCATGAAGCTTGTTAGCCCATTATGTACATATGCTTTCATTATATACTGGAAACTCCTGTAAAACATAGTTAGCCAGTAATGTTATTTATCTTCATTTGCACTGTTATAGTTCTTTGAGATCTCCCTTGGAATAAGAATTGCCATTTATGTTTACTGAAGGCTGCTATGATGTAAATGGGACAGACAAGTAAATGGGAGGAAAATTCATTAGAGAAGGAAAGTTTTGATTGGAAGAGATTATGTGCCTGTCCAAGGCACAAAGCAACCTCTAATAGTATTTAAAACTTGAGATCTTCTTTTACTTGTGGTGGATATAGCTGGAATCCTACAGAAGCAGTTGATTTCAGTTCCCAGACAGCGAAAGCTGGAATTCTCTCCTACCAACACATCAGCAATTTCCCTCTGATAAAATATAGTATAAATCTTTGTGTATCTGTATATGCAGCTATAGATACAGACATGATCAGTGCCTACAGATAATATTTAATGAACCAAAAATATCCTGATCACAGATGGAAAATTTCTCATCATTTCAGCCTTGGATCATACCAGTCTTGATATTTTCAGAAGCACAGGTAAGTGCTCAGAAACTTTCTAAATTCAGTGAATATTTTTCTTCCAGTCTACTGTCAAGACCTTGGACTGCTGGATCTTTTTGACCTGTTCCTTAAGATCTTTTTCTTTTGTCCTGTCATTCTCTGACATTCATAAAAGTGAAATTCTATGTCTAAGCCAGCGATTATACATAAAAAGGGAATCATGGACTGTCAAGAAAATGACATTCTCTTATCCTGGTCACATTCTATATATGAAAGGTTTTTCAGCCCATTTCACATATTAATTTCTTTACTATGTTCAGTAATATTTTGCACTTAATGCAAAAACAAAGATCAAAAAGGAGTTTGGAATCATACAGGAAATAATATTGCCTGTAAAGTAACTTCTGAGACACATGGGCTGGAAATAATTTAAGCCAAAGGTGGGGTGGGAGGGGGCTGCCAAGGATTTCATTCAATAGCATAAGGGAATTGATAGAAGGGGATTCAGAAATGTGTGAGCTACTTATGACAGAAGAATTCAGGCAGATGGTTTGAAGCATCCAGATCTGAGTGATGAAAGTGTGATCATGCCACCTTCTCTTCCTGCACTCTCCTTCAAGTCACTTTGTACGTTTTCACTGATGAAGAAAAGAAATGGATGCTTTCTGACCTTTCCCAGCTACCCTGTAATTCCCAGGTTGTTAATATGAGGCACAAAGGTCAAGCACTTGCCCTGCAGTTCTGACAGTAGTGGCAGTCAATGTAAAGCGGTTTTAGTAGAGTCAGGTATTTCACTGCCTTTTGTGAACTAAAAATAAGTAATATTTTTCTCTGTTTCTGTTCCCATCTAACAGCTAAGGCTTTAGCTATGCACCAACAATAGTTTCCAGAGCATGCCAGCACTGTTATAAGTGATTAGTTACAAGGAAACACATAAGCTATGCTGGTATTGAGCGAATATGCATCCTGTGTGCGAAAGATGGCTTAATGCCATACATGGAAAAAATTTCCCATGGAAAACTAGAGCCTGCAAAAGGAAATGTGCATACGCTACAGATGGCTAGGTGATGAATTTGTAGCTTTATTCGTGCATCTTAGTCTGAAGCAGAGGTCAGGTCAGTCTCCCTGTTGCAGAGGTCAGAAAAATGGCAAACCAGCTTTATCTCTTGCTGGTGACAGACTGCATATGCAGATAGGGCCCTTGGGACATCATCCAGGCTTTTGTCCTCTTGATTTTAATGCAGGTGATGACCTTCAAAGAAATTAAAAGACAAAATATATGGAAACACATCTATTTCAAAAATTCTTCCTCTATAAACACCTACACAAATATATAAATAACATTTTCAAGATCAGGATTTCTTCTGTGTGTTTTTCTGACTCTCACAGAGTTCTGGTTAATAATACCATGTAAATGAAAGACTGTTGCTCTCGTACTGGTATTGAAATGATGTTATTTCTTCCTCTCACTGGATTTTTTGTAGTGTCTTAATTACAGTAAATTAGAATAATTAGAGTGAAATTGTATGAACCCTACAATTCCCTATGGCCTCTGTTGTGGTTTTTAGAATGATGATGAGTAGTACTATAAATCACCAATATATTCTTACAACCTTTTACTCTCTACAGCCAACTTTCTACTTCACGGTTTCGCTCTAAATGTAATTTTGTGCATTCAGTGTTAAGAATAATATCATGTAATATTTCATCAGCACAAAGAATGTTAATTAAGCATTTGATGAACCATATTCCAGATAAAACTCAGCAACTGTCATTTTCCTACTAATGGTTATCTTTGTTAACATAAAATGAAATAAGCTTCTGTAAAACATTCATAGACAAACTTCTAGCATATTACCCGCAGGAAAATAAAATAAAATAATAAAATCAGACAAGATGGAGTGTGCTTAAACTATAATGGCTATACAACAGAGCTGCACTCTGCAAGATTTGCAATAGGAGCTGATCTTCTTCCCATTCTGTTTAGGATTTTTATTTTGTTTTTTTAATTGAAAGCACACATACAATACCTCACTACCAGCAACAGTTCTTTTACAGTGCCATCACTGGATCACTATTTTAGCTAAATGCCTTCCAACATTATGCAACAAGGCTAACAATCTGTCACCTGAGATTAATTTGTCTCCTATTCGTTCCTGAAAGAGAGTAATTGTATTCAGAACACGGCTATATTTGTAAGGTTTCCTCCCTCAGTCTGTATTAGCACATACATTTTCCTGCATGTTCACAATATAAAGCTTGTGTCATTAATGTGCATTTTGCTACTGGAGCAGAATGTGGAAGGTTGTGTTGTAGCTTTGCTGCTATATGTAGAAGAAATTGAGAGAAATATTTTAGTTGCTGGCATGGTCTTTCATTCCTGACTTGAAGCTCTTTCCCAGTGAAGTGTCCCCCAGCATCATACTGTAGTCATCCTTATGCTGAAAAGGGCAATAACTAATGTAAAAAATACAGAAGGGGGACAGTAATAGTCCCTTATAAAGGATGTTTCTTTCCTAAAGGAAGCCAAGAAGGCAAACTATTTAGTGACAAACCCTGAAAAAAACAGAAGTGTGGTTGTGCCAGGGAACATCAAAGGAACCTCTCCAATTTTGGACATGCTGAAGATAAAAAATTGCAGGAAGACAGTACCCCAATTTTTGTATGCTGGTCATTAAACTGTGGTAACTTCAAGATCAGCCCAAACAGCTCAGAATGGGAAAACCCCAAAGCTGACTTACAGCTTTGTCAAAAAAATGGCAAAAGGAGATAGTACACCAGCAATTTTCCTTTCCATGCATTCTCATAAACACAGGAAAAAGAAGATACCCAAAGCTAAGCTGTGACAGTGTGTTTAAATCTAAGGTATGTGACATGACTTAACCTCTGGAACACATTCTTGTAGGTTTTTCTGCCAACTGAATCACAGGTGGATTCTAAAAGTAGACAATCACATGATGAATATGAATACAAGCATGATAAAATAAAAAAGAGAAGGGAAATATAAACTAAACTCCTTTGGAGAATAGCTTGATATAGTGGGTTGAGATAATGTCAAGCAGACCACTCACTAGTTCCTATGGTGGGCAATACAGGCTCTTTCCCTCTTTCAGCATGGTGTCCTCATCAAAGGAGGCAGTTGTCCATAAACTTTTCCAGTGTGAGTCCTTCCCATGGGATGCAGCTCTTCATGAACTTCTCCAGCATGGATCCTTCCCAGGGGCTGGACTTGTTCAGGAACAGGCTGGGTTGCCTATGAACTCACAAGGCCTGCCAGAAAACCTGCTCCAGCATGGGCTTCTTACTCCATGGGGCCACAGGTTTTGCCAAGGGCCTGCTCCAGCATGGGCTTCCCATGGGTACACATTGAGCTACATCCACCTGCCCAATTTTGGTTGCTCCACAATCTGCACGGGGATATCTGCTCCAACATGGATCTCCATGAGCTAGGTGGGAACAGGCTGCATCACCATGGTCTTCAGGGACTGCAGGGGAATCTCTGCTCCAGCACCTGAAGCACCTCCTGCCTCTCCTTCTTTACTGACCTGGGTGTCTGCAGAGTTGTTTCTTTCACATATTCCCACTCCTCTCTCTGGCTGCTTTTGAGCAGCAGTACTTTTATCCCCCCTTCATTACTCCAAAACTCCATTACTGCGACCTTTGCTGATAGATAGGCTTGGCTTTGGCCAGCAGTACGCAAGTCTTGGAACCAGCTGGTGTTGCCTCTGTCACACATGGAGGAAACTTCTGGCATCTTCTCACAGAAGCCATCCACTGTAGCCCTGCCCTCTCTCCTCCACAAGCCACCTCCCCCCACTACCAAAAGCTTGCCATACAAATCCAGTACACCATCTAAAGAGCATATGGGTACTTCATGTGCTATAGCAGATTGTAATTATGATTGGCATCACTCTTGCCCTTTAAATGACATCAAAACAATGACTGCTCTCCTTATTCCCTGATCATTCACAGAACATCTGTTCCAATAAAAGAGGTTGTCATTTCAGTTACAGTAGCTACTTCTAACGTTATAGACGATCTTCTATTAGTCAAATGGCATTATGACCCTGAAAGAAAAGAGCTTCTACAATAAAAACACAATCCATACAATGATTACTCACATTTTAAATAAACCTAATCTGACTGTGAACTTTTGCCCTCAATTTTCAGTTCTCATTACCTGAAGATGCATCCAAGCATGGAAAGGCTGAAAATGAGCTTGTGTTCCTTACTTTCTTCTTGGCTCTTCATTTAATATGTGATACAGGGTCAAAAGAAGGCACTGAATCCTAGAACTCTTACTTTAAAGTGTGTTTGAGCTTATTTAATGCTGACATTGAAAAAAAAGAGGAGCTCAAAAACCTCAAAATATAGGACAGATGTGGGTATGGACAATGCAGTGTTTTACTACTGCATCCATCCCCAGTTAACTGTAAGTCTTGAGGACATGAGCTGAAGACACTTTTGCTCACTTGTATGAGTTTAGTAATACACCACTATGATATTGGGATGGAATATAGAATGTCATAAACTATCGCGTGAACAGAACTACCAAGGGAGGTTTCTAGAAGCAGTGAATTTGAAACATGAATTCTTATCTGTATCTTTCATGTAATACTGTAGCTGGCTATGGATATGGAATCCATATCATTTCTTGCAGCTTAGCTTTTATAAATTTTTTTCAGCATTTAGTCCTTGATATGCACTCACATCAACTTCTTTTTTCATTCCATGGTATTTTTTTTGTTGTTGTTGTTTATTTTTTTTTTTATTTCGTATCATAATAACTCCTC
The DNA here is from genome assembly GCA_023637945.1 of Phaethornis superciliosus. Taxonomy (NCBI): domain Eukaryota; kingdom Metazoa; phylum Chordata; class Aves; order Apodiformes; family Trochilidae; genus Phaethornis; species Phaethornis superciliosus. The sequence continues at coordinate 13,370,268 of JAJQWJ010000004.1, read as the reverse complement.
TCACTGCAAGGAAAGATTTTCAGGACATTTTCCTCTCATTATTTAAAAATAAAACAATAACTTAAAAAAATGAATAAAAAAATAAATAAAAGACTGGCTAAATATGAAAAGATAGATTAGACCAGAATGTTCTGGTTACCAAGACTGAGAGTATGAGGCTTACTTTGTCTGAAAATAGGGACTTTAGTGAGGACTTTCATTTTTGAAAGCTGCTCCAGAGTCTTTCCTGCCTGGATGTTTAGGTTAGGTACTACAGTCTTGACTGACTTTGTCAGAAGCTGCCTGGGTCTCACCAGAAAGAGAGAAATCTGATGCAGGGTGGTGTGCAAAGTCAATAGAACAAAACCTCATGCGCACAGACACGTGCTTCTGCTCAGTCTAACTATCCAGTCAGCATGTGTGATAAGTTAAAAGGAAGCTGTTATCCATGCTGTTTCCTATCACTTTATTTTTTTCCTCTCTTTACTTCCAAAGCTGCCCTGTGCACCCTTCAGTGCAGACAGTGATCAGTGTTGTCAGTAATTCCATATTGCCAGAAACACTGGTGTTCCTGACCAATTAAGTCTCATAATCTGCATCGATCCTTAGTCAGTCCTGTTTTGAGATGCCCAACTGTGCAGTGTTTGTAAACCCTGAGTAAGTCTGTAAGTATCGATGTCTGCTCAGCTGTAAGAATCACTTGGGCTATGCTCTCTCCTGAGCTCCTGATTTTGTTCTCTGATGGATGAAAAGAAGAGCAGAATTTAAAAATGAGATCTATTTTGCCACAGAGAACAATATGCCATGAAAGGACATTATCACTTCTGATTTGTGTGCTGGCTGCCTGGAGTGCGATTGATCACTACTAAATCAAGGTATCATCCCTCTACTTGCTCAGATGCAATGTCTTTGAAGTACCCAGATTAAAGTGCCCTCTCCCCCCAGCTTCTTCTCCATCCTTCACAGCCTTCTGGATGTGCTTATGGATATAGGATATAAATTGACTCAGCAGCCAGACTATGGAATAAGAAATGCAAAGATACTCAGGTACTCTAAGGGAAAAAAAAACCCCAAAACCCAAACTATCAGCATTTCTAAATGTTTCAATGTTTCCCAGCCTTTTTTCCACAAGGAGAGTGGATTCTGCTCCCTCCCTGTTTTGCCAAGTCTAGACTAAAAGACGACTGCAGAGCACAGTCATGGGGATGAAGAATAACCATTTTTTTTTTAATCAAATAATGGAATCTGCTTGCAGCTACAGATAAGCAAGCATTTCGCACAGCAGCATATTGCAGCTGTTCATCCAAATATGCTGATTTTGATTCCTCTGTTAGAATGTAAAAAGAGAAACTAAAATAAAGAATGGGGTCTGCCCACCTTTGCAGACTACTGAAACTGACCATCTGCCTCTTTTCAAATTGACAGCCTCCAACCCTCAAGTTTCCAGAGTTTCATCTAAATTAAATAAAATTCATGTGATCAGATATGGTATAAACCACAGTGTATAGGCAATTGTGTTCCTTGAGCTATTACAGTTTATGAAAAAAAAAAGATTTTATTATAATGCTTATATATATGTATGCATCTCTGGCTGATAATGTCTTAAATTTATTGGTCAGTACTAAAGAAATTAAAAAGAAGTGCTGAGGAAACAGAATTATTAATTCCCTAAAATATACTATCAGAATAAAAGATTGGAATACAGAAGGGGACTAATTAAAATGAAGAGGAGATGACAGAGTAGATTCTTGCTTTTATAAAAATATGCACAAAAAGTGTGCAAAAAGAAAAGGATTTTGACTATGAATTCGTTTTTGGTATTTGAATGTTACTGAATAGTAAAGTGCTATTTTAAAAATAAGATTAGAATATATTTACCAAGTGTATTTAAATATCTTAATAGGTTTTATAGTCAAGTCTCTTGCCACTGGGTAGACTTTAGTCCACTGTACTAAATTTATACAATGAATTTTGAATTTATACAATGGGGAAAACGTGTTTTATAATGTGTCATTATTGCTTGTTGCCAGATGCCCAGACCTGGAGAATATTAATATCTTCCTATTAGTGTCTTCCTCCATCTTTGTGTACTGGAATTTCCTTTTTCAAGAAAGGAGATGATGGTCCTTGACCAGGTCACATTCTGGTATGTAAAAGGGGTGTGCTCTGAGTTTGGCTGGAGGTCAGGAATGGTACTGCTTCAGGCAGTGCTTTCCTTCTTTGTTTAATACAGCAATTGAAATATAAACTGTTAGTTTGAGCTGGTTTTGCAAGAATGGGGTATAGAGTTCTAAAAGCTTTGGAAAAATTTTTAAGCCTTATCTAAAGTCAGAGACAAATTGGGGCCAGTGGTGTCTGCTTGACTGCAGGTATTTGGCTGCTTTTTGACCCTGGACAGTATTAAAAGCAATGGATCACGCATAAGCTATTAATTTTTTACCTCATGAAGCATCTTCTTCAAAGCCTTTCTGAAATTTTGTACTGTCAGTTAACTCTTTCTAGTCTTTAATCTTTCTATATTTTATGTAGAGAGTCATTATCTTTTTCTAGTTCTCTTTGTACTAGAAATTACTTTAAATATGGAACATTTTTATTTATATAAGTGTAATAATTAAAATTATTTCCATGGTTACAGTAGAACAGTAGAACTGATCAGGAATGTAATTTTTTTCTTTTTTCTTCTTTTTTTTTTTCCCTTTTTCTTCTTTTTTTTTTCTTTTTTTTTCTTTTTTTTTCTTTGTTTCCTTTTTTTTTCCTTTCTTTCTTTTTTTTCCTTTTTTTTTTCTTTTTTTTCTTTTTTTTTTTTTTTTTTTTTTTTTTCCTGCCAAATATCAAATTAATTCCATGTAAAATTTCATTTCCCCCCAATAACCCCGTGTACTGATTTTTGAGGACAATTGCAGATGTCTAATAAATTCACATTTAATAAACTCTATCTGTGTAACTTTTGCACCAGCTTCAGGTGCAATTTTGTAGAAACTGTGAAACTGGTCCACTGACCAGTGGACTAGGTGGACTAATTTTAGGTGGACTAAAATCTGTGTCACCCTTAGTAAGAGGGTCCCAGGTAGAGGTGTGAGAAGTCAGATCCTGTTCGTTTATCTGAAGGCACTGGCTTTGCAGCAATGTCCAGGAGAAATATCTAGGATGTTAGAGCCTGGAATGTCACAAAGAACAGGCACAGGCTGAAACACAAGCTAAAGCCCTTTGGGGCGACGAGCAGAATGATGCAAATTGCTGCCCCCTTGTCTGGCTGCTTGGGTGGACCCACAGAGCTGAGTACTGAGAGGCAAAGGCAAGTCACATCCATGGATAAAAAACGCTTCCTGTTGTCACACTGTGCATAGGAAGGCAGAGGGAGGCAGCATGACCTTGTATCCATTGGGAATTAGAGTGCTTTGGGAGCTTTCATGAGCCAGTGGAAGCAGGACTGCGTGCTAGCACAGAAAGGGCTATCTGCTAGCAAGGAGAGAGGAGGAAAGCAGCATCGCCTGCAATACACATTTTCTTTACCTCTCTCCCTTGCACTTTGCAGCACCATGAGGGGTTGAACAGTGCAAGAAATACCCCTTTAGCTCTGAGGGTTTGCAGCTATTTCTCACTGCAAGAATGGGAGCTGCCAAAGGGGGTGTTCTCATGCCTACAGTGAGACAAAAAAAAATTGTACTGTTAAGAAAAACAAACAGAACCAATTCCTTCTACAAAAAAGCTGAAACTTAGACTTGTAATAACACAGAAATAGCTCAAGAAGAGGAAAAATGTCAAACACAGCAGTTGCACTGAACATAAGAGGTGGGATGAAGTGGTCTGGGGCAAGGGGAACACTTACTGTGGAAGACAGATATAGTAATGATTATTTAAATTCACATATTTCTCTAGTATGTCTGCAGATGTAGACAAGGTATAACCTCACAGCCAGGGAGAGCTTGCCAGAGGCATGACACAAAGAAATTCCCCTTATAAGCAAGAAGAAAACGCAAGGCACAATGCTTGAAAAGGGGTTTTAGTCGCAGTCTCTCACTGTGCTCTGTTTCATGAAGACACATGGCGGTTTTGTGGGAAAATTTTACTTTTTGTTGTATAGAACAGATGTGAACAAAGCAGTGAAATGCCAGGCATAGTGAGAGATGTGCAGTGTTCATCCTTGTCCGACTGTTCAGTAGGACCTCTCCACATGACTTTGTCCCTCACAAGCATCTTTCCCTCCCTCCCCTGCCACCCTCACCCCATGCACTTTGTCAGGTCTCAATAACTGTGAGCTAATAATAATAAAAAAAAAAAAAATAGGAGAAGCTTTCAGCTCCCTATACTACTGCAATTTTCACCAGGAATAGAGAAAAGAAAAAAGCAGACTCTGAAAGTCAGGGAGCTCAGTCAAATTCCCATAAACATGAAATGAAAAACCCTGACAAACACTTGCCAATGTTCGTTTCCAACCTCCTAATTTGATGAATTGTGTTCAAGCAGGTTCTGTTCTATCATCATGCCTCAGAAAATATCTCTTACTCATGAAAAGCAGCTACCTTTCCTCATTCTCCATATTGATGGAGAGAACTGGGGTTTCAAATGTGCAGCACCTTTCTCTCAACAGCCAGACTTTATCAGGCTTCTCCTTCATGTTCACCTGTGACTTCTTCCAAGCCTAAATGAGTGGCTGAAATTGGATTATGCTCAAAATAACACATTTTTGAGGAAACTGGAAACATGGGAAGAGGAGAAAGTGCCTCTCAACAATCTGCTGGCAAGATACAAACCCCCAATATGCTTGCATCTCTATGAAACAAGAAGAAAGGCATCTTAAAACCTTTCCTTGGAAGGGGTCCAGACAGATAATTGCTGGGAGCTGTCTCTGTATTTCCTAAAATGTTAAGCCTGTACTCAGCTGGCATTTTTCCTGATTTCTGGGCTTCTGTCTTTCAGTGGTTAGGAATTTATGTTTTAGAAAAAGAGACAAATTTTTGTGAGCAAACTGGCTCATGGTTTATTTTGAAAGAGATCAATAATATTACATAGATTTAGCAAGCAGTTTTTCTTCAAGAATGCTTTATTCCATGTGGTTTAGCCTGAAAAAAAGGTAAAATATGAGACTGGAATCACCATTTCCACTCATACTCCCAGATCACTACCTCTTAGAGCAGCATTTTACAGCTGTCTGGCTGCACTCTGTGAAGATAGATAGAAAGTATAGTATTTCTTAACAGTAAATTATGAGCTGTGAGGAAAGGCTATACGAGATAAATGCTGAAGTCCTCCTATCAAGATACACTCCTGATTCACTCAATCATACATAACCAGGTAGAATTATTAGTTTCTTATTTCTTTAACTTTCCGTGTATTAGCACAAGGTACTCCTTGAAGTATCCTGTTGCCTACCCACTTAAGCAGGTCTGTTTCCTGTGTTAATGAGACAAGTATAATTTTCTGATTAAAGGACTCAATCCTTCTCTGATTTTGAGTACTTATAACTTGCCACCTTAGGTAAAACTGAAGATATCCTATAGTTCTATAAAATTGGGCTGGATTTATTCAGAAATTTCCTTGTCCATTGATGTTTCAAGTCAGGTCTTCAGGTTAGAAGCACAACTTTATGCCCCAGTCTTCACTTCTCTGAGCAGCCATACTATAATAGCATGTATAAATATATTTATATGCTTGTATAAAAATTTCTTTTATACTAGATGTAACTGAATTTTCTTACACTTGAAAAATAGAGCTAGAAGAAGCACAGAATAACAGACAAGAATACAAACCCCACAGAGTTCTATATCTAGACCTGAAATAATTTTTGCCATTTTACTTCCTTGGTCATTACTTATGCCCAGACTGTTCTTTCTTCAGAAATATAAGTCCATGTGCTGATTTATAGCTTCTATAGGTGGTTAATTTTTGCCTCCTAATTGCATCTTGAATATGTTTCATAAGTAACTGCTTTCTGTCCAGATTCCAAAGACATTTCAGGAATTTTACTGTAAAGTCAGCAGTTGAGAGTGTGGAGAAAATGTCACTATAAACTTTTCAGTTGTACTTTACATATTTTCTGCCTCCTCCCAAAGAATTATGTTATCCACAGACCTTAAGTGCAATGAATCTGACTAGCATTCTATCTAACAACTAAAATGTTTTATATTATAAGCTGACTAGAAACTACTAAAAATACTCCACTGGAAACACACTTCACATTTTTTTTAACCCTCATAATTCTGGTGGTGATAAGATTACCATTTTTCTACCAAATATATGAGTAATAAAATATACACTCTTTCAATACCTTATCTAATTTCTCTTGAGATGAGCTTAAATATTAATAAAAAACCACAACAATTTTGGCAGGCAAATATGAGGTTTCACCTTCTAACCCTACCTCAGTGGAAATGTGTGTAGTTTTCTGTTTGTCTTTCAAGGCAGACTTTGCTCTCCAAAGTTGGATTAATGGCTCCGAATACATCCTAATGAATGAGCTTTACTGCAAGCATTTATCACCACACTATCTGAATCCTTCACCAGTATTAATTAATTTATCCATTATTTATGGATTGTGTTTAGAACTGTGGAGGCTGAAAGAAAATGCTGAAATCTCCTCTCCACTGTCTCCCATAATTACAGTCTAGCCCCACAGGGGAGTGGGAGATCAGATGGTAAGGCTGTGACTCTTTATTTCTGGAGAAAGCATCACAGACACAAAGCTGAGTTATATTGTCCATATTCTTCTGGTAAGTGGCAAGAGAAACCAGTGAGCAGAGCAGAAGGGTAGACAGGAAATTGAGGCACATGTGAAGTTTTTCAATGGATCAGAGGGATGGGAACATATGCAGCTAAAAATGGACCAAGCTTAATTTTTTGTTTTATATTTGGTAGGGATTTTCCTTTAGGGATTTCCCATGAGGATAACTTCTCACAAACAGATCATAACATTCCCATCACAAAAAGATATTTTTCCTAGCTTTACCCTGAAGAATATAAAAATCTTCAATATTTGTTCTTTTATTTTTCCTTTCTGAATCTCTGCTGCTGATTAACTGAGAAGATTCAAAGACTAGGAGTCTGGAATGCTCTCCTCCAGCAAAGGACAAACAGGTGCTGGTCTCTTCTCTTGGACTGTAATGATCTCTCGCATGTAGCAAGCAAATAGCTCACTTGATTTCACAAATTACACCACTACAGACATTTAACAGACATTTCATATTTAAATGAAAAAAATTCCTTGAACAAATAGCATTTTGTATCTGCATTATTTAAGAAGTTTACTCAGCATTTCCACTGAAGAGGCTCTGAAAGTTTAAGTACTTGAAAATCATCCAATCCATGACTACAATTTTTTCCAAGAAGAAGAGGATGGGGAAGCCTAAAATGAACTATGGATCAACTAGACTGATTTTTTTTATTTTTCTAACTTTTTTTTTGTATCCCAGCATGCCAACATGTCTAGTACACAATAGTGTCTTCCAGGGACTGAGCTCTGATTTTTATGCTGTACCTGTGAAATCAGTCATGTTTTGATCACAGACTGATAGAAACACAAAACCTTACCTTCAAAGTTATATCACTGGCTGTTGAATCTTTTTTTAGTATTTTAAAATTCCTTTTTACACTATGTTTTGTAAATCTCACAGAAGATACTGGGAATTTTTCCTGAGAAGCAATTGTAAAAGTGGGATTTCAGAAATATTAAAATACTGCATTTTGAGTGTTTTCTCTGATACTGGAGAACATTGAGTGTGAAATAATTATTTTTATGCAGTCATAAAAGTGAGATCTTCATTGGTCAAGCATAACTATGAATGATGTCATGTTTGTTTCGCTTGGGCTTATAGTAACCAAACATATTTCTCTTTAATCATCTTAGATTCTTATTATTGAAGTAAACTAATACATATGCATTGAATACTATTATTTCATAGGCTTCATACAGAAACAAAGGAATATTTTTTTTCTTTCCTCAAAAGTATGTGCTTGAGTAGCCCTTCATAACTCCTGGGCCCTTTTCTCAAACTTTTAGATTTCTTCCTCACAGGTGAACAAAAGCAGGCATTAACAATTTATGCCACCTACTTTTATTTTTCTCAGTAGCTCCTCTATTCATACTTAACATGCAGAAAGTATACATTATCCGAAGATGAAAGCCAACATTAGAGGAAAATATAATGTCACTCTATACAATAGTTTTTCTTCCAAATGGTGCTATTACAGGTGCTATTACAGGTGCTAAACGTGGTGATTGTGGCATTTTGTCTTCATGTTATCTGAGATCACTTTCTTCTCATGCAGGTGCAATGTACTAAAATGGGAATAGAAAATATTCTAATAAGAATAACATTTTATAGTCAGCTTGGGGATGGAGGAACAGTGCTGACTTTTTGTTCATTATAATGTCAGTTGTCTTGAATTCCTGACTGGCCAATTATTAAACCTCTACTGGAAAGCAGAGCAGGTGTTATGGCATGATTTGAGAAGTTAACACCCATCTGCCTGAAGTCCACCATGGTACCCTGAGGCTATGCTGTCCCTTCACTTCTGTTCCTTGCTTCCACAGTGGGGATCAGTAAATAAATCAAACTCAGATTGTAAGTAAGAATGTAGATAGCTGAAAAATATGCTGTAGATTCATATGTGTTATGGTCTGAGGTAGCTTCTCCAAAGTCAAAGGAAGAATTATAGTAACCAAACATATTTCTCTTTAATCATCTTAGATTCCTATTATTGAAGTAAACTAATACATACGCATTGAATACTATTATTTCACAGGCTTCATACAGAAACAAAGGAATATACTTCATTCATGAAGTACGTCTTCTCTATTCTTCACAGTCTGCCATGTTTTCTGATAATAAAATCCCAAGATACAAAATTCTAAATATATTGCATTTCAGATTTTTTTTTTTTTGGGTGTCAATTCTGAAAAAAGCTCATCAAATTCTTTCAAGAGAAAGAGAGCAAGAGGTATACTTTTTTGCAGGAGAGTTAGTCTTACTCCTACTTACATATAAACTTGAATCAGGCTCTTCCTGCTCCTTCTGTGGAAGCTCTTGCAGTATCTACTAAACTCTGTAATAAGTTGTTGAAGTTTATATTTTTCATCCATTAATTTTGTATATCTCTTGCCCTTCATATCTTGACTGCAGTAGGCTATGAGCTATATCTTTGTTTTTTCTAATCTCTGTCTTTGAGTAAGCTTAAGTCTCCAAGTGGATTATATCTCCCCAGTGCATAAAAGAAGGTAAATCCCTGTGCAGTCTCTTGTACCTCCTCCCTGGAATTGTTCTTCCACAGAATAAACTCTCTGTTTTCTCAGCCTTTCTGTTATGTTGTGAATCTGACTCAGCTGGGAAAAAAAAACAAAACCAGGGAAGGTTAGGCTGGATTACAAGGTCTGTGCAATCTCTGGATGATGAAAGAAATCCTTTTAGGGTAGATAAATGATTGCGAGGGTCTGATCACTGGGATAACTAAAGGTCTACATCAGTTACCTCAATGAAGTTAGTTATGCTTTTGTCCACTTTGAATTTAACACAATTCATACTTTGGGAGCATACAGTTTTTTAGGGAGTCGTTTTGGAAATGATTGGCTGCAATGCATGCTTTCAGTTAGCATTCCTGAAGCAGATTCCTGTCCAAACAGTGGCCTGGCAAACCTGCTTCTTTGCTGCACTTAATTTATGCAATTTAAGAAAGACCTAAGATGAACTCTGCTGCAACTCACCCCTGTCCTACCAAATTCTCTAAGTTCAGCATATGAGTGTACTAGAAAAAACCTAGTCTATGGTCTCCAGCTGTGTGAAACTACTAAAGATTACCATTAGCCTGGTTAGTGGTCCTAGGTTCTTACTGTGTGAAATGATATATTTGCACTTCCTCCTACTGAGATAAAATATGAAAATCCTTTTGGTAATTCTTGCAAAACAGATTATCTCTGCTGGTATAAACAAAAAATTAAATTTGTTGCTTTTTACAGAAGAAATTGCTAGTCATAATTTCTCTTGTCATCTTTTCTTTCTGGAAACCATGCTCTATAGACAACAAAAACTGCTAGTGCTAGCTAGCCAGAAAAGTTTTACAGTTGTGCCACTTCCACTCCTTGAGAAACCAAGAAGTTGTCTTGAATTTAAAGAAAAACTGTGACAGAGGGGAATTGTGTTAAAAAAAAAAAATTATTTTTTTCTCCCATATGGTTACTGCCAAATTTTATTAGCTTTTTTAAATGTAATTCAAGGCTGATGTAGGCAAACCAGACCATGAAATAATACCGTGTTATTTACTGATGCCTTAGGAAAATGAGCAATTTAAAATCTTATTCTAAAAATTAAGCCTGCATGCTTAAGAAAGATAAATTCAGAAGGGAAAAACCCAACAACCAAACAAAACAGAGCTTGACCATCCTATTTTTAGAGTAGAGAAAGCCTAAAAAGAATAATAATACACTGGTGAGCTACTGATCCAGAGAAAAACTGAGATACCTGTTACAAGAAAGACTAATTTTGTGATCTTTTTAGAGTAAAAGGAGAAAAATTCTGTCACATATAATATGGCGCACAGTGAGAAATATCTTCAGTCTCTGAATATTATCTTCATGGCCTGGAGAGCCCCTAAGCTTTGCTTGGAAAAGATGGAAATGAAGGTCTGCATTAAGCACGGTTATGCCCATGATAATTTGCAGTCACATTTGAACTGAAAACCAAGTGTTTTTTTGATAAAAGTGATGAGAATATGGGAAAACATTGTTTCTTCCATGAAATGCTAGGTTGTTATTGCTGCTGCAACTGATGAAGCCCAAATTGTTTTGTGTCTGTGTGCAGAACAGAGATGTCATGAGGCATGGAGATGCACAGCAGCCAGGGTCCTGCCAAGTGCCTGTAGTAGCCCACAGCATAAGTGAGAAATGCAAGTTACTTTGCTACTTTGCTGCCCTGATGTGTACCGTTAGTACATGTGGTGAGAATCTGCTTGTGCTTAACAGGAGCTAGCAGAATCAAGGGTATTTCTATTACTATAAGGAACCACTTTTGGTAGTGTGGAAAAACTGAAGGAAATAAGGAAAAATAAAATACCAATATGTTGTTGGGAGGAACTTGGTAGGAGGACGTGGGTGCAAGAGTGGCAAAAATGTGAGTTTGTACTCAGAAAGAATCGGGTCTAAGTTTTAAAATTAAGTAGGTAAAACCAGGATGACATAGAGACCTCCTGCTCTATAGACATGCTGTCCAGATTTGGTGCAGAGGGAAAGAGATTTCTGCTTCCATACTTACAGAACTGTAGTTCTCAGGTATATGATCTGTTTAGAATTTAGAGCTGTAATTAACAGCTCAATAATCAAGTATTATAGGCTGCATTATTATCTAAGTATTACGATTATTGAGATAATTTATTCTTTTGCTGCTCTACCAGTTTCCTAATGGTTTCCTCATTAATCAATAAATGTCTTCATCAATTGGTGCAAGTTAATATAGTTGTGGGAATGAGGTGCCTTGGATGTAAAGGAGTGTTGGAAAGAATGTTGTCTTTCAGCAGTCTTTGGGATTAAATATGTATCCCCTTGGGTGATCAGATGTGTTTCACAGAGCATGGATGGAGGGACTTAGTGCAACCTGAACAAGTTTGCTGATGACACCAAGCTATGTGGTGTGGAGAGAAAGGAGGCCATCCAGAGGGACCTTGACAGGTTTGAGGGATGGGCCCATGCATGACGTTCAATAAGGCCAAGTGAATGGTTTTGTTCATGGGCTGGGGCAATCCCAAGCACAGAAACACATAATGGATTGAGAGCAGCTCTGAGAAGACCTTGGGGATACTGGTTGACTAGAAGCTTGTAGTGTGAGCTTGCAGCCCATCAAGCCAACCGTGTCCTGAGTTGCACCAAACAAAGCACAGCCAGCAGGATGAGGGAGAGGATTCTCCCCCTGTACTCTGCTCTGGTGAGACCCCACCTGGAGTACTGTGTCCAGATCTTGAGTCCTCAGCACAGGAAAGGTCTGGAGCTCTTGCAGTGAGTCCAGAGGAGGGCCATGAAGATACTCAGAGGTCTGAAGCATCACTCCTATGAAAACAGGATGAAAAAGTTGGTGTTCAACAGGGAGAAAAGAAGGTACCAGGGACACCTTGGAGTCACCTTCCAATATCTGAAGGGGACCTACAGGAAAGCTAGAGAGGGACCTTTTATAAGGGCATGTAGTGATAGGCAAGAGATAAGTTTTAGGATGAAAGAGAGTAGATTTACATGACATATTAAGGTAGAAATTCTTTCCTGTGTGAGACCCGTGCTGCCCATGGAAGTTGTGGATGCACCAGTGACTACAAGGCCATGTTGGATAGGACTTAGAGTAATCTGGGCTAGTGGGAGGTGTCCCTGTCCATGCAGGGGGATTGGAACTAGATGATCATTACAGTCCTTTCCAATTCAAACCATGCTATGATTCCATGAAGTTCACCTTTTCTATGGTACCTCCTACTTGGCTGCCACAGTCAGGGACAAGCATAATCTAATATATGGCAAATTAAATCTAAGCCTTCACTGTTTAAGAGACTTATGGTGCTCTTAAGATCAAGATAACTTTTTGCCATGAACAAGCTACAGCTAATGATTCATTTGGGAATGAACACGAGCTCTCATTCAAGGCAGCACAAATAAAGCCTGAGTCAGTTCTTGTTCCTCAGGAAGTATTTTGCAGTACATTTCATTCAAGATCAGATGCTACATTATTCTGGGACTCCTTGTACCACTACTGTAATGATGATTGCCCTATGGAATTTACTAGCAGTGGCTAGAGGGGGTGTTACAATCCACCGGATGTAACAATATTCAGATCTTGGAAAAACGAAGTCCAACCATGAAGTGGTTGCAAACAGAAAGTTTTATTTGATAGACAACAAATAACACAAGCAAAGTGAAATGATGAAGTAAAGATAGGGCAATTAAGCTGACAGAGGAAGAGAGAGGGAAAAAGAAAGGTATCACCACCCGCAGTTACTGCAGTATTCTGAAGATCTTTCTTCCTGGGCTGGTGGTCTGATCCCAGACAGGGCAGTGGTCCAGTCCTAGGTGGCAACACTGGAGTTTCTTGTGATTCAAACTTTGTTTCTTATCTCGCCCCCACTGTAAGCACACCCTGGAGCTATTGTTTGGACTTGCCCTTATCTAGCCTGACAATCCTTAGCCCGTTGGTAGCCAGCTGGCCAGGGACGTCTCCTGGCTTTATCTGGGAGAGACCCCTCACCTGACTTTTGCTGTCACTCTGCTAATCAGGAGCCAGCGTCCAACATTCCACCTGACAATTGTTGTTTGAGGCAAAAAATAATTCTGCTGAATGGAACCTCATAGAGGGAAACTCAGTTGGTGGGACATGAGGTGGCTGCTGGCTTCACCTTTTTCTCCTTTGTGTTATCTAGGGGGTGACCTGCTCTGTCTTTACCTGCTTCCTTAAAACCCTTACAGTGTCAATTCTGCTCTTTCTGAGTAAAAATGTGTTACCTGTGTGAAATGCTTCAGTCAGGTGTTTTTTTGTTTGTTTGTTTTTTGGTTTTTGTTTTTTTGTTGGTTTTTTTTTAATGTTTTAAAGACACAATTTGTGATTTGTACAGAGAACAAAGGATGGGATAATTGAAGTAAAGAGAGGTTTTGGAGAATTACTTGAAAGAGAAGAAGAAATGCATTTTTGCTGTAAGGTGGCTGTCCATAATATCCTTTCTACTAGATATTCTTGGGATTAGAATGCTAGGACACTTATCTTGCTGCATTGACAGTCTTCTTTAAATATTACTTGCAATGACATTAATTAGTAAATTTATATACAATGCTGGTTTCAATGCATGTGTTTGCCTTACATGTGGCAAACATAAGGCATGTGCCTTAATGTTTTGTGTACAGCAAGAAAAAAACCTCTGGCCAAAAAATGCTTGTTGTTGGCAGCATCAGTCTCAGGTAAGCACACGTGAATTTGTACTTATATTCTGCTTTAGCCTCTGCTGTTTGGATTTTGCACATCCTTTTTAAATCCATAAATGCCAAGAAAAGAGAGGAGCTGTGAGATGTGCCCTGTTGATTTATAATCTGGAGCATTTTCAGATGAGATGGAAAACATAACCACAGCTACCAGGGTGTTTATGCAGAGACCAAATATAAGAGGCAGAACAAGTATATGTGGCTCAGAATTGTTATCTTTTGATGTTCTGTGTCAACATGAGGTTTCACCTCAACTCTTTGAAATTCAAGTTTTTTTCACTAAAAATATTTTTTAAATTATTTTTAATTTGTTTTGTTTTTTAAAGTGCCATCTTTAACTTCTGATCTCAACAGATGCTTTTGCTTGGGTTTATCTGCTGCCTTCTGCTTGATACCACTTTGTACCAGAACATCCTAGAATTGAGACATGATCCTCACTAAGCAGCTTCATTTTAAATTTGTCTTAAATACAGAAGAAAAATTGGTTCAGCTTTATGGTTAAGTAGTTGAATTTGATCTTATGGGCCAACTCATCACAGAAAAAAGGAAAACAAATTTTTAGACATCTTGGATTTTCATAGGGGGTATAAAAACCTTCATGTCATTCAGCTGCATCTCATTGCAAAATTTTACAGCCAAACTTTCTGAGACTCCTCTGATTAAGTCCATGGCACATTAGTGGAAGTATCTCACTTGGACATGACTAAATTAAGCTAGTGATAGAGAAAGAAGAATTTAAAGATTGTGTTTAAACACATATTTTATGGGAGAGAGAGTGGTAAGAACTGAAATGAGAAAGTCAGCCATTAAAGAGCAAATAAAAAAAGTAGGTGGAACATAAAGTGAGGGGTCACTATGTGTGCATAAACATATGTATTGATTCAATGTGCTGCAGTGGTTAATTAGAGACTTAGTGACTTAATTTATTAACTGTAGACCAGCTAACAACCAGCTATTTGGTGAAGAATATTCACAACTGAATCATATGCACAGTGTGAAGATATCAAGAATCACATCAGAAATGTTATCAAAAAGCTCTGTAGATTTTGGAAGTCTTTTACTTTTTTTTCTGCGTCAAAAAGAATATTTTTTGTAAAGTGGAACAAAAAATAGTACATTTTAAGTATTTATACGTACTGGCTTATTATCCTTTCATGATGGTTTTCATTCAGCTGTAATGATAATAGAAGTCTGGACTTTGCATGACAAGAATTGCTCTTAATGACTGACATTATTTGTATAGCATTTGGCCTCTTCTATATTTTTTAAAATTCTTAATGCAATCTTTGATAACAAAAGAAGATAGTTATATGAGACCTCACAGTGTTATTTACTTCTGCTAGAATGAGGATCATGTATAAATTGTTTAAGCATTTTCTTTGTGCTTCTGTGTAATTACTAAATATTATAAAAATCTCTTTGACACAGTAAAAGCAAATATCATCCTTCCCCTTTAATCCAAATGGCTGTCCACAAGGCAGTAAATTCTGCCTTCAAACACTGAATTTGTGATTCTTGCTTCATACTTTTTCTTAGCTAAAATACACACGCCATAAAATTCAGAGCTTGGCCTCTCTTACAATCAATGAAATACTTCAACCTCTGGATGACCTAGCTCTGATCTGCTATCAGCCCTAGGCAGCTTCTCTGTTTGTAGCTCTCTTAAATAAGTAAAATAGCATAAAATAGCAGTGAATCTGAATGCCTGAAAAAACTCAGTAAGCTCCTTTTATCTTTGATTGGATTAATTTGAGGACATCTGTATAACGGTATTTGAAGCAAAAAGCTTGAATATAGGAGATGGTGTATGACTGATTGGGGTAGAAGCAGATCTGTGTTTATCAGCACATCTGGGTTTTTTTATTTATTTTGTTTTGAATTGTTTTTAAATTTTATTTTATTTTTTCATTTTCATAGAATAATATAATCATAGGATTTTCAGGGTTGGAAGGGACTTTTAAGATTGCCTTGTTCCAACCCTGTGCCATGGGCAGGGATACCTCCCGCTAGATCAGGTTGCTCAGAGCCCTGTCCAGCCTGGCCTTAAAAACTTCCAGGGATGGGGTTTCCACCACCTCTCTAGTCCTATCACTACTGACATCCTAACAAGTCCCTCCCCAGCTTTCTTGTAGCCCCCTCAGATACTGGAAGGCTACAATAAGGTCTCCCCAGAGCCTTCTCCTCTCCAGACTGAACAACCCCAACTCTCTCAGTCTGTCTTCACAGCAGAGGTGCTCCAGCCCTCTGATCATTGTTGGGGCCCTTCTCTGGACACACTCCAGCACATCCATGTCCCTCCTGTAAAAGAGGCTCCAGAACTGGACACAGTACTCCAGGTGGGGTCTCATGAAAGCAGAGCAGAGGGGGAGAATCACCTTCCTCGACCTGCTGGCCACGCTTCTCTTGATGCAGCCAAGGATCTGGTTGGCTTTCTGGGCTGCAAGATGGCTCATGTTGAACTTCTCATCCGCCAGCACCCCCAAGTCCTTTTCCTTGGGGCTGCTCTCAAGCCATTCACTGCCCAGCCTATATCAGTGCTTGGGATTGCCTTGACCGGGGTGCAGGACCATGCACTTGGTCTTATTAAAGTTCATGAGGCTGGCATGAGCCCAACTCTCCAGCCTGTCAAGGTCCCTCCGGATGGCATCCCTTCCCTTCAGCCTGTCAGCTGCACCACACAGCTTGGTGTCATCAGAGAACTTGCTGAGGGTGCACTCAATGCCACCATCCGTTGCCAACAGAGATGTTAAACAGGACCATTCAAACTGATCCTTGAGGGACTCCACTTGTCACTGGCCTCCACTTGGACATGGACCCACTGACAGCCACTCTTGAGGTGTGGCCATCAAGCCAGTTCTTAGTCCACAGAGTGGTCCATCTGTCAAACCCATGTTTTACCAGCTTGGAGACCAGGATGTCATGTGGGGACGATGTCTAAGGCTTTACTCAGGTACAGGTAAATGATGTTGGTTGTCTATGGATGTTGTGACCTTTCATAGAAGGCCACAAGGTTTGTCAGGCATGATTTGCCCTTGATGAAGCTGTGTTGATCATACCCAGTCACCTCTTCATTACTCTTCTGCTCCAGCAGTGCCTCCAGGAGGATATGCTCCATGATCTTACCAGGCACAGAGGTGAGACTGACCAGCCTGTAGTTGTCTGGATCTTCCTTCTTTCCCTCTTTGAAAATGGGGTTGTTTCACCTTTTCCAGTCAGTGGGGACTTCCCCAGACTGACATGACTTTTGGAATATAATAGACAGTAGTTTAGCAACCACATCTGCTTTTATTCATTATTGGTAGAGCTGTTGAAACTCCCTCTTTCCCCGCCTTTAATTTGAGAGAGACTGACGAGAGAGATCTCTTTCTTGGGGCTTCACAGTATCTGATAGAGCTCTTGAGCTCAGGAGGTGATTCATCCCTCTGCTGCTCTTAAGAAAAGGGATGAAATGTACTGATAACTCCTTCTTCTCTTCTCTCACTGTGCGCGACAGTCCTTTTTATTCATATTTTGAAATTTCTGCATAGGAGCCACTGGACCAATGCTGAAATCAGTGAAATTTTGCTACATTGGGCTAGTTAGCATTTTGTCCATAGTTACATGCAGGTAAAGAGGAATCTTTGAGTGATTATTTTTGGCTAATAATATCAATTAGCTGGAAGAGTTGTGCAATTCAGATTAGATTTGGTGTCGGGGAAGCTAGAGGGTCTTGGCTGGCGACACGCGAAGTGCAGAAAAGAGGGAGTAAGGTGGGAGCTCCCCTGGGTTGTAAAGATCAGAAGTATTAAGTCCCAGGTCTGCAAAGTTCAGAGATGAGCTTTAAACCTGAGTCTCTCTTAACGCAGCAGAATGCCTGGATTTCAGCTCTTTCCTCTCACCAGATGAAAAAAGAGTTACTGCTACAGAATGGATCATTCTCCAAATCTACTTTTCTGTAAGTAAGGCAATGAAGGGACCTCAATTTTCCACATTAACTGGATTATTGCATCTACCCCTCAAAGCACTGACTGCGGAGGCCCTTGTCCTTATCCTCTGAGACAGCAGCTCCTCTTTATAAAGCTGAAATTATCAATTTATCCAGTAATAATAGGTTAACAATATCTTTTACACTTTAACGATATGACTTACATTCAGCTAGCCCTAAATTGTGCTGATTTCAGAGTGCTAATTATACAGCTGAAATCAGTTAAGAACTTGCATAGTTTACACCTGATGTCTTTAGTCAGTACCCTACAAGGCTGTTTGTCCTACCCTATGACAGTTGTTTTAATTTATCTTCCTCTGTAAAAGTCTCATTTCTCTATGTATTTAAAAAGGATGATGGCTGATGAGATCAAACTGATTCATAACTCTTGGAAATTTCCAGCATGATGCACTTTGGCCCAGCACCTAAAGAAAGTCTGAAATTGGCCTTTTTCAGGATGAAGCTTCAGTGGCCACTTCAACAATCCATTACACCCAGGATTAGCTGTAATTCAGTAAATCCAGAGAGATTAGTTCTCCTCAAATTCACCTCTTGTGTGTGATGTCACCAGAATGGTACCAGCATGACAGAAGGAGCTGTTTGTATCTCTGTGTCCTAACCACAATGCCAATAATTAGTTTCCCTTTTTCTAATGTTTCCTTCTTATTACTCCATTCTGTTCCCAATATAAGGCAGATGTTGGACATTCATTGAACAATACTGGATTCAAAGACAAGAGCAGGAAAATGAACAGACTTCTGCCCTCAAAATGAACACTGACAGTTGCTTCGGCTAACAGAGCTGACTGGCCACTCAGGGAAAAGCTGCTGTGATTTGCAAGGTCTCACTGACTCGGATGTTGTTACCCATCCCAAAGCTGTTTGGAGGCATTGCTTCTCGGCCCGGCAAACCCTTCCTCCAGCAGATGGCATTCGTAGCTCATTTCTCCCCAGTATTCACCAGATCCTACCGAGGGTGCCAGGACCCAGTCAAAGCTCTCTTCATTTGCCTGTTTCAGCTATACCAAAACTGGTAATCCAAGCATCAGTGTTTTATAAAATAATAAAGGTAAACAAAAAAAAGCTGTAAAGGCATATGTCCTGAAAATTTTGAGCTCTTTGTCTTAAAATAAAGGCCTTGGGCTGCTATCACTTTTATTTTCTAATTCACTGCCTTCCAAATGGATTTTCAGGAAAATAAAAATTTTTTGTGAAACCCACATGTATGTGTGCATGTGTGCTATTACAAAACAAATGTAATTTTCCTTTTTTCTTCTTTCTCCAGTCTGGAGAACTGCTGCTAAATCTTACATCATATAATATACAGTGTCGCAGAAAAGTTATTTGTCTCTAAATAGTCAGGATATTAATCACAGAAAATAATAATAAGCATAAAACAATAATAAGAACAGCAAACTTTAGAGATTATGGTACATTTACTTTGCTTATCCTGACAGACAAAGTCCCTCTGAGCTTCCATTAAGGCCTACCTTATATTTTTTTCAACAAGCTCCATGATGACAAGGTTGCATACTCTAATTAAGACTTTCCAATAGTAAAAGTGAGTATTATTACTGCTGTGGAACTTCATTTTTCTGTTTCAAGGACTCTGGAAATTGAAAACAGAGGACTACTGGCTTCAACTTGTGACAGATATGGAACTGTGTATGAAATCACCATCTTAAAATATTTTGTACAATTTGATTTTATTACTTTCTAATAAATATTAATTCATCCTCCCAGTTTTTTAAGGAAAACAAAGACTTACCATAGGCATAATTCATGCACATACAGAAGCAATAGCTCAGAGCCCTGTCAGATTCAAATTAAAAACACTAGAAAGGATAACTTAGCTAGAATAGCTACTGCACTATGTGAATACAGAGTGAGGGAAAAATTATCCCAAACTTTAATACAATTCAATCTATCTACAGATTGCCGCACCTTATTCAAAGTTAGGAGTACGTGCAAACTATGGTGTTAATTACAAGTGTTCCTACCAAGGGTCTCTCAAAGTGCTTTAGTGTTTTCAAGTAGTGGGAAAAGAAGTTCCCAGGTGTGCTTGCATGAAGGAGTAATGCAGCTAGGAAAAGATGTACAGAGGTATTGCAGAGGTGGTATTTTGGTCAAAATAATAGATGATTAAAGAAACTACTAATGTATTACAGGGATTTGCCATTGTCCAACACTATTTCAAATCTATCCCTCTTTGGTACTGGCTAAGAAGTATTGGCAGCTGCTGACCATTTATGTGGTGTCTGTGAATTGAGTTGTCTTTAATTAAGTTTTTGATGCAGATGTCAGTGTCGCATGCAGCAGGAATACAAGTGGCAGAGGCCAGAATTTCCTGACAGAATCCTCAGAGAAAGCCATAGATTTGCAGTTAGACACTAGGCTGCTAGTCTTACACTTGAATGATCTGGATGTTGTTCTTTCATGTGTCATGCCCTCTTCAGCTGACTGGGGAAAGTGATTTTATATTTCTTTGCTTCAATTCCTGACTTACAGCTTGCCCATATTATGTTTTTTTGCTTGAAAAGGATTCAATACCTGTTTTTCTGGCACAACCCACTGTAATACCCATAGTGAGTACCTCACTGTGTCTAAAGAAAAGTTTCCTGCTCAGGAGAAAATTACACATGTGGTTATTATATTTAAAAAGGGAAGAGAAGACCTGGATTTCTAAGGCCTTTCTACAGAATCAGTCTAGTAAAGTCAAAGGAGGTGCCCATGTGATCAGATTAGTTTACATTATTTTTTTTTACCACTTTCTCATAGTAATGAATTCTATTAGAGGGTAATATAAAGTGTTTGGAAACTGGAGGGAAATTTTCAGTTATTTATTTCTAGCCCAGAAGCCATCAACATTTTATCAACAAATCAAATATTTTAATTGTCTTTTTGCATCATTCCATGCCTTACAAAAATGTTAAAATGCACTGCATTGTTGTAGCTGGATATTAGTGGGATACAAAGAGTACTTTTCTGTATGTTGCAGTCTGTACTCATCTTGAAGGCCCCACCTCAATCCCAACAGCCCCTGCTGTCAGGGTAGTCAGATGTCAGAGGAATTGAACAGTTGAATCTTTGGAGTTTTGTCATTAACTTTCATTTGTGAAATATACAACCTCTGGGTAGAGGCTTTATGTGATTTTTTTTTTTTTAATTATTGTTTTTTCCCCAGGTGATAAAGGAGACATCACACAAAACCCTAGCTTAGTTGGCAGGCTGAGAATGACTGTCGTGAGAACCTGGATGTAAACTGGACTATCAAAATCAAATAACTTGGCAAACCTGGGAGCAACGTCTCACTTATACTCTTCCCAGCTGCCTAAGAAAAGTTCTTGAAGCTGCTTTAGCATTTTTGCTATCAAGGATGAAAGAAAAGACGTAAGCCTGGTGAAAGACTTTTAGGAAGAAGTCAGAGAGTTGTTTCTCCTCACACGCCTTTGTTACAATGTACAAATTACAATTTTATATTTCCTGTGCTTATTTTGTATATGTTACATATAAGGAATATATCTGATTCACATATTAACTTAAATGTTTGACTTCAGGAATTTTCTGTCTTTGTGATTTGAAAAAGGAGGTTAGAGGAAAACTGTCAAATGCCATTTGGAGGTCATTACCCTTGAGGATGTGATGAGACAGCTGTCTTCCACAGTACTGCTCTACTCTTATGGCTGAGTAATTGGCCTATCTCTGATCTCTACATAGTCTAACTTTTTTGTCTTCCAGTTTTTCATATATTGTTTCCTCTTTTCTATACAGTTTTGCTGTACCAAAGACTTTTTCCTTACAAGACAGAGCCACTCTTGCAGTTGCTGTAGTAATTCCAATGCCCTTATTCAAATATTCTTATAATGATTTGTAGCTGGTACACATTTGGAGGGTATTCTCCTTTGTTACTTATCTGAACAACTAATTCAGGATGAGTACAGAAAATGCTTTTTGCTATGTTTGCTGCTGATGTGTTGCTTTCTATTTTTTTTTTTTTTTTTTTTTTTTTTTTTTTTTTTTTTTTTTTTTCCAGCAGCTTTCAGTCTATACTTCTGATTTCTTTCCTGGACTCACATTACTACTAAGTTAATTAGTGTGTCTGTCCCTCATTTTCTTGGAGTATGATGCTGAGAGGCATTTGACAAGAGCTTCTCCAAAATGCTCTGCCTTATCAGCTTTTCCTGACAGTGTGAATTTGGAGGTTTTTCAGTTGTATCCATCTGATTTTTACCTTCACTGCTTTTGACTGCCCCATTTTTTTATTTTTTATCTTCCACCTGGAGTTTTACTCTTCCCACAATATTGTGCTTTGCTATCATAGTAGTCTTTGTTTCTATTTCCAGTATAATACCATTCATCTCTTCTTCTATCGACTCCTCAAACTGCGGTTTGCTTATGTTTGTCTTTTGTTTTGTTTTATACCTGCCTGGTCTCAGCATGGGGATTCCTTCTTTCACTTCACTTTCTTCCTAGTGAAGTTTCTTCATTTATTGAATTCTTGCTGTCCCTCCATTCATGTCCAGGTTGGGAAGTTGTACATCTGTGGTTCATATGGCCACAAAATTGCTATCTGTTAAAATCTGTGATGTTCACATTTTTATTGAGAATGAAGAGCTCTTTCAGCTCTACAGATTGGGTGTAAAGGACAAGTTAACAGTTCTTTAATTTCTGCAATTAATTATTCCTAGGCATTGTCACTTCTTATGTCTCTAGTTGTCATACTGGGTGTCAGTACAAAATTAACTTATCTCAATAGGTTTTATTTTGGGAGCCTGCCACTCCATGCCAGAGGTGATTTTAAACCTTTTCTTTCCACAGTTTGGACATAAAAAAGCTTAATATGTGTAATGCTTTGGAGTTTTGTTTGATAGGATCATAAGTTTGCATTTGACAAATGAGTTTTTCCACAGGCTGTTATAATGAGAGCTCCCCAGTGTATGCTGTTTCTCTCTGTGGAAGAAGGTCAATAGAGAATTTCACCTCTTTTGTCTGACCCCAGCTCACCAGCTCAGATTTCAGGTCACGAGTTGTCCATCTCCTTCATGATAATTCTAGTTTCTGACTTTGGAAACTTCCTTCTCACTATCAGTAATTATCAGGATACATGTTTCTTTCACAGATGGCACAAATATTTTCTGGGTCCTGGTTTCTGCCAGTAGCCTCTGCAAGGAGTGGCTGAGGACCACTGGTGTTTCCAAGAAACATCAATGACACAGGGTATGAGGTTAGGGGAGAAGGTGGCCTTGGGACCATCTGCTCACCTTCTGCAACCTTGGCACTGCAGCACTGTGGCCAGGGCAGTCTCATCTTCTGACAGCCCTTCCTCTTTGGCTTGTATAGACTGGGCTCAGACTGAGCACTGTTTCACATTTTGGTCTCTCCTTGTTTAGCATTTTAATGAGCGGCTACATTTCTCCACTAATAATAATGGCATGCATGTAGTTGCCATTTAAAAATTCAAAGAATTAAAAAACTTTACTCAGAATTAAGCACACATGCAATTTTAAAGTAATTTTTCTAGGGAAAGGCCAACCTGGGAAAATTTATGAAGTGAAGTTGGTTTCCTTTCAGAGCTCTGAGCACACGAAACAAAATTTGAAATGAAAATGATTTTGTGGTGGTAACTCAAAAAGCTTGCTGCAAGCATAATGATCTTATAAATAGGTTATGTAGGAATTTAGAAACATTTAGAATAGCATATTACGGTTTTTGTTCTTTTGTGTTTTGACCTTTTGGTAATACCTTCTGTATTCTGATTCCTGCCATACAGAAAAAAAATAAATCAATGAATGCTGAATATCCTTGTTTTTCCTGTCATGTAATCCTTACCATTTTTGTAAAAAAATGCTAGTCAAACCATATGTATTCAGTGATGTACAAAAATATTTCCCTCTGTATCTATATAGTTGTGCTGTGCACTATGCCATTGTGTCAATTTGTATTTTTATTCACTCTTATTTTTTTTAAATGTTTAGAATCTGATTAAATAATACCAATAATAATAATAATAATATTTTTTAGGATTGATGAATTATCTAAGAATTATGCGTTAGCCATGGCACTTATTGTATTTGAGGGCTAGAAAGGAAAATTGAGACTTAAAATTATTAAATAAATTCTTTATGTGGTTATAAATAAATAAATCAATAAAATATCTACTCATTGGAGCAGTGATTGGATGCTAATTAACAACTTCAGATTACACAGCTGTTTTGAATGGCTGTCTGTTTTACAGTATCTGTGATTTGGGAACTCACCAAATAATTGAACAATACATTGAACTTCTGTAATTTTTAATTGCTAGCTAACTGCTATTTGCACATCCAATTCAATTAATGGTTTATATGAAGACAAGGAATTGTAAAACATGTATTTAAACCAACTCTTCCTGCAAAACTATCTAACTGAAAACTTCTACTCTGGAGAGAAAGGCAATCTTCTGTGGGTATTATCATGGAAAATGTGATACTGTCAATGCCTTTCTGTAAATGCCTTCTGAGAAATTAATTGACAAAACTAGGTAAGAGTTGAGAGTACTTTGGGAGACTGACTTAAAAGCACAACTTATTTTGCAATGAGTTATGATGGAGGCTGAAGCCTAGACCTTGAGAAAACAATGATTATCTTCTAGTTTTCTCTATGGACTGTTCTTTTATGCACAGAGACTAATAGACACCAATTTTAATTTGCATTAAGACTTCCTGGAAGTGGGTAGGCAACAGCTCCATAACAGTGTTGAATTCTTCTCTTGCTGTAGACACTAGCAAACTAAAAAAAGCTGAGAAGGAATCAAGATCTGGGACAAGAGCAGCTACTTAGAAATTCATAAAGCTATGGGTAAGGGAGAACAGTTGAATGAGTGTTAAAGGAGTCAGATGTTTTTCATTTTATTCAAATGCCAGAAGTGAATTTAAGTGCTCACATTCCACTCATGACAAAGCAATGAAATATCAAGTTTGCTCTCAGTTTTCTAGAGTCACTTATTTGCTGCTTGTGTCTCCTTCTCACTATTCTGTTATCTCTTTATTTTCCCTTATTTACATCTACATTTCTAGTTCCTCCATCTTCTCAGAAATGTACGTCATCTAGACCCCACTGACATCTTATTATCTTGTTTCTTCCGTAGGAAGTAGGTTTTTTTAAAGTCAAGATAGAAAGAGACAAAGGAAAAAAAATCCAAGTGGATTAATTTTAGAAAATAAATTTTAGGAAATATTGTGATGAATTTCCTCTCCACTATCAAGCATCTTGATTTTTCTTTTTTTTTTTTTTTTTTTTTTCCCTTTTTTTTCTCCTTTAGGTTACTTGTGCTTACTTTGAATAGATAACTGGAAATTTACAATGAAATTTATGTTGCTAAGGACAAATACAACTGAACCATTCACCAAGGGGTCACAGTAGCAGTTGCTGATAAAATTTTCCTGTCCAATGCTACCAGGTCTAATGCTTCAGAGGCTGTGATGCTGTTCTTCTCCCATGGTGTGTGCTCCATTCCACATTTCATTTAGTATTCCTCACTAGTCATATATGATGCATCTGAAGAAGACTGTCTTTTCCATAGTAGGGCATAAATGTTGTGAATATTAGAACTTAAATATATCCTTGTTAAATAATGTCCCATAATAATTAGAAAACCAGTCAGGAATTATGAGATTCTGTATTAAATCACAGTATAGCCCTTCTCTGAGCTGTTCTTGTTGCCAGCAGATTTAGCTGCAAATTTATATTTACACTTTCTGCTTTGTAAATCTTGCCAATGTGCAATGGGGATTGCTAACTCTTAAATTTAGGGCTCAACAATTTTATCTAAACAGATATAGATCAGGGAAAGCACTTGCTGTGCAGGTATTATACTCCTATTGGTATCAAAAAGGCACTATTCAGACAAAAGATTTTCCCACCAAATCCTAGTATCTGGGCAAGAAGAAATAAAAAAATAAAATATTCTACGGGAATATTTTAATCACAAAACCCCTTGCAGTGACAACACAATGACAACAGCAACTCAAGGTTCTGTCAACTGAGAAGATCAGGATTAAAGAAGTCTAAACAAAGGGAATTTCTATGTTCTGTGTACATTTTAGATACAAGTTACACCAACTACTGGAATTTAACACAGAGGGGTTTTTTAAGTTTATAGAAAACCTATCTCAAAACATGCATGCAAAAAACCAATGAGACCTTCAGAGAAACCGTCAAAGACTGGGTTATTAAATTTTCATTGCCTGCCTAAATGTTTTACACAGAAGTTAAGAGCACCTAGCTGTTGCTCAGCAACTTTGAAAATACGGTGGTTAATTAGCTTCATCTGCACATGTTTAGAGAACTAAATTTAGCCACAGCTATTTATTAAAGATATTCCTTCATACTCTCTTCAGTCAAACTTTCTGCATTTTATGGATGATAAAATACTAATGTGTTGCAGTCTTTATTGTTTGTGTTTTATAACCTCTTGTGCAGATAGTAAAAGCTCATCCAAAATGACGGTTTTAGCTGTTTACTAAAGCATGACAGAACCCCTCAAGTTAAAAACTCAGCTGTTTCTTTTGTAAAGGCACAGTTCTCTTCCTTTTTAATTCTGATAGAATTCAAATGTCTGTGCTTTGAGTTTCAGTAAAACCTCGGAAATATAATGTTAGGTGTAATGAAACAAAGTATTAGAAGGGGAGAAAATTGATTTCCAAAGATTTTGTGATTCTTAAATACTGGGATAAATCCATTTATTCTTATATCCATAACAGAGTTGTTCTATTTTGATAGTTGTATCTATTTTGATAGTCTGTCTCTGCTAATCACTGGAATTAAATATTTTTTTGGAAGTTTATAAAAACATAATGTGTAGGCAGTTTGGGGCTCTCTGTCCATTTTAAAAAGTCCTTGCTACTCTCTTGATTTCATGGCAGACCCCTGTAATAATATGTTTCTTATGAACTTCCTTACAAACAATGCTAGCAAGGGTGCCAAAAATTTCATGAAGCTAATTCCCCATCTTATCTTCAAAATTTTATTTAAATCTGAAGTTATCACAGCCTATACCTTCATGGCCATGGGTGAGGGGAAAGTGTCTAGAGGAAAAAAAAATTTTTTTCAGCTGATTGCTCAGGTTTGCCACACAATTTCATAGTTGCTGCAGGGTTGGCAGATAAAGTCAGACCAAAATTGTGTAACAAGGGGAAGAGACACTTTCCTGCTTTTACTGTGCTTCAGTGTAGCTATGGCAGTCTATTGAGAGTATATGAATGTATTGTAGCAGTAAATGGAAATTTTTACCAATCAAGGCCTTAATTAAGGTACAAAGCAAAAATCCAAACAAACAGCAATCTTTTTTTTTTTTTTTTTTTTTTTTTTTGTGGTGACCCTGGAAATTGCTGACTATCCCCAACAGAATTTTCTAAAGCATGTATTATCTCTTAAACTTCACACAATTTTCTTTTCATCTTTATCTTTTTCTGCACTCACATCTGAGTTTCTGTCTCTTATCTAGTACTGCTTTTTCTGCCTTCCTTCCTCTCACTCCCCTCTTTGCAAAGGGACACAGCTTGTGGTTTAGACTATACAAGCCCCGCTTGGAGTAATGAATTTAAACATTTTTCTAAGTACTTTTACTTGTCTGAATTAGACTGCATTTAAGAAATTTTTTTAACTGTAACTTCTTACACAATGAAAATGTATTCTTAGTTTCAAGCTATCTGGCCTTGCTGCCAGTGAAGGGGACAGTGCCTGTACCTCTTTTTAAAGCACTGAAAAGTTTTAAAATTGCTTTAAATTTCTTCTTGTTGCAGTTGGCTGTTTGTATCATGAACCAACACATATTGACTAATAATTCTTTGGAATTTGATTGGGATTCTCTGGTGAGTACCTTTGTCTTTGGGATATGGCATTTGTGGTAAAGGATTTTGGCACTGCAAACTTCGTTGCCTCTGTTACGTTTTTGTCTTCATGTTTACAACATTTAGAGTATGATTTAGGAACAAAGTGTCAGGACTTCTTGGTGAGTAATTGTGAAAAAAATTCTAAGAGAAATTACTACACTTTATTATAAAGAAATGGGAAACTGAAGCTGTTTATATCTGGAGTGGATACAACTTTGCCCCTTGCTCACAGGGTGCAGAATCAGGCCATTAGATGAAGCAACAGCACAAAATATTTTGAAAATTAAGCCATTTTACAGCCAGTGCCTTCTCTGGTGATACAGAGCCAGGCAGTTTTATGGATGCTCATGCTGTTCTTCCCCCTGCATGAAAGTCTGTGAGGTGGCTCTGGGGGCATTATTTGATATCCAAAAGGCATGGTCACTTTTCCACCAGATGTTATTCATGCTCTGAAGTCCTGGGATCTTTCAGCAACTCTGTCTTTAGGATGCCAAAACCACATGAAATTCACAATACAAAAGGCTGATACAGCACAAACTGATAGAGATTTATTTCCTTTCTTTCTCTTTTCTTCAACCTCCTTACCCCCTCTGAAGCAAAGAACAAAGTCCCAGCAGCCAAAGAAAACCAACAAGAGCAACAAAAATGTATTTTGTTGTATTCCCACAGGCTTCATGTCAGACTAGCTCTCACCTGACCTCCTCCACCTAAACTCTACACTGCATCCTTTAGCTAATTTGGTAAGAAAAAGATCTTTGTATTCATACCTGACCTAGATTAAATTTGTCTTCCTGAAAACCCCGCAGCTGTGCTGAGATTAAGCTGTGCTTAATGACTGCGAAACCACAGCGTTGAGTAGCTCCTTCCAGGTGTTCTTTATTTCTTCTTTACGTTTCAATTGCAACCATGAAATTTCCTTACAACTATGTAAAACTTTCCATTGTGGGATTGCTTGATAGGAAGCCAACCTCAGGATGACTGCATGGTGTTGTTCTCAGCTCAGTTTAAGTTTGAAATAGACATGCTTCAATAGAAATAAGCATAGAATAAAATGGTTGTAGTTTGTGAAACCTGAAACCGTACTTAAAAAAGGTAGATGAAAATCCCACTAGGTTTTTCCTACTCTTGGGAAATTCCCTTTCAAGCACAGGACCTAGTCTGTCAAGATAAGATTGATACCAAAAATAGGAATTTCTAGGATGGCTTTATGAATTATAATTTTTTAAGTCAACCTAAGACAGTAAACCATTTTACACACAGTTCTCCGCAAAACAAGATAATGTATGGAATAGACTTGTTTAAAGCTTAATAAAGCTGTTTTTCATGCAGCCTTATCTCGCAGACTGTAGTCTGGCAATCTTACATTATCAGGGTCAAATCAAGAATTTCCTGTCTACTCTAAATTTTCTGCCACTGGTCATCTTCCTCTTTTCCTTTTATTACCAGCAGTTTATCTGAACATATCACAACTGGGTGCAAAAGGATTGACATAATGATACTTCACTGGTGGTTTTTCTGAGCCAGGAAACAATAGCCAGGAGGTAAGAAATGTTTACGAGGGCTCAAAGAGCAGTGAAAACCTCTGCTGCTGTCATCCTCCATCTCACTCCAATCAGTTCATGTTTCCTGACAGTCCTGTTGATGATGAACAGCAGTGGTCGCTTAAAGCCTTGTAACAGACTCAGC
Organism: Phaethornis superciliosus; assembly: GCA_023637945.1. Taxonomy (NCBI): domain Eukaryota; kingdom Metazoa; phylum Chordata; class Aves; order Apodiformes; family Trochilidae; genus Phaethornis; species Phaethornis superciliosus. The sequence goes on along the minus strand of JAJQWJ010000004.1, from coordinate 13,340,838 downwards.
AGGACAGTAAAACCAAGTAAATCAAAATGTCTATATTAAACAAGCAGTGAGTACAAATAGGAAACATGTAAGTGGTGTCAGAAAGCATGAAACCATGTGTAATAATGGCCAGCATTCACCTGGCTTGTCTAATATTAAAGTTGGACCTACAAAGGATGACTGGAGTGGACCTAAAAGGTCTTCTGCTGGAGCCTCTAGGTTCCTGTCAGAATACTCAACAACATGTATAAATCACCAACAGAATTTGGTGGATCATCATTTCCTGCCAAGTCATTTTTCCCAGTATTTAAAAATTTCTGAAAAAAAAATTGTTTTTTCTCACCACAAGTAATTAAACAGAAAATTCCCTTCATGACCTCTGCTATGAAGATCTAAGCATGTCAGTGTCACTGTGATGATTTCTATTTTATTAAAACATCTTTCAGATTTAGATTTAGAAGGTCAGATAAGGCAGTGTTTTAGAGCACTGAAGAGAACATGAATGACTAGATTGTATCTTGTGAAGGATCTTTAGGCTTTGGATAAATCTTTGGTCTTACTGCACAATGCCTTGAAAGCAAGGGGTCATCAATTGTTCAGACATTGTATGGTCTCCAGGAATGAAGCAAGACAGATTCCAATTGAAATAAGTGAATGATAGAATACATTGATATATGTAAAAAAGGATCAGCAGTGGGAGTCAGGACCCCTGGAGGTTGTCTAAAGCAGGTCCAGGTACAGCAGAATGCTCAGGGCTCTGTCCATGTGAGTTCTGAATACCTCCAGGGGTCAAGATCTCCAATCTCTTTGCACAAGTTGCTCCAGTTTTTGACATCTTTTACTCTAATTAATGATTACTATTATTTTAATCTACTGGAATTTCCTGTGTCTCAACTTGTGTCTATTGTATTTTGTTCTGCCCTCATGCACCTCTACGTTCTCTGTAATCTGCCATCATATAGGTGGAAATAGTAAAAAAATCTCCTGTTCACCTTCTTTTCCCCAGGCTGAACCAAGCCATCCACCTCAGGTTCTCCCCTATGTCCTAGGTTCCAGTCCCCAACCATCCCAGTGGCCCTATTACCTCCATGTTCCCATAATCAAAAGACGCAAGGAAGGTTCCTATTTGTCACCCACATTAGTCTATATTGCTTTCCCTATTATTCTCAGGTCAATCAAGGTGTTACCTAAAAGCACTGCATAATCCTTGATTTTTATTTTTTTCTGGTTTAAGATATAGGAGATCAAGTATAATTGGTTGTAGTAGCATAAAGGAAAGCTATATTCCTCCTTGTTGCCATGGAAAGGAAAAAGAAAGAGATTGTTTTTAATCATGAAAAAGACAACAGTTACATAACATTTGGGCATTACTTAAAAGAATTGTCTATGTTTGTGTACTTGCACTGGTGCAAGCAGAATACAAGTATTTCCTCCTCCAGGGCTCTCAGCTCTTCACCAGGGATTGGGTCATGAATGGAGAAGGGGCAGATTTCCTTTGGGAATTGGCCCTGTGAAGACCCATGGCCCAACATTTTTGCTCCAACATGTTATCAAGGCTTATTTAAAAATTGTTTTACACACACATGGCTATTTTTTTTTTTTTTTTTTTTTTGTGTTGTTGTTCTGTTCATTCTTTATTTAGAGATCTGTGTTCACATTTTGGTTAGTGTGGAGGGGTTTTGGTAATCAGTGGCTGCTGGGGTGGCTCTTGTGAGAAGCTGCTGGAAGCCCCCCTGGCTCTAATTCTGGCTCCAATTCTGGCTCTAACTCTGTGCAAAGCTGAACAGGTATGTGAAGTTGGGTGTGCCTCTGTGAGTAACAAGTTCAAGAAAGGGAAAACAAAACTGCAATGAAAAGACCTGCACAGCAGATGAGAAGAGGAGGTGAGAGCAATGCCAGAGCAGAGATACCAAGGTCGGTGAGAAAAAAGGGCAACGAGGTGCCTGAGCAGAGATCTTGCAGCCCATGGTGGGATGGCAGATGTCCCCCTGTACCCATGGTAGAGCAGCCCATGGCAGCCCATGGTGGAGTGGATGTGGACCTTCAGCTGTAAATGACAACATTCCAGGGGAGGTGACAGTTCCTAGAGCAGCTGTAACTCTGTGGGCAGCCCAGGATGGAGCAGTTCTTTACTCCATGGAAGGGACTCATGTTGGTGAACCCCCAGGTTAGGATAGCAGAAGACTGTGAGGAAACTTACTCCCTGAGGAGGGAGGATTGATAGAAACAAATAAGTGTATGTTGTGGATGTAGTCTACCTTGACTTTAGCAAGGCTTTTAATATGGTCTCCTGTAACATCCTCATGAGCAAGGTCAGGAAATGCTGTATAGAAGAATGGACAGTCAGATGGATTAAGAACTGGCTACACAAAAGAGCCCAAAAAGTGGTGATCAATTGTGCAGAGCCCAGCTGGAGACTGGAGTGGAGTACTCCAGGGATCAGTTCAACTGATCAACAGTTCAACCTGTTCAATATCTTTATCAATGACCCTGATGATGGGACAGAGTATCTTCTCTGCAAGATACAAAACTGGAAGGACTGGCTGATTCTCCTGAAGGTTGTGTGACCATCCAGTAAGATTTGGACAAACTGGAGATCTGGCCCAAGGGGAACCAAGTGAGGCACAAGCTGGAACATAAGAAGTTCCATGTGAAAAAAAAAAAAATCAAAAATCTTTCTCATATGAGGGTGACAAGGCACTAGAATAGACTTCCTAGGGAGGCTGTGGAGTCCCACAATATCTGAGTCTGAATATCTGGAGATATTCAAAACCTGCCTGAATGCAGTCCTGTGTAAGGTGCTCTAGGTGATCCTCCTTCAGCGGGACAGTTGGACTAGATGATGTCTAGAGGTATCTTCTAACTCTAATAATTCTGTGATTCTGCGATTCTGTAATCCCTAAATTTACATGGGATTTCCCTATTTCCCAAGTTTCTGTTTTAGGCCTGACTGTTTCAGAAGATATGTACAAGTTAAATTTATCTCAAATAATGTTTCTAACATTAAAAAAAAAAAAAAAAAAAAAAAAAAAAGAAAGAGAGAAAGAGAGAGAGAGAAAGGAAGGAGGGAAGGAGGGAAGGAAGGAAATAAATTTAAAGGTCTATTAGTGACATCTGCTAAAAGTTCAGCAGGACTCTCTCAGGAGAGTTATTCTTGGCTGAAATCTGACATCAGCACCCAAGCCAAAAGTTGTGGTATTCCTTGCATCTTAGAAGAAAATTTAAGACATGAAAACCTCCTTCATAATCCTCAATGCAGATACCATGGAAAGCAATTCTTATCTTTGCATTTAGTTCTATAAGCTACCTTTGCATTTTTTGTTCATCAGAATATTGCACTTAATTGAAAGAGGGCTCTGCACTGACCCAAATAAGTGTGAATATGCTCAATGCATGTATGTTTTTGTCTTGAACAGATGGACCAATACTATATCCACATTATGTCATTGGCATAAAAAGATTTAGCTGATGCAAAAAATCTTTTATGCTTATGGCATGTAAGGATGTTATTATTACAGGGTAACTGTAGTAAGGTGACACAACAGGAGGATCATTTGTCCATACGGGAACAGTAGCTGCTACATTATTTAGATTTTAAAATTAGCTTAATTAGACCTCTGTACAGGAGGGTTTGATTTTTACTTCAATTAATGTAGTTTGCAGCAGCACAGGAAAAAAGCACTACAAAAACCCCAGCCCTAAAATCTCCTAAATTATCCCACGTTAAAGCTGTGTGATTCAGAAAACAGCTATGAAGTATATATCTTAAAAAACTATGGCAAAGGAATAAAAATGTAGACATACTCCTGGTTTTGAAGGAACTGAGCATTTAAAGGACAGCACTCATAGTATCTTAATCCTCACATTCTTATGATCCAGGCATGAATGCAAGCAGGGGAGAAAATCCAGCAACGCTTCCTGAAGTGGAAAGTTTGTGTAAAGTCAAATTATTTAGGAAGATAGAAGTTGTAGAGAAGAGGTCCAGAGCCAGGTTGATGGGCATGTTTCCAGCAGGAAATTATATGCTGCAAATGTTGGATTCATACTCCAGATCCCTATTTTTTTTCCCACTGCCTGAAAGGATTGGCAAAATTTGCTCTAAGGGAAACAAAATCTAAATTCAGACAAAGAATCTGAAACTGAAAGTTCATAATTCAGAATAAATGTTCTTCATGTCTGCTTATGTGACCTTGGACTTCTCAAACTAACATGTAATATTCATTAAAAAAAGCCTAGGCCCACAAATATTTGCCTTTATGTTTGTCTTAACTCCTGAAATCAAAGCAGTGAAATAGTAAACAAGCAAACTGACTCCTGTGAAAAGACTTTGTTAAACATTTATGTCAAAAATAATACAGCAGGTGCAAAAAAATATGGATGCCACTACTAGGGAAGCATTTGAAATCTAAAATAAGACAATTCTTATTCTTTGGGCTAAATTGCTAATAGGTACCTAACAATGTAAGAACACAAAGGTAATTTTTTTGTGATTATGAAAGAAAACTAAAAAAAAAGCAAACCTGCAACAGATGTGTTTTCTGGACATTGTACTTGTTTTTTACCATCTTGTGTAGCTCTCCAGATAAAGAAAATCTGTCATTTCCATGTGTTTATGTCTGATCAAATAACTCTGTAGAAGAATTTATTTTATCAGGTTACCCTAAGGGTGATTTAAAAAACCAAATAAAATAAACTTCTATTACTTGAAATGACAGTGACCCTATTTATTTTTCTATTACAACATAAAGTATTATGTGTGTTCTTTCTCCAGCTGCAACAAAAAATGGAGAAGTCAGGTTTCAGTATATCATACACCCAGTGTATCTTTCCATCTAATACAGCAATACGTGCTCAGAATAGGAGTCTGGCTGTTTTCTGAATTATCTGAACACTATCCAACAGCACCAGTGTGATTGCTGGTGCTTTTCTAACAGCTGAGTCATAGCAGAAATACAAAACCAATTTGGCTGAAGGTTAGTCTGTACAGAACTAGACTGCATGCAGGTGTAGGCAACTGCCTATCTGGAGGGAGACAACAAAAAACTGTATTTGGACTTCTGAAGCTGATGCTTTGTTTTCCTGCTATATCCCTTTAATCTAGTTGTTGAAGGGATGGGATACTTCTAGAATTAGATCAGTTTTAGGAGAATCTTTGAGCTGTCTTTTGCAGATAGTACAAATGTTCTAGAAATTCTTGCCCCAGGCATTTTTACGTAAGGGGCATGTGTAGAATGTACACCCGCTCTGAATATGGACTCTCCCAGACAATGTCTCTGCTCCTCCAAAGAAGGGTCTTGGAGATATTCAAACCGAATATCTCCAACTGAATCAATACTGAGCACCTCAGCATCAGCACTTCTGACTTAGGCACTGTCATCCCTCATTTGCAAATCTGCATAGTTTTCTTACCTATATGGCCTAGAGGATAACTAGAGTAGTACTATACACTGTTTTCAGATGTATCTCAGGCTTAGAGACAATGCATTGGTTATTTTTCTAATGTTTGTCTAAAAACCGAAATTATATCAGTACAGTGAAGTCAGTGGGATTCTGCTGATGTGCGCCAACTTATAAACTGGCATACATTATTATTTTTAGACTGTGATTTGGTTGCACAAGTTTTAGTATACTCGGTACAGTTTGAAAAACACTTTTGTGCAGACTATGCAAGCTGCTAATACTATCAAATGGTGCATTTGGATTTGTATTATCATGTGGCTTTGTCCTGGTGATAATTTTGATGAATCAAGTGCTGCCTATATTTCTGCAGCTCGCATAAAGTGTGTGAAGACTAAATAATGTGCAGGCCAGTAGAAATGTGGTCATATGTTCGCTCCTATTTAACTTAATTTTTAAAATGCTGGGCATTTAGCTGGAGCTCAGGATAGTGATAAAAAAATACAGAGTTGAATTTCCTAGACTACCTAGATCTGAGTTGCAATACCTTTTATTAACAGATACTTTGTATTTTTATGGTGAAGAAATTGTACTTTGTTTATCTTCCTCTGTCTAGAGGCAAGTCTTTTCTGAAAAATAAACTTTCTTTCCTGTATCTGGTATTACCAGTTGTCAGTTGGGAAGTTTTTTTTAAGCTTTCATCATAGACTGCAGGAATAATGTTTAAAATCATGTGCCACTTCTGCCCAGCGTTGCCTATCCTGGATTTTCATTACCTGATTGGGGAGAGCAGTTTCACAGTGCTTTTCTAGTCAAACTCTGACAGATTTTAGGATTGATACTGAAGTGTGGGCTGGGGGTGACTCTCTCTGCAGACCACATGGATTGTATGGATATTTTTCTCCTAGCTCATTGAATATTTTTTTTCAGGAAATGCAAGTTAATTATGGTATTGTAGCACTCATCATAAAGGAACTAATGATGACTGCAAAGAAAACATGCAGCTATAAATAAAACTCGGTATTTCCCGCTGTATGATGGTTTCAAAGTGTTGCGAGAGGGCTCAGAGAAATTGCCAAACATGAACCAATATGATCAACAAGTAAAATCTCATTTATTGAATTCACTAACGCAGAATATATACTTTTCTCTTATCTGTGTTACATGCATGGCATTAAGTGATTGGTTAACACTCTCTGAACTTACTCCTAATTTATAAGCTAATATGTTAAAAGTTATTGTCCACATCCATGCCAAGGGCTGTCCTGGCTTGAAAATGTTTTCTTTTGCCGTTACTCTGTTACTTTGTTTTGCTAGAAAGCCAGCTCCGGTGTTATTCTCACACCAAGGTTAAGTTCATTGATGCATTCCCAAAACACGGCTTGTTCAGAGCATGTCTGCTTCTATGGAAAAACCCCACATCAAAGTTAGTACATCTGTAGTTAAATAACCACTTCAAACATGCCACTTCTGAAAGCATCGCAGAAATCACAGTGTGTTACCACCATGTGAGGAAACCAAGGCTGATGTCTGTGGTTCTAGGGTGAAGGCTAGGAGTGCTGGAGTTCAGGGGCAGGGCTCACTGACTCAGTGTCTCTTCTGTTGGACTGAAAAAGCAGAAAAGAGTAGAAAATACAGCAAAGAACAATGTAGAAAACACATTCTAAAATACCCCATTGTCGCTATTGATATTTAAGAGCAGTATAGGTACTAGACTAAGATGAGCTGTCTTTGCAGAAGAGTAGGTGGTGTTTTGGATGCTGCCTGCAATGGTTGATTAAAATAGTTGAACAAAGTCTGTTCTTGAACAATATGTTTTTGTCTGATAACAGTAAAAAACAGAGAAGTGGAATAATATAAAATTTTGTCACCTGTGACTGCAGAAAATTACAAGTGGAATTATCAAAAGTGGGCAAAAATTGCTCTGTGAGAAAATATATCAGAGGAAATATTCTTTGTGTTTTACCGTTACATTCACTGCCAGGTTTATCAGTCTTGTTCCTTCTGAGAAATTGCTCAGAGAATATCTTGAAAAAACAGTCTTTCAGCAACAGCTGTGCTTGCAAGCCATTTCTCTACCACAAATTTGGAGATCTGAAATTGTGGCTGCATTGATCCTTGTGATCAAATTTCCAGTGCCTTACATAGGTCCAAATACTGACATCCAAGCAGTTCACCAGGGACAGTCTGTGAGAGATGACCAACCACACCAGAGTCCTGGTGGCTGAGCTAACCTTCAGGCTTCATGAGGACTCAGACACAAACCACTGTGGGTGCCTGTCATGTACAACTGGAAATAACCCAGTTACAGAGCACTTGGCTGAAGCCTTGACACTGAAGTCCTGCTGTGAGTGTGTCACCTCTCTCTGTGTGTGCAAGAGAGATCAGGATGAAAACGTTCATGGTAGATTATTCCAAATGTCTAGCAGGCTGAACAAACACTATAAAACTGTTGGAAATGTGTAGCCTGTGGTAATGGTTAGATGTCTGAAACTGTCTTAGCTCAGCACCCATCACTAAATGCATTTAAACATTTCTATACCTTTAATGTTCATTCTAGAAACAGAAAAAAAGTTATGTTAAAAACATTCAGCTTACATGCTGGTGATTCAATCACATCAGAAAAGGAAAAATTTCACGGCTAATCATTATCAAAGGTTGAGTTAAAGTTGTCAGTGAGTTTTACATTGTCATCTTTAATCTAATTCTTAAGATGAGCTCTGGATTTAACATCCTGGGGAAGAATTTTGCCTTGACATTTCACTGTAAATTTATCAGGTAGTAAAAAAGCACAGTTCCAGCTCCTTTATCAGAGAAAAACAAAAAAAATCTTCTTTATCCAATGAAGTTATCCCTAGCAGAGATTCAGAAAGATAGAAAACACTTTACCTTAATGTTTTTTAATTTCATTTTTATTTGGGCTTGAAGGATTTTCTCTGTCTCTCTTTTCAGATAAGGAGATTACCAAAATCCCCTCCAGAAAGCCTGATCCACCTGCACCACCAGCGTTCTGTCACATCTCTTTATATGCAGGTGATTACTTTTAAATTGAAAATGAGACAAATATTTGTTAATCATAAAATCAGATGGATTTTGGAGTTCTTTGCTGGTATCCTACTCCCAGTGTGATGAGACTAGTGTATTTCACTATGGATTTCTACCTGAACTTACATTTCTTTGTCCTTTACTGTGTATAGAAAGGTATTCTTCCTGTTCTCATAGGGTGACTATATTTTTAACTTTTTTTTTTTTTTTTTTTTTTTTTAATTTTAATTTAATGTAATTTTTTTGTGTGCAAGTGTAACTTCTTAATGGAAACACATGCACTCCATGATAGCTTAGCCACTTTTTTATCCAGCTATTTCTCCTGCCTCATTCCTGACTTTAGGTGGTTTTTCTCTGGGAGGAATATTCCACTCAGTCACTAGGAGTGTTGTGTGTAGAGACTAATGTCCTTAGAGTTAAATATAGATTCCACTCAAGTCAATGTAAAGTACTTAATGCTTTTAAAACCAGGGATTTTCAGACACCAAACCCACAAGCACAGTCACTCTCTTCAGAGTTTCTAAAGTGTAAGGGTTTTATTCTAACACTTCATATCTGGTCACTTGCAGTGCAGTCTGACTCTTCTGACTCTAGATGGAACAATCCCAGTGGTGCCCAACTTCCAGTCTTGAAGGCATGTTTACTAAAATCACTTTGCAAATCACTAGGGACTGGAGCTAGGAAGCTAAAATGAATCTGAGGGCTCCAGGGCCTACATGGTCTTTCCAGAAGCAGAGCTTTATCTTTGCTTTTGAAGAATGATTACTAACAAAAAATTTCTTAAGTCTCTTAGTGTGTCATCAGCTGAATGAGAACTCATCTGCAGGGTTTGTATCTAGAGATGATGTGAAAGTGTGCTCTTTGGTACTGGTAGGAAAATGGGGTAAAGAAAAAGAAGACTTTGTCCTTAAACTGCTTAAATGTAGCTGTAAGATGTAAGATTTTGTCAGGGGAAGGCTTTCCAATACTTTTCTGTGTATTGATCAAACAGAATGAGTATTTCTGGTAATCTGATATGAAGCAATGGTTTACTTGGCATTCTACCACAGAAGCTTATATTGGTCACTCTCAGCTTTTGCCACTCAGCCCCTTTGGTCGTGGTAAACTACAGTATAATACATACCTCCTGATGAATATTTTTGAGCTCATCTGTTAATACTGTGTACAGAAGAAAACCTGAAAATACTTCCATTCTCTACAGAAAATGCCATGCATAGACTACAGAATGAATAAAAACTGTTCAGTGAAATACTGAAGACAAAGAAACAAAAATCTGACACATTGCCATGCAAGATGAGTTTAGAATTTCCACCATATAATTTTTTCAATCATCAGTGCCAGCTTCACAAAATGCTGTCATCAAAATGTGAATAGATTCCAGGCATGTTGAACTGGAGTAGGTTTAAAATGTTGTGACTACCTTAATGGTTACATATCCTGTAAAATGCATTAGTTTTCAAGAGGGTGATTATGGTTTGCTTTTTATGTGCCATTATGTCTAATTTGTTTTATGCTCCAACAGAGAAAATTATTTTCCTCCTTCCAATTTATATGACAAACACAGAAAAATAATCAAGTGAAAAATATATTGATTTAATATGATCATCCACAGCTTCCCTCTCTAAGTACATACTGCTCCTGAACTACTACTGACAGTAATAACTGTATACTTTAAACATGTGCAATTCCATATTATCTAAGGAGTAGATTTAAAAAATAAGTTAATCTTGTAATTCTAGAAGTGAAAATGGAAGTGTTTAAGAAACAAAACAAGGTTTTACTGAAATTGAATGACTATTGGGAATGAATCTGTTTTGATGTTTAGACTTAAGACTTCTCTTAAAGACAAGAGAAACCCCCCATGGGAACATTTATGCAATAACTGTAACCATAATCACATTTTTTAAAATTCTGGAATAGAGTTTTGAAAAGGCTTAATATAACTCATATAATTCCCAGACTTTTAAACACAAATGTTTTAACAGGTTAAATATTTCTCGTTCTTATAAAGTGATGAAATAAAAGATTAAATAATTAAAAAGGTTTTTCTTGTTTTCTAATTCAAAACTTAGGCAAAGGAATTTATTTTTTTTTTAGTGAAGGTGTTTTGGAACCCAAACTTTTCTCTGTACCTGTTTTGGAGCTGCTGAGGATGATCTCTTTTGTCTTCTGTTTTAATATGCTAGAGACAACTATAGCAGTAATATCACAGAATCAAACCATATCATGGTTTGGGTTGGGAGGGACACCTCTCCTGCATGGGCAGGGACACCTCTCACTAGACCAGGTTGCTCCAAGCCCTGTCCAGCCTGGCCTTGAACACTTCCAGGGAAGGGACACTCACACCTCCCCTGAGCAGCCTGTGCCACTATCTCACCAATATAACTAAGTCTGAAGTAGTGACAGCAGAAGTTGAGAGGACCTTTGTGAATATAATTTCTTTTGAAGATGACTCATTTAAGAAGATGCTCTCTTCCTTTAGTAACCTCCAGAATCAATCATTTAGTATTTGAGTTTGCTACAGCTTAAACCTACTCAGTGCAGAAAAATCCCTCAGCTTTAGTAAAAAATGTTTTTACAGTTCACTATTTCATTTCAAAAGCCTGTTCTTGGTCTGTGAAAAGAAGAAATTAGCAGTCAGGAAAAGAAACATTGCAATATTCACAATAACTTGTGTTTCAGGTGCAGGGGAAAAAGTAGAGACAAAAAGAGAAAGAAAAGCTGTTTTTTTCCATGAAATGGTGATTTTAAAGCAAAGATAAGAGAATCTACATTTCTGCTTACAGCAACATGATTACTTACCAAGATGGCATTTAGCTGATATGCAAGGAAGGTACTGGTAATTTGATAAAGTTATGTAAGTAGACATATTGTTTACTTCAGCCTTAGCAAATGGCCCCTTTAACTGATTTAAGGGAAAGAAAAATAGGAAGAAACTGTCAGAAGAGGCAGGCAGGAGAAACAGCATCTGCAGAGACAAGCAAATAATACCCAGGAACAAAATTGCTTTCAAATCCAACTGATGTAATATGTCCTCAGATTATTCTTCCTAATTTATCAAGCACCAGAGTGCCATAGGAAAAGATGACAGTGACCTATTCCTTGAAGATATGGCCTTCAAATTGATTCAGATGAACCAGTACTTTTCTTTTTTTTCAATGTGAGCTATGATGTAAATTTCATATTCTTAATCCCAGTGCCTTCTATGCCTTCTGCACCTGCTATGGGATATACACTGTAAATATCTGCTAAACTCATACTATCTTCTTGTTGCATTAAAGAGAAGTAAAGAAATTTGGCAGAAAATAAACCCCTTTGCAGTCCAACTGACTCTCAGATATTAGAGGAGCTGGGTGTTACTGGGCTTAGATTCTGAGTGATAGCTAATTCAACTTGGCTGGAAAGCAAGGGTCCTGATACACTACTAACAGCACACTAATAAAGAAATTACCATGGACACGTGCTGGAATTCAACTGCACTAAATGACATTTCTTACCACCCAATTAATGAAAAGGATGATTTATTAAAGCAACAGAGTACAAGTTCTTTTGGATTGCCAATGATAAATCTACTGTCTGCAAAAGAAACATGTGCAATACCTAGGCTATGAGTACTCTATGATTTCCTTGGGTATCTTCCCTGTGATGGTGTCTACCCTGCAATGGTATCTTCCCTGACATCCCTTCCCCTGTTGGCTATTTTAATTCTATTTTACCTGACTGGTGGAGCTTGAGTGACTCTAGTCAAGCATATCTTTATTTCACACCTCTATGTTTTGATCATAAGCAAAATATCTTAGGTAGTCTCCTAAAGTAAGAAGTTATGATTCAGTTTAGTCTGTTGAAAGTATGGCACTGCACTTCTTTTTTAGTAAAGTAAACTCCTCTTCCTAGGTCTTTAATCTTTTACTGTTCCATGCAATTTTTATTTCCTTGATTTATCAAAAGCCATTTAGTCAGGTGACTGACTTGCTGAGTCTTGACTGCAGTCCTGACTCTTGACTGAGTCGTGGTTCTGTGAGTCCTTTAGGCAATATAGGAGTCGTTATGGAGTTTCCTCTTCTGGAGACTTTTGATACCTGTCTGGATGCATTTCTGAGTGACCTGCCCTACTTTTGGTCCTGCTCTGGCAGGGGGTGTTAGGCTCAATGATCTTCAGAGGTCCCTTCCAACCCCTGACATCCTGTGATTTTGATTCTGATTTCTCTAGTGTCTAGGGCTCCTAAACCTAATATCCAAGTAACATTATAAGAAAAATAAAACCAGTTGTCTTCTTTATGTTTTCTTACCTCTGAGGAGACTGGTTCAGGACTATCAATTTTCTCAGTACTTTCCAGGACCTTATTAATTTTGCAACTCCCTTTTTAATCTGTTGGGATGGTCGGAATCCTATTCTGGTATCTGTGTTGTTATTCTAGAATTCGGAAATAAAGCCAGCACCCTAGTGTTTTATTTTCCTTTTCTCATTTAATGTCTCAGCTAAGCTTCACCCTTACCTTTATCAGGGAAGTGAGAATGAAGGAGTCTTAATCCCCTCCCCAGCAAGATGGCTAGAATGAACCAGGTCAACTGTGCAAGAAGTATTTCATTCTTGTCTAAGAATATCTATTATTTTCTTCCTGATGGTTAATTATTCTGCTTGACCCTGACAGCATGCAAAGCATGAGTCTTTCACCAGTGAAGAAAAGTGGAGATTGCACTACTCATATCAGTAAGCAAAGAACCAAGGGGTACCTGATACCTCACTCTTCTGCATGGGAGAATATGGAGGGAGAAAGGCAAGATAGGAAAAAACCCAAAGGATCTGGATGACAATGATGCATTCTGTCCCTTGAAATGCCTCTTTTATATGGCTCTTTCTATGTAGAAGTAATGATACTTGTCATTAAAGTATTTTAATATCCTTGCAGAGACATAGAGGATAGATTAATGAATGAAATGGTATCTGAATGTATGTATTCCTACTGACTCCTCTTGTCAAAGACTGCAGTAAACTCAGAATTAGACACTACTATGATTTTTTTCTCATGAAATTAAAACATATTATAGCAATTGTAGATAACCTGAAGACAGAAAAAGAAATGAAAGTTAGGGGGTGGGGAGCAGGAATTCACCTCTAAATTAAAAGCATGCATGATCTGCCAGTGTGGGGGCAACTGAAACTTCTCTGGGCAACCTGTTCCACTGTCTCACCTCTCTCATATATCTTTCTATATCTTTCTATATCTTTCTATATATCTTGTCTCACCTATCTCATATACCTTTCCAGCAGGTCAATCCCTAGCCTGCACTGGTGCACAGGGTTGTTCCTCCCCAGATGGAGTACCCTACACGAGCCTTTATTGAACTTTACTTGGTTTCTACCTACCCGTCTCTCCAACCTGTCCAGGTTATACTGGATAGCAACACAGACCCCTGTGGTGTCAGTCACTCCTCCCAGTTTTGTATCATCAGTGCACTTGCTGATGATACATTCTATCCCCTCATCCAGGTCATTGAATAAGACTGGATTCAGCAACAGCCCCTGAGGGACACCACTGGTCACTGATCTCCAGCCTGACTCATCCCCACTGGCTGTCACTCTCTAAGCTCTGTCCTTCAACGAGCTGCTAATCCATTTTACCACTCAATTATCTGATATTTCTTAAGTTTGTTTGTGAAGATATTGTGAGGGTCAGTGTCAAAAGCCTTGCTGAGGTCAAGGTAGACAACATCAACTACTCTTCCCTCATCTAACCATCTGGCTATGCCATTATAAAAGGCTATCAGATTGGTTCAGCATGACTTTCCCTTAATAAATCCATGCTGGCTAAATGCTATAACCTTTCTTTCATCTAAGTGGCTTTCATCGTGGCCTCCAGAATGAGCTTCTCCATCAGCTTTCTAGAGATGAAAGTGAGGCTGACTGGTCTGTTATCGCCTGGGTTTTCCTTCTTACCCTTTTTGAAGACTGGAGTAAAATTAGCTTTCTTCCAGTCTTCAGGCACCTTTCCAGTTTTCCGTAATTTTTCAAAAATGGTGGAGAGTGGTTCAGCAACATCAGCCATCTCTCTCAGTGCTCATGGATGAATCCCATCAGATCCCATGGATTTGTGCATACTCAGTTTTCCAGGTGATCTCTAACCCAATCCCCACTAACTAGTTGAAAATCTTCCTCCCTCCAATTTTGCTCACATACTTTCAGATTCTGTCCTGAGGGCTGGTCTTAGTTGTGAAGACTGAAGCAAAGAAGGCATTCAGCAATTCCATCTCTGCATCATCTAATACCACATCTCCTACTTAATTTAACAGTGGACTCACTTTTCCCCTGATTCTTTTGCTATTGAAAGCAAAACGAATATATTGTGCTATATTTAAAGAAGTCCTTCTTGTTTTCTTTCACTTCTTTAGCCAGGTTTAGTTCAAGGCCTTCCTTGTTGCATCTCTACAAATTTTAACAGTGTTTCTATAATCCTACCAAATGACTAGACCCTTTTTCACTTATTATAGAAAATTGTATGGGTTAGGGGTTTTTTTGGTTTTTTTGGGGGGGGGGGGGTAGGTATGCAGTTATTTTGCACCATGTCTCTATAATTGCAATGATATTATAGCCCTGTGTCCTCACTCAGATTTCTAGTTCATTCTGTTTATTCCCCATGTTTGTCACGTTGGTATATAGACACTTCAAGGGCTTAATGGAGTGAGAAAGTGACCCTGAAGAAGAGGTGCAACTGTGGTTGTGCCCTTTTGCAGTAAGGTTGGTTTTGTCTATTTGCCCATTAGCTGCAATGTGACAGGCATTATTGTGTTGGACCCCACCCCCTGACAACTTCAGTTTAAAGCCCTACTGCTTAAGTTGGTGTATATAGGAACAGATGTCATAAAAATACTGGCTGGTCATTTTCTGCTTCTTACTTCTAGCTTTCAAAGTAACAGTTACTCTTGTTGGCTACAAAAAGAAATTCTATGAGTGATTTTAGAACAGTAAATTTTCCTGTTTCTCTAACTAAAATTGACAAATCAAGTTCATAGAGTTGTAATCCTGTCAGCTGACTGTGGAAGTATATTTTAGTTGTGATTTACCTTTTATAAGAGATTATAATTGCAATTATCACCAGTAAAATTATGAGCACTTAGCAATGATGGAAGCAGTAATTTACTGTCCTTTTCTGTGGTGAGCATTTCAATATCAGGAACACTTAAACTGCGTAACAGAGCTGCATCAGTGAAGACTACCCAGGGGAATAAGTGAATTATTTTAACTGCTTGTTTTCTGAATGTTGTCAGGCATTGTTTTCTTTAGAACTCCACCATGATTGTCCTGATATCACGAAGTCCAGGAAGAATAGGAATCTTGAAGTGTGTTTCTTTGACTTTATTTTTTCCTTCCCTGAATGATGTCTTTCAACAAATGGATTTGCCCTCTGTCAAAGATTTTAGAGCTTACCAGCCAAAGCAGAGTTTAGGAAGCTGCCTCTCTGCTAATTTAAACATCAATACTTTTTTGATTGATGGCAGATTTACACATCAGCAGAGCTCCTAACTTGGTGTTCATGGTTGTATCATTAAGAGACTAATTAAGTATTAGCCCCTAAGTTGTTTTTCTCTAAGCATCTCTAGTGTCTATTTAGTTTGATGCACAGCTAAAGCAGCTAAGCAAGGGAGATTTTATTCAGATATGAGAGTTTGACACCCTAAATTGATAACCCATGTAGATAATTGCTTCAGTTCCTTAAAAGTAGATTAAGTGAAGACATTAATACTTAACTAATTGATGAAATTGGTATATATAGCAGATGCTAATAAATCAAATATTTCTGAAAACATAATGTTCAACACACATGTACATACCGATGACCATAATATGTTGAAAATCCAGGTGACTAAATCATCTGTAACAGTGAAGCAGTACAATTCAAGCTGCAAAGTGAAAACAGCAACAACAACAACAACAACAAACAACAACAACAGCAACAACAACAGCAAAAAAACCAAAAAAACAAACAAAAAAACCCTACCACAAAAAAACCACCAAAAAAGCCCCCCAACCCCCCCGAGTGCTTCTAGTGCAAGAGGGTGAGTCTCTATGATCTCTCCTTCACAGTGATAGCTTAAAGCATAATAAAGCTTGAGGTACTGACATTCTCTTAGCATGCTGACAGTTTCCATATGGTTCTTCTGACTTCTGAAAGATAGCATATTATCAAAGCAAAGGTACCATTTTAGCATAGTTTCTTGCTGTAGCTATCATGCAGGCCACCAGTGTCTGAACAAAATACTGGTTGTATGTGAAGCCAATAGTGTGGCTACCACTATCTTCTACAACACCAGGACTGTAATATTCTTAATTTTCTGTTTCTAAAATGGATAGCGATGCCACCACTATCACACTTGCAGGATGATCTCTTTTTGACAAAAACCACTTAGGACCACTCTTGCAAAAATATCTAAAACCTTTATCTTAAGATTCCTGAATCTCCAGAAGGTGCCTTGTGCCTTTTCTAATCACTTCTCATGTAGTCAGTGAAAGTCAGAGAATACTTAAGTCACACTGAAGTTATATAGGCACTATTTTCTTGATTCCTAAATCCACAGTGTACCCCTAATGAATAACTACCTTAAAAGAGGAAATGTAGTGTTTATATAACAGGAAAAGGCTGAATACAACAACTAACCATTGAATCACAACAAATTACACTGCAATTGAAAGATCCCAAGTGCTGAAAAAAGATATCTGCATATGCAGCATGTACCCTTTAATTGCTGCAAGAAAAAAGAGAAAATGTCCTTTTTCAGGCTCTTTTAAAATGGAGCTAATGAGCAGATTGAAGAAATGGACTCTGTATGTAGGTTGAAATGATGTGTGCATGGTTGTCTGTTTTTATTTGTGGGGTTTAATTTTTTTTTTCATATAGTATTATGTGAGCTCTTCAACTCATGTTTCACATTTGTCTTGTACCTAAAGATTGTATATTCATGATATAATGAAAGAAGAGAAAAGTGCACCATGAGCAAGAATTAAAAAAAAATAGGCCCTTAGCAGTGGCTGTAAAATATTACATGATTTTACTAAAATTAGTCACAGGAAATGAATATCATCACACCCATAAAAATTTTCAAAGGTCTAGTAGTTATTTCACAGTTTGACTAGAATCCCCAAATTACCTTTCGAATGCTATTAATTCTAGTTTAATGTACACAGTGATCATCAGACTTTTCAACCATATTTTTATGATTTACATTTGTGTGGGTTTCTTTTACTTTCTGTCCTAATTTTAAGGTATATTTTTCTGCCAGAAAATATTTTTACATCCTACTTCTTTCAGCCAGTAGAAAATAAGAAATCATTATCAACAAAACATATGTGCAATTAAAGGCAGGTTATGATCATTCAGCAGTTTTTTACTTCTCGGATATCTTGTGGTTAACTTTGTGTTTCTAATGCAAACAGAGCCTATATAAAAAACAGAATCCAATATAAATTCTCCACAGCTCAAAGAAGGATTGTACAACTACTGGGAATATTCCTACAACATTCTAAGTCTAGAGAATATTTGGGTTATTCTGCAACTGAAGTAGAACAGGAAGAGGGTAATAACTGCAGTCCCTACACAACAGCCTAATGAGTTCCTCAGCTGAGATTTACACAGAATTTAGTGGTGGGGGTTTCTGATTTAAGCACTTAACATACTGGTCTTTGGTGATCTTCCAATATCTGGGTTGTTCCAGCTTTGGCAAGCCTGTAAGAATCAGACTCTCACTTCTATTATGCAGCCTTGTAGTCAAATTATCTAATACCTGATCACCTGGCTCACTATGGTTTAATAGCAGGCAGTTAAAAGAGTAATGCTTTCTGCCTCATTTTTTCCTCTTTCCCATCAAACTGGATAATGACATGTTTCAAATCAAATTTTGCTGCAGAATTTTCTGCTGTACAATGTGAGAAAAAACAGCTAATGATGCCACTTTGCTCTTGCAAAATTTTCTCTTCAGTTTACAAATGTCTTATACTAATACCAGCACCTTAGTCTTAATAAGGTGTGTGAAAGACCTTGCAACAGTTTAAGTCACATTGATGAAGAGTCCTCAGATTTTCCGTTTCTAAATTCAGTGCTCTGGTGAATACCACACAGTTCTGTTTTACTAAAGAATTAGCCTTAATGCCTCTGCTGTTACAGTGAAGCTGTTGCATGCAGTAAATTTGGAAGACACCTATGTGACTCTAAAGTACTCTTTAGGAAAAAGCCTGATTAAAAGGGAATCAGGATAACATATAAAAAGCCAAACCAAAATCCAGAAAAACAAAAAAACCCAGTTTGTTAGCATGTTAAAAGATAAAGCTATAGTGGAAACACACATTTATGATCCACAGTACCTCACTACTTGTCTCTCTGCAGTCTTCTTTTGTCTGAAACTCCTCTTGGACTTGCTCTCCTGATGGGTGCAGCTATGCAGCAGATGCTGTCTTTGGGGGATCTGTCCAGGGATATATGAAACTCAGGAAAGTACAGAGCTACTATTTAGGAGGACATAGCTACATATTTGGAGGACACTGAAGAACGCTACTTGAGAACTTGATATGCACCACCTGGTGTATAACATCTTCCAGTGCAGGAGGGTCAAAGAAGTGCTCTGCTTCAGCTTGCAGAACTTACATGACAGTGTCCTTCAGAAATGCCAGAAAATGAGGGCAGGAAGAAAGACATATGGGCTGGATAAGAAACTAAGGACTGTAGGTGTCTTGACTCATGCCTATGTGTGGTGTTCATTAACTATGGCACAGGCTGTACTGAACAGCTTGCAAAATCGGACTAAGACAGAAATGCAGAATAACCAGAAGGTCAGTACTGTACAGCTGCTAGGAGAGAGAGGACTTACATATAGAAAAGGGAGGGGATGTGGGTTTTGGAGTAGCTCCTGTCAGACATCCTGAGCACCGGGTATCACCTCTGGAAGAGCTGTTCACTGGTGCCTGGACTTGGTGTGCTATAAAGAGCAAAAAAAAGAAGTCTAAAGAAGAGCATATCTGGATACATTTCTGAAAACCAGAAATGCATTGAGCATTGCAGCAGGTGACCACATGGATAACCTGGTAGGTACAAAATGTGCCATGAGGTAAGAAGTTTGCAGTAGGAAATTTTGCTTTGCATAACCTACAGTAGGTTTATTCCTCAATCCACTTGCTTTTTTCACCAAACTGATTTGTGGTGCAGCCAAGACAGACATTCTTCTGCCACCAGTTCAAGGAAGCAATAAATAGGTGACATCTCACATTCCAGAGTGGGTCTCAGACCCACCAAGGAGAGATGAAACTGTCGAAAGGGGAAATATTTTGATGCTAGGCAATATATCATAATTCTCTCCTCTGTTCCTACTCTATGAAGTTTGTAGTCCTTCCCCCTGGTTTAAATTATATCTGGGTCTTGAGTGCAGTAATTGCTCAATGTTAATATATTATATGCTTTTCTGACACCCATTGGGACTGACCTGCTTCACTCTCTCAGCCTTTCTGCTCAAAAGATTATTTTCCTAAATTCTCTAAATTCACAAAAACTCATATAAGCCATATAAGCACTGGCTCTGCCAAGGCTTCACTCTGGACAGCACTCCAGGAGACTGTATTGTGGCTGAGTGTATTGACACATATGTGCATAATCATATTAATATGCATACAACTGTTCTGCTTCTGAGTGGCAGAATTTAGTGTAGATTATGCTTAATATAAGTTTCCCACTGTGTGATGGTGAATGACGAAAAGTAATGAAGCTCATAATTCCATGCAAATATAGGTATCCTTGGATACTGCTGACATGAACAGCTTCTTGAATAAGAAAAGGAAGATACTGAGTTCAACATTGTGACTTAAATACCAGCAGTGTATCTAATGAATTGTTCTGTCATTTCTTTACTGCCAGGGCTGGAACTGTAGTCATAGTCATATGGCCAAGTCCAATTAAATCCTCATGATTAATTTACTGCTTGAAGAAGGTGAGAAACTGTCAGCCTAAAAAATGGGCATTTTCCACCACACCACATGGCAAAAATTCCAGAGGCACAGACCCGGAAGGATTACCTCTCAACAGAGGAGAAAAGGGTTCTCACTAAAATGCCCGATGGCAGTGGGCAAACCAAGTTAACATCTCCCCTCCTTGCAGGCATCTTTTCGAAACAGCGGTAGTTTGTTATAGTTGCTTAAAATCTTCATTTACAGTTTGACCTGTTGGTTGCAGCTCTTTTTCAAGCTCTGTTGTTCTGGACCACTTATAAATTATTTGTGTATTTCTCAAAAGTATCAGCAAAGATCCTGTTCTAGTGGCAAGAGGAGTTTTGGTAAAGATAAAAAAAAAACAATAGAAGTGAGTTAGACTAAAAGAAGTTGCTTCTTTCTATTCATTTAACAATTATCAGGCCATTTCCCCCATAGCTTTAGCTTCTTTGGCGTATCCAGGGTACAACAAATCAGCTGGGCTGGGCTAGTGGGAGAGGGTTCTTTTTTTTTAAATTTTCGGTGAGTAATCTCACAGGATCTAAAATACAAGCAAAACAATTTTCACTGTGGTGTTATTTCTTTCTCATACTAGCTCTTCCTTTTCTAATGTTGGAGTGCAGGTAACAATTTTCCTGATATGTTCCTTACCTCTAGGGGTCACAATTTATATTCTACTTACATATAAAACACATATGTAGTTAAGACAGTCCTCCAAATCACTGATTTCAGATATCTCAGCACATCTTATGACCTGTCCTCAATGGCTTTTCATCCACAGGCTGGAGATAACAGGTGTCTAAGGCTTTCTCTTAACTATATCTTAGGTTTTTTTCTGTAACCTGTTCAGGATCCAGGTATTCCTGCTGAAACCATAGCAGGGCAAAGTCTTGCTGACTTTAACACTTACAGGATCAAAGACTCCCAGTAACTAATCTCCTTCTTCTCACCAAAGAAAACTTTTGAGCCGAGCTCAAGCCTTACCATAGTAGTGAATCCTGCCTTTCTCTCTCAAAACAGATATTATGTATTTTCTTCAATCACTTAATGCAAGTCAGACAACCTTCTCCCCATGAGCCATGCTATTTGGGAGCATTGAAGATCATAGAAAACAATTTTCCTTTAGCAGAGCTGAAGGCTTGATCCGTATGTGTTTGTGGTATTACATTGATTCATAGCAGCTGAACACCTGACATAGGACACACTTAAGCTTCTTTCATTCCTCCTCCCTGTTGCTGTATATAGAGTACGTACCATAACTTGCTGTTAAGAAACTGGCAGGATGCCTAGAAGCAGCAATTATAAACATGTTGTCTCAGCTTTCCTCCTGACTTTTTCTACTCTTGCATCCGCAAGAAAGGCTCTTGCACCTCCTAACCACCTTGAATGCTTGTTGTGGTGATCTGAAGTTGTTCTTTAGGGCTATTAGCAGTGAACTTGGACAAGGTCAAAGATTAATGAAGAATGGAAGTCTCTCGGTGTATGAAAATACTGTAAAGCTGAGATGAGTGAGGTAATCATATGAGAAATACAACATTTAGGTATGGAGATAGCCACAGTGAACAAAATGAAAAAATAATTAAGAACAGGCCGTATATTTGGAAAGGAACTTGGAGGTAGGTATAAAAAATGTAAGAAACAGGAAAAGGAATAACATTATATAGAAATGCTGTAGTTTGTGCTATTTGGAGAAATTTCAAGTACACATCACTACGGACTAAATGAGAACATCAACACAAAGCCATTCTGTTGACCTCAATGCAGAGGTCCTTCCTCACAGTTTTCCAGAGCTGTGAGGACAGGGGTGGCTGTTGACCTGGACAACTGCTGGGGTAGCTAATGCAGCATCCTGGTGTGCCTATGCAGGAGCTGCCTACAGCACTGACTGCACTGGCAGCTACCCCCTCCATCTCTGAGGTAGCTTCCCTTGCAAGCCAATAATGAAAAGGCATTACAAAGACAAAGCAAGAGTTTGTGAAGTAGGGAAGAGACATTAATGACTGGAATGAAAGAGGTGAGGATATTTAAGTGGCTACTATTTAAAACATTTACAAATATTTCTGTCACCCTGCAAATACACACAGTTTAAATATCAGTTGGACAGTGATCAGAGGTTCCAGAGAAGGGATTCCTAGTGCCTTATGAAAGCTGCATGTCTAGAAGCAACTTCTTTTCAGTGGCTGTGTTTGTCCCAAAGTCTGACCCATCACTCAGTGTGGAAAATGCCTATCCACACACAAAGTTGATATAAGTGCTTTTAAAATTCTGCACAAAAAAGGAAGCAGGGTGGTATTCCAAAATCAAGCTCAGTTTCCCAAAATGCAAGTGCTAATTTTATACTAAAAAATGTGGAAAATAACTTTATCTCTAGCACTACTCTACCATTCTCACACGATTAGTTAGCTGGTTTCTTGCTTTCATAAATAGTGGCAATGCTCAAAAACGTCGCTACGCATGCTCAGAGAGTGAGGGGATGTGGTTAAGTAGGGGTCCCCTAGAATATGGGTGTGTATTTTAGTATACTAAAAGCCCATTAATATACTAATAGCATGTTAATACATTTCATGCAGTTACTAGATGTTTTGGTACCCAGTGCTCAAGTCTGTAACCAAGACAATTTGTGGGAAGTTGTGGTGAGTGCTCCTTCCCATCCCTTTCATCTTCCTTGGAGATATCTTGCAGGCCCATTTTAAGGTGGGAGTGTTTGGGATGTATTTTTTTTCCTAATTTGGGGTCTGTTTTTGTCTAATTCTTACTCTGTCACAGTTTTGTGTGTCCTATTTTTATTCCATGTCTCTGGTTTTTTTTTATCTTTTATGGGATTTTTCCCTCAA
Source organism: Phaethornis superciliosus (assembly GCA_023637945.1). NCBI lineage: Eukaryota > Metazoa > Chordata > Aves > Apodiformes > Trochilidae > Phaethornis > Phaethornis superciliosus. Next base: position 13,317,618 of record JAJQWJ010000004.1, on the reverse strand, counting down.
ATGGATTTTTTTCCTAAAATTTTACTTATTTCAATAAGTAACTGGCATCAGCTGCAGAATCTGATTCCCTGGCTGACACTGTTGGAGCCTCCATTTAGCACCCATTGCTACAGAGCATTCATAGTTGTTAGCAACTGTTACAGGCATAAAGTGTGATGGAATTAGCTAAAAAGTCATAAACAGCATACAGTCCTGTAAGTGTTTTTAAATGATAGTTGACCTTCAGTTCAGTAATACATATAATAATACCTTTTTTTTGTTTGAGTGAGAATATTGGAATTTAAAAATTTTTTACAAAGGGCTGGCAGAATGTGTAAGAAGAAATCTTTTTTTTTTTTAATAAACTGTTTACTTGTTTCATGTAATTTCTGCTTATTCTCCAGTTTCATATATCTAACCATTAATGAAATTCTCTACTATATACGTGTCCCCATGTTTACAATTAGAATATTCAGATATAGCTTATTTATTTTTCTTTCCTAAGTTTTTAAGAACCTGGCTTTATAGCTAGGTCATTTTCATACTAGTCTATCTTATAAAACAAAGGCCCTTTGAACTGGAAAAAACATACTGTGCTCTGAACACAGCCAAATGGATAAAATGAGTGAATTCCCTGGCACTATTTCTGGAAGTCCTCCTTTCTGTTAATTAGAGCATTGTGTTTACATTTCCATCTGTCCTCACATGAGAGCCTAATTCATTGCTAATTGCATACAGAGAGAGGCCCAAGAGAAGAATAACTGGGTATAATAGCAGCTCTCAGCTTTTGAAGGGGCAGGAGTGAGTTTTGGAGGCAATCTTTAGCAAGCAGCAACAAGAATCTGTGATAGTAATTATTATCATCTGGTTCATCACATCCAGGAAAACAAAGCCATTAAAAAAATTTATTTCATCACTTTTACCATTAAGATTGACGAAACCCGTTTCTACAGTAAGAGGAGATTTTATGAAGGCTCATTGCCTCTCACACCATCCCTTTTGGATTCTAGCTAGGTGATGAAACCAAATATGCTATACAGCAGCCTTCTGTAGAAGATACTTTTCTTCATTGGTCAGAAACTTGCAGGACCACAATTTCTCTGAGAGCTCCCCCTGTTTGTGAAATGTGACTGAAACTCACCAGCAAGTTTCAAAATTCTGGAGAAAGGTGGGAGAAGGGGTGAAAACTGGAACTATAAAATCAAGTAAATAGGTTTGATTTACTTTGGAAAGCAGGATTTAAGATGTTTTTCCTAATTGCTATAGTAATTTTTAGTAAGATACCTGAACACGGGTGCACACTTACAGCAATACAGCATTTCAGGGCACTGCTGTAAAATATTGTAGCAGTGCTAAAGATGCCAGTTAACTTGCCTTTGGTGCCCTAGTTAATCTATCTAAATGGAAGGAACCGACTGCTCTGCTTTCATTTCTATGACTCTCCAAGGGGAAAGTCAGTGAAGCTGGAGCTTTGTCACTTCTTTGCTCTGAAATGAACTTAACTGCGCAGAAGGGAAATCATATGAGCATGTCTTTATCTCATTTCATCATGGCATGAGCAGCCTTCTCTCATTTCACAGGCTACTTCTCAGGATGTGCATACTGTGAATTATACAATTCTGAGAACTGGTGTGGATAAAATAGGTTCCTCCATGTCTATCCCCGGCATCTGAAATTACAGCATAAATAAAAAGATGACAAAATTACAGAGGATTTCTAGTGCTGAAAATTTTGTTCAGGTCTCATAAACTGAAGTTGTTTGAGAATTTCTTAATAAGAAGCTATTCCCTGTAAAGCTATATCGTATAGAGAAAAAGTTTTCCTTTAGGAACAGTCTGTCCTTTATGTAACATTAAGCAGTAAACAGTCACATTAAGTGACTTTTTCTCTTCAACAAAAATGCTAGCAAAAAGTCATGCAAGATCCTACTGCAGAAGGTCAGTATATATCCACTACAAATATTCCCTTCCTCATCAGAGCTGGTGAGCTCCTAGCAGTGCAAGCTCTGAGGCTGCATTGTAAAGATTTCTCTCCTCTTCATCTGTGAGGCTGCTGTTCAGTACAACTCTCAACAGACCCTTCAGTGAAATCAATCTTTTCTTTTATGCATACAGTTCCTATCTAAAACATCTCAGTTTTTTTGTGTGGTTTTTTTTTGTTTGTTTGTTTGTTGTTTTGTTTTGTTTTGTTTTTCCCAGTAAGAATACAGAGGTGGAAACAAAAGCTCCTCTTCATAATTTTGCTGGCTTAATCCACTCTCCCCCAGGTCTTTCTTTTTCCTCTGAGCATACTGCTGAGCTCTCAAACAGGGACATAAGTAGGTTCCACTTTCCCCACAGGTGCAGCCTACCCTGTGCACAACTGTCCATCACCACGTAATCTGTCTAGTCAAAACAATTTTGCACAGTGACCGGCAAGCAGGCACTCATACTAGCTGTGAACACATAGTGGAGGGAGAAAGCAGAGCAAAATATTACTACACTGAGAATGTTTTACATGATAATCTTTAGGGTGACCCAACAAACAGCATATAAATAGGCTGCTTCACTCACTGTGACAGAAGCTGGGATAGCTTTTTACAGAAAATTGCTGGGAATATGGGAACATGTCCTGGGAAGACTTTAAGTTCACAAGTGTATCCATTCACTTACAGTGTAAATCAAGTGGTACAGCTTATCTGCAATACCTTTATTTTACTGGTTTAACTTTTTTTGTTGTTGTTTTGTTTAGTTTAACACCAAAGCAGGTAATCTCATGCAAATTTGAAATCAGCAGAAGTCTTCTGTATCTTTTTCCACAGTTTAATTTGAGGAGAACCACCACTAGTGTGACAGCTGTATCTGCATTAAGTGATGATATTATGATAGTCAAACTTAAACCTGCAAGGATGCTGACAGAAAAATCTTAAATTTAATGATTATCAGTGAAGATTTTTTTTGCCCAAAGAGCACCCTATGGGTGATCTGTTCCTGTAAGAGATTTTTTAAATAAAGAAATTACTATTATAAGCCATTATAGGCAACAAGAGAAAGCATGGGTTATTCTCTGCTATAATGAATCTGTAGTCTGAGACCCTGACCCAGAGCTCATTAAAACCAAAGGTAAAACCTGCATGACTTCCCCAGGAAGCACAAGCAGAGGAACAGAAAATTTTTCAGGAACAATGTATTTATTTCAAAAATATAACATGATGATGGCCAAAACAATACAGAATGTGATAAATCTTTTTTAACAAGATAAGAAAATAGAAATAATATTTCTAAAGAGCCCAAAATGAGCAAACTCCCCTTCCCTGCCCATCAGCCCGACTTATTTTAAGAAGAGCATAGCCATGTTATTATTTTAAATATTTGAATTTGTGATCATATTTTGATTTCAAATCTGGGTTGTTATGTTTATATGAAGGATATAATTTCATCAGGGGAGGCGAGCTTTCCATATTAGCTCGATGAAAAGTCAGTTTTAGGGTTTTTTTTTTCCTTGATCAAAAATAAAAATCCATTATTTTCTTGGGTCTAGGCAAAAGACCAATATAAGCCACCAAAAGTCTCAGAGGAAGTATCAGATTTTTTTTTCTTTTTTTTAATGAAAATGCTTGGGGTTTCTGTCAGATCACGTACAACTGATTTCTAGGCAATAAAGAAAACCCAAACAATCAAACAGGCAAAAACCATGGAACCCCAAGAACCCCAACCAATCTAAAAGAAGAAAGAAATAAACTATACTCCAAAAGCACTGAAGCTGGATGTAGAAGGAGTAAATTTGAAGGTGTGGATGCATCACATATGTTTTAACAAATCCTGAAAATCAGATTTGACTGGCTGCTACTACTTAGGCATAGTAACTAATCTGTGAATGTTTCACAAAAGTTAAATCACTGAAAAAAATAACAAAATATTTAAGAACTGATGAGCCCTCACCCCAAATAGAATAAAAAAAATCTCCACCTTTTATGTGTTTGGTCAGATTTTGAAAAAAGGGGGAGGAGGGTGAGGGATGAATGAGCAACAAAGTTTGTTAAAGATAACAAGCAAGAAATTCTGTTCTGCCATCTTTAAGTTTTTTGGATCGCTTTTACCCACTGTACATGTGTACACAACCCAAATCAGTCTCACTGTGAGACCTATTTTTAAGAAAGCTATGTGAAAATGAACTTGGAACAGAAAAATAATGTTTTTAATTAAAGAACTCATCTGTGTACCAGTCTTATTAAGTGAACCACTCAGTTTAATTTTTTTAATTTACAATGCCATTTTGGGATAATCAGAGAGCTGAATATTGCATACCACATTTCCATGTGTATGCTTTAAGATAATTAGATGTTCAATATCCAAGACTCACATGAAGAAAGGTAGCTATGAGTCTTACTCTGTTTTGAAACTCAAAAAATCATGATTGCTTTTTCAGTACTTTTATAAACACTTAATGTTCCCCTTTCATCTCTTGGTGCATTGCAATTTATGTTTGCTGTTGTTTGAATACAGGATTAATGAAAAAGGTGCAAGGACACTGGGAATATCTGACAGACCTGTTGGTACCATTTCAGAGAGCAGGGAACTGTGTCATGATGAATCTTCATATTCTGCTTGATTATGTCATCTTCATGTGTTTGTCTAAGGACTTTGAATATATAGAAATGTTGTTCAAATGAAGACATTGTATTTAAAACAAGAAAGAAGGTGGCATGACAAAAAATAAAATAATGAAACAAAGCTCATCTACTACAAACGTGATTTAGGAGGTAGTTTATCACAGTGAACTATAATTCTTCGACCAAACTCTTTTTTTGTCTGAGGCATGCAAATTGACCCATGACATCGAGATGAAGAACATAAAATAAATCATATTAAAGATATAAAATCAGCTCTGATAAGTTGTTTACAGAGGAAACACCCCTTCCAGAAGACAAGATTCATAATGGTCAGTGTTGCTGCCAACAAGAGCAGCATCTGTCAAAAGGGGAAGTTGCTGAATAAGTCTGATGGTGTCTCTTGTATGGGCACTTTTTCTCCCCTCTGCTCCTAATTTAGAGGGCATGCAGAAGAGTTTGAAGTGCTGATTAGTATCTTTCATGACACTATCGAGCTGGACTCTCAAGAGGCTTGAACTTTCAGGGAATCCCAGAACGTTTTGCTAACTTGGTGCAATCCTGACTTGCAAGTAAGGAATCTGGAAGGCCATATTTATCAGACAGCTTTCCTCTTCTGTAACCATAAGCATCATATTTTGCTTCTTTTTCTGTCCTGTTTCTTTACATCACAACTGAATTTCCTATTGTGCTATCCAGAAAGTTTGTGTTTGTTTTTTTTTTTTAACATGAAGAAAATAGTTTTACAACAGGAAAGCCTTAAGGAGCCATTTAACTACTTAATTGTGAGTTGTTAGAAAACGATTGCAAATCCTCCTTACCCAAAACATTCTCTTCTGAATCAGTTCAGCACTAAGCTGTATTTTATTGTCATGCTGTACTGACTTCATCGAAGCTGTGAGCAGTTAGTGTGATGTGATGATGATTTACCGGTCCTAAATCTCTTGTCTGAACTCTGTGTCCTCTCAGGGCTGCAAACTCTTCCCTAGCCAAGCCACATTATGCTAGACAGGAAGCAGGAGATTTTGACTCATAGCAAATAACATAATCAAACAAAAATAGAGTTCTCATCAGACACTGTGACACAATCGCCATAGGCATTTTAGTATTGTGCTGACATGACACAAAAGATTTAGTATCAGTTTAAAAATCAAATTGTTCTGCCTTTTTGGAGTCTGTTTTCGCTCACTTGTTTCCTTAAATGGGTTTGAAACGAGCATTCAGTTTTATCATCACATTTCAGGATCATAACAATGATGAAATATTAGTAAAAATATAAGAGCTGAATAACCCTCAGCCTTTCTTTTTAATAACCTCTGTCTTTTTCAGTTGTTTATATAAAGCAATGTGGAGTCTGAGAGCACTTGGTTCATTAATTTATTTGGTTAAGGACCAAAATGGGGTAGAAGTGTAAAGGAAATAACAAATTACATGCAAAGAGAGAATCAGTCACACAAGTGTTACCATCCTCTCTATGGGGGAGAGTGAGTGTGCCTTCATGAGAGATAGCATGCAGCCTTGCTACTGTCTGGGTCTGTGAACATGAGCAGCCACAGCTGCATACTTTGGGCTGGGATGGAGGGAGCCCTGGCTGAGAGGGCACCTGGAAGAAGGAGGGCACAGGACCTGTAGGCTGTGGGGCCTGGAAGCTCCTGTAGCATCAACAGCATCTAAAATCCTGTAGAAATTTCTCTGGAGAGATCCCATCAGTTTCTGTAATTCAGATGGTATTAATAACAGCCAAAAATGGAACACTCCTTAAGATTAACCAACATTTACAACCTGAAAGGAAAACAAAAAATTACATTTAGTATTGTGTTTTGATCCCCACAAGAATTCCACTGCTACTTTTACTAGACAATGTAGACTTTCAGTAAAATCCTCTGTGTCATAAAATGCCTCATTTAAAGAGAAAAACAATCAACAACTCCAACTTCTTATGTGCTTTTAGTTTACTGATTGTCACTATTTAATTCCATATTTTGACTACAGCGCTACCAAAGAGTACCAGTATCACATTCCCTATAGAGGGAATCAGAGAAATGTAACCTCTTGAGTGTGTAGGAAGTGTCGGGAGATGGGAGGTGGCTCTTCTAACATTCTCAAGGGAGATGACATTCTCTAGCTGCCCAAATAAGTGAACTTTACAGAAATAACAATATGCTCATGATCAGGTTCTGACTTTGGAAGAAGTCATGAAGACATTAAAATCGAATATGCACTGAAATATTAGGTCCTGGTATTAAGTATTAGAAGTGTCAGTGTTGTCTGAATGCTTGCATCTTTTATGTAAAGACAAATAAGAAGAAACTGGGAAAAGGCATCCAGAAAAAAAATATAAGAAGAACAACAATAATTACAAGAAGTACCTTTGAGTTATTTCTTCAGTTTATAAATCTAATTCAGTCATCATGCCGAAAACCTCCTCAATAAGATAACTGTTTGTAGTTTACTAGGGACTTGAGGAGCCCAGAAGCTGCAAAAGAATTAATAGCCCCTGAGGCCCCAAACTTTACAAGACCAAGCATGAGGCAACAGATGACATTTTGCAAAAAAAAAAAAAAATAAGAAGGAACACCAAAAGAATGGAGTGGTAACATGGTGAAATGGTGAGCAGTGCATTTGGGTAATTAACAGGTCTGCCATCATTAATGTTCTGGTAAATAAACTTAAGGTGTCTTCAGGAAAGCAACAAGGTGGTTTGCATATGCACATGAGGAATTCAACCTTGATACCCAAGCACTGTCCTTACAGAAGGAGTTTAGAATTTAAATATGATGAAATGACCTACAAAAGCATGGTTTGAGATCAAAGACCCTTTTTAAAATGTATGGCTTTCTACCAAAGATCCTGCTCTCCAATAGGGACTATTTATACCTTTATTCTTTCATCCCCATTCCCCACCTGACTGCTAGAATCCCTGTGGAGGATTTTGCCTACCAGGGAGATAAGGGTGTTAGTGGAAGACAACTAATGTTTGCTTGCTAACTGCAAAAAATGACCTCTGTGACTAAAACTTCAGACAAGAATAAGTCCTGATGGGAAGGCAATTATTTAGAGCTGAAGTGTGACTGAGATACTCAGAAGACTTCAAAGTTTGTGCTTCCCTGGGCTCTGTGCTAAAAAAGCCCTCAGTACTCAGAATGAGATTCAGAAACTTGCAAGGACAAATCCCAGCCAGAGGAATTGTCCAAAGAGCTTTGTCAGTTTGCACAAATTATAAACATACTGACTGCCACATATTAATATGATTAAGTGTGCCAACGGTGAAACCCTTCAGATCCTGAGAAGATGTAACCGAGCTGAAAATGCGAGGCTGAAATCCAACACTGTGTCTCAGAAAGTGAAGCTAAGTCAGTTCACAAAGGACTCAGATCTGCGAATCAGAAGTCTGAAGTTCTCGTGGTATGAGTTGCTTATGAGTGAGCAAACCACTGTAAAGAGAGAGTTGTGATAAGACACAGAGTGTGCTGGTCCTTTTAGCAGCATCTTTGCACTATGTAGCTTTGGCTTTATCACCTGACACTTCATCGTGACACACTGTTAGTTACCACAAATGTTACACTGCACTGTTCCAATTGGCAGATTTTTCAAGGGCCTTAACTTAGGGCCTTGCCTGTGCATTCATAAAAGCAGACTTTAAAGCCACAGAAGAGGCTTCTGTACATCTGTGGAGTGACTCTTCCCTTGGTTGTGGTACCTTTTGACATTACAGTCATGGTCCTGAGAGTTTCTGCAAATACCTCCCCATCCTTCCCCTACTCCTCTGTGCTGTTGTGCCCTTGGAGGACACGGGAAGGACATGGGATGTCCTTGGAGGACATCCAAGCACTGTATGAATGGATGCAGCCTAGCCCATGCTGCAAACACGTCTAAGGCTGCTCTTTTGACAGCTGAGCTCCTCGAAGGCGAATATCTGGCTGCTTGTAATCCTTAGCCATTTCAGAAGGTTATCTGCTTTTTCATCCTGTATCTCTTCCATTTATCAGGCCTTACCTGCTTTTCTGTCACATATTTCACCTCACTGTTTGAAAAATAGAATCCTAAAGTATTCATCTGGTTTCAGTTCACTTGTAGCTCTGATCCCACAGTCAGCTGCATGTACTGTGAATGAAAGGGACTAAGGTATCTCAGCACAGTTCAAATGATTGAATTTCATCTGACAAAAAGCAGCTTCTACCCAGCCAAGATGCAAGAGATCTCCAGTTGATATATTTACTTATTTGCACATCAGAAAGCTCTTAAAGGGAAGATACAGAAACAATGGCAATTGGGAGAAAGTAGAGAATAAAATAAATGCTGCTGTTTCATTCTCAGCCTGGTAGTGTGATTTAGCAGTTCTTCTCTGCACAAGGTCTGTGTATAAGGAAGAAAATGCAAAGACTGACAGAGATGAGGTGACTCCCTGTTGGCAGATTTTGCTTGGTCTGTGGGAGTGTGATGCATTCACCTGTGCCAGAAACCCACCCATGGCAGATAAGCTTTGTTAGCCTTCCAGGTAAAGTTTCCCAAGTTTTTTTAAACTATATTTACATAAATCCAGATTTTATGCCTATGACTTTTAATTTCCTCTATAAATTAGGTGATGTTCATAAGGAATGACCTAGAAACAACAGAACTGAATTTTAAAGGCAATATTAAGCAAACAGCAGTGGTCTAACCAAAGCAAGAAAATGAAAAATCATGACAAGAAAACAACTTTTTTTTTTTTTTCCCCCCTAATGCTGTTATTATAAATAACCTAACTTTGAAATATTTAAAGGAAAAAATTGAATAAAAATTGTATTCAGTAATCAGATTATATGTAGATATTTGATCATTTCAATAATTCAGGAAGCTGGCAAGGTTGATCACATGAATTTTGTGAATACTTTTTAACAGGAACTGACAATTAACTTACGTTACTAAAAAGAAAGTTACCCTAAACTTTAAGTTAGCTTTTCACACACTAAGAAAACTACATATGGATATCCAAGCCTAAGCATCCTAATGATGCAGCATTTAGCCTGCTAGTTTTTGGTTTCGTGGTTGTTTTTTTTTAAAAATTTTTAATTTTTTTTTTCCTTTTTAACAAGCATGCTGTTCCTGTTGACTGTACAGATACTCTGAAAGGAACTTATATCCATGTTCACATTATCATGACTCTACTAATATGTAATGAAAATATAGGTACCTAAATGCTCAAATGTTCCTTTTCATGCAGGATTTTTTTAGTGCTGATGAATATTGACATTATGTATGGATTATTTTGCCTTTTAAGCCAAGGATCATTGGATCATCTAGCGTATGCTCTTAATATAACCAAATACTACTTGTCATCTACTTATTCCTTCCCTCAATTTACTACTTGTTTAATCCTGTAAACTAAAATAAAAGATTAAAAGTACAATAAAGACAAATACTTTCCTGGTTCACACAGCTTCAATGATATAACATAGTGAATTTTAAAATTACAATTATTCATCTTTAAATGGAACACTCCAATAATTGACCAATAATTGCTATTGTGCATTTTTCAGCAGATTGCAGCTCTTTCCCTAGTAAGTATCATTTTATCCCATTGAAGATAATTACAGTTACTGTAATCGTATAATCATTTGGTCTTCTAAACAGGTTAAAAGATTGAGTTTCTTGACCTTATCAGAATTTTCTTTCTTCCAGTCTTCAGGCTAATATTTGGATTTTTAAGCAGACCTCTTTTTAATAAAAAAATTGTTTAAGAATGAAGGTGCTATTCCAGAATGGATGTCACTCATGCTATAAGGACAGGTAATATCACCTTCTTAACTTGATTCTGTATATTTGTGGGGAGGGAGCAGGTAGACAGGAAAACATTAAAGAGGAAATTGTTTGTGAAAGGTGAAGGTATTTCGTCTTCACACAGAGCTGCAAAATAATTCAGCAAGAATCCTGTGCAAGAAGCAAGAAGGAATTCTCTCAGGCTAAAATCCTCTCCAGATTTAATTCATAGAATGCATAGTTCCTCATGTCTTTCTGGAAGGGCTATTGAAAAATAAAAAGATAATTGAATCTAAGTCCCCTAGTAGCCTATCCTAAATGAGAAATTAGATTTTTCTGAAATTACTAGAGGAATCTCTGTCCCTTCAGTGGAACTGTGGACTAGTAAGTACATTCACCTCATCAACAAAGCACTGCAAGATCATGACACTTGCATTTTCCCTATGTATGAAGAAGGAACAAATGGCAGAAGTTAAAAGACTTTACTCTGCTTTGTAAAGTATTCCTCTAATGTACTGATATGGCCTGTTTTCTCTAATAGTTTAGCACACACAACAGAAAATTCACCAGAGAAAAAAAAATATTTCTGAAGAGTCAGCAGACAAGGCGTGGTTTCTGTGCTAACAGTGAGGCTTTTGCCATTAATTTCAATGGCAATAAAATCTTCAGGGGATATCACTTGTACTATCTTTCTTCACTCTTAAAAATGTTGTTTGATGAAAGACAGTTTAGAAATTATTTGGGCAATGGAGCTTCTTTTACTTGAGAAAGCAATCACTGACAGCACAAGAAGTTCCACCATATGAAATATTTCACGTCCATTTTTTTTTATTAATTTAATTTAACGAGTCTCAGTAAGTGCCATATTGCCACCTTAAATCAACTAGTAGATGTTATATAGAAATTCCTTTAAGAAAAACAGTAAATACCTTTCATGCCTAGGGATGTTGTCACTTTTACAGAGACTCTGAAGTGCATGTACCAAAATAATGTCTTTGCTTAAAAAGTAACCAGCTACCATTAATATTACAAATTACTGCCTTAATACTGTTTTACTGAATTCTCTTTCACTATTGAAATTTCTTGTAGTTAAAAAAACTAAATTAATTTTCAAAAATATTCCTGTATATATACAATTATTCGTAAAAATCCAATGGAAAAAATTATTCATTGTAAGGATGATGACTATGTCACATAAAATATTCATATAAACTTCAACTACTTCATCTTAAAGTGTATAAATATATATTAAAATCTTGTGTGCACGAACTTTATATTTAATCCAGGTACTGACATCAAAAACTCTTAGAAAAGACTAGTGAACAGGATTTGAATCTCTAGTGATATCTATCTCATGTCTCTAAATCTGCTGCAAAAGTCCTTTGCAAGAGTTTCAATTAGCAATATTATACACTGAAAATGCTGAGTTTCGATTTCAAAGGTTATCTCTTTAGCACATAGCAGTGCCTTCCAGGCTGTGTTCCAGCACACACGTGTGTGCATGCACTAGTGATGAACCTGTTAGTATTACGAGAAAGATTCCTCAGCTGGGAAGGGGAGGAGTAGACAAGGGAGCTCATAGTTCTTTGCTGCTGGCCAGGCCTATACCACAACACCCTGAATCCCAGGTGCAAGTGCCTGCATATTCCTGTGCAAATGGAGGACATTGTTAGTTAAAAAAATTTAAAAATTAAAAAATAGATTTAGTTAAAAAGAAAATTTGTTTGGAGAATGTAGTTTGTGCCCTTTAATTAACTGAAAAGTTGCCAGGAGTAGCTGAGGTGTTTGTTAAACTTGAGCTAAATGCTTGACACTCACATAATGAGAAAGATTTTTTCAGTCAAAAGGCTGAAGAATTATTTTACTAATTACTTAGTATTATTGTAGTTCTCTGACTTTCTCTTTTGCTCACTAATTTAAGTTAAATTTCCTTAGTAAGACATAATACTTCAGGCTTGCTTCTGAGATGGAAGAGATAATACATTTAAAGTTTATCTTGACCCTCCAGGTATTGCAGTAATCCACTCTAATGCATCCTTTAGGGCTGGGACTGCTTCATTCCTTTGGTAATTTAAGATAAGTGGTATTATATAATCTAAAGAAAGTATTTATATCTAACTTTCTCTCTTTGATCAGAAGTCAGAGAACTCAAAAAAATGTCAAAGATGGTAAGAAAAAGACAGAAATACTAAATTTCTTCTGTGGCATACGTTTAAATTATTTTTGGGGACCAATTAATCTTAATGTGATGCTGCTCTACAGCCTTATAATAAGTCAAATAATGAAGAAGCTGAAGATGGCTGGATCAGGAATCAAGAGAGAGTGAAGGCAGGATTATTCATTCTTCATCCTTGAACCCCTGACCATACTCTTCTAGGCTGCAGAAAGAATTTTAAATAAGAATTTTAAATGAGAAACTAGAAGGGGGGGGGGGAATATACTGCTTATATAGGCAAATTTGTAAGTATCAGCAAGACACAGCATTTACAGTGAACCCATTTGGTGATAACAAGGAGCGGGATGTAAGAAGAAAAATGTAAATAGAAGAAAATTGTTGAGTCAAAGTCAGAAAGTTTAAGGCTGAGTTACCAAAGGACTGATAAAGGACATATGAGACTCTAGCATGAAATACAGTGGTGGCAGTGGATATTAATTATGATACAATTACTAGGATTCAGGGTGTTGTTGGTGTTCAAATGGACAGTGTCTCCAATGGTTGCAGAAAGATTTATCTTTTCTCACATTCTACACTGGAAATGGCAGGAAAGACCAAGGCGTTAATGTGGATCAGCTTTCCTAAAGTAAGGAAAAAACAGAGTATCCTGAATCATCACTGATACAGAAACATTTAGACACCTTATCTCCAGAGACACTTTGGATGCAGATGCAAGCCACTGCAAGCGGCATTATGAATCATCCTTCATTTACTTGACAGGAAGGGTGGGAAGCTGACCACATAAAAATCATATTTACTTACGTGCTCCAACTTATTTTCCACCTTTTCCCTCACTTGAGCATTTATGAACTGTCCTATGTTTTTGTACTTGTGCTTGTGTGCACACACTTAGGACCTAGGTTTCAGTTTGTTTTTTTTAACATGAACTGAATATGAAATAACATTTGCACACAATTCTTTTTCTGATAGTCTGTGCTGAGGGCAGCTTTACGTGCTTTGGAGACACTGACATCTCGGTGATGCAGAGGAGGCCTTTCACAGCAGTGTGAAAGGACAGAAGTATCAGTGCTATTACATATGTTTGATGAAACTGAACACAAGGAAAGATTTACAGCTGCCACTGAGTTAGTGAAAACTAGAATTCATCGTGTCTGGAGTTTTAAGTTAGTACTGAAATAATGGTAATAAATCAGATGTTTAATGTCACCATATAATTTCCAGACAAAAAGTAAACACAAAGCACAGTAGTTTCCAGAGAAGGGATAGTACTGCTGCGGAGAGCTGAAGCCATGTGCATCCATACACAGCTAGGACACTTGCACCCAGACTGTTGCCTCTGACTGTTATCAATGCTAGCACATATGTGAATGTAGCCCTTAAGCTTGCATCTTTCTGGCAGCCCCTCCACAAAATGAATGGGCTGCAGGAAATCACTGTGTCTGCATGAGAGCTGAACAACAGCCTGTGGTTTATGGTGTTGTCAGGGTCAGGAAAAAGCCATGAACACTGTTTCAACAAAACATTGAAATGATCCCACCAGCAATGTCAGTAAAAGAAACATTTAAAATATCACTCTAGTGATACTAGTTTCCTTTGTATTGGGTTGGAGATCATCAGGTACTTTCCATGAAGAATGGGAAGATCTTAAATATTCATTATTTTAGAGCCTTGTGGAACTGTCAGCACTGTTACTTAAGATCAATCGGTTCTGAGGAAACAGAAAGCTGAGGCTACCCAATATGCCAATTTATGCATGAACACAGCTTATTGCAGAGTCTGAGAAGTTCAGGTTAAAAGCAAGAAATGTACTTGCCTATTGTAGCAGGCTGCTGTCTTGTTATCATTGTTGTGATAGTTTTCCTAAAGGATGGTTGTCTGTCTCAATATGAAGATTAGAAATCTGCCCTTGTGATGCAAAGGTTTTAGCAATAGAAACAGGGTTACTTCTCAGTCTTGGAAGGCAATGATGCACAGAGGGGTTGGGAAGCAAGCAGACTGCTTGTAGTGAAACTTGTCTATTGTACTAACATGAATCATCTGAATAATCATAACTCAGAATGGCAGATATGTGTTATTCAAACTGAAAAGAGTTTATGGCCTTTCTCATGGGGTGAAGGCTACCAAAAACTGACACTATACTGAGACCTTGGCCATATCTGCCTATCTCTTGGGAAGCATCTGGGAATATAGGCATCTGCCTATCTCTTGGGAAGCATTTCTTTCAGTTCACAAAGAAAACACATCATGCTGCTCCAAGATGTTTGGTGGTGAGAAAAAATGCCTGGCGATCCAAGGCCACGGAATCAGTGGCAGCTGGGAAAATGAGGCATTTGGCCAGAGCGGGGTGAACACAAACCCAGTTTCACTGAACAGAGGCAAAAAGCTCTAAGCTGAAATGTCTACAAATCTCCCACTAAATAAATAAATTGTAAATTTAAAGTCAGTAGGCAGTGTGAGTCTGTCCTTTCAGAGATCTCACCTCCAATTTCCAAAGTGACATCCTGGCTGAAAAGCCAGGCTGAGTAACATGCTGAGAAGCTGTTTTTTTCTCCTGGACATGGCATGATACTGGGAAAAGCTAATGGAGTAGCTGGAAACAGATCTTATTTGAAGAAAGGCAAGCTCTGAGAGAAAAGCAACATGTGTCACTGAAATAGGTCATTTAGAAAAATACAAGTTCATTTTACCAGTCTAAAATTGACGAGTCTCAGATCTGGAGTTTCCCAGTAAGCTTCAAAAAACTTGAAGTAGTGGGTGACAAAACAGACATTTGAAATTTGGACTATTGGACAATGGTTGGGAAGGAAGTATCTAATGTGCCATTTATTTTTCATAGTTGCATTTAAACTATACACAAATTACCTTGATCTTCTTTAAGCAAATACAGTATTAATCATTAAGCTGCACTCTTTTATATTTACGTTTAGTTGCAGAACCTTTAGTGTTCCTGAATCTGTCCAATTTTCTCTTTAAAATACTTATGATTGTAACAAATGCTTGTAGATTCTCTTTAAACATGTCACTTATCAAAGTACTTAAAAGATATTTTTCATAAAAAATGAAGAGGAATTAATTTCCTTATTAAGTGGAGATAAACACTGAGAAGAAAAGAGAATGCTATATAGTGCTGAAAGGGTAAGATTTACTCATTATTTGAGGAATACTGAGCTGAAGAAAAAAACAGATTATGAGATCTCTAGTAACTAAAATGTGAGTTACAATGGAAATTTGCAAATTTCTTAGTGAAATTTAACAGAAAATGTTTACAAAATTAATGTTCAACTACTAAAACACATTTTATGAAGGTTTAATGTGCATATATAAAATGTCTGGTAAAAATTTAAACTGATTTAAACTGCAATGACTATCTAAAGTCTATTTCTAAATGTGGAAAAAATTCATTATAATAAAAATTATACAAGAATTCTTGATTATTACTGAAAGGTCAAGAAATTTGAAGTTAAAATCTCCAAGTTTAGGTTAGGAAGAAAGGATTTTATACAGCAGTAAATTTCACTCCCACACCACAAAACATTTCTGTGGGACATTGTCTACCCATGGAGACTTTACGTAGTTTCAAAAAATGTAGGAAGGAACATAATTTGACCTTTACAATCACATGTCAAAGCCTGCTTTACAAATCCCTGAGTAACATGAATAAAGCAGTCATACCTAATTCCTTTCTAAATACTGATCTTTCAAGACCTTGTGGGATTCTCACCTACTCAGGGCTGAAAAGAATGATTCACTACCATCAAACCATAACTTCTTGATGAGAACAGTGGGTTCATTTCCTCCACATACTTAACTTGGATGACATAATAAACCTATTTGCCTCTTATGGAATATAGAAAAAGTAATTGTGGCCTCAAATTGTTATAGCTGGTTTTAAAAGACATGCTGAAATACATTGGGCAAAATTAGTTTATCAGGTATTTTTTTAAGTCCAAAAAAATTAGTGATGTCCTTTGCTCTCATCCCATTCCATAGCATCTTTACCAATAGATTATGTCACATCGGATGTTTATGTACTTGCTATTTAGCAGCTGCTGCCCTTAGTTGCAAATGAGAACTAATGGGATACAGATATTACTCACCAACCTGGGTGCCGCTAACTATGACTACCATAAAGAAGAAAGAGAATAGATATCCTGGTAATCTACCAGTGAATAAAAAAGCTCATTGTAAAAAAAAAAAAAAAAAAAGTGCATTATTAAAGTGAAAGTATCTGAGAAGCTGATTGAAAGCCAACTGTTTCCTCCATGTTTGTATAGTGTCTAGCACAGATGAATTTCAGACTACAAGCTAGCTCTAAATGATAGAAAATGTCATTCACTATTTGTTATTATTATTTTTTTTAAAATTAATATTTTACGTATTAGAATCCTACAGCTAAACCTGAAACATCAACAGAAGCACACCAGGGTTAATACTGGGTACACTACATTTCACCCAATGTGATTTTTTTTCTTCTAGTTGAATGCTAAACACTAAGCAAATGGAGTTTTATGCTGGACATACTGACATAACCTCCAGCGTAAGAAGCTACTGCTCACATAACTAAACTCAAAAGAAAATAGTGTGTAGTGCTCTGAATTAACTAAATGAATATTTATTTATTTGAAACATTGCCAAATATTACAACACTAACAAAAAAATACCATGTTCACACTGTGCCACAAATAAACCTTTAAAAATACAGTAATCCTTCAAGTAAATACAAACCCTTATAATTTTGTTGAGGTTTTGTTGGTATATTTAACTTGATTCATGTTTAATTTTGAATAAGTAGAACAAATAACTGCAAAATTGTGGAAGATGTTCAATTGTCAGAAATATGTTGTGCTGCTAGGGAGAAGGAATTACTGTCTTGACTTTAAAATTCTTAAAATCTCTGCATGTATTTTAGGTTTGGACTGTAAAGCTGCTGATGTCAAATAGGTCAGACAAGTGAGATGTCATCACCTTCCAAATAGGAACTACTTACTAGTTGCTACTGAAATTCTCCTCAGTTTTTAAAAAGGACCTCATTAACTGCAAAGTTCCTTGGTTGCTGGGAAGTGGATGTGCATTTTGCAGCAACATGGTGTCTTCTCCAAGGAGCTCTGACTACTACAGATTGAGAGATTTGGAGCATTTGTGTACCAGAGATAAACATCTTTAGCAATAGCAGGATATCACAAGGGGCGGGTTGAGAAATCTCATAGATTTGGTGTGAGTTCAGCTCCTAAAGGTCTATTTTCTGAATGTAAAGGTGCTGACATACTGGCTAGACTATCACAGGGCAAATCTAACCGAACCAAAATAGCGTACTTCTCTACAGTAATACTGGGATGTTTATGGTGTGTTTTCTTCTGTATGGTGTGTACTCTGTTGCTCAGAAATGAGCTCCTATGAAGGACAAGGTCAAAGCCTTTCATTAAGAGAAGTCTGTTTAGGCAAGAAATTGTATCAATGTCAATAAATTATAAACTAGAGAATCAAACCCCCATATTTGACTAATGGTCTTACTTTCTGGGCCATAATTTTCATTCTGTTGTATTTGTCTTGCAGTATGGAGGTGTTTTTCCCATGGGTTTGGTGCTTTGCAATGGGTGGCTGTCAGGGCAATGGAACAGGAAAACAAATGTCTGAGCTTCAGGTAAGTGGTGTTTTTGCATGCCAGTAGTCTTTAAACAGAGCCCTGTGAGCCCTGTGAGTGATAGTCATTTTTCAATCATTATCTCAGGTAGATTCTTGGGGTAACTTTGTTTAATCACATACTTTAATCAGGTGGCTTATTGTGTTTTAAGCATACTATCTATACTGTAAGGCCTTGTGCAAAATTAAGTCTCATTATTAGCATTAGCCTCATATCTCTGGTATCAAAAAAAAATAGTAAGTGCTGTGGAAATGTCTGGCAAGTTCCGCAGGAAGCCTGGCTGAAATAAGGAGAGGGTTATCATTCTGCTGTTTAGCTGCTATTTATTTAATTATATGCTTAGTCAGACTTGGAAGCAAGAGGATGGTTCTTCAGGTACAATTTTCAGGAGGACAGAACAGCAAATATGCTCTCTGACTTATTAGTTTATTAGAGATGTTCAAAATGGGCCTACTGAACAGCCCTTCAAAGTCCCTTAAGGGCACTGAGATGTATTACTGGTGAAGGTGAGAGCAGTGTCTAGCAGTATATCCTGACTACATTTGTGCTGCTAAGGATACAGAAAACCTTTTGTTCTATCATAAGTAGCTTCTCATTACAACCGGAAAACCTTCTGTTGTCTGAGGAAAAAGCACAACATTTCCAGCTGCACTCTCTTCACATCCTTCACTAGCATGCTGTACACAGAAAATTACAGTAAGAAATGCTACTTACCCTTAAATATTAAGTGATAGAACATGAATGGAGCACTACATTTCTTACAGATAAAGCAATACCTCATATTTCAGACTGTTGTAAGAACTTTTGGGGCACCCAGAAATTAACTATTTGTGTTTGGAGAGAAACCATTTCCCAAGGACAGTTTGCAAGTGTTACGCTCTGAGGTAACACTAAAATTTATTTTTGTTTTGGATCCACGAAACAAAGTCCAACTGTAGAAGGGCTGGATGCAAGCAGACTTTATTTGACATTTGACACAGGCAAAGTTATAGAGCCAGGCAAAAGAAGGAGAGAGGAAAAGAAGATATAAGAGAGAGAGAGAGAAAAGTGGAGAAAAGAGTAAGAAAGTGGGAAAAAAGAATGAGAGAGACAGGGAGAGAAGAGAGAGAGAGAGAGAGTCACCACCAGGGGTCCAGCTGTCCAGCGAGTTTCTTCAAGATGGGGCTGATCCTGGACAAACGGCAGTGGGTCAAAAGACAACAAAACAGCCCCATCATGGACAGCCAGATATACCCCTGAGTTCCTTTTGTTCCCAAGGGTCATTGGCATCAGAGCCATTGCAGACAGGCTGCCTGGAGGGGAGCTTCTGCAGAAGGGTGCAGTCCCCCACCCACTCATCAGTTCTTATCTCCTTCCAGGCACCACTCCCCACTCCATTCCAGCCACCTCAGCCAGATACATCAGCATCAGTACAACCAAGGTGGCTTCCTCCACCCTGGCCAGGGTAATCGTGCCTGGAGGGAGGTCCCAGCATTGCAGGCTGGCCCTCAGAAAAGGGGAGTACTCTCCACCCATTAGTTCTTAGCTCTTCCTGGGTGTTGCCCCCTGCTCAATTCTGGCCAGGCCAGGTCCTCCACCCTAGCCAGGGCTATTCACTTTAAAATTGCTCTTTTGAGACATATTCTCAAGCAGGGAAATACATTTACATTTCACAGGTCAATAGGCTTTATAAACTGTAAAGATTAAAGGAACAGAAATGGAAAATACAGTTATAACACTACTTATGTATTCAAGATATAGAAGAAGATATTGATGATAGCTTTACAAGGACACATTTCTTGAACTTCATTGGGAATGTTTTTTTTTCTTTTTTTCTTTGTAAATAGCTATAACTATGAAATGGTAGACTTGAAGATGGATGTCTTGTAGTTCAATCACAAGACTTGATCCCTAAGGCCTGTTCTTCAGTTCTTGGTGTTGGTGTGCTCAGACAAAATTAATCTCTCTGTTTTGGTTTCTCATCTGTGAAATGGAGATGAAATATTTCCTTCTTATATCCTTTATCCGCTTGGTTTTGTGAGCTCTGAAGAACAGCAAATGTCTTTTATACTTTGTGGATAAGCAATATGCTGTACAATGCAGGTTTGAATTTGAATGAGTTTCTTGCAGCTCAGGAAGTTCTTGTGAAGTGAGGAAATTTGCTGGCAACTGCAGTTCAGTCTTTTCTAAACTGAAATAAAAAGCACAACTATAATGCAAGGCATTAATATGGTTTTACTGCCATACAGAGCAATGCAGTTCAGTACGCCACAGGATTTTTATTACTGCAGTTCAACTTCATTTCTGTAGCCAGAAGATTCTCCACATGCAGATTGATCAGGATAAAATACTTACAACATTGCCCTTTCAGTAAATTTTTTTCTTATTATTTTGGATCCCACTGATAGTTAGATCAGGTTCAGCACATATGGGGACAACAATTTAAAAAATAAACAAATCTGTTAATTACTACAAATTCACGGATCATAAGAGAAAAAATAAATTAATCTTTCTTTATACCTTTGTTCTTTCATCATTCTTTGTTTATTACATTTGTATTATTATCTAGGGGGAAGGGGAAATTCTTTTCTTTTCAACTTAGGCTCCCTAGTAAGTCTTACTACTGTGTGAGTAAAATGACTAATATTTGCCAATGTTTAACTGGCATATGAGCATTAGAAAATTGAATATACAGTCCTAACTTTGTATTCACGATTTTTGACAGGGTTTGAGATTTTTCAGAATGATTCTGCACAATTAAAATTACGCATTGAGTTGTTTGAATAATAGGGCACTACAAGGTATGAAAGTTATTAAAGATGCAGAATTTATTTTACAAGAATATACCTTAGATCTTTAAAAGATATTACAATATGGAACTTTTATTCAACCAACCTTAAGTCTAGTACACTAACTAATATATAGAGTAAACTTCCGGTTGAAGTTGAATGTACAGCAGAAGAATGGAGCTAATTTGAAAATTAGGAATTTAAATTCCCTAACAGCAGAGCTACGAATATTACAAACTGTGATAGCATTTTACCTTAGTATTATGGGGAAATAAAAAAAAAAAAAAAAGAAATAATTATTCTTATTAATAATGAGCCTGTAATTGGTGATGCAGATTTCAGAACACAAAATCCATGAGAATGTATGGCTGCTTCCCTACAAATGGGACACTGTGAGTAATCACCAAACAGCAAAATCAATTAGCATTGGAATATTTCATATTTTGTATCTGTCATGCTTAGATATGTCCTATTCCATATTAAACACTGTGATGAAAAACAATACAAAGGTCTATCATTTTTAAGTATACAGAAACGTCCCTTATTCAAATGAACACACAAAAGAACCTGTATGTTATGGATAGTTTTTTAAAAGACAAATCTGTGTAGGGAGTCTTTTATTTTTTAAGTCGTCATAAGTCTCAGTAAAAAAGGTAGGTCACAATTACGAACTATCTATCTGTATTAGACTCATCTGCTGGTACAGCTAAGTATCCAAGAGTGAATTATTTCATGCTGTTCTCTAAAAGCACTAAAATTAATGCAGAAATTTTACTCAGTGAAACTTCCCACCCAGGAGATTAGTTGTCAGTGCTGTGTTTATTGTTTCTTCATAGAAGTGTTCAGTTTGGATAACTAGGGGACATTTTTTTCAGCATTCCAAATAAGCATATTGTGTATAACAATGTTTCATATGTTCTTGAATCAGCAGACTGCCTGATAATTGCCTGAGGTATTCCCAAATTGCCCATTAGAAGAAAGAACTTCTGCAAGACTTTGATTTTCTCTCTTGCCTGCTTGCCATGTCACCAGCCTTCAGCTGAGATATGAAGTGCCAGAATATTCTCATTTTGTGGCATCTTTCAGTTCTTCAACTGGCAGGCCAGACTTCAACACATTACCTGTCTTGAAAATACTCTAATACACTTGTTCCCCAGTGAGACTGAAAAAATAAAAAAATCTAGTGCTTTGTTAAACATTAATTGTATCTACCATGTAACCATGCCACTGAAATTTTCCAAAAAAATATTACCCATATGTCAAGATATTCCTTTAGCTCCCTGGTTAATAATAAAATCTCTTACTACATCCCTTTTAACTGAGGATGGTGTGCACCAATACAAATGTTTTACCTTCTGGAGGTAGCTTTCAGGAGAAGATTCAGGTAACCCACTTACTGTCTGCAAGGATTTTATTCCTTCTTCCTTTGTTGACACTATGTGGGCCATGGAGACCTTATCCTATCTACAACTTTTAAGTCATGGTGGGGCCAGTAATTGTTAGTGGCCCTTTACCACTCTGCTCAGCTGTACAGGAATTGTTCCAGAAAAATGCAGCCTCTTGGAGTACATGCCTCCAACATACACAGGGTTACTGTACCTAGGACCTGTTTCTAAGGACAAACCCACACATCTTGCTACAGGCAATATTATGTAGCCTAACTGTGGAAGGAGTGTGAGCATCAGGAGAGATACAGCAGCACCGAGAATGTTAATTTCAGACACTTTGTGGCATTTTATTCTTCTGCCTCTCATTCTGTAAAAAAAAAAGGACGTATAAAAAGTTTTGCAGCTACCACCATCTTTCCCAGTATGGGCACTGCCCCAGGGTGAATCGATGAAAAAGCCTGTTTGTTTATTGTTGTTGTTTGTTTGTGTCTTGTATTTTTTGTGGGGGTTTTGTTTTGGGTATTTGTTTGTTTATTTGTTTGTGGGTTTTTTTTGGTTTTTTTGTTTGGTTGGTTTTTTTTTATTACTTTTTATTTTTTATTCCTTGTTTTTTTGCTCCGATGCACTGCTGACCCATACCAGGCCTGCAGACCCCTGCCTTTCTTTCTCTTTCTCTTTTTCTCTCTTTCTCTTTCTCTCTCTTTCCCTTCCCCTTTCCCTTTCCTATTCCCTTTCCCCCCCTTCCCTTCCCCTTCCCCTTTCCCTCTTTCCCTTCCCCTTTCCCTTTCCTTCCCCTTCCCCTTTTTCCCTTTCCTTTTCCCTTCCCCTTTTTCCTTTTCTCTTTTTCCCTTTCCTTCTCCTTTTCCCTTTCCCCCCCCTTTCCCTTTCCTTTCGCCTTTCCCTTTCCTTTCCCCTTTCCATTCTCTTCCCCTTCCCCTTTTTCCCTTTCCTTTTCTCTTTCCCTTTCCCTTCCCCTTCCCTCTCCCCTTCCCCTTCCCTCTCCCCTTTCCCTTCTCCTTCCCCTTCCCCTTTTTCCCTTTCCCTTCCCCTTCCCTTTCCCTTCCCTTTCCCTTTTCCCTTTCCCTTTCCCTTTCCCTTTCCCTTTCCCTTCCCCTTCCCCTTCCCTTTCCCTTCCTTTTCCCTTTCCCTTTCCCTTTCCCTTTCCCTTTCCCTTTCCCTTTCCCTTTCCCTTTCCCTTTCCCTTCCCCTTTCCCCTTCCCCTTCCCCTTCCCCTTTCCCTTCCCCTTCCCCTTCCCCTTCCCCTTCCCTTTCCCTTTCCCTTTCCCTTTCCCTTTCCCTTTCCCTTTCCCTTTCCCTTTCCCTTTCCCTTTCCCTTTCCCTTTCCCTTTCCCTTTCCCTTTCCCTTTCCCTTTCCCTTTCCCTTCCCCTTCCCCTTCCCCTTCCCCTTCCCCTTTTTCCCTTTCCCTTTCCCTTTCCCTTTCCCTTTCCCTCCTGTCTCTCCCGGGCCCGTTCCGCTCCAGCGGGAGGGGTCAGTACACGAGGAGTCAGTAGCTCTCGCGAGAGCCGCAGACGAGATCTGGGCGTCGCCCAGCAACAGCTGCCGCGGCCTGCCCCTCCCGGCCGGCTGTCTCCGCGGGGCCCAGGTCAGAGGTGCCGGTCCGGAGCTCTTGGCACTGGTGCGACTGATTAGAACCCATTACTGGTCATGCCGGTGGGCCGTGAGGAAATCACCAAGAGGAATCCTGAGGCAACGAAAAGGGACTTCAGGGTGCTGGGACGAATGCTGGAGGGATTGGGAGCGCACGTGTTGTTTTTCTCAGTTCTCTCAGTGGCAAGGAGTGCTGAAAGGAAGAGGAAAGCACACCTGATCAACACATGGTTTAGGGACTGGTGCTATAGGTTGAATTTTGGGTTCTTCACGGGGATGTGTACGTGACACCGAGCCATGGGATGCAGCTGTCCGCAAGGGGGGAAAGGGTTCTTGTCCAGGACCAAGCAGGGCTCAAACTTAAAACTAGTTTGAAAGGAGAGAGGAATGAAAACAGGCCTTCTAGAGATGAGCCTAGGGATGGCATGGCTGTGCTAGGGGTGAAACTGATAGCAAACAGGAAAAGCTAGGAGCTATTCTGTGGCAGGAGAGGTATGACATATGTTTCTCTATGTATGAGAAACATAGTGGGATGGCTCATGACTGCAGTGCTTCAGTGGCTGCATTCTTCAAAAATGAGAGGGAGAGAGAAAGGGAGGGAGTGTTGGCTTGACTTCTTCTGTGCTGGGATGGAGCTTTCTTGAGCGTAGAGGAGGTAATCCTTGAATATAAACAAACTCTCAGGGACAACTCTTCTTGTCATGCCCATATCTGATGGGATTCTTCCAAGCAGATCGCTGAACTGGTCTGTGTCTACTCCCCTGGGGCCTGAGGCTATGGTCCCACTTTTTCCTCAGTTCTACTCTCAGATTGCTGAAGTTCGCTGTTTCATGGTCATCCCAAAGTTCTGTCCCCAGCCAGCCCTTCCTTAGCTATCAGTAGGAGGTTCAGTAGGGTTCCTCACCACATTAGCTACTCAGGAGTTTTTCAACAATGCACTTAAGAAACCTCCTGGATTATTTGTGCTTTCTTCAGCTGTTCCTCCTGCACATATCAGGGTGGTTCTAACTCCACATGGGGACCAGGGCCTACTCCAGTTGTCTAAAGCTGTTCTACCTCATCTTCCTGGTCAGGAGGTCTCCTGCAGATAATCACAAGTCCACTCATCTTCATCTGCTCCCTAATCCTGTCTCTTACTTGTGTAAATGGATGAATTGGAAACTCCTTGCAAAGTTCTGTTTGAGTTTTCTCAATAGGCAAATATTACAAGCTGCTCTGAAAATCTATTCACAAATAAGTTTCTATTACTTTGGTTTTACTATCTGGCTTTGCAATTTCAATGTCTGGTTATTGGGTTTGGAAGGAGAGAGGGGACAGGGCTATCATCTGCCAAACCAGAGGACCAACCTTAGCAAAGAGATGAAGCCAGAAATGTGTCCAAACTAAATGTGAGTAGTTTCTCTTTTGAAAAAAATTTCATAAATACGACAGACTGTTTGTTTTTTTGCTAAATATTTTTGTGTAAATATAGAGACAAACAGCATTGTTCGGTAGCTTGATGCTCATAAAAGCTGTAACATTGCATTTGTTAGTAAAATTTGTTCTGCTACCCAGGGATAGCTTCTGCAAAGTCAACTCAAATATTGACTAACTGGTTTCATGCTGCCATTTCTGTCATCTTAGTCTTACCGCTGCTTTTAGGGTATTTGTATTGTATAACTATCCAGTCCAAAACTAGCAGAGATGCATGGATTACTGCATTCTGGTATTTTTGCCAAGTTGGAAATTGACCATTTGTTCCCACTGGGATTTTCTGGCTAAATGCATAACTTCACTGAATTCAATGACAGAACTCTTCTCACTTTAGTAGCATCCAAATTTCATGTCCTGTTGCTAGTCTGTGGCAGCACAGTAAGAATTCTGCTGCACAAGGAAGTTCATAAAAACCTGCTGGAAATCCAAATAATATATCAAGTGTTTCATCATCATAGAGTGGTAGGTCTTTGAAGGAACCTGTGGAGATGGTTGAGTCCAGCCCCCAGAGAGTAGTTCCTTTAGTAGACTGGCTTGTTCTGGCTTGTTTGTTTGTTTGCTTGGTTGGTTCTTTTTTACATTTCAAGCATAAGGCTTTCATGCTTGTTGACTAAGCGAGAATATAATCTTCCTGTGTCAGAGATGGTTAAAAAAGAAAAAATGCTGTTGTTGAAGTGTGGGTTCTGTGACCTTTCTTGGGGTCATCTGCTTCCAAGTTTCATGTACCTTCATTTTTTTCATATCCACCTCATCATACAAACCATGTTTCGATGCATACAAAACAGATATATGCTGCATTCAAGCTGGCTCATGGTAGGTAGTCTTTCAGCTCATGGCAGTCTTTCAAGAGCATTGTGTGAAACCTGTTCCCCTGCTAACTTTTGGCATCTCTGCTGCACTGGTTGCAGACTTCAGTGCAGATTTTAGTCCCTTTGTGCACGGAAAACAGAATGCTGCACCGAACACCATTTATCCTCTATGAAAATGTCATCTTCATTAGAGATAACATGCATAGACCTTGCAAAGTTTCTGGGCAGCCACTGGGCTGGGTGATGAATATGCAGCCATCAGCCTAACGAGGATGTAAATCAAATAGATGGGACTGAGAAAAGGAGATAGAAGGAACAGAAGTGAAACAAAACCAACTGAGCTTAAGCAGTAGCTCAGTGGCAGATCAGGACCCCAGAATCTGTTTTTGACACCCACTTTTCCATCCTATGCTGTTTACTGTGCCTTTTTATTTCTATCGATCCTGGTGGAAATCTCACATTACAAAATAGATATTTTCTCAGGGAAAGATTGTTGCAGAGTACTGATTACACTCTTGGAGAGTGTTTTTCTTGTCTAAGACCCTCATCACAGATTTTGTCTACCGTTTCTGCTTTGTCTTACTGCTGTTTCTCCACTTTCTATTCACTGTGTTTTACTGACAAGTGTTTCAGTCATGCAAGAGAGATACTTCAATACTGGCACTTCGTTTGCCATTTCAGTTTTGTACAATAACAAAGCCTTTACTTACTGTATACTTACACCTAATAGAACTCCACCAGCTCTTTTTTTATCTCTTGAATTGTGTTACCTTGAATTTATCATGCATTTATAGTGAAGTTTTATATGTCTCTGATTCAACTTAATTACTTGTTTTTTTATCCTTGCTTCAGCATGCCAGTCTAAAGGCATTATTATGGTGCTTTTTGCTATTGGATGGACATACAGTAAAGCTTCCACTTCCAGTTTCTTCCACTAGATAGCCTGATGTCAGCATGTTCCTAAGGCCTCTGATACTTACTTATGCCAAAGAACACTACATACTCTCAACAACTGTTACTGAATTCTTTGTCAGAAATTTATAGTATGAAAGAGGTTTTCTTTTTATGAGTGAAGAATCATTCCTAAATCATTCCTAAAAAATGCCCTTGTTTTAAGTAATTTAAGTTACCAGTCCAAACCAAAGTGCCTAATGCATTAGACATGCATCATCCTCTGAAGTCCAGAGTCTGAAGTGTAGAATTCATTCTTGTTGCACAAACTGTCATGGTCTGTGCTATTATTTTATTTAAAGCTTATTTTATTGGTATTTTGGCATAGTGCAATGCTCGTATGACAAATCAAATCTTCAAAACAAGATGATCCAATCATAGAACGGCTAGGGATAGAAGGAACCTTAAAGATTACCTAGTTGCAACCCCTCTACATGAGGAGGGACATCTCCCATTGGACCAAGTTGCTCAAGGCCCCATCCAACCTGGCCTTGAACACTTTCAGGGAGGGGGCATCCACAATGTCATTGGACAGCCTATTTCAGCATCTCACCACCCTCACAGGAAAGAATTTCTTTTTAATGTCTAACCTAAATTTCCCCTCTTCAAATTTTAAACCATTGCCCCTTGTCCTCTTGCTACACATCCATGCAAAAAGTCCTACCCCAGATTTCTTGTAGCCCTTCTTCAGACACTGGAAAGCTTCTCTAAAGTCACTTCAGAGTCTCCTCTTCTCTACCTTTAGGCTGAACAATACTAACTTCCTCAGCCTATCTTCATAGGGTTCCAGCCCACTGATTATTTTTGTGGATCTTCTCTGGACACACTCAAGGAGCTCCGTGTCCTGCTTGTGTTTCGGACTCCAGAACTGGACACAGTACTCAAGGTGGGGTCTCACAAGAGAGGAGTGGAGGGGAAGAATCACCTCCCTGTATGGATTTATCCACTGTGTTGATGGCAGCAGGTGTTGTGAGTGCCTGTAAAAGGCACTTCTCAAGACTCTGCTTGACACAGTTCTTAAACTCCAGCTGACTGGGTTTCTGTAGGAGCACCTCAGCACAAGCATTTTGCTTCATTATTGATACCCCTCATTACAGTTAATCTGAAACATTTACAAAATGGTTTTTGATTGTCTCTACACAAAAGATTTTCCTGTTTCATAATTTCAAATTACTATTACTGTCTCAAATTACTCTTGACAACATGTTTTATTTCTGTTCAAACATACCAGATTTACAGCAGGGACAACTGAGGGTAGTCTCTGGAAGTCATCCTCCAGGCTGGGTGTTAAACAGCCTGAAGGAGTCTCCAGAATCATCTGACTTTATTACCAGGGAGGCTTCTGCACCTACTAGGCACGTAGCTAGTTGTCAAAGTGGCCAGGAGTCCAGTCAGTCTCATGGTTCCATCTGGGTCCATTGTCTCTAGGCAGACCAGTGCCTCATCTGCTGGGGAGCTCCTGGGCCACCCCAAGATTAACAACTTGGGTGTACTGGGTGTGCATACCCACAGCCAGCAAAATCATGAACTGCAGGCTGATATGGTAATCATTCAATTCATGGTAATCATGAACTACCTCAGCTGGTATAGCAGTATTTTTTTACGTTACTCTTTAAAAAGACATCCCTGTTTACCACTGAAAACTGAAGAGAAGCAATTTCAACAATTCCCCATTGCACATGCAGCAGCTCCATGCTGCACAGAAGACACCGGCTGTTCTGTTTCACAGCTGAGATGAACAGTCACTCCAGTCCTTAGTAGTTCAATTATCACTTGCTATGAATGATAGCAGAGAACTGCTAACGAGGCTATGGTATCTCCAGGGAGCAAAACTGAATTAAAATATTTTTTTTACCAAAATGAGAAATTGTTCATAATATTTCTCTCACCTAAACCACCAAATATTCCTCTTTCCCCCCTAGACAGTAAATTTTCCAATTTTTCTCCATGCTGCACGAAAGTCAGTGTTCTACACAGCATCTGGCAAAGTCTACTCAACAGTCTTTTCTTACATGTACTGTAACCCTTTGGCCATACTTAAGCCAACAAAATTTGGCAGGCTTTAGAAAAAAATGAATCTGAAGTCTAAGACTTTAGAAGATTCCCCATTAGTTTTACAAGATCAGAAACTTAAGATGGAATTAGCATAAAATTGCTATTTTTTTTCCCTTTAAACATGAGCAAATATAGAAACCTGGAGTTAGTGAAGCAAAGGTACTCCATTTTGTGGTGCAAACCTAGATGGATGACAAATGCAACAGACCTGTGCACAGGGGTAGTCAGTCGAGTGAGTCAGCTCTTGCCTGCTACCTCTAGGGGAAGCCTGGAGAAGGCAGAGCCAGACTCATCTCAGCTGAAGCAAAGCAGATCTCGGTTCACCAGGAAGGTGCTCAAACACCTGGACAGGGATCCCAGAGAGGCTGTGGAGTTTTCAGCCTTGCATGTATTTGAATACAGCTGCCCAAATACCTGAGCAACCTGCATCAGTTGGCGCAGCTCTGAGAGGGGAATTAGTCCATTGATCTCCAGAGCTCCTCTCCAACATGAATCACTTGATCACTTTTACATCTTTTAGTGGATTAATTCACTCATCCTGCAAGCTCCAATGGAGCCTAAGTCTGTAGCTGTTTTTTTATCATAGCATTCACCTTTAAGGACACATGTACTAATGGGTGCTGACATTTTAACTTGCCTGTGAAGTAACATTGAAGTGACAGATTTTGCCTTCACCAGGCCTCCCGCTGAAGCACAGTCGGAGGAAGCAGAGGCTGCCCAGCAGCTACTGATGGCCAGCCACACACCACTTACAGTGAGCAGGATGTACATGGTGCAATGCATGTCTTGACAGGAACAACACGTGATGTTATCCCTGGACACATGGAAGACTTACAGTCGCTGCCTTGAGATGCTGGAACATGGTGGACCCTGGCAAAGAATGTGTTGCCTCTTTAGGCTGTGGACCATTGGAAAGCAGACTGAACGACTGCCACTTGGTGTGGTGGGGACAGGCAGGTCCTTTAGGCACCCTGGGCACAGCAGTGACACAAGGCTGTTGCTACCACCAAAGTTCACTTTACCGTGGACCCTCTGCAGAACAGGTGTGTTATCTCAATTGCTGCACCCCAAGCTCATGGTGCACACAGAAAACTCCTGCAGCTTTTGGCAGAGGTAGTTGGTGTCTGGGGCCAAAAGCATGGACCAGGAACTGGAGGTGTTTGGGGAGGGAATAAAGAGTATAAGAGCAGTGACACGCTGAAGGCTGGAAACTGGGGTGGGGGTGAGTTATGGTGATTCCAGTGCTTTCTGAGTTTGTGCCCATTGTGACTGCTGCTCTAGGGAGCTGGGGAGTCTGGTTTTGGCCAAGATGGAAGAAACTAAGGAATTGTCCTCAGCAGCATGGTGTTTGGAAATTACTTTCTACAGTTTTGGAGATGCCTTGCACATCTACTGTTCATTCCCTAACAGTTGCCTCTGTTAAATCTACTTCTGCCTCACCATTGCTACCTCTCTCTGCTGCTCTGAGCCTCTGCAGAAAGGAGCCAGTGTTTCATCTCCGTTGGTGACCTTTGTTGGGCTACTCGAGTGCAATCTACCTACCTGTGTGTCATGTAGTGTGAGCCAGGAGTGAGGACAGTTAACACTAGTTTACCCGAGCTGATGTGCTCGGTACATGAGACCAAAGCTCCTTGAAGTTAGCCTCCAGCCAATTAATGCTCAAATGCCTGTGTACATGGGATCAGTGTAGAAGACATATAGGCAAATGTTGGGGTCAGGAGTTTGTCCTGTCACACTGTGGTGGTGAACTGACAACCCTGTGAGGTGGGGCCCCTTTTAACACTTTGTTCAGCTGTCAGTGTGTAGGAGCAAACATAGTGAGTTTCCCCAGATAACAAGGACCACCGAGTGCATTCGTAGGGATACCTTGCCAGGCTCTATCCCCACAGATCAAAAATATACCAGGTGGCAACACTTGAGGGCCATTGGGCCCCAGCAAAAAGGGGCCACTATCTTTGCTAGCCCCATATTCCCCTAGAGGCATTCCAGTGACATATGTGCCACAAAAACTACCACTCAGGGTAAATTGGTAAGATAGATCTGGTGACACATCGGTTCCAGTTCTATTTTTCTTCCAGTTTGCCCTTTGACTTTCAGTAGGTAGCTCCAGCTGCTTCAATCTTGGGGAAGGCAGACTCTGGAGAGCCTCCTGCCATGCTCATACCATATACCCACTATTTTGCCAAAACTTACCAAACACAAAACATGTCTGTGTCCAGTTCCCCATGGTGCTGCTCACAGCCTGCAACCCCAACAAGTTCAGCCCTTTTGTCTAAATACGGGTAGCCTAATAAACATGTTCTCGAAGGATCAGTAACAGAGGCCACAGCAAGACAAAAATTCCTTAATACCTGTTTGGTTTGCCCAGGTAACCCACATGTTCTGCCTGGGATTGACATGCAGGACTCCAGGCAACAGCAAGATTGAATTAATCAGTAAGCTTAACCGTATGAGTCTGATCTCAGCTGTGGTCATCCCGGCTCGTTGTCTGGGCTCAGCTCCTCGGGAGGCTTATTCGCCACTTCCAGATAGGGTTTAATACAGTGTAGCGGATACCAGCAAACACCGGAATCTTGGAGTGCATGGAAGCCAGGCAGTCGGACTACCTGAAGCCGTCAGCTTGTAGGAACCTCTTTGGGCTGGTGAATCATGAAGAATTAAACAGGGACTTGAAGAAGCACCTCCAGGAGATGGAGTAGGCATGCCAGAGGAAATGGAATTTCGATTTGCAGAAATATAAGCCTGTGGAAGGCAGGTACGAGTGGCAAGCTGTGGAGAATGGGAGCTCGCCCCACTTCTACTTCAGACCCCCCAGGCTACTGAAAGCTGTCTGCAAGTCCGCCGGCCACCAAAGCTTGAATGTAAACAGGAATTGCCAAATGGTGGTTTTTGTCAGTTCTCAGGGAATCTCAGAGGACACTCACTGTGTGGATCAAAAGACTGATGTTTCTGAAAAGCAGACGGACTTTGCAGAGCAATGCACTGGGCAGAGGAAAAGACCTGCCACCAATGATTCCTCTCCTCAAAATACAAGAGCCAACACAACATAAGAAGAGATTTCAGAAGACTCCCCCGTGCCAGTTCAGTGGAGCAAACACCCAAGAAATCAAGCCCAAGAAGACATCAAACATAAACCATTTAGAGCAGAGGATGTGCGCGGCCTCATTCATCGAGTGTGGCGGGGGGTGGTGGGAGGGAAGGGAGTGATGAAGCGAGGAAGATGTAAAGGTGTAGTGAAAACAAAAATACATATTGCTGATCTCCGTGGGATGGGAGATGCTGTAAAAGCACTGAAAAAACAAACCAACACAATGGCAGCAAAACAAAAATAACAAACTGCGCAAAAAATAACACTAAAATTTTAGACTCTCTTAAAAGACCTGCCTCTAAAAGCATTGGATGTAGCATTGTGCAATTAGATGTTTCCTTATTTTCTTCATTGTACTACCTGTGTATATAGTTTTTACCTTATGTAGCACATAAACCTTGTTGGGAGAGGGGAGGGAGTGGAAGATGGTGACAGATCAGAACTTGCTTTCAAGATGTAGCAAGCAAAAAATATATGAAGATAAGCAGTGTAGGTTTTTTATTACTTAAAGATGTATTGTCCCTTTGAATCTAAGCAGCCACTGGTCTACCCAGACAGGTTCTTCAGTCTTCCACGTCAGAGATATCACAGGCCATTCCTCAGTGGCCGTGCCTAAAAAGGCGACGCTAATCTGACTCCTAATTGAGACAATACATCTCATCCCAGAATGTACAACACTTAATTTTTTCATGTTATCTTAATCAATTGTATTTGTGGATCGACTCTGAATGATCAGACAACTTCATGCAACACATCTCATCAAAGTCTTCACAAACATGACCTAAAAGCTAACAATAAAAAGTCTATGTCAGCACAACACTGCAAACATCCCCCCAGCATCTGCATCAAAATATCAGAAGTTCATCTGCGCTGTACCCCGTACTCCAAATCCATCACCACATTCTGGGCCCAGCTGCTGCACCAAGGGTACCGATTGAAAATGTTCCCCGCCAGTGCCCTTATGAGGGTACACGCTCCCCTCCCCCTCCTTTTCCCCCTTTTTTTTTTTTTTTCCTTCCTGAGTAGCAGCAGTGTTTGTGGGGGTAGAGACAGCAGCTGCAGCTGTAGCAGATACGCTGGCAATGCTCGCCGACTGTATCTGAGTTGTGCCCTTGTGTGAGAGGGGGTGAGAAGCAGCTGCAGAGGTAGGAGTGGGGGAGTGAGGGTGCTCTCTGTACCAGGGGCAATTTACAATAAATCAAAACTCAAAGTGTAATTACCAACCAAGTTTTTTGTCTCTGTATGAAACAGCAGTGCACCATACACCACACTATACATCAATATTGAGGACTATATTGCACTGATGGTTCTTAAGCAGCTTTATCTGCTTCTAGCATTTGCTCAGAAGCTTCTAACAACTGGGCTGCTGTAGCACCTTTTGGGAGTAGTCCTAACGCACATTTAGTTTTTTCATTAGTATTGTCATATGCTAACATATAAAAAAATTTTGTTTTCATCTCTTCTGACAAATTCAGATGTGATGTTATCGCTGAATATAAGCAATCCACAAATTTTGATTATGGTTCTGCTCCCTCCTGTTTAATATTTGTAAAAGAGGGGGTTGCTTGTGCAGGATTGCGCACTATTTGCAAAGCTTTATACACCATGTCTTATGAAAGTTGTAACACTTCAGTTTGAAGCAGTGCCTGCAAATCTGCACATACAAAAGGACCAACACAGAATAACATTTGTGCTTGCACTCCATATAATACATCGGTGTTCTAAGAAGCACAGCTGCATTTTCACACAGCATTTGCCATTTATGATGAAAATGCAGTTGTTGAGAAGGAGCTAAGAGAATATTGATGAGCATTTTTGTGTCATATGACATAAACAATTGAGCAGTAAAAAGATGTTGCAAAAGAGATGGAGTAAATGACGATTTCAAACCATACTGCATAATGGCAGCTTCGGCTTCTTTTATCATTTTCCAATCTAATGCAACCCATTGACCACCTCCTCCTGGTCCCACAGTCACTGGAAAAAACATCAGACCCATGTTGGGAACCATTTCTCCTTCAACTATAGCAATTCCCTTCCATCTAGTTACCGGATCCACACTCCCACCCCCCCCCCCCCCCACCTCCCACCCTACCCTCCCTATGTTGGATCTGGAAGAGGTGGAGCAGTGGGTGTTAAAGGGTTAAGGGAAGTAGGAGCAGGAATAGGGAACGGATCTGGGGGTAAAAATGGATTAATGCCCCTGGGTTGTTTGGGATGTTCCCTGGAGCAAAAACTAAGGGGTTTTTCAGGGGTATACTCATCCTTGGTCTCTAGTTCTTTCAGTTTTTTCAGTAGTTCCCTTAGTTGCTTGTCACCAAGTCCCAGTCCTTCCTTTGGTTGTTGCTCTATAGCAGGCATTGCCGGTATTGACAGGGGAAGTGAGGGATAGATTGTTGGCAACGGAGGTTGAGAAGATAAATCATGTGGTGGAGGTGGGGAGGAAGGCAACGGTGGCAGAGCGGCCAGGAGCCGTGGCAGGCGGGCAGGAGGGGGAGGTCTGCATTCCGAGATTTCTCACCCATGTTGTCCGGCTTGTCTCCCTCTGGGTCCTCCAACGATTCTGCTGGTGGTGGTGTTTTCGGTCACTTTTGGTTTTGCTTCTCGGTCCCATTTTTACTTTTCGGCGGAACCACAGGGTCCAATGGCATAGTTGGCTGAGCTTGAATTAGTATAGCCCTGGCAGGTGCTGGTGGGGGTATTTTAGGTGTCTCAAATAACTGTTTAGTGGCCGAGTCCATATTTTGAGCATTCGTCAGTACTGGTAGATCAGGCGGTAAGGCAGCAAATGCTGAGGCTTCTACTGCCCTCTCACTTCTCATTTCTTTTAATGTGTCTCAAATCAGTTTCCATAATGTGGCTAATTTTCCAGCCTCCTTAGATCTTTTGCTAACTTGATCCCATAGGGACTTCCCACTTTCTTCCCACGTTTCCAGTTCAAAAGCTATACTGACAGTGGGGATCAGGGCTCTCTAGCCCACTATAGCAGCTGCTTCAGACTGCCACTCTCATAAAGTATCCCTCTCTTGGAGAGGATATATTGGAGGGGTTTCACCACTGCCTCTTCTGTCTTGGACAGCATAACCCCCATCTCCTCCCCAACCGTCTGGGCAGCCCATCCCTGGTTTTCAGACCTAGCTAGGTTTCCCTTTTATAATACGGGCTCACCACATCCGCCGCACAGTCCCACAGAGCATACTCTCCAGTACCCCTGGGGCAGCATTCCTTCAGCTGGCTTCCTCTCCACTATCGTCTGAGGTCTTTTGCTTTGCCATTCCTCAGCAATCCGCAGAGAGTCGGGTCCCTGTTCAGGCGCCACTTGTCACAAGATGTATCGGAGGAAATGCCAATACAACCAATATGATCGATAAGCAAGTCTCATTTATTTATCTCAACAACTGTGCTTATATACAAACAAGCATGTCTTACTAAATACATGGCATTCAGTGATTTGGTCGTCATGTGGTGATCATGCTCCTGACCTTTAAGCTAATTGGTTAATTAGCAGTGTCCACGCGCAGATTATGTAAGGGAGTGTTGGTTGATGATTTTTCTGTGCCAGCTCTCTCTTGTCCAACTCCCTTATCTTCTGCATGTAGCTCATCTTTCAGTAACCTTGCACCTGGGCCTCAAGGCCCTTAGCTCACTCTGGCTAAAGCTAAATCAGCACAATTTTGTAAAACAGCATGTCTGACACTATGGCTCCTTCAGTACATGGCTGCTCTTTTGCAGAAACCCCACAGTTTCCCACCCTGTTCAGGGCTCCAAAGAAGGATGTGGATAGGCTCACGTGAAACAGAGAACAATGTTAAGAAAGTCCTTCTGTCAGAAACAGAAGCAGCAGAAAGCAAGCAAAACACGTGATTAACCAGCCTATTCCTTGCAGGTCATTGTCTTCCACAAATCGTTGTTTTCTCTGCTTCAAAGGACACTTGAGGCTGCATCCTGCAAAAACACACTTGAACACCCTGCCAGCACCACAGGCACATCCAGCATGGGAAATATCAAACAACCTTGGAAAAGTTCTTGCTTTCCCACAGTGTATGGGGAGCAGAAAAATGAATGAGGTGTGGTAAGGCTGTAGCTCCTGACAACTGCTGTTCCTGAGTGCCAGTGGAGACCAGGAGTAATGCCAAGTTTGATCCTTGAAAATCACCTAGAACTCCCATTGCAGCCAGGGCAACAGGGCATGATGTTTGGGTAGCTCCTGAAGTAGGCCCCCCAGATCTGAGCAGAGAAGCTGCCCACCTTCCCACAGCTGGCCCCACAGCTCTGTTCTTGTTCTTCTGGTCGTCAGCTGGTGGGTCTTTAAGGTCTGGGAGGTTGAAAAAATCATCTTCCTGACCATGTCCATAACATTTGCTTTAGTTGTTTAAGTTAAGCTAGCTACAAACAGATAAGCAGAGACAACACAGACAACTGGACTGTGGATAACATTTCTAGTGAAGAAAGCTTTTTATTTGCTTGCTTGAATGATTGTTCACTTTTTCAATAATTTTGAACATACAGCTGAAGACAGCTAGGAAATTATGAGATAGAGAGAAGATATAGGTGTGCAAAGCCATGCTACCTCAGAGCAGGTATCTGAGTCTGGCTTGTATCACCTGACTATTTCTGTAGGATTGGGCACAGCTGGGATTTATGTGAACATGTCACAAAGTGTGTAGACTCCTTCCAGGCTTTTAAGTGCAGGCTTTTGTCTAGATGCCTCTCTTCTAAGCATCCTTCAGAAAGGAAAAGGAAAGGCTGAATTAGGTCCTGGCTGACCGTATGCATTCCCTAAGTGCAGTCCCATAAATCCTGAGGAGATCAGAAGACCTAAGACCTCAGTATACAATCGTATTTTCTATTTTTTAAATTATTTTTCTTACTTGTTATGTGTCCTAAGAAGACAACAATATGTAAATACAATAGTTTACCTCTAGATCAAGGAG
Source organism: Phaethornis superciliosus (assembly GCA_023637945.1). Taxonomy (NCBI): domain Eukaryota; kingdom Metazoa; phylum Chordata; class Aves; order Apodiformes; family Trochilidae; genus Phaethornis; species Phaethornis superciliosus. Next base: position 13,280,420 of record JAJQWJ010000004.1, on the reverse strand, counting down.
AAAAAAGCAATTTATTTATTAGTTCCTTTTTGATGCCCAGAAAAAACACTTCAAATAAAATATGGAGGCAGGAAAACAAGCAAGCTTTTTGAAGACAGTGCAATATTACAAGCTTTCAAAAAGCAGACTGGTTGCATTTCTTTTTGGTTTATTTTGTTGCATTTACTTTTGTGCTTTAGAGTGTATGTGATTTTAACTCTGCACTACTGTTCTGACTGTATAACTCTAGTAGAGTGTGAAAATAAAGGATACATTTGCAAGATTCGGAAATGAAATCTGTTAATAATTGCTTTGGGTTGAATTGTACAGGAGGGCATTATGCTGCCAACATTAATTGTGCAATTTGTGCAGATGGTAGTTTAGGGATTCCACAATTGCCATGTGCAACAGGTTCATAGCAGCAGATGTCACAAACCAAGACACCTCATCAGGTACAACTTATTTCTTTTCCCAGTACATTACTTTGGAAATGCAGGGTGTACTTTGTGCTCATCTGGGTTTGATGATTTTCAGCAACTCCATTACTCTGACATTAGTCTCAGAGCACTTTGTTCTTCCATTGTATGGCTTTTAGAGGTGAATGTGTACACAGATGAAGCTCTTGCATTATCTGTAGTCTATAATTGGAAAAAAGGCCTTGAGATGAAATGAGAGGTGGCAAGCTTCCTATGTCATAGCAGAGTTGGTAATGTCATTCAAATGACAGCAAAGACTACCTATAACATACGAAGTCTATTATGCTTCTGGAAGGACACAAAAGTACAAATATTCACAGGAAAATACCATTTACTGTATGTTGTCTTAATAAACAAGGACACTTGCAATGTGATTTTACTGGTAATAATAAATGGCTATTTGTTTTTCAGTTGAACAGCCAAACATAATTTGTTCCTCAAATTTTGAATTCCTTGGGTTTAACAACACGTTTGTTCCCCTCCCCCTTCCTGAGAATATAGTAAAAAAACTACCAAAATGCAAAATCTATATTAACCCAAATATTTCCTATGGAGAAAGGACAGGGGAGAGGATCATACTGAAACATCATGTCTCTGTTGCTAAATCTTTCAGGGGATATTTTACTTTGGTTAAGTGTGCTTGGTATTCCAGATGCCTGAATTTTCTGCATTGTCCAATCAGCCTGCTCCAGATGAGCTTGTCTGGGACATTGAAGCAAGCAAATAAGCATTAGTGTCCTTTGTGGTTTCTGAACTTGTAAGCATAGTGCAATGGCCATTCTTTTGTAAGGAATTGAATCTTTTTCTGTCATGGTCATTGTGTGCGTCTGACCTCACTGATTTGCAATTGTCTCAAAGGAACAATTTAAAAATGAATAGCCCTGGCTAGGGTGGAGGACTTGGCTGGCCAGAGCTGAGCAGGGGCTGACACCTCGTGAGGTGATAAGACCTACTGGCTGGAGACTGCTCCTCTTCTCTGAGCACCAGCCTGCAATGCTGGGTGGTCCCTCCAGGCACGACTCAGCCACCTTGATTGCACTTGTGAAGTACCTGGCTAAGGTACTGGCCTTCCTTGATCAGCTATGTGGGTTACCTTGTCATAAAGGGAAACGAAGTTACACAAGCAAGACTTTTCCCTTATGAAGCCATGCTAGCAGTGTCCAATGATTGCATTGTCCTCCAGGTGTTTTTCAATACCTTTTCCATGAATTTAACAGGCACTGAAGTTAGACTGACTGGCCTGTAGTTTCAAGGGTCCTCCTTCATCTCTTCTTGAATATTAGAACATTAGCCAGCTCCCGGTCATCTGGGATCTCTCCAGATTGCCAGGACCTTGAAATGGTGGAGAAAGGCCTAGAAATGACATCAGACAGCTCCTTGAGCCCATTGCGTCTGTTAAAACATGTATACATATGTATACATGCACATGCATATATACACAGATACATGCATAAAAGTAAGTATAAATATGGAATTTGAAGAAGAAAGGCAGTAAACAAACATGTCAAAAGGATTTCAGACTTTACAAAGGTGCTGTCTGTTGGACAGTGTTGTTATTTTTCCCTGTATTACTCAGTGAGGATTGGAAAATAAATTCTGTAACAGGGATTAGATGCAAAACAACTGAAATGAAAAGAGGGAAGGAAATAATCCTGACTGGCCATTTTTAGGCAGATGAGATGACAAACTCCTTATGTCTGACTTGCTGGTCCCTGGATAAGCTACCTTATGTTGCCAGTTTGCCATTTCACATGATGATTTATGAAGTGACTGAAGGTTTCCTAGATGTAAATCATGTGTGGTGTAAAGTTTGCTGACAAAATTTAGATTACTACCTCCTTTGCATTAGAATCACCACTGCAGTACAGTATGCTCTGCTTGTGAGAGATCACTGAATGTATTGAGCTTTGCCTAGGGGAAGATGAACAATGTGTTTAGAGCTTATATGTAAGAGTTAAGGGCAGGCTAACGTGGATAGCACTTCTGTGCATGTTTACCACAGGCCACATGATCAGGAAGAGGAAGCCAAATGGGGTCTGTTATGGTCAGCTGAAAATAGCCTCATTGTCACAGGCCCTGCTTGTCATGGGGGATTTCAACCACCCTGATACTTGCTGGGAAGGCAACACAGCAAGACAGTCCAGGAAGTTCTTGCAGAGCACTGATAATAACGTTTTGACACAGGTAGAGATTTCAACAAGTAGGGTCTTGCTACTGGATCTTATGCTAACAAATGAAAAAAAGGACTGATTTGGGCTGTGAATGTTGAAAGCAGCCTTGACTGCAGTGACCATGAGATAGTGGAATTCAGGATCCTGTGTGGAAGAAGCAGGGCAGTAATTAGGAGTACAAGCCTGGACTTCATGACAGCTAAATTTGGCCTCTTCAAAGACTATCTTGGAAGAATCCCATGGGCTATGGATCTTGAAAGTAGGAATGTCCAAGAGAGCTGGTTAATATTCAAGCATTACTTCCTCCAAACTGAAGATAATGCATGTCAGTGTAAGAAATCAAGCAAAGAAGGCAAAGGGCCCATGTGAATGAGCAAGGAGCTATGGGAAAAACTAAAATGGAAGAAGTAAGTTTACAGAATGTGGAAAAAGGGACTGTCAGCTTGGGAAAAATACAGGAGTGTTGCCAGAGTGTGCAGGAATTCAATGAGGAAAGCTAAGGCCCACTTGGAATTATATGTGGCAACGAATGCCAAGGACAACAAGAAGTACTTTTTCAGGAACATCATCAGTAAAATTAAGGCTAGGGAAGGTATGGACCAGAGGGTTTTGATCAGCAGTGTCTAGCTGGAGACCTGCAGCTAGTGGCGTTCCTTAAGGGTCAGTACTGGGTCCAGTCTTGTTCAACATCGTCATTAAAGTCCTGGATGAAGGGACAGAGTGTCCCCTCAGCAAGTTTGCTGATGAAAAAGAACTGGAAGGGGTGGCTGATACATAAGAAGGCTGTGCTGCCATTCAGTGACACCTGGACAGTTAGAAAGCTGGATGGAGAGGAACATAATGAGGCTCAGAAAAAACACTGTAGGTTCTTCACCTAGGGAGGAATAATCGGTATAGGTTAGGTGTTGACCCACTGAAAGCACTGGAGACCCACTGGAGAAGGACAAGGGAATCCTGGTGGAGAGCGAGGTAACTGTGAGCCAGCAATGTTCCCCTGTGGTAGAGAAGGCCAATAACATCAGTAAGAGTGTGGCCAGCAGTTCAAGGGAAGTTATCCTCCTCCTCTGCCCTAGTGAGGGTACAGCTGGAGTACTGCCTCTAGTTCTGGGCTCCCCCTTGTCAAGAAAGGCAAGGAACTACTGGAGTCCAGCGAGGGCTACAAAGATGATTAGAGAACTGTAGCATCAGTCCTATGAGGAAAGGCCGAGGGTCCAGGGTTTTCTTAGACTGGAGAAGACCAAGAACAGATCTTACCAATGCTTATAAATGTTGAGTGTCAAGAGGATGAGGCCAGACTGACTCTTTCAGTGGTGCTCAGAAACAGGACAAGGGACAACAGGCACATACTGAAAAACAGAAAGTTCCATCTGAACATAAGGAAAAACTTCTTTGAGGGTGACAGAGCTTTAGCAAGTGGATTGGACTAGATGTTCTCCAGAGGTCCCTTCCAACCCCTTCCATTTTGTGATTCTGCAATGTCCCTAGTAGACTGGGGGAATATCCTAGAGACAGGAAGATGATTGGTGCAACTTTGTGCCCTCCTCACTCTTGATTTCAGTGGTCTCTAGATTTTAACTTTCATTTCCTATAGGAACCATTTCCTATGTTTCATATGGTTTCCATGGACTTGTAGTTTACTATCTTAATTTCCTCCTTTCAGTCAGAGAAATTAAATTTTTTTGAGTAATCTCCCTTCTGATATATTCTTTCAGCTGCTCTGCTTGATGAGTAGGTTTTCCTTAAATACAGTCACATCCTTGAAAATTATTTTATTTTTGGACATCTGAAAATTTCTATCCACATGCTGAAAAATTCATTACTACCATGGCTTAGCAGTTTGGGCGGACCAAAAACCAGAAGACGGAATTATTCTCTATTACACCCCCTTGCCCCCAGCCCTCCCAAAGGAAGATAAAAGGGGAATAAAAATGAGAGACTTAGAAGTTGGAAATTAAAAAAAAAAATTGAAACAGATTTACTAGAGCATCTGAAAGGCAATAAGTTATGGGCTAAAGGACAAAAACACTAATGTATACAAACGTATATACAACCCAATCTCAATACTGTTGGGGTGCCTGAGGGCCCCTTGAGACAGTACTGGCTCAGGGAAGGGCTCCATGGCTTTTCCTAGCACTGATAGAGAATGGGCAGGGACTGGAAGGCACTAGACCCCTCTATGTTCTTCCCCTCTCAAGAGTCTGAAAGCCCTCATTTAGTTCCTCATATTCAAACTATGATAATTTCTGTCAGCGTTCTTTTAAAGAATAAGAAAGCTACTCTTTTTAACATTACTAGCATCTTTATAATAAACAGTTTGAGAAGCTACTCCAGTCATATATTACTGAAAGGCTATATAGTAAGAAGAAGCTTTTATCTTTACTGAGGTAAAACAAGGGCATGCCAAAGAGCTTTGGTTCTCTTAAGGAGGTTACAGCTCCCTCATAGACTGGATAAATGAAGCAACAGAATATTGCTAATCATTTAAAAATGTCTTCTGCACACCACTGGTGATCACCATTATGGCAAGTAGATATGAAAGCAAGGTGAATATATATCTGCTAAGCTGGAAATTCAGTGCAGCTGTATGCATACCAGTTAAAAAAATTATATTAGGGGGACAGCCTGTACTCCGTCTTTGCATCTTTCATTTTGTATACTGGTTGCTGGAGTTCATTGTCAAATTCAAGTGGAGGATGAACATTGCCTTCCGGAAGCGAGAGGACTGTTCGCATCTATAGCAGAACTGCATGTTCTTGAATGAGACTCAAATTCCTGAAACACAAAAAAACCCCTAACAATAACACATTTAATGAAAAAGAAAAAAATGTGGTAGTGCCATGGTATCCCACACTAAACCTGCAGCAAGGCAGTGTGTTGCTGGCTAGGTTTTTCTTCATGGGGACCGTATCTCCACAGGTTATCACTGGGCATTTCTCTGTTGTGAAGTTTCTTTTTGTGCTTGAACTTCCCCCAGGATTACAGGCAGTGGCTGTTCCTTATACTCGTGTTTTATCAGTGTTTAGGCAAAAGACAGTTGGAGCTTTAAGTTGCCAGGTGCTCAGCTAAAGGACATCAGTGGATGTTGGAGATAGCTGACAACTGTCTTAAATGGCAGCAGCTCTGACTGGGAATGATCATGGTGGTTGTGAATTTGCTTCTTACCAAAAAAAAAAAAAAAAAAAAACAACCAAAAAATCCCCCAAAATTAAAAAATTATACACATGAGGCATAGGGAGTTTCTGGTTTCATACATGTTTGTTACTCCTAAAACCAGCTTGGAAATCCATCATGCTGAATTAACTTATCAAGACCCTGTTGTCCATTCTGTGATTCTTTTCCTGCCCTCTGCATGTAAAAAAATGTGCTTTGTTAACACCAAACAGAGTAACTTGTCATATTATTTAGTATGCACTCAAAATGCAGTCTCTCTGAGGAGATGATAACCACACTTTTTTGCAGCTTGATCTCTTTTTACAGATCTGTTTTTAACTCGAGGCCTTTCAGAAGCATATCAGGAGTATTGGCAGTGTCACTTAGGAAAGTACTATGCCCTGCTCTGAGATTAAAAGCATTAGTAAACCATGGTGTTGACTTAAAACACAGAGACTGTCATAGACTTCATTAAAACAATGGATTGTGCCAAGCCCAGATCCTGAGGCTCAAGGCCAAATGTGATCAAACCTGTCTAGTCCTAAGTTATTGAAGATAACAGTTGGAGTTGCCTAAAGCCTGGTAGGTCAGAGCTAACACAGTACATTAAGCAACAATTTTCCTTAACACAGGACAGGGAAGCTGTTAACTGGAATTTGTGTTTGTGGGGTAAAATAGAATTGAGAATTGCATGTAAGAACAAATTTTTTATTACTGTTGTTAATTTTTAAAAATCTAGAATAATTCCTTTGGAGAAAATATATTCCATACAGATTCTGAAATGGATAGAACCTGAAATGTTCTCCATGTTTGCCCCCATGGATATCCAATAGTTAACTATGACATATGCTTGGGGTGATTTAAAATTTTATTTCCAAGCTTTGTTCTTCAGGAATTGGGCATCAGTTTTGGTTTGTGAAGTGGGCTGTTTGTCAGAGTGAATGACAAATTTGCTTTGTTTTTCAGGACTTGCTTCACTACTTTGAGGGCATCGTTCCATCTTGCAAGTGGGCAGGTATCTCTGATTAATTTGCTTATCACAGAGATACTGCTAAGATTTAAACATACAACCTAAGTGTGCATGTGCACATTTCATTGAGGAACCTAATAATGGTAACAGTGATATGACAGTGATATCATTAGTAGAAACTATGAATGCTTATGATAAAAGTACATGCCTATAACAGACAGGTTAAACAGATTTTCAAAAAAAGATACCAGAAAATGCTGCAAACCATGGGACTGTTGGTCATTTTCGTATTGATGTCTTGGGGAAGAAGCTCAGACACTGCTTATGGAGGCAACTGAAAACCTTAGAAAGACACATTGGAGGGCTACTCTAAAGATGTTGACTTTATTATCTGCCACTGTCATTTGGGCCTCTAATGAAGCACTGCTATTGAAAACAGATTAGGCAGTGGTCAGTGAAAAGTCTGCTTTTAAATCCTTCTTGGGCTTTATTTGATTTTGAAGTCTGTCTCCCTTATCATTGGCAAGCATCAGGAGAAAGAGACTTTACTCACTCTGATTTTTTGTGGGCAGGGCTGTAAATACTCATCTGCTTTCTTCGTATAGCTGCCTTTTTTTGAGGGCCAGACTCAGAAATCACAATCATACCTCTGTTACTTTTTACCAGTTTAAGAGAAAAACTGCTATGAAGTACCCTATGCTTTTAAATCCTTCATGGGTTTTATTTGATTTTAAAATCCATCCACAGTAGATGCAGACTGTCAAATTTCCTTTCAGCTGAGACAAGCTGATGAGAAAAGCTGCTGTTACCAGGCGTATTTTATAAAAGATGTTTATAATCATCTTTTTGAAATTTTGTTTAATTAAATTATGTTTAATAGTTAATGAAAATGAATTTCTAGCACTTCCAAAGCCTCTGAGCAAGGTCTGCTTGTCTTCTTTCTGTTTCTGAACAGTGCTATGGTGTCTCCTGCTATGGACACTGAAAAGTGTTTGTCAGTCTCTGCACCTGAGAGAGAAATGTGTCTGTCCTCCATAGCTCTCTGACTTGCTGTGAAGTGAAAATGGTGTCTTATTAGACCATAGGAGCCAGTGCAGTCAGTTCACTGCTTGGTTTTGGGGGGTTTTTTGTGCTTTTTTTTTTTTTTTTTTTTTTTTAATGTAAAGGCTGTGTATGCTGTCTCCCTTATCAACGGCAAGCATCAGGAGAAGGAGACTTTATTCACTTCAATTTTTTGTGGATAGTAAATAGTCATCTGCTTTCTTCAAATGGTTGCCTTTTTTGGAGTGCCAGACTCAAAAATCAGAATCATACCTCTATTACTTTCTGCCAGTTTTATGAGATACAATGCTGTGAAGTATCCTATGCACCCTATTTCACATAAATTTTTAAAAGGATTTACTCCTTTTGTTAGTTTACATTTTGATCCATTTTTATCTGCAAATTAAAAATCACAAAGGATTATTTTTTTATAGCATCTAATAAATAATCTGTCAAATAGAGCTTTTATAATCTGTCAGATGTGTCTTTCTGGGTAGATTTTACAGGTGACCCATCTGAAAAGAAAATAGTTGCAAACTTCTGTCTATTTGGGAATCATTTAAAGGTAGCAACAACTTTCCTCTTTCTGGGCTACAGGGATTATGATCTGTCTGAGCCCACAAAATTTAAAGAAAATCTTTAGGTTGTCCAGCCTGCTTGTAAATAGACAGGTAATGAGCACTTGATTTTTAAGAAGTCTGTAAAGGACCGTGTTTGTGGTATCAAGTGCTGAGCACATACCTACATAGAGACAGCCTGGTCCTGAGGAGCTTACAGACTTCAGCTTTACAACAGAAAGACAAAAGGAAGGAGAATAAAAATGTCATTACTTGTATTTGACACAATAGGGAATGGAGATACAGAGTGTAAACATCTTCCTGGAATATAGGCTCAGTTAACCCTCTTCTCCAGGGGTCACATCTCGTGTCTGGCTTCTTACAAATGACAAGTGCCAGGTGGAATAGAAACCATGGGGTCCTTCCAGGACTCACTGAGCGAATTCACCAGTTATGCCTTCCTAACAAACTTTGAGATGTTCAAAATGATTTTAAAAGATGTGAAGAAAAGATTTCTTCACAATTTTAAAAGTGAAGAAACTAGGGAAAAAAGATTTGGTTATCCTTTAACTATTTTCAAAGATGACTCTGAAAGTCTAGAGGCTTTGAGGCAAACTACTTCTGGCGGAGTCCTAAATGCCTAGGAAACTTTGGCTTCTCCTCTGGGAAACACTCCCATTACAAAGTTGCTGAGAAAGTAAACATGCTAGCAATTCTGATGTATAATTCTGATTAGCACTATAAGAATAGCTAAAGAAATTACTCTGGTTAATAAACCTCCCATGCTGAAGCTTATGCACCTGCTGTTTGTGCTTTATGGACACTTTTCTTTTTTATAAATTTGCGTTTTAAAACATATCACCACCACCTACTACTGCTATTGCTAACTTTCCTTTTCTGCACAGCTCCTTTTGTTTTCTTTTTGTTGCTGTGACATTAGTACCCATGTCTGAGCTTTTCCACACAATTGCATCATCACTGTGCAACACAATAATGTAGAATTTGGAGCAGGAAAAAACACTTTTGAAATCGAAGCAGAAATTATAATGTAGAACAAGATTGCTGCTACCCTGCAGCCTACTTAATTAACAGAATCGATCAAGTCTTGGAAAGAATAGAGTGATTTGATAGTATTCAGGGAGAAAACGCCACCTTTTCAGGGCTGGGATAGTTCCTTTCTGACACTCCCACTGCTTTCTAAATTACTTTTTGCTGATCCCCACAGAGGAGAGAAAAAAATGATTTTATTTTATTTTTCATATATATTTGGAACCTCAGAGTCTCCAGAATGATGAGTGATTTTATGGCAGATTCCTGTCACAAGATAAGGCCTTGGTGAAACTGTTAGTTGATGCTATAATGAACTAGCTAGCTTAATATGGTAAATATACGTTGTTTCAGAATACATTTTTAATATAAAACTTTTACAAATAAGGATGCACACATATAAATATACTTTTAAAACAGATTTTCCTGATTAGAAAACCGTTTTTATATGTAACTCACCTACTTTATGACTCAGAAAAGTTTCAAATTAAAAATGTAGTTAACACCAAACCCAGGTGTATTCTTGCTCAAATATTGAAGATTGGGGTCAGTTCTTCAGAAGTTCTTAATAGATGCTGAAATAACTGGTTTCTGGACCTTAATGACAACAGCAAACCTGTTGCTTTTTATGGATTTCTCTTTCTCTTACATGGTGGTGCATCAGATTTGCATTAAGTGTATAGATGCTAGCCCAGCCACTTCCAGAAGTCAAATTGTTTACATGGAACATGTTATTTATTGCAAAGAAGACAGGCAAGCAAAAAAATCGACCAAGAGCCATTAAAACGAAATCCCTGAGGACCCAAATCCATTGCATCTATTTCATCCTGAGGTAAGCTTTTTGTTCTACTCATGGCTGCATAAATTGTGCATTATATATCCAATTTTATGTCTTCTGCCATTCTCACAAGTGTAGAACTGTCACTGTCAGACATCTGACTTTTACATATTTGCAGTCAATGGGATTTTTCCTTGCAGTTGCTAGTTTCAAGAATAAGAGTACCAAAAATGTATTTAGAGTATCAATTATTTTCTAGAAGATTAAACAGCTTTGGAGCACTAAAAGTGAGTAACACTTAGAGTGTTTTAGCTCTGTTCCTTTGCATGACTTACATATTTCTTAACACCTGTGTATTTTCAGAAAGCAATGTAAGCCTCACTGCAGATAGAGGTATATATTTAATATGTCTCCCCCAATGGATGGGTATGTTGTTCTGTGCTGCTGTAACATACAGATCTACCAAGCACTTCAGCACTGAGCCTCATTGTTTTTATTGTATCATACATGAAATACCTGAGCAGTAGCTTTTCTTTGTAAGCCTAAATATAAATATTGACAGCAGCAAGGCTGCACTAAAGTGGACATTGCTAAGAGACAGAAAATAAAATTCTTCACAATTCAGCAATTTCACTTGCGGGAGAATCAATCCTCCCACTTGAGAAACAGCAAAAGTAAGTGCATACTGTCTTTTCCAAGCTGATATGAACGTATGTAAAATACAAGAAAATGCCTATTGAGACACTATCTGTATGTCTGGTTGATATGTTAAAACCTTTAATTAGCATATCACTATCACACTTGATAACTGTCTGGTTTCCTGGAATAAACAAAGACAATGGGATTAGCAGAACAGGAAAACTGGTAAACATTAATGAAGACAAGAAATTCCTTAGAAAGAAAAAAATGTTCAAATCAACTTTGAAAATGGTATAAAGAGCCCTGACGGAAGAAACAGCAAGGAGCGACTCTTCCCTCACAGCAAGCGGCCCTGCCAGAACCAGCCCTGCCACTCCTCTCAGAACAGCGCAGATGGATCAGCCCGTGTCCCCCATCCTGGGACAGCAGCCCCAGCCCCAGCCTGGGACGGCCCGGCAGCACCAGAAACCTGAACGAATCAAAAGCCAGAAGCAGCGAAAAGGGTGATCCCAGCACAACTACTTTTCTTTTGTTAATTACCTTAACTATAGTTGACTCTGACTAGCAGCTAAAATTGTAACAGCTCTCTCTGGTAAACCGCTTTTTTTTTTTCCCTTTTTCTTGTCGTATCGTCTCCCTTCCTTGAAAATAAATCTTTGTAATTTGCTTAAATCATAAAGCCTGCTAGTTTTGTAATTCAATTGTCAGGTTCTGAGCAAGTGGTTGATCTTTCCTCGCAAAACAAAAATATAAAATATAAAATATAAAAAATAATATCATAACGGATCAGAACACAAGCAAACATGTAAAAAACTATGTTTCATTAGGGATGGTTGTAAATTTTGAGATTTTTCCCCTGCAGTTATGGCAAAATGAAATGTACTGGTGTTGGACTGAAATGCAAACTGTGTGGCTCTAACCAAGTCGGGTCACACATGGTTAATATGGCTGGGTAGGGTTGTGACCACGCTCATAGAATCATAGAATGATTTGTGTTGGAAAGGACCTTAAAAATCATCTAGTTCCAACCCCCCTGCATGGGCAGGTTCCATTAGACCAAGATGCTCAAGTCCCCATACAACCTGGCCTTGAACACTTCGGGGAGGAGGTAGTCACAACTTGCTTGGGCAGCCTGTTACAGTGTGATGTAAACACTTTGAAAATATGAAATATGTCTCTCAAATTAACATTTTTTCTATTCTTTTAAAAATATATCAAACATATCCTCAACAGGTTTTTACCCCCAAACTTAACTAGCTGTTTCGTATCATGCCTGGCAGGTGCCTAGAGATAAGAATCCTAATCAGAAGGTCTCCTGGTACACTGTAAAGACAAAGATAATATATTAAGCAAGGTAACAAGGACTGAAGGATTCCAATAATTTAAAGAGAAGTTTTTGGGATGGCAAATCTTTGCCAGTGTGTGCCAATGATTTCTGAAAAGAGAGAACCCCTTTTGCTGTATAAAAACTCAAAGATAAAAGGAGAAGACTCTGCCTACCCTTTCCCCCTTTCCCCCCCAGATTCTCTCACCACTTTTGCTTCAGCTACAGGATGGCACCAGCAAGAAAAAAAGTAGAGAACATCAGCCAAGTGGCTCCTGTGCCACTGTCCCCCACCAGCGAGAGGCCAGGGCCGGTGGACAGTGATAAAACTTAACTGCTCTCTTGTTTTTTTCTTTTCTTAGCAAATCTCTCCTCAGAGTGACTAATTGATGTAAAATCTCTCCTCTTGTAAACTTGTTTTTTCTTTTAAAGGTGGTGTTATTGTCTCCTTTCCCTGAAATAAATGTTTGTAATTTACATAAATCATAAAGCCTGTTATTTTTGTAAATTCATGTGATGTCTATGAGTAGTGGCTGATTTTTCCTTGCAATAAAAATATAAAATAATAGTTCAGATCATAACACAGTATGATCTGAACCCTCACAGTAAAGAATTTCTAATGTCTAAAGTGAATCTCCCCTCTACAAGTTTTAAACCACTTCCCTTGTCCTCTCGCTACACACCTGTGCAAGAAACCCCACCCCAGCTTTCTTGTAGCCCTCCTTCAGATATTGGAAAATCATTGTAACTCACTATAAACTCACTATGATGTCATACCTTATAGTGTGACCTCGTTCCTGTGACATGCATCCATGTGCTGCCAGCTTTTGTACTCTCAGTTACCTCCTGCTGGGGGCTGCAACCTCCTGCAAGTTGTCCATGGGCTGAGCTTAGAGGAGTCACAGTCAGCTCCCTGGTTATTCAAGGCTTCCATTAAGTGCACTCCTGAAGATTGCTTGGAATGACTTTGCTCCAAATGTCAGTCATGTTTCCTCACATGTCTTAGTAACTGCTACCAACTGCTAGCTCAGTTTATGATGCTATTTTGATGTCTGGTGGGGCAGACTGGAGATGTTTTACTAGATGAGTGACAGGGAAAAAGGCTCTGAGAATCCCTTCCTGATAAATCTAATTAGCACTTTTTTCGTAAATCTGGGTAAGTCCAGGTTTCCATCAGGATGACCCAGACCACTTATTCCCATTCAAGTCGTGACCCTGTTTTGTACAGCTTGCAGGAAGGTTTCAGAGAGCAGCTATCTGCAGTCAGTGATCAGTGATCAGCCTGTCACGTTGGCTATGGGAAGTCTGACATCAAAGCCAGCAACTTAAAACTAGTCAGAGGCTGATGGCTTAGACTGCAGTACACTGTCTTCTGTACAGTGAAAAAAAAAACCTCACTATGATTTTCAAGACTAGGTAGTCAGGGATAAATTTGACTGGCCCCTCATAACAGCATGGCATATTAGAGCATAAATAACCCTTATATGTAATGATGGTTTAAAATGGACTTCGACTTTGCCTGAATTGCAGAATCTTTATAAATATCTAATAAACCTGTTCCTGAGACCTTAGGCTTTTATTTGAAAAAAAAAAAAAAGCATTTTTAAAAAATTCTGTCACAGTCTTCCTGCAATAGTCCTTTTAGTTCTCAAGAGCCTACAACCTCCTTTATTGAATTTCTGATAAATAATATATTTTCAATTGTTTTCGCCTCAGAACTGCAGGCTGTTTTTTTTCCCACAGCAAGAAAGCAAATCTGAGACCCATAAAGCAGCAAATTAATGGTGTGCTAATGCAGTACATTTTTCACTCTGGGAAGTCCAGTTCTAGCTCTGTATGCTTACTCCATAGAAAGGAATAAGAGAAATGACAAAATCTGAACAGAGTAGTGTGTTTATGGACACACCTGAGACACAAGCACATAAATCTTCTGTTCTGAAAATAGAATACAGTTGTCACAGAGTTTGTAATGTTAATAAAATCAGGTTTTTTAGCATATAGATATTCATATTCAAACATGGCCTGATGTGTTTTTTGGTGTTTTTTTGTTTTATTTTGTTTTTTGGGGGTTTTTTTGTTTTTTTTTTTTTATTTTCTTTGTTTTGTTTTTTTTGTTCTGTTGTTTTGTTTTGTTTTGTTTTGTTTTCTTTCTTTGCCTTTTCTGGTCTTTATTTTTCTTATCTCCATATTTTCATGTTGTCTTACAACAAGTAGCTTGTTTGTTCTGTTTAAAAGATAAGGCTTGCATCTGATGAACACTCTAAATTCAGAGGTTGCTGGTTTCCAGTGTTTTATCTTGGCAAGCCCCTCCCATGGCCACCCTCTTGTCATGGGGCAGGAGCTTGCGTGCCCTCAGGAGGCTGGGAGCTCTGCGGGGGGGGTCATATGCCTCCAGTAGGGTCTCCCATGTCAGACAGGTCACAACTGAAGGGTCAGACAAAGTGTGTCCATGGGCAGGATGGGCTCAGTAGTCTTCAGGCAGCCATCCTAGGAGAAGGACAACTCTACCTCCAAACCTGGGCAGATGGAGCTCGTTTAGCCCTGTAAGGCCATCTATCTGAGAGAAGGACACTCCAACTAAACCTACATCCTGAGGACTTTGCTGTCACTGTCCAAGCTTGCTGGGCCCTGGCAGATGAACCTTAGGAGTAAAGGGTGAGGACAGTTCCGTGCACGCTGTGCCTCACCTAAAACAGCCACTGCTCAGGTTTGGAGGGTATTACCCAGAAGGAGACTTTCTGCTGGGCCTTCTGCAGCCACACTGCCTGTCCCACATTGGCCTCATCAGCCATCAGTGTGCCTGCAGCAAGCTGGGGAGAGACCTTCTCAAAGCTACATTCATAACACCAAGCCATGATGATCTTGGCAAGCCCTGCCCAGAGCAACTATGAAGAGGCACCCCACGTTGCTAGGAGGCTTGCTACCTTTGTTCTTCTGCTTTTTCCTGATGCTTTTTGCAAAAGAGGTGAAAACAGCTTCATGAAGTATATGACAATGATTAATGAAGTTATAGTTTGCTAGGCTGTGGAACATGTCCAGGGAATTAAATTTCCTCTAAGATTTCCTTGCTATTTTATTCTTAAATTTGCAAACTCTGTAATATACTTTGCACTCTAAGTGTTGTACAAGATAGCTATTAACTACAGTGGCTGACTTATGAAAAGCTGATATGTTTTATATCCAGTATGAGTAGTGTCCTTTGCACTTGTTTTCTGTCTTTGATCTATGCTTGAAGGAGAGAAAAGCTGTCATGTTTTGCTGGAGAAGAAATTCGTCATAACCTACTGTTATACACAGTCTAAGGCATTGTGGGTCAGAGAATATAATTAATATTTTGGTAACTATTTAGAGAAAAGTTAAGGAAACCAACTATTTAGAGAAAGTTTAAGGGAACCATGTTCTGCCCTCTCAACATGGTCCAGAATTGGGTCAATTTCCGTGGAAGACTGATTCAGAAGAAAACCAAATCAGAAGTTAAAGTAATGGCAAAGATATTTGCTTGTTTTTCAAGTGACACACTTTCTTTATAATAACCTTTTTTTATTTGAGTATGTCATCTTACTAAAATACATTTTTTAAAGATAAGATGATTACTCTTCCATGTGAACTCTTCTAACTAGCTACCATCTAGCTACCATTGATTAGGAAAAAATATTTTGGTGAGTTTGAAAATTTATGATTTTTTTCTCTGTTTGTAAGAAAACTTCACAAAAGTGTCACTTGCCTTTCCTTCTGCTGAGCTGCAGTATTTATATATTTTTATGTTTTTAAAAGTAGTGTTTATACAGGTAGAATGCAATACTGTAGCATCAGTGTGAATGAGCGCTGCTATCTAAAAGAGCTTCTATTTACAGATTCCATTTGATCTTCAGATAGTGAGCTGCAAAAATAAGGGAGAATTTGAGAATGCATTTCTGAGCTGCTCTACTTAAGAAAACAGAGGCAATTAAAAAAAAAAAAAACAAAAAAGACCCAGCAAAAGATAGCCATTCATTTAGTTTTCCACAGAGAAATCAAGCAATACCTTTCTCATACAAGAACAATTCAGCATACAAAGGGGACTGTGAGCACTGACTACTTTGAACTGCAATATGAGATCAGAAAGATGCTTATAAAGCTAGCCCAGTAACTGAACTTTCACAATGGACTGTTAAAGTTAACTTTATAAAAACGTGAGCAGAAAAGCAAGGCAGAGTTTGCAAGAATCTGTATCCGCCATAGGATTTATAACTGATGTAACACAAATAATCCATCTCTGGCAAATCAATATGAAAACATCCTGATTATTTGACAGTTAGAAAATGGGTATTAAGGGAATTCGAAGTTGTGGTCCCATTCAGCTCTTATCTAATTCAGTTAAGTCTGACTTTTTACCCTTAGTGTTTCACTAAACAATATCCTGTTAGCCTGTCTCTTTTGATGGTCACCAAATGCTCTGTTTTTATAGTAATTCTCCAAGATTTGCTTTATGCCTGCTGTTAGGACTACATGCCATTTGTGAAAGCTTCAAGTGTTGTGTATGTACTATAGTGCACAAACCTGCATATTTTGCAAAGGAAAATGGAATGTGGAGAAGCTATGCACCAAATAACTTCAATCTTAAATTGAATTAGTTTATCATTCTCCCAGTGTGAGGTTTTTCTATCAGAAAAAAAATATCTGAATCTTTGATTTTTTTAAAAGTAAAGAGAGAGCTTGTGTGAATTTAATTAGCTCTCCAAGAGAGCATTTAAAATCAGTCATAATTTAAGAAGAAATCAGGAATCCAGGTTTTTTGAAATCCAGGCTTCATTCCCTGAGAATGCTGAGTGCATTGAAACATGTTAATCGAAGAAGAGACTGTACAGTCTCACTTTCTTGTGAGAAAGTATCCTTATCTTTCTTGTGAGAATCTAGACTCAATTTTCTGTTCTGTTTAAAAACACCTGCCCCATCACACACTAAAATACCAAAATCCCTCAACCTGCAACATAAACCATTTAATACCAAAGGCCCTACTGCTTCCAATGAGGCGGTAGAAAAAGTGTCCTAGTAGACTATGATGACTGTGAAGTTTGACAAAATCTGCTTAGTCTTTACTGATATTAGAATTTTTTTTCCATTACCATTCTGGCATAAGGACAGAATACAAAATACATTTCCTTCCTGTATCTCATCTTTTAGCTATTATAGAACTTTCACATTTACAGGCCCTCCAACCTGAAGACATACACATTTTGAAGGTCTAACATAGGAAATTGATAGATTTTCCTCAGCTTTTTTTTACTTCCTCTTATATATAAACCAATTAAGAAAGATGACCCTACAATTTCTGCACACATTAATTGAGGTTCTTTGTTTTGTGACATGTAAGCTATTAGTGTAGATATTAATTTCTGATCTAAAAATATCTGAGATCATCCTCTGACTTTGGGAGACTTAAAAAAGACAAGTTCTTACTGACTACATATAAAAAAGATTTCTGCACATAAACTGGGCTTGTAAATTTTGCCTACTTTAAAGAAAACTACAGGGCTGAAGGACTGGCTGGTTACCAAGAGAGACAGTATGAATTTGCAAACACCTCCCTTCCATGAGATTTGTCTGTCATAAAATCAGAGACATTCTCATTAAAGAAAGCCTCATAATGCATCCTCCTATGAAACACAAGACAAGACATTCATAACAAGGAAACCTGTTTTTTTAATCAGTAAAAGTTGTGCCTTTCTCCCCTGGAATTACTACCAAGGACAATATTTCTAATAAAAATCCTGCCTCACTATTGGAATAAAAAACAAGCAAAAACTCAAAACATTGTTACAGGTAGTTGTGTTTTTTTGAGGAAAGGGAAATATATCAAAGAAACTTAAGTTTTTTGGTTTGTTTTGGTTTTGTAAATGTTTGGATATGTTTGCATATCTTCTCCAAGGTATACATGTTTGCAAAACATAGACAAATCTGGCTTTACAGAACTTTGATCTTCAGAGAGAGTACAAGGACAGCTTCTTTAGCAGTTGACAGTTAACTTCCTCTATTATTGATAAATTTTTCTCTGTGTATTTATGTTTAAGATGTATTTAATTTGAGGAAGGCTGATGGAAAAAGATACTGTGATTACATTTATTAATGCAGACATTATATCTGAACCATACTTTAGCCCACATTTATTGTTTCAGATCAAAAGACTTTCTTGATACTGAGTCTCTCCTCTTTCCAAATGCCATTAATCTACAAGTCCTTCTTAAAATGCTTTCAATGAATCAGATTGCCCAGAGACGTTCTGGAGTACCCCATCATGGAAATATTTAAAAGAAAATTTAATGTAGTCTTAGAAAACAGGCTACAGGTGGTCTTATTTAAGCATGGGGTTTCAACGAGGTGACTTCTTAACCATTCTGTGATCCTATCCACGCCTACAAATTCTTGGAGTTTCAAAAGCTAGAAACAACTAGACTGGAAATTCTTAAAGGACTTTAAACAAATAAAGGACCAAAACCCTTCTGTAAACTCCAACATTCCAGGAGTTTCAGAGATTCACATGAAAAGTGCATAGCCAAATTGGAGCTACCAACAGAGGGCACAATACCCCCTATACTGAATGACGAGTTTTTCCTTGTGAATGTGCAGTTTCATTTGTCCAAAGTGAGGGGGAAAAAAGTAAAGAAAAGATAAATTTTGACCTTTGTACTTTTAAAGTTAGATTGTTAAATACTCAGGAAATTTAAAAAAAAGTCTGTTTTTTAAGTGTGTTGGACATACAGGGAACAGCAGGATCTGCTGCTTGATATTTTTGGAAGTCTGGACTTTTATGGTAATGGCTGAAATATGGATAAGGAGGTAACTTTTACTATCTGGGTTACAAAATTCTCACCTTTAGTTTGTAGGAAGAAATATTCTGTTAAAAACTGACCAACATAAGCAAACTTTCACCTGCTGTCTATGAGCTATAACTGTGATTTTCTAAATCTATAGATAAAAATTTCTATTAGCTGTGCTTTGTGTTATTTTCCTCTGGGGAAAAAAACAGAGCAATTCCAAAATGGAAAAAAATTCCCCAAAACTCAACAACAAAGCACATTTGTCTATATCATAAGCCTTTGAGCAACATGGCAAATTACATCGCCTTTTAGCTGAGACACAGTGAAACAAATGATGGTATAACCACTTTTATGGTGACTGATGTCTTGTTTTGAAGCTAATAATAATTCATGAAAAGGACTTTTTTTATGCATGGAATTTTTTAAATGCAACCTTGATGCAACTTTCTCCAACTTTTCTATATCTTTATTACTAAGTGAGAAAAATATCTTCAGTGTGTATTTCACATCAATGCACTTTACATATTTTCTGTCACTATGTGTTAGTCTAATGCAATCTAGCACAGAAATCATCTTACAACTGCCTTTACAAACAATAAGTTGTATTTTTTTCCTGGAAAATAAGTGCATTTTTTAATGTAGAAAAGAAGTGTATCTTTTTTCTATATAAAATATTTGCCTTCTGTCCCATCGCTGGGTACCACTCAGAAGAGAGTCTGGTTCTATCTTCTTTACATTTTCCCATCAAGTATTTATACAAGTGAAAAAGATGCCCCTGAGCCTTCAGGTCAACACTCTTCCTGATACATCTTAGGATACCATTAGCCATCTTTGCAGCAAGGGACATATTGTTTTTGGCTTGTGGTTTACTTGGTGTCCAGCAGAACCCCTAGGTCCTTTTCTACAAAGCTATTTTTCAGCTGGACATATCCCAGCTTGTTGTTCCTCTCCAACCACATGATTTGGCATTTGCTTGCCTTACTGATGATACAGCAAGGGAATACAGACCCTGTCTTTGGAACGACAGCTTATGAACTACAGCTAAAATTAAAATAATATAGAAATGTTAGTTTCTTGTTTTGAGTGTGACACACAGTGGTGACAAGACCTTGATAAAAATGGTAGGAAACTTTCAGAGGTGTTGACACATTAGCGTTTTTTTTTTTTTTTGTGGTAGATGCTTTTTTTGGCAGCATATACTGCTGAGAAGAACTGTTGTTCCCCTTAGGCCTGATAATAAAGCCTGTTTTTGTCTTTAATAATCAATAAAACAGATATCATATTGGAGTAATCGTAATCCCACCTCTAGAAGTGACTGTAACATTTCCAAGACTGGCTACAGAATCAAATTATGTAATGAAACCTATTTGCCCTGAAGCATCAATCCAGGATATAGATGAAGATGAAGCAAGTCTGACCTGTCTTGCTATTGTTTTGTCTAGCTTGAAATCCTTTTCTGACATATTATGAAAAATCCACCTGTACCGATAGAAGTTTTGCTGAGAAACTATTCACTTCAAGATCCATTGAACTGCCATATCTTTATTCCTAATATGGAGAACCTAGACATGACATTATCTAGCTAAGATAGCAGACAATTTAGCAGAAAATGGTAAATTTAATTTAGAAACGCAAAGAAACCCATATAATGCATTGGAAGGGCTGTGTTGCAGAATACAGTAAGACACAAATGGCATTCAGTCAGGTATTTTACTAATTCCTGACACCAACATTGTCATCACTCAGACATCAGATTCCTTTGTAGGCTTAAGTAGGTGACAAATGACTTCCTCTGTTGAATGTAAGCAAGACCTAAATAGAGTTGGAAACAGTTTGACATTATACTCTGAAGATAACTATCCTTCTCTCAGGCCTGATGCACAGAGACCCAAAGCCCTGAGGAATTTTCTTGGCCTTTTTTATGATGGCCATAATTATACTTTTCTAGTTTCATAGAGCTTCGTAGAATTTTCAACACAATGTTATGATTAATTTTAATAGGAGAGAAAAAAACACAAGAATAATGGAATAAACAGTGATTTGATTGACAAATTCTATGTTTTTCTTTTGCCATATGAACTGCATTCTTTCAAACTACTTTGGTTTAAGTAATTATATATTTTAAGATCTTACTTGCTCGGGACAGTAGCTGGTAATTTACAGAAGGTCTCTGGAGTTATTTAGTTATATATAAATAAACAGCAAATGGAGAAAATATCTTATCATTCCCCACTAGGATAAGCTTAGATGAAAATATAATATTAATGTGTTACAATGTATAGCACACACCACCAACACAAAGCTTTTTCTTATTTAGTTATTTATAGATAATCATTTTCAATAAACGCTAATGTTAAAATGGGGAGATGTACAATAGACTTAAAACCAAAACAGGGTTATGAACTTAACAATGCTCTCCAAATTATTCTTGGTCTCTGGAAAAGCTATAGTGAAACCAGTGCTTGGAGCAACTGAAACTCTCATACATAAAGCATACATATATCTGATCTTATTAAGAGTGAATACAAATTTAATTACAGTCTGTAAGCTGGGCAAATGCCATGAAGTATGTGTGAGCAGTTTCTATATGGAATAGTATTCTTTGTGCAGGTTTGTGCATAATGAAGACCCAGAAAAAAAAAGGGGTATGTGAAGCTAGTAAAGAAAGGAACTTCCCCCCTCAAAAAAATTACTTTGCTTTCAAAGTATTACAGTAGAGCAATCACAGAAATTTATTTCTTCTAGCCATGAATAGCTGAAGCAATTTTTATCTGTTGTAATTTTTTCCATGCTGAAATCAACCAATGCTATGGTGATAGTCTTGGAAGCAATGAATATCAGAAAAAGCATGTTTGTGTTTCTCATAAGGGTTTTTTTTTAAATGTATTGAAGTATAAATAGTACACACGTCAGAATAATGCTTTAACTGAAACAGCAGTATGTTATTTATCATTTACCCATGCAAAATATTCTGCCTTTCTAATTCTTGGACACCTATATACACACACAATTGTATCTGTGTTTCAACTCTCTTCAGAAGATAAAGAGAAAAATACATCACAATTATGAGAAATTATTATAATCAGCAGCATGATATCCAGTAAATAAATGATACTGACCCAAGAACAGGAAGGCAAGAAACAGAAGTTAGACATCTACATGCCATAAAAATTGTATGCACTGTACTAATTACCTTTGCAATACTAGATTGCCTTATTTTAATAGTGAGTGGAGTTGTGCTTTTGAAAACTCGTAGCTTTTTTTGAGTATGCTGGGCTGTAGGTTTCCAAGATGAGATCATTTATAGAAACAGCTACCCTAGGAAATGCTGTGTGATGTACACACACAGTCTCCTGAATAGGCTTAAAGTAAACAACCAAGAATAAAAGTAAGATGCAAAAGCTCTCTTCTCTAGATGAGAATATCAAAGCCCTGTGAAACAAGTTTCCTTTCCAAAGGTAGGCATGTGTATACAATACACATGTATACCATGTATTGCATTCCAAACTACTGCTGCAGATTCAGATGCCATTGCAAATGAGACTGCATTACTATATGTGAATAGTAAACAATGTGTTGGTGTATTAGAGTCATAGATTTGTTGTAACTATTACATTACATTAAATTATTGTGTATATTTATTACCATGATTTGACCTTTCCATTTGAACCAACATCGTGAATGATGTGGTTTTGCAGACAAATATCAGATTCTACTTCCTAACCTTATAGAAAAACCAAAACTAAACAAAACATAAAAAAACCCCCAAGGTTTAACTTTTTATGTCCTCTTACAAGACATAAAGATGGTATACCTGCCCAGGGAGGTGGTGGATTCTCCGTTCCTGGACATTAAGGATTGGACTTGGTGATCTCAGAGGTCCTTTCCAACCTGGATGATTCTGTGATTCTGTGATTCTTCTCTTGGCTGTCCCCCCTGAAACAAACATTTGATAATATGGTATCACATTCTCAAATGATCTATGTCATGTTCATAGATGTTCATAAAGGTTTAGTTTTTTTCTTTTTTTCTGAGATTTTTCAAATAGATATGACATTGCTGTTCACTTGGGGTTTATGGCAGCAAAATGACTTTTTGCACTGGAATAGGAATCAGTTTGCATTTAATATCCAGATACCTCATAATATTTATTCCTATCCATTTTCTATTGTCATGAATCTTTTTACAGATGTTAGAGGATATTGAGTGAAGAACCCTTGTACCCAGTTAGTTGACAGCTAGAGAAGCTTTTTAAAGTTGCTGTTGTTATTTACTACAACTTTTGGTCATCAGCATAACATGGTCTGGCCTGTCAATGCTCTGCTCTTCATAGATCCAGTATCACACAGGAGATTTGAACATATTACATTTTACTAACACTTAGCAATTGCAAGCACAAGTATCTCAAATAATATGAGATACTACCCATGCAAATATCACTGTGTTTGACAAAACATTATTTAAGCAATAAATGTAGCTGTTGTTTTCTCTAGAAGCCCACTGATTTGTTAATTTGACCTTAACTGTGAGAATGTAAGTTATGATAAACATGATTTGTTTAATTATTCTGGGGTAATCTGTTTTTATTAGGTGAAAAACATTTGTGGTTGACATTTTATGCTGACTTTATTATGCTAATGAATAAAATTTGAACACTTCATATCTGCTTTAATTTATACTCATCTAGGATTTTTTTTCTTTTTTCTTCCTGGTTTTAAAAAAATGGCTGCCAAAATAGCTTTCAGAAAAAGTAACTGTTACAGGGTTTAAATTGATTAAGTAATCCAGATGCAAATTACACTAAGAAAATTACAGTTCTGAGAGCTGCTGCTAACTCATGGCATTTTAAGGTTTTGGGTAAAGGGGAAAAAAAAAAAATCAATGAAGTTAATACAACTTCTGGTGAATAAGTTTCTGGTGATTCAGGTGATTCATCATTTGACTGCCTAAGAGCTTTTTGATAAGAAGGACTCATTGCAGAGGAATTGTTGCGGATTAACTATTTCTTTTGAATTTCAGTGCTGCTTTTAGATACATTTACAGTGTCTGGTACAACACAGTATTGGCAGTCGGATAAATGCTGCCCTGAATTTTTTCTATTGTGTTGTACTGAACTACTTCCTAGCTTGATAATTGGATGGTACTGAAAATGGCAAAGAGCTGTTGCTGATAAGGAACAGTTAGCATTTCTCTGTCACCTTTGGATGAAGCATCTCCAATACAGTGGAGATCCCTTTGGGATTCTAGCAGCAGTGATTTCCTCTCCCTTCTGCTATACCCGATGCATGCAAATTGCTAACTACAGTATTTCTGTAGCTTGAATTTACTGCATCCAAATTGCTCTAAAAGCAATCTAGCCTGAAGCATTGTGCCTCTAACTGTCCTGTATTCATCATTTGGCTCTAATAGGAAGATTTTTTTTTACCTGTGTTGGTGATAGCAAAGAATGATGGGTTATACAGGGGTTATTTTTAGCCTTTTTACTCTTAGCCAACTGGAGCACAAGCAAAAAGCATAGTTGACATTAACTTATCTGTCCTTACCTCAGTTTATCTATAACCAAAACTAGTGCTTGACTCTCTTAAAGAAAATTATATACCTTATGTAAGATTAATGTCCCCATTTTCAGGATAGCATAGTAGACAGACTGTATCATGACAGTCTAGTACTTTAGCTTCTGTATATGATAGGAGGTAAAGATATAAGCTCATACAAAGCCATTATCTTAAGAGAACGTTTTATAACCTAAAGATTTCCTTCAGTCAAGTTTAGATGTAAATGTTACATTTTAACATGTTACATTAATCTACTTTTGACCAGATCTGACAGAACTACTCTGGTGTTCAATATTGTTGTTCAATTATGGGACACTAAAAACCATCCAAGAAGGGTGGACCTTGTGATGTCCTATAATGCACCTCTCATCTCTTTGCTATACTGACAATCACAGTCTCCCTTCCACCAGGGAGTAACATGGAAGGAGGAGACTGATCCCAGAATAACAGAATTGCCTTGGAAAAGACCTTTGAGATCATTGAGTCCTACCATAACCTAACACTGATGATCTCCTTAACTAAACCATAGCCCTAAGCACTATGTCTACACAACACTTAAATACGTCCAGGGATGGTGACTCCACCACTGCCCTGGGCAGCACGTTCCAAAGCCTGAGAACCATTACAGTGAATAACTCCTTCCTCACATCCAAAATAAACCTCCCCTGGTGAAATTAGAGGCCATTACCTCTTGTCCTATCACTTCATTGAACAGACTGATCTTCATCTCTTTACAATCTCCTTTATGGTAGGTGTAGGGAGAAATGTTTCCCCTCATCCTCTTCTCCAGGCTAAACAATCCCAGATCCTTCAGCCACTCCTCATTAAGAATTGTGTTCTGATCCCCTCATCAGCTTCATTGCCCTCGTTCAGACATGCTCCAGTAGCTCAATGTCCTTCCTGTAGTGAGGGGCCCAAAACTGCACACAGTACTTGAGGTGCAGCCTCACCATTGATGAGTACAGGGGGGGGATCACCTCCCTGGTCCTGTGGGCCACAATACTCCTTATACAGGCCAGGATGCCACTGGCTTTCTTGGTCACCTGCATACACTGCTGGCTCATGCTCACCTGTCTGTCAGTCAACACTCCCAGGTCCCTGTCTGCTGGGAAGCTTTCCAGCCACTCCTCACCAAGATGCTCTTGTGAATTGTTGTGGCTGAAGTGCAGGACCTGACAATTGTAATGAAACTGTCCTTGGTCCATCAATCAACCCTGCCTGGATCCCTCTGCTGAGCATCCCTACCTTCAATCAGTTTGACACTGCCATCAAATTAGTGTCATCTGAAAATTTACTAAGGGTGCACTCTATTGTCTTGACCCTCGTGATCCCTCAAATTTATACTGAGTATGACGTGTATGGGACGGAATACTCTGTTTGGAAAATTTCAGCCATCTATCTTGTCCATTCCTTCCCAAAAGAGGGCTTCAGGTGTGACCTTTTTACCCCTTCTCTCCTTCCAGAGGGCAAAATGTTCCTCAGAGCTGAGCAGTGTCCTTGGCTCTGCATCCCAGTCTCTAGCTGTAACTATAAAAATCAAGGGTTATCAGTCCTAGAAGCAAACACCGTCTGAGAAACTTGCTGTTAATTTCAGCCAGTGCAACGACTTAGAAGAGAGGTGCCTGAGCAGAGCTTTACTCACAGCCCACGGTGAGATGGCAGATGTCTGGTGGAGCAGTCCCTGAAGGACCCTGGTGGGGTAAATGTGGACTTGTGGCCACCGATATGTCACAGGTCGGCAGACGTGAAGCTGCAGCCTGTGCAGGATTGCAGAGAAGGGCAGGTGTGGCTCTGCAGCCATGGAGGAGGCCGTGTCAGGGGAGGTGACTGCTCCTGAAGCAGCCGTGACTCTGTGGGCAGCCCGGGCTGGAGCAGTTCCTGAGGGACTGCAGCCCATGGGAGGGACTCATGTCCCAGGGGTTCCTGAAGGACTCTCCCGTGAGAGGGACCCCGCCTTGGAGCAGGGGAAGGCTGTGAGGAGGAAGGAGCAGCAGAAACACCGTGTGGGGAACTGACCCTGAACCCCCCCTGCCCCTCCCTGTGCCCTGAGGGGGAGGCAGCAGTGAAGCGACCCGGGCATGGGGAGGGAGGAGGGATGGAGGTGAAAGTATTAATATCTGTCCATGTTTTCTCTTTTTCCTAGTAGCTTAACTTAGGTTTTTTCCTTCCTAGTTGAACCTGTCTGGTTTTGCCTGTTACCATATTTGGGGAATGCAAACCTCCCTCTCCTTGTCTGGATTAAGGAGCCTTTGGGTGGATTTTCTCCTCCCTGTCCCACAGTGGGGGTGGGGGGTGAGTGAGCAGAGGCCAGGTTGGTACCGGCTGGGCCTAAACCATGTGTTACCTCATGCAAAATATAATTGCAATCTTATGTTGCAACATAAATTTTTTAGCACCTTCAGAAAGTAAGAAAAAAGGCTGAAGTAACAGCTACTTAAGAGATTTTACATAAATCTCTTAACATAAAAGAGATTAACATAAATTAAATCTTAACATAAAAGATGTTATTTTTATTTTGGTCTCTGTCCCTAAAAATGAAATATTGTTATGTCTTATGGGAAGATATAATAATATTTTCTTATTCAGAAAATTTCTTCAGTGGAAGTATAACGTAAATAACATAAGCTCTGTTTTCCAGGTATGCATTAACAAAATTTGGAATTTGGTGTTGTGGATTATTATCTATTATTTTCGCCTTTTTTTTCTCTTCTTAAAAATTACATATTTTATTGTAACAATGACCTTATGTCTCAGCTTCATGATGTCTTTTGGAGGATACAAAAGATAGTAATATGTGGTCAACTTTGATTAAGAACGTCAGTGTGATGTACAATTTGGAGACTGTGAGGAAATATGAATCCGTTCTTTCCAAATATGTGCTCTGCTGGATCTGAAATGCATTTTCTTTTTGAATTTTTGAATGTTTCAGTTTTATAAATCAAGAGAAAAAAAAATGTGGAATAATTTCTACCTGTAAAGTCCAGCTAATGATATAACAGTTAAGGGGTAAACTTAGGAAATTACTTTTCTCTTATTGACTAAGATAACATTATTGATTTTCCCCCCAAAATCTGGAAAACCTGATATTGACAATAATATAAGGCAACAATGTCCTCTTCATTCCAAGACCATGGCTGCCAGAACATTATTAATTCTGCCCAGCTTTGAGGTTTTCTTTTCTGCCTTGATATCTAAAATCCTTTTCCGTAAATAGCTCCCCCTGCAACACTGAACTATTGTGACTGGGCTGTTTGAAGACTGCAGTCCTGGTACTACTTCCAATGGAGGACCACACCTTCTAGTTCCAGAGGTGGAAATCTACAATATATGAAAGAATGTATTTCCAAGACTAGCATTTTCTGATGATTAGTCTGCCACTAGCTAGGTTTAATAACACACTTGTTTCCTAAAATTCCCTCCTTCATAGCTGACAAAATGGAGCAGGAGTCATTGGGGATTTTGGTCTGGTCTTTCCATTCCATACAAAGTACCAGTAAAGCCATAATCATTTGAAAATAATTTTCATAGTACAACTAACCCTTTCATAGATAACTTTATTTTAAATTTGTGTCTACTGGTATTTTCTCTTCTATTTTATGTATCCATCTCTCCTACTTTTACTTTTTTCATCTTGTTGCAATCTCCTTACACTCACCTACTTTTTAATGTGCAGACCCTGTAGTAGCTGTGTAACTGTTAGCAGTAATTTCTCACTGTCTGACCATAGGAGGGAGCTGGTTTGACATTATGATTGCTACTGACACACAAGGAAATTAATTGGTGTCAGGTTTACTGCAAAAATTTTATACTTTGTTCCATTCTGTTTTATATCCAAAAGCAGTGGCTCACAGGCAATGGCCCAAATATTTTATGATGTTAGCTGTGTAATCCTGCAAACAACATGTTTAACAAGAGCTCCTCCACTGGCCTAGGCTAGTCCTTTGCCACATGGTTCATGCTGCACTGCAAAATTTTGTTTATGAACATACTTATGACTATGACTACTAAGGAAAACAATTTTTTCTCTTTTCATGAAAACTGGTATATCACTTTAAAGTGTAAGTTAAATTATGTGGTGAAAAAGTTACTTACTTTTGAACAACAAACTTATTCATGCCCTTAGTTGAGGGCTATGTAAAAGTATGTCCTTTGCCATGTTCTATTGTGCCAAAAACTACTGGAAAATGTCTTCTCGTTCTTTCTCTGTGTTGTTTGGTCCCAGATGAACATAAAGTATTTCATATTTCAGTCAACAATAATACTGGTAAATGTTTATAGCAAAAACGCTCATAAAACCTACTATTTCTTCATTCAAATCTATCACATCTATAAAGTGATTTTTTTTTCCATTGGGAAAATGTAGTTAATACATTTATATCTTTGTTTCATTTCTCTTTTAGTTGCATGATCAGCTATACTGGTGCTGTGATGTGGAAATTTCAAAGCATAAAATAAAGTTCAGTGTTTTCTAGATGTGATTATTATTTACAGGTTTTATTGGAAGGATTTTTTCTAGTCCCACACACCATGTATCTAAATGCAAGTCACAGCTCATGAAAATAAGTCTTTGTACTTGTGTTGGTCTTCCACAGGCTCTGAATCTTAAGCAGCCTGGAAAGCCCTTCTACTATGTTTGACCAAATGAAAGGCCTTGCTGTTCCTTACATTTTTTCTTGTTTTCCGGTGTACTGTTGCACTAACTATATATGCAAACAACTCTGATTCACCAGGGGGGAAAGAAAAAAATCCTATGCAGAGTTTTTTTGTGCATGAGTAGAGCACCAGTAATCAAAATGTTTTTAAAATTTGTTCTCTTTTGTATTCTTTTACTTGTGGGAAAGGCATATGGAAACTTCCTTAGAGAGAGAAAGGCACACTGTCCCTGTACACCTCTACAATTCCTACATAGGCAGCAAGGTATTCTTGATCATTTGTCCTTAGATCCTTAGATCCATCCTTTGGAGAAAGTATGAAATACAGTTAAGCACAGATGATGGAGTGAAAATCTACATCTGAAGTAACAACTTGCAGCCTTTAGTTAGACCACAGGAGAAGTTTTTGTTAAAAAGCAAGCAGGAAAGAAACAAAAAAACCTAAGACTAAGCCCCTCTTCGTATTGTTCTGAGAAGCTACTGATGTGAAGAGTGTTTGTGTCATCAAAGGATGACTTTTGTCTATGGCTGCATCTTGCTGCAGCTTGCAGCAGAGCTGAGCATGAGTTCCCAAAATGCTGAGCAGGAGCACAAAGGAAGACAGACACCCCTTCTGAAGAGTGCAGGAGGGAACTGTTCCAGCTTTCTTCTCAGCCCCTCTTATTCTCATGCCTTGGCCCAGAGCCTGACATTGGCCACTCAAGGTGAAATACCTAAAATTCATGCTGGGGATTACAAGGTGGCATGTCCTCATCTTTCTTCCCTGACCAGCAAAACAAATTTAATAATTACAGGTATTATTTACCTGGCAAAACCAACAAAAAATGATCACTTCCCTATGCCTCCCTCTGAACACTTCTGGCTTTCCACTATTAGCACTATTCTGTAGTTTCTGTTTGCTCCTTGTTTCCCTTCCTGAAAATGACCATTCAAAGTTCTGCCTGCTTCTCATGACATCAATATGCGATGTATATCTTCAGAGTCATATAATTGCTTCATTTTGCTCTTCTTTTTACCCTTTGAACACAGGTCCTTCCTTCAAAATACTTCTTCATTTTGGGAATTCCACCTACCTCCTTCCGGGGACCAAACTTTTCACCAGGACTTACTCATCTTATGTAAGTCAGTGATTTTTACACTGACAGGAATATATTTCTTCTTTTGCTGGCAGGTGCACACTCACAGTTCTCATGCACTTAGGTATTTGTGATCATATTGTAATAATCTCAGCTAAAGTAATTCACAGGCTTGGCTTGAATTCAGTGTCAAGTTGGCAGTGGTTATATGGATTTTGGTTGACTGAGTGTGGACAAAATGAGGCAGGACACATGCCTGCAAGGCATGATAAAGTACCCAAAGAAATCAAGACTTGCCTCTTCCTACTTCACATTTCAACTACAAGACGTATAAAGTTGGTTTGCTTTGAAAAATACTGTTGCTGTTTTAAGGTTGAGAAGATTTTATAGAAGCAAATCCTGACTGAATAGAAAAAATACTAAATGATGCAGAAGCCTAAGATGCTTGTGAGCCTGTATGGCTCTGTCAAGGCTTGAAAGTTGCCTAGCAAACAAGACTTTAAATTAAATTAGCCTACGTTCAGTGCTAACATACAACTTGTTCATGTTCTCAGAAGCTGCCAGCTGGAGGTGCCTGTACAAAGCAGGACCACATGTGAGTCAAACTGATTTCCTGAACCTTCCCCAAGTTATTTTTTTCCCTGTCACCTAAAACTTCACAAGTCAGAAATAAGCATATCTTGAATGAAATGATCTCCATGTGTGTGGTATTTTGCTCAAAAAAGGTGACTGTAGTATTAGACTTGAAGAAAAAGGAAATTAGGACTATCAGAGATATTATTTGCACATATGTGGAAAGATAAAGCTTACCCTAGCTTATGCATAAGTAAATATGTTATCTTAATGTAGCCATAACTATGTTGTTGCTCTTCAAATCACAGATCTCAGGGGATGAACTGGGTAGCATTCACCCTAAGTATGATTTGTATGGGTTTAATAACAATTAATGAGCACTGTTTGTAGCATTCCTTTTCCACCTTCCCTTTCCCATCGTCTCCAGAGCTCTTCCCTTGCCTCTAGTCTTGTTTTCCTGGCTACAGGTGAGCTACAGTGAAATGTTCTTCCTGACTCTTGTTCCCTGAGGGGCAGAATGAGAACACTGTTTCTTGATGCTAAGGTCTTTCACTTTCCAGCACTTACCCACACATGATTTACTAGCTGCAGAAACAAAAGTCTCAAGATTTACAGTGGTTTTTTGCGGTGGTTTGTATTTTTTTTGTTTGTTTGTTATGTTTTGTTTTGTTTTGTTTAGTTGGTTTTTTTTTCTTCTTTTCAGGAATTCTTTTCAAGAGTGAGTGAAATATTGAAGGCAGCTCTTTGAGGGGTTAAGAAACATGAGAGACAAAACAGTGCTGACAAATACACTTCTCTGTCATCATCTTCTCCCTTAAAGCACTCCTCATTGGTTTTTTTTTATTCTCTAAAATGTGCTCACCATATGTCTTCTAACCCATCTGGCTCCTTATATTTGACAGAGAGGAAACTACAGGCTCAGTGTATCTGTTTTTAAACTGTTTGGAACTCACTGCAATAATTTCTCTTCTGTCTGGTAAATAGTCTTATGATCTCATTGTATATTCCATAATTTGCCTTTTAAGAGAACAGAAAATCTACTCAAAATGTTTGTGACAGATGATAGCCCTCTGATTCACATTAAATTCTGCAATATCTGTATTTGAAATATCTACTTGAACTCTGCATTATGATTTTTTATCCTGGAGGGGACCTAATTGGCTTATGGGGAAAACTAAATCAAACAAATATTGCAGAATCAGACGGGATACTTCACAAAGTGCAATTCTAAGAGCAGTTTTTAGGGCAGTGACTGAAACAGGAAATATACTTGCTTGACTTATCACATGTTTGTTAATCTAAGTAGGTATAAAACATAATTTTGATGGGCTCCTAAATTTTATGTGAAAGCTAGGTTCTGTTTTGTTGTTTTTCACTTGCTCTGTGGCTGAGGAAGTAAATGGGTTTCATATTGTGAGTAAAAAGATTACTAAAGCCTTCAAGCTATGGAATCTAAGAGTGATCATGTGCTAGCTCTTTAAATATTTGCCTGATATTCAAGACTGAGGCAATAATTTTCGTCTTAACAAATATTAAGACCATAAATATTACAATAAATTTCTTTTTGCCAATTTTGAACATTGTTAACATTTTCATGTAAAATAACTTGGAAGAAATAGCTAGAAGGAAAGTGTTTTAAGAGACAGATACTGATTTGAATCCAGAGTCAGTTGTGCATTTATCTGATGCTTATAGTAATCTTCACTTTGACCATTACAGTTCTATTTTCTTTGTATCAAAAGATTTCCATTCTTAAAACCAGTGATCTCTTTGAAATGATTCACTGAGGCATGCAGTTTAGAATTTTTTTTATATTATAATATATAATAATAAATAATAGTAATATATATTGGCTGAACTGTCTACCAGTACAGTTTCACTGAAATGTATCACAATTGTATCTATTTGACTCAAAAATGAGGAGTTCTTGCAGGAAATCCTACCTTACTGTAATTCTGAGGAGACAGTGCATAAGCATTTGGTGGGGATTGATGGATGGATTTGAAGGTTTCAAGACAATCTAAGGAACCTAAATCTGTATAAATTCAGAAGGATCTGGCAAATGAAGATTGTAAGCTGGTTTCCATGATATTTGAAAAGTTGCATCAGACCAGTGGAGTTCCCTCTGTCCGAAAAAGAGGAAATATTACATTCTTTTTTGAAAAGGGAAAAAAAGGACCCAGGAAACTACAGGCCAGTTAGTCTCAGTTCTTTGCCTGGCAAAGTCATGGAGCAGATCCTCCTCCTAAGGCACATGCATAATATGGAAGTGACTGGTGACAGCCAACATGGCTTCACCAAATTGTGTCTGGCAGTTTGGTGCCCTTCTGAGACAGGGCTACAATGTTAGCTGATAAGGGAAAACCAACTGATGTAATGTACATGGAATTGTGCAAAACATTTGATACTGTCCCATGCAACATCCTGGTTTCTAAATTGGAGAGACATGGGCTTGACAGGTGGACAATTCAGTGCATAAGGAACTGGCTGGATAGTCACATCTAAAGAACTCTGGTTAAGGCTCAGTGTCCAAATGGAGACCAGAGACAAGCGGCATTCTTCAGGAGCCTGTATCTGGAGTGGGTGCTGTTTAACCTCATTGTCCATGACACTGACAGCAAATGCACTGATGAAACCAAGCTGCATTTGGTGTGGCTGCATTTGGGTTGGGGCAATCCTAAGCACTGATAGAGTCTGGGAGGAGAATGGATTGAGAGCAACACTGAGGAGAAGGAATTGGGGGTGTTGGGTAATACCATTCAATTAGATGCTTATTTTCTCACTTGGGACAAACAGCATACTAATGAAATCCACCAGAGATAATAAATTGGGTAAACTTATGAACATCACTAAGGAGAAAGAAATAATAAAATGTCAGCCTAATGAAATAAGATGTCTGAATGAAGATTAAATGAGATTCTAGGCCAGAAAATACAGAGAAATATATACCAGAAAAAATTATTGCTCATACTACACTATAGCAATAGAAGGCAAAACCTAGGAAATGGTTATTGTGCGCAATTTGGAGAAAATACCCAGACCAGAATTTGGCCCTCAGAATTGATTTTCAATAGGATTAAGAAGTTAGATCCACTCTACATTCAAAAATTAATCCATCAGCTGGCAGTGATAAATGGTAGTGGTTTCAGCTTTATTGTATTTTTGGCTTTAAAATATCTGGTAGAACATGGAGCTGCAAAACACAAGATTTTCTTTTAGAAGTCGGAAAAAAATTAATCCATGTCTCTCCAGAGAGATTCTGTGCATGCAGAATACTGCTCATTCTTCTGGAGAAATCCCCTTATTTCAAACAATCAAACTAAATTACAAAGAAATTAAGGATATCTGCTTTAGGAAAAGGAAGTAAGTTATTTCCAGATGTAAGCTTCATGTTTTCTGTAATGCCAGCACAATGAGATAATCTGGGCAAGCCACACTCTGCATTTTTGATGATATATCTCACTGTCTAGAGAATAGTGGTCCAATGGAAACTGCAAGTTAAGGACAGTATAGCCTCAAATGTACAAGCTACTAGATGCATGGCAAATAATATATGTCTGTAAAGAGGAAGATGGGACAGGCTAATATCTTTTCATTGTTGTCCTTTCAGCAAGCACCCAGATGGACAGTCTCAGTTCTTTAACTTGCAAAAGGCTTTTGCAAAGCAAAGAGACTGTTCTGGTCGCTAAGATTTCTATTCTATGGAAAGGGACCCCAAATGGATGTAAAACTGATTTAACAGAGAAACTACTTGACACTGTATGTCCTAAGAAGTGATAAATCTAAAAAAACCTCTGCTTCTGAAAGGCTTCTGACTCAGCTTCTCCATGTACCTTAAAAAATTTAACATGTAATGTTTTTTTTCCAGTTTATTCCATGGACTCAATGTAGAATTACAGACACCTATTTTTACCTCTGTAAGCCTCTGTTTTCCTATCTCTAAATTAAAGATGATGTTATGTACTAAACTCTTCCCTTTCTCCATTTTTAAAAATTGTCTTTCACCTTCAAACATTTCCATTAGCTGTTTCAGAACAAAACACAACTCCCTCCCAAGAAAACAGTTTTATTACAGAAACACAGTATATATGAAGATTATAGAGGCTGATGAGAAGAATATAGATGAAGATAAAATGGTTGTTCTCTGTAGCATTCTGGCAATATTAATGCTTATTTTTTTTTAATATAATGTGGGCAGTCTTTCTGTAGTTTGAGAAGACTTAACATTCTGTAAAACTTTTCTCTTTGACTCTTTCAATATGCATGCATTTCCAGTCTTACTTTCTGCATGCTGATATTTAAGCTTTCCTCACAAGGTCTATAATTGTTACCATGAATCCCTTATCTATTTTTCAGCTTTTGATTTAGTGGCTTTCACATATCTTAGAATTTAACTGTGTCTGCCCCTCCCCCACTACTGTCTATGTCCATGCCTACTGCTGTCTATTGATCATTTGCCCCTGGTCAGGCAGCAATAGCATTTGTTTCTTCTCAGTGAGACCAGTTTGCATAGTTTGCATTGAGATTCTTCAACACCAGATCAGTTTGCTGGCAGTGAGTAGAGGAACAAAGTATGTTTCCTATGCTTCATAAGATGCAGTGGGAAATTGATAAAAGTCAGTCAGTGGGTGGCTTTCAGTAATAATCACAGAATCATAGAATCATAGAATCATAGAATGGCAAGGGTTGGAAGGGACCTTAAGATCATTAAGTTCCAAGCCTCTGCATGGGCAAGGACACCTACCACTAAACCAGGGGTCTCCAAGCCCCATCCAACCTGGCCTTTTACACTTCCAGGGAGAGTGCAGCCACAGCTCCCTTGGGCCTGTTCCAGTATCTCACTACCCGAAGAATTTCTTCCTAATGTCTAACCCAAATCTCCCCTTTACAAATTTTAAACCACTTCCCCTCATCCTCCTTCTGCACACCCCAGCTTTCTTGCAGCCCTCCAGATACTGGAAGGATATTCAGACATTCTTTAGCCTGTGTTCACTGGAGAGGTGCTCCAACCCTCTAATCATTTTAGTTGCTCTCCTCTGGACATGTTCCAGGAGCTCCATGTGTTATTATGCTGAGTCTCCAGAACTGGACACAGTACTCCAGGTGTGGTCTCACAAGAGCAGAGCAGAGGGGGAGAATCACCCCCTCATCCAGCTGTCTGTTCTGCTTTTGATGCAACCCAGGGCCCAGTTGGCTTTCTGGGCTGCAAGTGCACATTGACAGCTCAAGCACACATTGATGGCTCAAAACTGTATAGACTGAGGCAAAAGGAAATGGTTGTAAAATATTTTGATTCTCAGTCAATACAGTAGCTGGCTGGAGTTGAATGTCTTACCTGCCTCTCTCAAGGTAGCTAGAGATATTACCCACTTTGCAGGAACCTTGTTCCCTCTGTCCTCGCCTTTGCTTTACTATATAACAAATACCTGGTACAAATCTGCAGGAGGAGCTGTGAGGACCCTGCCTGATGCCTATGGGAAAGGGCTGATTTCAGAGTAAGTGGAGTTGATAGATCAACTTTTTTGAGTTTCTGTGCACTCAGGTCAGGCAAGGAATGACTTGGGAAGGCAAATGCTGTTTTGTTCATTATTCAGGTGTTAGCTTGAGAAGTTGTAGCTAGCTGCAAGGTATAACAAAAACCTCTCTAGAAAAAAGCTTATTTTGAAGATGAGTCATGTATGGGGTCAAAAGCAAATGTTCTTACAGGATGGTGGAACACAACCTCTAAGAATGATAAACACAGCAGGCTACCCAAAGCACCCAGCAATGCATGGTAGGAGTGGGAGAATTGTTTCAGTGTGGGATGACATGGCTTGTCATGGAACTTTGAAAGTCCTGTGTTGCAACTAACAGCAAAAATGGCTTCTTTTTTTTTTTTTTCTTTTCTTTTTTTCTTTTTTTTTTTTTTTACTTTTTTTCCTTTTTTTCTTTTTTTTTCTTTTTTCTTTTTTCTTTTTCCTTTTTTTCCCTTTTCTTCTTTTTTCTTTTTTCTTTTTTCCTTTTTTTTTTTTTTTTTTCACTGCAGCAAATATACTCTTCTCAAAATTGCAGTTTTTCGACTATTAAACATTAAAATCCTCAAGAGGCCTCATCTGAGTACCAAGACCCCTTAATTCAGATGTTCTGTATGTCTCAAGAGTGATGGCATTCAGCTTCTTTGTAACTCAGCTCTCACCTGGAATTTACTTGGATTTGGATCAGATCCACCAGCCAAATCAGAGCTGGAGTTATTACAAGACCCTGAGCCTTGTGTCATCCAGGAGAGGGCTGAGCTAAGTATTTGAAAATTAAAAGGAAAAAATGATGGATTGATGCCAACAATTTCTTAGCTGTTGTATTTGTCCATTATCCAACAGCTGTGAGATGTGTGGTCAATATGAACTTGCACTGATTTTGATGGCAGCCCCAGAGGGTTAGCATTTTATTACATGAACTCGTTAACTCTTTGCACAGAAATAGAGAAATCTGTCCTGGTCCAGGTTATTTCCTCCTTCCCAGACCTTGCCTAGAAGTCTTTCTTTTTTTGTCAGTTCATGACAGTCTTCCGTAGTACAAAGCTTTTTGTGTTGCTGCCTCTAAAGGATACTGTTTAGGAGCAAAACCTTCTGTACCGTATTCTTTTTTTTTTTCCTCATGTACTATTCTGCATTAAAAAAAAACATTTAAAAAACAGTATGCAAATCCTGTTAAAAATCTGACAGAATATTTGCAGTGTAATACTGGGTTGTGAATAAAGTTATTTTTGAGTGAGTATAAATATCTTTTTTCCTTTGCCTGTAAGATTTCTCTCTATGAAGAGACAAACCGAAGAAGCTGAATAAAGTCTTTTTAAAGCTATATCACAATACTGCGGGTAATATTTTCTCTCTGTATAATTTTTTCTTAGTCTAGCTCAAGTGTAAACAGTGTCATAAATAAAATAATTTAATTACTGCACATTCAGCACTACTACTGCTCCTCCCTAATATTTCTGGACAGTGGAACTGTAAAAGCAGAGATAATATCTGCATTGCCATCCAGGCACCTATTTTTCTTAAATAGTCTGGATTATGTCCTCTATTGGAGTAAAGAAACTGTCTTCTGTTGAAAATGGAAAAATATCAGAGGTCACACACTCCATGCATTTAAGTGATTTTTCAGTTTAAGGTTGAGAAAACTAATGTGCACTGATTCAAAAGGAGCAATCAGGAATGCTTCAGTCTCTGTGTATTAGTGTTAGCTGCAGAACCAGACAGCTCTCATGCATATTTTGCCAGTTAAGCTCCTGATTTAAATCTGCTTACCCGCATAATGTTTCTACAAGAAACAAGACTCGTCCTTCTATTTATAAAATCTGCTTAATCTAGTACAGGTGCATATTAATGTGCCAGAATAGTTATGCACAGTCATTGCTGATGGCTGGTTGTTTGTAATAATCCCATGCAGCTTTATCACTGTGTTGGCAGTATCAAATTAAAATGGTAACACATCTTTATCTCTTCTCTGCAGCTATTTTACCAGTTCCATAAAACCAGTTCCTGCTCACAGTTGTGTACATCCAGAAAAGTGGATTATGGTGGCTGCTATCTCAGTATCCCTAGATGTAATGAGTTAGTAGGTGTGTCATGTGACTGTGATGCATCTGCTGTAAGTTCAGTTCAACATGAGATTTTTATTTTTTGTAGATGCTTTCATTTCTGTCCTTCTACAGTGATACTACGGATAGCAGGGTGTCTTTCCCTTCTGTACCTATCATCTCACTCTAGCAGTACAGAAAACAAATGGATATTGCCAAGAAAGCGCTTGCCTAACTAGTGCACATGCAACATAGTTCTAGATACCTTCTGTGGTGCATTAATAAATACCTGATGGTGCTAGACAAGTTTTGGCATTCAGAATTGATTCAGAATTTTATATTCATGAGGTAAATGGGCTTCTTAGGTCCCTTTTTGAATCTGGATTTTAAGAGGAAATATTGCCAGTCATCCGCAGACTTCATCCATTCCCTTTCCCAGTTTAGAACTTAAAACTAAGAAGCTCAATGACTGAAGATTTCTCCATGCAGAGGTGTTCCTGGAATGATAAGGAGTACTTGTGAGGAAAAGTCTGCAAGAAGGGGAAATTTTACAGAATTTAGAAATTAATTGAATTCTTACTTCTTTTCTCTCCTCACACTTTGTAAAGGTAGTTCAGGTTCCTCAATACAAAAGAATACTTCCTCTGAAAAATATCTGGCTGTAGTGCCATATTTATTCACTTAGTGCTCAAATTTTCTACAGCATCTATTTCTGTTGATATAAAGAGAACTAGTTACACTTCTCATGTTAAATATGGGCTCAAATATTAGAAGGCAGCAGCTAAGAGACTACGCAAAAGAATTTGTTTTATCTAGCTCTTCCTGTCCTATTAAATTATTTTTTATTTACTAAAGAAATCAGTAGTTCTGGAACCTCTGCAAGGATGTGCAAATATTTTTTCTTAGAAAAAAATATTACTAACCATCTTGGAAATAGTAACAATATATTAGGAACATTCTAGTTTTTAAAATTATGGAAATGAAGCATGGAAGTTGACAGAATAAATTGTAGTGATAGAATGAAATTCCTTACTGATCCATGAGATGTGTGGTAAATCCATTCCCCAGGATAAGGAAGAAATAAATTCATTCCCTCAGTTCAAGGTCCCTGGATCCCAGAGCCTTCTCCCCATCCCAAGTTTCAGCTCTTAAAATCAGTCTTCTGTACATTCAGACCTTCATTCCTCTCACCTTCCCTTTTGGTGCTCTCTTCCTTTGTGCTGAGTGTGGTAACGGCCCCATATCCAGCAACCTTTCTGGGAGATGTGATATCTACCTCTGCCCAGGCTTCAGAAAATGT
Source organism: Phaethornis superciliosus (assembly GCA_023637945.1). Lineage (NCBI taxonomy): Eukaryota > Metazoa > Chordata > Aves > Apodiformes > Trochilidae > Phaethornis > Phaethornis superciliosus. The sequence goes on along the minus strand of JAJQWJ010000004.1, from coordinate 13,240,780 downwards.
TCCTGTCAAAAATCTCCACATATTTTCTGTGAGAAATGAATCAAATTCTCATTCCTCAATTTTACTGCAAGTCCATGAAAATGAGCATAGGATTTTTAACCAGCTGAGCTGAACCTAATTCAGATTCATAGAATCATAGAATTTTCAGGGATGGAAGGGACCTTTAAGATCACCTAGTTCCAACCCCCCTTAAAAACTTCCAGGGATGAGGTTTCCACCACCTCTCTAGTCCTATCACTACTGACATGCTAACAAGTCCCTCCCCAGCTTTCTTGTAGCCCCTTCAGATACTGGAAGGCTACAATAAGGTCTCCCCAGAGCCTTCTCCTCTCCAGACTGAACAACCCCAACTCTCTCAGTCTGTCTTCACAGCAGAGGTGCTCCAGCCCTCTGATCATCACTGGGGCCCTTCTCTGGACACACTCCAGCACATCCATGTCCCTCCTGTAAAAGAGGCTCCAGAACTGGACACAGTACTCCAGGTGGGGTCTCAGGAGAGCAGAGCAGAGAGGGAGAATCACCTTCCTCGACCTGCTGGCCACGCTTCTCTTGATGCAGCCAAGGATCTGGTTGGCTTTCTGGGCTGCAAGATGGCTCATGTTGAACTTCTCATCCGCCAGCACCCCCAGGTCCTTTTCCTTGGGGCTGCTCTCAAGCCATTCACTGCCCAGCCTATATCAGTGCTTGGGATTGCCTTGACCCAGGTGCAGGACCATGCACTTGGTCTTATTAAAGTTCATGAGGCTGGCATGAGCCCAACTCTCCAGCCTGTCAAGGTCCCTCCGGATGGCATCCTTTCCCTCCAGCCTGTCAGCTGCACCACACAGCTTGGTGTCATCAGAGAACTTGCTGAGGGTGCACTCAATGCCACCATCCATGTTGCCAACAGAGATGTTAAACAGGACCATTCAAACTGATCCTTGAGGGACTCCACTTGTCACTGGCCTCCACTTGGACATGGACCCATTGGCAGTCACTCTTGGGGTGTGGCCATCAAGCCAGTTCTTAGTCCACAGAGTGGTCCATCTGTCAAACCCATGTTTTACCAGCTTGGAGACCAGGATGTCATGTGGGGACAATGTCTAAGGCTTTACTCAGGTACAGGTAAATGATGTTGGTTGTCTATGGATGTTGTGACCTTTCATAGAAGGCCACAAGGTTTGTCAGGCATGATTTGCCCTTGATGAAGCCATGTTGATCATACCCAGTCACCTCTTCATTACTTTTCTGCTCCAGCAGTGCCTCCAGGAGGATATGCTCCATGATCTTACGAGGCACAGAGGTGAGACTGACCAGCCTGTAGTTGTCTGGATCTTCCTTCTTCCCCTTTGTCTCAGTGCATCTTCCCTGGTTTGCTGCAGGGCAACAAGTTGAGAACCCTGATCAGCACTCCAGCCATCTGCCCCGTGTGTGCTACCCCACTTTTTGTAACAGGCAAGCATTAGATTATGAGCCTCTTCCCCCTTCAAATATAGTTTAAAGCCCTATCAATGAGCCCTGCCAACTGCTGCCCCAGAATCCTTTTCCTGCTCTGAGACAAGTGCATCCCATTATTTTCTCATAGCTCTGGTGCCTTGTATACCAAGTCATGCTCATAGAACCCAAAGCCCTGTTGACAACACCAGTCCTGGCACCATGAATTTACCTTTCAGCTCTTTCTATATGTTCCTTCATTTATCACTGGTGTTAGAGGGATGAAGGAGAACACAACTTGAGCTTCTGATCTCTTCATCAGTTGCCCCAAGGTCCTAAAATCTCTCTTAATTGATTGTGCACCTCTCATTTTTACATCAGAATGTTTTTACATTTCAAGTTCTGGCAAGTAAAAATTAATTTTTATGTACAAGTTCATCTACTTCAAATTTCTTTTCCATTTTTAAGGCATAAAATCAATTATTTTAAGAGATCTAGAGTGGCTACCCCATGACAGCCTTGAGATAAAATAATACCTTACAGTCTTTATGGAAAAATTGCATTGTGAATTATTAGCAGTTCTTAAAGTTCTGATGTTTGGTGTTTGATTCTTTTCAGTTGTTGTTTTTTTTGCTTTTCTCCCTCTTCTTCCACCATGAAAAAAGTACTTTGCTTTTGTTTCTTTGTTTTTTAAATTTTATAAAATATCTTCCTAATTGGTAAATGCTTGCTTTTTTGGTGTGAAGAGTCCCTTTCACCACAAAGATGTTTTCAATGTTGATAGAAATGTGATATAAATTCCAGAGCTTCATTCAAACATTATTATCAGTTATAAGCAAAAGTTGTATTGTTGGAATCTTAATGAATGTGATCACTGATGTGAAGGAACCACAGTTCTTTCAGGTAGATATCCCATGTTCCCAGGCAAATTAAAGTGTCTTCATTTGCCAAACAAAAACGCCCCAAAACTAGTCTCCACTTCTGCAGCAAATTTTAAAAAGATTGGTTTTAAAACATAGAAGGCACAGCTGCTGTAGAATTATAGCCCTGAGAGTATTTTGCTTCATAATATAACAGACAACTTGTTAAGTAGTTCACCCTCATGTTCTCCTACATGAACCTCTCAGTCTTTGCTTTCCTAGCACAAAAGTCCTATTGCTGATTATATATTGACTTCAGATTGTGTTCTCAATGCTACAGGTAATAACAAGTGTGTGTATGCTTTTACTTAACTTACTACTGATGTCAGGGTGTGGTTTATTGTTAAAACACAGGCTGTTCTTAAAGATTTTGATGGTTGCTTTGAAGTTCTGAGTCTCAGGCATTTAACTTCTCTTGATTTTTATTGAAATTAATATGGACTGATTTAGCAGATACACAATAGGCAGATAATATATGATCTTAAAACTGAATTCTGCTGCTCAAGTACTGGCTCATTTTCTTATTGATTTAAATGGACAAATATCAGAGATGTATTGATGAATAATTTAATTTCTTTCTTTCTTTTTGACACCTAATGATGCTTAACTCTACAGAGAGCCAGAGAGAACTAGAACTGCTTGCTCATCACATATTAGGTTAGAGGACTTCTGTGAAGTTTTCTTTAAAGAATTTTCAGGATATGCCCTGAATCAAAACAAATTCACTGAACAGATTCCTGTTGACTTCAACAGAAACTGGACTGTCCCTTCCATCTCTGGATACCATGAGACATTCACAGAAAAGTATACTTCATTAAGTATTTGAATAAAAGGCTAAATCTCAAGAAGCTCTAGCCATCAAAGCCTACAGCTGTATCTCTTAAAATAGGATGCTAAACTCAATGACCACCATAAATTGGTGAAGGTGAAAGAGCCCATTACAATTAGATGAAACTTTTAATTTGGATCTCACATGAACAAACTCAACCACAAAGAGACAGGTACAAGCAGAAAGTTTTATCTGATAAATGACATAGGCAGTGTGATATAACCCTGTGAAAATATGGCGTGTATGTTGAGTGGCAAAGAGAGAGATAGTGAGAAAGAGACGGGGAGAGCAAGAGGGATATCACCACCCATGGATCTAGTGATATCCAGCAATCTTTCTTCTTGGAGTGTCAGTACAATTCCAGAAAAGGTGGTGGTTGGTCCAGTGCAAGGATGTGGTCCAGTGCTAGGTGGCAATGAATGAATTCATTGGCATTCCTTGTACGCTCCAGAGTTTGCTGCCACTCAAGTGCCTGACTCAGGCCCCTGCAATTTCACCTCACAGGAGGGTCTCCTCACCCCACTTGGAAGGCTATTGTTTGACTGTCCCTCAGCTGTTACTGGTCATTAGCCAGTTTGCTGGGGTCATCATCTCACTTCTGTCTTCACCTAGATGAGAACCCCTACCCAATTTTTTAAGTCCATGTGAGTCTATGCCCCAATATTCTTTCTATTTGCCAAATTGTCATTTGAGGCAAAGAAAATTCCACTGAATGGGACCTCACAGAGCCATTTTAATGTATGGTTCATGTGTCTCACAATACCCTTTGTACTGGTTAAGCATCATTTATGTTAAAAATCACTGTTGATCTTGTTCAGAAAGACTGCAGCCTATCTCAAAACTCCACAAGTAGCCACTCAAAATTGGGCTGTCAAATGCTTGTGGGTGGGGATTGATACCTGACATTTGATTTTATATCAGCACAGTGAAAACAAACATAAAAATCCAATGTTGGACTGGATGACCTTGGAGGTCTCTTCCAACTTAAACATTCTGTGAATCTGTGATTCTCTGGTTCTCTGACTTTCACTTGATATATATTATACTTGGCTACACAAGTGTTTAGCTGCTACTTATTGGTTCTTCGTTTTTATTCTGCCCGGCAGTTCAGAGAACTATTTTATGCAATTCACTGATGATTGGAGTCAATGCAAAGATCTGCATAGACTCACCTAACTTTGTGCAAGTTCCTCATTTTATAGTTAAGCATTTATTTTCAAGGATCTTTGGCTGCTCCCTGATATGACATAAGCAGCCAAATAAACATAAAAAGAGCTGGAATTTTCTCCCATCAGATAAAGGACCAATCAAGAGAAAAAGACTGAATGTAAGTTAAAGTCAGTGTAAGCTGGAATAACTTGTGTCCATCAGCATCTGCGTCTCTGTGTTGGTTCAGAATTTCTTTGGCTAAATATCAATTGACTTTTCATACCTTTAAGCTCAGTCAGAAGTCCAAATGAAAAAGCAACGGCATGTGAATCTGTAGTGCTCTGTGGAAGACTTTATGTCTACTATACCAGTATGAATTAGCATCAGTTTTACCTTTTGGCTAATGTGGCAGGTACTCTGTTGATCCAAATGGCAGCACTCCACTGTTTGTGTGATTTAAATCTGTTTGCAGTTACAGATGCTGGGCCCGTTAGTTTTCCATTCCTTGTTTGAATCAGCTTTATCTTTTAGAAACCTTATAAGAACTTAAGAAATCCAAAATGCAAACTCATATAATGCAGGATCTTTTGAGAGAGATGAATCTTTCAATTCGTATATGAATTGACAATTTAGCCACAGCTTTCATAGCTGTCAGCTTGTCACATGAAAATAGTCTGGTTTGTCTACTGAACTTACTGTAAATGCACAGTAGACTTGTTATGTTTCAAACTCATAGATCAATCCTAACACATGTCCAAGGTGTTTTGGTATTTACACTCTTGCTGCCAGCAAAATCCAGATTTGAGGCAGTTCATATGTGAGACTTTTAAAAAAATTATTTAGTGGGTTGACTGCTCATGTTTATTCATAGCTTAGAGAGGTGTACTCTTTGCTAAGTTGGATGCCACAGCCCAGCTCTATTCACTGTTGTGAATAGAGTTAAATCCAGTTGGTGCATGGTCACAGGTGGTATTCCCCAGGGCTCAGTGTTGGGAGCATTCTTCTTTATTACCTTCATCAGTGATCTAGATGAGGGGATTGAGAACATCCTTATCGAGTCTGCAAGTGACACCTGCCTGAGGGTAGGAAGGCTCTACAGTGGGACTGGATAGGCTGGGTCAGTGGGCTAAGGCCAATTGTATGAGATCCAACAAGGCTCAGTATCAGGTCCTGCACTTGGGTCACAATAATCCCTTGCAAAACTACAGGAATAGTATGTATCAGGAATAGTGTGGCCAACAGGAGAAGGAAAGTGATGGACCCCCTGTACTTGGCACTGGAGAGACCACGTCTTGTATACTGTGTTCAGTTTGGAACCCTCTTTACACAAAAGACACTGAGGTGATGGAGTGTGTCCATAGAAAAGTAATGAAGCTGATGGAGGGCATACACAGGTATAACGAGGAGAACCTGAGGGAATCAGGATTGTTTAGTCTGAAGAAGAGGAGGCTGAGGAGAGACCTTATTGCTCTCTACAACTACTTGAAAGGAGGTTGTAGTGAGGTGGGGTTTCTCCTTAGCAACATGTGATAAGACAAGAGGAATTGGACTCAAGTTGCACCAGGGGAGTTTCTTAATGGATATTAAGAAAAATTTCTTTATTGAAAAAGTGGTCAGTTAGTGGAACACCTGGAGTTGTTCAAGAAATGTGTGGATATAGCACTTCAAGACATACTGGTGTTGGGTTGATAGTTGGACTCAGTGATCTTACCAGTAATTTCCAACCTTAATGATTCTATGACTGTATGATTCTATGAAAGAGAGAGAGAGGGGAAAGATGGACTTTCTTCTGTATTTTTTCTTACTCTCAAAAATGGAGTCCTTCCAGCAAATGTGCTCAAATAATTTCAGCCCTGGGAAGACACAGTCGAAAGGAGAGAGGATACTAAATACTCTATAAAAACTTGCATCTAACTTGGGTTCTCCTGAGGAAAGAACAGCTTGTAAAGCTGTTGAAATTAGTCCTTTTAAAGGTATGGATTTGGACCTTGCTCATGAATATTTGATCTTATAGCAACATGTTGATGGACATGCATTTTTAACAGTTAGGAATCTGGGCTGGAAAACAGGCATCAATGCTCCACTGGGCGTATCCTGAAATAACAAAGAGTAAGAGAAGCCTGTAGGAAGGTATAGGAAACAGGTAAAATTGTTAGATTTCTGTGAACTGTTTGACTTCAGTAATTTACTGTAGCAGTAAGTTTGACATTCTAATGATGGATATTTAGGGAAAGAATTTGCTATTGGCTCTGAATGTGCTGTATTTCAGATGAAATAAAACCTGTAGTTTCTTGTTCTGAGACTGAAATAGCACTGAAATGATTTAAGGATATTATCTGGAATTTCTGTGTGCATCCACATTTATATTATTTATTTTGGTTACCTGTAGTACAAAGACAAAACCACAGTTCTTCTTAAAATGTGAAGATGAGCTCTACTTTTTTCCCAAGACATACGTTAATAATGATTTGTGTTAATCACTCAAACCCCACAAAACAGGTTCCAATCATAAGCCAACAAAAATAGTTGTGGCTTCAGGAGTTTTTGTCTTGTTTCAGCTAAGTAAATATTACTCTGCTGGGGTGTTTCAAATGTAATTATGTCTGACAGACTATGCTTTTTGCTTACATATGTAAAAACACCTAGCTGCTTGCCAATAGTGATACAATACTCACATTTTCTGTGTAGCAGTATGGAAAGTCAGCATATGAACAGTATTGGCTGTTGTGTTGGCTGGTGTGTTTTTAAACTGTTCATTCTGTGTAATTTGATGTCATTTTAAGAAATATATTTCAACTGTTTGAAATGTTCCGAAATGTTCCATCTAATTCAGACAAGGATGGTGAAATACTAATGTTTGGCCAATTCTCTGTAGAATTTGGTGATGTTTCTCAAGGTGAGCAGCAGTCACACATATGTCACACCAGGGTCTGAACCTAGGATATCTCACTTGTAAAAAATGGTCAAAGTGCCTAGCAATATCTATGATTTGCAATGGTTACTTTGTCAGAACTATAAGCACAGTGTCATGCTATGTTTGATAGTTAATCCTCATTAATAATAAACAGTACATGAAAATTGCATTTCTGCTAATCTCTATCAAGTAAACAGTTTTCAAAGCCCGACATTTTCTGAACTATAAAATGAGATTTTTGAAAAGAAATATTGAAAAGCTTCTTTTTTTATATATATTTATTTTTTTTTTTATAAGTGAAATTATTTCAGACTCATTAAAAGGATTTTTTCCTAGTACCTAGTCTAAACCTCTCCCGTCACAAACTGAGGCCTTTTCCTGCTGTTGGGTTGGCAATTAAACACTTGACTCTCTATTAACCCCCTTCCCTCCATGATAAAAGAGAGAGAATAAGGGAGAGAGACTTATGCGTTGGAAACTAAACTACACAGCTTTAATGAAACAATGAGGATAAAAAGAAATATTATTAAATATAAAAATACATACAAGAGAGATACCATGTTCCTCTTCCCTCCTCCCCCAGTAATGCTCATATCACCACCAGGTCTGCAGGGCAGCCCTGGGAACTTGGTTGGTGGTGTTGGAGGATGGAGAAGTACAATTCCCCTCAAGGGGAACTACATCCACCTCTGTAAGAAGGCTTTAAAAAGAATAAAAAACAACCCTGGGAACAAAAAAACACTGGGTGATAATACCCAATTTTGTCCTGGCTGTTAAGTGAAAGCAACCCCATGAATGGATTTACCTTTTCCTGAAGCAGAAAAAACCAAACTGTCTTCTCCAGCAGATTTCTTTCATGCAGCACTGGCACTTGGTCCTCATATACAGTATGTAGAAGGTCTGACTGATCAGGATTTAGGAAAGCCCTAGTGTTAACTAATCAGGTAGCTTGTGCCAAATTCTTGTCCTAGTTTTTAAAGGTTCCATCATGCATTGTCTTCAGGGTGTTTTTTAACAGTCCATTGTAGCTTTCAATTTTCCCTGGGGATGGTGCATGATATGGGATATGATATACCCACTTAATACCATGTTCTTTGTTCCACTTACTTGTAAGGCTGTTTTTGAAACTAGTCCCATTTTTCTGACTCATTTCTTTTGGAATACCGTGTGACCACAGGACTTGTTTCACTAGGCCCAGCCAGGATGGTGTTCTGAGCTGTGGTATGAGGCTCAGGATGTGTTTCCAGATTTGCTGTACTTGCTCCCACCATTGTAAGCAGAGAGTGCTTACCCTGGTGGGTTCATGGGCATCTACCTGACAGACTTTTACACCAAGTTTCTCTAACAGAGCAGCAATGTCTTGCCACAATTCAGCAATCCAGATAGTTTTACCTTTATTCTGCCAGTTGTTTTGCTTTCACTGCTTTAACTATCCCCATAAGGTATTTGGTGCCATCCATGAGTAAGTATAAAGTGCTGGCCACCTTTCTTGTTCAGCAATGTCCAAAACCAACTGGAAGGATTTTACCTCTGCAGATTGACTCAATTCACCTTCTCCTTCATCTGTTTTTGTAGCTAGTCACAGAGGACTCCATACATCAGCTTTCCACCTCTGATGGTTTTCTACAAGATGGCAGGATCCATCAGTGAAAAGAGCATACTGTTTCTCATTCTCTGGTAAGCTGATCATATGGTAGGGTTCCTTCAGCCCATTTCACCACTTTTTCTGGTGGCATTTTGAAGTGTGTGCCATGTGGTCAGTCTGATCACTTCTAAAATTTCTGGACAATTGAGGTTTCCTTTTTGAGCTCACTGTAAGATTAACACAATCAATTAACTCCATGTAGCAACAATGACATGATGAGGAGAAGCAGCTCTACCTTTCTCAAAGACATCTTTTCCTGTATTATCCCACACACAATCATGTTGTCAATGCACCGTAGATGTTCCAGAGCTCCACTCTTCTTCAAGTTTCTATGGGTCAGTCCATGGCAGATGGTAGAGCTGTGTTTGTACCTCTGGGGCAGTCAATTTCAGGTGTCTTGGACACCTCTCCAGGTGAAAGCAGTTGAACCTGCATTCTGGTGCTAAAGGAATAACAAAAAACACCTTAACAGTGTCAGTAGTAGCGTACCATCTGGCAGTCTTTACCTCCAGTTTATATTGCAGTTCTAGCATGTCAGGCACAGCAGCACTTAGTGGTATAACTTCATTCAGGCCACAATACTCCACTGTTAATCTTCACTCTCCATGAGGCTTTCACACTGGACCTATAAAAGACTACTGAAGGGTGAGTGAGTCACACTCCTTGGCCTTCTGGTTGCCAGATCAGCTTATAAATGGGGATCACAGCATCTCTGTTGGTGTGACAGTGTTGTTGGTGCACTATTGAAATAGCAATTGGCACTCACTGGTTTTCAGCTTTCAGTAATCCCACTGCAAAGTGCTGTCTGAAAGGCAAAATATGCTTCTTGGTCTCGAGGTGCTATATCAAAGACCCACTGCTACCCCTTTAGGTCCTTGAAGTCACTTCCCTTGAGGTAGCCTATTTCAATATCTCATGGAGCATCTAGGCCAATCACTATAGGGTACCTGTGCCATCTGATCCCAGGGACTGTCACAACAGCTTTCACAACACTCAGTTCTTGAAATTCCTCCCTCACTCCAGAAAATAGTGACAGATTCTGCCCCTCCCTGGTTCTATAGCATTAGGGTGCACTGTGCACCAGTGTCTACCAAGGCTTTATATTCTTATGGTTCTAATATGCTAGGCCATCAAGTCCACACAATCTAGTAAATTTGGTTGTTCCCCTCCTCCTCCTGGCTGGAGACAGGGCACCACTAATCTTGAGCATATGCATCACTGTCAGCAAGTGAATTACTGGGGTGAATTGCATCCCCAGTACTCATACCTGATGTGCAGAGGTCTTGAGCCACCCACATACTTTGGGTAACTGCACACTGAAGACTTGAGCAGCCATCATCCTAGAAGGAACTTCTCTTGTATCTCCAGGACACTGCTGCACAATGGCTTCCAGATCCTCTTGTTTGTTGCCTCTGATGTGTTACTGGCTTGTTAATGGCATTATATTGCAGCCAAGTGTCTAACAGTCATAGGCTTTGATCACATAAAGAGTTGTGTACAGATCGGGTGAAGCTTCATATCTTCCACTGAGATTTGTGTTGACTGGAATAGCTACATTAAACTGTAGCTCCAGTTGTGGATTTCTGGGTATGTGGTTGGGCGATGGAGTAAAAAAGAGAGCAGTGATCTCATCTTCCCATGATGAGACTGAGAGATCACTGTTTGAAAGATAAGAGTCTAAGTCCACCCTGGGGTAATATCACAGAAGGAACTACATGAGAGCCCTTCTTGAAAGAGTACTCAAAGTACCTTGAATAAATACAGACAAGCCCAACATATCTAAGCTTAAGACTTTTTTTGAGCTTTCAGGAGATAAACAATGGTGGGCTAGATTTTCCTTTTAAGATAGTACTCAGTTTAGCACTAAATTGCACCATAACATTAAGATTAAGAGCAAAACTGAATATAAATTAGTTGAGTGGGTTTTTTTAACACAATATTCCACTGGATAGAAAAAAAATCCTGAAGGAGATAAATAAACAAGATTAATTTTTCTTGTGTATTAGTGGATACAAATCTGGCTTTATAAGGGTAAATACTTTTAGCTTTAAGCATTTATTCACAGGTTGGCATCAGGGTTGAAGATAATTAAAATGTGGATATAATCTGTATATTTTCTCAGAGCAGTTAATTCAGACACGGGTAGGATGAATTCTTTAAAAACAACAGAAGCATTTTTCATAGTTAATTAGCTGATCAATCAATAATTGCGCAATTACTTAGTTACATAAGGCAATACACACTGTCTAAATTTCTTTCTCAAGGACCACTTTAAATGGTGCATTTTCCGTAACTGTGAAAGCACTGTAAGGAACTCACAAAGGACGGATAGGCTTGGAGGTTTACAAGACAATAAAGTTTAATTGTCTGTATTCTATTAAAATGAACAAATACCCATGTAAAAGCACAAAACTGTAAGCTTTGTGTATCTCCTTAGCTATAATTCTAATGACATTGTAAAGTCTACCTCCATAGGCGTGCTTAAGATTGGATACTAGATTGCAAAAGCTCGACTGTTTCTCTTCTTAGTTTACCAAGAGTGCTGTCAGATTTTTGTGCGTCAGTTCTCTCTTGCTTTTAGATCACTAATGTTATATTTTTCTGCTCTTTTCACATCTTCTTTTCTTTACAATGTTTACTCTAATTCTGATGCCTAATACATTCTTATTCTACTGTTCTATTAAATGTACAAGAATGTCTTGATTTGGTGTACAGTTATGTCAATGGTGGTGTATCTTGTAAGAAGGTCATCTTAGATTTACAACATTTGCCCTTCAGATTTTTTTAAACCTTAAATTAGAGGGAATAAATTAATATGTATTCAGTCCAAAAATAGTAAAATGTGATTTTGAATAGTACAATGATTTTGAAATGCATTTGATTTTAGTCATGAAGCTAAGGAATTTTTACAACGTAGAGAGAGAACAGGAAAATTTGAACATCTTTCACCTTTTTCTCTCTTTCAAGAAGACTGGGCAATAAAGTAGTTAAGTTAATGTATACAGTGCTTCTCATTCAGAAAGCATAAATTTATTTCCATTTTGGTGCCTTGTCACATGCAGCTAATAACTGTGAAGGCTATTGAGTCTTGACACACATTACTAACATCTTGGATGGGTAAGTGCTTATAATCATGCATGGAGCTAAACTGGTCCAAATCCTATCCAAGAACAGGACATTTTTGCATAGAGTTTTGAGCTGGTTTTCATGGCTAAATTTAAACAAGCAAGTAATTTATGCACGTTATATACTTTTTAGTGGTTTATAGTATGTTTCCATGAGAAACTGCTTATCTGATTAGTAGCCATTTCCCAGTCATCACATGTAAGAGTGCTTTCTGCTGATTGTGGACAGCAGGTGATTATCATTTCTTGACTGCTGCTGAAAGGGTATAATTTCTTTCCCCAAACCTCCCAAATTCCACCACAGAAGAATAAATACAGTGACACCAGGTATTAAAAGTGGCATCGAGAAATCTAGGCAGTGTGAAATGCTACAGTGATGAAAAGAAAGATGAGACTAATTTGGAGGTGGTGCTCTTTGCATAGTGACTAAACAGAATTGTACTGTTCAGTCATCACTGGTTATGGTCTGTTACACAGAAGGCATCTCCCAGAGGCTTCTCTGCACCGACACAACCTGCTACTAGAGAACTGACTCAAAAAATCTCTGTGAAGATTTATTATATTTTTACTGAAACAGGAGTTTTTGTGTGTGTTTGCATTCAGCCAAGTGAAAAATTATTTGGCACTGTTAATTGATAGATGAAGTGCAGAAATGAATTTCTGAAGCATTGTTAAGCCTGGTATCACTTGCTCTGTATGAAAAAGTAGAGAATCTATTAAGACAAATCACTGAAGTATGATTTTTAATGTCTTCATGTACTAATAATACAAGATAAATAAATAAATATATAAATTGAGGTAGCTGAGCATATGTTCTTTACTAATGCTAACTCCTAGCATCTACCAGTCCTAATACGTCTGCATGAATCTAAGGACACTGACACAATTTAAATAAATAGATTTATTTCCTTTAGCAGTTGCTCTTGATTTCTATGGGAATGCCTCCATTTTATATGTACCTCACAGACATGGATTATGTTGCTAAGCTTTTCAACCATGGAACAAGATGATCAGATCTTATTTTTTATCAGGAACTTTATCTTAAACAGATGGAAAATAAGGAATAAAACCCCCACAATTTTATCTTTTATCTAGTAATATTATATTATTTTATCTAGTAATATCATCAGGATATGAATATCAGCTGATATTCCAACAGGCAGCTGGAAGAAAATAAGAAGATATGAAGTTACCTTCTAAAAAATTTGGGTTGTGTCTGACAGTCGGTGTGGATACTGGATCAAGAAAAGTGAGTTTTGATGATTTATTGCCAAAATATTGATGCTGATTGTCAAAATATTGATGATAATTTTTCCACACCTAAAGAGAATTAAGCAAATCATTTCAGCCAAAGTAGTAATTTGAACAAAGTTTCAGATTTCACCTGATCTCTCTCTTACTGACAAGAAAATAATATTTAGAGTCTGTCGCTGAATTTTTTTATTATTCAGACTTAAGTTGAGCCTTCTGATTCTGAGGGAAAATCTGTGTAGGAATTGTAATTACATATTGTTTATACTGGTTCATTGTAGCACACACTTAATTTTTCATAAAATAATAAAGGAAGCAAAATACCAATGAATATCCATTCCAAATTCTCAATGATTGCTAAAGTAATTTGTTATAATTTGGTTTAGGTGTCCTGTCAAGTTGGCACTAACATTGGCACAGTCCAAATTAGAATACATGTACTAAATAGCTGTATCTTTTACTGCATGCAAAGGTAATTACAGAAATTATATTAAATTTATTTATATTTGTATTACCTGTTGCTTGATATTGGAAAGACTAAAAGACTATTGGAAGCATTTGGCACTTCCACTGTTCTTTAAAATGAGACAGTACAATCCTTCAAATATTCCCCCTGCTCTGCCGCAGCCATTGGTACTCCAAGTAAAATTGCAGGTGGAAAACTGTAAGGCACTGAAATCATACACAATTTTATCTAATTTTCCATGGAACTACTGTGATGTATAGTTGTGTAATGCCATTTTTATGAATCCAGTTGCTTACTTTCATTTGCAACAAGATTTTTATCTGCAATCTGCCAATAAGATTGCACTAATTCTTTCCTAAAGTATTCAATCTTTGGGGTCCAATACTCCATTTTCCTGCACACAAGATTCTTTGTATGAATGGAAGCATGTTTAGGCTTATATTAAAAGACTGGCCTAATACTGTTTACCCTGCCTCGAAAAAATACTTTTTTTTTTTCAATGAGCTTCCTGTACTCAGAAAGATGTCCTCATGTCTGAAGGGAAAAATCAAATGATCATAGATTAGTTTAATGATGCTCATCATCATCTTCTCTTCCTATTTTTCTCAGTAAATCTCATTCATGCTGGACTGCCATTAGTATCCTTATGCCCTTATTTCTTCAAGAAAAAACAGGTAATAGAAGAGGCCCATCTTTCAAACAGAAAGCTGGAATGTGCTGCATCTAAACAGAAGCAGCTGAACTAAGAAAGTGACATATGAAAAAAACCCAAAAAACTACACAATTTAAAGTGTTGGTCTCCAAGAAAATTGTGAACCAAATGAGAGAATCCAGAGGATTAGAATAATTTTCAGATGTACAGTATATATGACCTGTGTATTTCACTGACTAACAGAAGAATTGCCTCAGGCAGAAAAGAAATGATCCATCCTCCATGCATGTCAAAGATCAGACAAGACTTAACAGCTTTAGAAAAATAGATTCAAATTGTTCAGGACAGCCTTCCTAGTATATAATAAAGGACTCAAATAAATAGTCTGAGGATGAAATGGACTTTTTCAAACAGTAACATGGACAATCATCACTCATGAATTAAATCAATATTGCCAGATTTGCCTTATGCAAAGAGATGGTCTAGATGATCTTGAAATTTCCATTTCAATCTTATCATTCTGTGACAGTAAATGTCATAAGGGGGTATCATGTTTTCAATGAGGAAAAGTATAGCCACTGTGCAGTGTATATTGTGACTACATTTAAAAATTATTATTTCTGTGTTTTCACCAATACAATTGATTACAGTTTTTAGAAAGAGTGGCCTACCATGGACTGGTGTAATTTAGAAAGACAGAATAATTTTCTTTGGAATTAAAGGTGGCAGGTTTTTTACATCTATTTTGTTCTGATCTGTAAGGACAAATCAGCAAATGATAGAACCATCTGGAATGAGTTAATATTCTACATTATATTAATGCTTTTAATATGTTGTCTGTGCTGGTTACTTGCTATCAGCACTAGAAAGAGTTGAAGTACCAGTGATCAGATATTATGCGACTCTTTATTCTGGGACTTTTCTGATTTACATTAAAACTCATTTTGCAGAAGAAAATCTGTGTGCAGACTGCCAAAAGTTGGTCATCAATTTTCATTTCAGAAATACAGTACTGAAGAGCACAAAGTTTACCACCAGTTTAATTTCAAGACTTCTTTTTAATTGCATAAACAAAATAAAAAAAAATAAAAATAAAAAAAAAAAAAAAAAAAAAAAAAAAAAAAAAAAAGAAAAAAGAGAATTTACTGGAATACCACCACATCACTTAAAAAAAGATTTGTTTATAATTTACTCTACTCCAGATTAGACTGGACTAGTCTAGATTAGATTAGTTTGCTTTGATACTGAGATTAGTACAAATAGCTAGCCTCACTGACTTTTTTTTTCTGATTCAACCTTCATTTTATAGTTAGACATAACACTTAACAAGAGTGCTGGCATGGGATGCTGACAATAAACACTCATTTATTAGCATGAAGTTGTGAGTGTGTGCTGCTGTCAGAGTGTGCTGTCAAGAAATAAAGTGGTCATTAGTATTCTACTAGAAATCACATTATTTTGATATAATTGAATTCTCTTGTCCTGCACTTCAGATTCATGGTGGATAATTAGACACCGAGACTCACAATTTAGATAACTTCTTAAATTTATGTGCTGTGCTTGCTTTTCATTTGCCGGATGACATTTCAATTAATGCCCAATTATATACATAGCAAAACTGTCAAATAGCATGGGACTGAACATGAGTCCCATAGCATGAGTCCAGTTATGCAGTGAGGCTAGTGGTTCTGAAGTGCAAAGATCTTTCAGTTTACTTGCACTAACGCAGTAGGAATGCACATAACAGAAATCCTATGATCATCCAAAAGCAGGAAATGCTCTGAATGAGAGAACTGGTTATGAATAAGGGAACAGCTGTGGTTAGTTAGGGCATGAGTGACCTAGACTGCATTTACATTGCCTTGAACAAATGTTCTACTTGATTCTTAATCAGCATCTGGATATCTGAAGCAAAAGGCTATGCTAAAATTTCTTGTTGGGAGGAATAAATCATTTGTTGCCCTCAGATACTTTCTAGAAAGTTTTGAACACAATATTAAAGAGAGCTGACGTGTACTCTGACTTTGACAGTCTCCTTTCTTTCTCCTAGCACAACTCAGAGCCATTTTCACAGTATAAGTTTTCCCTTTGTACTTTAAAGTAAGCATTTGCTTCTTTCATTATTGAGATTTTTCCTAAAAGTTTTCCACTAAACTTTATCCAATGTTCTGCGCTGTTCTTCTGTTTAATATTGGAGCACAAATACTTATAATAACTTCCTACAAGCAGCTCCATTGATAGAAAAAGCTTGAACTAACTTAGAAAAAAAAACTGCCTCAGGCAGTTTTCCTTAGCCCTCATTTTCAGATCCAGTATTTCTATCTCAAGTAAGTAGTTTTCTTCTGTGATGTCAGATTAAAATTATCATAGTTGTAACCAGCTGGGCTAAATACAGTACACTACAGATGAATGAATCTTTGTTTAGTGTTTGAGAATACTTATCTTTCCTATTTTTTTTCATTTTAGAGAAAGTACACAATTTTTCATAAATATGATTAATGTTGTTAGTTTTCATACTTACATGGCTTGGGAATAATTAACAAAAAATCTTAAAATTTCATACCGTGTAGGCAAGTGAAAAGAATATGTTTATTAAGATTAGTGGAGATCAGATGAGATCAGCCCTGGTTAATAGAAAAAAAGTTATTGGGAGTCTTTGAAATTCTCATTGTCTGGATTTGGAAAAAAAGCATTTGTTGTTTATAAGAGGAACAGCTGGATGCTTGAAAATCTAGTCTTTCATGTGTATGCTTTAGGCCTTTTTCTAAACAGAGAATTTACTCTGGCTTTGTTAAAGTAACCTCAGGGCTTATCTACATAGGGATGTTTGTGAGGAATAAGCTAGGATATGAATTTTTAAGTGTCACAGGTGGTCTCCATAGAGAGGCTACTATGGGATGTAAGTGCCTTGCTGTAAGGTTCATCTACCACCAGAAGAACTAATTTTTTTTCCTGCATTTTGCAACTATTTAGTCAATTCCTTCTCAAAAGTTCCTGTCCTTTGGATCTGTCTTTATTTTTCAGCTACTGAAACTGCTTTGGTATCTCTTCTTCCAAATTTTTTCACAACTATCTAGAACAATTCAATTGCAGCTAACCTTGATAATATATTTATAACCTTGATAATATTACACCTAACTAGTTCTGAATTCTGGAGCAACTTGAATGCTACTGCATTTATATAATGCACATTAAAAAAAAAAGAAAAAAAAATTAATTTTTCTTTCCATCAGGTGATATAAATAATAGTAAATCTAATAAGAATATCTCTTAAATTCTAATTCTTGAATGCCTGCTTTATACTGACCCCTGAAGTTAAAAACGTATCAGAGAGCAACCAGCCTGGCTGAATGCTGCCAGTCCTGCTTCTGCAGAGGTTAATGGAAATTGTGATATTCACAGCTGTCAGTAGCATGCTCAGCTCCTTCTGATGGAACATAAGCCTTTCTTTTTTAAAGTGGAAGCAGAAGCCAACTTTCTGTACTTTTCCTGTAAATTTGCTAGTTGATGAGAGATTAAGGTGTAGTAAGAAATAAATGTAAACTACAGCAGCATGTTAGCTATTAGTTTTTGTTATTCCCTTGATCTTTTTAATACAGAAATAAGCAAGCTGCACCACCTCTCTCCCTCTCAAGTGGGGAAGCTTGCAAGACATAGAAAATACTTAACTCCATATGTAATAAGCATATTTGCTTTGTGCAACAGGGAGCACTTTTATTTTAATTGTGTTCTCTGTCTTAGTGGGATTTTTCCACTTTACATGTATTTCTGCAGATGTATAGTACAGGTAATGTAGCAGAAAATATAGAAATCTGCTGCCTGCTGTTGGATTTCTGTGACTGGGAGCATGCATGGCAACATGATGGCAACTCTAGTCAAAAAGGCATCAGAATTGGTAGATGTAAAGCTCCTCCTTTTTCTTTAATGTCTTGACATCATTTGTCTTGGTACCTTTGAGTGAGGGAAACTCACTGGACTTGGAACAATGTTCTGTGCTAACAAGGAGAAGAGCTTGTTTGGACAAAAGGGAAAATAATTAGAACCACATATCTATCTGTATTTATAACATGCTAAGTAGTTATTTCTGTCATTGCAAAGACTATACTGGAAGACTGTCTTACTGACCCCAACCCTCAAACAAAAGCCAGACATTGGAAGCAGTGATAAAAACAATTTTTCATAGCTGTTCAGTATAACAGAAGGTTTACAGCATATTTTGTTGTTGTTTGGGCTTTTTGGTTGGTTTTTTTTTGTTGTTTTTTTTTTTTTTTTTTTAAATTTTTTTTTAATAAGTAAAGGCTAGATCTGACAGAGATATAGGGTATTATCATTGCTGAGGATATATTTAAAGAATTATAGAAGGAAAAAAAAATTTTTTTTATTTTTTTTTTTATTTTTTTTTTTTCTTTAATTTTTTTTTTTTATTTCCTTTTTTTTTTTTTTTTTCTTTCCTTTTTTTTTTTCCCCAAAAAATGAACTAAATTCTTCAAAGAGCAGAGAACATCTGAAACTCCCCCCATTCAACGAGGAATCTCTTAGGATATGTGAAGGGAGAGTGTCTGCTTTTTTAAAGGTATTTGGACAAGGACCTTTTTCAATGCAACAAGAGATATTAAAAAGGAGGAAGCAAGAGACAAAATAGAGACAGACCTGACAAAACTAATATGGAGAAAATTACAAGAAACAAACCTTGCCACTTACCCTAGTTGATAAGCAATCGAGAAACTACTAGAGGCACTTCCAGGAAGATCAGTCTGGATTTTTGCAACAGATGAGACTGTAAACCAGGCTTGGGACGGGTGTGGGAATTGACAGAGCTGTACAAACCCATGGGAGACATGCAGGGAAAAGACATCAGGGAGGAACAAAACCGGGGTAAGTGTAAAAGGTATAAATGGGCAGTTTGTGTGTAAATGGGGCTGGTCAGCATATGAATTTAGCTGAGTCCTGCTCCTCACCACCACAGCCTGTTCCATCTAGCATTTTTCATATCAAATCTTTTCTTGCTCTCTATCCTTTTTGTGATTTGCTAGGAACAAGTTCCAGCTTCTCTGTGAGGGGGTGGGTGTGAGCTTTGGGAATCAGACCTCATGTGGGTGCCCCAGTCCGTGGTATCAGATGCGGCATTGAGTGGGGGCTCAGCGTCAACTACAGCAACAAGTGTGGGTCTTTCACCCCTGATCTTTAACTGTATTGCATTCTATTCCCCAACTGACGTAGGATATGTTATAGTCAATAGGCCAGAGAAATTTTAAAATTTAAAAACACTAAACATTTATTAAACATTTGTTAAAGAGCAAATAAGCAAAACAGCGCTCTGGGCGGCCGGGGAGTCTCCTACTCCACCAACAGTCACCAAGTTCAACAGGACAAAACCAGTTCTTTTATACTCTCCCCCTTAGTCTTTATTATCTTTTCATTGGTTCTCATTTTGCAGGCTTTATCCTGTTGCTGAGGGATTTGGCCAATTAGTCCATAGTCCTTAGAAACTGCTGTGTTGAGATTCCTGGTGGGGATAAGGTGTCTTCTTTTCTGAGTTTTCTTCCATGTAAGTACACTTAAACCCACACTTTTAGATTTAACAGGATATAACACAAACATCATCTTTAGAATAACAGAACATAACACCTTATTGTAACTTTATTAACTCAAACTTAATTTGATAAGCAAATTATTTATTCTAGCTTCAATCAACTCTTACAGATACATAACGTTTTAATGTGCCTTCAGTTGCACAAGGAGGTGTGGTAAGCAGTTTGAAGCTGCTGTTACCTAATACACTAAATCAGAAGTGTATTAGACATGCACTTTTATTTACTCTAAATTTCTATATTATGAGGTACAAGCAGGTGACAGATTTAAACCAGTGTCCCTGACCATTTTCATGACCTGTCATGACAATAATTTTTTTTTTCTAAAAGCTTACGTGAACAGGTGGCTGATGAAGAAAATCCCAATTTATCTTTTTTTTGTTTTGAAGCCATTACAATAGCTATTTCAAATAATTATTCCCCCTGGTCAGATATTTGAATTAGTTACTGTTAAATTACTTCTGTTTTACAGTTGCTCTAAAATACAAAAAACTGAAAATGTATGCCCAAAGGCTCTTTCCTGAAAACATGACAGGGCAGATTTTCCTAACCTGTTTTTGGTAACTGTCTAGAAGAGAGGCAACACTGGTGTACAGAGATATGCAAAAATCCGAATTTTCAAGATTACCACACTTACTGATTTGAGTTTGTAGAGAGATCATAGAATCATAGAATCATAGAATCATAGAATCCTAGGGGTTGGAAGGGACCTCGAAAGATCATCTAGTCCAACCCCCCCTGCCAGAGCAGGGCCACCTAGAGTACATCTCCCAGGAACGTGTCCAGGCGGGTTTTGAATGTCTCCAGTGAAGGAGACTCCACAACCCCCCTGGGGAGCCTGTTCCAGGGCTCTGTCACCCTCACAGTAAAGAAATTTTTTCTGATATTCAACTTGAACCTCCTATGCTTCAATTTACACCCATTATCCCTTGTCCTATCGCTGGTCACCACTGAGAAAAGCCTAACTCCATCTCCCTGGCACTCACCCCTTACATATTTGAAAACATTGATGAGGTCACCCCTCAGTCTCCTTTTCTCCAAGCTAAAGAGACCCAGCTCCCGCAGCCTATCCTCATAAGGGAGATGCTCCACTCCCTTAATCATCTTAGTAGCTCTGCGCTGGACTCTTTCAAGCACTTCCCTGTCCTTCTTGAACTGAGGGGCCCAGAACTGGACACAATACTCCAGGTGCGGCCTCACCAATGCAGAATAGAGGGGGAGGAGAACCTCTCTTGACCTACTAACCACACCCTTTCTAATGCACCCCAGGATGCCATTGGCCTTCTTGGCCACAAGGGCACATTGCTGGCTCATGGTCATCTTCTTGTCTACCAGGACCCCCAGGTCTCTTTCACCTACACTGCTCTCCAGCAGGTCAGCCCCCAACCTATACTGGGACATAGTGTTGTTCTTCCCCAAATGCAAAACTCTACACTTTCCCTTGTTAAATTTCATCTTGTTTCTCCCTGCCCAACTCTCCAGCCTGTCTAA
This sequence comes from Phaethornis superciliosus, assembly GCA_023637945.1. NCBI lineage: Eukaryota > Metazoa > Chordata > Aves > Apodiformes > Trochilidae > Phaethornis > Phaethornis superciliosus. The sequence continues at coordinate 13,219,334 of JAJQWJ010000004.1, read as the reverse complement.
GTCTCTCTGGATGGCAGCACAGCCTTCTGGTGTGTCAGCCACTCCTCCCAGCTTAGTGTCATCAGCAAACTTGCTGAGGGTACATTCTATACCCTCATTCAAGTCGTTGATGAAGATATTGAACAACACCGGTCCCAGTACCGACCCTTGAGGGACTCCACTAGTCACACACCTCCAACCAGATTCTGCCCCATTGACTACAACTCTCTGACTCCTTCCTTTCAACCAGTTCCTGATCCACCTCACTACCTGATCACCAAACCCATACTTGATCAACTTATCTACAAGGATGCTGTGAGAGACGGTGTCAAATGCTTTACTGAAATCAAGATAAACCACATCTACCGCTCTTCCATCATCTATCCACCTAGTAATTTCCTCATAGAAGGCTATGAGGTTAGTTAAACATGATTTACCCTTGATAAAACCATGCTGACTGCTCTTGATGACCCCCGTGTCCATGATATGCCTGGAGATAGTGACAAGAACAAGTTGTTCCATCACCTTTCCAGGGATGGAGGTGAGGCTGACCGGTCTATAGTTACCCGGGTCCTCCTTCTTGCCCTTCTTGTAGACTGGAGTGACATTTGCTATCCTCCAGTCCTCAGGCACCTCTCCTGTTACCCATGACTTACTGAAGATGATGGAGAGTGGCCTAGCAATGACCTCCGCCAGTTCCCTCAGCACCCTTGGATGCATTCCATCTGGACCCATCGACTTATGGATGTCCAGATTACTCAGCTGATCCCTAACCCAATCCTCATCTACTATGTCAAGCTCCTCATCTATCTTGACTACTTTTGGGGCTAAATGAATCTGGGGCTCGTGCGGAAGCCCTGCAGGAGTAAAGACAGAGGCAAGGAAGGCGTTCAGCACCTCTGCCTTCTTTATATCCTCTGTCACCAGGGCTCCTAGCTCATTCCTTAATGGGCCAATATTGCCTCTAGTGTTAGTTTTCCTAGCTATGTATTTGAAAAAGCCCTTTCTATTATCCTTAACCTGACTTGCAAGGGTAAGTTCCAAGGAGGCCTTAGCTTTCCTAATTTCCTCCCTACATCCTCTGACAACAGTCCTGTATTCCTCCCAAGTGACCAGCCCCCCCTTCCATGATCTGTAGATTTTTCTTTTCCACTTAAGTTTTCCCAGCAGTTCCTTTTTTAACCATGCTGGTCTCCTAGCTCCCTTACTAGATTTCCTAACCATAGGGACGCTCTGATCCTGTGCTTGCAGATAGTGGTTTTTGAATATTGACCAGCTATCTTGAGCCCCTTTATCTTCCAACACCCTGTCCCATGGGATTACTTTTAACAGTTGATTGAGGAGGCCAAAGTTTGCCCTGTGGAAGTTCAGGGTTCTGACCCTACTGGGTATTCTGTTCCTTCCACACTGGATCCTGAACTCAACCATCTCATGATCACTGCAGCCAAGGCTGCCATTGACCATCACTGCTTCAACAAGGCCCTCCTTGTTGGTTAGTACAAGATCCAGCAGCGCTCCTCTTCTAGTCGGCTTGTCCACCATTTGCATTAAGAAGTTATCATCAATGCACTGGAGGAACCTCCTAGACTGTGAAAGGCTGGCTGTGTGAGTCAACCAGCAGATATCAGGGTAGTTAAAATCTCCCATGAGGACTAGGGACTGAAGTTGTGAGGCTGCTTTCAGCTGCCTGTAGAAGGCCTCATCAACTTCCTCGCCTTGGTCAGGAGGTCTGTAGTAGACCCCCACAACTGTATCACCCACACCAGCCTTCCCCTTAATCCTTACCCACAAACTTTCAACTTGCTCCTCATCAGTCCCTGCACAAAACTCAACACATTCTAGTTGCTCTCTCACATAAAGAGCAACTCCACCACCTCGCTTCCCCGCCCTATCTTTCCGAAAAAGCACATATCAGAGAAGACGAGCAAAGTGAAAGATAATATTAACAATTTCCTAAGAAACCAATAGCCCTTTGACTCCCCTAAACATTCTTCAGCTACAAAAAAAGCATGATGATGCCTATATATGTTATGCCTTGATGAAAAGTGGCTCTGGTGGTCTAATCTTGAAATTCAGGAACCAATTTCTGGCAGTTGTTCAGGATCCTGACAGTTTGAACAAACATGGAATTAAATTTTTGCATTATTCCCTCCCTCAGCTCAGTAACATTTCTTCTTCTTTCTCAGTGCTTTGTTTTCTTAGAATTTAATCCTTGTTCTCTTCCATAAACACAGCAGAAGCCAGCTCCCATTGCTGATTCATCTACTAAGACATAAATACCCTTTCAGTGATTAGCAAATAGTATCCTTGTGCTGCTGCTTTCCTTTTGCTGAATTTTTAGCTTTTACAGCTATGAATGTGCTGCAGAGTAATGACAGCCAGGAGAGCTCCAGAGTCATTTACTGCAAGGCTGCTTCTTTGCAATGCGTGTGCACACCTGCAGAGACTCCTCTGTCTGTGGGAACAAGAGGCTGATCACAGGTCTGTGGGTCATGCAGATGCCAGAGAGGGCTGCTAGTTCTGGAAAATTGCTGATGTTGATTTCTGTCTAGAAACAGACTGGAACTTCACAGGAAGGCTTGTTTGACTTAATCTCAGTAGTTATCCTTCTGAGCTAGCTTTGTGCAGCTGATGCACAAAAGATTATAATAGCCTTCTGGAAAACTAATCTTTTGCAATCCATCCCACCTTCTTAATTTTGGAAAAACATTCTCAATCACTGGAAAGCACATGGCCAATTCTGCAAAGAAATGTAAAGGTTTAATCAGAACTGAGCAATTTAGAAACAACAGAAAATAAACTTGCTGTTTCTACTGCTTCAGTCCAAAATTGCTGCCTGTGCTTCTTGTTGAGAAAAAGAAAAAAAGGAAAAAACACTACCAGTTATTTTAGATGTGAATTCTGTTTCTTTTCTTATCCATGGAATGTGGCACAACCTGTGAGGCTATGTGGTAATAGCTCTTTGTGCACCTGCACTGGTTGACAATGGCTACCAGGAAAACCAAATTATGAACTCAGAAAAAGAGACAACTTGTCTGGGCTATTCACGGCTTCAGCCCCATAGTCCAACCTTGAAGCCCAGTGAGATTAAAATGGAGGGGTAGTTACAGGGTAAATAGTGTCTTAGCCCAGATGCTTATCTATACACATACATGTTCTGCATTAGTAGATGTCCATCCTGTTCAGCCACAGAGGGGAGTAGGATGAGGCTGCTGGGGATCTCTGGGTTTGTGTGACTGCTATGTGTGTTGACCTGTGCTGACCCATGCAGCTGGCTGTGTATATGTGTTTGTGTAGATATGCTTAGTGGTAATGCATACCATGCCTTGCTGCTGCTCATTTAGAGACATGGAGCCTTGCCTTTTTCAGGCTGCTGCATCAGGCCCTATTTTCTCTAACACAATGCACATACCCGGTAACTTCCGAAAAAGTCAATTATGATCAAAGACTCACATTCTTCCTAATTTGCTCTGTGTTCAAATTCAGTCTTGATAATGATGAAAATATGCTCAACAGTTATTTATTAACTTTCCTGTTCTATCTCCATTGCAGCTTCCAAATCAAACTTCCTGGCATTTTAAACAAGTGTTAAACTGCATATTGTTACTGAAACCATTTTTATTTTCTTTTCACATCGTGCAGACTTTCCAGAACAGTTGATGAGTAAAAGTTGTTTTTGTTCCTCTGCAGGCTGATCCAAACTCTACACTGAGCTGCTTAGAGAAAAAGATGCTCATGTGCTGGTGGGATAATTAGATAGAGAATGTGAGCAACACTTAGAAGTTACAACAATCTCGTAACTATCTTGTTCTTAGGTTCTGACCTACACTCCCCATGTCCTGAGGAGGACATTTTGTTTTGCAGTAAAGAAGCCTCTTATCTCAAGCACTTTTAAAATGGAGAGCAGTGGCCCAGACAGACATTATTATAGTATTTTTCATGGAAATGCTTTAAAAAAAAAAAAAAAGGCAAAAAAAGAAAAAAAAAAAAAAAAAGCAAAACCACTTCAGGCCTGCCCATGGCATTTTTCCACTTATTTTCCTTTTTTCCCACTGCAGCACAACAGTCTCCACCCAAGCCTGCTCTCTTACTTCATTATCTCTGGGATTTCCTAGAGATGACATGACCTGGGGCTTTATGCCTATGTCACTAAGTTGCAGTAGTACAAGTGACTATATTCAGTCAAATGAGGCTAGTCTTCAAAGTTCTAAACAGGCATTTCTCACGAGTTTTTTTTTAATCTTCTATTGTAAAGACTTGCAGTCTTCCTGCAGCAAGTCTGTTGTGATGCAGAGTACAATTGCAAAACAGGATGCTGATGTGTATACATCTAGGAAGAAACAAATTGCTACTTAGCTCTTTTAAAAGTATGGATGAACTACCTGATTTAATACAACCAAGCGTCACAGGTTTCAAGTTCTTATTATTGTCCTCAGTTCCTCCATCACTCCTTATTTAGTTGTGACAGATTGTCTTACATTGGGAAGTACTGTAATTTCTTCAAAGAGATCCATTTTGCTTGTGTGCTAAAATGATGTTGCATAACAGAAACTTCAATTGTTGCACTTCCTGTAAATCAAATAATACTCACAGGATAAAAAAAAATCTGAATCCAGGCAGAAAATGTATTTTATGTTTAGTCACAGGGAAACCGTATTTATGTTTCCTTGTATAATAAGGAGTCTTATGCCATTTTGAAAAGTTAAGTTTTAACTCCTTAACTGTCTGGTCCAAGATTCAATGTAAATACACAGTTTTTAAAAAATGCTATTTCTAATTAGTTTGCGTGCTCTCAAAACTTGGGGAAAAGAGAAAATATGTAAGCCTTTTTTCATATTATATTGACAGATTATTACTTCTAATAAAAACCAACACAATGTAATATAGCAATATTTTAATATTTTTATTTTCTATTTTGGTTTAACTCATGTTTTCTCTTTGTCATTTTTCCATCAAGCAATAGATTGTTATCTCTTACGACAAAAAGCTGTAGACAAATCTGGAGCTCTCTATGATTTAGTAATGCTTTTCAGTTATTCCTTCTTTAGTTCAGGATAAGACAAACATGTTTTCTTCATTAGTCATTTTGTAGAGATGGTTGATGGAGGAAAACAGCTATTTGTGAAATTTGTATGTAACTATTGCAACACACAGCCTGAGGCAGAAGGGGAGAGGGACCACCAAGCACAATTTATTTATAAGAAGGCAACTATACTAGAAAACCAATATATCCATGAAAGACAGAAAGCACTGAAGTTAAAATGGCACAAGTATTCCCTGTGCATTCCTGTAACAGCCATTCATTCATGAACCAGGAGAATACACTGCAAACAATATTTTGCTAGTATTTTCATAATTTCTACTGTAATCTATATCTTCTAATTCTACAAAAAGTTATTAAATGGTGGTTTGCTGTTCAGTGAGTGGTGGGTAGCATAAAACAGGTTAACTCAGGTCATATAAAGGAGACTGAAAGGCAGTAAATATAAATCCTACCAGTAAGTCCCCCACTGGGACTTACACTTCTCCTCTACACTTCATAAGTGAGCAGTGTTATGTAAAAAGTCTCAGATCAATAGGGATGGAAATCCAGATTTCTCATCCAAATGCTACATGAACATTGCAGTCAAATTTGCTCTTAAATGTTATTGATATTGACAGTCCAATGGAAAGTGTGTGGTTTTTTTTTTTTTTTTTTGAAAATTAATTATTTTCTGTTGCCAAAAATTTGACAGTGAAACTGAGAGCAAGACTGTAAATAAAATAGAATGACTTATTTTCTGACCATAGAGTGAAAGAAAATAAAGAAAAATGTGTGTCTTTGAGTAAAAAGTTAGAAATTAGACCTGAACTGGTAAGACTCTTTAAATGAAAGGGTTTTTTTCCCTCAGATGCTTCTCCTGTGATATGGATATGATGACCTGTGAATGAAACTTGGAAAATTCATCTCTTTAACATTCATTTTTGCAAAGAACACCTTTTAAGCTGGAAACTTACTGGAATTGAATATTCAAATCCTCTCCTCCGACCGAATTTTCCCTCTCCATTCAAGATACTAATTCTCCACATCATTACAATTGTGAAACAATTATGTTAAATGTGATGAAGTGCTGGGGTGTTTTGTATACTGCGATGCATACTAGAGCTAAGCAATCAGGACAGATAATTCTTCCTCCCCACTTTGGGAGCAAGCTTTGACTATCAACTAATTGTGTGTCAATATCTGAGGGAATGAGTAAGTGTCCAAGCAGGATGAATGATCTTGCTGGTCCTTAAATAAAACCCATTAGACAGATGGACTATGGATGCACTTGAGCACTCGAGCTCTTTGAGAAGACGGAGCTAGGAAAAGAGTGGAAGAACTGCAGACTGTTCCAAGCTGACAGTCTTTTTAGGGTACCAATGGGATACAAGAGAAAATACACAAAACCTAAACAGATAAGTTTACAGTTATAGTGACTGATGATATGCATATTATAAAGTTGAAATAAAGAAGTGCTAGATTTCCCCGGTTTGGAAAGTTTTAAGTTTCAGCTTCATAGGGTGCTGAGACATCTCATATAAACTATAGTCGTACCTGAAGGGATTGGACCAGATGATCCTTGAGGTCTTTTCCAACCTGACATTCAAGGATGATGATGATGATGATGATGATGATGATGATGATGATGATGATGATGATGATGATGATGATGATGATGATGATGATGGTGATGATTAGTTTGCTGTGGCTCTGGTGAAAAAAATCCATGTGAATTCAAATTTAGTCTGACTGGATGCATGTTAGATAAAAAAGGACTTTTCCCATACCTTCACTGCATTTTAAGGACACAGGCCAGGGACATATCAAGGAAAGCTAACAAACTACAACGCTCTAATTAAAGCAGAAATTAGTGATGCAAATTTTTATTTTAATTTTGTCAGTGAAGTATCTTATGGCTGACCTGTAGTACTGAAAGTTTGCCAGTGTTCTAGAAGTTACTGCAGGGCACTACTGCCACAAAGTTGTAAAAGCTTCACTTTGCTAAACCCAGTGATTCTGGGACATGTGAGATACTCTACTGGCCTCCAGTTGCTACCAGGGGAGTAGAAGTCTCCTACCCTACTGCCAGGCTCGTAAGAGTGTCAGAAACAGCAAATGAAGCAAGACTTGCATACGAAATAAACTTCTAAGCAGTATTTAAGTCCTATGGAAAGAATAGTGTTCCCTCCCCCAAAGCAAGCTGGCTTTATGTTCATGTATATCATAGAGATGCCTGGGGTAGTGGCCTTGAAGACAATAGAAAGCTGGTTCTCTACCAGTCCTTAACTATGCCGGATGCATTTGCTCTCAAGTTCTTGTACTGCTGAGCACATTAATGTCTTTTATCATAGTAGACTTCTCCACACCACTACAATATTAGTGTATATACAGTCATAAGTTGACAGCACTGCCCCAAGACAGTGGGCACTGCTCTGTGTTTGGCTTTTTGTTAAAAATAGTGATCTCACTGCATCTACGATTGCAATCCTCTTTTCCACCCCTCATCATTGAGTATGAATACTGATTTAGAACTGTTGCTCAGATTTCTTTGGACTTTCCCAAGTTGTGAATGTCTGACAAATCAGACCAGATCTCTTGCAAATAAAATTTCTGGAGTATATGGATGGTGCTGTCACAAACAGTCAGAAACAAATCAGCTTAGCTGGAATTGCCAACAGGACGCCAGCCTGTGTTTTTGCAGAGGTGCATCTTGAACTGTGTGGTGCTTTATAAATGTACTGTTCTAATAAGATTTTGGTGATAAATTTTTAAAGCGGTAATAGATAACTACTTTTTCATATGCTAGCCTTTGTACCTTAACAGGGTATTTAATAAAAAGGAGCAGGTTAACCATCTTTTACACTGTAAAAGAGAAAAAAATATTTTGGAGTACAGGTGATTATATTCATGCAAAGGAAGAAATAATTTCCAAGGCATATGGCTTAAATGAAATTAAATAATATGGAGGGTATGTTATCATGTTTGCTTATTCACTTTGAAGTGTGCGTCTGAAGATCATCAGACTGCAAATCGAGAACTCCCCAGCCTGTTTACCTCAGCTGATTGCCTGACCCTGCCACACCACAGTTCAAATTTTAATTAGTGCTGGACTTGAGAATGGCATTGTAATCTGTGTTTAGTAAATTGTCTCCCAAAAAAGGTGTAATCAGCTTGTTTTTGACACCCATACTGCTACTACTGGCAGTTAAAGGAAGTAATTAGGAAATCCATAATATTTAACAGAGTTAGGTTTAATCAAATTTGACAAAAGTAAGATAACCTTGGGAGTCTTGAAAAGTGAAACTAAGGGGAGCAAATTAGCCTGCCTAGGGGAGGCATAACTCAGTCACTAAACCTGAATTAAGTCAGGCCCAGGTGTTCAGCTATGAGCTTTCTTGGCATCTGCAGCTGGCTAAAATGCACACTGGTCAGACAGTTCAGCACAGCCACGGTGACATGGTACCTCATCTAAAGCAGGGTAGAGAATCTCAGGCAAATTTAAATTTTACTAAAGAAAATTACTGAGTCTACAGACAAACAAGTCCCCCAGTATTTGGTTTCAAGGTTGCTGTACTGCATTTGCAATTTTTTTATGGTTTCATGTGCCAGGAGCAGAAATGTAATTCCACCAACCTCTGATGCTCATTCTCATCCAGCCTGCAGGTCTGTACTGCAGTTTCTTTTCGCTGCTTGTCAAAATCTTCCAGTCTCTACCTATATCAAATTCATCAGCATTTTTTAACCTCCAGCTACAGCTGTGGCTCTGAATTACTTTTACATGATGTAGCCATCAGCCCTCCAGCAACATGAATGTCTGCAGTTACACAACTTTTCTTGCATTTCTAGGGATTAGCACTAGATGGCAATATTCTGGTGACTAAAAGAATTTTCAAATTACCTTTCTGAAATAAAACACCATCACCAAGGATTAAGAACAGCTTCTGGATTAACAGGGCAGAGAATATTGCCATTACTGTTAAATTTTTGGAGGCAGCTCACTACTGTGCCAGGGAGACAGATGATCCATATTATATATCCATGACAACATCTGAGAGAATATGGACTTTTTAGGCTACCTTAGAGTTTGTATTTTATTGAAGAGAGGGGAGATAAAATAACAGAAGAGTGAGCAGTGGACATGTAAGGGCAGGATGGGAAGCCAAGGAGCAGAGCAATTTAGAAAGCTTTGCTCTTCATATTAGCCTCAGAGAGGGTATCTGTACTGAAGCTTAGTGGCACTGAAAAGAAAGGTGGGATTTTGTGGAAAAAGTAGGCTTTTGAGAGATGGCAGTTTCCCAATGGAATATCACAGTGATTTCTGTCATAAAGTGGTTACCTCCGCTTTTGCTGCCTCTCTACATTTTGTGCAAGTGATTGGTTTCTGCATACTCTATGAAGTGATGGCTTCATGTGGAACTTCAGAGAAGGCATTTGGTGGCTGCTTCCTCACCTGAAAAAGCTGATTTTATTTAGTAGACATACAACATAAAATACAGGGACTAACCTCCTGAAGATCATTTAATTTCTGCCTCTATTTTTGTTTGAAAAGACATCACCTTCTACACAGTGTATACCATTTCTACCATGTGCAAAGAAGTTTTTTCATGGAAACAAACACTTCTTAAATTTAGATGTTAAAAAAGAAAAAAAATAAGTCAGTCCTGGTCTCCTACTCACAAGCCTGCTCAGAGAAATGCCTTGGTCCCACTCACCATGCTTATGGAGAATTATTATTCTGCTTCAAAGGACACCATAGTAAAGGAGAAATTTTTACTGTGTTCATTTTGCTATAATCCAAAAACAGTTGGGCTACTGGTGTCCTAGACTCTGTGACATACATATGGAAATTTTTAGTTAAATATTCCAGTACATCTATTTTATTGTATCAGAGAAGAAAAAGAAACAATAAAAATAGGGTAATATTTGCAAGAGCATTTTATTAATACTGTAAATTGCATTCACACAAGCACTCAAAAACTCTCTAAGCAAAATAGAAAACATTCTTTTCTCCTTTACTGACAGATAACTTTTAATTTTTTATGATGGGGCATTGAGATCAGTATCAGCAAACTTTATCTCCTTTGCTTTGCATGTTGAAAGAATACAAAGCCAGGAGATAAATTGCTTTTTTCAAACTGCATTTGTGCTGGAAGTTTATTTTATGTCGCTGTAATTTTATTAAAACCACTATATGCATGCAACATCATCCCACACACTGAGTCTGTAAAATGAGCTATTTAAGCAGCTCTGTTTCATGTATAAACACATTTATCAGCGTTAAATTGCCAGCCAGCATATATGTGATAGAGAAATGGAAACAAGAAAAATTCATGTGTCTTCTTTCATTTGTTATTTCCCTGTATTTTAATAAAATAATACTTTTTAAAAATTGTATTCAGTTGTTCAGTCAAAATCTCCACAGTCTTAGTGAAATCTTTGCAGTGCTATTGTCAATATTAGGAAAAAGCAGCTTTCCTTCCACTCCAGCCAATATACATAACTGAAGTATGGAGCAAACACTGAAGTTATTTTCAGGCAGTCACATAAGACTGAGCATTAAAAGGAGAAATGCAAATATTCTAGAAATTTCATGCCCTTCTTTTAATTACTTGTGCTAAGAAATAAAGAAACCATTCATTCTTCTTTTTGGAGCAACACAGTATCAGCAAACTCCAGCTCCTGCAAAGAATCAATTCTGATATGTAGTCTCCTTGTATAAAAATGCTAATCATCATTTCTCTTGTGACATTCTGTATACATGACCAAGCAGCACGATGATAGAACAAGAAGCGATGGACCCAAGTTTTGATGTGGGATTTTCCAAGAATCGGTAGTGGTCAAGGGTTGGACTTGATCTCTGAGGTCCCTTCCAACCCAGCCAATTCTATGATTCTATGACTCTAAGAAGATAAAATGAAAATCTTTTTCAATTGTGAGGATGGCTGAACAGGTTTGTAGAGGGGCTGTGGAGTCTCTGGCCTTGGAGATATTAAAAACTCAACAAGGCCACAAAACATCTGATCTGACTGGCCATGCCATGAGCAGTGGATTGAACTTGGTGACCTTCATTGGTCCCTTCTCACTTAAATTAATCTCTGTTTCTGTGAGGCTAATCGGAGAACAAGGAGGAAAGAGGAAGAAACATTACAACTTTATGTCTATGTGTGAAATAAGGTATTCGGGATTCTCATGTTATCCTGTTGTGAAAATAATGTTGCAGTGGTGATTCTCTTTTATTTAATTCTATTTAAGACACCTCTGGTTCTCCATTCCCAAGACAACTTCCTCTGGTTTTAGTCATCTTGTTCCATCTGATTGCCTTTCAGGCTTCCCTACAGGTGGTAGTATATCCTCTTCTCCTGATGATTCTGCTTTGATGTCTGTGTCCATGTGTTTTGAAACAGTGCAATCATTTATGAAGCTCAAGTCAGCAAACTTTAAACTCTCTCTGAATAATGCTGCATAGAGTTGGCAGATATAGGCTAAGGACTCTTTCTGTGAACATGTCAGAGTATAAATATTTTTCCCTAGCACTAACAAGATCTGCAAAATGTAATGAAAGCAGACTGGTTCCCCGCTCTTCTTTGTGAGGCTGTAATCCTCCAGAGCACTCAGTGATGACAGTAGCCCTTTCTGCAAAGGCAATTTGTTACTTTGAGATCACTTTTTTTCTGGGACAGCTCTTGCTTTTCTGTCGGGCTATAAAATGATCATAGCATGAACATTGACAATCATGTTCCTTTTTCACCCACGTTCATGTCTTTCAGTAAACTGCTTGTTGGCTTGTTTTTGTGGCTTTGTTTAGTTTTTTTGGGTTTTGACTTATTTTGTGGGTTCTTTTGTTTTGTTTTGTTTTTTTTGTGTTTTTTTTTTTTTTTTTTTTTTTTTTTTTTTTTTTGTTGTTGTTGTTGTTGTTTGTTTCTTCCTTTGATTTTTGTGTGTGTGGATTTTTTTGTGTGTGGTTTGTTTGTTTGCACTAGCCTTATTCCAAAACGTTAGGCCCTCAGCTCTCACATTATTTCTTCAAGGAATAATTTTCCATAGTCTTGGCGAATGTTCTCTCTTCTTCCCTTGTGATCTGCTAAGAAGAAGCTAAAGTGAGCTGATGATTCCCACCATGGAGGAGAGACACAGGAATGCAGAAGGGGAAACAAATGCAACAGAAATATGATAAATGTTCACTAACCACAGTTACAGACACAAACACATATATATATGTTTATATATGTTTATATACATATATATGTATATAAAAGTATGTATATATATATATATACATATTTACATGCATAGTAAAAATATATGTAGAAATAGGTGACAGGTCTTCTTCTTTACTATTCCAGCTCTCAAGCTTCCAGTTGAAGGTCCTGGAGAATAAGCCTCTTGAGGAGCATCTGAGGGAACTGGGGTTGTATAATCTGGAGAAAAAGAGGCTGAGGAGACACCTTATACCTCTCTTCAACTACCTAAAATGAGGTTGTAGTGAGGTGGGGCTTGATCTCTTCTCCCTCGCAGCTAGTAATAGAATAAGACAAAATGGTCTCAAGCTGCACCACGGGAGGTTTAGATTGCATATTAGAAGAAATTTCTTCACTGAAAGGGTTATAAAACACCAGAACAGGATGCCCATGGAGGTTGTTGAACCACCACCCCTGGATGTTTTTATAAGATCTGTAGATGGTTTAACACTGCAGAGTTAGGTTAACAGTTGGATTTTATTATCTTAAAGGTCTTTTCCAACCAGAACAATTCTGTGATTCTGAGTGCCACAGCTTTTTTACTGCTAGTGGATGGCAGTAATGATAACAGCTGTGTGAACTGTGACAAAGTGGACTATATGTTCAGCCAATCGACAGAGCTGGACAGAGAGGGAATAGAAAGGTTAAGAAGCATCAGGGAGGCTGAGAGAGAGGTAGACCATTGGAACCATGCTCCACAGTCCCTGAGACACAACGGGAACCGTCACCAGAAAAAGCTCAAGATAAGGGGATACTGTACCATCCCCCTGCCAGGCAGAAGGCAGTAGCTTAAAGGTAAGGTGTGAATAGAGGCAAATCAAGACTCAGGATGGCAGGGGAACTCCTCCCTTGGCAACCCAAGTGGCTCTGTATGACATATCTGAGGCTCTTGATGTGGAAGACCAAGGGAAATAGGATTCAGTATGCCTGTGAGACCCTCCTGAAGGGGAAGTGTGCTGCCTCCCAGGGACCTGGGTTAAGGACATCACTAGGAAACTTCCTAGCCTGGTACAGCTGTAGGACTACTACCCATTACTGCTCTTCCATGTGGTTGGTAATGAAGCTAAAAACCATAGTCCATGGGTGATCAGAAGAGATTTCAAGGCCTTTGGGCAGCTGGTGTGGGTGTCTGGAGCACAGGTAATGTATTTCTCTAACTTTCCCTTTGTGGCAGTGACTTTCCCAGTGACACTGGAAGAAACAGACAGATCCAGGCTATTAACACATGGATGTGGGGCTGATACTACTGCTACAGTTTTGGGGTTTTCTATAATGGGATGGCCTGTATCACACCAGGCTTTCTAGCATTTGTTGGGATCCACCTTTCTCAAAGCAGGAAGAGGGACTTTGCTCACAAGCTAGTGTGGCTCATTTACAGAGCTCTTAAGCAGACTTTATTGACAGCTTAGCTGGACTCAAAGATAAGAGAGGATATCAGACTTCCCTGTGACAAGGTATGCATTGATGCATCAAGGTTAGATAGATGGGGTGCCATCAAGGACCTATTGATCTGAGCTGTACTCTGTATGCTGGACTACTCATTCTTTTCAGTTAACAGCAGTCCCCAGGGAAACACTAGGACAATACAACAAAAGAATGAAGGTATAAGAAGATGACGGCCTGTTTGGGTAACAAACAGGAGTAGATGGAAGTCATCGTGCTGCTAGTAAATTATGAAATAGTTGACATTACTGGAACTTGGTGGGAGGAGTCCCATGACTATAATTGTGGCTATTGATGGCTACAGGCTGTTCAGAGGGGATAGATGAAGAAGTAGGACTAGTGGCAATGTCCTCTATATCAAGAAATTAATGTATGTTGAAAAGCTGTCTCTGAAGAATAGCCATGAGCAGTTTGAAAATTTATAGGTGAGACTTAGACCATGGCAACAAAGTGAACTTTGTGATGTTTACCACAGGCCACGTGATCAACAGGACCTTACTGATGAAACCTTACTCCAGCTGCAGGAGGCCTCATGCTTGCAGGCTCTTGTCCCACTAGGGAACTTCAAACACTTCAACATCTGTTGGAAAAGTAGCATGATGAGCTGTAGGCAACCTTAGAGACTGATGGAGTGCACTGAGGAGAGACAACTCTACCAGAAGGGATGCATTATTAGACCTGTTGGTCACCAACACAAGTGAGCTTATTGGTTGAGTAAAGACTGGAACTGGCCTAGGATGCTGTGATCATGCTCTGGTGGAGTTCTCAGTCCTGAGGGATATGGGTCAGATGCAGAGTAAAGTCAGGACCCTAAACTTTGGGAAAGAAAAATTCCAGCTATTCATAGAGTTAGCTCATTCCCTGGGAAACTGCCCTCAGGGACAAGGGAGCAGAACAGAGGTGACAGATCTTGAAGGTAACTTTCCATAGGAGCTCTCAGTCCCCAGGTGCTAGGTATGAGGAAAGGAGGGCAAGAGACCAGCCAGCATGGATAAATCTTGCTGGTATTTCTAAAGGGCAGGAAAGAAATGCAGAGGCAGCGAAGGCAGGCACAGGTGTCCTGGGAAGAGTACAGGGACACTTCTAAGATGTGTAGTGATGGGAAGGCCAAGGCCCAGGTGGAAGTTAATTTGGCAAGTGATGCAAAGAATAACATGAAAGGCTTCTACAGGTATTTCAGGTAGAAAAGGAAAGTCAAAGAAAGTGTGACCATGACTGGCTCCAGTGAACATGACTGGCCAACTGGTAACAACAGATGAGGCAGATGAACTCAATTTTTTTGCCTCAGTCTTCACTATCAACCTGTCTTCCCAGACCACTTGAATAGATGGACTGCAAGGCAGGGACCGAGGGAGCAAAGTCCCTCCCATTGTAAAAGAAAATAAGGTCCATGGCTATCTGAGGAAGCTAAATATATGTAAGTCTATGGGAACTGATGAGATGTATCCCAGAGTCCTGAGGAACACCTGATGTATTTTCCAAGCCATTCCACATGGTATGTGAAAATCATACCAGTCAGGGAGGTCCCTGATGACTGCAAAAAGGGAAGCATTGGACACATTTCTTAAAAAGGTAGAAAGGAAGGCCCTGGGAACTACTGACCTGTCAACCTATTACCTCTGTGTCTGAGAAGCTCATAGAACAGATCCTCCTAGAAGACATGCTACGGCACATAGCCAATGGCTTAATGTCCAGATGGAGATCAGTGGAGAGTGGTGTCCCTCAGGGGTCCATATGGAGACCAGTACTGTTTAATATCTTTGTTAGTGACACTGACAGTGGGACTGAGTGCACTTTCAGCCAATTTTAGATGACACCAAGCTGAGGGGTGCAGCTGGCTTTCCTGAGGGACAGGATCCCATCCAGAGGGACTTGGAGAAGCTCAAGAAGTGAGAGCAACTTCATCTGAACCTCATGAAGTTCAACAAAGGCGAGTGAAAGGTCCTGCACCTGGGCTGTGGTAATTCCTATAATCAATACAGGCTGAGGGATGAAGGCATTGAGAAGGACTTGGGGTACTGGTGGACAAAACACTGGACATGGGTCAACAAGTTGTGCTTGCAGCCCAAAAAGCCAACCATATTCTGGGCTGCATAAAAAACCCCATCCATGTCCAGCAGGTTGAAGGAGGTGATTCTCCCCCTCTAATTGGCTTTGGCAAGACCCTGCTTGGAGTACTGCATCCAGCACTGGAGTCCTCAGCAGAGGAAAGACATGGACCTGTTGGAGTTGAGTCCAGCGGAAGGGCGCAAAAATCATGAGGTGGGTGGAATGTAAAAGGACAGGATGAGAGAGTTGAGGTTGTATAGCCTGGAGAGGAGAAGCCTCTGGGGTGATATTATTGTGGCATTTCAGTACTTATCAGGGGCTCATACGAAAAATGAGGACAAACAATTGTAAATAATGCTGTAAAGATGGGCCTAAAGTATCTCCTCTTAGATTACTCTTTAGCTTCTGTACTATCCAACTACCCTGGACCATGCTGCCTATCTGTTTTGTCTTTTTGCTGAATTTTTGCCTTTCCTGTATGTATCCTACATATATCCTATGTAACAGCTCAAGATGTTTACATGATTTGGTCTGAAAGTACATAGTGCAAAACTTCCAAAGACTTCCCTCAGGTTCATTGTGAATGGCTTCTTTAATATTATTTAATATTTCCTAATGTTCTTCCAATATTGAATGATTGTTCTGTCATGGTTTTTGTTTTGTTTTGGTTTGGTTTGTTTTTTTTAAAAAAAACAGCAGACAATAAAAAAACTACCAGCAAAAGATGAAGTGATGTCTTCATACTTCTAGGCCTTC
Source organism: Phaethornis superciliosus (assembly GCA_023637945.1). NCBI lineage: Eukaryota > Metazoa > Chordata > Aves > Apodiformes > Trochilidae > Phaethornis > Phaethornis superciliosus. The sequence goes on along the minus strand of JAJQWJ010000004.1, from coordinate 13,202,846 downwards.
TTGAATCTTAGATTACTTTCTCAAAGGCACAGAACTGTGAATTTCCATTTAGTGTAAACCTGCATATGATATGCATACCAGGGCTGAAACCTATAGGTGTCTACAGCATGGGTGTGCATGTCCATTTGTGTTTCTTTGTGTGTATTTTTTTCACCACCTAACATAGACACATTATGCTATCGGATTTTTGTTTAATATTTTTTCTTGCAGATGAAATAAATGAAATTATATCAGTAGAGAAGACTGAATCAAAGAAAATTAGCTCACTAAAAATGACCAGTGTTCCAGAAGTGCGTCTGCACTGCAAAGTGGTGGGAAGATTCCCAGGTGGGCTTTGAAAACACAACCTGGTTGTGAACATACAAAAGATTAACATGAGATTTTATGATGTTTTTTTTAAGAAATTACCAAGTACAATTTTTCTTTCAGCTTGTGGTTAGAAAATAAACTATCTTTATCAGATTTGCAGAAATTGTGATTGTAAAAGATTTTTAGAAGATTAAGCTACTTTGCACTGAATCCCAAACTGGTATGTTAAAATGCCTTGAGAACCCAAACTACTGCTTCTACATATTGCATGAATACGTCCAAATTCTGCTTCAATAGACAGGTCCTAGTAATCAAGAAATGTATGAAGACTTTGACTTGATAATAGAATCATAGAATGGCTTAGGCTGGAAAGGACCATAGAGGTCATCTACTCCAACCTCCCTGCCATGGGCAAGGATGCCTCTCAACTAGATCAGGTTGCTCAAAGCCTCATTCATCCTGGCTTTGAACACTTTCAAGAAGGGGGCATCCACAACTTCTCTGGGCAATAATAAAATAGATGTTAGTTATTGATATATATAGTAACTGAGCAAGCTGCTTTTTCAGCTCAATTTACATCTTTCTTTGAATTTCTCAGATAGAATTTCTCTTTTAAGTACCTTCTTTAGACTGGTATAATACTTTTATGGTCTGTTTTTGGTATGTCTCTGTTTTGAACAAATGGTTCTCTAACAGGGTTTGCTTCACTTATATATCTGGACACTGTGGGGGAATATTTTCTGCTTTTACTTTCCTTTTCACCTGTGCCATCCTCTGCTGCTTCTACCTGCTCACTCTTCTCACTCAGCCATTCATTTCTTGTATGTGGGCTATCTGAATGCTGGCACATCTTAGGAAGACTCTCACATATATAAAATAGAGAGTGATATTATTTTTGTACAAGTTTAAAATTAAGAGTGTTAGAAAGAGAAAGAAGAAAACCTAGTATGTATGTAGGAAAAAAATAATATTTAATTCACAGCTGAGAGTGTCAGGAAAAATGTTTTATCTTAGTTATTTTGATTAGTTATTTTGATTTTGAACTTTAAAAACCTCAAAGCCACGAAAGGTTATTTCCTGCATTATGGAACAGTTTCAAATTTTTTTTTTTTTTCTTTCCTGGTGTAAACCAGTTGGGTCAATATAATGTTAATTAAGATAGATCAAAGAAAAAAAATATTCATAAGCAGCTAGTTACTGCAAAATACAACTTTACAAGTGTGAACTGCCATATAAGCATATGATAAATATCATCCCAGTCCCTCTTATGTTAACATATAGATAGAAAGTCCTTTCTAGAAATAAAATAATAATTAAAATAGAAAGTCATGCAAATGAACAGAGGGGGAGGAAATGGAGCTTTATTGCCACAGTGCCTTATGAAGCCTATCTTTATGTTTGACTGAAGTGAAAGGTTTTAAAGCCATAGCATACATAAAATCCGGTATTGAAAGTGATAAAGCTGTTGCAATTTGCTTAATAGTTTTGGTTAGCCCTCTGGAAAGTGTCCAATTATGTCTATTTATTCTAATACAGACCATGCTGCTTTCTTGGAGAAACTGCTCTGTTTTTATCTAGATGGTTATATTTAGCTCCTGCCATTTTCTTCTAGAAAGAAGATTTTATTAGGTATGACCTTCTTACACACCCTGAGGTCAAGGAAAGTATGAACTGCTGCATCTACCAGGCAAAAATGTTTGTAGTAAATGAAATCAGATTTCCATTACTAGTTCTTTTGGTGTTTCATAATACTTTGCTGTGTAAACATCGGTAGTTTCTGTTTCCCATGCTTAAAATGTACCACTGTTTCTTTGGAGAATTGGAACTTATGCAAAGTTTTCACACTGTGGACTGTTTAATCTGGCATTTGGGTTAGTTATGTTAGTTTTGTTAGTTTCTGCATCTTGTACAGCTTTAGTTGGACTATGAACATGTGAATTCATTTAATATCTTTGATTCTTAAAATATCTTTGTGTATTTCTCTGGCAAAGAGTAGCTTGGTGCAAGAGATCCTAATCTTAATTGATTTTTCCAAGTCCTTCTATATTGAAAATGCTATTATTTTGTAACTGGCATCTTCAATAAGCTAAGTTATACTTTAGGATAAATAAAACCTCAAAAAAACTTGACTGCCACTCATTAGTCATCCTGAAAGATGTACTTCAGTTTTTTTAAAAAAATCAGATTCTTTCTAGGTATCCAAAGTTAAAAATCCATTTTTGCTAAGGAAAATCCTGACCTCAAAATTTTTTAAAAAATAATTTGACATCTGTGAAGCAATCTCTGATACCTTTGAATGGAAGAATGAGTCAGAGTTGCTGAACAGATTACTAAAGTATGTGACTGAAAAACTTCGGTTTCATTTCTGCATAGTCCTTGCACTCATGTGGATGCCAGCTAACAGCCAGATGTACATGTGTGCATAAGTACACATGTGCACTTTTCTTCCAAAACCAGATGGTGATACAGTTTTGAATGAAAGGTTTGCTATGTGTATGTGTTTGAAGCATATATCTTGTCCTCTAAAACAGAAAAGTCTTTGTTCCCCTGAAGGGTTCAAACTCAAAAAAGATGGAGTCTGAAATTTTGTGATCAAGAAATTGTCTAGAAGCCTTTACTGAGATTTCCCACAGGAATTCTGAATCCTCCATGGCTATGAGGGAAGGATCCTACTTTGCTTTCTTTCCATTGGATTCTAGCTGAGCCCCACAACAACTAGGGTTTAACATTTGGTTTCAAAACATCTCACCAAATGCACAAGTTTCCTCACCACCTTTTTAACTAAGGGGTGACAGGTAAAAAAATTTGGTCAAGGTCAGATGTACAGATTTTATTAAATAACTCCCTTGTTTCCAAGTTCAGAGAGACTTAAGGCAAACTGTGCAATTACATAGTTTTTTGTCTTGTTTGGCTAACACTAGTGAAAGTTTTGTTGTCTCCATGAGGCATCACTGTGTATCACCCACAGCCTTATCATCAGGAAAAAAACCCTAGGCTAGCTATCTTGTTTCACATTTTCTTTTTGCATAAAGCCCCTCACAGTCAGAGCACCTTTCATTTCATTACTTATTATATATTATGTTTTTGTATAGGTACACTATAATAAAGCCCTTGAAATATGATAGAAAGAAAATCAGTCAGCCTTGTTTAAATAATTGCTGACTTGAGATGAAACTTTATTTTAATAAAGAAATATTTAATTTCACGTCCCCTCACTTTGCTATTAGTATGCTGGTGTCCACTGTTTATGTAATGTTATCATGGTCATTATTAAATGCCCATGAAAGCACCATATTTGAGAAATTACTTCTGTGAGAATGCATACATTTTATATATTTCGTTTTAATGGGATTTTGCTTCCAAGCATATTTAAAAGAAAAATCACAAATTGCAGAACTGAAGGTTTAGGCAGTTATGGCCTTCAGGTAAATGAATCATCTATGAGATGACAGGTGTTCTAAAACATCTGTGTCAGTAGATTGAGGTATATGAATCATCCCCTCCATGAACAAACCGTGTCTCTGATGAGTTCTCCTTTCTCCTGACAAGAGCTCACTGACGAGCAGTGCTGTTACACTGACTTAAATTTGGGTTTTTGCTTATATAGACCTTGACTGAATCTAGGAAAAAGTAAGACAGAAAATGCAACAGTTTCTAGGATTTCTCCCATTCACCAATCATACTTCAGATACTTAAGGAAAGCCTTATTCCACTGAAAAATTAGTAGAAGCTCACCAGCTTCAGCTCAGAATGCCATCTTGAAAAATCTTGGTATTAGTGTTTTTTGTGTGGTCTAGTGTTATGGTTATGCTTTTTTTTCAATTGTTTAGACATCAAATAACTGGATTGTAAAACTGAGGCTATGGTTTCCATGCCAGCAAACTGACCAGTATTTCAGGTCAAGAACAGCATTGTCTTGGTTTCCCTTGTCTAGTAACTTGTGGCAGCACTGTCTCTGTTTATTGGGGTTTTTTGTTTGTTTACTTGTTTTTGTTTTTGTTTGTGGTGGCTTTTTAAACTTGCCTATAGTCACATTTGTTAAACACTAAATAATATGGCCTCTAGCCTTTGAAGACTAGAAAATGGCACTGTTTTCTAAATAAAGGCTTATGTCTTGCTCCTTCATCACCTCATGTTGCTGAAAACTTGCCTGTGCAAAAATACTAAATACAATTATTCACCCAGACAACTAATATAACTTAGAAAAGATTTCAGGTACAGAATTAAATACTTCCCTATGCAGAGATCCTTTTCCTAGTCCTTTACCGGGGTACTGCAATGGTCAGGGGCTACTGTGTCCTGAAAGCCCTGGAGAGTCAAATGGAGCTGTCAAGGCAGCACCTGATAGCCAGGTCTTGACCACTACTCCACCAGGGAGCAAAGAAAGTGGGGGGCAGGTCAGACAGCCCCAGCCCTGGGCAGCTGGCATACTCCAGGGGTCAAGGACAGCCTGAGGCCAGGCTGAGATGCTATGCTGTGAGTAAGCTTGAGATCAGGTGCAGTGAGGCAACCCAGGGTCAGATACAGCACTGGGATGGCTGGGCATGGTCAAAGGCATACACTTTTAGTCAGACACCTGAAATAAAGGAAACACACATAAAATAATGAGGGAGAGGGTGGGACTGCCCAAGAACATAAAACAGACCCATGTAAATCCACTGAAAACAAGAAAACTTGAAAGTCAGTAGGAAACTGGAACCTCAAAACCTGCACATTTAGCTCGAGCCTGAACTTGTGCTTCGTGGGCATGACTCCTGTCACCAGCTCTGAAAGGGTCTCACAGGATCTCAGTGCTGGTGCAATACAGGGACAGGGCAGGAGATTCCTCATGCCATGTGCCATTGAGACTGCCGGAAAAGCTGTCTGTGGAAGTAAGAATGAACAGTGGAGACATTCTGAAGGAGGAAGGGAAAGACTCTGTCTGCAGATGCTGAACAATCAGCCCTTGTGGGGGAGGTCCCTGAACCTGGGCACTGAGGCTCAGAAGGGTTAAAGATTCTGCCTCAAAAGCATGGATACTGGAGATAGTTCACAGCACTGTCTGATTCAGGGCTTTCAGAGGGAAAAATGGAACTGCCAGAGATGCCCAGGGCAGACCCTTTCCTATGATTAGGTCTGAAAGATGATTCTGATCCTGCACTCACATGCCTGCATGATCCACTCGTTATGCAACCTTGTGCCCTCCTCTTCCTCTGTCTCACATGTTACTGAAAGAAACCATGCTTGCCTCTGCACAAAACTGAACCCACACAGAAAAATCTCACTAATATCCCTGATGAAATTGCAAGGGTTTCAATTTCACTCCAAACAATGCATGAGATCTCCAGTCCCACAGCATTCCCTTCTGCCCATGGGTCTCCACATGAAATTAACTGTTCCCTAGCAATGTCTGTAATGGACCCTTTGCCCTAAGGCTCTATGGCCAAGACCAAAAGTAGTGATTCGGGGAAGAGGGGTATTATACAGCCTTGAAGTCTCTGTGGAGAGGTAGTCCCATTCACTCTCACTCCAGACAGGAAAAATGTTCTCACTTTTGTACCTTCTCTTTGCTCTCATTTGTTCTCTTCTGAAAAGCTGTGGTGATGAAGCTTAGTGCTGGTCCACAAAAAAAACTTGATATTGTAATGAAATCAGAATCTCATCTTTCCAAGTATTATTAAAAATGCTTTTTGCTTCACAGATATGCTTTGTATAGTCACATGCATCTCTAGTTCACATAATATTGGGTAGTTACTTTGCAGATTTCTATACAGCATCTTGTATGGGACTTGAAAATCAGGTGACTTATCTCACTTGGATTCTTTAATAGGGTCTGGACATTCCATTAGCCAGGATCTTTGAGTTAATTCAGCGTGTATACTCATTATTTTTGCAGAAAGATTAAGAGTAGAAATTGTCTGCTAGCCTACATGAGTATAGTAACCTAACAATTTCTAAACAAGTTATGTAGGAAATAAATTACATGGTAAGAATGGAAAAAATTAAAAATCTTGCAGTCTACAACTCCTGTCTTAGATAGATAGATAGATAGATAAATAAATAAATACTCAGGCTAACTTTTCATTGGTGACCCACAGCTATTTTCTTTCTTCAGGAAGACTACTGCAATCATGGGACCAAATAACCCTTTCAGTAATGAGTAATGTTTCAAACTGACATAACATGTTCCACAAAAGAACTGGAAACATTTGCAGTTACATCTCAATTTCCTTTTATTGACTTACATTCACCTACACAAAATCAGACAGAAAGAGACTGATTCATCTGAAGTCAATGTTGAAGTTGCATGTAGTACCAAGCTGCAAGAGAATGACAGGGAATCTCCTTCTTTTCAGTAACTCTGCAAAACAGTCATCTTGTGACTGATATAACTAAGCTCTTTTTATCTTAGCATGTACTGATGTAGTAGAACATTTCCTTATTGGGACTGTAGATAAAGCAGATGATTAGCCTTGGGGTGAAATGGTATTGGTCCTGAACTGTCTTAGTGTTTCAGCATTCTCATTTTATTATCCAGTTCTATTAAAGAAAAAATTAAAAGAACACATGTATAAAACTGATGCAGGGGGATAATAGAAACTTGTCCATTCTTCTTAGTATTAATGAGTACAATGAATAAAATTAATTTAATATTTGGAAATCTTGAGAGGTGTACATGTATATTCATGACTTCCTATGTTAGGAGGCAGAAGAATGTCTTTCTTGCTTTAGAGCACTATGAGGATTATTTTAAGAGGTGTTGCAAGAAAAATTGCTCAGTTACCTGACTAACAGGTGCTTGATGGCACAGGGTAGAAAAGGAAAATGATGTGTTTTCTGTCTTTATAAGGTGGTTGACCAGATGGGGTCCCTAGAGAAATACTGATGAAGAATGGTGTTCAAATGCACAATGTAGCAGTAAAGCACCAGGATGCTCTGAGGGGTGTGTGGTGGTACAGACCCATCCTGCACTGAGCCATGTTGTGATGTGAACAGCAGCCAACATTGTTCTTGTTTTAATTCAAAGTGCAGTTGAGATTACATCACTCTTGTTTCAATAGCAAGTGCAGTAGGCTGAGACAACCTGGCATTTTTTGATCTTGTCTACTGTAGCAGTCAATTCAAACAATGGGTTACCTTCTCATCTTTGTGTAAACCCAGTGATTTGGGGTGATCAGGTGGTTCCTAACCTGGAATTCCTGTTGTTTGGTAAATGTACCACTCCCGCTCAGATCACACACCTACTCTGGAAGTTTTGAAAGGTGACCTAATTCAAATTATGGCCATCATGAAAACATGCTGACCAATGTCAATCATCTTGAGATCCTCTAAATATTGGTCTTAAAGACGAGGCAGTTTGGAACACATCAAGCAGCTATCTTGTGTGTCACAAAGGATATTTGGTTAATCCAGTTAAAAAGAGTAAGTAGCTGCTTACTTCTCATACAGTCAAAAAAATAGAATTTTATTAATTTGTTATAATTTTATCCCATGAGTTACTAGGTGGTATATTGCAACTTCTTTGTGCAGTCTGAGGATTTTAAAGTACAAAAATGTAACATCTTAACATAGGTTAACCTCTATATCTTTATGTTTGCATGCACGCACACAAGTTATTTTAAAAATATTAGATCTTTAATTTTACCTCTGTATTTATTATAAAAAATTGCTGATTATTGATCACATATTGCTAGCAAATTATCTAATCTAATTTTATAATTTTCTATAATAGTGTCAATCAACCTTAGTTTACTGCTACCAGACCCATTATTATGTGCTAAAGCGCTATACTGTAATCCCTACATTTTAAACTGTTTAAAGAGTTTCAGATAATGCTTTGAGCATTGCTGCTGCATCCTGTGACAGAGTCACAACAGGGAAGCTTGGATTCACATGACTTCTCTCACAGGCATCCATCAAAACTGCCAGATTAAGGAGCTTCTGAGATGTATGCCAGGTAAACCAGCATTAGTGTCCTAGTAGGACTGAGCTCCCCTCTGCCTTCTGGTCGTCTTCTCACTGTTCTGTCAGTGACTGCCCCTCTGTCCCTGAGGAGGATGCAGAGAAAGGAATTAAGTTCCCATAGGCAATAAGGTGCAGTGCAAGAGGAACAGAAAAAATTACAGAAAACAAAAATGCCAAGCTTTTTTTACATCTGAAACAGTTAGACTTGTGCTTCTATCATGGAGTCCTGAGTCAGATAAATTCAGTTCCTGAAGTGAGACTGCAGGTAAGCAGGGAGGTAACACAGCTGGAAGTTAGAAGAACTGATCTTCAAGGTCTCTGAGAGAAGGTATATGGTTTGGATTTGGAAATCTCCATCCCCTCCATTGTTAGGGGCCTCCTTCATCTCCGTTCTCTCATTGGCAGCTAGTTTAAAAACATCCTCAGTATTGTATGATCCTGCATAAAATATAGCCAGGGGATCCTGAAGGCTACGTAGGCAGTGGTGGGTGGAAGAACAGCTACAGTGGTGAAGAAAGCCTTGTGACAAATGAACCTTGCCTCAGACACAGAAGTAAATTTGGATGTGGAGGTGGACTGTGCTTTTATTGGATTGGGATATAGCTCTTGTTCTAAGTAGATTATAATGGGAGGTTTCTGGTTTTCCCTGCTTTTTTTTTTTTTTTTTTTTTTTTAACTGGAAAACTCTACTCACTTCCATGAAGTCAGTCCTCCTCCTTTCTGGGGGAAAATGAGGTACATTAAACTCTCAAGTTCCTCAGTAGTCATGGTACAATCCAGGCTGAATGTTTAGTAGATATTCCTTAAACTACAGATTTAACTCCTAGTCAGAAATCTTTCACAGCCTGTGAGCTGCAAGGAAAGGAAAAATAGCATTAGACCCTGCTGTTCCTCATCCTTTCGACATACTTAGGCAACTACACAGTTCTGCCCCATGATGAATTTCTCAGAGACAGGGCAAAGCATCATGATCATAGATGTTGTCAAAGATCTGGCTCCCTCTCTCCCTTTCACCTAAGCCATATGTTCCCTTACTTGTGACTGAAAAACGGAAAAAACCCCAACCAACAAAAATACCAAACCAAAACAAAAATTCCACACAAATATTATAGCTTCTATGCTTTTAAAAGATCTGCCAGGGAATTATTGCTAGTGTCATCACCATGATGAGCTGTCATACGTGAAGGGGACTGCAGTGAGGGATGCCTGCAAGTTAAAATCACTCTTGCAAACTACTCGTCTTTCTTCTGCAGAGTACACTCCCATCTCTATCATCCAGAGACATCTTGAAAACTTAGACTTTTGACACAACTATCAGGACAGGGTAAATAGTAAGAGCTAGTACTCTGTGAGACCAGCTTCTCATTTTTCTTATAATTTCTTTGCAAGAAGCTGTTATTACCACCCAGGGGTTACAGATGCCAAAGTGCAAAGGAGGTACCCAGCAAATTCTCTGGGAAACTTCAGGGAATTTCAGTGAACTTCAGTCAACTTTCAGTGACTCCAGTTTGCTAATTGAAAGAGGATTTGAAGCTTATGATGACTACCCCTTCTACTAGGAGAACAGAAAAAATAACTCCCTGTATGTTTGTTGTATCTTGTTCTAGCTGTCTGCACACTCGTCTCAGATGAAATTCACCTGTAAACATGGCATCATGCATATACACTCACTGCTCAGGCTCCTTACAGCAGGGAGAGGCAGTTCCAAAGATAATGTGGATGTGTTTTAAAAGCTCTCACATCTGACCTCCTGATGGAGCCTGCTATACCCCCAGAGAGGACAAAGGGTGACTACCCTGATCTCACAGGATATAAGGCCTGGTGAATGGCTCCCATGTCAGAGAACTTTGCCTTGCACTTGCAGAGACATAAGTAACCTAGGCCATTGCTTCATGTTGGTGCAACCTACCCCTTGACCACAGAAAGTCTCTGTGACCCAAAATATTTGTTAGCCCTTTTTATTTGGTAAGTAGAAAAGCTTCACTGCAGGATATGGTTTGTTTAGATGAAGAATCATACAGGATGTATGCTGAAGCACCTTCAGCCCCTGACTCTCACCCAGCACATACAGCCTGTGATGACAGACATGGACAGAAGGTCCAAAGCAATGAAGGGAGGAGAAGCATCAGGTGAGATTCTGTGGGCTTGTAGTCCCAAGGGCACCATGGGTACTGCTACCCAGACAAGTAAACACTGCCCTGTTCTCAGCTCAGCTTCCTGACAACCTGGCATGGACTTAGGGGCAGAAGGCAAAGGTGGGAGAAGGCCCAGTCTGACCTTGTGCCCCAGTTCAGCTTCTGGCTGGGCTCTGGTGCAAGAAGCAGTGGCCAGAACCCCACCACTATAATGGGAGAGGGCTAAGGTGGGCAAGGAAAAATAGCATTGGTGAGGGGCAGGGCTTTTGGGGCAGATGTGGCCTCAACATGCCCCAGGTGGGCCCAAATGGTGTGGCTGGAGTTGTGGTGCTAGTGCAGGTCCCAGGGTTCTGACAGCCAGCTCTGAAATGAGAAAAGCATTGTACATTGCTATCTGCAGGTGAAGAAGAACCATCAAAATTCATGAGGCATATTAATTTTAATATTTATGAGAAAGAAAGTGACAGAATGCAACCAGTTGTGCTTTGCATGATGAATTGCTGTCCCCTCACATGCAGTGCTTGAAGTAATATCCATTTGCAGTGATGTATCGTTTTTGTTATTATTTAATCTCATAGTTCTTTATTAGCACATCGACTTCTGTGGTTATTTCAGGACTTGTGGAGACATGACTAGAAATTGTATGTAACATCCCTCCCCATGTGATGCAAGAGGCCTCAATTCAGCAAGCTTAAAAGTGAATACTCTTTTGCTTTACCTTGGCTAAGTGGTTTATACTACATAGCACCTTTTTAGTAAGTTTTAAAAGACTTCAGTGAGGGAAATTGTTCCTTTTTTAATGTCAAACTGTCAGTGGTCTATCTCCCTAAATGCAAAATATGTTCCTTTGACTTGCATTGATGAGAGCCAGGGCATATGACCTCTGGGCAAACTGCTCAAGAGGATTTTACTTGGAAGTCTTCCTGAAAGAGGCAAAGATTAGAGGAGATCACAGCTAGTAGCATTTCTAGACACAAGTTTATTTTCAAATCTTACTTCTGTATCAAATTAGTGTTTAGAAACACATATTACAATTGTGAAGAGGGACCTTTATATTAATCTCAGAGAATATGGCAACCACTACATTGACACAGCTCAGCTAGGATGTTCGATGGCACATCTCTTTAATCAGCTCCATTCAGTGATATTTTCCAAGCAGTTTAATTATACTAAGTAAGAACTCTTTTATAATCAGAAAAAAGCAGATGAGATAATATGGGCCAAAGGAGGTGGTTTGTAATATGATTTAAGAAAAAGGCAATCGATTTTCTAGATGTCAGATAAGATGATGAGAAAGTGTACAAGAGAAAGGGAGACAATACTGAGGATGATTAAAATAGTCAGTGAAAAAAAAAACCCATGAAAAATTAATATGACTATTTGAAAAAATTAAATGAATGCTAAAAAAATACATGCAGATTCAACAGCTAGGTGGATAACACATTATAGCATTACAATCTTGACATGGAAGCAGTAAGAGTGTTTAATCTCTTGCAAAAGACATATGAAGGCCAAAAAATTGAATCAATTTTCTTCCAAGTGGGAAAGGGTGTTGGACTAAAAGCTGCATATGTGACAGAGATGGCAGCAACCAGCTTCAGTTGAATAACCTAAAGTACAAAAGAAAAGTAGTGAAGAATACATGACTGAGGAACGCTTGCAGGATGAAATGTGGCTTAAATGTGTTTCTTCACTTCGAAAACATCCTTTCATAGCCCCATAGGAAGACAAGCCTGTAAGCCTCACCTCAGTTTTATGGGGAACATATAGTGATTGAGTTTCTTTATATGGAGTTGGAAATGCTGGTGCCAAAGTGAGGAGGAAGGCCTCTCAGATCATGACTTTGTACAGGCACCTGTGGCTGGTCTGAGTGTTGAGAAAGAGGAATGTCAGGAGTCAAGGAATTAATGAGAACACTGACATGGCATTTAACTAAATAAGAAGAGTGGGGAAGGAAATGCTAATTCAGCAATGAGCAGAGTTTTTATCCCTTGAAGTACCTGGAAGATTACAAACAAAGTTATTTTCAGCTACCTTAAAGCTTGAAGTACCTAATCCATGTGTCTTGTGTATCATGTTAATGAGTTATTGGACTTTTGTTTCCAGTACTTGAGTTTCAGAATGCATCTAGTTTGAGAATGCCTGTAAGAAAAGGGACCTAGCTTAATACATTTGATAAATTAATGTTTAGTATCATATTATTAGTAGAAAAAAAAAAGCAATATGAATTCCACAAAAGCAGTTTTTTGCATACCCAGGAGGGTTTTTTATATTCCTTAAAGCTTGGTTTTCTGGCTGGAAAACTGATTCTTAATTGAGGAAGTGGAAGCACAGCCTCCACAGCCCTGAAATATTTTGTTAAGAAGTAACTTTCTCAAAATTATATTTAGGTGACAAGAAGATGTCTCTGAATAACGGCAGTAATATTGCAAAATGGGAGGTAACAGTGGAGTTTATTGCTTTACTGTAATTTGCTTAGGGGATCAATTCTAGCTATTTCATAGCACTGTGTATGTTAGGGTGTCTATTAGTAAAAGAAAAAAAACAACATTATGTGGGGTTCCTTGTTCATTTGTTTTTTGGGTTTTTTGTTCATTCTCTTGTTTTGTTTTAGTGGTTTAGTTTTTTGGGGGGAAAAGTTGTGAAACACATTTTCCTGTCTGCTTTCCAGGTTGCAGCCAAACTTGAAGGGAGTGTGTTTGTGCATCTGAGTTAGCTAATGTGTGTTACCTCTGTAAGGCGCAATCACATTACAGAGAGAGGAAGTAAGCATACAACAATTAACTGACAGTACCTAATATGAAGTAAGAACACACTTTCAGTGCTAAGCATGAGATAAAATTATTGTGGCTGGTAATCCAGAAATGTTTTCTAGTGTGACTTGAATGGCAACTTTAAGCAAACTTTTTAAAAAGTGCATAAATTAAAACACTGGAATTTTAAAACAAAGGATGATGTTGTAACCCACTTTTTCTATTTCTAAGTATAACAAATTTTCACCAAGATAATGCTTTACATTTTGTTAATCTGACAGAGATGCTTAAATAATAGGGATGTTTGGGAAAGGTTATTGAGTCAACTTCAATGACAACATCACCCTGGTAAGATATCTACAAAAGTGCTCTTTATGCCTTCGTTATTTTTCTGCTAGACAGACACTGCATCTACTATTTATACACTGAAACAAAATGGGTTTGTAAATTTGCTCTGAATGTGTTATTAAAAATGAAATACCTGTACAAAAAGAATCTAGAATTGTTGAGTTCTGAGAATTTGCGTAGGTAGGGTTTTAGACTGGAATACCCATTCTGCATGGGGGTTTTTTTGTGCTTTCCCAGCAGTACAAATTTTTTATTCCTCTTAGAATAAAATATTTCTAGCCTTAAATTGTTGTGTAATTTTGGTGCTTTAAATTCCTGCTCCATTATGGTTTTGGCAGGGAATCTAATTGGCAATTCCAGTTCTTAATTTCTGCAAAGAAAAGCAGTAGGCCAATAAAATACACCCATTTTTTTTAATTTCAACTGATGTGCAGGTGACCCAGACTCAGCCACAGGTGCTGACCTTGATTGTTTTACTTTCTTCAAGAACAAAAACCAAAACAGGGAATCTTGCTTACTGAAATCACTACACAGTGTGTTATCACAAGATTATATTCCTTGTTGCAAACATGTGGTCCTGGTATGGCTGGGAGGTCATCTCAATAAGTACTGGGAAGGATAATGAAGCAAATATTAGCATTAGGTCTCTCCTGTCATCTCCAAATACAGACTGAGCCTTGACAGTTTATGCATGGATCAGGAGTAATTCTACCATTTTCTGTCATTGCTCAGTGCTAATGCTTGCAAACACACCTTTTCTTCTCAGTCAGTTTAGTATGTCTTTAACAGTTTTGATTTTATGAAAGGATTGGGCCTTGCACTTCCTGGGACGGCACCTTTCTTTCATATGATCTTTCAGACTGAGCATTCTAAACAGCTGTGGCCTATGAAGCATTCTGCATACTTCTTAGTTAGATATTTTGGACTTAATATTTTATCTTATACAAGTGAAACAAAGCTGAATGTCAAGACTGGAAAAGGAGACATTTAAGAGCACATTTACAGTCACAGTTTTCAAGGACTAATTCTGGAGATGCTTCACACTGCTCCCAGACAGCAGTTTTTCCTTGTTATTTTTGGTTCTGCTTCCAACTGTTATTTAATTTTTCATATTTACTTCTATTAGTGTGGTCATGCTGCTTTGAGTTATTGCTTTGTTATAACACCAGTCACCAGGTCACTGGCTTTTGTGGCACGTATAACAAAACTGACTGAAATACATTTATTTTGGAAGGTAAGACAGCTCATATTTGCTGCAAGTCAAACAAACCTGGACAGTACTCACCTCCAGTGCACACTCCTTCCAAAAGCACAGATAAGAATTCAGTTTCTGTTTCCTCTTTTCCTCTAACCAGTTGTCCAGCATATATTTGTCCATTCATCCTTTAGGTTTACTCTTGAAATATATTGTACAGGCTTAGTCAAGACCATTCATTAAAATTTGAAATTGTAGATGCACTGTCAGGTGATAGTGACTGCTGATTCCTCCCTATCACAACATATTCTTGGCAGTGCTATATTGATATGAAGAATACATCTGAAGATGTGAAATATTTCTAGATGTGTTCCAGAAACAGGGCAGCATATTCTTGGGTTTTGCAAATCAAACTTCAGTGTGTATCACAAGTAAATTATTTGATCACAGGACATTAGATCATAAACAGATAATTACCCTTATATTTTCTTTGGCTTAATAACTCTTTGATAGATCTTTGCCAGAGATATAAGTTTGTTTGGTTGAAATCAATTTCTCAATCACCCAAATAGGAAAGATGGAGAAGGTTAAATAAAGAGTGAGTATGAATCAAATATTGGAGGGAGGCAGTTGTTTTGTCTGAGTTCAGATCAATTTATCTGAATACCTGGATGTTTTTCATGCTCACATTGTCTGAAATACAGTAAAAGAAATACTTCGTTTCCTGCTATAGAAGACTTTTCAATGTCCTTGAGAAAACATCCTCTGTACACCTTTGTGTTTCCACTTTTCTCTGCTGTTTTTATTTTTTTTTCCCAGCACTAAGGACAATGATAACAGAGGTCAATCTCTTTCTCCTTTTTGCAAAAGAAGTATTTTGCTCTGTTACACTGCATGGGCAGACCCACAAAAGATGCTCTGTGATTGTGGGAACATGTTCTGAAATGAAAGGAATTCTTCAGATTAAGTTATACTGAAGTTCTGAAAAATTTGTAGGGGAAAAATACTACCTAATAACTTGACCTGTCGCTGCAAGATCAGAGCTCTTCAGAGGGGTGGAGCTTCTTATTGTTCAAGTTAGGAAGATCAGCTCAGAATCAAGCCCTCACAAGGCAGATAGTCCTTTTTGGCACAAGTATGAAAATATATACTACATATTTTCACTAAATATAGTTAAGATATGCCTACTAGATATAGAACTACCACAATGGTCCCATTCTCCTGTGTGAAAGAGTAGCTCATTGGGTTTGCAAGGAAAGGTTTTTGTAGCTGAGAAGGGGCTACAGTGATGGTTTCTGTGAAAAGCTGCTAGAAGCTTGTCCAGTAGAACTAATGCCAGCTGACTCCAAGATGGACCCACTGCTGGCCAAAACCAAGCCCATCAGCAACAGTGGTAGCCTCTCTGGGGTAATATATATAAGGGCAAAAACTGCTGTGCAGCAGTTTTCAGAAAGGAGGAGTAAGAATATATAAGAGTAGCAACTCTGCAGGCACCAAGATCACTGCAGAAGAAGACACAGAAGATGCTTCAGATGTTGGAGCAGAGATTCTTCTGCAGCCCATGGTGAAGGGACCATGGTGAGGCAGACTGTCCCACTGCAGCTCATAGAGGTTCAAGGTGGAGCAGATATCCCTACCTGCAGCCTGTGGAGTACCCCATGTTGGGGCAAGTGGGTGTATCTGAAGGAGGTGAGCCCATGGGAAGACCATACTGGATCAGGCTCCTGGAAAAACTTCTGTCCCTGTGGAGGGAGTATGACATGTGGAGCAGTTTTTCTGGCATGACACATGACATCATGCGGGACCCATGCTGGAACAGGCTGATCCTGAAAGACTGCACCCACTGGAAAGGAGGCAGGCTGGAGCAGTTCATAGAATCATAAGAGTTGGCTGGGAAGAACTGCAACCCATGGTAAAAGACTCTCATCAGAGAAATTAAGGGAGGACTCTCTCCTGTGGGAGAGACCCTGCACTGGAGCAGTGGCAGGGTGTGAAGAGGAAGAAGCAGTAAGAGAAAATGTGTAATGAACTGACTTCAACACCATTCCATTCCCCTTGCACCACTCAAGAAGAGAAGGTAGAGATATTTGGAGTGAAGTTATGACCAGGAAGAAGGGAGGGGTGGGGAAAATGTATTTTAACATTTATTTTTATTTCTCTTTACCCTAGTCTGATTTGATTGGCTAGAAATTAAATTAATTTCTCTGAGCTGAGTCTGTCTGGCCCATGACAGTAATTGGTGAGAGAGTTCTCCATGTCTTGACCAATGAGATACTTTCATTGTACTTTCTCTCCACTCCTCTGCTTAGGAAGGGAGTGATAGAGTAACTTATTTGGCACCTGGCATCCAGCCAAGGTCAACTCACCACACTTTTATATACTGTCACTGATGAGGGAGGATGACAATTGTCTTCTCCAAATATTAGTTCATTAAAAAAAAAAAAAAAGATGGAGGAGAATTAGGAACTGTCAAAGTCATACAAGCCTGACCTCTGACTGATGTCTTAGTTGTTACATAAATGAAAGAGTAATTTTGTTCTTGTCTAAGCTGACATAACTGATATATTTATTTAGTTTAAACATTGTGACCAACATTGTTTTCAGATCAGATGTGACTGATGTATTATCTAGTGAAAAAAAACAAAACCCAAACAACCTTCCCTTCCTTATCTGGCACTTTCTAGCGCATCAGCTTAATCCTTTAATAAATATATAAAAAGAGACATTTGGGTTCTTTAAGAGATGTAGCCAGTGTGATTACTTACAGTACATGTGCTATTTTGTCAAGGACTGGTGCAGAAGTGTCCTTCTCAGACCTAGCTAGCTCAGCTAGCACAGCACCATCCCTCCTGTCTTCTGGACCAAAAGCTATTAGCAGGTGCAGAAATCCAGGATGTATGTGGAATAACCCTTTGAGTATATCTAACTTAAAGCTGCTGGAATGCCAGTAGGATCTGATGGCTTGGTAGTGTTGCTTGTGGTTCTTTTCATATACACAACTGCAGCAGCACTTGATCAACACTCATCTGTTGTGATTCACTGCACCCCTGTGTGCTCCGATAAAACAGGGCTTGCTAGAGTCAGTCCATGTGGAAGCAGCTCCAAGTTTTGCCTTGCTAGAAGGAAGGAAAAGCTTTATACTTTATGCCTGCCTCTTATCTTAACTGTGAGATCAACAGTAGCAGCAGCAGGAAAAGAAATAAAAAAAAGGACTCATCTAATAGGGTTTAGTTCTGCTTTTGGAGGAGGGCAGCTCAGCATCGCTCCAGGGGAACAGTTATCTGAATTTCATGGAGAGTAGTCTAGAAGGCAAACTCCTGAATGAATGATTGCTTCCATTTCAGGAGCTGACAGCAATTTTCTTACTGACTTCTGTAGAGCCTGAAATTCTCCTTAATCCTGTAGAATATTAGACAGCAGAATATTCTTTACATTCCACCCTTTTTCATATCACTTTTTACTATTTCTGTAACCCTTTATGATTACAGACATTTGTTATTCTGACAAAAAAAACAGGTTCCATTTTGAACCCCTACATTCTTAGATACACTAATCTGTTTTGTCAGTTCTCAGGATCATATGAGAATTGATGTATTTAACAACTCAGAAGGTTAATAAGGAATCCTTTTTCAATGTATGGTGGTGTTCTTCCTAAGTGATCTCTCTTCAACATGTCTCCTTAATTTTAATCTCTCTGAGTTTTTCTGCTGATTATTTTAATTGGATTTTCTTAGAATACAGCAGTGCTTATGGTAAAGGTGTTATATTTTGATATATGAAACTTATGTTGCTGTGATGAAACAGTTATAAGTATATCTGGATATTCAGCAAGTTATAGCTTTTTGATATCGGGATGCTAACATCCGTAACATGAGTAGAAAGTGAGAGAGTTTTTCTAGCAATGGAAAAAAAGAAGAAGGAAACAGGAACACGAGTATCACAAGCCAAAACCAATAAAAACTTGACATGAATTCATTAATTTGTGAAGCTAATATTTTCAGGGCCCTGCAACTAGTGTCACCATTTTTTAGAACAACAGATCTGGGACTGAGTGGATTCCCCCATACAGACTGGTTTTGATCATAAGAGGTAATTCTGGCTTGGAGGCCAAGGGAAGTGCTGGGCATGAACAGACTCTGTTTCATATTCCATCTTGTGCTGCTATTTCATTCATAGTATTATAGGATGCTGTCTTCCTTGTTAGCTCACTTCTTCATCTCTACCTTTCTGTGGGCAGGTCGTGTCTGGTCAAAGGGAAAGACTCATTGTGTAACAGTGACAAGGAGAATGGTGGAGATTAACTCAGAGAACAAAATTCAAGAAGGATGTGGAAATATTCAGTTAAAAAAACAATAAAATGACAAGGTGTACTGAAAGACCAAGTGGAAGGTCATAAACTCATATTGACAACATAATGCTGTTTTTTTGTTTGTTTGTTTTCTTTCATATTTCTGTTACACTGAGGAACCCAAATCATAAGGATTCATTAGGATTAGTGCTGCATGGTGACAGCACTGAGAAAACTCTCAGCCACAAACTGTTGCTGACCTAGGAAATGCAACATATATTGTAGTGTGTCCATGTGTTCAGTGATAGAGCATGAGAAGCTAGAAAAATTTTCAGAATTAACTTTTTTTTTTTTTCTGGCATGAGCCTACATGAAATATTTTCACTGGAAATACTGAGGAATTGAAAGATAACCCATGTTATTTAATGACCTGTTTACCTGTGGATACTTGTTAAGTGTATTTTGAAAAAAAGTGTTAAAAAAATAAACTGACAGTGAGAAAGACTAGAAATAAATTCTTATTCTTCTAATATATAGCTGTGCAAATATGGAAGTCTATAAACTTCATTCTGAATCTAATCAATTGTAAATATATGGCATATCTTCCATTCTGCTGGTGTTAGGTCTGGATCTGTGAAGCAGGCACCCACAGGATAATACAATGTGCAGAAGTTGGGCCCAGTAGAACTGTAGTCCAAACTAGAGTTCAGTGTCTTGCCAAGACAAAGACAGATGGAAATTCTTGTGATGGAATACACACATCTGGAACCTGAGCTCCACATGAAATATCAGTTCTTTCTCAGTCTGCAAATCCTGACTGAGCAGCTTTTCTCGAGGGTAGGTCGAGCTGCAATCTTTTGTGAAAAAACTGCTCTCTTTTGCAGAATAGCAATAGGTAGTAGTGCTGTTCTCCATCTCGTTCTACAATAGCATAGGAGTTGGTCCACTTATTCTTGAACTGAAAAACTTAGGCTCAATGCCTCATCAACTTAAGGGCCTGTGAGGCTGTTTCTGCTATACGCAAAGAGAGCCCTTAACTATAAACCTGCAGACTCATTTAGGGAGAGGACATTTCCTCTTAGCTATTGGGTGAGTGTACCCCATGCAACAAAGAAATTCAACCTCACAGCCACAGCAAAAAGAAGTAGTAAAGGACCTTCGCTGTCTCATCTACTTGTTAAGGTATTTATCTAGCAAATAAGCACTTTTTATTCTGCTCCCACTTTCAAAGAAAAGTCTGTATTTTTACTTAATATAAAGTAATGTAAGAGCTCTATTGTGGCTATAGTGGTGTGTTTCATCTGTGCTTTCAGCTTTAAACTGAACCAGAAATTGGGCCACATGATGAATAAATTATCATTTACTTCTCTCATAAATTTCCTGCTTCCCCAGAGATGGGAAAACCAGCCTACTTCTGCAGTTCTCTGAATTAAACTTTTATATACCACGACTCCTTAAGTTAAGAAAAAAAAATTCCCTTCTTTGGACATATTTGTATAGTAACAGAAAGTGTAAACTGGTTCTCTTACTGCTTTTGGCAAGTGCAGTGTATTTCTAGAAGCCTAGGAGGTCATTAGATAAAGCTTTTCATGACCAAAAGATGGGAGACAAACCTCTCAATAGAGTATTTCTGTGCTAGCAAGTGCTAGATGTACAAGGGTCATAAAAGATATTACATCTGAAGCACAATGAACTGTACAAAAATATTGGTTTCCTAACTTGGGCACCTCAGGTAAATATCAGGTGTATTAAGCATGAAACTGTTCCTATCCATAATAGATGGAGTGCAACTGATTCTGGCATCACGGTACTTCTTACCTTACAAGCTGTCAGAAGTAGTTTGTCTTGTGAAATGAGAAGGAAGATATATATAAAATAGTTTAGGAAAAAGATGAGACAAAACAACACACAGATACTCACTGCTATTTTTTGTCTATTTTTAAAAAATATAGAAAAAATATTCATGGCATCAAACAATTTTACAGTGATTACTCTTATTATAAGTATCTTTTACGGAATAATTTCAGGTGGCTAAATACTGTTTCTTCATGATATACATAAAGAGGTGTTTCTGTCTTTACAGTATTTATTAAGGTAAGCCATCATTTGTATAGTCAAGATAAAAAATTTCAAAGTGTACCGATGACCCTTGGATAAGCAAAGCTCTATATCTACTACTGAGCTACTAATACAATGCATATTTCTAGTTATGAATATACAACCCATTTAAAGATTTATAGGTAATTTATAATAAAATTGATTGGGAAGTCTGCCAAAAAATATTTGTTTCTAAAAAAACCACAAATAGGTTTCGACAAAAAGGAAGTGAAGTGATATTTGTATAAGGATAGTATTACAGCTTCATACCTCATAACAAAAATAGGACTAATAGTTCCATGAATACCAGAGCTCTGGAAGCCCAGTCTCTTGCTGATCTTCCCAGTGGTAAGTATGCTAGGTATGCTAAGAACTAAGTACACCAGTTCACCTCTCCCTGCTGCAAAAGCTTCATCTCAGAAGTATTCATCATCCTTTCTGATCCCAAAAAATCACTACCTTACTTGGTATAAAGCATCTCTTATAAAACCTTAAATTTCCTTTTCCCTCCTTATTGTTGGCTGGCTATGGAAGCAGAAGAATGACATTGAGTAACCAAGATAATTGCTCAACAAATATGATAAAGTGCAGGTACTATGTTTTGTTGTTTTTTAAATGTACAAAGTAGGCCTTCTCCAACATAGCTGAATATGTAGAAATTTCATACCTTTGAGACTGCAGACTCTATTAGATTTTTCTTGAAACTGTACATGAAATTCAAAAGTTTCTAAAGACAAAAAAAATGCAGATGTAATCAGCATGATGCCTATAAAAAAAAAAAAAGTAATGGGAGATAAGCTTGAAATCTTTAATGTGCTGTGTGAAAACACACAGTGGAGCAATAGATTATGCAGGATTTTTTATAGCTATAGTATAGAATAACTGATGGACCTGCTGTTTTGTCTGTTTGAGTCTTTGTTATCTAGTCAAAATATGAATTAATTCATCAGCATCTTATCTGAGTTTGCTGGCTGAACTTTACATTTTACCATATTTTTTTTCCAAGTAAGGATCTTGTAGTTTATTCTAGCTTCATAAAATATCTGTGTCAAAATCTCGGAGGTGCCATTTCAATGGTAGCACTTTGAGTACTAATTTTAATATTGTTTGGCTATTACTTCCTTTCTGAACAGTCGTGAGCACGGACTTCTGTTTAACTCTGGTGGCCTGAGTAGAAATCAGTATTCTTACTGTGGCTTACACAAGAGAAAGATACAAGTAATGTTCTTCAAATATTAATGGAATTGTAGGATTCCTTTAAAACTTCATGTCTCTTCTTTATATCAACACAAAACCCACTACAGAACTCAGCAGGTGTGAAGCTACAGAAGACAAAACCAAGGCATGAAATACCTACATTAAAGACTGTCAATCAAAACCACAGAATACGTTGCTCTATAAAAAAGATCATGCATTCTCACGTTTCCTTTCACACTCACAAGCATGTGATCACTCTGTTATTCTAGTGAAGAATATAGAGTTGCCTATGAAGAGATCCCTGTAATTAAGATAATGAGAAAACGTCGTCTTTTTGTGTCTAGAAGGCTCTTGCTCAAAATAAGTGAAATGTTTTTCTAATACTGAAATTTGAAATTTTTGAGCATCTAATCAAGTTAATTAAAAAAACATGGATTTAGAGTTGAATTTTTCAAGTGCACATTTATAATAGATTAATATGAAATCTCAATAACTTTTTGCAATTAACATTATTTTCATCACACATATTCTATCCCACACAGAAGAATAAACAAAATGCTCCATAATTGCTTTAGGAATAGTAAAGGGGTGTATAATTTTAACCTGTTTTTCTTGTCTGAAGTGAAAAGTGGAATACAAAACAAAAGTTTTATTTAAGGAGCACAAAATAGCAGAACAAGTCATGGGCACGAATTGGTGAGAATTAGAAAATGTGGGTTTTTTGTAGTTTCAGGTTGCTTTAAAGATCACATTGTGCACTGAAATAGTTTAATTTTAACTATTTATCTTATGTGGGACCGGAGTTCAGGGATCTCCCGGTTCCTTCTATAGAGGAGGCTCTGAAATCATTCATTATCTCCCAAAATTAAACATGTTCTCCAATTTTATTTCAGATGGTAATTTAAATATTTTTTCTCAAATAAAATATTTTACCTCAGTAGTAGCAAAACATGTGATCTATACAGAAATAATCCAAGCATTTATGTTTATTTCAGATTGTTCACCCTTCCCCTGTCTGTCCCCCATTTTTTTACCTATCCAGAATTATTCTGAGAAATTGATCTCTATTTCAGAAAAGCAGTTAGTTCCTCTGAAAGTCTGCCATTCAAAAAGTGGGCTAATCAGAGAAAAAAGTGACCTGCCTCTACACTGAATTGAATAACATAAGAATTGGGCAAGAGCCCACAAGGATTTGTGTAATGATGTCTTATTTCAGCCTCATATTTTCAGCTGTGTGCAATGGCCAGTGAATCAAATAATTTGAGTCTGCAGAACTCATTATCAGGCTTTGGTAAGCTTTTGACAGCAGACCTATGCTGGTGATAATTAATACTGGCAACTTATCTGAATATAAACATGTTTGTTTTTCAATGACAGACAAATCACTTTGAGGCACGCTAAAAAGATAACTGGTAAGACTGATGAGTTTCCTAGCATTCATGTTCTTTTTGTATAATTTTCTAAGAAACTGCTTTTTTTTTTGTAGCTCTGCAAAACTGTGGAAGTACTGAGTCTAGATTTGTTTCTGTTTTATCAGGCTTCAGATATGAAGCCAGTCACTGATGGTGTTCCCTAGGGCTCAGTTTTGTGGCTGGTCGATATTTTTATCAATGGTCTAGATGAAGGGGTTGAATGCTTCTTCAGCAGATTTTCAGATGTCACCTAATTGTATGTGAGTGTTGGCTCACCAAATTGTGTGTGAGTGTAGGCTCTGCAGAGGGATCTGGACAGGCTGGATCATTGGTTCAAGGCCAATAATATGACGCTCAAGTGCTGGGTCCTGCATTTCAGTCACAGCAATCCCTGGCAACAGTACAGGCTTGGGGTAGAGTGGCTGGAAAACTGTGTATGGAAAAGGAGCTGGGGGTGCTGGTCAAAAGCCAGCTGGATATGAGCCAGCAGTGTGCCCAGGTGTCCAAGAAGGCCAACAGCATCCTGGATTGTATCAGGAATAGTGTGGTCAGCAGGAAAAGGGATGTGATTTTCCTCCTGTACTCAGCATTTGTGAGGTCACACCTCAAGTACTGAGTTCAGCTCAGCACAAGAAAGATACTGAGCTGCTGGAATGAGTTCAAAGAAGAGCAACCAAGGTGGTGAAGGGTCTGAAGAACAAGCCCTGTGAACAGAGGCTGAAGGAATTAGGATAGTTTAGTTTGGAGGAGAGGAGGCTGAGAAGAGACTATTGCATACTACAAGTACCTGAAAGGAGGTTGAAGTGAATGCTGGACTCTTCTCTCAAGTGAATAATGATAGAACTAGGGGAAATGACCTGAAGTCACATCAGGGGAGGTTTAGCCTAGATATTAAGGAGACTTTCTTTACTTAGAGAGTAGGCACTGGAACAGACTGCTCAGGGAGGTGGTAGAGTCACCATCCCTGGAGGTATTGAAAAACCATGCAGATGAGGCACTTCAGGACATTCTCTAGTGGGCATGGTGATACAGATATTGATAAATATTTTATTTGTTTTATTGAGGAGTGGGAGAGGAATGTTGACAGCTGGACATGTTGATCTTAGAGGACTTTTCCAACTGTGACAATTCTGTGATATCATAATTACAATATTTTTCATAGCTCTGCAGCTCTTCCATCTCACAGGATATGATAAGGCCATGAATATGCATGTAAACATATCAGAGAAATTAATAGGAGTTGGCTCAAAACCACTATGGTCAAATGTAAGGTCCTGCACCTGGGTTAGTGCAACCTCAGGCACAAACAGAGGCTGGGGGGAGAATGGACAGAGAGCAACCCTGAGGGAAAAGACTTTGGGGTGATCGTAGTTGACAAACTCAAAATGAGCTGCCAGCTTGCACTAGCAGCCCAGAATTACATTGTTAATTTTATTTTCCTGTTTTTTAGAACTTATATGAAGATATGATAGAGTACCTCATTGCAAAGACAAGGAGAGAAGGGTAGCAGAAACCACTGGTGGACTGGAAAACTGTACACTGACTTTATCTTCATGGGAAACTTGAATCTTTCAGTGTTCTTATCATACCTTTCCATCCTAATGACACTCACTAGTATCATGTCAGACTTCCCCAGGTACTGAAAGTCTTCTG
Source organism: Phaethornis superciliosus (assembly GCA_023637945.1). NCBI lineage: Eukaryota > Metazoa > Chordata > Aves > Apodiformes > Trochilidae > Phaethornis > Phaethornis superciliosus. Next base: position 13,177,515 of record JAJQWJ010000004.1, on the reverse strand, counting down.
TAACACCAGCAAAAGCAGAAATTTTTCTTTATAAACAAGACAGTAGTTGGCTTTAATGACTTATAGTCCAACGAATAGCTACTGAGAGAAATCAGTATATAAATAGACACTTGGCTGCTCTGTGTCCTGACTCTGGGGCAGTCTGACTCTTCTGCAACCCTCTCAAGAAGTCTGTCCACACAGCCTTATTACAGTAGCAGCAATGCATTTGTCTTAAATTGCATTGCAGCTGGTCACTCGATTAATTGCCCCAAATGTTTAAATCTTACTCTGTTATTAGTGTCTGATATGCAAACGGGAATACTGATAAAGACATGTACCTATCTCTAAATAGTTTACGGCTGTCTGGAATATCTGCTGTTATGTAATGAAACTTTTTTTCTGCAGCAGTTCAGAGCCAGCAAAACATGGTGTCTGACAGCTGAGAAACAGTGTCCTTTCTTCTTACCTACCAGTGGCTGTTTGTCAAGTAGATGATTCATGCAGTGTGTATAGTGAACAGAATAAGCATTACTGGAAAGCAGTTACAAATGTGTAATATAATGGTTCTGCTATAAAATCTTTAATGCATTATCCTCACCAGACCATTCTTCTCTACTGGATGTGCTTGCAAGTTTCAGCACTTGGTGCATTACGGAGTAAAAGTGTATCTGTCAAATCGCTGAGTCACTACTGAAGGCAGAGAAGATGGGAAAAAGGTCTGTGCATTAAACTGACACCAAGCCATACAGTTGAACCTTTATACTTTTAAATAAACTTTGTGGTCAGTTATACCAGGGCTTATGATTCTTAGGCAATTCTACCCATTTCAGAGACATTTTAAATTAATCTTCCTTTACATGAGGGACTATAATAGACCTGTCAGAGTGTTCTTCTGCCATTTAAGTATATGTGTTGTAGTGGGAAGATGTGGTAAAGCCTAGCACTAATACTATGTTGTGGTTTGAGGGGCCTGGGCCATCACTGTTTTCAGTGCATCATTGCACTGCTCCACAGGAGCACATCAGACCTCTCCTGCCTGCCTCAGTATACTCTGTGTACTCAGTATATCCTTCCACACAAGACAGACCTGGCCTAAGTCATGGCTTATCCTGGTAAACAGTTCTGGCCACCACAGTAGGTTGGCTTCAGCCTATTTTCAGTAAAGCACTGGCTGTGTTCTAAGAGAAAAAGGTGGTATCTATCAGAAAAATGATACTGCATGCTTTTTCTTGTAGACTTTTTCCTCACAAGCACTTATGCTGGAGGGAATGGGATGCATTTACATAAATTGAATATGTGGTGCTTCTAATGAGGATAAAGTGGTAAAATTATTAGCATTTATTGATCAAATTAAATTCTAAATACCAGTGAGTATTAAATGAAAAATCTCTCACTTCTGTATTCTAGATATTTCACTCTGCTTTCCATCCATTTTATAAGGGTGAAATCTTGCTGAAGACATTGAAGTTTTTACTGAATGAAAAATGATGAAAAAGAGTGCAAAAACTGGTATTTCATGCTTCCCAGAAAGAGAAAGACACCTGCTTTTTTATAATGTAAAAACTTACAAGGGTTACTTTGTTTAGCACAAACATTGTTATATATTAGTGGAAACCTATAGCACCTTAACCTTTTTAGGCAGCACATGCAAGAAGCAACACAGAATGATTCAGCAGATGTACAGGTTCCAGGTTTGGTCTTGTCTGTTGAGAATGTGTCTTATTAAATGCTTCTGTCTGTAGTGTGAGAATGAGTGGGTTAATCTTAACACCTGGTTTAGGAAAAAAAGAAAAGTGTGACAAATTTGCACTTTTGGCACACCATGTTGTGAGGTTAGTTAGAAAAGGGGACATCTGCTTCTATTCTACCCTTTTTAGGATGATTTCTATTAAATCTTACTGCATTTATGTTCAATTTATTTGGTTTCATTCCTGTAAAAACTATAGTGATTTCAGAATAGTATGAAACTAATTATCTGACTGTATTATCTAAGTTTGCTAAACGCAATGGTAAACAGTTTGTATAAATTTAATTTGAAGAGTACCTTAGATCCTCTACATCTTAGTAACCTGATTTTAAAACATAAGCATAGTGTCTATCTGTTTTATTACTTACAAGTATTACTTCTTAAGAATATGGGAGTTTTGATTTCTCAGCTTTGTGAAGAACAGCATGACTAGTGAGAAACTGGTTGCTGATTTTTTTAATTATTATTTTTTCCTTGTTTCTCTGTAGCAGGAGACATCTACGAGAACATTTCTGAAGGTTTTTAAGGAGTAGGGAATAGGCCCCAGGGAAACACCTGTCCTGGATATCCATTTTGAAAAAAATCCAGCTATCTTGGAGCAGGTCTCTCGAGGAAGGTAACTCAGTGAAGAAGCAGCTTTAAGAGCAGACTTTCCAGAGTGTGAGATGCACTGAAATTCTTCAGGGGCAGGAATAAACCTCTTGTCTCACAAGGGATCTGATACAGTTTCCCAGCTTGAATACTTGAAATTTCCATCTCAAATCACTGTTTCTCATCAGCTACATTGTCTTTGCTTTCTTGATCTGACTCTGTTCTCATATATTAGAAACTATTAACTGTATTTATGTATCTCCAGATAAGCTAGAACAACTGGTAGTTAACCAGTGCAGATTCTATTTTCAAAGTGTTTATTTCAATTCTCCATTAAAAAGAGAAGGTTTGGAAGATTACTTCTATGATAAATTGTGGGATACAGGTCCCTTTCATAACCTATTTGCTACCCTGCAATGGTCAATAACCATGGAGTAGTCTCCAGCGTGATGCAGTGATCCAGGTTCCTGGTGACATGTCAGTCTGTTACACCCAGCACAAAATTGTTGTCCATCTGAGGACTTTTTGTCTCTGTCTCTTATAAAATTCACTTCTAGTATTGTATTAAGGCAGTTATTGTTTTTCCACTTTTTGTTCTACCATCTTACATGACAATTAAGTTCCTATAAAACATATAAATATGTTTGATATAAATTTATTTATTCCAGTAGAATTCAACCAATTTGTACTCTTTGGAGGGATGGCCTTTTATACATGGATACATCACATCTTGCACAATTTTATCTCTGACATTTTGGTTCCTGTAATAAATGAACATCTTGGAGTTGACCTTTTTCAAGAAGCAAACTCCCAAGAATTACCATCTGGATATCTATCTTTCTAAAAGAACATGTAGGGTAATGAAACAAAAAAGTGATTAAATACTAGGAAAAAAAAATAGTAAAAGAAAAAAAAAAAAAAGAAATGTCATGTAACAAAATTCTGTCTATTTTTTTTTTAAAAGTTCATACACAACTTCTATTGGCATGTAGGTATCTTAATGTAGATTATCTTCTCCTGTACTTTTGGATCTTTGAAAAAGCATAATGCACTTTCTATACCCCTGCCCCAGAACTGCACATGTACTATACATTTACAAATTGTTGTAATTTATGCTTTAGCTCTGTCTCTACATGTAACTTTTCCCTGTGTATGCAGTAAGCAAGACAAGCTACTCAAAACTCTCTCTGAACTAATTTTTCTTAAAGACAATTCATAACCTTGACACTAGCAGTCTTCTGGTTCAATGTATTCTATATATGACAAGTTTAAGAGCACCTGAGTGTTTGAAATAAGTTATCCATTTCTATTTGAACCTGCCTCATTTGTGGACTTTACGTAAGCTCCACAGGGATCTTGTTTTATATGTTTTTCCCCAGATCATAATCAACAAAATCCAGATAATTTCAGTGGGGCTGAACACAGGCTGAGTGAGAAAGGGCATCTTGCAACTTTACAGGTTATGGCTTTGTGCACTTGTACAATGATGGTGAATTTACAATATTCCAGATGAATGGAACAGACTGTGATCTCAGATCCCCTAGGAATATTGATGTTAGTCAGCCCACTTTTTTTCCCAGTAGTTTTCACTGTTGTCTTACATTTCTCACACCAATATTCGATGCCAGGAAAATATCCTTTTCCAAGAATTATGCTTTCATATAGAAGTGAGTGATCTTATGGTCTCTAAATTAGTTCCTCTAGGTGTCAGGTATGTTAGATACTGTTCATCCAAAGAAGGTATATTTATAAAAATTTCCAGACAAGATCAACATTGTTACTGTAAATGAGAACAGAGCTTCATTCAAAGAGCCAAATGTTAAAATTAACCTACTGATAAGTAGCATTTATGCTTCTAGTCCCTGCTCCCATGTAAACCAGTTTGGCCTCAAAGCTTATGTCTTCACTGAGTTTTGAAAAATTAAGCAAAATGAATTTGCAGTTTTGTGTCAGTAGCAGCTGTCACTTGGTTCATCAATGAAATTTGGCTCTGGGTCAACTCATTCCCATTTATGACACTTTGATTATGAAACTGTATCAGTCATCACTCATATATATGATTTTGCCACCTTCAGTGTAGAATTAACCTAGTTCCTTTATATTGCAAAGGAGCTGGTGCTCTTCCTATACACTCCTTCTCCCAAGTCATGAGTATTAACTTATTAGTATCACATGTGTTATAAAGGTGAACTTATTGTCACTCCCTCTCTGACCAGTTTGTATGGGACATGTGACAAGAGTGCAAATTATTAAAACATTATCAATTTGATTTTCTGAGTCATACAAGAAGATATGGCAAGAAATTGGATATTACAGGAGAACGAGAAATAGATTTCATCAATTTAAATGGCTTTATTATATTAGTTGAGGTGGAAAATCCATGTCTTGGGGTGTCTTAAAATATGGAGATTAACATTCAGGACAGGACTGAAAGAAGACAGCTCTATACATTAGTATCCAGCAGATACTGTCAAAGCCAGAAGTCCAAAAACAAGCCATTGGTGACTGAATGAGGTTATGAATCAACCAGACAGACTTAATTTAACAATTCTGTTGTTTATGAAAATGATAAAAACACCTGTACAAGGAAAGACATTTATTGTCCACCATCCTGTGACCTGTTAGTAACCTTTACTATAAGACTTGATCAGTGTCCATTGTATTTAGAAGATTTAATGTCGTAAAAAAGATTAAAAATTTCCATACATTTCCAAGATTTAGCAACTTCGATGCTGAATAGCCTGTATATTTTTGTGTTTTAATTTTATAGATGATACATATTATTAGGCCGAACAGTCTCTTGCCAACACATCTGTACAAATAAAATAAATAAGCAAGTAACCCTTTTCTCCTCTTTAGCTTTATAATGAATTGTGCTGTGTTAAGCAAACTCAATACACTAGCTAGTTCTTCAGTTGAGCAGATGTGAAGAGACTTGCTGGGAATTGAGAGAAGCTCATTCCATGTCTCCAAGCATGCCTGGTTCTGTCCCTGAGTCAACACAAAGGAAGATATTGGACTTTTTGTCTAAATTTGAACAGCTTGTATGTTATGGGACCAAGATGAAAAAATGAAGCCTGTAGGCATCTTACTTCATATTCGGCTTGTGAAGGATGTATTTCATGCTGTTACAGTTTGTCTACATGCCCCATGAAAGGCATGGAAGTTAATGCAATAAGCACACCAGTCCCAGATGTAAATCAGTGATCATACATAGGATCCAGCTATGAGTGAGGGGCAGTTATGAAGATACCTTCAGCTCACCCTTGTGCCAGGGAATTTTCAAGTCTGTTCATAATCTCTATTTTGATGCCTTCCTTTTATCACTGAGTATCAAAGGGGTGCTAATGACATGGGAAGTGTGATTGTGGATTAAGTCTTATCTGCCTTTTCTTGGTTTTGTTTCTGAAAGTTCTGGCTTCTTTGGAGGGAGACAGAAAAATGCAAAGGTGGGAAAATCTGCCCCCAGGTAAATATGATGTTTCTGAAATTTGTTGAATGCATTGGTGCAGAAAGCATTACATATGTTAAGGTGAGGCACTCTCTGTATTTTTATAAGGGGCTTGTGATCATATCCTTTTTTCAGAACACAACCTCCTCTTTAATCCATTTTAACTATTTAATTATTTAATCCAGATTCATAGTTAGGTCTGTCATTTGCTGCTGTTTAGTTCTTCTGCTTTATCGTGTCTGTACTCAGACTTTTAGAACATATGTGCTGATTGACTTATTAGAAGTCCTTATCCAAAAAAGACAAATTTAATTCTGAGGAAATTTCATGGATAATACTTCCTATGGAAAGTCAACAGTATGCTCTGATCATATTAATGTCTGATTGTGCATAAGTGCCAGCTTAGCTCTGCTAGTCTCCCAAGATGTTTAATCACTAGGTATATTCTACCTCTGCTCACTCAGAGTTTTAATAACACTTTCTGAAAATTTGCAGAACCTTTTGGTGTAAGAACTACTACGGTCATAAGTAGAACAATCAGACTCTGGGTTTTAATTATATTTCTGTTTTGTATGGGCTGTGATTAAATCAGTGGTAAGGGCTCTGCTGATGGTTTAATTAGAATCATGGAATGTTAGGGGTTGGAAGGAACCTCTAGAAATCATCTAGTCCACACCCACTGCCAAAGCTGGACACAGGAATGCATCCAGAAGGATTTTGAATGTCTCCAGAGAAGAAGACTCCACAACTTTAACAGTTTAGGCCCGGCTGGTATCAACACCGCTCCTGCTCCCTCACCCCCCACCTCCACTGTGGGACACGGAGGAGAAAATCCAACCAAAGGCTCCTTAATCCAGACAAGGAGAGGGAGGTTTGCATTCTCCATTTACAGTAAAAGGCAAAACCAGGCAAACTCAACTTGGGAAGAAAAAGAACTGATTTAATCTACTAGGAGAAAGAGAAAACACGGACAGATATTAATAACTTCTCCCCTACAGCTTCACTGCTGCCTCCCCCTCAGGGCACAGGGAGGGGCAGGGGGGGTTCAGGGTCAGTTCCCCACACGGTGTTTCTGCTGCTCCTTCCTCCTCACAGCCTTCCCCTGCTCCAAGGCGGGGTCCCTCTCACGGCAGAGTCCTTCAGGAACCCCTGGGACATGAGTCCCTCCCATGGGCTGCAGTCCCTCAGGAACTGCTCCAGCCCGGGCTGCCCACAGAGTCACGGCTGCTTCAGGAGCAGTCACCTCCCCTGACACGGCCTCCTCCATGGCTGCATCTGCCCTTCTCTGCAATCCTGCACAGGCTGCTTCTTCAAGTTGTCCCACCTGTGACACTTCAGGGGCTTCAAATCTACATTTACCCCACAGTGGTTCTTCAAGGACTGCTTCACTGGGCTTCTTCAGGGACTGCTCCACCATGCTGCTCCATGGGCTGCAGTGGGACAGCTGCCATCTCACGACAGGCTGTGGGGAATCTCTGCTTGGGCATTCGTTCTTCACTGTCCTTCATGTCTTTTCTCTGGCATTTCTCTCTCATCTCATCCTCTACTCCACTCTGTGGGTCCTTTTCTTAAATTTTTTGCAGTTTAATTTTCCCTTTCTTGAACACGTTACTCACAGAGGCAGATCCAGCTTCCCATATCTGCTTGGCCTTGGGCAGAGGCAGAGGTAGGAACTGGAAGCAGAGGAGTTTCCAGCAGCTTTTGGCAGGAGCCACCCCTGTAGCCCCCCCACTTCTAAAACAACACTGCACTAAAAAAAGACACTCTCTGTGCATCCTGGGCAGCCTGTTCCAGTGCCCCATCACCTGCACAGTAAAGAAGTTTCTCCTTATATTGAGGTAGAACTTACTATGTTCTAGCTTAAGCTCATTACTCCTTGTCCTATTACTTGGCACCACTGAAAAGAGATTGTCATCATCTTGGCACACATTCCTCAGATATCTATAGACATTAAATATAGTATAGAACAAGTTTCTTCATAAGCAAACAGGCTGTGAGTTATGGTGGTTTCTGATTAATAAAAGAAAATTAATCCAAACTCAATAGAAAAATAACTCTTGTGAGTGCAAACTTTTACATTGTTAACAACACTACTGATTTTTAACTGTTGTAAAAATTTACAGTTTTCTCTAATCTTGTAGGGAACAGAAATTAACTGTGGGATTAATGTCGGCATACTGAAGAAACATTAGTATCTTAATGCTCCTTTTTAAAAAATGTTTTTGATTTTTGTTCTCCAAAACCTTGCAGCTAAGGAGGGAGTCCAGAAGAATTCTTCTATGATTTTTCTGCTCTTTTACTTACTAACAGAAAACGTTGAACATGGGATTCTTCAGCATGCATGAGTGATGGCTGCTGAGCCCCTGAGGAGTCTAGATATCAAGTAGTATGCTTCAAGGACCACAAAGAAGCAACTACTTCTTTTTGACAGTAAGGTGATTGTTCAGTTGCAAATAGTTTTAAGAGGGCAAATCTTTAAAATAAAGGTCTCATAGTTTGACTATGAGGAAGTAAAGAAGGAGGGTTTTCAGACTCTGAGAGCGGCGGAGCACAGAGGGATATGTTCCTCCCATTTCCTGCCCATACTCATTAAGTGAGGTAGATGGGAAGCCCTGCTCTTTTTCACTCTCTCCTTGTTTTCTTGCTGTTCTACTACATCAGTGACTCATTTACCATCAGCTGGCAGTGTGCTCTTCAGAATCCACACCCATCAGTTCTGGGAAGAGCCATAGAGCCCTCTCCTGAGTCAGCCCTTCTACAAGGGCCCTCAAAAACTTATTGCTGCCAGCATTCAGAATGGGTTATACATATATCTATATATATTTGTATATTTGTTCCTTATCCAACTGCCTCTGCCCTGTTCTAGTAAACCTGTTTCAGTTTTAACTTCCAATTTTAAGTCTCATTCTTATTCCTCTTTTTCTTCCTTTGGTAGGGTAGAGTGAGAGGGGTAATAGACAACAATTCTGTCCTCTGGTTTTTGGTCTGACCAAACTACTAAACCATGACAAAAGGCCAAATTTAATGAAGAAAAAACACCCAAAAAACCAAACAAAACCAAACAAAAAAACCAACCAACCAGCAAAAAAACCCCCAAAACCAAAAAGAGAAAAAACCCGAACAAACAAACAAACAAAAAACCCAACCTAAACCAACCATCCAAACAAAAAAACCCAAACAGAAACAAAAAACTAGCCAGTTTAAGTAGGTTTTTTGTTGTTTTTTTTAAATTTCTTTTGTGTGAGGGCTCGGTCTATTTCAGATTCTTCATTTGAACTTCTGCAGATAACTCCAAAAGAAAATGAAAAGCAAGAAATGAAAGGAAAAAAACCACAAAAAACAAGAAACCAAGCCCTTGTTATACCTGTTTAGTTAGTTGGTGTAAAATCAACACAGGAAGTTCTATTCATTTTGAGACTTCTGTATCATTTATTTAATTTACTTGTTCACATTATAATAAAGTAGATAAGAGACACATGAGTAGTTGTGTTGAAAGGAAATATAAGAGGAAGGAAAGAATAGGATAAGAGAGGCAAGGGAAAGGGAAAGGGAAAGGGAAAGGGAAAAGGAAAAGGAAAAGGGAAAGAGAAAGAGAAAGAGAAAGAGAAAGAGAAAGAGAAAGAGAAAGAGAAAAAGAGAAAGAGAAAGAGAAAGAGAAAGAGAAAGAGAAAGAGAAAGAGAAAGAGAAAGAGAAAGAGAAAGGGAAAGGGAAAGGGGAAAGAAGAAAAGGAGATGTGGGCAGAGAGAAAATTGACTGACTTACGCCAGCTCCACAAAAATCCCCCTCCCCTCCCAGCTGTAATTCACATAAACTTAGCTATGCAATTTGCAACAAAGATGTGATTCCTTGTTATTACTCCTAGGAAGTGAGATACAATCAAAGGAAAAGAATCCTGGTGAAAAGTTTGCTTCTGGTACTTTTCCTTTACATCAAGGAACATGAAATTTAAATGCCATCACATTTGGCAGCCATGCAATTTGAGGGAAAACACTTGTCAGGTAAGAGGTAGACATTTAGAGTGATATGGATTAGGCCAAAACCAGGAGGTTAATTTCTGTCTGTCAGTGGTAGAACAGCATTACTCTGAATTAACTTTCTTGTCTGACTTTCTGTCTTTGCTGTTAGGTGGTACACTGGGATTCTTCCTCTAGGGATAAAGGCTTATTTCCTTGAGTGTCAAAGCACATCAAAGATATTCTCATGGTGTTCTGGTTTTGAGCCAAGGTCTTGTGAAATTAATATAACTCCCTCCCCTGCACCCCTCCTTTCCTTGTCTCTCAATGTTTCTTCTAGTGGTACTCTCAAGTGGTTTGTTTCTGTCTTGTTCCATGCACAGGAACAAAAAAGTGGAATTGTGGGGTGGTTTTTGTTTTTTGGGTTTTTTTTTCCCTTTTTTTCCTTTCCCCCCCCCATTTTTTCTTTTTCCTGTTTTTGGCTTGTTTTGGGTTTTTGTTTGTTTTTTTGTCTGGTTGATTTTTTTGTGGTCTTTTTTTCCTTGCTTGCTGTATTTTCTTTGTTGCACTGCTGTTGCACTGTTGTACAGTGCTTTTGGTGCCTTAGCCTCTGCAAAGATGTGACCTCTCTTTAAAACTCTACCACCTTCAGCCTTTCATCTAAACACCTAGAGCATTCCCAGCAGTGCTTTTGATCTGGTGTCCCATATACTCTTGGTTCTGCAGCCAAGAAGAGACTGTTGAGACTTTATTTAGTTTTAGCAAAACATATTTTTAATGATATTCAGAGTAGAAAAAGTTAGAAATACTTCTTTATATCATTCAATATTCAGCCTGGATATTCAATATTCAATTGTTCAGCCTGGAGAAGACAAGGCTTTGGCAAGTTGTTATAAAGCCCTTCCAGTAGATAGAGGGGGCCTACAAGAAAGCTGGAGAGGGACTTTTTTCAAAGACACATAGCAATAGGATGAGGGTCAATGGATTTAAACTGAAAGAGATTTAGATTAGATATTAAGAAGAAATTCTTCACTGTGAGGTGGTGAGACATTGGAAGAGGTTGCCCAGAGAAGTTTTGGCTGCCCCCTCCCTGGGACTATGTAAGGCCAGGTTGGATGGGTCTTTGAGCAACCTGGTCTAGTGGAAGGTGTCCCTGCCCACACAGTGGGGCTTAAACTAGGTGATCATTAAAGGTCCCTTCCAACCCAAACCATTTGATGATTCATTAATTTTCACAGTAGCATTTTAACACCTGATCACAACCATCAGCTACTAGGCAGAATGGCAGGAATAAATACCTGCTCCAGTTATCCAAAGCCTCTGGTGTTAGCCCATGTTGCTGTTTATTTTGCTTGGAATCAACATAGAGAGGCTGTGAACTCAGAAAAGGCAAAGCCCTGAAGGGACATGCCTTCCAATGGCATAGCTAGAGCCACCAGGGAAGAAGACCAAAAATTTTATGATGAAGGGGCACTGGCTTCGAAAGTCAATTAGTTCTGCAATCTGAATTTGCTTTTCTGTTATTTGCCCTGAAAATGTGATGTTAAGATCTCATCCAGTTTTTCAGTGACTTACAAGGAAGTGTTATGGCAGATCTAAGGGGAGATACTATTTCATGTTTGCTGTGGATGACTCTTAAATTCAATTAATGATTTCTTAATTTTGATTTTTGCTTTGCCACAAAGAATCTCCTTACTGTCAGTAGGAGACTGTATTTGTTGATTCAAGGGGAAGCCTACGCTGGTTATAAAAGTTTTTTTACCTTAAGTTAGCTATTTAAATGAAATTGTCGACCATTAAAAGTATTCAGTAATACAACAAGAGAGAATGAGTTTTTCCTCTGTTACAGTAATAGCTATTACTGTTATGAATTTATAGGTCTGGAATACAATAAAAACCTAAATGTATTGTCTAAATTGTCATCCAAAGAACTATTAATACATTAAAATATGAATATTTTATGCAGGTCATTAACCTTGATAATTTACCTTAAAATAACTTCTAAATGTCTTGATTTTCATTAGTTTGTAGTGGAGATTGAATCATCTAGATGTTAAGCTATCTTGTGTGGCTGCTAGGTTGTTATTCAGCATGGGCAAGTCTGTGATGTTCTCACACAACATACCTTGTAGCTTGCCTATCCTGAGAGTGGACAAGTTTTTCAAATGTCTAAAATTTCTGCTGAAGAATTTTTTTTCTTTTTTTTTTTTTTTTTTTTTTTTTGGCATAGATTTGTATGTATTTAAATGCTACAATTTAACTGTGTTTGCTCATTTGCCTTAATTCCTGTCTTATGCTCTTCTGTTTTCTGATAGGACAACCCTTCTCGCAGGGTGTAGAAACTAGGTCAGTTTTATAACATGCACATTTATGTTTTAGGAGTTGAGAAATAGAGGACAGAGGGACTAGATTAATCAGATAATGGGTAAAAGAAAAATATGTTATTTTTCAAATTTGCAACGTTGTATAGATATGTACTGGCTCCTAGACATCCAGGGTGGATTGACTTTATTTCTATGGCTGTTGTGCTTGGGGGTTTTTTTTGTTTTTTAACATGTGGTTTAAAAGAATATGTTGTCAACCCTATTTTTCTAGTGAAGAGAATATGGAAAATTCGGAGCTATGAAGGAAGATTTAAACACATGGGGAGAGTAAGGTATCTGGATGGCAAGGACACGATCCCAGTGTAAAGTAAAGGATCTCCTGAATTAGAAGAAAGTAAGAGAAAGCCGGGATGCTTTCACTTTCAAAATGAGGGCTGATGGATGAAATAGCACAGGTAGTCTCTTGTCTGAGCCAAGACAGGCTGAGGAGAATGTTTTGTGACTCCTGCTCAATTAGCTTCACAAGAGAAAAACACATAATAAAAATATACAGTATATTTTTTTTAGAAGGGGCATTATTTTTAAATGCACAATAACATCGGGTGTAGATGCATCCTGATGATATGGAAAATCATTCTAACAATTGTCAAGCAAATATCTTCAGAAAGAAGCAGGTGTGGTTTTTTTTTTTTTACTCAAGGAATTCCTAACCCCGGGTTATTTATGCACCATTTCATGTCATCTCAAAGAGTAAAGTAAACCTATTTTTCTACAAAGATTTCACTCTCATAGCAGTAAAGAACAGAGTAAAAGTAATTTTTCAAGTATTTCCATTTCTTAGATGAGTTGATTTGTTCAAGACTGCACACATAGATTGTAATGAAACTGAAAAATACAATTAAAGTCTTTTGGATCCCAAAGCATTGATTGACTTCAAGGGTTGGACTTGATGATCTCAGAGGTCCTTTCCAACCCAGCTGATTCTATGATTCTATGACTTTACTATGTCTAACTTTTAGCCTTCAGGGACATTTTGTCCTGCAGCACTATATCATTGCCAAAGGGTTAAGGAAAGACTGTACTCAAAAAGCATGGTCCCCAGCACAAGCTCTGTAGGCTGCATTTCACAGTAGTCAAACTTGGTTCAATTTAAGAACCTATTTTTGCTTTTATAACCACATTATATAGGCTTTTCCACCATTTTGACTGTTCAGTGAAGGTATTGGAGTTCTTTTATTCTCCTGAGTGCCTTGAAACATACTGCTGCCATCACATTTAATTCATGTATATCCAAGTTAAGAATCATCATATGACCTAGACTTATTTATCATGTTCTTTAAAAAGATAGTTTGCTCAGTCTAATGTGGTTTGCAAACTGTTTCACCACTCAGCAGCCTTGAACTCTTAGCAAAGAAATTTATGACCCTGACAGTCATTTTAGCTGGATAAGAATTGTTACGGTAACAATGAAGACAGAGAAGAAAAGGATGTATGATTGCAAGGAAGGAGTGCAGCACATGAAGGTGGCTACACTGTAATTTAATGAAGAGGAAGAGCTACTGAAGCATAATAGTTCTAAAGTTGCTGCTGCTTGTTAAGTCTATTCCCTCTATGTTGTCTACAAGTGGCTTCAGAAATACTTCCCCAAGGCCTTTCTGAAGGATAAAATACAGGAGCAGCCAGGAAAATTAGAAGCTAAACATTCAGAGAGCTGCCTTAGTTCATTCTTGTTTTTCCCAGAAACATGGTAAAATGAAATTTTTGCATGTTTGTCTAATTTTTTATTTCAATGGAGAAATGATGACTTACATTAAGATTTGAACAGTGTGGGCTAGTTCAATAGTCTATAACAGCAAAGCTTCAACATGACTGACACTCTTATTGTACTTGAGAGTGGTGGGTAGGTGGCATCCTGAAACAGTTGCTCTTTGTGCTGCTAATATACTTTCTAATTGATATATAACTTCTTTCTCCTAAAATGAAGCATTTAATAAAACCCTGTTCAGTAGTAGCTATTATTTTAATGAACTCTTATTTCCTCCATATAGTGGCATCAAAATAGTATATTCCATCTTTATGGCTGTTCCTTCAAACATCTAGAATCTCTGAAAACCAGAAGAAAAAGAAACGTAAGAAGGGCTTTAAGTGGCAGCTTCAGCTTCATGTTTATAAGAGCTTTAGAAAGGAGAAATAAAAAGGAGTTTTATGTTTCTTAACAGCATTCCTAAAGCCCATAATATTCCCCATTAACATCTCTGTGATTACATTTTTCTTTGTTTAAACTTTCTTTCATTCATTTGTAGCACAGAACACTGATTTACAGTACAGAGTGTGGTAATACTGAAGCGACCAGCTTTCAGTATAGAAGCACAGTGAAAGGATGTCTGCATTATGTTAAACATCTGTTGCTGGCTAAGTCAAAGCCCTCTGTTTATTACATCATTTTGTCAATGAACTTTGTAAACTGGACTTACTTATGTTTGCTGGACATAAATTGTCATGCCTGTCATGAACAGAAACACGGATGCATATCAGTCATGCTTGCAGAGATACTTGCTCAATATTTTTTCTTTTTTTAACTTTTTCCAGTCTAAAGTGAGTGACAGTTCAAGTAAGTCTGCTTCCTCCTTTGTGTTTTAGAAAAAACACTTAATCCCACCATGAATGAAGGAGACACTCTGGTCTCCTGCTAGTTTATTTGAGACTAATGCTTTTTCTAAAAAATCTTTGATAACTAAGACATTTTGCTAAAAATTGACAGAAAACACTAGCCAGCAAAGTGACCATGGACAAATGATGATGCACAAGTGAAGCAAAAACTCATTTTAAGCCTTTTTTTCCCCCCCCCCCCAATCTACCTTGGCCTCCTTGCTCTTCAGTAAAGTGTCCTTTCACCAAACTTTTCACTCTCCCTGGGGAAATTATCTAATTTCTCTCTGTGAAGGCTTTTGTGTGAAAATATTTCTTCCATCCTTGTTCTTGTAAAGCAACTATTCTGTAAGGAGAATCAGAATAGTTTACTTCTCTGCATTTGTTCTGAGGGTTTTTTGAAATAAGTATTTTCCTTCTTGCCTGTCCATAAAAATTCCTACAACTTCTTTGTGTATGAGAAATATAGAATAATATTACTAATAATCTATAATTCTGCTACATTGCCATTGTGAAACTGCACGTTTTATAGACTGAAACTTGTCTGTTTTTCAGGGAAAATGGTCAAGCTAGTTCTATTGTAGCACTTTATTCATCCATATAGCCTCTATAGAAGGCTGTTTTTAAAAGGGGAGTTACTCAGTTACTGAAGTGAGTTACTGAGTTACCTCCAAAACTGAAACTAATGTCTGTATGTTGGTGAGACTGTGACTGGTTACATCAGCAGACTAGAGGAATGAGGGTGTCTGTAGCTTGTTCTGAACATTAGGTATCGTATAGACACCCTGTGTCATGTTTTAATGCTGGTCTGTTTATTAATCCCCCTTCCTTCCCTGATAAAGAAAGGAGAGAGAATAAGGGAGAGAGACTCATGGGTTGGAAACTAAACTACACAGCTTTAATGAGACATTAATGATAAAAAGAAAAAATTACTACATATATGCATATGTATATATATATGTGTGTGTGTGTGTATATATATATGTATATATAAATATACAGAAAATTGATACCATATTCCTCCCCTTTTTTTTCCCCAGTAACTCTCACATCACCCCCAAGGCTGCAGAGCAATGCAGGGAAAGTCCAGGCTGGAATCCTGGAGTCAGCAGCAGTCAGGAGCTGGAGGCAGGAACACACAGATTCAGGCTAGCATGGATCAGGACCACAGGCAGATGAACAGATGGAATCCTCCCAGGATGCTGGAGCAAACAGGGACAGGTGAAAGGTCAGAGTGTTTGACCCTCTATTTTTATACCAAGTATGATGTGTATGGGATGGATTACTCTGTCGATCAATTTTGGTCATTTATTTTGTCCACTCCTCCCTAAGGTAGGGTTGCAGGTGTGACCTCTTCTTTTCTCTTTCTGGAACATAAGATGTTCCTCAGAACTGAGCAGTGGCCTTGGTTCTGCATAACATTTGCTAGCAGTAACTATAAACATTGAGCGTTATCAGTCCTAGAAGCGGACACTGTCCGAGAAACTTGCTGTTAATTTCAGCAAGTACAGCTGCTTACAAAAGACTTAGCTGAAAGAAAAAGTACAAGATAGAAAATTAGCTCTATTCTGGCCCAAGCCAGGACACCCTGACAATGTATTTTGTGGAAACCCTAGTCACTTTTTATAATAGACCATGAGGAAGTGGCTTGATACATAAGGAAAAGAGAGAATTTTGAAGGATGGGAGAGGTGTCAACTTCCTCCTTATGTTTGCATTAGCTATTTTTACACTGTATGTATTACAAGACAAATTCATTTAAATGAAACAGGGTTGGAGAATTGGAAGTACAACCTCATAAATGAATCAGATTTAATATCAGATTTAATGAGTTCTGCAAGATCTACAGGGATTATGTTAATTCCTCTCAAGGTTCTTGTAAATTACCCTTCTTTTAATGTGAAGGCCTGTTAAAATGACTTAAATATTTTACATGCATGTGAGTTTCTCTTCTGTTTCCTTCATGGAATTTCTAAGAGCTCATTATTATGGTGTTATGAAAGCTTTTGCTCAAAGAAATACCTATTCCCTGACTAGAATTACTGCATGAATAAATTGTTGAATAAAGAGAAAATAGCCTAAACAATTCATAATTTTGCATGAAGAAGCACAGAAGAAAATATCAGCACAGAAGAAAATATCAGCAGTTCATCTGATAAATTTCAATGAAAATTAAATTTTCTTCTCATCTCAAATTCTGCTTTTAATATGTACAGAAGAAATCAATGAATGACTGCTCTTAGTTTGCATTCTCAAATTCTAATTTATTTTTTTCCCCTTCATATAAAAGTCATATAACGTTTAAATACACTGTATTATTCATAGTGCAAATTTGTTGCAGAAAATTTTCTTCATTCCAAGAGACAAAGCAAGGAAAGGGAAATACAAGTCGCAAGAAGCAGCAGAGAAGGCCTAAACTAGGAGATGGATTTAAGACATTTTACAGAGCAAATGTCTATGGGTGATTACTGAAGTAAAGGGCATCTGATACTGATTTGTGTGACTTACACAATCCCTCACTATGTAGTTAATTTTCTATCTGACATATTTTTGATGCTAAAAGGCCACTGTGACCGAGTAAGTTAAAAATTGCAAAGTTTGCCAAGAGTGACTTTTCAGATACATACCATCTTGAAGTTTCCTTTATTATAACTTCTCACCTTTCAAGTTGCTATGCATGAAGGGCTTTATTATTTAACTCTTTAAGAATTTCCTCTAATGCTATGATCAAGCAAAGCATTTACAAAGGCAAAATCCTGATGCCTATATAACAACTTAGCAAAAAAGGGAGTTTCTCACTGTGGACTTCATGTTGGACATTTCAACACACACAAATGTATATTCTCTAGGTTACCATTTTTAAATCTAGGTTACTCTTTTAAAAGACATCTGTGCTATATCCTACTGTGCATTTAAAATTCTGTTATGTTTCAGTACCACTTATTAAAAAATGCTGTATCAAAACTGCCATTGATCCTGAAGAGATTCTGGTTGTTAGCACCAGAATATGAAACAGTAAGGCATTTTACCCTTAAATCATTTTTTTACGAGAACCAAGCAATATCAGAAATTGAGAATTTGATACTTTAGGTAGACATTAAGAAGATTTATTTCTGTGTCTCTTCCCTGGTGTCTAGGTTCTTATAGAAGTTGAAATATGTATTTCTTGACAACACTTTAAGCATTTAAATCATAACCTGTATCTGTACTTGTCCTGACAGAAGTGTTATGAATGAATGAAAAACATGTGCGCTTTGCATGTTCTTAATAAATTCTAAGACTATAAACCAGTAAGTTTTCTTTAGGATCAATGAATTTTAAACCTTCTTTTTTTCCCCCATTGCTTTGCAAATAGGAGGAAAATTTTTTCATGTGGGTGATTTTAACATCAGACTGAATCAAATGCAGTATAAATGTATTATTTTTCCATTTGGTTCCTGAAAGTTCGTACTCTCTGAAGAATCTCTGCAATGTAGGAAACATTGCCTGAGGTACCACTTTCCAGTGTGCATTTTCTAGAACTTGAAAAATCTGTCATGGGATTTTTTCTTTGGTAGTAATTTCACCAGAAATGTACGATTTATCTGTATCTGTAGATGTCTGGGGAGTGCCTAAAAATGTCAAAAAATACATCTTTTGGGATCTAAAATAGAGGATGGACGCCTTCTTTGGCATCTTCACTTCTTAGTGATTCACTTTCAGGTGGGAATTTGATCTTCTGGAAGTCTTGTGCTTGCTGTAAAAACATGATGTTGACACCTGCAGATAATTTTTTATTGTTTTTTACAGTGCTGTGCAACAGGTTTTGGGAATCCCTCTGTTTGCTGTTCTTTTCTACCCAGGAACCAAGATGCTGCTTTTCCCAATTTACATATTCAACATTCAGAAACAGAGGGCATGATCAGAGTCTTAATGGATGGTTCCGTCTCGTGTCTCTTTTATTAGTCAGAGCATCCAGGATATGCCACTTCTGTTTAGTTCATGTGTTATAAAAATATGTAGCTGATCTGTCCTAGCTGGAGCTATCAAGCAGCAGATTCCTGCTGGAGAAATCAGAAGCTAAGTTCAGACTTTCCTCCTTGATCCTGCTCCCATTTACCCAGAACCTGTTCGTGCTCAGTTTAAGCAGCCTATTTTTTATGGCTGACATTGCACTCCTTTACTTTCTCATTTATACTTGGTATGGCATTTGTAATGACATAGTCAACTACACATACCACTTGAGCATGGACATACTGAGATAAAGCTAGATTATTCATTTTGGTTTATATGGGAGAATGCGAAGGTGGTTTTGCATCCATTTTATGCCACCTATTTTATTGTCATCTATTTTATGCTTCAGATCTTAATCATGTAGTTTTATTTACTTTTTCATGATTTGTTAACTATTTGCTATAATTTATTACATGACATCAGGTCTGTAGAGTTGAAGGTTGTACCTCACAAACTCAACAATCATATGTGGCTTTCTGTATTGAATAATGCCTTTGGTTCTGCATTAGACTGTCTATCTCCATGCCTTGGATTAAGATTACCTGATAATTATATGTATAAAGCAGTCGGTGAAGTTAATATGATGTCTATCCAGCAATGTATCAAACCTTGTCTAAGTAAAGCAGTTGTTTCTGCAGAGAGAATAGTCCATTTCATAAAATTTCTTCTCAGAAACAGTAGAAAACAGCGTTAAGCTTAATTATCAGACAAATACAAGTATCCTGTGGTGCTTATTTCTGCCCTTTTTCTTCCATATTCCATCAAATCTAGTTTAATTATTATATCTTAGCGTCCACTGTCATCTATCAAACCTTTATATTTGCATGGTTAGCCAACAGTTAAACTTATTTTTTAACTTCTTAGGTACAGAAAGCACTGATTGCTTTGCCCTCTGTTGCAAACATTCTGTCTATTTTATATCCTTTCTTATATTATACAACAAGTGAAAAAAATATCTCTGAAACCAACAATTTAATCACTATATCTGTCTGGTTTTTTTCAAGGTGGTGGTCTTCAAAACAGCCTTGTATAACAAGAAAAAAAAGACCTACTAAAGCGGTTAGGTTGTTATAGTCTGGCTTTAACTGCGACTGCTAATGCTACTTCTTTTTAGATTTCTCAAGGTTATGCCTGACTTAAGTTCAAGCTGTTTCTCTACACTGATTTTTCATTATGACTAGCTAATATTACACAAAAGAATTTATTTTCTGAGCACAGTAATTTTGTCCTTCCTTTGGGTTTGCAACAAAAAACGTCTGCCACCTAAGTTCCAGGATACATATAATACATTCATACTGATGCATAAATAGAAAGGAATACCAATTTATCCTTTAACGTGTTGAAAATACTTTCTTTCCAAACACCATCATTAATGTGATTGGAGCCACACAAAGAGGATGTTATATATGTATACAGTGTGTATTCACACATGTACCTTAGAGTTAATTGTATCTCAAGTGAATCATTACATAAAGTGCACAAAACTCAGTTGGAAAATTGGAATCATGCTTAAAGAAGCCAACTCAAGTCAGTTGTCTGCTTAACTTGTTTTTCTGCAAGAAATAAATTTTCTTATTTCCCATAGTTGTGGTAATACTAGTAAGCTCATATGAAAAGATGAATAATGTTAGAGAAAGAACACGTATTTTTCAAACAAAACTAGTCATACTCACAAGGGGTGTATATTTTTTCCTAGGAAGGAGTAAGAAATAAAATTAAAATATCTGCCCAAAATATGTCAGCCAAAATTTAGCATGTACTATTTTTAGAATATTCTGTACATAGCTGACATATAATCCATGATGTTATTTGAATGGTGAATTGAATACTGTATTGCTAAAATGATGCTACAGCAATTAGAGTGTGTAAAGACACTATTAATGGGACAAAAACTTTGGTGTTATTGACCCTTAATGGTCATATAATTTTAAAATCGTAGAAGATGTTAGGCATAAAACCAAGTTTAGCACTTTTCAAGTGCTAAAGAACTCTACAATTAAAGTGTTCATTTAAAAGAAATGAAAAAGGGAAATTCTATTTAACTTGTCTACATAATGCAACAATCCCCTATAATATTTTATTTTAAAACGTGTGGATATTCATTTGGGTAAGAATATTAATAATTACAGAATCACAAGAAAGCAGGGTTGAAAGAACATTAGAAGGCACTAATCCCACAGCCACCCTCTAAGTCAGGATCATTTATGTTTTTACCATTCCTGACAGAGCTCCAGAAAACATCTCTTAGTAAGTTCACTATTCTATTGTTTGACATGAAGTCATTAATTTTTTTTTTTTAAAAAACACCTGGACAATTCTGTTCCCCACTAAAACAGGTAGGCTTTTTCCTCATCTATGTATGTCTTAAGACCCATCTTTTCTTATCTTGCCTCTGAAAATGTCGTAAGAGATTTTATGAAGGCCACACACTCCCAGAGGGAGTGGACAGCTGCCTCTCTTCTCATGCACAAAAAAAGATTAAACACTGTTAGTTTTTTCCAAACTCTGCTAATGGTTCATTCTACTTCAATACCTTTCAGGTGAGTATGAATTATTTGCTTGATTAACATTTCTGAACTTTTGATTAATCAAAGCTATGCAGTCTGACATAGAGCTCTCCTGCTTGCTTGTTTAACTTGTTTTGCTTCCTTTCCGAGCATGAACTTCATTAGTCCCATCTGATTAACATTTATTTTTTTGAAGTACTTTCTAATTAACTTTGTTTTTGTTTTGTTTTTTTTATTATTATGGTTGTAGAGTTCTTCTACCATAGCTCTCAGTTTTGCCGGCTACCACTCATTATGCAGCTGTACTTTTTAGGGAAGGTATGTGGTGAGGGAAAATACTAATTTTTGCCTTTGATATTCTCCTAGATTTCTTTGTAGACCACTTGCCATACATTCTTCCTGTGAAAAAGATCACACAGAACAATTTCTCACTTGTTTTGATATATTTTGTTATTCCATTAGTACTTAATTAATTTCTATGCTCTTTACATTGCTTTTGCAGACATTATTGTATAAAACCTCCATGTTTTAGCATGTAAACCAAGTGTTGAATGAAAAAGAAAAAGGGAAGAGTTCCCCTCTGATGGTAATTCTGTTCATGCATACTGAAGGCAGTGATACTAGGGATCAAAACTGGGCATAGACTGATGTTGGTCCTTACTGGTACTGATGTTTCAATGTCTGTATATTATCTCCCACCAATCCTCACCCAAACAGAGATAAAAATAGCTAGTTTGTATATTTTCTGACTGAATCAGGATATTTAGTTCACTTTGCTTTATGGGACACGGCAACTCAGAATTACTGAAAGTTTTGAGTTTGTGATTTGGTATGGTATTCATATCCATGTGAAGGTCCTGTTTTCTGCATCACTGTCAGTTTGTGTACATGTCATATCTGCCATCTTATTTTCTTTTTTCACATATTTTTTATGCTCTTTCTGTGAATCTTTACTAAAGGTCTAGGGGATTCAACATAACTAGGACTACTTTGAGACTCAGGGTGATTTATAGTGTTCTCTGAAAGACGTATAATCTACTCGACATTGTTAAGGTTTGAAGAGAAGCGGATAACAATAAATTTCTTTCAAGAAATCATTATCACAGCTGTTGCCTTGCACTACCTTTCTAAAATAGGCCCTTTTAAAAATAAATGTGCTATCTCATAGCAGGTCACAGGAAAACTGAGCAGATGAAGCAGATTAAGCCCTCTATAGACAGAGAGGAGCAGTGTTGCCTTCATAGGCTCTGTTTCTCAAGAGAGATTTTAGAGATTTTAACCACCACATCTGTTGGAGAGACAACTCAGGAGGGCACCAGCAATCCAAGAGAATCCTGAAATGAATTGACAAAAATGCCTTTTTCCATGTGGTAGAGGAACCAGTGAGAAAAGTTGCTATGCTGGACCTTGTTCTCACCAACAAAGGCTGGTGGGGATGTGAAACTCCTGAATTCCTAGCTGCAGCAATTCTGAGATGTTGGGAATCAAGATCCTTAAGGAAGCTGGGTGCGCAGCAGTCTTACTACCCTGGACTTCAGGACAGCAGCCTTTGACACCTTCAGGAATCTTCTAGGTAGGGTACCATGAGATAAACCCCTGGGAGAGAGAAGCCCAAGGAAGATGGTTAATCTTCAAGGATCACTTCCTCCAAGCTCAGGAGCAATGTGTCTTAACACAGAGGAAGGCAGACAAGAATGCCAGGAGGCCTGCATGAATGATGAAGGAGTTTCTGGACACAGGTGGAAGCAAAATGAAAGTCTTCAAAAACAGAAGAAAAAAGACCCAGGGAACTACGCATCAGTCCATCTCACCTCTGAGCCTGGAAAGATCATGAAGCAGATCCTCCTGAATGCCCTGCTAAGGCATATACACAACAAGGATGTGATTTTTGGCATCTAACATGATTTCACTGAAGGCAAATTGTGCCTGGTAAATTGTGTCCATCTATGATGTGCCTAAAATGTCTATGGATATGAGAAGACCAACTGATGTTGTCTACTTGGACTAGTACAAAGCATCTGTTACTGTCTTGCATGACATCCTGTTCTCTGAAACAAGCAGACATGGACTGTATGAATGTACAACCTGCTGGACAGGAATTGGTTGGATGGTCTTACTCAAAGACTTGTGGTTAATGGCTTCATGTCAAAATGGACAGTGCCATTGGAACTCCAATGAGAAGCATTCCTTAGTGGTTGGTACTAGTACCAGTGATCTTTAATCTTAGTCAGTGGCATGATGTAATGTGGATACACTGAAAATAAAAAAAAAAAAAATCACTCTTGAATCAGCAAAAGCCCTGGCTCCCTGACTTAGTTTATTCTGTTAAAACTTGAATCAACAGAAGCCTCTCTCTGTGGTTTCTGTTTACGCTGTCTAAAATGTATCAAACTTATTCTCATCAGCAAAATGTCATCAACAGACTCCCCTTCCTTTGCCAGGACTAAAAAGATAAAATGCTAATGATATTGATAAGCAAGCTGCCAGAGAGCTAGTGCAAATTGGTAGCAAAGAGAATTCCAGGAGACCTGAATACAAGGGGGAGACCCATGCTTATCAATTTGCAACCTCTGGCAATAATTGATGAAAAGAAGGAACTTTTTACTATATAAAATTCAGATGGAAAAGGGGAAAATGAGAAGAAGTGAAGAGAAGCAAGAAGAAGTGAGGAGCAGCAGGCCAGACACCCAAGAGAAACCAAGAGGAAACAGCATGAAAGAGTGGCAGGTCCCCAATGAGTGAGGAGAAACAGAGACACCAGCAGCCAGCGAAGAGGGGATTTTATTTGGAAGGTGAAAAGATGTTAATCATTCTCTTTCTTTTCTTAATAGGCCTTTCCCTGCATGACTGATTTATTCAAAAAATGTGTTTTCCCTGTTTCTCTTCCACTATCTACTCCTTCCTAAAAATTCCTTTCAAACTGGTGTCGTTTTTTTCCTGAGATAAATCACTGTATTTCATTCAAAGCATAAATCTGGTTACTTTTAGAATTTGTAAGATGTATACATGCAGTGGCTAAATATTTTCTCACAAACAAAATATAAAATATTAATAGTCATGGACTGTGACACATGAACAACATGACTGACTGCACCCTCAGCAAGTTTGCTGATGACATCAAGCTGTGTGGTGTGCTAGACATGATGAAGGGAAGGGAGGCCATCCAGAGGGATTTTGATGGGCTTGAGAAGTGGGCCCATGCAAACTTCATGAAGTTCAACAAGGTCAAGTTCCAGGTCCTGTACCTGGTCAATCCAATTTCAAGCAGAAAGATAGGTTGGGCAGAAAATGGATCGAAAACAGTCATGACATTCAGGGTGCTGGTTGATGAGAATCTCAACATGATCTGGCAATGTGCAATTGCAGATCAGAAAGCCAAACATGTCCTTGGCTGCATCAGAAGAAATGTGAACATCAGATTGAGGGAGGTGAGTTCACAATTTAAGCCAAGGATGGAGCAGGAAAAAATTTTCTATCCTTTCTCACAAAATGTATTAGAAATTCTAGAAACTAGTCACTTGTGAGTAGTCTGATCTAATTTTATAGGAGTACTGAAGGCTTTGCTTTTGTGCAGAGGAGGTGTTTATAAAGTAGTGTTTCTGAATAGAAGAACAAATTTTGCTTTCATGAAGAATTCTCTGCTCCTTTTTAGAAATTAATTCTCATGATCCTCTAGCCAGTCCCCCATTGGTTGATCACACATTTTTCAGAATGTGTATCTTTCTTCCTTCTCAACTGACTAGAAAGTTTCTCACCTTGCACTTGTCTTAAAGACTCAGCGAGTCAAGTCCCAATAACATAACTTAGGGGACTGAAGTTCTTAGCTAATGAGGGACTAACTAGGCAGATAGCCTCCTGGACATCACAAATGCTTAAATTTTTTTCACAGCCTAATGCACAGTTTGACTGTTAGCAATCACTTAATTGTGTGTAGTAGTCTCCTAGTTAAACAGAAATGATATTTTCTCATCTTTAGGAGTCAGCTGAGATCAGTGAAACTTTTTTTCCCCTGAAGTTAAATGTAAGGTGTTTGTTGAATTTTTTTTTATTTTTTAGCCTGGTGAATAGAACCTATGGTGATTGATGCCATCATAAAACCTTAGAATATCACTGAGCATTGTTGTTATTACTCCATACTAAAAGCAATAGAAGATACTAAATCATATACTGAAAATGGGAGAGGTCAATATGAAACAATAATGGATACCAAAAAGCCATTTTGAGTTGAGGAAAAATTTTATTAAGGGAAAACAAACAATAATACATAATCTTTTTATGAAACTATTGTAAATTATGGAGAAATAATTCTGGTTTCATCTTTTTCAGACAGGAACATTCATCTTGATTATATGATACTATATGACTAAAGATACTCATCTAAAGTAGGCAGTATATTTGCTTTTGAAGGACAAAGGACTTTTAAAATACAGCATAATATTTATTTAATAGATTTAATATAGCTTTAATAAACCCATGCAGTACAGGCCAGTGTTTTAGATTGTTTTATTTATGTTTTGGTACACATATAAAGAAGGGCACTTTGCAGTCTTCACTTTTTTCTGATAAGATTTATATGAGTAGCAACTTGGTACCCATAGCTGAAAAGGTCAGATCTGTGCATGTGTTCAATCCTTTAATAGCACAAAAGGATGGGAAATGGCTGTCTTATCCCTGCTGAAGCTTTTCATAGTATATTGCTTTTTCTGCCCAGATCCTGGACCATATTCTTTTGATGCCTTTGTTGCAAAATAATATTCTGGGACACAGCAGCTGGGGATTCCTCTATGCAATATCATCCACAATGGGGAGAGAGTTAGGAGAGAACTGTTTTGTTATAATTTATACCATGTGCTTTTGGAAAAAGCCCTGTTCCTGCTGGGGTGTTGCAGAGGCTGTGGCTCCTGGGGGCTCCTGTGGCCTGAGAGCATTAGGGCAGACAGAGAGTAGGGTATCACAGGGCATCAGGGACCTCCCTGAGAGCAGGATCATAAGGCCTGCTGGTACTGTCCAAGCCCTGGGAGCTGCCACTTGTACCTGATCTTTTGCACAGGTTGCAAATTCTGACACTGATATCTGTCCAGCTGCTGACAGTGGGAAATGTCTGCATAAGCACACCTTGCTGGTGTTGTGGTTACTTATGCTAGAATGCATTGTGAAACTCTGCTTTCTAACTCAATTTGATAGATTACTTTTTGACATTCTTGAGGATTGTTCTTTATATTTTCTAAGGGCTGGGGGGCTGGGGATGAAGGGGATGGGACTAAGGATAAAGCCCTTTGGCTCTTTTCTAAGAGAGGGCTTTGCTTGTTTAAAGTTCCTTTGAATTCATTCTTCCCTTGTATCTCAGGAGTAAACTCCTTGGTACCCTCCTCCATTCATCCATCACATAGTTGTGCAGTGATGTGAAAAAGTTCTTGTAGGGCAAATTATCACATGAGAGTACCTGCAATATTTCTCAAATGTTGAAGATGTTCTGTGTTTGCCTTGCCACACAGGGCACTCTTAATTTCATTTCAGTGGCACATTCCTGTGTTGATTCATTTCATTTATAGCAGTTTCTTATAGGCTCACACTTGATGAGTGAGATACTCCTCTTGAAATCTAAGATATGACAGATCTGATGCACTGTTCCTAGCAGCATGGAAATCCCCAAGGGTTAAAATTTCATTGTCATGGTTCCCAAGGAGCTGTCTAAAATAAATCCAAGAATCTTCCTTTAGAGACAGCTTTTCAAGTCACATTGGAGAGTCAGTTGGATGGTAAGTTTTCTTTATCTGCCCCATAGTTAGTGCAAGTAGGTGCTTAGCTAAGGTTTGCAAATAGAACCTATTATCTTGTAAATCTACGTCTCAGTTTTATTTGAAAAGTTAAGCTTCATTCTACAGCTAGGTGTTTTAAACAACTTTTGTACTGTAATACTTCTCAGAAGTACTAAGTTAAATATATTCAGTGAAATGAAAAGCAATTAAAGAAATATATAAATAGTTTATAAAGAATCGTTTAGAGGTTTGGTATATTGAATTACTGTCTTGTTTAAGTACCTCTTGATGCAAATAACTACAAAACACATTCCTCCTGTAAGCACATGCTTCTGGTAAAAAACAAGAGTTATATTGATTTACTGCAATTTATTTTCTCCCCGGATTCTGGTCTTGACACTGTGAGAAGATTAATTGGAATTAATGGCATTTACACAGCTAATTGAAGTCACACTTCCTCCAGTCAAATCTGTTCCTTTAATCAGAGAAGTAACAGTCTTGCTCAGTTCCTGCAGTTTGCATGTGGATGTTCTTTGCTTGAATAAGTTTCTCCAGTTGTTAGTAGTTGAATACAGACACTACTAATGATACTTGGCAATTTCTTCAGCACTTTAAAAGAACAAATAATACATATATTAATTCCTACAAATAATGAAACAAAGTAAGAATTTTTGAAATCTGAAGCTAATTAAAGAGTGCTTTTTCTTGGTTTTGATCCATTCTTCTAGAAGGATTCTGGAGAGGAATATATATATATATATATATGACTATATCAGAGAGTGTATTTTCAGTTTTTCATCCACTAACACAAATAAATGTTGCAGTTAAGGAAACGAATCTGTATAATCTAGCGATTCAGTCTCTCTTTCTAAGTATCATGCAAAATAATATTTTAACAAACTAATATATAAAAAGGTCTTTCATAGAAGACAAAAGAGGATGCAAAGAAGAAAAAAATCAACATGCCATTAATCAGTATGTTTCTCCTTAAAATGTAGAAGAAATTACTTTTACTGAGAAAGAAAACTTTAAAAGAGTATTATTCCTAAGCCAATCCATACTGCTAAACTAATGCTATAGGTTCAGTAGATTCTCTGTGAGCATATATGCAGGGCATTGCTGAATACAGTGGCTGCCTGAGTTGGCATGGCAGCCTGACTACTCCATGGGCATGTGTTCTTTAAGGCAGTGGATTTATTTTAGCATTTATTTATATGGCAGTGGATTTTTTTTACTTTTTGTTAGGAGGTGACATGTGGCCGGCCTGGTCTGAGACTGGACAGAACCAATTTTCTTTTAGTATTTTTACTTTCTAGTTTAATCTCTTCTAAGTAGCTGCACATGATGAAATTTACAGCATGTTTTTCAGTCAGCATCTTCTTCTAGGACTGATTAATCTTGATGTTTATAGTTGCTGCTGGAGAATGGTACACAGAAAGACTCTTGCTTATAACTATTCCTACAGAATACAAGTATTCCATCCTACATGCATCATACTGGGCATAAATCTGAGGGATCGCTGAATCCAGCTCCCTTCATCCATGGCTGGGCATCCTGGGAGGACTCTGTCCATTCGTCTGCCTTTGATCCTGAACTAAGTGTTTCTGAATCTGTGTGTTCCTGCATACAGCTCCAGTCTGACACTGACTCCAGGACTTTTCCAAGGATGCTTTGCAGTGGTGATGTGGGTGCTGCTGGGGGAAAAGCATAGTAGTGTTTTTGTATATAAGTATATGTATTTATATATAGTATTTATATATATTTCATTATTTTCTTTTTCATTATTACATTTTCATCAAAGCAATTTTAGTTTACTTTTCAACCTGTAACTGTGTCTTATTGTCTTCCCCTTTTCTGGCAAGGGAGAGGGGTTAATAGAGAGCTAGGCCCAAAGACTCCATGTCCAGGAAAAGTTAGGCACCTGGTACTAAATGCATCAGTGTAAATGAAACTGCAGTCTTGAAAAGCCTGTGAGAAGTTTCTAAACAAGGCTATTCTATAGCAGGGAAGAGGTCTTGAAGATTAGAGGTTTTAGTTTACAGAGGAAAATGTAACCTGTGAGAAGTACAAAGAAGTATTCAGAGAAGGAAGAGATCAGGTTAGGAAAGCAAAAGCACAGAGAGAATTGGATCTGGCAAGGAAGGTTAAGGACAACAGGAAAAATTTATATGGGTATGTCGAAGATAAGAGGAAGACTAAGGAAAATGTGGGTCCTCTTTAGAAGAAAACAGGAGAGTGTGTCACCCAAGATGTAGAGAAGGCCAAGGTACTCAATGACTACTTTGACTGTCTTCACTAGAAAGGCCTGTGGTCACACACTCCATGTTTCAGAGGCCAAAGGCAGGGACTGGGAAAGGGAAGATCCTCCCAGTGTAGATGAAGAGCAGGTTCAAGATCACCTAAAGAACCTGAAAGCGCACAAGTCCATGGGACCAGATGGGATTCACCCATGACTACTGAAAAAAGTGGCAGATGAAGTTGCAAAGCCACTGTCCATTATATTTGAAAAGTCATGGCAGTCTGGCTAGGTTCCTGCTGACTGGAAAAAGGGGAAATATAGCCCCCATTTTCAAAAATGGAAAAGAAGAATACCCAGAGAACTACAGACTAGTCAGTTTCACCTCTGTACCTGGCAAGATCATGGAGCAGATCCTCCCAAAGGCTCTGCTAAGGTAAGCAGATAAAAAAGGGATGATTGGTGACAGCCAACACAGCTTCACTATGGGCAAGTCCTTCCTGACTAATTAGGTGGCCTTTTATGATAGGGTCACAGCCTCGGTGGACAAAGGCAGAGCAAGAGATGACATCACTACCTGGACCTGTGCAAAGCATTTGATACTGTCCCACACAACATTCTGATCTCTAAACTGGAACAACATGTATTTGATGTATGGACCATCCACTGGATAAGGAACTTGCTGGATAGTTGCACCCAAAGAGTTGTGATCAGTGGCTCAGTGTCCATATGGAGATGTGTGATGAGTGGTGTTCCTCAAGGGTAAGTACTCGGACCAGTGCTGTTTCACATTTTTGTCGGCCACGTGGACAGTGGAATCAAATGCACCCTCAGACAGTTTTCTGATGCCACCAAACAATGTGGTGGAGTCAACACACTGGAGGGAAAGGATGCCATTCAGAGGGATCTTGACAGACTCGAGAAGTGGACTCGTGCAAACTGCATGGAGTTCAACAAGGCCAAGTGCAAGGTTCTCCACCTGGGTCAGGGCAATCCCATGCACAAATGCAGGTTGGGAGGAGAAAGGATTGTGGACAGCCATGAGGAGAATTTGGGGGTTGTGATGGACCAGAAGACATGAGCCGTCAGTGTGTGCTTGCAGGTCAAAAAGACTGTGTCCTGGGCTGCATCAAAAGAAGCAAAGACAGCTGGTAGGTTGAGATGATTCTCCTCCTCTGCTCCACTCTTGTGAGACTGCACCTGGAGTATTGTGTCCAGTTCTGGAGTCCCCAGCATAAGAAGGACATGGAGCTCCTGGAACATGTCCAGAGGAGAGCCACTAAAATGATCAGAGGGCTGGAGCACCTTCCCTATGAATACAGGCTAAAGACATTGGGGTTGTTCAGCCTGGAGAAAAGGAGGCTCTGAGGTGACCTTAGAGTAACCTTTCAATATCTGAAGGCAGGCCTGTAAGAAAGCTGGGGTAGGGCTTTTGCATGGATGAGAGAACAAGGGGAAATGGTTTCAAACTTGAACAGGAGAGATTTAGGCTAGACATTAAGAAAAAGTTCTTTCCTGTGGGAGTGGTGAGACACAGGAACAGGCTGTACAAGGAAGTTGTGGTTATCCTGTCCCTGGAAGTGTTCAAGGCCAGGTTGGATGGGGTTTTGAGTAACAGGTCTAATAGAAGGTGTCCCTGCCCATGCAGGGAGATTGGAACTTGATGATCTTTAAGGTCACTTCTAAACCTAGCCATTCTATGATTCTGTGCTTCTGGTCTAAGCTCTGCAGGGAGATTGGAACTTGATGATCTTTAAGGTCACTTCTAAACCTAGCCATTCTATGATTCTGTGCTTCTGGTCTAAGCTCTGCTTCCAATAATTACCTGTGCAATGTCTGAGTTAGTTCATCCTCAAGCTGAATTGCAAATACATTTTATTGTGCTGTTCCTGCCCAAAACTTTAAGCTAGCACTTTGTAGTGCATTTTGTTTAGAGTGTTCAGGGAATGACCACATTCATAAAGGATTCTCTTTATTACAAAACTCTTTATTCTTGTTCCACTTGTTTGGATAGCTTCATGCTAGAGTGTTTCCAAAGGTATAATTTAAAAATCCAGTTCTGAGCCTTGTGAAAAACTTTGATTAGAGAGATAGTTTGGCAAACAAATATGCTTTGAGATGAACTACTTACTGAAAGCTTCATGACAACAGTTTTGTAGTTGTGCACCAAGAAAATATTTCTCATTCTTCATTTCACTGCTTAAAACCTTCTGAACTGCTACTGCTGAAATAGCAAATATTTTTCAGATGCCATCGTCTTAACTCAAAAAATCCCCAAACATTTTTATTCAGTCCTTTGAAAATGTCAGCTTTGAGTTATCTGAATTTGTAGTGAGAAGTTTCTCAACCAAAACCCTATTTCACCTGTATTTTAGTTTGGTTTAGCCCCAGCAGGCAACAGAGAACCACAGAGCTTCTTGTTAACTCCACAGTGATTAGGTGGAGAGAACTGGAAGACTAAAAATGAGAAAAGTTGTGGTTTTCATTAAAATCTGTTTAATAATTGAAATTAAAAAAAAAAAAAAAATTATAACAGAATCGATAAGTTGCAATTAAAAGGAAAATAACAAATATAGAGAAATAAACCCCAAGGAAGACAAGAGGTGCAAATCAAAAATTGCTCACCACCAACCAAACTCTGCCCAGCCGTTCCCCAAGAAGCAGCCCCTCCTGCCAACCTCTCCACTTGTTTTGTTGCTGAGCATGATGTGATATTGTCTGGAATATCCTTTTGATCAGTTTGAGTTGGGTGTCCTAACCGTGTCCTCTCTGAAATTTTTGTTTACTCTTTGCTGGTGAAGAGAGATGAGAAACAGAAAAGGACTTGACCCTGTGTAAGCATTGCTCAGCAATAACAAAACATCCCTTACTATCAGTGTTGTTTCCAATGTTATTTCACAAATCCAAAACACAGACCCTTGCCAGTTAACTCTAAAGAAAATTTTGTATATCCCATTCAAAACCAGTACACTAATAAAGGAAAAAAGAATCTACAATGGTACCTGAGCCTATATCTGACACTGAATGTGCATCAGCATTATTTAATTAAATTGTCTTCCTCCCTTCCATGCCATAGCTGCTTTCCTCAAAATAAGGAATATCACTGCTTCTATATATCTACACAGTGACATTTAGGTTAAGCAGAGTTTCGATGTCTTCCACCGTGGACGTGGAAAAATGAAGAGCTGATACTTATACCATTTTTTATGATCCTCTGCAGCAACAATATATTAAATAATGCACACTGCCCTGTAACCCCTAAAAAGCACAGAAGTACAAGAAAGGTAGAACATGAACTGCAGAACACAACTTGGCAAGAGGAGGAAAACATGTTTCCAAATTTTAAAAGTTTTATATAATTTTTTCATTAAAAATAAACCTAACACATGCTGCAGAGATATGAGTACAAAGAGGTATTCAGTAAGAAGAGTTTGGATGGTACCAGCAGAGCCATAGCCAAAAGTCCTGGGTTCAGTGGGTTCAGTGATCTGTGTTACAAGTGCATTGTGAAGATCCTTGTATAATATAGCTCATGGCTGCATCTACACCACATATGCACTGAAAATGTTGTTGTTTTTCCCCAGCACTTCATTCCCTTCTGCGAGCAATAACTTACGCTTGGCTTTTCTTTTCTGTTTCAATTTTTTTCTTAGGCCTATTAGGTGTGCTTGGTTTCCTGGTTCTCCAGGCAAACAGATGGTCCTGGCCATTCTCTGTTTGATGTTGCCAGAGAATATATGCTACCTAAATAATTACATTGCTATAAGTATGTGTCTTTAAGTAGCATATAGCATCTATAAACCAAATTTAATGTACATACAGAGAATATATACATCTATTTATCTATGCAAATATACATGTGTATCTGTGCAGAGGTATGTATCTGTACATAAAGTATATATATACATTTATTTCTCTCCATAACTTTATATTTATATTTATATTTATATTTATATTTATATTTATATTTATATTTATATTTATATTTATATTTATATTTATATTTATATTGTTTATATTTATATTTATATATGCAGTGTCCACCTATGTGTGTGATTCAGATAAGAAGATAAACTATTGGGAGTTTCCTTACAATTTATCTGGAAGTATGTCTGCACCACTGTTATTCAGGCACCTACGTGTGCACACAATACGGAGTCTCTTCACTGTTACGTTGCACTGCATTTGCACAGGTGCACTCCACAAGTTTTTTAACTATACAGCACTGAGACAACACCTGCAGAAGCCCTCACTCCACCCTTTCACACTATCCTGTTTAGGCTGCTTTTGTCACTGTGAATTAGGTTTTTGCAGTTATGATGCAAGTAGAAGATGAACACAGGAATATGAAATGCAGTTTATAGCTGCATGGTTAGTCCACTGAGCCATAAGATAAATAATTATCTATGGGAGAGAATTTTCCTTAGTTTCATGTGTACACAACACTTCAAGTATACATAGGGTTCTACTGCATTTTGTGCACTCACGCAACTGTTTTCTAGAATCTAGAATGTATTGGTAATCTACAGTGTAAGAAATAGAGAAAAATTATTAAAGATTTTTAGATATTTGAAAGATTTTTAAAAACTACTCTTAAAATAAAAATCATGACTGAAAAAAACCCAAACAACCAAAACCAACCCAAAATGAAACAGGAAGAAGACTTATCTCATGGCAGTTCCTTACTATCTTGGCAGCAGCATGCTACTTTATATCTAGGTAACTGAATTGTCATGTCATGTTTTGCCAATCTTATTACTCAAAGTTAGAAGAAAGAAGTTGCAAAAGGATTGATGTCCAGTCCAGGCCATCAAACACAATTCATAGATTCTGTAATTTCTCACAGAGGTCTCCTCTTCCAGCACTGGCAGATGTAACTCTTTTGCTTTACCTTGCAGCACCTACTATCTCTGCTCATCTTGCAGGCAGCATATACAGAATAAATAAGGCTTGTGGTGTGTAGATGAGAAAGCCGCTTTGTTTATAGTCTGTGTGCACAGTGATGCGCAAGAGAGAGGGTAGATTTATAGATTTGTGTGAGGACAGCAGGTTACTATTAGTCATTTTATCCCTTAGCTATGATTGAATATGGTAAGACATGCACAAAGCATGTTATTTTTTTGTATTTGTCCATATTTTGTGTATGCATTTCCCAGACCAATATCCATGATTTAGTAGTCAAAAATCTAGGGGGGGAAAAAAAAAAAAAAAGCACTTTAGAGCAAAACTAAATTGTAAGCCATAAATCTTAAGTAAGCTTTTGATCCAGGGATTAATTTCATGCCAACACTTTTGTTGTGTACCCCCTCAATACAGTTAAATTCTAGTTAAATCAGCTTTCCAGGATTGAGGCAGAACTGTTGCATGCTGACCAATATCAACTATGTGGCATTTTACCCATTTGAAAGGAAACTGCTTATAGAACTGAGATAGAAGCAGTAATTTCAGAGAAACCACTATGTGCTGCATAATAGTTTAGTGGAATTGCACGCAGGAGTTAAAACCCCAAGTTTCCAGTTTATTTAAGACCTCCTATGACTCCTACTCCAAGCCTCTGACTGAAAGTCTGTTTTCTTTCCTTGTGTTGACGAAGAAGAAAGGAAATGAAAAAATACAGCTAATCCACCCTGTGTGCAGCTGTAGTGAAAACAACAGCACATATCCATGGGAACCTTTTGGAAGCTCCTTGCAATCAAAAATGAAAAAAATCTCTGTGATATGGGATGGAGGTGGGAAAAAAAACCTGCTACAAAATGCTCATTCTCTTTCTGCAGCTAGTGCCTGTTTTCCCCTATGATTGTTCTGCTAGTTGTTTCTTTCTTATTAGGAAGCAGAAAGAATAAAACAGGAATACCTGGAGAAAAATACCACTGAAAAAAAAAAGATCAAATTCCAAATAATGTCTCATATTTGAATTCTTCCCCGAAGAAGAATGTCATTTGCTATTAATAAATTTAATATGCAATGCCAATAGCATTTGATAGGCACATGGTATTATTATCTGTTCACTTTTTCTGTACATGCAAACCTAATAATAATAAAAAGCAACTTCTATAAATTAAATCTTTAAAGCCTGTTTACAATTTAAGGCTGGGCCAGATATTGATCAAATGACAGATGCTCACTATTAACCCCTTTCCCAGAATGGGAAAGAAGAGAGAATAAGGGAGAGAAAACATGCAGTTGTACTGGAACACTAATGATGAAAAAGAGAATAACGAAGGAAATACAAATATGGGAGCTGCATTTGGGAATGCAAAGATTCAGGTATGCTTAGGTCAGGATCAAAGGCAGAGGAACAGACAGAGTCCTTTCAGGATGCCAGCTATGGATGAAGACTGCTTCACCCTCATGATCTCTCAGCTTTAATATGAGTATGATGTGCATCGGATGAAATTTGGGTCGTTTTTCCTGTTATCTCCTCCCTGAAGGAGGGGTTATGCCTGTGTCTCCTTTTCCAGCCTTTACGTAAGAAGTTTAGCAGAACCAAGAAAAGACTTGGTTTCTGTAGGAAAAATCATAAGTGAGACCTTTTTCTGCATAAGACTAATGCGAGTACCTCTGGAATAATATGATCATCAAGAGTTCTCAGTCCTAGAAGGAGACACTGCCTGAAAAAACACCCTGTTAATTTCAGAATGTGCCATGATTTAGAAGAAAATTAACTGAAAAGTCAAATTACAAAAAAGGAAATTGATTCTGTCCTGGCTCAAGCCAGGTCAAGTCTTTACCTTCTAAAAGAATTGCCTCCTATCTATTACAGATTTTACAAAGCTAATTATATATTATTTAGCAAGCAGTGCCTTGGAGCAGACCATAACGTCAAGAGCTTTGGTATCACTGAACATAAATGATATTTTGGTAGAGGCACTTAGGAGAGCTAAATATATTCTGATAGCTAAAATATAAAAGCCCCTCAAGTGATGTTAGGAATAAAAGGATATATGACAATTGTTTTTGAAAGGAGAGAGGAAACTTTTCCAGCTTGGAAGCATTCCAGTAGATGTTTTTCGATTCGGTAGAGAAAATGAAATGTTTGCTCTGGTAAATCAATGGCAGTACAGCCAGCACTTTGTTTTGTGCCTTGGGAGACTGAGTTATTTGAGTCTCTGGAGACAGTAGCGCTCCAGATGGAGAAACACGTTCAGATGATAAGCAGCTTAGCCATTAGAGAGAACAGCATTGCTGTCATATTTCTAAGGCACTTTCTGTTTTGTAAATCTCAAAGATATTGGGCGATGACAGATTCCTAGCTGGACTCAATATTAAGAGTAATAGATACCACAGTTACAAGAATGTGTGTCTGATGAACAAACACATAACAAACACAAGTAGACAATACAGATGCAGGCACTGAACAACAGATGAATAAATAAAAAAAAACCTGGGACACCTGGCTGGGTTTGCAGGTGTGAACTCTGTCCTGTAAATCTTGCTGCTCCATGTACTGTCACTGTACCACACTTGTCCTGGTTTGTGACAGGGTAAAGGTGATTTTCTGGTTTGTACTTTTGCTTTCAGCTAAGTCTCTTGTAAGTAGTTGCACTTGCTGAAATTAACAGCAAGTTTCTCAGTGTCTGCTTCTAGGACTGATAACACTCAATGTTTATAGTTACTGCTAGAGACTGGTGTGCAGAGCCAAGGACACTGCTCAGCTCTGAGGAACATTTTACCTTCCAGAAGGAGTAAAGAGGTCCCACCTGAAACCCTCCTTTGGGGAGGACCAGACAAGATAGATGCCAGAATTGACCAAACAGAGTATTCCATCCCATATACATCATACTCGGTATAAATTTGAGGGATCACAAGGGTCAAACACTTTTTGTCTCCTGCCCTTCCTGCCCTTCCTGCTGTTCTTGCTTCCCTTCCTCGCCTGGTCCCGGTTTTTGCTTCAGCATCCTGGAAGGATTCCATCCATTCATCTCCCTGTGGTCCTGATCCGTGCCAGCCTGAGTCTGTGTGTTCCTGCCTCCAGCTCCTGACTGCTGCCGACTCCAAGAGTCCAGCCTGGACTTTCCCAGGGCTGCCCTGCAGCCTTTCTGGTGACGTGAGAGTTATTGGGGGAAAGGGGAGAGGAACATGGTATTAGTTTTCCTATGTATTTGTATATTTGTATATATTTAGTATTTTTTCCTATTTATCATTACTGTTTCATTAAAGATGTATAGTTTAGTTTCCAACCCATAAGCCTCTCTCCCTTATTCTCTCTCCTTCCTTTATCACGGAGGAGACGGGGATTAATAGAGAGCAGGTGTTATTCAGTTTAATTGCCAGGCCAGTGTTAAACTGTGACACACACCTCCTTCCACTTTTTCTCTATTGCAAAGAAGGAGGTGTCTTTTTATCCTTTGAAAGGATTTCCTCACTGCAGCTGAGCACATCTTGGCAGCCATGGCAGCAAGCCACCCTCTAAGGATGGAAGTTCCTGCTGCACCTTCATGGGCAGAAACCAGCATTTCCAGAGCTGACGGTCCTCTGCTGGAACTTGTGTAATGGGAATGGGTCTGGCAGAAAATGTGTCTGAAAGTCCTCTTCATATCAGTGAGGCCTAGGCACATGTGTGAAGACTCCCTTAGTTTATATTAGCTTCCTGACCTCTCCAAGGTTTGTGGCAACCTGATCCCTGAAGCACAAAATAAATGCTACAGTGCAATAATCTCATTACTGCATGGAAAAAAACATTTAATTTGCTACAAAGTCGGATTTTAGTCCAGTTGGAAAAGCTTCATCTTCATGTAAAACTGTACAACCAAACACTTTTACTATCTTCCTTGCAGACACATTAGAAATGTTAACCTGACATCCTTTTGGCTTGAGCCTTGTTCAGTTTTGGACTCATGATTTCTTGTGAAATCCTTCACCAAAAGAATTTGTATAGCCCCCTTCTTAGAATTTTAATAAAAATAAAATTTGCATCACTTTGGAGCATAAAGAACGTAGGAAAAAAAACAAACAGCAGACAGGTAAATTGCCAGCTTTATATTTCTTAAGTGTACGACACTGTGACTAACTTTTTTTTACAACAATTGCACTGCCTACCTCCAAAGACTTTCTTTTCAATAGTTATCATGAACATGCTCACAATCCTGTGCTGCTTCCTCTAATGGTCTCCTCTCCATCCTTTTTTTTTCAGCACTAAGAAATTCAAATATTTATTTTAAGAACTTTATGTTACTATGTTAAGAAGTTAGTTTCAGTCAATGGAGTCAGATAAAATAACTCTTGTTTTAACCACTAAGTTTTAAAATTAAAATCTAAATAGGAAAATAAGACATCAAAATTAAAAAAAAAAAAAACAATTCTCAACAAAAGCAGACTCTAGGCTACTCTCACACTACATAGGCAATGACTACAGGAAAAACACAGAGCTCTATTAAAGTGCTTTTTATCACTCCATCATCAAAAAGAAAATTTAAGCAAAAAAACTTGAACTTCCAATCTAAACATACTCATAAACATTTACCTTTATTGCAGCTAAATAGACAATAGACTTTTTTTACCTCCTAACATATTTTCTATCTTATATCATTGATAGAAGACCAGATTAAAAGAACTAAACAATATTTTTAATAAATAAATTAAGCAGGAAGAAGAGCAGTATCAATAACAGTACTTTATGTCATGACAGTGCAAGCCATTGCACTTGAGTTGGCTTATTTATTAAAACACTTGAAGAAATGACTAATGCAGCAGAAAAAAATTACAACATAAAAATCATGTTTCTCTATGGTTTTCGGTAATGAGATAAAAACATTAGCTTAATGTACCTCAGATCTAACTAATGCCTGTCAGAATTTGCAGCATTTTCAGAACAGACTTACATTTGTTCACTTGTTGGGACACAGTGGGGGAATGTTTATAAAGCTGTCTATATGACAGGTTTTAACCTGAAATTTACAGATCAAGGTTTATCTTTGATGGGTTTTAAGGTTCTATACCTAGTAATCCCAAACATGAATATAGGCTGGGCAGAACATGGTCTTAGAACAATCCTGAGGAGAAGGACTTGGAGGTATTGTTGATCAAGGACTCAACTTGGGCCAGCAGCCTGCACTTGCAACCCAGAAAGCCAACTGTATCCTGCATTTCCTCACAAGATATGTGTCCAGCATGTTGAAGGAGGTGATTCTGCTTCTTTACTCTGCTCTCAGGAGACCCCACCTGGAGTATTGTGTTCAGTTCTGGAGTCCTCAGCAGAGGAAAAGAAATGGACATGTTGAAGCGAGGCCAGAGAAGGAACACAAAGACAACTAGAGAGATGGAACACCTCTCCTATGAGGACTGTCTGAGGACAGACTGAGGACATTCCAAAGATGAGAGGAGAGGAGAAGAGAGGAGAGGAGAGGAGAGGAGAGGAGAGGAGAGGAGAGGAGAGGAGAGGAGAGGAGAGGAGAGGAGAGGAGAGGAGAGGAGAGGAGGCAAGGTTCTGGCGATACCTTATAGCAGCCTTTCAGTAGCCTATGGGTCACACAGAAAATCTGTGAGTGATAGTAGGAAATGTAATAGTAGCAGGTATGTAATAGTAGGAAAAGGGGTAATGGCTTTAATCTGGAAGAGGGTAGATTTAGGTCAGACATTAGGGAGGTGGTGTGAGGGGGGTGAAACACTGGAACAAGCAGCCTGGGAAAAGTGTGAATGCCACCCACTTAGAAGTGTTGAAGGCCACGTTGGATGGGATTTTGAGCAACCTGGTCTGGTGGGAGTTGTTCCTGCCCTGGGCAAGTCGGAACTAGATGATCTTTACATCCTTTCTAGTCCAACCCATTCTATGATTCTGTGATTTGTATACAGTCCGTCAAAGAAATGTATTCATTGAAGAGTTCTGCACATAATTTAATTGATAAGTTTAGCCAAATTTTCTTACCCTGAGACAGAATGACATAGTGTAAATGCCATGATATTTCCTTACGCTACTTCTTCTGTATTCCTCTCCTATCTTCTACAAAAAAAATTTTTTACACATACTATTTAAATCAATGTTGCAAGGGTGTGTGTATGCCTATTTGCTTTTTAAGTTGTATGCTATGTGTGTTTTCTACAACACAACTTGGCACTATCAGATAGGATTTTTTACAAAAAAACTTCAAGATAACTTTTACTAGACTCTACAGCCATATTATCAATTTATTTGTCCTTAAATATATCAGTGAAAATAAACATTTATTGAAGATTCAAACATTCTATGCTTCAAAACATATTTGTATAATTTAATACAGATACAGAAAGTTTTTTTTTTTTTTAAATGATATGTGGTTG
Source organism: Phaethornis superciliosus (assembly GCA_023637945.1). Taxonomy (NCBI): domain Eukaryota; kingdom Metazoa; phylum Chordata; class Aves; order Apodiformes; family Trochilidae; genus Phaethornis; species Phaethornis superciliosus. Next base: position 13,137,067 of record JAJQWJ010000004.1, on the reverse strand, counting down.
GACGGCCTGGAAGTATTCCTTCTACATTAAATCAAATGATTTGCATTTTTTTTATAATCACTATATGAGTCTTCCAGATAATGAACATTTCAGAGTATTTTGCAGAAAATGTCACTTATGAAGAGTTTCTTTTCAGTGCTGAATAGTTCTAAGGCAAGGAAGAAAAGATGTGAATACGTTATGGTATTTATAAAGCAGCTGAGCTCTGAAAGCCTTGAACCAGTTGCATTTATGGTGTTTTGGAAAAAGTAGATAAAAGCAAAGAAACTTTCATACACTTTTTTTTTTTTAATTTAATCTTAGCTCTTACTACATTGTTCAAATGATAATATACAATGATCAACCAAAGAACATATTCAGGAAGAGTAACTGAAAAAATTCTTTTGTGCATTCCCATGGTAAATAACACCCACACTTTCCGTCACTCCACAATGTTTCAAAAAATGTATTGTGTCCAACTCTTAGCTCACCTCCAGATTTTGAAAACTCAGTCAGTCCATCCTCCATGCTAATTATCTTCTCTACCATTTACAGAGTTCTGTATTACAGGACTGCTTGCAAGATATTCTTGATATCAATCTCCTTCTCTCTTTTCATTCTACCTTTATGTTTTAAATTAAATCACACCTTCTTTCAGTTTCATCATTTTTTGTGATGGCCAGAGTGTCCAATTCAGCTTGAAGTAAAAGTCATAAAACCTTTTCCTTCTGGAAGAGGTTCTTTCAGGGCCAGCAAATTTGCCTGCTGCCCCCTTTCAACTTTTTAAGCTTTAAAATAGTTATACAGTTACAGAAGTTGTGTTATGCTGCCTTTATTAAAGAACATAATAATAGAACTCACTATTTTACATTGCAAATGCTAATAATTTTAAGAGTGTAACAGAGCAGTATCAACAAATAAAATGTTTAGAGAACACCAAAAAGACAATGAAGTTAGATGACACCTTTTAAGTATAGCAATAGATACCATGTTACTATAGGTTTGGTTTTGTTATCCGAAACATGATTACTAAATACCTGTACAAAATTACTACATTTTAAGTAGTCATGAAAAAGAATGACACAAATCAACTCTTGAAAAAAGAATGAAATGTGAAAATAGGTTTTGATATAAAGAGAATAATGATTCCACTAATTGCAGGACAAGAGCATGAGTCTCCAAAGCATCTGACATTACCACATAAATTACAGTCAGAAATGTTCTCAAGAAGGGCTCCCTGAACTAGCAAGGTGCTGAGCTGATTTATTTTGAAATTATGCTGCTCAGCTATTGAGATGCATAATGGTAATTTGGAGACAGGAAGTTGGAGGAGTGAGGGGGAGGGGAAGGAAGGAAAAAAAAAAAGAAGTGGAAAGAAATTGAGGGAAAATAATGATGCTAGAGATCTTTCTTCAATTTGAAAATCATAGAAATACTTTGATTTTGAAAATAGTTTCTCCAAAATTATTACAATAGATCCTTGCATGACCAGCTTTTCATTAAAAGATTAAATGCCTCCACTCCAGCAGAATAATTGTGTGCTAAATGTGAAAAAGAGTTTTCCTGTTATGCCTCTACATAATATAGTACTCATTGGTTAAGATGAGAAGCTTCATAAGCTGGAAGAAATACATTCTTCTGAAAGTCATGTTTTCACACATATGAAAATATTTTTGGAAATAGTTACGGAAAACGAGCTTACAAAGATTTGCTCTGTTTAATAAAGTTGGTGAAAATATCTATTTAATGCATACATTTTTCCTTGCATTTAAATTTTTGTCCTCAGCAATTGCATTACTATCAAAGGTACTAGAAGAAATAGAACATTTTTTTTTCTTTAAATAACCATTCCACATTCTTGTTCAGGTCAAGGATATTTTTATAAAGATCATGCTCAGTGTCCAGTAGTATGAAGAATATCTGTTCAAAATCATGAAGGTAATCAATGAAAAGGAAAACACTACAGCTTTATAAACACAGATCTACCATCAGTTCATCTAGCAACTGTATTTATGAGCATTTGATGTAGTCTTTTGAAAAATGCACATCAATTTTGCTCATCCATGATATAGCCTTAGTGTGGTATTATTATTGCTTTTTCCACCTCCCAAAATATTCTGCACTGTGAAAAAATAGGAAAAGAAACTCTTTAGATATCATATTTGCAAGGAAAATGAGACAGTGAAAGAGAAAGAAAATACCTAAGACTGAGTATGTTAGAAATATTTTCTTAAAAAATTCATGGTAGGTTTAGAACTCTGAACACTTTTTGTTATTTTTTATAAACTCAGATGCGCAGACAGAAAAAATATTACAGTTAAAAATGAGATTTTAGCTGTATGTGAACTCTGTTTCACATCAGTCAAAAGTACCTTTATAGTTATGATTGTTTATTAAGATTTTGACCTTGAAATTTCTTTAATGTAAAGAAAAGAAAAAAGAAAAAAGAAGCACAAAGCACAACAAAGCAACATTTTGAAAAGAAGTAAACAAATAAAACATATTTTTTCCTAAAATTTCTTTTCATTTTTTTTTTTTGCTTTCCTCTTAAGAATTTTATAAAGAGTAATTGCCATTTCCCCAAATCTGTGCAGCACTGACCCATTTGATTTAATTGTATGCCTGTTCCAGGTAAGAATTTCTAACGAGGCTGAGCAATGTAATGGTAAATTATGGTCTCTATCATGATTGATAGAAATTACAGAATGAAGTCTCTAAAATGCCTGGAGCAGATTCTCTCCTGTGTAAAAAGCTCAGTTCTCTCTGAGCTGTTTCTGGCTTCATTTTCAATCTCATTTTACCAAGATTTAAAATTACTCCTGAAGGTCTAAACTTTGAGGGCTTACAGATCTTACTGGTCACTACATAACACAAAACTTCTGGAACCACTGAAGCATTTTTTTTTTTTTTTTTTTTTTTCATAGCATAGGGAAGAGTGGGGCTGGCAGCATTGTAAGAGCCCAATTTCTTCCCTTTTCTATTATCTGTAAGCCAGCTGACACTGCAAACTTATACCAGCAATAATCCTGAAACAAAAAAGAATCATCCAGGCATGCTATTGCAATACTGAAATCTATACAAGTCAGTCTTTTCCTTCCTATACTTTTGTGTAATGATCTTGCCCTCTTTCAGAAGAACAGCCAAATTACAGTTCCTTCACTGCTTAGGAGAAGCACTATTAGCTCCTAATTTATTCCTCTATGCTTATGGTTTTGTTGATAGAGAAAAGAATGGCTACATTAAGAGGTCTTGTTAGTGTTATAATTTCAGGAATATTAATTCTTAGCCCTATGGGTATTAGAAACAATAAGAGCAATGAAAATTCATAACTGACAATGGGATATGATACATATTTGTCCTGGGTATTATGAAATGGTAAAAGTTACCTTAAGAGAAGTTTTTCTCTTAATAGACTTTCCAATTTAGTCATCTCTTTTTCTTAGGTAGAGTTTAAAGTATCAGATTTCACTGATATATAACAGTGATCTCAGCCTAGTGCCTTGGGAAATTCTCTAACAATCTTAGCAAGGAAGGGTGAATTTTCAATTTAGACAATGTAGTCAGGGGTCACCTCTCTTCCTATTAGGTCCAGTTGCAATTTTCTATCTTGGTGTGTGCTCATTTTGTTTTCCAGATGTGAAGAATGTATCAAATAAACTGATCATAATCAGCAGCTTCCACTTTTCTAAAGAGGACAGTTTATTAACTCAGACGTCCAAATCTCCTGGTGTTTTTTGTTTGTTTTTTTTTTTTTTTTTTTTTAAATGCCCTGTTTTCAGTCCTTCTCTTTCTATCTTCCTTAGAGTACAACCAGCTGCCAACAGAAGCTGAGGTTTGGTACAATGCAGAGACATAAGCACAGGTCAGACTTATGAGGAAATGTCTACGTTGTGAGGAAGACTGGTGAGAATGACAAAAAATTGCCACAATTTACATGTGTAAATACGTTTACATAACTTTTGCACTGTTGTCCCAGCCTACGTGTGGCTTTACCAGAGTTGTCCTCAGATGCCAGCAGCATTGGACAGTTATGGTGTTCTGAGAGCACATCACATCCACATCATATATCTTTGGTCATCTATAGCATAAAGTCAGGAGCTTACTTCCAAATCACTTCAATGACTACAATGGTTCATGGAAATGAAGAATTATGATCATGCTTTCATAGGAACTTACACAGACATATGCACAGTCAGCATGCTCATAGATGCCTGAATCTGCAAGTATGTAAGATAAAACCCCTCAATAGGATCTGAAACTGTGGAAGGGAAAGAAAAAGCTTCCACAGGCCATTAAACATCACTGATCCATCAGTTCAATTTCAAAAAGGTCTGCAGATGTTGGGTTTCATATCTTGAGCATGGAGCATTAAAAACCTGCAATTAGTTTTTTTTTTTAAAAAATCACTGACGTGTGTCTTTTGTCTTGTTTTGGGAGAGAGCAGTTTTCATCTTCCTGTCAGATCTTCTCTTGGTATTTAGGTAAAATTTTTCATTCCTACTGCAAATATATTTGTCTGAAGTTAAACTATGTTTTTAGTAATGTGGGGCTGTCTTGTAAGCAAAGTGAGGATCCAAGTTTACTAAGAAGCCACGTAATGTGAGCAAACAATTTAATAATTCAAAATTAAAAAGGCTGCTGTAAAATACACAGGCAATAAAAAAATGCCAATAATCCTTACTTTTGGAATAACTGCTATTAAAATGACTCTCCCTGATCTATAGCATAGACTATAATAATTCAAGAGAAGTTAAAGCAAGACTCATATCTCTCATTTATCGAACTGGGAAGAATGAAATTACTTGTATTGTTCATGTAGACTATTGAAAAAGTAATAATCTCAGTATTTTGACAAACTTGTATGGTTTCAGAGAATACTTCATGGAGGTGCTTCTGTAAGACCTAGTAGCAACACTGGTTAAAATGACTTGTGCTTACAAGAGGTTACACAAAGAAAACAAATGCCTGACACATCTTAAGCATTGCCAACATTGAAAAAATTGAGTATTTGAACAAATATTCAACAGATTTTGTCCTTTATAGTTATTAGTACTGCCTCAGAAAACATGTAAAACTGAAAAATATTCTACAAGAATTATTAAATATTATTCTACTCAGTTAAGACTATGCAGAAGAAAAGAGAATTCTTGCAAAACATAGAATCATAGAATGATTTGGACTGGAAGGGACCTTACCGAGCATCTAGTTCCGACTTGCCCAGGGCAGGAACAACTCCCACCAGACCAGGTTGCTCAAAGTCCCATCCAACATGGCCTTCAACACTTCTAAGTGGGTGGCATCCACACTTTTCCCAGGCTGCTTGTTCCAGTGTTCCATCCCCCTCACAATAAAGAATTTTTCCCTAATGTCTGACCTAAATCCCTCTACCAGATTAAAGCCATTACCCCTTTTCCTATTATTACATACTCTTGTAAAAATTCACTCACAGATTTCCTGTGTGCCCCATAGGGTACTGAAAGACTGCTATTAGGTGTCCCCAGATCCTCTCCTCTCCTCTCCTCTCCTCTCCTCTCCTCTCCTCTCCTCTCCTCTCCTCTCCTCTCCTCTCCTCTCCTCTCCTCTCCTCTCCTCTCCTCTCCTCTCCTCTCCTCTCCTCTCCTCTCCTCTCCTCTCCTCTCCTCTCCTCTCCTCTCCTCTCCTCTCCTCTCCTCTCCTCTCCTCTCCTCTCCTCTCCTCTCCTCTCCTCTCCTCTCCTCTCCTCTCCTCTCCTCTCCTCTCCTCTCCTCTCCTCTCCTCTCCTCTCCTCTCCTCTCCTCTCCTCTCCTCTCCTCTCCTCTCCTCTCCTCTCCTCTCCTCTCCTCTCCTCTCCTCTCCTCTCCTCTCCTCTCCTCTCCTCTCCTCTCCTCTCCTCTCCTCTCCTCTCCTCTCCTCTCCTCTCCTCTCCTCTCCTCTCCTCTCCTCTCCTCTCCTCTCCTCTCCTCTCCTCTCCTCTCCTCTCCTCTCCTCTCCTCTCCTCTCCTCTCCTCTCCTCTCCTCTCCTCTCCTCTCCTCTCCTCTTTGGAATGTCCTCAGTCTGTCCTCAGACAGTCCTCATAGGAGAGGTGTTCCATCTCTCTAGTTGTCTTTGTGTTCCTTCTCTGGCCTCGCTTCAACATGTCCATTTCTTTTCCTCTGCTGAGGACTCCAGAACTGAACACAATACTCCAGGTGGGGTCTCCTGAGAGCAGAGTAAAGAAGGAGAATCACCTCCTTCAACATGCTGGACACATATCTTGTGAGGAAATGCAGGATACAGTTGGCTTTCTGGGTTACAAGTGCAGGCTGCTGGCTCATGTTGAGTTTCTTATCAGCTAACACCCCCAAGGGGAAACGTTTCCCACCACCTCTTTATAAGCATTCAAACCTTGCTTCTCCTCACTTACCCTACCTGTCTGCCTTCTATTGTCCATGGATAGAGGAACTGAGCATTTGTATTACATTTTCTTCCCTGTCCAAGGAAGTCAGTCCCCCTAGCTGCAGTCCAGGAGCTCCAAGTCTTGAAGGAAATCTGGCAGGGGAACCACCTTACCTCCTCCTAGGGCCAAATCTCACTAATAATGCATGGTAGTCAGATCCTTTTTGCTCAGCTCCAGGTTCTGGCAGAGTGGTCAGGCCTGTTTTTTGTCTGGTCTCCTGACTGTGTCTGCAATGTTTGGAGGTTCAAACAAGACAGGTGGTGCTGAGTTTTGCTTTTGGAGGAACTGACTGGTATCTGTCCTCAGAGGATCAATCATGGTTCCCTGGCTGCTGTGGGAAGAAGCTGCTGCCCTCATCTCTTCTTAGGTCATTTCAAGGCACTGAGACCATGGCTGTGGCCCAGGACTGGACCTGTTCAGTCTGCAAAGCTCAGACAGTCTTGGACTATATGATCCCACAGCAGACCCACCAGGTCTGCTTCAGCTTTGTGACATAGGGGGCTAGTGTAAAACTAGACTGCTCAGTTCTTAGGGGTCTGCCAATTCCATCAAGTTCTCAGTGTGTGGGAAATATGACCTTTTTGAGTATACCAACTTTCCTGCCACAAAGCCACCAGATGCCAGAAGCAAGGCAGGAATTGCTTCTGGATACCCAGGTGCCCACAGTTCCTGTCACCACATGGCATCCCCACCCTCCTCTTTCCAACTAGTTATGAGCTTCCTGGATGAGCTGGGAGTTGTGGGAACAGTGGCCAGGGCTGCCATCACTGGTCTCCCACTTGACATCTGGGAAATAATTTTCCAAGGCTACCTCCAAACCCTTAAGCCCATGATTCCCTGGCTACAAAAAGAGCTGCAGGAGATCTATAGGTCCCAGTGGGGTATGTAGTTCCTCAATAGAGTTCCTCATCATTACCAGTCTGTGTTTCTTGGGGCAGGACAAGGAGGTAATAGTCCAAGAACTGCAGTCCAGCCTGCAAGACCACACATTAATCTTCCTGCACTGACTCATCCATGTCACGCATAAATGCAGCAAAGAGTCCCAGAAGTAGCTGGGCAACAGGACACAAGCACAGGCATTTCCTAGGGTCAGAAGGGCAGCCCCATATATCTCCCCACATCTTTCATCTCCCTGGAGGGGACTTTTGTGGTCAGAAAGGGCACCTCTAGAAGCAGGTTAGGAAGGATTCATTCAGTCCAGATATTTCTTAGTTTTATTGTGCCTTGCTTTTATGTCCCTCAGGGAGACATCAAGATAGTTAAAAGTCCTTGAGTCTGAATGTGATGCTTCCAGTTCTGTGAAAAAGGCATCATCTGCTTTCCATTTGTTGAGACAGAACACCAGAACTCCTTGATTCTGAAGAGGTTGTAGATCTTCAGTCACATGAAGGCCACTAATTTTTCCTGTTTTCAATTCATGATGTATATGTCAGAATACACATGCTCCAGAGAGATATACACTTGTGCTGATTTTCTAGAAAAAGTATGAAGGCTTCTCTGATAATGCTGTTATATGGGCGGTTCTTAGTCATTTATGTCCATATGTTTAGGGCTTGCTCCCTTTGGTGCTCTTTTGTTTTTTTTCAAGGTGTCTCATGTCCACACCAGTACACAATTTTTGCTGGCTAACCCAGGACAGCTCTTATTCCTTCCTCCACCATCTCCCACTTGAAGTTCTCCATATCAGATTGTCCAGTCTGGTGGCAAAGATGCTTTTGCATCACCAAGTCAGGGGGGCAAGTCTCTTCCTTGCACTCCTCTCTTCTCACAGAAGATCCTAAAGTAAAACTTCTTGTAAACTCCAGACATGCAAGCCCTTGTAGACTAGCAGGACACCTCTACCCATCCTCAGGCTCTTCACTGTTAGATAGGAGAGGAGACTTTCTCTCACCCTCTGAGCCTTTGAAATTTTGTCCTTGAACCATGTAGGTACTTCTGGAACGCTCTGTGGCTCCTTGACAACCAGGAGTGAGAATGTGGATGGCACTATCCCAAGGGATTGACAAGCACCAGCGGTCTCTCCACAATGCCCAAGGCCAATCAAGGATCATTGCCACTTCACAGCATGCCAGGTCAGCAGATGGGGCAGCCATTCCTATGGCAGAGAGTGCCTACAAACACTTATAGTGCTGTTGTTGGGCTTAGGCTCTGCTTCTGAATTCAGCTTCTGAATTAATGCAGAAAAATAGCACTAGCATCAGAATTTCTCAAGTTCTTTCCTAGCACATTATTTATGTGATCATAATGCTTTGGAAGTACCAAGACCAGTAGTACTTAAAAAATTCTTGAGCTCTGAAGTGGAATAACCCAAATGAGAAAATTTTATTTAAGAATAAAAACAAAATTAAACAAAACAAAATCCCTCAACAGCACAAAACCAAACAACTAAAATATGTTAAAGATTTTATTTTATTTTTTTATTTTTTTATTTTTTAATTTTGAGAAGACAGTGACTTGTTTCCCCTGTTAACAGAGGATTTGGAAGCAAGTCAGGTTTCCTTGTTTCACTTTTTTACCCAGCTTTTATAAAATACAATGAATAGTTGGACTGCTTACTGTTGAGATAGCTGTTGCTACAGAATTAGAAAACCTTTTTACATAAGAACATATTTTATCATGTACTTGTGAAGAAGTGTCACAGTTTAACACTGGCCTGGCAACTAACTGAATGACAGATGCTCTCTATTAATCCCCTGGTCCTCCCTGATAAAGAAAGGAGAGAGAATAAAGGAGAGAGACTTATGGGTTGGAAACTAAACTACACAGCTTTAATAAAAGTGTAATGATAAAAAGGAAAAATGATTATATATACAAATATACAGGAAAATAATAACATGTTCCTCTCCCCTCCCCCCCAAATAATGCTCACGTCAGCACCGAGGCTGCAGGGCAGCCCTGGAAAAGTCCAGGCTGGACTCCTGGAGTCAGCAGCAGTCAGGAGCTGGAGGCAGGAACACACAGATTAGGGCTGGCACGGATCAGGACCACAGGCAGAGGAATGGATGGAATCCTCCCAGGATGTTGAAGCAAACAGGGACAGGAGAAGAAGGCCGAAGGTGAAGAGAGAAGGAAGGGCTTGACCCTCATGATCCCTCAAATTTGTACTGAGTATGACGTGTCTGGGATGGAATACTCTGTTTGGTCAATTCTGGTCATTTATCTTGTCTGCTCCTCCCTAAACCGTTGCAGGTGTGACCTCTTTACTCCTTTTCTCTTTCCAGAGCATAGGACATTCCTCAGAACTGAGCAGTGTCCTTGGTTCTGCAGACCATTCTCTAGCTGTAAGTATATACATTGAGCATTATCAGTCCTAGAAGCAGACACTGAGAAACTTGCTGTTAATTTCAGCAAGTACAACTACTTATAAGAAACATAGTTGAAAGCAAAACGACACTACAGAAAATTAGCTTTATCTTGGCCCAGACCAGGACAAGAAGGATGAAGAAACTAAAACATGATCTCTAGCTGACAGATGACAAGTTAGAACAGGAAAAAATGGTCATAAATGAGCACCATATCTGAGATTCCCCTGGTGTGGTATAACTTCATTCACAGAAAGCATTACCCCTCCAGAACAAGTATAAACTTTTCTTGGAGGCCATAAAATAAAAAAGTCATGTACACTAATGCAAATATACTCTGAATGACAGCATTACCTTCTAAGAGAACATGAAATTGCATCCTATAGTTGTATCAATAGTCAGTTTCACATGAAGAACATGAGAGAGTCTGTAGAATTTTCTCAAAGAAAATAATGCTATTAATAATGAAAAGCATTAATTATGAAGAAATTAATCATTAATTATTAAGAAATTAATCATTAATCATTAAGAAATCATCAGTAAACCTTTACTTTAGAAGGTTTTTCCCCCCAAAAAACCTGAAATAATTTAGATGGAAAATGGCAGGGATTTTTTTTTCGTTATGTAACATTCTTACCACAACTTCATCTGTCAGCTCCAAAGGGACCAATTAAGGAAGCAAGGGCAGAACCTGAATTTGTGGTTTGCTCCCATTACATGAGCTATCATCTAGAAATGCTGACCCAGGAATCCATTTTTCCTCTCTATGAGAGATGTCACTTCTCTTTCAAGAGATCTGATTCATAGCATGTCAACTGTATTTTTTCTGTTCATTGAGAAAATGTTTTGGTGATTCACTGAAATGATACAGGAGTTCAGAACAAAGTAGATACACAAGAGACATTGCATTTTGTTGAAGTAGAAGAGAAAGAAATAAAGCACCTAAAAGGAGACTCTACATAACTTCTTCAAGAGTGCTGGTGATAAGCTCACTAGAGACTCATCCATGAAATTCAGATATTGCAATATCATGATATATTTACTGTGATTACTGGTTTCCCATGAAAAATTTCCAGAGCTTTGTTGAAATCTTGAGTCCAAGGACAGAGGAGATTGTATTTTTATTTTTCAGTCTTCATCTAATTTTCCATTTTTCAATTTTTCTTAAAATAGTAATTTAATTAAAACGAGGGTCCTTTATTTGGAAAATTCTGATTATCATATATCATTACGCAGAAAACAGTAAAATTATATATTAGCATCACACAAATATTTACATAATGAAATTATTATGTTGTCACATACTTAAGGAATTCTCCTTTTTATTTTTATTTTTTTTCTTCTAAATTTTCAACCTACTCACTTAATGAGTTGCTATTGGCACTTCTCCTGGTTGAGGTCACCACATTCTTCCACTTTTCCTTGGTATGAATAATCCTTTATTCACAAAACCCTTTCAAGAGGAATATATAATTTTTTTTGAGAAGGACGACAGAATTTATTAGTATTTACTATAATGATACCTCCCTCACTGAAAATCTGGTGCTCTTGGCTTTTACACGTTGAAGTAGGTGTAATTCTAAAACGTGTAAAAGCCAAGAGCACCAGATTTTCAGTGAGGGAGGTATCATTATGGGACTGCTTTATTTTACTATTGGCATCATATCACAATGAAGATAAATTTTCTCCTTGGTTTCTGATTATTTTCTTTTCCAGTTTCATAGAGTTGCCATGGCAAGACTTTGATAGTGAGGGGAATTACAGAGGTGACTTCTGTAAGAAGACACCAGAAGCTGCTCTGTCCAACAGAGTCATTTCCAGACAGCTCCACGACAGCAGCCCACTGCCACTAGTCAAGCTGAGCCAAACAGAAGTAGAGTTAGCACTTCCATGATAACATATTTAATGAAAAGTTAAAAAATGCAGCAGATCTCCTGTGAGAGAGGAGTAAGAAAATGTGAGAGAAACAATCTCACAGACAACAAGTTCTTCAGAAGAAGAGAACAACGAGGGAAAGAAGGAGCTACAGAAGCTATGGCAGAAATTCCCCTGCATTTTGTGGCGAGGACCACGATGATGTAGGCTGTCCTTCTACAGCCCATGGAGAGCCATAGTGGAGTATATGTCCACCCTGCAGCCCCTGAAGGATCTCATGCCAAAGCAGGTGGATGTGACCTGAAGGAAGCTGCAGCCCGTGGAGAGGAGCCTATATGGCAGCAGGTACTTTGGTACTTTTAGAATTCTAATTTTGTATTATTCTACTCAGTCTTTCACTGACAATAAATGAGGAGTGATTTTCCTCTTAAGTTGCATTGTTTATAAATAGTGTAGTATGAACAGCATACTAGCTGTGTGAGCACCTATATAGACAAAGCATACACATCATGCACATATTCTCTTCTGCTTTTGGAGTGATAGTTTACTATCTAACAGGAACACTAAACACACAAAGGCAGTACAAAGAAATGCAGAATTTTTTTTCCTTGTACTGTGCATTGAATTATTCATTCAGGAGATTTACAAATTTGTTCCAAATAATTCCTCTGTTCTACAGGGGCTTTAAAAAAATATTTCTTTTCAGTTTAAAGAAACAAAAAAATAATATGAGAAATAAATCAGTCTTTAAATATTATTCTTAATTTTAGCACCACTTCTCTATACAGACAGATAAACTCCTCATCCAATGTATACTTATAGAAAAGAAACAGTAGCTTAAAATCTTCTTAAACTCTCTGGGGCTGAAGAAATTTGATTTAAACCCAAACATGACCACAGACTGCTAGTAGAAAAGCACTCACTTCACAACACTGTTGCATAAAGATCTTAAGGTCAGTTCAACACGAACCTGTTTAAATATAAGATATCCTTCAGATCTGCTGTCATTGTGGTCCTCCCTGTTGTATTACGATGAATAAAGAAACCTGGCAGAAATTAAATCCCCTTGCAATCCAACCGACCCTCCAGAGGACCTGGAGGTTTCTGGACTTCAGTTCTGAGTGATAGCCAATTCATCTTTAGCTGTCCAGGAGACAAGGGCCCTGATGCACTACTAACACCACGCTAGGAAAGAAATTACCGTGGATCTGCACTGGAATTTGGTCACACTAAATGAGGTTTCTTGTTACTAAATTAATGAATTTTGTGATTTACTAAAGCAACAGTATACATGTTCTTTTGGATTGCCAGTGATAGATCCCTACCTGCAAAAAGAAGCATGTGCAAAATACCTAGGTTATGACTAAACTGGCCAGAAACCATGGAGGGAGAGATTTATCATAGAATCATAGAATCATAGAATCCTAGGGGTTGGAAGGGACCTCGAAAGATCATCTAGTCCAACCCCCCCTGCCAGAGCAGGGCCACCTAGAGTACATCTCCCAGGAACGTGTCCAGGCGGGTTTTGAATGTCTCCAGTGAAGGAGACTCCACAACCCCCCTGGGGAGCCTGTTCCAGGGCTCTGTCACCCTCACAGTAAAGAAATTTTTTCTGATATTCAACTTGAACCTCCTATGCTTCAATTTACACCCATTATCCCTTGTCCTATCGCTGGTCACCACTGAGAAAAGCCTAACTCCATCTCCCTGGCACTCACCCCTTACATATTTGAAAACATTGATGAGGTCACCCCTCAGTCTCCTTTTCTCCAAGCTAAAGAGACCCAGCTCCCGCAGCCTATCCTCATAAGGGAGATGCTCCACTCCCTTAATCATCTTAGTAGCCCTGCGCTGGACTCTTTCAAGCACTTCCCTGTCCTTCTTGAACTGAGGGGCCCAGAACTGGACACAATACTCCAGGTGCGGCCTCACCAATGCAGAATAGAGGGGGAGGAGAACCTCTCTTGACCTACTAACCACACCCTTTCTAATGCACCCCAGGATGCCATTGGCCTTCTTGGCCACAAGGGCACATTGCTGGCTCATGGTCATCTTCTTGTCTACCAGGACCCCCAGGTCTCTTTCACCTACACTGCTCTCCAGCAGGTCAGCCCCCAACCTATACTGGGACATAGTGTTGTTCTTCCCCAAATGCAAAACTCTACACTTTCCCTTGTTAAATTTCATCTTGTTTCTCCCTGCCCAACTCTCCAGCCTGTCTAAGTCTCTCTGGATGGCAGCACAGCCTTCTGGTGTGTCAGCCACTCCTCCCAGCTTAGTGTCATCAGCAAACTTGCTGAGGGTACATTCTATACCCTCATCCAAGTCGTTGATGAAGATATTGAACAACACCGGTCCCAGTACCGACCCTTGAGGGACTCCACTAGTCACACACCTCCAACCAGATTCTGCCCCATTGACTACAACTCTCTGACTCCTTCCTTTCAACCAGTTCCTGATCCACCTCACTACCTGATCACCAAACCCATACTTGATCAACTTATCTACAAGGATGCTGTGAGAGACGGTGTCAAATGCTTTACTGAAATCAAGATAAACCACATCTACCGCTCTTCCATCATCTATCCACCTAGTAATTTCCTCATAGAAGGCTATGAGGTTAGTTAAACATGATTTACCCTTGATAAAACCATGCTGACTGCTCTTGATGACCCCCGTGTCCATGATATGCCTGGAGATAGTGACAAGAACAAGTTGTTCCATCACCTTTCCAGGGATGGAGGTGAGGCTGACCGGTCTATAGTTACCCGGGTCCTCCTTCTTGCCCTTCTTGTAGACTGGAGTGACATTTGCTATCCTCCAGTCCTCAGGCACCTCTCCTGTTACCCATGACTTACTGAAGATGATGGAGAGTGGCCTAGCAATGACCTCCGCCAGTTCCCTCAGCACCCTTGGATGCATTCCATCTGGACCCATCGACTTATGGATGTCCAGATTACTCAGCTGATCCCTAACCCAATCCTCATCTACTATGTCAAGCTCCTCATCTATCTTGACTACTTTTGGGGCTAAATGAATCTGGGGCTCGTGCGGAAGCCCTGCAGGAGTAAAGACAGAGGCAAGGAAGGCGTTCAGCACCTCTGCCTTCTTTATATCCTCTGTCACCAGGGCTCCTAGCTCATTCCTTAATGGGCCAATATTGCCTCTAGTGTTAGTTTTCCTAGCTATGTATTTGAAAAAGCCCTTTCTATTATCCTTAACCTGACTTGCAAGGGTAAGTTCCAAGGAGGCCTTAGCTTTCCTAATTTCCTCCCTACATCCTCTGACAACAGTCCTGTATTCCTCCCAAGTGACCAGCCCCCCCTTCCATGATCTGTAGATTTTTCTTTTCCACTTAAGTTTTCCCAGCAGTTCCTTTTTTAACCATGCTGGTCTCCTAGCTCCCTTACTAGATTTCCTAACCATAGGGACGCTCTGATCCTGTGCTTGCAGATAGTGGTTTTTGAATATTGACCAGCTATCTTGAGCCCCTTTATCTTCCAACACCCTGTCCCATGGGATTACTTTTAACAGTTGATTGAGGAGGCCAAAGTTTGCCCTGTGGAAGTTCAGGGTTCTGACCCTACTGGGTATTCTGTTCCTTCCACACTGGATCCTGAACTCAACCATCTCATGATCACTGCAGCCAAGGCTGCCATTGACCATCACTGCTTCAACAAGGCCCTCCTTGTTGGTTAGTACAAGATCCAGCAGTGCTCCTCCTCTAGTCGGCTTGTCCACCATTTGCATTAAGAAGTTATCATCAATGCACTGGAGGAACCTCCTAGACTGTGAAAGGCTGGCTGTGTGAGTCAACCAGCAGATATCAGGGTAGTTAAAATCTCCCATGAGGACTAGGGACTGAAGTTGTGAGGCTGCTTTCAGCTGCCTGTAGAAGGCCTCATCAACTTCCTCGCCTTGGTCAGGAGGTCTGTAGTAGACCCCCACAACTGTATCACCCACACCAGCCTTCCCCTTAATCCTTACCCACAAACTTTCAACTTGCTCCTCATCAGTCCCTGCACAAAACTCAACACATTCTAGTTGCTCTCTCACATAAAGAGCAACTCCACCACCTCGCTTCCCCGCCCTATCTTTCCGAAAAAGCACATAACCATCCATGGCCACGTTCCAGTCATGTGACCTATCCCACCATGTCTCTGTTATCGCTACCAGATCATATCCCTTACCCCGAACACAGACCTCTAACTCTTCTTGCTTATTCCCCATGCTGCGTGCATTAGCATACAGACATTTCAGGAAACAAGCAGAGTGCACTGGTGGGACTAAATCCTCCCTAGACCACCTGCCTTCGGATCCTGGTTTGTTCTTATGGTTGTCCCTACCAGCCCCAGTTTTCTCCCCTTCCCCCTTCACATCTAGTTTAAAGCTCTCTCAATGAGCCCTGCTAAGTCCTGCCCCAAAAGCCTCTTCCCCCTCTGGGACAGGTGCATCCCACCTGCCACCACCAGGCCAGGTGTCTCATACAGCATTCCATGATCAAAAAACCCAAAACCCTGTCTTTGGCACCAGTCTCTTAGCCACTCATTAACCAGTAAACTCTTCCTATATACCTCCCCACCCATTCTTACAGGAGGGATGGAGGCAAACACTACTTGCGCTCCAGATCCTCTAACTAGCCGTCCCAGGGCCCTGAAGTCCCTCTTCATTGTCCTTACATTTCCTGAGACGATTTCATCACTGCCAACCTGAAAAATCAGCAGTGGATAGTAATCAGAGGAACCCACAAGATTAGGGAGTTTCCTCTTAACATCTCTAATCCGAGCCCCAGGGAGGCAACAGACCTCCCTGTGGGATGGGTCCGGTCGACAGATGGGCCCTTCTGTCCCTCTCAGAAGGGAGTCACCCACCACAACTACTCTTCTTTCCTTCTTGATTGAAGAAGTCCTAAGGACACGGGGTGACTGACGAGTCCTAGGTGGTTCGGTAGGTAAGTCTACCTCTGTCACTATGTTTTCCTGTCCCTGAATTTCCAAGGCCTCATACCTATTCTTCAAGGACAATTGGGTGGGTGGAGGGGGTTGGGAGGATTTTTTCGTGCCCTTCCGAGGCCGGACCTCCTTCCATTCATTCGTAACTCTTAAGTCCTCTCTTTCTGTCTGGTGACTGGAGGGGAGGGGATCCGTCGCTTCCTCAACCTCTCCCATCTGCCCCTGCCTCAGGGTGTGATTCCACCAGTCTATTTCCCTCTCACACTCTCTAATGGCTCGCAATCTCTCCACCTCCTCTGTCAGTATAACCACCTGCTTAAGGAGATCATTTATTTGCTCACACCGCACACATGCAGAGTCACTGGTTCCCTTTGATACCAGTGCCAGACACAGGCATTCACTGCAGCCAGAGACCTGCACTGCTGCATGCCTGCTTGGGAGCTCCGTCTGCGTCCCCACATTCTTTTTCACAATGGCTTTTGGCCGTGTTGTGACCATGACGTATCTAGATACTGGTTTCTCCCTGCCTGTCCTCGTGCCTGCCTCACCCTCTGTAGACTGCTGCCGCTCTCTGCTGCCGCGTGCTCAGAGGAGACTGCCAGATGGCCGGTTTTTAAACCCTGCCGCCCTTCACAGCCCCGCCTCCTGCCACGTCAGCCCTTCTTACCTCAGGATTCCCGCTCAGACTCGGGTATCCTAGCTATGCCTGGCTATTCCCTCTCTGGGAAGCCCAACTCCTTCTCAGTTCTCCGAATTTAAAGGCACAACACACCCCGGTGCCGCTGCCGCTCTCTGCTGCCGCGTGCTATTGCTATTAAAGAGACTACAGATGTAAGGGGAAAAGGGAGAAGGGGTATAACCAGTGTTCGAATCTTACCCAACGGTGTTCCATTGTGGAGGAAGAGAGGCTCAGCCCTTCAATTTATCCCAGATGTCAGGGATGTCTTCCCTGCAATGGTGTCTTTCCCTGCTAACTATTTGTACTATTTTACCTGACAGGTGGAGTTTGAGTGACTCTAGTCTAGCATATCTTTACTGTGACTTATGCAAAGTTCTCTCACTTTGTGTTTAAAGGTATTGGCTATAAAAATTCAGTGTGCAGCCTGCGTGAGAGGTGGTCACAACTTAGATGTGGGTAACTTCAGGGATGGAAGTGTGTTTTTTATATTAAAATGAGATTATCATGAGCAAAAGTACATTCCGGGAACAGCATTTGTCAAAGGCTGTTGTTGGCCCCGGGTATCAAAAGTGAAGTTAGTTGGTACTGTTACCACAAAGCATAGCAGTGGTGTGTCCACTTCACTTCCACCCTCCATAAAATTTCTCTTTGTATTAGCACACTGAGTACCTCTGATAGTGCCACACCTGTGGTAGTCATGGCACATTGGCCACATTCCACCAGCTCCAAATGTTGTACATTTAATTAAAAAGTACAAATATAATCTGGGTTATTTGTAGCAATTGTTGCAATTCCACACTCCCATAGGTGAACTTGCTGAGGACTGAGCAGACTGAGAAGCCATGTGCATCACTCAGGCAGTGTGTTCTTACACAGGTTCTTTTTTTCAGTGATTTTGGTAATTCATTGAGATCAGTCCCAGAAATCTGCAATATGCACATTCCTCCCTCCTACTTTGATTATCTCCAGGAGACACTGGCGCATTGCTTAGACCAGCAGGTCCCAAACTATACTGGAAGGCCATGGTAGAAAAATAGTAGTAGCCACTAAACACTTCTTTTCCATCCTGAGCACTGTGAAAGCATGTCATGCTGATTAACTGAAGAATTAATGGAACAGTCAGTCAGGTTTGGCTTTTAGGAAAGCTTTGCTTCAACCTTCAGAAATTCTGAGTATTAAAAAAAACCACACAGGACACCTTCATCGCTGATTCAGGATGACAATTTTCTCAGAATTGTGTGAGAATTTAATTCATACAAACAGATTTTGATATACTGTATGCGTGTGTCTGTATGTACGGAGGGAAAGAAGGAAGGAGAGTATGGTATGTCTTGTTAACAACAGAGAAAGTTTTGTGAAATACAGAATAGTTTAAACTCTTCCAACTAGAGTTGGAAAGTAGTCAGAAAATCCACTGCTGCACTTTGAATCTCCCTAGATTTTTGATTTTTGAAATTTGTTGTATAAATACTACCTGAAAAGGAAACTTTTTAAGTAAATGGCAAATGAAGCCTATTAAGAGACAAAGCATGATTATAGTGATTTTGTAGTGAAAAGTAAAACTTGAGCCTTACAGTATCACGTTTAAAGCAACTTCTTCTAATGAACTCACCAGAAAAAATAATCTAAGACATGTCTGCTTTATTGTCTAGTCTGCTTTGTGATCCTAACCTTCATTTCCTTTGGCTTTCTTTTACATGTCCCTGAATGTTAAGATTTTATTTCAATGGTAAATTAAATACTCCATGTCAAACAATGTTATCTATTTTGATTTTCTAGTTCTGAGACAAACCTTAAAAGTAGTCTACCAAACCAAATTATTTAAAAAACCTTAGAGAAGAATGCTTGTTCTGTTTTTACATAAGAGGCATTGGTTACTCATTTTTCAAACAGCAGACTTGTTTATGAAGTTCTCAATCCTGCCACCTTATTCTTTCTTCACAGTTGCCCAAAACACATTTCAGCTACCTGGATAACCATAATCTGAGTCAGGCCTGTGATACCACTGTTTCTTTCTTCGTTTAAAAAAGATGCTTTCAAACCAAAACATTGAAACAAAATTAAAAGAAAAGTATAACAAGACAATAAAATAAAATAAAATAAATAAAATATAAACCAAAATTAATTAAATAAATCTGTGTGCACATCCTGATCAAATGGGTGGGCCAGAAATAGGACAGGTCTATACACAAATGGAAAATAGTAGTTTAAAAAGAACCATCTTTTTCCTCTAAACTTTTGTAAGTGTTTGTCTCCCTCCTCACTTATCTTATCTGTCTGTGTAGTAACAGCTATGAGTGGAGGAGCTGGGCAAGACAGAGTATTTCTTCCCCTGTCCTAGGAAGTTACTAGCACTAGCTGCTGCCTAGGAACTCTGTCCTCTTCCCAAATCTTGATCAATTTCAGTCCATCAGAAGAAAGTGGACCACTTCAAGAAATATTAAAACCTGGAAAAATATTTTGGAAAAATGAGATAAAGTATGTGTGTGAGAGAGAAAAAGAAACAAATTAAGGGTAGGGAAGCTGTATTTTTCTTGTTCAGGAAATATGAGGCATGCTGCTAGATGCTGGATTTTTTTCTCAAGGCTGACTAAAAGCAGCATTTCTTGTCACATGATCTTGACTGCAAATCTGGAAATTCAGTTTGACTGAGAAGACTCCCGCAGCTTGCTGTTATTTGTTAGTCCCTTGCTGAACCCAACACACTGAAAAAGGAGTAATTTCCCACAATAAAGGAGCAGTCTCTGCTCTGCATTTTCTCTTCTACCTAGTGGAAGAGCATTGCTAACCTTGCTGTAGGCTGCCTGTAGTCAAGGTTCCCTGAAAATCATTTCACCGAAAAGGACTCCAGGAAAACCCCTGTTTCCCTGGAAAAGCAAATTGTCGGACAAGGACTTGGGGGTCCCGAGGAACACCAAAATGGGCATTATCAAACCTTTTGTTAACTTGCAGAACATATTTACTCACATTCAGATCCTTCTACCTTACTGAGAACACATCGCCTGAGATCCCGCACCCTTGGATTGCAATCCCTCAGCCGTGAAGTCACTGCTGGCATGGCCATGAGGGAGAATATGAACTAGTCCAAGGGATGGACAAGCACCAGTCATTTTCCCACAATTGTCTAAGGCCCCATAAAGGAGCATCCCAGCTCCACAATAGATCAGGTCAGCAGATGGAGTACTGAACCCTGTGGGCAGAGAGCCTCCATCTATGAACAATCTTCGCTTCTTCCTAGTGCTGCTGCTAGGATTAGGGTCTTGCTGTTGTGCTTGCTTCATTGGTCAGAGCTTCTAGCCCCTCCACTGCTTTCAGAACACTTTCTCTGATCTGTAGCTGTAAATCCACAGGTGAAGCAGGAGTGGTCTGCTAGGTATAAGATGTTGACATCCCTCATCCTTCACCATTGAAGGAGTTTCCATTTCCCTGCCTAATAATCTTAGACTATGCCTGCCCCTCCTTTTGGACAGATGGATGGTTTGGCTCTTTCTTGGAGATAACACAGATGGGTTTCTTCTCTTGGATCTGACACTTCAGGCTCCTGACCTTCTCCTGCAGCTGCTTTACTCAGTCATAGAAATTCTTCACCAGCACGTAGTCCCTGTGAACAAACACACCCTTACCCTCACCCCGCCCTCAGTGAGGACTCACACTGCTTCATTACCGTCAGCCCCACACCTAGAGACCTGCATCCTCCACTGAGTGCCTCGTTGAGGTTGTTGTCTCTGATGTGCCAAGCTAGTTTCTCCAGTGGATGCTGGGGACCATAATTGCTGGTGCACCATTAGTGTCACTGAGCACATATACAATATTGTCAGTTTATGGCTCTTCTTTTGTATCAACAGACTGCTACATATGCTTCCTGCATCTACTAAAAATCATTATTCAAGGAGTATCCTGTATGTCAGCTAAACCCTCCTCAATGAACAGTTTGTGGATCTTTGCTGAACAGTGTAAGGTGAATCTGTGTTTGTTTCCACATCTCCTGATATAACTGAATCATAGAATCATAGAATTGAATCATAGAATTGGCTGGATTGGAAGGGACCTCAGAGATCATCAAGTCCAACCCTTGACCCACTACCACTGTGGTTCCCAGCCCATGGCACTGAGTGCCACATCCAGTCTCTTTTTAAATATCTCCAGGGATGGAGAATCCACTACTTCCCTGGGCAGCCCATTCCAATGTCTAATCACCCTCTCCATATAGAAGTTCTTTCTAATATCTACCCTAAACCTCCCCTGGCACAACTTAAGACCATGCCCTCTTGTCTTGCTGATAGTTGCCTGGGAAAAGAGACCAACCCCCACCTGGCTACACCCTCCTTTCAGGGAGTTGTAGAGAGCGAGGTAGTTGTAGAGAGCGAGTTGAGTTCTGCATACAAAAATCCATACACAATACTTTATCTCTCTGCATTATAACATTATTTCAATCTGGCATTAATCCCATAAAGCACAAATTGTTTTTATTTCCTCTTAAGAATTTTCTTTTTGTTTTGGGGAGTACTGTCAGGTATACATAACTGTTTCTGCCAGTTCTGTAGCAAGCCATAAAAAGGATGTTGTTTTAGATGAAATGTGAGTCCATCTAGAAAAATAGTTTTCAGGACATAGATTTCAGATGGTTTTCTTAGCCCCTTCATTGCTCGCAGTTTTGTGCTTTGTCATGGCAGTTGTCTGGCATTCTTCTGTCCCACGTACTCTACCATAAATCTGATAAAAACCTTTTTCTTGAAAAGAAATTAAGACAAAACCAAAGAATAATTCTGCATCTGTGTTTTTGCACAAATGAAAATTTTCAGTCATTTCCATGAGTAGGGGAAAAGGTTATGCAAAGACATCACTGTTCACAGTGCACTTGGGGCTAACAATATTAGCATGACTCAGCCCTACAGTTATCTGGAGCTGAAATTCACTGTATTAAATACTACAGTTGTTACTGTCAGAGATTTTTAGCTTTCTCATTCTCTTATATTTATTCTTTAAAACTGATGACATTCAATTAATCACTGAAAACAATTTAAAATATTTGAAGGTTCATGTGGCAACAAACCATTTTTTTCCTTTCCAAAACACAAAGTCTGTGTTTTGATAAAAAAAAAAAAGTTGATGTCTTTCCCTTATGTATGTTGTCTCTGCCTTCATGTGTTCTGAGGTGCTTGGAAGTTCTGCAGTCAGAGACATGTAAAAGGATTAGCCCTTGAAGCACTGTGGGTTTCCGCTGCAGTGAAGCATCAATGGGAAACTATAAGTCAAGAATGAAAATTCCCATCTGAAAACATCAAGGGCCTAATCAGTCAGATAGTAAATTCAGTTAACTATCCCCAAGTTCATCTAAGCTATCTAAGCAGAAGATATGACTAACTACAGCAGATATCAGCTTTCTGGCTCTTTCCAAATATGTAGTCGATTTAATACTAATTTTAATATTCACCCATTTAAGGACTGAGAAATCAGTCTCTTCCAACAGTATGACAACACAACAAAAATCTACAACTGAGTTTAAAATGTTTAAAATGGTCTTTTAAAATGGCAGATTTCAGGGATGATACTTCATATCAGACTATCATTTGAAGCTCATAATAGTAATTCTTCCAGCATTTCATTAACATATTTCTTTAAAGAAAAACAAACGAAAAAACAAAAATAACACATCAGCTAACTTGACATGCATGATAAGAAACAGATGAGTCACTAGCAATGAATTTTAGAGAATACACGAACATTTGTGTATCAGCAATGTTCAAGTCCTGTAATTTCTGATGTTAATTCTGCCCCCCTATATATCTATCTTATTGGGAACTTATACATGAGTTTGATTGTTTAATAGTGCTGCTGTGGCCAGATTTGTTTTCAGCATGCAAACCATCCTGACTCCAGACACAGCTGCTATGTCAGAGCATCCACTGAATGAGCACTTATAATACTGGAATTTATAATGTATGCATAGTGCTTTCTGATGCACAGAGAGTGGACAACAGTCAGCTCATCCTTATGAAAGAAATACATTTTCAACACAGATTTAGTTGAGAAACAGAGCTGCCCATTGCTAAAGAACTGTAGGTGTCAAAAAATTTCCCTTGTATAGTTAGAACACAGAAAGAGGCTCAAATACATTAGTAAGGCCTGTGTCTCATTATTCTGCTTGGCCCTTTTCCAGGAACAGTTTACCCTCTGGTAAAATGATTATTCAGGGTCACAGCAGATGCAGTTGGTTCAAGGAGCATTCAAAGTTCACTCTATCAGCTTTGGTAAGGATTAGTGTTATAGCACTTCTAAGGTGCTAAATGAATACCTACAGAATGACAGAAATTCTACAGAAGGTTTTTTCTGAAGCTGGAAATCAGTCTAATGTAAATCCCCAAAGAGGTTAAACATTAAAAAATCGTCATGCTTTGGGAAGAAGCTGGGTATCTTGGTTTGCAAGCTGACCAGCAGAAGACTGGGAAGTGTAACGTGCCCAGCCTCTGAATCTCAGGAATAGATGGGATATCGTAGCACCTTTACAGCTTACTCATTTAGTTTAAAAAGAAGGAAATGTGAAGGGGAGAATTCCAGTATGGGGAGGAGAGGGAAAGCCTGAGTGACAGGGCTATGATTCACAGAACCCCAAAGCGCAATCTGCAGCTTCCATACAGTTTTTCGCTGTGGTCCAAAGAAAGTGAGCTGACTAGGGAACCCCTCCTTACAATAGATATCACACATGACTCATCACTGGAAGATGACCTTCTTATGGTCTACACAAAGCCTTTAACTGGGACTATTGGGCTGTCAGAGACACCAGTTCCCCTGAGTTAGCTTTCCTGCTGAATCCTGACAGAAGATACCAGCACAGCATGCTACATGATTACATTTATACCCCTCAGCTTGAAGAGCTGCAATAAAGTGTTTGCTATGATGAATGAGAGTCATAACATCTCTCATCACATTTTATCCTAGAAATTTCATTACAACACCTTAAACCTCAGGAAGTGCATTTACAAACATCTTCCTATATAGTAATAGCATTCCTTTTCATTAGCACCTGCAAATCATCTTTTGCTGAGGGCTTTCAAAAGCAATAGCACTAGATTGTTTGTACACTGCTGATATTTTTTATTTGCTAGCAAAAATAATGTTTTAACTGAGATTAGAATAATTTTGGTAAAAGTCTTGAATTCTTTTGCACGTCTGTAGTTACAGACCCTCAAATAGAAAAAATTACCACAGGTCTATTAAAACACTGTGTGGCATTCAGATGAGCTACAGTTTCACTCAGCTAGGGATCTGTGTCATAACTTAAGGACTAAGTGAATTTAAGAAAGAGTTAATAATTAAACAGAGGGCCAGAAAAATTAATGTTAATTTCTTTTATTTAATGAAATATAATATTAATAGCAAGAACAAGAAAACAGTTCACTGCAGCACTAATGTATCAAACTGTTATTCTCCTCTGTGTAATTGCCTGATGTTGAATAATTTCTCAACAATATGGATAGATACTTAAAGTCTCTTCCCTTTGATACTGTAGCTTTACAGCCACAAATGCTAGAAGCTACAATTCCAGTCAATATCCTAATATTTTCTCAGTATTTTAAATTTTAATATTTTAAATTTTTATTATCTCAATATTTTAAATGTAATGAACTCACTCTAATGAAATTCTGAGTTTTGTCACTTGATGAACCCTTTAACCCTTTGCAGAATCAATAAATAAAAAGTGATGACATGGACTTTCTCAGCAAGTTTGTTTCACATGATTTAATTTTTTTAGGACTTAAAAATCAATATTTGTTCAATAATTTCTCAGTACATAGTCAACAAAATGCCTGGTTTATCTCTCCCTCCTTATTGCCCATCTGTGTCATAATTTCTATAGTGATGTTTTATTATATTCAGAATATTTCTTGAAAGTTAAGTAGGAGTAGATTGATTTTTATTTTCTTTTCATTTCTGCTTTGAATATAATGCATATCTAATGGGAAGACACAGACTGAGAAGTGTGTGAACCAGGTTCAAAAGTATAATGAGAAGTATCCCAGGAATAATCTGTCCAGAACCAAAGGGGGCATTTAACTGCAAACACTGTGATTTGCAAGCTAATTAATTGGCATGTCAGTTGTGCCTAGTTGGCCAAATCTTCATTAATTTAGCTTACTCTGTGATAAATCTGGGCTCTTACTAGCTTTTCCTATTGCTCTCTACACACTTTGGAAAAGTACTTTCACACTTTACAACTAAAAGAGAAAGAAAGGAATTTGGTACAGATCATGTATCTCTCTTGTAGATTCACATAAATTCATGAAGAGAAAAAAGGTGCTAAGTGAGGAAGATATCCCTTCTTTACCTTAAGAGGTCACATAGGGCTGCCAACTTTGAAAAGATTTCCATAAGAAAAATTACAGCCACCACCTTCCTACAAGAGCCTGGTTTCAGACAATACCAATACACACACACACACAGAAAAGAGAAACATAATTTTTAAAGTTAAGCTTTTCTGATGTTTCTCAGGCAGACTGTCCAGGAACAAAGAGATCCAAAAGTTATCTGGAGTATCAAATATATTTGGTAAAATATTTGAAATACAAAATTTTAAATGTTTTCTTATTTTACTGTATTTAGTCTTTTGTTCATAGACCTTGTGCCCTCACACCACCACCCTTCTGCTGCTTTCTTCTTGTGTACATAATTGGTTACTCTGAGGGACATTAAACATTTATTTTCTAAGCTCCAAAACTTCATTTCTGAAGCAACTATCAGTTATTTTCTGTCTTCCAAAGGTAGTTGTGCTCCACAGATATAACAGTAATTGTGATATTTGCCATTCAGTTTCAAAATGTTAAGTGGGATGTGCAGATTGCAGAACAACACATGCTGTGTCCCTGTCTTTGAGCTGCTTATTTACTGCCCCTTAGTACAAAAGTACTTTGTCCATCATTGAAAACATCACAGGTTGTTCAGAGTTCAAAGCTGACCATGAGCAAAGAATGTCATGGCATAGACTAACTCTACTGACTAAAACATCAGTCCTCCCAGCCTTACTACTACGAGATCATAGAATCATAGAATTGGCTGGGTTGGAAGAGACCTCAGAGATCATCAAGTCCAACCATTGATCCACTACCGCTGCGGTTACCAGCCCATGGCACTGAGTGCCACATCCAGTCTCTTTTTAAATATCTCCAGGGATGGAGAATCCACTACTTCCCTGGGCAGCCCATTCCAATACCTAATCACCCTCTCTGTAAAGAAATTCTTTCTAATATCCAACCTAAACTTTCCCAAGAGCCCAGCACCAATCAAAGAATGGCTTGCCATGTTGGGTGCAGATTATTTTGCACATATCTATGCTGCCTGGGAGCTTCTCCAGAACAGATGTGTAACAGATTTACAAATTATATCCATGAACCTGCACCAAGCAGGGAGAAACATACAGCCTCTCTGTGTCTGGGACTTTAGAGCTAATGGCTTTTTGTTTCTTTACAGATCCCTAGGTAATTCATTCTTTTACAAGCTGCTTTGTTGCATCTGTGAAATGAGTATCAGTAGCAACCACCAGGATATTCACTCAATATACAGATAAAGTAATTCCCTGTTTAAGCTTGCAGAATTAGGCAGCATAGGTTTTGAGATAGCCAAGTGTGATCTGGTAGTATTTGGGAACCAGACTTCATTCCACGAGTTAATTCTGATCATCCACTGTAGTGGTACTGAAAACAGAAAAATAGTGTAGCTATTTAATTTAGGAGGACCTTCATTACTGGTCACTTCTGTTCAAGAAAAATAACAGTATCAGACATTCTACTCATTTAACTAAGTCTAGTTAAAGTTAGATTAAGTTAGATTAAATAGGAGAAAAGTATGCTTGAAATCAAATCATAATGTTTGTACAGGGATCTGATCCAGATGCTTACTTACTTTTATGATCTCTGCAGCAAGAGGATTTCTGAGTTCTGTGACTGTCCATTCCACTTTCAGACCCATAAAACTCCTTTACTAGCCTCACTTTCTTGTCTCTTTATTCTGGGCTAGGACTTCAGTAACTCTTTACCTGATTTTATGCCATCAGATTAGAGCTGCAATAGCGATTGGAAGGAAAACATGCAATAACCTAGATTGAGAGAAAGTGTTAAGTATCAAGGCAAGGTAAGGTAGACTGGATCCTATCATGTTATTTCACAGAAATATCTGTGGGCAGCAGCTGCCAAGCTAGCCCTGAATTACAGTACCAAGTCCTAATCTGATTGACTTTGTTATAAACAAAAAGCAGAAGAAAATCACTATGGACATAGCTGGATTGAGAAAATGTTAGTAGACTGTACAATCCTAAAAAAGATATAGTTGAAGATTTTTCTGTCATGTCATAACTATTTTCAAAACACAGTACAGCAAGAATAACTACCAGCAAGAGAGCAGCACTGCATACTTTTCCTGATAAATAGAATATAAGCTAGTGTTCATCACAGCACGAGGTGACTGATCCTCCAGCTAACCCTAGCACTTGTCATGACACTGTAATGATAGTAAGACAAAATGAAGAACTGGCAATATACATTATGTTAATTAACTGTAAAAAAAGAGGAAAAAAAAACCCAACAACCCCTTCCCCTGAAAAAGTAAGAAAAAATGCAGACAATTTACACTAAACACACCAACATGTATTGTTCCATGGGAAAGTTGTCATCTTTCCAAATAATTTAGCTGCTTTATATTCTGCACATTTAAAATTACAGTTAGACTGCTGTATCCTTATGTGAGTCTGGTAGCAAAAATTACCACTTTGAAATGAGCTATGTCTGTCTTTCAGAGAAAATTCTGCAACAGATGTACTTTCAGAGGTCAAGGAGGGATGGAAAAAAAGGGAAAAATGTATTAAAAACACTGCTTCTGAAACTGGGATATAGACATCAATTCTTTGGAAGTGCATCACAGGTGACCTTAAGAAGTGATATGTGCATCTTTATGTAGAAAAGATGACATTTACGGTATCCAGGTAAATCTTGCTTTCTTTAAGGCAAATATTTTTAATTAACAAAACTCTTTGCCATTGGCAGACCTGCAACCTTTCATCTGCAATGAATCCCATCTCAGGACCCATAAACTTAATTATAAGTGTATACTGCAACAAGGGTCAGATATGAGCTATTTATTCAAGTGCAGATTTCAAATTAACTACTTCAGCAAATATCAGCATCTTCAAAACAAGGGATTCATAAGATTGTTACAGATAGGGGACCGTTGGACAATGCAGATACATTTTAACACTGTTACAATCTCCTTCATTAGTAGAGTCCGGTGGGCTTTTCCCTTTCACAGCCGGTTTAAGGCCAAGTTCACACTCTTTATTTAAATCTAGAGCCTTTCATCACATAATTAGCACCACAGTTCACCGAGTCTCTAGTTATGTGCTAGATTTTACAAATTTACACTTAAGTAATAAGCTTTGCGTTTCAAAATCATTAATGAAGCCTTGGGTTCTTAGCTCTTCGTTAATAGCAGTAGACTAAAGCTGAAAGGTAAGGTCACTGGTTTTTTTACTTTTGGTTAGCATGTGCAGACATGCACCATCAGTCTTTTGAGCAGGGGAGCTAGTGGAGCAAAAAGGTGAGATAACAGAAGGGCTCATTAAACCGTAGATCACTGGAACTCCCTTTCTAAGGTCAGGACATAGTTACCTGATAAATGATATGTAAAGTTTATATGGCATTTCTGCTTAACTAAGGCCCAGATGTAGGCACAGAAATCCTCAGAAATAGGAGTTCAAAAAAGTTTTGGCTTTTACTTGGTAAAGAAGGTAACAGGTAACTGCCAGAGCTATTGGAGTTTAGGATTTTCACTATTATGCAAGCCTTCCATTGTGGCACACATCTTAGCATTTCACTGAGAGATTTTATTCCTGATGATGATAATATCACAAGGTGAACACTGACTTCTCTAGAATTCATTTAAAAACTAGCAGCATTGTAATATTTGGTTGCTTACATGGAGGAAAGATGAAGTATTTTGGATTCTGCACATATGACTATGAATGTGAATATATGTATAATTACAGTATTTATACATATATTCACATATACATATATAATGTAGATAAAATATTGCAAATTCTTTTACTGTGAATGCATTATAACTGCTCTCTACCTGCTGGAAAAAAGGCCACTTAGTCTCCAGGTCCCAATACTATTAACAAAAGCCACAGACTTCAATTTCACCCTGAATAGTCATTCAACAGCTCTGTCCTGAAAAAAAAAAAAAGAAAAAAAAGAAAAAAAAAAAAAAGAAAAAAAAGAAAGAAAGCTTAAAAGCAAACAGCAGTGCTAAGGATTTAGTTTACTAAAGACTGCTTTGCTCTTAATTCCTCACTTTCTTCAGAAGAATAGAGTCACAGGAAGAGGAAACACTGCAAAAAACTTCAGGAAAGAAAAGTACTGGAGGTCTTATGGACTTAAAATAATAATAATAATAATCTAATCTCAGTTCTTACAGTTAAAATGTATTAAGAAATAATTTTTCCTTCATTTTCTGTAATTGAGAGCTTTTCAGGTGAATAAAAAAATCTTCTGCAGCACATGAGTAATAATATGTACTTGGTTGCTTATTTTTTTTTCTAAATAATTCTTTTTCTGTAGAATCTAATTAAATCTTTTTGATATAACATGAGATTTAGGATTACACAAACTGAAGCATGTCTTGCACCTATGATTATACTTGTTTATTTGAAAAAAGTTAGATGAAAGCTTAAACAAATTTAAATATAAGTAATTGATTGCATCAGGATTACTCAAGTGCTTCAAACTAAGAATATCATGAATGCTTTGTGAGAAAAAAACACAAGCTACAAGTGGTTATTCTATTAAATAAAGCAATGATATTCATACTTTAACTCACTCAGATTGGTTCAAATATCTTCAGGTATATCTCCCCTGGAAGAAGTTATGCTTGTTTGAAGTAACCATTTTAATTAATCTACCTTTGGTACCTTCACCTTTAGCTAGAGCTGTACTAGTTTAAATACATTAACATCGGTAATTGTGGAGCAAACATTTAAGACATTCAAATTATTTTTTCCATGCCTTTTAAATGCAGAGCGATCAAACTCATCTGGGTCAGGCTGAAAAACTGAGCACAGCAAAACAAAAGCTCAGCCTACATCTGTTCATTGGTAGAGGCGAATGGCTGCTCACACTGACCAGAAGACTGCAACTTCTTAAAGAAGGAGAATCTCAGGAAAGAATCCCAGGAGGGAATCACCCAAGGAGTTCCTACTAGCCCTAGAGAGCAACTTCTCTGGTAGGCACAACCAAAGGCCTACAGATGATGTATACCATCATACTCAACCTAATTCATAGCTATAGCCTCTGTGAAGTCAATACCAATTTAAATGCTCACTGTGTTGCAAATCCATCTGTCCACAATGTCTTCCTCCAAGCTGAGGTGGGTTGATTGACTTTGCGCTAATGGCTAAATATCAGCAGACAGTTTGTGCTAGTAGGGGCCAGACATTCGATTTGTGGAATCAGATGGTAGGAACCAGCAGAGAGACTGCCCCCGTTATTGTAAGGGTGAGTTTTTGCCTGTCATGGACAAGCAGATTGCTCTCAATAGTTATTTGAATCTCCAAAGTGTCAGATCACACATTAGTAATGCAAGCACTTCCACATCAGCATTAAGGAGAGTGAAAAGCATGTTCTACAGTAAACAGTAGAGTCCAACACATCCTTGAAACTAAACATAAGCTATCTTTTAGCAGCCAAAGTCTTGCCCACTGGATAGTTTTTATGTCTATGAAAAATTTATGTGACACTGTCGTGTTTGGGAATACTTAGCGGTCATTTACACAAATGTCAGTGCACAATATTTAAGAAAGTATAAAATGTGCTCAGATTGTTTCATATTCCTACCAGGAGAGCTTGGGGAATGTCTCATAATTTCAAAGGTTCTGGTAAATGAATTACCATAAATATAGAAGGACCTTGACACCCAAACAGCCCGGCTGTTTCCCAGGTAACATCAGAAGAGGGAAAAGGCTGTGTCCATGACTTTGACGTAGAAGAACACTTTTGTTAATTAGGTAATAAAACACTGTAGCCCCAGATTACATAGTTGGTTGAACTGAAATATTTTTTATTTCAGATGAGAACAGGTTTATACTTGTAAAGTTGACCATCTTATCCCCCCAAAAATTTTAAGGGTATGTGCTGGATAACTGGAGCCTGAATGGTGCTGCTAGTATGAAAATTATTTAAATTAACTGTCATTCAAACAGTGGCATCATTATCAATGCACTGGGGATACTTACCCAAATGCATACTATTAGTTCTGGTATTTTGGTACTTTAACTGACCTCAGATATCTGTCAGTAATTTTATTCTGCTGGACCAAAAAGTTCTGAAAGCTTAAAAAGGAGACATCATCAACAGTTAGCATTGATTTTTATTGTTGTTTCTTGCACTTGAGGAATTCCAGTAGTAAGGTTGTCTTTGGACAGGTCAAAAATAGTCCTCACAGCAGTAGTAAAGTGCTACTGAGCCTAAGCTACTCTTAAAATGAAATTCTCTGGTATCCAAGTATTAAATGTGCTTCCTGGAATTTAAAGGAGCTCATGAAATAGATTCAAAAATTTGACATTCCACCTAAAATCCAAATGAAATTTCCTTGGGGAGCATGTGTGTGTGTGGGGGAAAAGTAATAAAATGTCATTTCCAAATGAGCACTTATTTCAAAATTGGTTGCTGACCAACCCAGACTATATATTTTGGCATATGCACTGAACAAGTATTGGCCAGTCATTCATGTTTCTGCACCTAACATTAAAAATATTAAATATTTTATAACAATATTATTTATTATAATTATATATATATATATATATTTATAATAATATTAAATATTTTTGGTAAAAGGAGGCACACCATTCCATTACTTATTCTCAGCTTATTAATTTTTTAAAGAGGCACAAATTCTACAAGATATGAAATAGGTATCCTTCCATTTCCCCATGCCATTCCATATATATGTCAAACCAATATATATGTTCCCTTTTATACTAGTCAATTAATTTTAGACAGACAGGAAGAACCAATAAAGGACCAGTAATGACCAAGAAACAGAAGAATGAAGAAGTTTAGGTTGCTTACATCTCTTAAAGATTAACAAAACTATAATTCTACTTGTTTATAGATTTAGAAGGACCACAAAAAAAAAAAAAATCCCACTGTAATCAAATTGTGAAAGCTAACACAGTAGCTAATAAGAGTACTTATTAGATACTAATAAGTAGCTACCTTCTGAACCCCTGCTCCTTCTCTGTAAATGTGTAATTGTTAGTTCATATGCTGTCTATTAATAGATCTTTAGAGAGTAAGAACTAAAGACAGACAGTTTAAACATACGTTGACTCAAAGCCAGTGACTTCATCAATTAAATTCCAGCTACATAAATACCATATTTAAATTAAACAAAAGAGATGATAATGTTGTTATGCATACAGTAATCCCTTTGGCTTCATGAAGGCTTAAGACACACTATTTTGGGCTCTAAGTCACCTTAAAGGATTTATTTTATTATGAACTTCATGGAGTATTGGACCCTTGATGGAACTATATAACTGCAGGTGAGCTAATAACATCACTTACCCTTAGTGAAGTTTATATGGAGTGAAGATTTAGACCATATATACATTGTTTTTCCATTACTCATGACTGGTACAGCTATTCAGAACCATTTGCAGTCACAAAATAGTTAACTCCAATTTCCTTTCTATACCTCTTTGTTACCTTCTCCTTGTTAGTTTAAAAAAAGGATAGTTAGGATAGTGCACAAAAAAAAAGATAGTTTATTGAGACCATATTTTGTGAGTTTTTCTCTGAAAAATACTTACAACATACCAAAAGATTTAATTGAAAATAAATTTTACTTCTAAAAGGTCTGCCTTAAGGATTTTACTCTAGCTATTATAGCAGTAGCAGTGGTGTTAAAAAACAAACAAAAAACCAACCTGCATGCAAATAGTTTGAATTATAGATACAGCGAAAACGTATTTGAAAGGATTTCATAGTGAATAGTATAAAACAACCTGAATAAATTAAGATAATAATAATTCCTATAATTTCTTTTTCTAGACTCTGGATCTTTGCTTATGTACCAAAAAGAAGGAAGACTGAAAAACAAAGTTGAAAATCCTCACTCATCAACATCAGGATAAATCAACTTCTATTTATCATTGGCTAAAATGTACAGAGTAGATTTTAAAGTATTTTCTCCAATAATATTAAAAAACAAACAAACAAAAAAGAACAAAAAAAAAAACCAAACCCAAACCAAAACTAAATAATTGGAAGATGTCTATGTGATTCTATAGAGGAGAGTGATATTTTTATGTATGAAACATTAACCAGAAATCAGTTTATGCACCCTGTAAGTTTTATCTAGGAGGTCTACACAACTATTTGTTTTCAGTCAAATTCAGTAATTTTTATTTTTCTTCCCCATTACAGAATAATTTAGCAAATCTATGTAAATCTGAAATTTAATTTGTTTAACATAAGAACCATTCAGCATTTGATTGCTTTGAATTGTGGAAAGGTAGTAGAGCTCAAAAATACTGTACAGGAACTTCTTGATTAAACAAGACAAGAATCGTAGGGGTCATTAACAGAGTCACACTACCAGCACCAGTTCCAACCCATCAGCCCTATGACACTAAAGAAAAGGACATAAGTTCCTATTCATAGGAATTGGACATAAATTCCAAAACACTGAAGATTTTGAACTCAGCACCACTGAGAAGGCATTCAATTTTCATGTTTTTTTTTATATTCCATACTCTGAAGTATACAGTCACATGAAGAAAATGGATCTGTGTTAACTCATAGAGTGCAAAGAATTTCCTCCTCTGTAATAATCTAGTAAGAACAACATTTTCATATGGGAATACATTCTCTACAAAAGAAAATAGTATCCACCCGTTAGTTTCTCTTTGTTAAAATGGTGAATATACAGTCTGAGTTCTGAATTCCTCATGAACATAAGGATTACCATAAATTTTACCTACTTCTCAGAGATCAGTCTTTTTTTTGTAAAACTATAGAATGGGGCAGAAAAATTAATGGGGCAGAGGAAATTAATTCAAAGTTCTTCTTAACATTATCTTTTATGAGACAGACATTTGACATGTCCCTGTATTGCTCTGCAGAAAAACACAAGGAAATTCTTTCCAAATCTAGACAAGTTTTCCAGGTCATCTCAAAGAATGTTCTGTTTTAGACAAGTGCTCTGTATCATGGTAGCGTCCACACCTTGACTTAGGGAAAGGCTCAGAGGTTACAAGAATTGCCAGCTGGTCAGGTCACCAGAAAAATGTTCATGCCACCATGGCATTACATTACAATCAGCACCACAAGCAGAACAGCCATCAGTAGGTCTTTGGGGGTCTCAATTCACATCCTTGTAGAATGGAATAAGAACATTTCCAAAACTAGTAAAATTAATTATAAATAACATTCAGTAGAACAGAAATATAGTATCATGGAATGGTTGCGTTGGAAGGGACCTTAAAGAATTCCAGGCTCCCTGCCATGGGCAAGGACACCTCCCTAGGTCAGGTTTCTTAAAGCCTCATCCAATCTATTTTCAGAAAAACAAAACAAAAACAAAAACTATAGCAAGCTCTTCAGGAAAGAAAGAAACCTTTAAGTACAGGTACAGTTTAATTCTATAGACAAGTGAAGTTTGGAAGTCTTTCATGATGCCTGTAATTTTAATATGCTTGAGGTCAAATGATGTATCAAACATTACTGGACACATAAAAATTAAATCACTTGCAGAGTTTTGCCTTGAGTGACTTGGTTAATCCTTAATCTCTCTAGTCCATCTCATCAGAAAGGAAAGTCTTAGAAAAATCTTTTAACTTCTTGAACAGGTCCCAGGAGGCAACACTTGAAAAAAATCTTAAGGATTGATTTTCTTAGTATGGTTTAAAACAACATTCATATTTATTGCCTGAGGAAGATAGCATAAATAAGTGATCAGAAGAACAGACCTGACAAAGTAGTAATAATATTTAAAAAGAAATCCATTTTTCCACATTAGCATAGCAGTTTTAAGTTACTGCAAAAGTCAACTCTCTGCTTCAGTTCACTGACATGAGGTCAAAATATCACAGTCTTTCATTGATGTTTTGTGCTAACTTTATTTTTTTTCCATTGTGTAAACAAAACCATGATTTATGGGAAGAAAACAATATAAAAAACAGACTGATCTCATGGCTGACTTTTGCTTCTTTGTAGTCATTCACTAGACAAAGTATTTGAAGAGTTTGGATGAAATTGTCCTGCTACTGTTATGCAGGCTTAGATGACAGAACTTTCTGGGTTATTCCCTGTTGCTCCAGAAGTTAGCCAATATTAAAATAAACTCTCTAACTCAAAAAATAAGGTCATGACAATCCATGTAAATCCTACATGGAATCCATACCAAAACATCAAAATTTTAACAATTTTTTTTGAATCAAGTAATCTAACACATCATCATCTCTAGTCACCACTCATATCTTTGGAAACCTCTAAATCACACTCTTAAGTCTTCCCACCTCTTCTCAAACCTTTCTTAGTCCTGGGATAGTATGCATTTTAAATACTGCTTTAAAATGAAGGTGGTGAAAGGTGTCCAGAGACGTGGTAGTGCCCTATTTGGAAACAAAGTCAGTTTGGATAGAGATCTGAGCAGCCTGATCTAGTTGAAGATGTCACTGCTCATTGTAGAGTGACTTGGACCAGATTTGCATTTTTTAAAAATAATAATAGGAGTATTTCAGAGGAGGAGTGTTTCAAAATAATAAATTAATGCATTATTACAATATATTTTAAAACAGAAGTAAATGAGAATATATTTCATAAATTGTGTTAGTGTGCCTAAAGACCTTTCGTGTCCAGGAAAACACAGTGTCAGTGTCAGTGTTTGTGTCAGTGTTTCTTTTGCTTGTGTAGGCAGGTTAAAGTTAAAGCCTCAGTCTAACAATCTCATTTTTTAATATAGGATGAACTGTAACAATTTGTACACATCCAGTTAGACCTACACTAGTTGCCTCAAACCTTCCTCCTAGAAACCCAAGCCTGGACTTGTTGGTTTTTCTCGTTAGTTGGTTTGTTTTTTTTTTTTTCAGATGGGCAAAATAATGAATTTTAACCTATTCTTCTCTCCACAGGCTATTCCAGTAGGACCAAAACACACATAAGCACTCTTTTGGCAGTCCGATGTCTCATAATCAGTTACTGGCTCTGAATGAAGTTTTATCTCATTTTGGACCTTCTCGCTTGTGTGGGTTTTTTTGTGGAGGGAGGGGAATCATAGAATTTTCAGGGTTGGAAGGGACCTTTAAGATCATCTAGTTCCATCCCCTCTGCCACGGACAGGGACACTTCCCATTAGATCAGGTTCCTGTGTTTAAACTGTGTGAAGCCACAATACTATTTGTAGTTTCACTTCAAAGTGTTGAAGTGCCTGCAGGGCTCTTGCAAGTTCTCCTCTCATAATTTTGCTACATATTTGCACATAAAATTTGCTTATCTTTGAAAGGTCTATATATCTGTCAGATTTTACTGAAACATATCAGTGAGTTTTTGGAAGAGGCAAAGAACCCTTTAACACTGGAAATTAAATTAAAATGAACCAAACCAGTTCAGCTGGAGTTTTCCAAACAAACATTGTCCACTAAGGCTGCAAAAAGTCTTTAATAGTATCCAGGCTTCTTATACTTATCATCACACTGACATTAGTCAGTATGAGAACAAAAAAACAAACCAAACATTTATCAACTCCTGGAAGTATTTGTGAAGTACAGGCAAGACTGGCAGTTTTCAGAGCTCCAGTAATACTGTAGACAAACAGGACTCTTGTATTTTTTTTTTTTTTTTAAATTATTCTTTATCAATACACAGGATAAAGCTGTAGAAATTGCAAATACATATTCAAGTTATATATGTATATATCTATATATAAAATATAAATATAACATAGAAAGTATATAAATAATATAGAGTATATAAATATATATGTATACCATATAAGATATAACATTTATTATACATTTAAATAAATAAATAAATAAATGTTTATAGATATATATATATGTGATATTTAATATAACAATTTTTTCTCATTTCAGGACTGTCTTCTTCACCTAAGCTTGAGAACTGCATGTCCAGTTCTCTGAACACAAGCTGTAGTGTGTGAAATCATTCCTCCAACTGAATGGAGACCAAACCCAAAGCTGGCCAGCGCTATGAAGTGGAAGTACAGAGAAATCTCTTGTTTTAGTGAGCTCCCTACATCATCTGTGGAGAGTCTCAACTCAGAGGAAGATATCTGGTTTTGTTGTATCAGCCCTGAGGCATTGTTAAAAATGCTTTGCAGCTAAAATGCTAGGGAAAGAGGGCAAATACACACAGTTGCTGCAATTTAAAAAAAAATGGAAAAGGAGTATGAGGTGAGCAAGATGGATGTAATTTTTGGCTCAACATAGAGTCTCTAGTATGTTCAACTACAACATGAATCTTTCTAGTGAAGCTAAGAGGCAGGCAGTACTTAGCTCTTCCCTCCAAGGGTAGGTGGAGATTTTCAGCTGAGCAGGAAAACCATTCTTTGCTTCACTAGAATGCAAAACTACAGAAAATAGCTTTTTTTTGAGATCTACTATGACTTCTTCAGCATACTTCATGTGTTAATATTTTCACAACACCTTCACAGCATTTTAACAGCTTTGGGAAAATATTTGCCAAAGAATTATTCCAAAATCCCTTTTTAATTTAATCATTTTCTCACCCTCACACTTGAGCCTCTGTACACTTTTTGCCCTCTAACCCCAGTTAGTATCACTTTGTAATTTTCTTTTTAAACAAAATGTTAATGAGCCAACCTACTGCAATGTGCATAACAGCAAACAGAAGAGAAAGCATGCACATATTGCCTCTGTCAGTTATTTGCTTCACCACAGCTGGATAGGGCATCCCAAGAGACTTTACTTTATTAAAATGCATATCTGCTATTCTCAACAGTACTTCACCTGAAGGTCATGCAAACCTCCATTATTTAGCTGTGGGTTTGTTTTTTTTTCTATGTCTTGGCCTATGAGTATCTATTACCCTGGCCACTGTGGGTTTTATTACCCACATAAAACTCAAAACCTTCAATATTACAAGGAACATTGTCCTACAAGACAAGGCTTTATCTTTAAAGATAACAATTTTCCAGAATAAAAACCTTTTTACTTGCTCTTCAAATAAATTAAGTACAAGGGAAAAATGGGTAAAAAAAATCTGTTAATACAATTCATGGCATTAATTTAATCCTTTCAAATCTGTTAGATGCCAACTGCAAAAGGAATTTTTAAATATAATTCTAGATATATAACGGCTAAGATTAGATTCCTTCTGCAATCACCAGTTTAAGTCTTGAAGGGGACAAACTGTACATACTGAAGTTAAAAACAGAACATACAAGATGACATGAAGGGATGAAGCACTATCATCAGGACTGGGATAAACTATACATAATGAAAAAATCTAAATACTGGATCAGAAAGGAGAACCAAAGAGAAGGGAAGGGAAGGGAAGGGAAGGGAAGGGAAGGGAAGGGAAGGGAAGGGAAGGGAAGGGAAGGGAAGGGAAGGGAAGGGAAGGGAAGGGAAGGGAAGGGAAGGGAAGGGAAGGGAAGGGAAGGGAAGGGAAGGGAAGGGAAGGGAAGGGAAGGGAAGGGAAGGGAAGGGAAGGGAAGGGAAGGGAAGGGAAGGGAAGGGAAGGGAAGGGAAGGGAAAGGTGTCAGACAGTCCTCCCAGCTTTGTGTTATCAGCAGATTTGCTGAGAAGACACTCTGTCCCATCATCGAGGTCATTGATAAAGATATTGAACAGGACTGGACCCAGCACTGATCCTTGAGGGACTCTACTAATCACAATTCTCCATCTGGGCTCTGTGCTACCGAACACCACTCTTTACTCACTTTAATGCAACAAGCAGCAGACTGTAAAGATTCAGGGTACCAAAAGCTGGAGACTATTTTATGATATACTAGGAGAGTGAGAGAAATGTATAATAGAGGAAAAAAAATTGTCAGGACTAGAGTGAACACCTGTTATATAACATACATGATGAGCATTAGCAATGATAGGAAATATTCCATTCTGTTAATAAGCAATGAATGTTTTGTTTCTGTCATTCCTTGTCTACTTACATAAAATATAAATTGTGAATCATTGTGCATTTTTGACAGCCTTTTTCCCCAAAACTGTGTACTTCCTGCAGAATCTTTTCAGTTCACATTGAAACAAGTAAAAAAGGTCTGACTCAGCTCCCCCACACTAATTTTACAATAAAACCTAGGTTGGTTAAAATGCTGTATTCTGATTGCTCTCATCTAGTGCAAATGGAGTCACACTGTACTTCCATTGTGTTCCACAGTTGCTGAATAAGAGGGAATATGGGGAGAGGGTATTCTTCTTTAGAAAACTGATTTTTTTTTTTTAAAGGGGTGGAGGTGGGGAAACATTTTTTTCCTATTGAAAATCTATCTCCTTTACCTCAGGAAAAAAATAGAAATGTGTGTTTTGTGCCTAAAAGGCACAGAAATTAGGGAACGGAAATCCCTAGCACATGACAGGGAAGCAGCTGAATTACTGAGTTGATGAAGTGTGTTAAGTATGCTGCACTGGTTCAATACCTCTTCTGTTTAAGTCAATGGCAGTGCTTAATTGTAAATGTCATTAGACACTCATCAGAAAAGCCAAACCCTTTTATAGGCTTAGAGATTTTCACATTTTCAACAGATATTAGAAAGAAGAAACAAACAAAAAAATTAAAATAATTTTTAAAAAAAAGCTTTTGAAAGACTAAGCTTGATATTCACACTAGATCAACAGAAACAGGTGACTTGTATGGCAAATGCTACTCAAAGAGACTGTTGAAATAATTAATAATTAATAATAATAATAATAATTAA
Organism: Phaethornis superciliosus; assembly: GCA_023637945.1. Lineage (NCBI taxonomy): Eukaryota > Metazoa > Chordata > Aves > Apodiformes > Trochilidae > Phaethornis > Phaethornis superciliosus. The sequence continues at coordinate 13,096,893 of JAJQWJ010000004.1, read as the reverse complement.
ACTGGTAAAGACTGAAATTTACTTCAATTAGGCAGGAAATTCCAGTTCTAGAGGTATGAAGGAAGAATTTGTGAGAAGTGATGCTCGACAGGTAAAAGAACATATCTCAAGAACATTTCATTGCACTTATTGAAACTTCATGAAGAGTTAAATATTTCAGCAAATTCTATGTAACTTCAATAAAGCCTACTGGTATAAATATTTTCTTAGAGAAAATTGAAGAGCCCTCCTTCATATGTTTGCATCAGATCAATGAACTATTTAAACAACCTGCATGTGTCTGACACCCCATCAAGCTTCAAAAGGAAGTTAGGTAGCAACATAAATTTGGAAGTTTTGTTGTGCTCTTTAGTATAGTCTAATTAATAATCTACCTAAGACAAGTAAATACAGGAAGTTTCTCTTGAACATCAGAAAACACTGTTTTAATACAGGGGTGACTGAATACTGGAATAAGTTGCCCGTGGAGGTCGTGGCAACACATTCTATGTTATTCTACTTGAATCATAGAATCATAGCACCAGAGAATGGCTAGGGCTGGAAGGGACCTGGAAGATCATCTAGTTCAAACCTGTCTGCATGGGCAGGGACACCTTCCACTAGACCAGGCTGCTCAAGACCCCATCCAATCTTGCCTTCAACACTTACAGGGAGGGGACAACCAACTTCATTGGACAATTTGTTCCAGTGTCTCACCAACCCCAAATTAAGGAATTTATTCCTAATATTTAGCCTAAATTTTCCCTCTTTAAGTTTGAAATAGTTTCCCCTTGAGTGTCCTCTCACTACACACTGGTGTAAAAAGCACTATACCAGCTTTCTCAGAGGTCCCCTTCAGATATTGGAACGTTGGTATAAGGTCAACTCAGAGCTTCCTTTTCTCCAGGCTGAACAACCCCAACTTCCTCAGCCTCGCTTCACAGGGGAGGTGCTCCAGCTATCTGATCTTTTAGTGGCTCTCCTCTGGACACATTCCAGGAGCTCCTATGCTGGGGACTCCCAGGCTGGAAACGGTACTCCAGGTGGAGTCTCAAAAGAGCAGAGTAGAGGAGGAGAATCACCTCTGTTGACTGGCTGTCTGTGCTTCTTTTCATGCAGCTCAGGATCAATTTATCTTTCTGAGCTTCAAGCACATACTGACAGCTCCTGTTGAGCTTCTGGTCCATGAAGGGTGGAGCAGGGGGTTGGACAAGATCACTTTCAAATGATGCTTCCAGCCATTCTGTGATTCTACATTCAGTAATGAAATATCTTCTATGTAGAGAACTATTTACAGACCTAAGAACAGTGAAATTACCTTACTTCAGTCTCTTGAATAGGACATAAAATTTTTTTTTGTTATTCATAGTATATTCTCACTCTTTCACACCTATGGTATACTTAGGTATTTGCATATGGCTACAGTTTTGAGAATGTATTTATACTTTCTGCTTGATTCTGTTTTGGCAAATATTCATTCATTTTCTGAAATATTTGAAAAGGATTTGTCCTTGGTGTAAAAGATTTGTATCGAGAATGTGGGCATAGAGCCTGAGATATCTACAAGGACCAGACTTTCTCTTTTTCATTTTAGACATTAAGCACAACTGTAACTTGGAAGTGACTTTAAAATATATTTTATGAAAATCTGCAGTACATTCTTTGCCAAGTGAAGAAGCACATCCTGCCAACATTTCAGTGCATCCAGCCTATTCCTGAAAGTCAGTCTTGTTTCTTCTGTTATTCATACCGCTGTGACAATCTTACGTTTAATTTTTCTATATCTTTGGAGCTATCTATAAGTCTGCATACTTTCCTTCACTCTCAGCTTTTGTTGAAAAATTACCTTATGTGCAAATTCATATTCATTCTGTTTGGTTCATCACTGAATTAAGTAGGTACAAGATACTTGTCATCATTTACCAAAGATTAATGCCAGAAACCTAGCATAAAATGAACAGCATAAGTGGTATCTTCTTCCTGAAAATTAATAAGTGAAAAATTAACTTTAAAAAGTTTTGTTCTATTTGTTTAAAGCCTTTGCATGAAGGGCTTTCTGACTGTTCCAGAATTAGCAAGTAAGATCCCTTTAAAATACTGTTCTCCTATAACTTTAAACATTGATTCAGTCAATATTCTGCTAAAACGCATTTAATTCAAGCAGGCATACAAAAAATTCAGCTAACATGAGCAGGTTTGTCATTTATGCCAACAGGAAAAGAAGGGGAGAAATAAGACAAAGAGAGTCAAGAAAGAAGTAGGGGTGGGGGGTGGGGGGAGAGACTGACAGGGAGAGAGGAAGAGAGAGAGACACTGCAAAACTCCCTTATATGACTGAAACAAAACTTCACCGAGAAAGACAATCATTTTTTTTGTTTTTAGAGAGCAAGACAGTATTCACAGCATCTCTGTGATGTTAAGACATTTTATGTTTCATCTAGTCAGTAAACAGGTATTTCTCAAATTCACATATTTTATGCAATAATTACTTTTTTTTTTTCCAAGCAATTTTTCTCTCATTTCAAGAAATCAATTCTATTATACTTGGGTAAATGTAGGTCAGGATAAGGTAAAGATGTTGAACAGGAAGGGAATAGGTGCAGCATAAAAATCCAAGAATGTATTCTAAGCAGATAATAAATTCTGTTTTTGTTTATGTAGTAGTGCATTTCATTCACATAATTCAACCACGAAACTTCTCCATTAACTTTACACAGGTTATAATAGATAGGATTTGGCCCTGTAGCTTGACAACAGAAAAGTGAGGAAGAATGTCAGAACACAAAAATATGTAACAAAAGCTTTCTCTGTATGCATATATTTGTCTTTCTACTGTAATTTATTAGGAATGAGTGCTCAAATGTTTTTAACAGAAGCAAGCAAAGGTTTTTAAAGTAATATTTGTTAAGTCTAAAATGGTCACATAACAAAGGACATACTGCAAATATACTACTTAAAAGAAGAAACTCAGTGCTGGTGGTGATTAAAGGTTCAATAATATCTTTTTTTTAAAAAAATACAGAAAAAAAGTCACAATTAATGATACATTTGTAAAATAAAACTTCATTTTTGCTTTGGTTGTTGCAATGCTATTTTAATAGTACTTTGGGAAAATACTTATATTCCTTTTCAGGGTCCTCCTCCCAGCCCTCGTTTTAATATTAATAGATTATAAAAGAAATAATCTCCAAATGTGGCTATTCTCCATTGTTCTTAATTAAAAAATAAGTCTTTTCTTGTGAATATAAAGCAAGCTATTTGAAATTTGAGTCACGCAATGAACACTTTAATAGCCTCATCAGACAGGACTCGAAATGCTTCAGTGATCTGTGTTCAATAAAGAAGCCAGCCAAAATATTTCTAGGTATCCTGGCATCAGATAAATGAAAAACTGTACTCAGTAGTGGAAAAGAGAGTACAGGTCTCTGAAGGTAAGAGACTTGTATATCATCTTGATATGTTTGGAGTTACATTACCCACAGTGTGACCAATTCTGCTAATGGTATCAACAGATAAAAGATGAAAAAAAATGACTAGAAATAAAAATGAGATATCACATATGTGGCAAAAAGGAGTTCATAAATGCTTGTTTCCTCTTCACCCTTGACTCCTGGATTTGACAAAAACATTCCAGTGATTTGCAAAAATATTATATTAGACCAGTTATTCCTTATGGAAAAAAAACCCTCCTATGATTAGAGAGAAACACAGAAAGAGAAGCATAGATCTTCACTTGGAAGATCAGTGGCAAACCTTAATTTAACTTAATTCCATTTTATTTAATTCTATTTAATTTAATTTAATTCCATTTAGTTTAATTTAATTTAATTTAATTTTAAAGAAACATAGAATCAATAATAGAATCATTTAAATTGGAATTATCAACAGGTAATTGGAACCTTTAAGATCACCAAGTCCAACCGTTAACCTAGTACTGCCAAGTCCACCCCCAAACCATGTTCTTAACTACCACATCTACCGATGTTTTAAATACCTCCAGGGAAGGTGACTCAACCACTTCCCTGGACAGCCTGTTCCAGTGCCTGACAACTCTTGGTGAAGAAATATTTTCTAATATCCCATCCTAACATCCCCTGGCACCATTTGAGGCAGTTTCCTCTTGTTCTAGCTCTTGTTATGAGGAAGAAGAGGCCAACCCCCACTGCAAACTCTTGCTAGGTAGTTGTAGGGGGTGGTTATATCTCCGTTCAGCTTCATTTTCTCTAGACTAAACAAATTCAATTCCTTCAGCTGCTCCTCATCTGTTCACTAGATGCTTCACCAGGTTTACTGCTCTTTTTTTGGACAAGCTCCAATGCCTCAATGTATTTTTTTGTAGTCATTTGTCTGCTGGAAATTAAGCCAGTTAAATCCTTAATATTTCCATTGTTTTTTTCACTTAAATTTTTATTGGATTTTCCTTTTTTAATTTTATTTTGTTTATATTATATTGTATACCTTTACATTGTATTATTACACTCTCTCCTTGTTTTAGATAAGAAAGGTTTTATTAGATAAAGACAAGATTCAATATAATTAATGTAAATACTCATTTCTTGTGCAAAAATTATTATTTTCAAGAGTATTCAAATACAGAACAATCTAAGCAAGGTCATTTTTTTGTAAAACCAGGCCTGTAAACCATGTTCAGAAGTTCAAATGAATCAGTAGAGTTACCTGTAAGTCTCATCTTGCTCTCTTTGGAACTAAGGCTATAATGATGTGTTCAAGGCTTTACTCTTCTCAGGGAAAAAATCAACAAACTGGAACTTATGTCTCTATCTGGTACATGAAACAAAGAAAAAATAACAGAACAAAAGATTGATCTTCTTTAGACTGAGTCTGAACGACAATAATAGCCAGATATTCACAGCAGATTTAGTATGGAAAATATTTCCTACTTGGAGATGTGTAAATTCTTTAGATTCACAATCTGCTCAACCTGCTGTAACACTGCAGGAACTGTCTGTACATCTTCAGGGATTTAGAGGAGACATATATATATAAATATTACAGTCTTAATGAAGTCATAAGCTATGCATGAAATACTGTCCCTTTAGAGTTTCATACTAAAATTTCCTTCTGTTCCTTTGTTTCCCTCTTTCTTTTAATTATCAGCCTTGATGACAGAGTGATTCCTTCCTTACACAAGACCTGATAGAGGTGGTGGATAAGTGTTCCTGTCCCGGTGTTTTTTTTATCCTCTAAACCAGACTTCCCCTGTTGCTGATATAACAGGAGGGCTTTCAGGTGTAGCTAATCTTTAAAATTGAAACAAAAAGGTAGGATAGGGCATAACCCCAAACGTGGCCATTGGTATAGATAATTAGAATTAAAGAAAAGATTAAAAAGAGAGACAGAAATTAACACAAGTTTATGTCACTAAAGATGTTGCTACACTAAAACCACAACCCTGACATCATCTTCCTTGAAGATAAGGAAAACAAAGGATGATAAAGAAAAGGAGGGAGAGAACAAAATATCACATTTCCCAGGATACATACCCTTTTCGTTGTAGAGAAGATCACAGATTTTTAAGTGAGGAGAAAATAATGATGATCTTATAAGAAGATACATAAAATATTTCCTCTGTCAAAATTATGCAGGCATTTTAGATCTAGTTTAGGGTTTTACCATAAAAGACCATGCTGTTTCCTGCAAACTGTTAAAGAGAAGGCAATTAGATAGACTAGTGAGATATATGAAAACACACTAAGTCTTCACAAATCACACTGTCTGGAAGCTGACAAGCAGAGGTTGTGAGTGAACGGGAATACACAACACAAAGCACTGAGGTAAATCAGGGAAATCTTGCTTAAAGCTTGAGACAAAAGGAAAATCAGAATTCCTCTGTCAGTGCACACTGGCTCATAGTTGGCTTTAAGCTTCCAGAAAACATGTAGTTCACCCTTGATTTAGCAGTCTGCTTGCTGTGTGGTCCGCAAGCCCATGTGCCATAAATTCATAAGTAACAAGATTTAAACATCTATGCCTTGAAACTAAAACCTAATTTCTATCATGCCACCAACAAGGAAAAATCTGAGATGGGTAAGGGGAAGGATGCTAGGTTTTTTTGTTTGTTGGTTTGTTTTGGTTTTGGTTTTTTAAAATAAGATTTATTATAAGATTACTATATAGTTTAAAGCTTAAGGAAAACATTTTGGATATACTATGCCATTAAATGTGTGAAAAATATTTTTAACTGTGTATTTAACAGCTGTACATCAGCGCTTTAGACTGTTGTTACTTCATTTGTGATTTTACCATCTTTGTAAGAGTTCTAAGAAAATATTTTGTCATCATAAAGTCTGTAGTTTAACATTTCATGTTTTCATTTTTCTCAGGTAAGTTTTACAAGTTTAAAAAAGAAATTGATAATATGATCTAATTTAGGCATTTGCAATCCCTAGTTGAAGGGCAGCATTTTAATGGGGTTCATTTGGTAGTCCTAAAAGCTGCTCACCACAAGGCAGTTGCTGAAATACTTGTGTTTCTTAACACAAACACAATATTTCTTCAGTGTGTTTTATACTTACACATTCCCACCCAGAAGGGAAGAGTGGTGCAGGGAGGATCAGCATAACATCTTGTCCATCTTCTGATCCATGTAGAGTTGTTGTGATGGAGACCTGGCAATTTAGTAGCATCCGACTAGGGACTGGAGTCCAACAGTTGGTAGGCAACAGTTCTAGTGACCTCACTGAATCCCAGAGATTGACAGCAGAAATTTTAATTAATCAGAAACCCAAAAACCTTCTTATTTATTCCATTCTATATGGGTAAATAATTTAGTCAATGTTAGAACCGGTAACTGGATGTTCCAGGTGAAGAGATAGAACCTATCAGACTTACTTGGTTAGAGATTGAGATTACAGTGTCTAAACTAGCATTTTTATATCAGTTCTCATGGTTTGTTTCTGTGGAGATGGGATTTCTGCTTTTTATATAAACACAAATGGCCGTGCAACTTTGACAATCACAAGATACAAAAACCACACACACTCGACATACAATAAGCCACCACGTCAAAAAACTTCATCATACTTCTCTGTCTGTTTTTCTTATTCTAACCAAGATGTACACACAAGAAATCTGGGAACTCAGCTTCTGAACAGACTCATTTTTAGCAAGCACTTGCAATTACTTGAAACAAAGAAGAAAAATGAAAATGAAACACACCAGAAGTTTATGTTTCAACCTAGAAACAAGGCTGACAATCTGATTGTCCTGTGTAACCTCTATTATAAAAATATTATGCGATGATTTATATTTCTAAGAATTACTAAAATTTATATTTATGTTTCATTGAACACTGAATTACTCCTATATACTCCTTTACTTGAACTCATCAGTTCCTGACCTTACCTGTTTCAAGTTTGTGTGGTAGCCCTGGCCTAACCTTTTCATCTTTCTGTCCAACACTTTCATGGTTTGTGAAGATTCAGACTTCTTCAGTGAAGTGTTCAGTAAAATAGCATTCCACCTAAAATCTGAAACACCATCATCCAACCTTCTTCACCTCAGAGAGAAAACTGAAGTGTTAGATTTGCTCAAAGAAAGTAAGGAATCAGTGTCAGAACCATGATTTGAATGCACTTATTTGCTCCAATATTTTTCAATAGCTAAATCTGGGTGAGTGAGAGAAGGACAGAAGACAGAACTTTCTGATGCCTCTTGTTGCTAGACTGAATTACTTAAGTGCATGTGTCACTACAAGAAAGATGTGGTAGGGCTTTTTACCCAGATGTGTTTGGAGATGACTAGGGGAAATGTTTTAAAACTTGAAGAGAGGAGATTAAGGTTAGACAATAGGAAGGAATTCTTTCCTGTGAGGCTGATGAGACATTGTGTAAAGTGGATACATTGAAAATAAAAAAATTGCCTCTTGAATCAGCAAAATTATATATAACCTATCATGAGGCTGTACTGGCATCCTCTGATCTGTCTAAAATGTAACAAGCTTATTTCTATTAGCAAACCCCACACACACCAGAACCTTCTTTCCCCTATAACAGTCTTTGAAATGCATCAAGACTAATCTCATCAAGGAACCCTCCTCCTCTGACAGGACTAAAAAAATAAAATGCTGATCAGAATGACTCCTGATAACCTTCCAGACTCATAATGTAAATTGGTATCAAATACAAGAACTAAAGAATTCTGGGGAAAACTGAATACAAAGGGAAGACCCACAGTTACCAACTTGCAAGTTATGGCAATAATTGATGAGAATAAGGAACATTTTACTATAAAAATTCAGAAGAAAAAGTATCAAAGCCACCAGCAAAAAAGTAGGGCAAAAGAGCATCAAACAGCAGCAAGACCAGCAAGAAGGAATAGCAACTCAGGTGGCGAGAGGCAGGGAAAATCTTTATCACCCATCTTGAAAAACAATCACTTTATAGTTTCATTTTATCCAGAGCAACTACATGACTGGCAGCACAACTAGCCTCTGGCCTTTTCACTGACAGGGTTACATTAATAATCTTATGTAACCATAGAAAAAATCCATTAATTTGATGAAACTACTGAAGTTTCACACCAAACTGAGCTAAGACCATAGCCCATTGTATAAAATGGAGAGAGACCTATTAGGATGTCATTTACTTTTCTTTAGCTGCAAATAAGATTCAGTGATTTCACTATTAAATGTGAACAAAAGTCAATAATTTGCTATGTTACAAGGAACATTACGAAGAACAGCAACCTTCCCTGTGAGTTCTTAATTAACTGAACAATTTCAATGCCATAAAGTGTCTCATATACAGCAAGAAAGACAGATCTTTTGTCTTAAGTGGGCGCTAATGAAACCTTGCTGGGACAGTACATATCATCTGGGACATACTGAAACACATGTATTCTCTACAAAGCCTTTTCCTGTAATTCTGGTGTAATTCTATCCTTTCTTAGCATTTTTTAACATTCCAAGACAATCAGACATCATAGCTTCTCAGGTGGCTTACCACTGGGTTTGAGTTTTTCTCCACCTTTTCCAACAGTACATTTTATTTCCTCTCAACATGAAGACTCAGAACAGGAATATAGCACAGACAATTTCATTAATTTCTTTATACAAGGCTCTGCAGCTTTATGTCATGTTTGGGGTACCTTCCCTGTAGCCTCCATGTGTGGGTGCAGAGAATGCAAGGTCAGCTTGGTTTTGCAAGGTCAGCTTGGTTTTGTATTGTCTCCTCTGTCTCCAGGGCTGTGGGCACAGACATTTGGAGCCACGGCCTTCAGTTATGTAAAGTCAACATAAGGTTAACCTGAATGGGCAGTTAATGCCAAGGAGAAGGACAGAAGTTTAGCTTGAGGTGTTTGCAGCATCTCCTTATTAGGGCAAATAGTCAGTTGGGTGGTGGCATACTGGCTGTAGCCAATCAGGTGATTTTCAATAGGTCATGGAAAGGTATATAACTGTATGTAGAAGTGTTAATAAACGGAATTGGTTTGCATCAAATCGTCTCCCCGTCCTTCGTTGCGACAAATGGTGACCCCGACGTGATTTCGGGAATTGTGCTGGGAAAGCATCCGGTCGCAAGCCTCTGAGAACTTGGAAGCACAAGCTGAAAGAAGCTTGGGGAAAGGGGTGGCCACCCGACTTGCACCTCCTCGCGTTTTTGGTAGGTGAGCTCAGAGGAACTTCAGTTATGGGTAATTGGGATTCCCATGAGAAAAAGGACGTTTATAAAGTTATGAAAGAACTTTTATATACAAGGCAGAAACAAATATCGGACTATGAACTTAGATTCATTTTAAAATGGGTCTGTGATACATTTCCAGATGTAACTGCCACTACCATCATTGAACCGGAACTGTGGGATAGAGTGGGGGTTCTTTTATGGGATCTGAGTACTCGAGGGAATCGGGAGGTATTCAAACTCCTTCCCTCCTGGCGAACGGTATTTGAAGGGGTGAAAGCGCAGGAGCTTGAACAGGCAGAAACACCTTCTGCCGTTCCCAGCGCCCCCCCGCTACCAGAGGGGACAGAGCGGAGAGACACTGCCCGATTACCCGAGGGAGAGGAACAGACCCCCCCGCCACCGCCCGCAGCCGCCGCTTCGCTGCCGCGGGCAAATGGGAGCGGGGCACCTCCCCCTCCTGAGATCGTAGCTGCTAATGTTCGGCCGGAGCCGCCGAGCGGGGAGCCGCTTCAGCCCGACCCTTTCGATCCGGGTCCGGAGCCGGACTTGTTCCCTGAGGAATGCGACCCGTACACGGTGTGGGCTGACATCAAAAAGCAGGCGCTAGATGCGGGAGAACTTGAAATGGCGATTGCCATAACTGTGCCCCCGCGTCCTGCACAGCGACGGTACGGGACGAGCGATCCCTTCGTGGCACCCGTGCGCGGGGCGGTGCCGCGCCCAGACACAAATTCCTCTGTCGCCACGAGTTTACCAAACACCCCCGATGCAGCAATATCCAGGTCTCAACTCGCAACAGCAGATAAATTCGTTTTTACAAGGGCAACAGCAGGGAGTGCCGGACTGGATCTGCCGACCAAATACACAGTAATTTTAGCTGACGACTCCGTGCACATAATTGACGCCTTGTTCCAAGGACCACTTCCGTCCGGGACCACGGGTCTTATTATGGGACGGTCGTCAGCTACTTTTAGCGGTCTTTTCGTTTTGCCTGGCGTGATAGATAACGACGCGCTGGAAATAAAGATCATGGCGTGGACGCCTGCGCCACCCTGCACGGTACCAGCTAATAGTAAAATAGCGCAATTGATTTTGTTACCCTTGAACACTAACTTTTTTCCTTCAGAAGCCGCGCGGCAGGGCGCTTTCGGGTCTACAGGCTGCCCGCAAATCTACTGCACACAGACGATCTCAAAGGACAGACCATTGAAACAATGCACACTTAAAAAGGGGAATCAACAGATTGTTTTAACAGGTCTCATTGATACAGGGGCAGATGTAACCGTAATTTCTCAAGCTAAATGGCCGCGCCAGTGGAAATTGACTTGCACGGCACAGCCATTAGCAGGGGTAGGCGGGGTAGGTAACAGCTACCAGAGTGAAGATATTATTCAAATTATTGGTCCCGAGAACAGAGTAGCTACTGTTTGTATTTGTAGTATTACCAGTACCATTGTATTACCAGTACCATTGAATCTGTGGGGAAGAGATGTTCTGTCACAATGGGGATTGCATTTAGAAACGCTTTTTTAGCGAGGGTCACTGATGAGGGGCGTGAAACTCCACGATTGACCTGGAAAACACAGGATCCGGTGTGGGTTAATCAGTGGCCCTTATCAGAAGAAAAACTTAACGCCCTAGAACAATTGGTACAAATTCAGTTGAAAAAGGGACATGTAGTTCCGACTTTCAGTCCATGGAATACCCCAGTCTTTGTAATACAGAAAAAATCAGGGGGTTGGCGGCTATTACATGATTTAAGAAAGGTTAATGCTGTTATGGAGCCAATGGGAGCGTTACAACCAGGTCTCCCATCACCAACAATGATTCCTAGGGAATGGAATTTGATTGTAATTGATCTGAAAGATTGTTTTTTTGATATTCCTTTACATCCTGAGGATGCACCTAAATTTGCCTTTTCTGTGCCTAGCATTAACATGGGAGTACCCCTTAAACGCTACCATTGGACGGTTTTACCTCAGGGCATGAAAAATAGCCCAACAATTTGCCAGTGGTATGTGGCCAAAATATTGGCCCCCGTGCGTCTTAAGTTTCCATCTGTAGTATTGTATCATTATATGGATGATTTGTTAATGGCTGCTTCTGCAGAAGACGAATTACAAAAAGCAATACAATTCCTGCTAACTGCCATCGAACAGGCAGGTCTAAAAGTTTCCCCAGAAAAAATTCAAAAGCAGGTTCCCTGGAATTATCTGGGGTGGAGAATTACTGATCATTCCATAATTCCACAAACGCTATCTATCAATACTCAGATAGCTACACTGCATGATGCTCAAAAACTTTTGGGCTCTATTAATTGGCTGCGACCCCTTCTGGGCATTTCAAATTCTGATTTGGCCCCTCTGTTTGATCTTTTAAAAGGGGATGCAAATCTGCTTGCACCGAGACGCCTAACACCTTCTGCAGAAACAGCACTGCGATCTGTTTGTAATGCAATTGCACAGCGAAAAGCCTCCCGATGGGATCCTGACTTGCCTTTTCAATTGATAATTTTAGAAGATGATGTAAAATATTCAGGCATGATTTTTCAATGGGACAGTACACTTACAGATCCTTTGTTGATCTTAGAGTGGATTTTTTTACCCAGCCAGTCTTCTAAAACTATCTTACAGCAACCAGAAATGTTTTCTCAAATCATTATGAAAGCCAGACAGCGATTGTTGACCCTCTCTGGAAAATCCTTTTCTACGATTTATGTACCTGTTACTGAATTGTATCTTTCTTTTCTTTTGCAAAATTCCCTTTCTTTTCAGATTGCAGTACAGGACTTCATGGGACAATTTTCAAACCATTTTCCTCCGCATAAGCTTTTTCATTTGTCTTTCTCTCTTGCAGAAGTTCCAAAGAGAAGTGACGTGCCTTTACAAGCTATTACCCTTTTCACAGATGGCTCGGGATCCTCTCACAAAGCTGTAATTGTATGGAGAGATCCTGAAACCCAGGACTGGCAATCTGATATTACCTTTCATCCAGGTTCTCCCCAGATTGTAGAATTAGCTGCTGTAACCAGAGCCTTTTCTCTTTTCAGTAATCAACCCTTCAACCTCATTACAGACTCTGCGTATGTTGCAGGTATTGTTGTAAGGGCAGAAGCTTCAGCTCTTAGGGATATTTCTAATGTGCAGCTTTTTCGTTTGCTTAGAACTTTGATTGACCTTATCAACAAGCGGCAACATGCTTTCTTTGTTATGCATATCAGATCTCACACTGCTCTTCCAGGCTTTATAACTGAGGGAAACAAAACTGCAGATTTATTGACAATGCCTGTTCTTCCCCTACCTAACTCCTTTCAGCAGGCTCGCTTAAGTCATAGCTTTTTTCACACAAATGCTAAAGGGCTCAGAAGGCAATTTGGCCTAACTTCACAGCAGGCAGCTGATATTGTATCGGCTTGCCCGGACTGTCAGCAATTTGCATCACTGCCCTCTGCAGAAGGAGTTAACCCTAGGGGAATTCAGAGCCTTGAACTTTGGCAATCAGATATTACTCATTTCTCTGAATTTGGTCGTCTTAAATACATACACTCTTCCATTGACACCTTCTCCGGGGCTATTTATGCATCATGCCATACAGGAGAGAAGGCCAGAGATGCCAAAAAACACTTTTTAAAAGCTTTTGCCTCTCTGGGAGTTCCTCAAACCATTAAAACAGATAATGGTCCTGCCTATTCTTCACAGTTGTTAAAGACTTTTTTTGCTGAATGGGGAATCCGACATATTACAGGCATTCCACATTCTCCAACAGGTCAATCAATTGTAGAACGTTCCCATCAAACACTCAAAGCACTTTTGCAAAAACAGAAGGGAGGAACTAACGGAGTGGTAAGCACAGCAGAAGAAAGATTGCAAAAAGCTATTTATACTTTCAATTTCTTGAATTGCTTTTCGGACAATTCCCCACCAATCACAAAACATTTTGCAAGTAATCATCTTTTTAAATTCCAGGAAAGACCCCCTGTGCTAGTACGGGATTTGGAATCTGGAAAAGTTGAAGGTCCATTTCCTTTACTTACATGGGGCAGGGGTTACGCTTGTGTTTCTACAGACACAGGACCTAAGTGGTTTCCAGCAAGAAATATTCGTTCGTACCGAGAAGAACCACCGAAAAGAACAGAAGATGTAGCACAGATTTTACAGCACACACAAACTGCTATATAACTGTTTTTGTATGTTGCAATTGTTTGTATCTTGTTATGCAGTTCTGTGCACATTTTACTTACACTTTACCGTTGTGAATGTTGTAGTTATATTATGATTGTTGTAATTATATATTTTAATCCTAGGCCTAGGTTTTTTGCATATCAATTCGGCTAACATGAAGGAATATGGACTCCATCGTGTCTTAAGCTGGTGGGATTCAGGAACACCTGTAGGGGCCCCCCGACACTTGTCGGACAGGTCTTCCTTATCCTCCCCTTATGCACTGATGGACGCCACAAACCTTCCTAAAACCAAAGAGCTCATTCATAAATTTAATTAAGTGAAATTCTTCCTTTGTGTTATTACTGTACTGTTTATAATAAGTCGGTTCAACGAATGTTTGATAGAACTGTTTCTAAGGTTTTTTTTTTTTTTTGTGCAACAGGAGGGGGGAGATGTGGGTGCAGAGAATGCAAGGTCAGCTTGGTTTTGCAAGGTCAGCTTGGTTTTGTATTGTCTCCTCTGTCTCCAGGGCTGTGGGCACAGACATTTGGAGCCACGGCCTTCTGTTATGTAAAGTCAACATAAGGTTAACCTGAATGGGCAGTTAATGCCAAGGAGAAGGACAGAAGTTTAGCTTGAGGTGTTTGCAGCATCTCCTTATTAGGGCAAATAGTCAGTTGGGTGGTGGCATACTGGCTGTAGCCAATCAGGTGATTTTCAATAGGTCATGGAAAGGTATATAACTGTATGTAGAAGTGTTAATAAACGGAATTGGTTTGCATCAAATCGTCTCCCCGTCCTTCGTTGCGACATCCATGTCATTGAGTTTTGCCTTTGCATTACTCAATGATTAGATTACATAAAAGTAATTTCTTCTGCAAATTACCATTTTGTAATTCTACAGAGGAAATGCAGGGAACAATTTCAACCTCTGAATTCTTTCTTCTGTATTTCAGAACATCTCTCTGTCTTCAAAAATGCACCTAAAGGAAAAGATCAAGTTTTATGCAGATAATAAGAGATTTTCACATTAGGTATAGTTGTCCAATACAAGGCGTCTCTAAGAACCCAAAGTCTTTAGGAAATGCTGAAGATCTCCAGATCAAAATGATAAACCCATATTTTATAAGTAATCAATGAAATTTTAAAATTAAAATTAAATTAAATAATATATATTAACCTGGCTAGAAAGCAGCCCTGTGGAAAGGGACATGGGGGTCTTGGTGGACAACAGGCTTAACATGAGTGAACAGTGTGCTGCAGCAGGAAAGAAAGACAATAAGTTGCTGGGCTGCATCAACAAGGGCATCAGAAGCAGAGACAAAGTCATTGCCCCACTCTACTCAGTGCTTGTCTGGAGCTGCACCTGGAGTATTGTATCCCTGATGTACAAAAAGGATGAGGACAAGCTAGAGAGGATCCAGAGAAGAGCTATGAAGATGGTGAGAGGACTAGAATACCTGCCATATGAGGAGAGGATGAGGAAATTGAGTGTGTTCAGCCTTTAGAAGAGAAATCTTAGGGGACAACTTATTACAATGTTCGAGTACTTAGAAGGGAGCTAAAATGAAGATGGAGACTCCCTATTCACAAGGAGTCACATGGACAAGATCAGGGAAAATGGGCAAAAGCTGCTCCTGGGGAAATTCCAGTTGAACACAAGAGGAAAATTTTTCATTGTGAGGACAGTCAGACTTTGGAATGCTCTCCCACCACCCTCATGATAAAAAACTTCTTTCTTATGTCCATTTTAAAGCTATCCTCTTTCAGTTTAAAACCATTGCCCCTTATCTGCTAAATATCTCTCTTCATCTTTCTTACAAACCCTTGTTATATACTGAAGGGCTGTCCCCAGAGCTTTGTCTTCTCTAAAGGTGAACAATCACAACTCACTAGGCCTTTCTGAATAAGAGGTGTTCTATTTTCATGGCCTTTCTCTAGACATGCTAAGAGGTCCACATTTTTCCTGTGCTCAAGACTCCAGATCTGGACACAGATCTGGTGAGATCTCACCAGAGAGAAGTAGAAGAGCGGAATCACCTCCCTCAGCCTGCTGGTCACATGTGTTTTTATGTAGCTTAGTATGCAGTCGGGTTTCTGGGCTACAAGCACACATTGCTGGTTCATGTACCTTTTTAAATGCACCAGGATTCCTAAGTCCATTTCCACAAGGCTCCTTTCAATCTATTCATCATCTAGAACATGCAAAATACTATTTTTATTGATGTCAAGGCTTTGGTGACTGAAATGAAACACAGTTTATGCTCTTCATATATTTATTTCAATTAAATTTTAATGTAAATAGCAACAAAATTTATTCTGCTCCATGAGATTCAACAACTTGCTATTTTCATATCTCCTTGTCTATGGAGAAGTAATAAAATCACTAGATATTGGTAGTGCAGTGGATGTGATTTATCTTGATTTCAATAAAACATTTGACACAATCTCCCACAGCATCCTCACAGCTAAACTGAGGAAATGTGGTCTGGATGATCAGATAGTGAGGTGGATTGTGAAGTGGTTAAAGTAAAGAAGTCAGAGAGTTGTGGTCAATGAGACAGAGTGTAGTTGAAGGGCTGTACCTAATGCAGTCCCTCAGGGGTTGGTACTGGTGCCAGTACTGGTCAATATATTCATTAGTGACCTAGATGAAGGAAAAGAATGCACTATCAACAAGTTTTCTGAAGGCACAAAGTCATCAACAGTGGCTGACACACCAGAAGGCTGTGCTGTCATTCACCAAGACCTAAACAGGCTGGAGGGTTGTGTAGGCAGAAATTTAATGAAATACAACATGAACAAGTGTAGAGTCTTGCATCTGGGAAAGAAGAAAGGGATCTGGGGGTCCTGGTGGACAGAAGGATGACCATGAGCCAGAAATGTGACCCTGTGGCCAAGAAGGCCAATGGCATCCTGGGGTTCATTAGAAGGGGGATGATTAGTAGATCAAGAGAGGTTCTCCCCCCCTAACCTGCCCTGGTGAGGCCATATCTGGAATATTGTATCCAGTTCTGTGCCCCTCAGTTCAAGAAGGACAGGGAACTGTTTGAAAGACTCCATCTCCGAGACAATAAGATGATTAAGGGAGTGGAATGTCTCCCTTCTGAGGAAAGACTGAGGGATCTGGGTCTCTTCAGCTTGGACAATAGGAGTCTGAGGGGAGACTTGATTAATATTTATAAATATGTAAAGGGAGAGAGCCGGGACTATGGAACCAGGCTCTTATTGGTGATGTCTAGTGATAAGACAAGGGGTAACAGATGTAAGCTGGAGCATAGGATGTTCCATGTAAACATAAGGAAAACCTTTTCCATTGTGAGGGTGACAGAGCAGTAGAACAAGGCTGCCCAGTGAAGTGTGGAGTGTCCTCTGGAGACATTTGAAAGTTCCCTGGACATGTTCCTGTGTGAACTTTATTAAACTGACTAACTTTTTGATTCATCTTGTTTGTAAGCATCCTTTTTCTGCTATTAAGCAATATCCCTAATATTGCTTAACAGCAGGTTCAAAGTTAAGTGAACATCATTTAGATTCATAGAATCATAGAATAATTTGGGTTGGAAGGGACCTCTAAATAAACATCATCTACAGTAATATAACTGTAGATGTTACATTACAGGTGTAATGTAACAATGTAGATGTTACATGCAATAATCTATGTAACAATGTAGATTTAGATGTAAATGTTACAGTAATGTAACACCACTACAGTAATCAAGGACGCCCTCAACTGGATTAGGTTACTCAGAGCCTCATCAAGCCACACCTTGAATATCTCCAGGAATCAGACCTCAACTGCCTCCCTAGGCAACCTTTTCCACTTTTCCACTACCCTTATGTGCCCTCATGTTCTTTACAAACTTTTTTTGTAACATTCAATCTCAACCTACTCCTCTTTCATTTATAAGCATTGTCCCTCATCACTACAGGCCCTTGCACACAGTCCATCTCCAGCCTTCCTGTAGCCCCCCTTCAGGTAATGAAAGCCAATATTAGGTCTACCTGGAGCTCCCTCAACCTGTCTTTATATGAGAGGTGTTCCAGCCCCCTGAACAGGTCCATATCCTTCCGGGACTGAGGGCTCCCAAGATGGATGCAGTAATCCAGGTGAGGTTCAGCTTTTTGACCATCAGCACCCCCTAGTCCTTTTCTGCAAAGATGCTTTCTAGAACCTCGCTCCAAGATTGTTCTGATAGAGCAGATTGTTCTCACCCCTGCGCAGGACCCTGCACTTGGTCTTGTTAAACCTCAGGAGGTTCACCTAGGCCCATCTATCCTGTTTGTCCAGGTCCTGCTGGATGGCATTCTGGCACTCTGTCTTATCAGCAGGACCACCCAGCTTGGTGTCCTCCACAAACTTGCTGATGGTGAACTCGATCCTGTTGTCTGTATCATTGATAAAAATATTAAATAGTACAGGTCTCAGTATGGACCCTGAGGGACACCACTTGTCACTGGTCTCCATCTGGACTTTGAGCCATTGACCACTACCCTCTGAATGGGCCAATTCCTTATTCACCAAAAAGTTCACCCATCAAATCCTTATCTCTCCAACTTGGTGAGTAGGATATAGTGGGGGTCTGTGTCAGAGGCCTTGCAGAATTCCAGATTGATGACATCTACTGCTTTTCCCTTGTTGACTGATGAAGTCACTCCATTGAAGGAATCCACCAGGTTGGTCAGGAAAAATTTGCCTCTAGTAAAGCCATTCTGCCTGTCTTGAATTATCTCACTGTCCTCCATGTGCCTTAGCATACCTTCTAGGAGGATCTGTTCTATGATCTTCCCAGGCACAGAGGTGAGGTTGACAGGTCACTAGTTCCCAGGGTTGTCCTTTCTACCCTTTTTAAAAATGGGCATGATATTTCCTTTCTTCCAGTCACCAGGGACTTCACCTTACTTCTGTGACTTTTCAAATATGTGTCTTGGCAACTACATCCACCAGTTCCCTCAGGACTCTGGAATGTGTCTCATTAAGTCCTACAGACTTGTATTCTTCAGGTTCCTCAGATGGTCACAAACCTTGTCTTCTAATACAGTGGGAGGACTTTGTCTTTTTGGTCTCCATTTTGTGGGCATCAACATGAAAACCATGAAGAGAGGTATTGCCAGTGAAGACTGAGGCAAAGAAGTTGTTTAGAATAGACAATTTAGATGGCAAGCTATTACACTAAATCGAGCTTTGTTACACTGAGCAATAAGTTCATTTGCAAGCAACAGGCTGGATGTTTGCTTTTAAAATTCTGGAGGAGGAGAGGGTATAGAAATACTAAGTTTCATGAAACAGACTGACTTATGTTTAGGAATGTCCTAAATGTCCTAGTCTATTCACAAACAACAACTCTAGGAGGGCATCTTTCCTCGTTGGCTCACTGACTACTTGAAACAAGAAGTTATTTCTCACAAACTTCAAGAATTTCCCAGACTTGCTTGTCACAGCCACATGTGATGTTTGGGAATTTGAAATATTTCACAGGGACAAGGACTACTCATGCAGAAATTTCTCCTAATTGCCTATACACTAACTCAGCTGTGCTGTCACCCTTGCTGGGCTATCAGTAGTAGAAATACACTATGACATCTACTTTGTTTTCCTTAGCAATAATCTCAGAGTCTTTCAACCACATAGTGTAAACTGTAAAGGTTTTACAGTCAAACCTCTTCCTTTCAAAGGGTGCAACACCTGCACCTTACTTTCCTAGACTTTCCCTCCTAAACAGCCTATAGCTCTCCATCCCAGCATTCCACTTGGGGGATAGATTCCACTGGTCTCACTAATACCAAAACTAATTCTGTGAACTAATCGTCTGACAGAAAACCTTCTGTGTGAAATTTGTAAAAAAAAAGTGCATTACTTCTTGCAATAGTAAGGATCACTGAAAAGTTAACATATAAGCAGCAGTTACATGCAATAACTTCCTCTGAATTAAGGTTCTATGCTGTTCATGATCCTTCCTCCACAGAATATACATACTACAGGAGATAATATACAGGACAGGATATAATTTAATCCCTTAATTAACTGTGAAGTTAATTGCCTGCGATTATTTTAATTTAACAGTGAAACGAGATACAAACCCACCTAGAGGTCAGGGGATTTTACAGCTAGATTTGAATCCAAATGCTGCAGTTTAAAAAGTTCCTCTTTATACCTGCAAGTTCTGAATTGTAGTCTATGGTCAGAATCTCTTCGTCTTGTGTGATAATCACAATCTCTTGCAGCATGATAGATCTCTAACTAATGGAAGTTAGAGAAATAGTTAAAGCATTTCATTGAAGTATTCCTCTGTAACAGATTAGAAACAATGGAACTAGGAATAAAAAATATAAAAAAAAAAAACCTGTTTAATATCCTGTTTTTTAAGGACTTAAGTGTGGGGTCTATCTACCTAATTTTTTACTAAGTTTCTAACTGGTTTAAATTGTATTGATCATATGAATTGACATGCACACTCCTTGAGCATGTCTGAGTCATGGATGAGAGTTTGTTCAGTCTTGTACAGCCTCAGTTGTTAGGAGTCATTTTGGAATAATGGCAATAATTTCTAGAAGGCACTTAGATTGTATTTGTATTTTTAAGGAAAGGTACAGCACTGGAAGCAGGTGAAACATGGCTAGTGTACCATGACTACCTGAGATGTTGGCATCATCAGGTGTACTCATTGGTACTCAGCTAACTCCAAGAGAAATTGTATGGAGGGTGGAGTGGAGATGCTGTGGTCATGCTCTCTGGCATCAATACCAATTGCACTTTTGATACCCTGGGCCAACAACCTGCCATCCTTTCACAAAATGCTGCCCTTGAAGTGAACTTTTCTCATTATAATCTCATTATAATACAAAAAGCACACCTCCATCCCTAAAGCTACCCACCTCCAAGGTGTGGCCACCCCTCACGGGGACTGAGCTATAAATTTTCTCTAACCTATACCTTTAAATGCAAAGTGAGAGAAATTTACGCCAATCATGTTAACATATGCTTGACTAGAGTCACTCAAGCTCCATCTGACAGGTAAAATAGTATTAAATTAGCTAAAGGTGGGAAAAGATGTTAGGGAAGATATCATTGCAGGGATACTAAACCTGTGGGACCAGTCAATGGTGTGAGCCTCTCTTTCCCCCCAGTGGCATGCCTTTGGGTAAGATTTGAACACTCAACAGATTGGCCCCCTTGGGAAATCTCTATAGAGTTACTTTCTTTCTTTGCATGGTGTTTGGCTAGGCTGTACTATTAATAACCTCAGTATTTTGCATGTGCTTTTGTGGACAGTAAATTTATCACTGTCAATCCAAAAGAACTTGCATACTGTTGCTTTAAAAAATCACACTATTCATTAATTTGGTGGATTTGTCTGGAGGAATCTTACTGAGTGCAACTGAACTCTAGTGTGTGGCCTCTATAATTCCTATTAAACAAAACTGGATGGGTAGTTGGTGTTAGTAGTACATCCAGATCCTTGTTTTCCATATTATTAAAAGTGAATTGACTGAGCTCCTCTAATATCTGAGGGTCAGCTGGACTGCAAAGAGGTTTATTTTCTGCCAAATTTCTTTACTCCTCTTTGGAAGCAACGGTCATCTTGGAAGATCAGGTGGCAAAAAAAAAGAAGAGTGTCCCTTGCTGTCCAGGAACATGTTTCTGTGGTTGGCTGAAGAAGGAATATGAACATATTTCTACAGTGAGTTGAAATACTTCTCTCCAAATACTGCTAACCTGGACATCAAAACCATATCTTCATCTTCTCTGTTTTGTTGTTGATGTGCAGGGGAGTGATATCATGCCTGAATTTTTTTTGTATATCCTGTGTTAGCTCATCTGAAATCTCATATAACTTTAAACTCCTTACTTGTAGGTAAATTTATCATAATACTAAAAAGAACCAACCGTAATGTGCTTCTTAAATCACTCTTAAGTCTCCTCTCTCTATGAATGATATACTCATTGGTTTCTAAAATGCCCATTTTCTTCCTTGCAAATTTTGGATCAAATTATTTCCTTTCAGGGATTCAGTACAACTGGCAGAATAGGAGTGGTGTACTAATCAAGTCAGCAGAATAAGAAAATATGAGAGAACTAGGTCAAAATTTGTCATTTAGTCTGCACATAGCTTTCCCACATGAAATGTGAAAGTGATCTTCACTTTTCTAACCACATTTGTGTGATTTTTAAATTACATGTTCTAATGGACAAACCTGATTCTTCATGTAGTGTGGAATAGTTCTTCACAAAATATGTCTCTGATGCACATTTGAAATTGATATCCAGAATGCTTGTTTTTTGGAATTTGATCTACACCTTATTTTTCTTCAAGTTGTGCAGTGGTAAATTCAGATGAAAAGGTCAAAAACATATGATACTCTTTTTGATTTTTTTTTTTAAGGTATTCAAGTGCACTGAAGATGTAGACTAGCATTTCTGAATGCATTTCTAGATGCCTAGATTATGATTTTCCCAATGTTGTTATGAGAAGTAATTTTATTTTGAATCTGTACCAGTGCTCAGTCCCCATTTTAAAAAATGATAACAGGAAGTAAGAAGAAATTATTTTGTTAAAGGTACAAGTTATTCTGATCAGCAAATACCCATGAAAGAATATCAAGATGGGAAATTGATGTCTTTGAAGTTTGTAAATAGGGGAATTTGCTGCATCAGAACTAAGAAGCACTCATTTTTCCAGGGCTGTGATCAAGTGCTCCATTTATTCCTTGTTGTTTTCTTTTTGTAAAGAGAAAATATCAGCAAACTAAATATATTTGCTTACATTTGCATTGCGTGGCTCCATAACCTTCAGCAGAGTTTTCAGCGACTCTTCCATGCCTGTTGATTTAATGTCTCTTCCAGGAGCCATGTACATCATGGGTAATGTGGTGGGACTGTACTAGTAGAAAGTAGAACAAAATACTTGACACTACAATGGGGTAGGAAGTAGGAGGGCAAAATATTTGTTTCTTCTGAAATGGACAGAGCTGCCTTATCCTAAGGATATTATGGAGAACTAGAATAACCCAGCTGCTGTTGAATGACAATAAGAAGTTTTTCCCAGCTACTGCAGGAGGAGCTCTGTTAGTCTTGTAATGAAAATCTACATGCCAGCAGCATGTGCTCTTAATTAGCAATTAACAAGAGTTGTCCACTTCCATGAACATGTGTCACAGATTTTCAGACAACAGATGCTTGATACACCACTATTCTCCAATAATGTCCAGGAATGTGGAATTTATTTGAGAAAATGTAGCAGCAAGAGTATCTATAGAGAATGCCAAATTTCTTGCATTTTTAGGTTTTGCTCCAGAGCTTTCAGTAGTTTGTGGTAAAAATACAGGAACTGATTTTCATTTTCATTTTTCATTAAAATAACTAGAACCCATAGTCTAAATGTAAATTACTGTAATTGCCATGCTAACTTTAGCATCTTTCCATGTATCATTAGGAGACTATAGATACATTTGGTGAATAACTCCTGATGTGTACAGTCTCTTAAGTCACAGGTGATTATTCAGCACTGAAGTAATTACCTCTTTTCAAGGTGAGTATAAAATCATCAAAAGCAAGGAACTAGAATATCACATTTATTGAAGGCCCAGTGCTGTGTCCTTTGCACATCCAATTAGGAGGATACCCAGTAATTTAAGTAGGTAGATTCACTGAAGCTAAAAAGATGAAGACATCCAGGAGATTCAGTCTCAAAAAGTACTTGCATCTACATAGATTGATTAGCATCTGGTGGTGTTTCTGCAGAGTATGATTAACTCTAGTGTATTTCTCTTAAGGAAAGATGATGCTATATTTTATATCATACTCTTTCTGATTATGCAGTGAAATGTATTTCAGGGACCCCCAGATTTCTGGTAGACTTGCATCTCCCACAACTTAGAATCAAAATTTATTTAAGGATTTAGATGCTTTTAACCATAAAATTAGTAACAATATAAATTTAGCAATAACAATCCTTCAAATCCTTTGCTTTCAGGGTCTACTTGCACATACCAGTCTTGCTTGTACTGACACCTGTCAAATAAAGTAAACTTTCTGTTTTACTGACTCTTCAAAGCCGACAGTGAGCTTCTTCAATGACAGTAGTGTACACACACAGTGCAATTCCTTTAGATGCTTTCCTTCAGGAATCAGTTTGCAGTAAAAACATCTCTGGAAAAAGAGCTATGGCAGGTTCTAATAAGTCAGACCATACATTTCTGGACGTTGATGTACATTTCTGATGGCTGGATAGTTGGACCAGTGTATTTAAGATATTGTCTTTGCATGCATCATCTTTAACAAAATAATTTTTTAAACTTAGTGTGAGCCACGACTCATGCAAAGGTAGAAGGCATGAATACATGCAAACGTATCAAAGTAGGTTTAATTGAGATTTTTTTCCTCACATTTCTACCCAGGTTTTCTATTTTCTCTTTGCATACAACTATAATGCAGTAATTAATCATATGATATTTTGGGTTTGACAGCTTTTGCTTCCTGAATCCATTTGTATCATCAGCCAGAGCTTCTTATGCCACATCTTTTCTCTTGCTGTATCTTTCCCATTAATACTTAGTGCCATCTACTATTCACCTCAGACAGCATTATCAGCCACTCAGGAATGATTATCTATCTGGAAAATCAATAAAATGAAGCTCTATTAATAACTCACATTGTAAGGGATATGCCAAAATAACTGTCATGTTCTCTTGTGTGAGAGCTGTCTTAACACAGAGGAAGCTGTCAGAAACCCATTAAAAATAAATCATTCTGACACCATCATTCTGCTTTTTTAATAGCGGGGTGTCAGCACCTCAATATTTCCTTATGTTTATAGATTAGGAATGGGGGAATGAAGTTCACTGTCACCAGCAAGAGACTTTCACAGCTTGAGTTTTGGTGTGACATAAAATGAAAGCAACAGCCCAACTTATCTCTTCTTCTAGGGTCACTGTTACAGACTTAGTGATTCAAACACACTGATTTGAGTGGCATTTGGAAGCATGACTGCTACGTTGCAGTGAGGGACTCTTGAAAATATTCATACCAGAATAATATTGAAAATTACTGATAGAAATCACAGTGATTTAAAATAATCCTTATTACTGAATGGTGTATGTTTGCTTACAAAACATGATTGCACAGGATCATATTGCATCTTGGTTAGGGGAAGCAATCTCAATGTGGCCTCAGTGACTACATATCCTGATCTGAAAAACACAACTCCTTGCAATATACACCTCCATCTTCCATTTTGTATGCTGGTGAAATTGAAGTATTATGATTTTCTGGTGTGATCTGAAAATTACTTAACTTTCTCACTGGACAGCTGCATTCAAGGCTGTGGATTTCTCTTTCAGACATGGTTTCTTGCCTTG
Organism: Phaethornis superciliosus; assembly: GCA_023637945.1. NCBI lineage: Eukaryota > Metazoa > Chordata > Aves > Apodiformes > Trochilidae > Phaethornis > Phaethornis superciliosus. Next base: position 13,071,749 of record JAJQWJ010000004.1, on the reverse strand, counting down.
GAAGATCAGTATGTTTATCTTCTCATCTCCTCAAGTAAAGAAAACTTGAAAGAAATGTATTGCACAAAGGCAGGACTCATTTGCCTCTTGCTGAAATGAGAAGTAGGAGTGGAGATGAGAAAGTTAATGGTATGCAAATTTATTTTTGCATTCCAATCTCTCCTTTAACTTACATATTTATGTGTTTTCCTTCAACAGTAATAAATAATTCATTCAGGGATACCACAAAAGAGCTCATGTTAACTTTGTTTGTTAACCTGTTTTTAATTTATAAATCTTTATGCAAGAAAAGATTTTATTTATGTATTTGACGGGAATTTTGGGACCATAAAAGTTCTTTCAGAAGTTAATATTTAGTTGATATCTCTGTCTCTGTATAGATTTTATTTATCTCTAACAGTTTTGGAAAATTTCGCCATATTTGTTTGAATAAACATTTACAATTTGAATAAACATTTGAATAAATATTTCAATAAATATTTGAAGAAACACTATTATTCCTTACAAGAACCAGCAAATTTAAAAATACCATGCTGCATTTTTTCCTCAACTCACAAAGCTCTGTGAGAGATGAGAAGAAAGACTATTTTCTATTTTTGTTTTGTTTAGTACTGTTTGTAAATGACTTAATGATATTACTAATACACCAGGTGAAAACCTTTGAACTATTTCCCTTTCTTCCCATCACCTTGATTAGCACAGAACAATCTGAAATTACCAGCTTGATTTTATTATTTACATTGGTGGTTCATAATTTTTTTTTTTTTTAATAGATTAGTAAGTACTGAGTCAGGAGAGGAATTTTGCCTCTGGCAATGAGGATTTCCCCACAGCGCATCAGAAATCTCCAGGACATAACTATGAGCGGATTTGATAGATGCTAGGACCAAGAAACATGTAGCCTCAGAACACCAAACTTATAAAATGTAAGGAATCATGTCAGGGATTATATAGTAGTATTCTCCATCAGGAAATATAGTTTTTCTTTTGCTGAAAAGCATAGCTTTCTCTACACAAAGAATTTTAGATATGCATGGGACTGTTCAAAGTAAAATACTGTTTAGCTGAAGTACAAGACCATTTTTTCAAACCTGGAACTTTGAGAAAATCTGTTTTTCTCTGGTTCCTTGTAACTTCTGTTCCTTAAAAAATGTATAATTATCATAGGACATATGGTCTATACAGCTTTATTGCAGAGAATAAAGCAAAGATCTCTTCATTTCTTATCAATGTTTATCCTGCTCTACTCCAGGAGAAAGGTGCTTGGAATGCTTGATGCTTGGCAATGAAGGAAAGTAAAAACAAAGAGTATTCATCTCCTCAAAGAAGAACACTGTAGAAACCAAAAATTTAGACAATGAATGAGGAGAAAATTGTGGCTGGACAGTACCGGTAAAGAAGGCAAGTAAATTGAGTTTAGAAGGGAAAAAAACACCAACAAACCCAAAAGAAGCAGTCCTTCAACCTAGTTGCTATTCAGTTTGTGCAGTTTGTCATTGTGTCTTTGTGCGACTGGAATTTTTCTGTGTACCTGTTTGTAGAGGAAAATATCAAATTTTGTTAGCTCACCTGACACAGCTGGAAATTAAACAAGTCTTCAAGCACAACAGTCTTTTAAGCCTTCTATCAGCAGTACCTATACAAAATTTTATGTTGTTAATTTCTAGAAAACTATTGAATGCAATTTGCCAACTATTATTTAGACTCATAGAATCATTAAGTTGGGACGAGACCTCTAAGATCATCAAGCCCAGCCATCAGCCCAACACCACCATACCCAGTAAAACATGTCCTGACATGAGTTCAGTCCTTGACAACTCTTTCAGTAAAGTATTTTCCTTATATCCAATCCAAACTTCCCCTAGTGTGACTTCAGGCCATTTTTTCTTATCCTATTGATTGTTATTTGGAAGAAGAGACCAGCCCCCACTTCACTACAACCTCTTGTCAGGGAGTTGGGAGTGAGAAGGTCTCCATTCAGCCTTCTCTTCTTCAGACTAAATAACCTCATTTCCATCAGCCACTCTTCTGCAGTGTTCCCTTCTCACAGTCCAGCAACTCAGTAAGGGGCCAAAAATTGTATTTGGGGTGTAGCCTCACTTGTGATGACAACTTGCACATTTGCATTTGAAATTACTGAGAATCAGCCTGAATTTTGTTGCTTAATAGATGTTAAACAAAGAAAAGTATTTAAAAGAAATTACTTATATAAATTGCTACATAAAGGTTGGTAAGTCTAGAAGGTGGCTCTCTACACAGCTCTGGGTGAAATTTTGTATACATTTATTCTCTTGATGTCATTAACATAAACATTACAAATTTCGTTAGACCCATTTTTTCTTATTAAGAAGAAGACAGAAAAAGTTATGTGCATAAGTATATTTGAATGATAAGGGTTGTCAAGGGATTCACATTTTATGTTTTTTTATGTTATTTTATGTTTTATGTTACTGAAGAGTCCATGCCAAAAGTTCCTGTACAGACCAAGATCTTGCAATAAGAGTGTTAAATCCTCTGCCTCTGTGATGCTGACTGGACAAGATAAAAACCTTTTTAGGTTCTCTTACACACACAAACTTTTATACAACTAAGCTTGTCTGCAGTAGTATAATTTTGCTCTTTTACACATAAATATAAAAAATATAATATATAATAAAATTTTATCTGGGAATTTCAGGTGTGCAACTTGCAAAGGATGGTTGCACATGTTGAACAGATTTAAAAACTTAAGTACATGGATAGTCAGGTACCCAAGGTCAGCTCAAAAACTTAAAGATAATGTTCCCACCATTATTTGTCACCTCTTATCCCCTTATCTCAGAAGCTCATGTTACAGAGTTGAGGTCCTGACTATTAATGAGTCATATAAAGTGTATTTTTAATATAGAGCAATAAGGCTGCCTTTGACTACATATTATTTTGAATCTGCTTCCCTTCTTAAGACTTAGTATTTGAAGGAGAAGGTGAGCTATTTAAGAAAGAGAATAAAGAATTATTTGGGATAATTCTGCAGAAACCTGATAGATTTTTTTTCTCCTGCAAATTGGTATATTGTCATCAAAATCCAATCAACTTTTTAGTTTGTAAGGTGACATGCTTCACAGATGTAAATAGGTTCAGCTCCGCTAAGCTGATTCTGTATTGCCTTAGGATCTGTGACAACCAGAACTGTTGTGGAAGTAAACTGTGTTTTGGAGCCTGAGAATTGAAGTGTCCTTTAATATATAAGGCAACGAGAACCCCAGCATGTACACACACAAAAAAATGTAAACCTAGAAAAAAAAACAAACTTAAAAAAAAAAAAGTGAAAATCTTGAATTAAGCTTTCCTGGAGAACTTTATTGTGACTTCCTTGACACAATTTAAAGCATTGTTTTATACCCACCCACATTCTTCTTTCTTCAGAACAGTAGTTAAAAACACTAGGTTGCCATGCTGCATTTTATGATTTTCCTCATCAGTCATCATGTGGTCCATGTCTTGTTTTCCACACGTTGTTTGGACCAGCTGGAAGGCAGGAGGGCTCTGCAGAGGGACCTGGACAGGCTGGAGAGTTGGGCTGATTCCAATGGGATGAGGTTCAACACGGCCAAGTGCCGGGTCCTGCACTTTGGCCACAACAACCCCATGGGGAGCTCCAGGCTGGGCACAGAGTGGCTGAGAGCAGCCAGGCAGAGAGGGACCTGGGAGTCTGGATTGACAGGAAGCTGAACAGGAGCCAGCAGTGTGCCCAGGTGGCCAAGAAGGCCATTGGCATCCTGGCCTGGATCAGGAACAGCGTGGCCAGCAGGTCCAGGGAAGGGATTCTGCCCCTGTACTCAGCCCTGGTGAGGCCACAGCTCGAGTCCTGTGTCCAGTTCTGGGCCCCTCAGTTCAGGAAGGAGATTGAGGTCCTGGAGCAGGTCCAAAGAAGGGCAACCAGGCTGGTGAAGGGATCCAGCACAAGTCCTGTGAGGAGAGGCTGAGGGAGCTGGGGGTGTTCAGCCTGGAGAAGAGGAGGCTCAGGGGAGACCTCATCGCTCTCTACAACTCCCTGAAAGGAGGCTGGAGCCAGGGGGTCTCTCTTCCCAGGCAACTTTCAACAAGACAAGAGGGCATGGTCTTAAGTTGTGCCAGGGGAAGTTTAGGTTGGATTTTAGAAAGAATTTCTTTACAGAGGTGGTGATCAGACATTGGAATGGGCTGCCCAGGGAAGTAGTGGGTTCTCCGTGCCTGGAGATATTTAAAAAGAGACTGGATGTGGCACTCAGTGCCATGGGCTGGTAACTGCAGCGGTAGTGGTCAAGGGTTGGACCTGATGATCTCAGAGGTCCCTTCCAACCCAGCCAATTCTATGATTCTATGATCTTTTCCTCATACCTGAGTGCTTCAGTGATGAGCAGTTCATCTGTCTTCATAGCACCACTGGGGGCTGAGATGGTGGCACAGTCATGTATCTCCATCTGAGACCACAGACCTTTTCCTTTTTTTTTTACCTCTATTTAACTTCTGTTCAAAGGTGAGTGGTTGTCTCAACCTGCTAATTTGTACTGTGCATTAGAAAAATGGGAAGACAGATTGCAGCAGTTGCTGTGAACCACAGATTGAAATAACTTGGTCAGCATCTCTAAAGAAATCTGGAAAAGAGGGAGGGGAAACCCAGTTCTGTGCCTCAGCATCCTGCTGCCATCACAATAAAAGAGACTGCATTCCCCTTCACTGTCTGGTGATCATAGTGATGCTTTCCAAGTGAGAAAATACTTTGTAAATGTTTAACTGTACCTAGATGAGAAGTTCATGTGTTGTACAAGAGAGATCAAATGCTTGTTGTGGGTGCCATTGGCAGCTTTGTTACAGAAAGCATTTAAAAATGGGTATTGGACATAAAATGACACTTATTCATAACTTGATTTTGGTTTTTCTACCTTTCCTGTTATAAGGAGCAGCTACATTGGATCCCTTTTGAAACAGCATATAGGATGTGTTGGTCAAGCTTGTACATCACCCTGCTGGGTTTCCAGAAGCAGTGTGAAGGCAACGGTTTGCATACGCATGTGAAAGCTGTGATGGAGACACTTGCCAAATGTGATCTGACTTGGTGGTCCATAAGTTGACCAGGTTGCAGGAATAAAGTCAGGTGAGACTGTCTTTCTGGAAAATACCCTTAGCATTGGATTGGGATCTCGCCACTGCTGTAGGATCACATTCTTTTCCCAGGCATCAACAGACATGTCAGTTGCAGTTAAATCAACAGGAAGGCCTCATGAAAAGAATGTGTGTGTGTCTGTGTCTGTGTCTGTGTCTGTGAAATACATATTCCAACACTTATAGGCTCATTATCTTACAATAGAGGTTATCAGGTTTTTCAGTAAGCAAACACAAAGGGAAAACAGCTGAGGACTACTGTAGCAGATATGATCACTCAGACTTAAATACTATACTCTTGAACTGCAGTATTTATAATTCAGACTAATTTAATAAATACATTAATACTGGTTAGGTAGAAATGAATAGGTAATCCAGGGTGCCCTTCCATTTAAAGAAAGGTATTAAACCTTCTACCAAATCACATATCTTCAGTAGAGAAGGCTGGGGAAAAAGATAAGATTTGCCAGCATTTCTGTCCTCTCACAGGTCCTCATGGCGAAAAATTGCTTTTCTAGAGTAGTGTTTTTCAATCTGTTATTACTGAAGGACCACCTCACCTTTAAAAAACAAGTCATAGACATTCTCCCCAGTGTTGTTTGTTACATGGTAGGGAAGGTAATTAATAGTTCATTTTGCATTTAGATAATATTAAAATTCGGTTTTGTATGAAAATGTAATACGTTGTTATGGTTCAGAATTCAGAAATTAAGCCTCCTGATGATTTTTAAAAGTAATTAAAGTGACCACATACCCATATTCTGAAACTGTTTTATATTTTCATCTTCCTATGTGTATCTATTTTTTCTTCATTTTCCTCTTCTTACTAGTTCATTAACAAGTTTTTTGGGAGGAGAATTAATCAATTCAAGAGGCCTTTTGGTGATCACCAAAATAGTGAACATTGCTGTTTCAGAGAGTTGAACTATAATTGTTATATTTGAATGTAGGTCTGAAAAAAATGATGATTTTTTGTGTGATTACTGGTGTTCACAAGAAAAAATGTGTGCTGGTTTGTGTTAATCTTGCATTCAGAACTAGCCTAGATACCTAGGTCCAGTATTTCAGTCAATAAAAGGGCCTAAATCCTATTGTTTTAATGGATTTAATCTACTATGAAGCAGATCTGGTCCATCAGATAACAGCTCCTCTTGAAAGATGGTGAACGTGCTTATTCTGTGTGCAATCTATTGTTTAGCATACTCAGTCCTGGTCTTTGCACTGTCCAGAACAGGAGATATTTTGGTTGACTGTCCTTGCTCATTTAAGTTTCCTTCCAAAGAACACATGGTATGCACTCAAGGGTCTCATGCAGCTATGCAACCAAAATATGGCCATGCTATCTATACTAGAAATGGACTTCTCTGGCAGGGCAAATCTTACTGTGGTGTGAATGCAACAACTGGAACCATGATCGCTAAATTAATTATTTTGGAAGAGTCCCTTCTGACATGAAAATTGAATTATGTAAGGCATGCTATATTTCAGGGTTAAAAAGTGGGGGATCCTAAAACTAGTGTCTCCTAAAAATGGGTGTATGCCTCATAAGGCAATTGTAAGAGAGAGAGAGGAGCAAGCTAGATACAGGATTCACACTTCTATTGATAAATTCATGAGAGATAATGAAATGGATAATAGGAAACCTTACGTCTATACTTTAATAAAACTGTCTTCTAGAATAGTCAATACCTTAAACTGAGCTAAGCAATTGCAAAGTTATGGAGCTCTTTAAAGAATCAAAACATCTTTGCTTGTCAGATATCTCCACTAAGTTGTTGCCAAGGTATTGTCAGTAAACTGTGGAGCTGCCTGGGCTTAAGACAGAGGTATCTGGCAGTATTGTGACATGGCACATCAGAACTTCTTGCAGGAAAGGCAGCAGCAGAGCTCTGTGAGAGGAGGACTTGCAGAGTGCTCTCAGCTTCAGAGGTCAGAGTAAAGAAAAGGGATCAAAAGCATGCCACTCATGTTATTCTTTGTACCAAATCTGTAAAACAGCTGGGTTTCTGTTCCCTGTAAACAAATCAAATTCCCTCAGACAAATCAAAATTTTGTGGATGAATGAATAGTAATGAAATATGAAAGGAAAAAAGTCTGTGACAGTACCAGAAACAGTTAATTGGCCATGGTTTTATATAAACACATGCTTCTATGATTGTATGTGGTTTTATGCATACACATATGCATCTTAGGGATATAGGGAGTACATTTCAGACATCACATTTTCCTTGAACTTTGTCTGATATGAAAATTCGTTTTGCAATATATATTTACCATAGTACTTTAAAGCAATTTAAGGTAATTTTTTTTTTTTAAATGGCACTTCAGGCTTAAAGAGATTCCACATGCTGTTCTTTATGAATGTCACACATTTTTTTCTTTTGTCTGCTCCCTGGTTTTGACAGTATCAATTAGAAAAGTCATGCATCTTAATTTAACCCCCTGGATTATTGGGCTGTGCTGAGCGCTTTAGGATCAATTTCATGAAGCTGGATTAATAACACTTGACTTTATGGTTGTGAGTTTTCCTAATATATTTTTAAAACCAGGCTAAACCACTTTTAGGTAAACTTGGCTCCTGATGCACAGGAACAGTGTAGTCTGCAGCATTGATTAAGCATGTTGTCTGTTGGCTTTGGTAGATATGCACTTACACATCTTGACTTCAGATTTCTCAAAAAGCAAGTCATAGTTTAAAAATCAGGTTAAAGAAGCACATTTATTTATTATTTGTTATTTATTACTAGATGTTAATTTAAATATATCAAAACTATTTGATATCTTGTGGAAACAGCAGTATTGCTGCTGCAAAATAACTTTTTTTGGAGGGGAAGTTTGTGACTATGAATTCCACTAGTGTTCTAGCACTCTGTGTAGTCTGGCTACCCAGACAGGACTGAGGGCTCTGAGTAGGATGCAGGCTTGTTGAAGAATATCAGCATCATATGGACAATTACTGTTTGAAAACCTGTGCCCTTATTAGAATACACACAGAAGCTTTTCCAAAAAATTTCATACCATCCAATACGTTGTCCACATGACTGACTGAAGCTGAGATCAATCTCCACATTGACTGACAGATCTATTGACAGAGTCTCATACGCTTTTTCAGTATATATATATATATTTTTTTTTTCATTTATTTTCTGTGAAACATGTAGTTATTTGGAATGTCCCTCTTTGAAAATGGAAAATGGAAGTCAGTACTTGTCAGGTAGAAGTTTTCTACTGCAACAAAAACATCTTGAACTGTGAAAAGTTCTCCATGAAGCAGAGTACTCAGACCTTAATTTAGGAATGTTTTTCTTCCCTTCATAAATGATACATTCAGCACTGTCTGTTTATTGCATAACAAATTTTATTCTTTGTACAACACATATCTATGTAAGATATAACAGCTGTTTATTACTCTAGAAAGGCACCCACTAATTATCTTTACTGCTTCTCTGAATGTTTCCTTCTTAATATCATGTTAAAGAAATTTAAAATTAACTTCAGCTCCTCAGAATCTACAGTTTATATCAACATGAACACTGCTATCCCAAATATTAAAAAGTAAAAAGATTTTAAAATAATTTGTTCTGGGACAATTAAGCTTTTTTTTACCAGGTTAAAAAGGAAAACAATTTGAACTGGTCCTTTAATTCATCCTATCTCTTTCTTTAGTTAAAAATTGTTTGGTTTGTTTGTTGTCTTGTTTGATTCGTTTTGTTGTTGTTCTTCTAAAAATTGTTCTATTTCTATTTTTTTATCTTTATGCTTTTTATCTGACAGAAAAAATATTTTAAAAATCATCTGGCACTCAGTTTTTTTGAATTACATGTCTGCTGTCATGAAAATAATCATAGCATTTTTTCAAGAAGACGGTTGTTGCAGCATCTTTTTTTTTTTTCTTTTTTTGTCCCAAATCATGGATCAATAACCTAGCTACTATAGTAGGGTTCATTAACGGGAGAAAATTATGTATTTTTTTATAATCTCCTTTTTAAAGGCCATGCCAAGGTTTAATTTGTCTTGAGCTGCTAGACACTTTTTCTTGAGCTGCAGCAAAACTTTTTATCCAGTTTTGTTTCATGTGATGATTCTCTAACAAAAGATAAGTCAACAACTAGACCAGCTGGGACCAGAATATAGGACACTTCTTTTCAATATCACTCTTTTCGATATCATACTCATGTGACTCAGGACCCCCCAGTTAATTTCCAAAACTTTTTTGGTAAAATTGTAAAGATTTGCTAATTTTTACAAAAGAAATTATCTCATCTTGTTATTGATTTCTCAGATATGAGTCAGAGGCACTGAGCACATGTTAGCATTTATGCTCCTACAAGTTCACATGTACAAAGTGCAGATGGGAACTTGAAGGGATCCCTAAGCACTATAACAAATAAAGACTCAAGTCTGATGTGAGAAGGCAAAACACAACATACATTTTTCGGTTAAGGGAAATCTCTTTTATACTCTTTATAAAAATAATTTGTTTCTATGGGTTTTAGGCTTCCAACTTCACATTCAAGAGTTGCTTTAGTGCCTTCAAAATTTCACTGGAGGCTGACTTTGTCAGAAAGATACAAGATGTTGTAAAAACAAAAAAACTGGCATAAAAATACACAACTATTTAAAAAAGCAAAAGAAGAATAAACAAAACAGTCAAGGTGCTGCAAAAATATTTTTTGCGTAAAGACCTGGTGAACAGGTTTTTTTAAATCAAAAGTTTGTAATGCTGATTGGATATATGTCTTCTGGTTTCTTGCTATTGAAGACAGACTTTGATTCCCGTTATACCTTGGTTTATTGCCAGTCAAGGACAAGTCTTTCTCAGAGCTGCACATGGCAAGCTGTGCACAGTTTAGCTAGCATGAATTGATTAATTGCTCCCTTCTTCTTGTCTTTACAGAGGTGCAGGCTGGGGTCAACACCATCCCTCCTGATCATTGGCAGACACAGTCAGTCATTCTGGTCACACCTGCATCTACTACCAGGTTGCTTCCTCCTGAAGTGCAGTGTAGACAAGCCCAGTTAGTAATGGCTTTTAGTCACCTTAACATTTTTGGGGGAAAAGATTTTTCCCATTGTCAGTTTTCTTAGTAATCTGCTTCTCTCCTGTTTAAAATTTAAGATATTTAGATACCTTTTTTCCTTTCCCTTTCTTATTGAGAAACTTACGTACTGTGCTTCATAAAGCACATAAAGTGAAAAAAACCTTATCCTCACAGACACAGAATTATGCAATGTTTTATAGCCAAATATGAAGCTAAGCATCTTTTGTTTGGTTGCTGCATTCAGCAAATTTTCATGTTAATATTCATACTTCTGAATGCAAGAGAATGTGTGCTGTGTGAGGTATTAATATGTATATGTGAATAAGGAGAGAATTCAATGTTAACAGATATGTCACATGAAAAAGCTACATGTGAAATGGATGATATTGAAACAGCAGGTGTCTGTACTTTAACCTTTATGTCTAGGATACTTTTACTTTTTAAGCAATGTTTATAATACTAAGTAATGCAATCAGCATGCCAGTTAATAACTTCAGTGAGTGGTAGTGTACTTCAATCTTGGTTAAAAAAATACTTAAATTTACTCCTTTTTATGGGTATTTGGTGCTGGGAGGGTTTGATATGAAGTACATATAGGTCAGCAGACCCCATGAATGAAAACAGATTGAGCTTTTACTGAAAAAAACATTAAAACTGATTTATTTTTCATAGGTTAGGTTATCTATATAGTATTAATGAACTTTGCTTTATGCTGAAGAGGAAATGTCTTGAATTATGGGAACAAGATAGGAAACTATCACTTAATCTTAGAAACAAAATCAAGTTCTTCTGGTGCCTTTAGGATGCATTTCATTTGTTGTCTGTCACTTTAAGGTACATCATGTTTCATGTACAACAATGTTTGCCATTTCATGAACTAATTGATAAATGAAGAAAAAATTAAAAAAGAAAGACTATTAAACACCCTAACATGCCAGAATTTATTTTTTTTGTGCCATAAAGGCGGGATCATGGTCCTTTGAGGACTAGTATTTTAGAGACCTTGGGATTTCTGATCAACTAGATAGCAAATCTTTATTGCTGTATACTTACCATGAAGTTTTCATACAGCACAGGACATCTAGAGTTAGATAGCACTGATGCACAGTGCTTCTCAAGGGATTGCCTCAGACTATGTTGATTGAAACCATGGTTCCTGAGAGCATGGGACTTGCTGCTTCATAGTCCTTTTCCTAGTCTCTGTGAAGTGCGTGACAAAAAGCTATTTGCATAAATTGAATACACAATCTCTCTGACCATGAGTGTCAGAAATAACAAAACTGAAGAACTGAAATATCCATTAGGTTTCTTTAGCTTCTTTTACAAGAGCTTTTTGAAACTGCCCAGCATGCAAAGGCAGAGGTGTATGAGCTGTGTGTATTCTGGTTAGCTCATGTGCCTGTTGGAAACTCCCTATGCTATGTGCTAATGCTATGTAGGGAGGAAGATAAATACAGCTCTTTGTGTCTTGCTCAGCTGCTCCACAGAAGAAAATAATCTATGTCACCTTTCACCAGTAGTTACAAATTTCAGATTTTCCTTAGTTTTGATCCTGACTTAGAGACACCTCCTCTTGCACCTTTCTGTGAAATTCTGTCCATTTCCAACTCTCCAATGGTATAACAAAATCAAAACCCCTGGCTGGCTTCAGGCAGTACGAAGACATATTATCTATCAATTCTGAAACATCTTCAGATCATTAAACTTACATAAGGTATACCTTTTGTTATTGCTAAATATTCAGCACATGTTCACATTGTAACAGCAACAGGACTATAGGTATTTTGTCAATGGTAGCATAGAGTAGAAGTAGTTTAGCAGGTGTGCAGGAGGAAATTAATAGCAACTCATTAAACCATGCAATAGCAGATAATGATAGAAGTGCTAGTAGTCATCAGTATTTGTGGTGAATTTTTGCTCCGTAAAACATCATGCTACTTATTGAAAGAAAATAGAGCAGCGTATCTCCTGTAACCATATGTGTGTCTCTCACTAACAGAAGATATACCAGTGCACAGAGAGTGAATTATTCCCTAAAGCAACAGGAGATTATTTTAGTATAGCTCCTCTTTTCCATTAAGCACAATAATTAACAAAGTACCTAGACTGACTTAACAACTATCAACATCTGTTCTCTAACCTCTACAGGGCAACAAAACATGCATTACACTAAACTAGGTATTATCATCAACACCTGTGGTTCCCTAAGATGTAAAAAACCACCAACCAGAAGCTAAATAGAAATGCATAAGGAAAACTGTGAGTGATATTCTGTCAGCTGATGCGTAATACAGGAAAAATCACCAATGAGACTGTGCTAAGAACAAATTTAGGACAAATACTGTCAAAGAAAAAAAAAAAAAAAAAGAAAAAGAAGAAAAAAAAAAAGAGGGAGAGATATTGCATTGAGGACAGAAAAATAATTAAAAAAATATCTAATGTTCTGAAATATCTTTTTTACTGTTTTACTAAGAGTCAATGTTTGATTTAATTTGATTAATGTTTGATTTAAGCTAGTCAATGGTTTCCATCTAAATTTCCACACCTATAGTTACCAAAAAATACTATTTCTTAAATTAACAGTCAAAATGGTGTCTGAAACATTTTGAAAAACATCTAATGGCAATTAGTAAAAATGTTTAAAATTTTGGTTTTGGTTCAGCAAAAAGCTGAGTCCTTAGGCTGTAGGTCTTGTTTTTTTTTCAATTAAGTCACTAACCAGCAAATTAGCGTCATGTTACTTTAACTAAAATTTGTCAGACTGTTTTAAATTTGATTAATGAATATTTTCAATTGCCATTTCCGTAAAATTCATCTATAGTGACTGAAATAGATCTCATCTATGAAAAATTAAATATATACACACACCTATGTAAAAGACACAGATTATATATCCTTTTAAAAATACAATTCCTCTACAGTAGAGGCATACAACTGTTATCAGAGTAACTGTATCAGACAAGAGATAGAAGCAATGTTTGGACTCTGAAATTGTCTGGCTGTGTTTCGGTAAATTAACTGGGTCTTGCCTTGCCTGGGTGTTCATACATTATATTTCTTTGTATGTTCAGTGCATGACCTAAGTAAGTAGAAAGTTTTTGGATTCCTAGGGATTTTGTTTACTCTGTTTCCTCATCTGTTTGCTCTTTGCATTTCTGTGAAGCAATCATTCTGCAGCAACAGATCACCATAGCATCCATCCATATCTCATATAATTAGTTGCCTCTCTTACACTATGGACTCTTCAGCTGCAGTGAAAAAAATAGCACATAACTGAGAACTAAGGTTTGAAAGAAATTTTATCTTCAATGTCATATGTATTTGGAAGCAGACAGAGATGGTATGTCTACAGACAAAATATAGTTTTGATTGGGAGGTAGGTGATTCATGTGCAAAATAATTTTAGGTTCATTAGTGGATATGTTTGACACAAGTCCTCTCTTCCTTGCTGATAGCCAAAGATTTTGGCTTTTACAAATTGTTTCTGATTTTTTTTTAGACTAATCTCCTGAACAGATAAGGTATACTTTAAAAACATTGCTTGAAATGTAGGTATTGTAGCAGGAATTAAAACCGGAACTGGTATAACAGTTCTAAGCTATTCTCTGTATGAGGAACTCACATTTCATAAAGGCATCACTGAAAGGCAGAGATAACAGGAATCAAATAGTCTGTACTGCTACAGTGAACTGTTACAGTGATGTCATGGGGTTACAACAAAACAAGTGCCTCACATCAAGATTTTGGCAATGATAGAAGGTATAACTTTTTCATGTATGCAGTGATTAATAGATAAAATCCATCAACAGAGTTGTGCCAGGTAGCTCTGCTTTGTTCAGATCAGTCATAAACCAATGATCATTCTCTGTTAGAACTAATTGTGTTTTGATGTTATATTAAAAGTTTTTGCATATTTACTGGGATTTCTTTGATTATCTTCCTGCATTCAAGCTCTTTTTCTTGTTTTCACTGAGCTGGATTTGTATCTGGAGTGCATGAAAGGTTGTTTCTGACTTATGATTACGGACCACCTTACAACATATTCCAAAGTTTATTGACAGTGTAAGTCTCTAAATAGAACTATTCTGGAGCTTTTAGCTGTCTGCTGCCATTGGGCTAATTTGTATTTCCAGCTGATAGATGACATAGTAATCTGTCATGAGCAAAAATGCGGATATTAAGAGGAAAAGACAAAAACAAACAAAAAACCAGTATTTGAAATGTCTCTTTTTCAGATGTTAAGAGCAAATGCTAGCCACTGAGAAACTTAAGTACTTTAGAGGTAATGTAGAGACAGCCCATATGATCATACTTCAAAGAAGAAAAACACATACAGCTCTAAGATTTCTGATGTACGATCAATACTTGGGTATTATTTAATCATAGTGGGAGTCCAAAGCACCAAAAATGCTTTTCATTTTCACATTAGGCAGAATTGCAAAGTCCTTACGCTGTTCAAAACAAGCTGTTTACATGTTCTTTGATACAGCTCTGTTCAGAGTTGAGCTGCTGGTTTAATAGATATGCAAATTATAGCTTCCAGCCCATGAAAGCACCCCTGGATTTACTTGGATCAAGGTTGTAACCCCTCTAGCCTGAAATTATATGAAAACTACTTAGTATTCTAAACTTTCCCTGTTGTTTGTAATTATGCAATTTTTAAAAATATTAATACTGCGTAGTATTATGTTTGTGCATTCCTAGGATTAGTTTCTGAACAGAGTTTTCAGCCTGAAATTAGTTCTCTCTGTGATTTTAATCATGTACCTAGGTCTTCACCATTATTGATGAAAACATTGTTTGAAATGACAGTTTATGTTCACCCAACTCCAAGAATTTTCCATATGAGGCTCTGTAAGGCTGACAATAAAAAGTGCCAGTTGAACTAAAATACCTTGAAATAGAACAGTGTTCAATATTTTGATCTTTTAATTATTTTTTTTTTCATCTACAGAGATTTCGTCTGCTTGGTTCTATTAGGAAAAACTTGATAGGAGATTATCTTTGCAAAGGTAATGAAGATCTTTGTGGTACTGACCTTTTTATTAACATGGGAAAAAAAAAAAAAAAAGAGACATTATTGTGGAGTCTGCTATTTTTAATTCTGTCTCTGACCCGATACTACTAAACATTTATCCTATTCTTAATACAATGCATTGAAGGAAATGTGGTCATTGTTTATCAGGAAAAGAGAAATTTGTGTCATACAAATAAGACATTCTAGATGGAAAAAATGAAGGCAAGCCATATTTTAAAATTTCAATTAGTATGTTTTTCCCTCATTTAAAAAAAAAAAAAAACAAACATATTTTGCAATTAATTCTTTTTGCTGTCATTCTTTAAATTTGTTGTAACATTGAAAGGAAGGGTAGCACACAAAAGTATTGTAGTAGAAAAAGATATTACAAGGGTGTAACTTCAATTTAATAACTACCACCTTCATGTGGCCATGGGTCTGTGGTACTGATTTTTCTTTCTTTGCACTCCACTGTTCAGATGAAGATCTGCATGACATATAGTAGCTAGGAGACACTCATTGCAGTAATGTTTATAGCAGAACTAGCAAAATAATCCCTATTTCAGAGGAATGTCTTTAAATGTCAGGGGCTCTTTGATATTGTTGTGGGATCTAGAGTACATTACAGTGTCATAAAATCATGTAAAGGTTTTTTATAAGCTTTTTATTTTTATTTCAGCACTCTACTGGATCTGGCAGGGTTGGAGCTAAGTTTCTCAGAACAGCTTGTGATGCTGTGTTATAGATTTGTGACCAAAACTTGGTGTTGATAATACAGTGAAGTTTTGGTTAGGGCCGAAAAGTGAATGCAGTTTGTTGAGACTTTATCTGCACTCTGCATCCACAGTGAGCAGACTGAGAGGACACAAATTTGCGAGGCGACACATCTGGGACAGCTGTCCCCAGCTGACCAAAAGGATACTCCGTACTATATGGTGTCATCAATGTATATTAAGCTAATCAGTAAAAAACATAATGTCTATTTTATTGGAAAGTTTTGTTCTGTGCAATATGTAAGTTTTTAATGACTGTGATGGCGAGTTTTTTTTCTGTAAAGTTTCACATAGTGTTAACAGTTGTTCTTCTCCAAAAAAAAATTTTTTCTCCAATGTCTAGGACAAATAGAGAATAGAGGCCTCCTCTACTTCTCACTTGCTCCAACAACAAAGAGATGGTTGTTGTGCAATAGGAGGGGACACAAGTGGGCAGATGACCCAAAGAGGTATTATGTAACGTCATGCCATGTTCATCAATGAAAGGAAAAAAGAGATCAGCCATAGTTTACTCAGGCACTGGCTGGACATCAACCTGCCCATGGGAGGTGGTGTGAGATTGCTTTTGAATCACTTAGAGCTTTTTTTTTTTGCTTTATTCTTTCTTTCCTCAGTTGTCTTTCACTCACTAAACTCAATTTTATTTATATGTTTGTTTTATCTTGACCTGCTTTAATTCTTCCTTTCCTGTTTCCCGTTGCACTGGGGATGAAAGGAGAGTGGACAGCTATGTGATGCTGAGTTGTCTACCAAGGTTTATCTATAACAAGCAGTGACGCTTAAAAATTTAAATACTATAACGGAGAGATTTGTTTTAAACATGAAACTGAAATATATTAAAATGAGTTACTGGACATCCACATCTAATTTTGAACAAAAAATAAGCAAAAAATGAAAAAATGAATTTCTTTAATTCTACAGCCGATTACAGTCACACATACAAGAGTAATAGAGCCCTTTTTATAACTATATATAAAAAAAATATTTTTCCAGGAGGGTAAAAAAGCATTTCAAAACAGATGAAAGAAACAACTCAGAGGAAATACTTTCACCATTTCTTTCTGTGGAAAGGATGATTAATGAGTAGTCATGTCTTTTTCCAAAAACTGATTATTAGGCTTCAGGTCTACCAAGTTGACATAATTTTTTATCCCTTCTTTTTTTCCGTTTGAGAATTCTAGATGCCTAAATGTCTTGAAATGTTCCACAAACATAGAGTTTGTGCATACTATCATATTGATTTTCTGAATTACTCATCCATATAACTTATCTTTCTTTTATTTCTCCTTGGTTGTTGTTGTTTCAATAACCCCAGGCAGTGCTACAGGCTTGGGAAAGAGTGGATGGAAAGAAACCAAGTAGAAAAGGACCTGGAGGTCAACATCTGGCTGAATATGAGCCATCCTTGTGCTTAGGTGGCCAAGAAGACCAACAGCATCCTGGCTAGTATCAGGGATAGAGTGAAGTGATGATTCCCCTGTACTCAGCACAGATGAGGCCACATCCCAGGTACTGATTTCAGTTCTTCTCCTCTCCTCCTTAAAGGAAGGTTGCAGGTATGACCCCTTTACTCCTTTTCTCTTTCCAGAGCACAAGATGTTCCTCAGAACTGAGCAGTAGCCTTGGTTCTGCCGACCACTCTCTAGCTATAACTATAGACACTGAGCATTTTCAGTCCTAGAGGCAGACACTGTCTGAGAAATTTGGTGCTAATTTATCAATTTATTATAGATATTCAAAAGAGGTTTAGCTGAAAGCAAAACTACAAGACAGAAAATTCACTCTATCCTGGCCCAAACCAGGACACTTCCACAGTGCAGAATTTTGCATTTCCCTTTGTAGCATTTCAAGAATCATAGAATTATTTAGGCTGAAAATTATCTGTAAGATCTGTAAAATAGATGTCCCTGAAAGCCCATTTCTACACCTGTTAAGGTGCCTCTGGATTACAGAGCACTCCTCTGATCCATCAACCAGTCTTCCTAATTTATATCATCAGTGAATTTGCTGAGGGTACACTGTGACCCACCTGGCACATGATTTGTGAGATGGTTAGGCAGTACTGGCCCCAATATCTATTGAAATTAGAATTCATGTCAATATTTTTCAGCAGATTCTGTGGTAGAGTGGCTAGCAAATACCTTTGTAACTATTGTACTCAATTGTCTGTCTGCATTATCAGCAAGTGTCTATAAAACTGTATCTAGATTATTTTTTGCTGTGGGTTTTTTGTTTGTTTGTTTTTGGGTTTTGGTTTTTTTTT
The DNA here is from genome assembly GCA_023637945.1 of Phaethornis superciliosus. NCBI lineage: Eukaryota > Metazoa > Chordata > Aves > Apodiformes > Trochilidae > Phaethornis > Phaethornis superciliosus. The sequence continues at coordinate 13,053,530 of JAJQWJ010000004.1, read as the reverse complement.
GTTGCTGTTGTTGTGGGTTGTTTTTTTTTTTTTTTGGCAGTTGACCTGGCCAGTGTTAAAATTGTAGGGCAAAAGTTTGGTTCTCTGGGTTTTTTCCTCATTATGTTGATTTTCTGCCTGACACTGACAACCTTAAATATGGATGGGAGAATAAAAGTAAATAATTTATAAAAGAAGGATCTAGCTCTTAATTTCATACTATGAAAAATTTATTTTTTGCAATTTGACCTTCAGTTTTGTTTGAAGATGTGGCCTAGCATTTCATAAAATAGATGGGCAATTTCCCACTGCCAAGAGGGTTGTGTTGACCACATAATTGGAAGGCAAAAAATATTCAGGAATGTATAGAGTCATGATATTCTGGGATATATAAATTTGCTACTTTGTATTGTTACAGAAATAAATCAAAGCTCATTTAATGATTTCTTCGTAGAATACCAAAGTTAATATAACAATACTATTGACTTCAATATTCTTTGAATCAGAGTCTGGAACAGCAAATTTATCACAGAACCACACAGAATGACTGTGTATCTACCTGAGACCGAGGACCGCTCTGTACCTAGAAATATCAGACCACTGTTTGGAGTGAAGCTATAATCTCAGGTTTTAATGGCTAAAACTAAAGAACAGCTAAGTAATTACTACCTTTCTTTTGCATTCATTCATCACAATGAATACTTCATCTTTAAAAAGGCAGTGTCTTCAATGGGAAGAAAAAAGATCCTGTTACGTGACAGTTGCTCTATTTGCTTTTTCCCCTAATTGTTTTCTACAAGATCCTTTGAAGTTTTGTGAGTCGGAATCTAGGTATAGTGGGTCAGTAATTATCTCATACAGAGTCAGTAATTTTCAGTGCAATTAGTGAATGGCACCAAGAGTGCATGTAATTTTTTTCTACTGCAAAAGAGAGCAGGTTACAATTTTTATCAGTTTTAGCCTTTGTTTTCCTCCGGCTCTGTGGACCTGAGAGGAGTAATGGACCATGAAAGAGAGGAGGTGACACACCAGAAAATTACAATATTTACACTATTTCCTGTGTCCTGCCTCCTGGCAAATGTCTATCAAGATGAGTAAATAAGTGCAGTCCCTGCTAACCCACATGATATTCAGAGTTTAAAGTCTCTAAATCAGTGTAGCCTGCCTTTATTATTTTACAGATAAGAAAAAGCTCCCATTTAAAAGAAGATGACAAGATTTCAGATTTCAGATAGAAGTTCACTGACATCTGCCCACCTGGCTCAAGAAGTGTGAACATTTACCTGATGAATGTTCAAAGGCTCAGAGATAGAGAGTATTTCTAAAATACATGCCAAAATTTGAGTTCTTGGATGACTAGAACCACAAATCTCTTTAATGTGAGCGTGGGTAGACTGACAGTTCTGTGAAATTAAACTCATTCTTTACCAGCTAAAGCCTAAGAGGTGATGATACAGGAATTTCTAATGTTTTGCCATGGGACTTCAATTGGACTCTGGAAAGCTTTTTTTGGGGGGGAAATGTTCATTAGTATAGTATAGTATAGATCTGCACTGAATCTGTGTGATTAATACAGATAATCTATCTCTTGTTAAACAAAACTCTAAAACTGACTCTGCTACAGAAGTTGTATATCTGTAACACCTCCCTAAAATCAGTTCTCTATTCCTGAGCAAAAGTATCTATAATAAACAGAATTCTTTTATCTCTGGAAAGTCCCTTTGTATTTTCCCCAAACTCATAAAATAAATGAGCATTTTAATCAGGTTTGAATATTTACACTTTCACATTGATTCTATCCTTTTTACTCTTTGTACTTTGCAGACAAGTGCTTTACAATACATTTGCTATGTATGTATGAAAGGTGGTAGCAAAAAGATGTACTAGGGAAGCATATGCTGTGTCTGTTTAATTCAAGAAAGTAACTCTTCTTTATGTCCAAGTCTGAAGGCAATGATGTTCTGTGGGAAGGGGAAAGTATGAAGGCTTTTTAAATAATAATTCAAAAGCTGACAAATTTAATTTCAAATGGAATAATATTTATTATTTTTTCTAGTTTTGAGGGGGGATATCATTAATCTTTGGGGATCTTGCTATGCAGAGATGTAACCAGTCACCTCCAAAATCTCTGGTGAACTCATTATCCAGTCTCACACTGGTCTTTCTCCACACTGCTCTTCCCATCTACATGTTTCTGCTACTTCTCTCACACATCAGTGTGGGAAGTGGCAAAAATTATGTGAGTCATAAGAAAGGAATGTGCGAATGAAGCCACTTCCTTAAAAAAGTGACTGGAAACCTGTGGAAAACCCTCAAGAGAGTTCAGAGGGTGGGCCCTGGGAAAGGGATAGATTATAAATAGGACCCTCAAACTAATAAAATTTTGTCTCAGAATGGACAAGTGATTGAGTTCATGCCTCAAGATGCCCCACGTCAGTTGTTTCTGAAACATTGCCTTCATGGTTGTAGAAAATACTTGAGAAATTTTTTGACAGCAATACTTTCTGATATTGCATGGTAATGCTGTCAGTTAAAAATGATGGAAACTTTCAGTGTAGGAAATTGGCCTTCACATCTGACGTATTCCTCAAGGTCCTGCTCTGTTCTTTCCACAGACTGCAAAAATCTTATTTCCTAAGGTATCAGATTTTCTTATCATAATAGTTTTGTCTGTTGATCCAGCTCGATGCTTTGTTGTGTCATGTTGGGGGTGTCACATAGTTGTGACAAACATAAAGTTGTGTGAATGTAACAATTGTGATCTTTGTTTTCATCAGGATGAAAGTGTTCTGTGTACTCTATTGATCTTGAAATTTGTCTTGGACAAGTCTTGTTTATGTGAGGCTCTATTCAGCAGAATTGTCTTTGCCTTAAAATATAACTCAAAAGGGTAATTCTACATATTGGTCTCATGATAAGCACAGAGACTGGATTTTCAAGTGAGGGTTCTTGTCCCGATAGGGCTGGCAATGTGCTGATGCTTCTGATGCCTAACTGGCCAAAGATCAGCTAACAACAGGGCTAGATAAGGGACAATCCAGACAATAGCCCTGGTGTGCTTACAATAGGATGAGAAATGTGGAAGAAGCAACTTTCCAGAAGTTTGAATCTACTACAGGAGAGATGGGAATCTCCAGGAGCGTATCAGGAATGATGATGTGTTAATTCTTGTCAGCCTAGGACAGGACTGCTGGCCCACCACCCCAGGAAGAGGGATTATAGGGATGTCAAAGGACTCTTGGGTGATGATACTCTTATCTCTGTCTCTCTCCTTGTCCCTCTCTCTTTCTCTCTCCCTCAGCATACTTGCCACACCTTCACCATATTGCCTGTGCTTTTTGCTATCAACCAAATAAAACTTTCTATTTTCACTTGACCCGTTGTGGTTGGACTTCATTCTTGAGGGATCAACCACGGGATGAATCATAATAGTTTGCATACTGAAGGAGTGAAAGACTTTGAAGAGTACAGAGATTTAAGTAGTTCTGTAATTTTCATCTGAGTGTGATATGAGTATTTGAAGGGGACACCTGATGCTTAGAAGTGGATTATGATGTGCAACTGACATTGTTCAGTGTTTTGGATCAGTATTATGTATTTCCAAGGGGACTGTTACATTGACTAGAAAGATCTTTTCCTGGGAGAAAAAGTAGATGCTACCTGTTCAATCAAATATTCTTCTATTGTTTGAATTCTACCAATGACAGAAATCTTTTGACATTCTAGTTTATTAGAAAAAGCAATAAATTTACTCTACTGAATTAATCAGATATTTACATTATCACAAGTTAGGATTTCATTGCTCTCGGGACACTGTTGAGATGCTGTTTCTGTTAAGACATTAAAGAGACATTTTCTGCCTCTCCTGATGTTTCTACCATGTTTTAACATTCTTAGGAGAAAAGTACTTCTGGGACTTGAATCTTGTGAATGCATCAGAAAATTAATGTCTGCATTATATTATTGTTTTTTATTTGCAAAACATCAAGATTTGTAAGGCCATGAGGTTTGGTGTGATTGTTTGTTTGTTTGTTTGTTTTCTTTCTGATTGTTTGGTTTTGCTGAACTAATCTCTTTTTGTAGCCAGTACTCTATATGGTTTTTCTAGGCTGGAATTTAAGGGAATGAAGTCAATTGTTGAACTCCGTAAATAAGCTTGATTTCAGACACTGTTAACTTTCCTTTCACCCTTTTTATGTAACTTTCTGTATTTGATTTATATAAAGGGAGATTTTATAAAGAACGCATTCAGGAAGATACATATATTCTTTGTAACCAGTGCAGGTCCATGCAGAATGCACTGGACTTGCTTAATCTTTGAGCAGAAAAGACAAAAAGTAAAAACAGTAACATCTGAAAAAGTTTAAAGTCTTGTAGAAAAAAACCAAATAAAGATATTGTTATGTTCTACACATACATGTTCAACCGTAAACCTATAAGAACTTCAAAATCTGAAAGCTTTATTAAAAGAAATATCAGATACAATATTATAACTTTTGGTAAATTCTTGTTTTTTTCTAGTTCACCAAAATCCATCATTCCTTTCTAGTGCTGAAGTCTAAACACTGATAATCTTTCTCTGGATGCTACTATGCAGAAAAGAGAAACATTCATATTTGAATGACAAGAAAACCAGACTTGAACTACTTGAAACAGACATGCATACTTCTGTTGTTGAGAAGTGTGGTAATTAGCCATCTAAAATACCTGATATCTACCAAAGTATATTTTTTTAAAAACTACATGCTATTAGGATGACCTACTTCCAGGGTGATCCCTTGCATTTGGTGATAAAATATGAAAAAGCTTTAGAAATGGGAAAGTTTATCCTCCTTTGGAAAATGATGCTTAGAAATACTCAACATAAACTTGAAAACTACATAGTTTTAAAATTATACAAATACCACATAATTTCAAATGAATATGTAATTAGTAAATTTTCTTCATAGGCAGTTCAATCAACAAAACTCATGATATATATGTTATGTAATCATTGATTCTCCACAAAGCTACTTCTAATTCATTTGCTTGCTATTTATCTGTCCATGGTAGGAATTAATTAAGTTATTAAAGAACAAATAAGGTTTTAAGGGACCTATGGCATATTAATTAATATTTTTTAACTGGCTGGGTACTTTTCCATGTATTTCTTAACTTTTTGCTTTTTCATATTGAAATTCTTCTGTTAATGAGGTAAACAGAAATCTCTTCATTGTCTTTTGGGTTTCTTTGTGGTGTTTTGGGGGGCTTTGGGTTTTTTTTGTTTTGTTTTGTTCTATTGTTTGGTTTTTTCCCTAACAATTCATGACTTTTCTGCAGTTCAGTATAATTTTAATACAGATATACATCACAGTTCCATTTGAAATAAGTACATTTTTCATTTCTAAATACTCTGGCATTGAGATAAGGTTGCTCTGTTCACTACAGCTACAGGGAGTGGAAAAGATGCCTGAAAGACATAGTCTGAAAGAGAAATAACTTACTCTTTGTGTTAGTCATTACATTGACAGAGCTAGCTAAATGGAGACTATTCAAGAGAGAAGTTTATACTGGAGAAAATAAGTCACTTTTCAGAAGATTTACTAAGTACCATCTACTATGATAGCAGAGCTTCACATGATGAAGGGTCAAGAAACAGAAAAGAAATTGTCTATGATGTGACAAGAAAACTAATATGGATCTTGAGTTAAATTTTAAGTTGCTTGCCTGTGAATTTTCAGCACCCAGCTCATTTTCCAAATTTCAGTCAATGAAAATTCCAGTTCTGTAAATTATGGTGCTGTGTCAGCTAACACGTCTGATTTTGCCAAGGACCTATTACAGGGCAGAGGTATTTAATATTGATCCAGTTTTGCCAAGAGCATAAACCAGAATATGTTCTAATGCAAAAGCTTAAATTGGCAATACAGACCAGTATTATTTCCAAATCCAGGAAGTAGTCACCTCCATGCTTAATTTTGTGTCAGATTACCTTTTTAGTCTCATTTCTGCTTTCCTGGTTCTTCAATAAGTTTGGGTTCCAGATGATGCACACTAGAGATGAGATGTATTCTAGATGATGTGTGTGACGATATGTGCGTGTATGTATACATATACACTACCTATCTAATTTCCTTGTATTGTAAAAGGCCTAGATGAAAAGCTCCGTGCTTAAGACGCTGGAAAAAATTTCAACAAAATAGTTTTCAATTTGATTATTAGTTGTATCAAAACATTGCTGTGTGACAGGTTGCTCGGTCTGGGATGTTCTAGGTGAACAATGTCAATTTCGGAACTCTCTCATTTTGTTGCTGGAATTTCTCAGACTCTTTTTTCCAGACTCAACCTCCCTTCTTTCCTGAGTGCATTCTGTGACATTTATCTTCCATTTTCTCAAGGTGTTTACTGTCCAAAATGACAATACATGTCAAATACTTCAAATATATGGTCTCAGCAGGTTACTCTGTGTGACAAGTTTCATAAGTCACTGTGTGTACCACGTACCTTAAAGAACATCTAATTAAAAAGCACATAGGCAGCAAATTCCCTGCAATTTTCTGTACAGTAATTTTGGTTTTCATTATGTTTTCATGGTGTTAATTATTCTGCATGTGTATAATGTTTCAGCTATCTGTCTGAAAAGTTTACTAATGTAAAATAAATAAATAAATAGAAAACTAAGAGCTTTTTCCATTTCTTTGTTTCCTTGTGGTGATCTGAAAAATGCCATTTCCAGCAGCTGTCTTCTGGTTGCCAAAAAGCCTTGTTTGATTTATGATAAATGTTAATTGCCATCATATAGCTTCCAGCCTGTCCAAGTAGGTACTCTAGGACAATAAATGCCATGCTCATTCAAGCACACTGTGTTCAGAACATTATCAATTAAAGCCCCTGTGGATTAAATGAAGCAGATAATATGTGATGAAATGTTTATTCTCTTTTGGCTCACAAGAAAAGTATGTGTTAGTACATCACTAGATGTCTTGCCCACAGCAAGAGTTTCTTTGCAATTGTGTGACTCTAATGCACCGCTTTGCTTCTTTATGCTTCATGGACATTAAGTTTTACTGGTGGAGTATGAAGATGAGCACTTATCAAGAGAAGAAATAAATTTTCTGAAGAAAAAATACCACTGCAGCCTGAGGTGAAGAAAAGCATTAAATTCAAATGAACAATTCACTTTTAAGATCAACAGCAGTGCTGCTATAATGGAGGAATTGTATTATCAGGGTATGAGCTCAGCCAGTAGAAAGGAATGATAATCTTTTGCTGCACTTCACTAAATGAACACAAATGTTTTTTTAGAATTGTGGAAACTCATAATATGCTCCTTTCTTGTTTTGTTTGGGTTTTTGGTTTTTTGGTTTTTTTGGTGGTTTTTTGGTTTGTTTGGTTTTGTTTTGTTTTTTGGTTTTTTTGTTTTGTTTTTTTTGTTTTTTGGTTTTTTTTTTTTTTTTTTTTAAGACATTTTGCATCTCGTGTCTTTCCTTCAAGTAAATTCATCACAGAAAATCAGGAGTCACTCTTATCAGGAGTGACACCTACACTGTTGTGCTATATGATGGAAGATTACAGACTACAATCATTGCAGCTTCTTCTCAATGTCATTGCCAACATCCTCCAGCCTTAGGCAAACTCATAGACACCATACACCCTCACAGTTCCCTGTGAAGTTTTCTTAGAATATTTTACATTTTTTTGTTCTAAGGAAGACACAGAATTCTGAGTCTGCATATCTCTATCTGCATGGCTATCTACATCCTCCCCTCCCTCTAATTTTATCCACCTCATCCAATCTTATCTCTATCTCATCCATATATGCATGTATGTATGTATGCATGTACTTATCTGTCTATCTATCTATGTATCTATCTCTATGTGTATAAATCTATTGATGTCTATCAATATCATCTACCTCTATCTGTCTATATCTGTATCACCTATACCTTTAACTATACATCTCCCCACTTATTTCTATGTTTTCCTTTGTTTCATTCCTGAACCTTGTTCATACTTTAAAAATGGTGTCAGTGAAATACAGGTAAGTTGTCAGTCAGTGAAAACACAGACTAGTCAGTCTGTCAGGTAGCGATATGAGAGGTTATTACAAAACAAGTATTATTTACTTCTAGCCAAGAAACCAAGATTGGCCCTGTCATTTATTCATTCAATCCCTCTGTCACTTATTCGAAATGAACTTGTTAAAAGGAAATAGTAAGATTTCAATTGATGAGTATCATGCAGTTGTTGTTTCACCACAGCTGTTATCAAATGAAAAATGCTGAAAACAGAGGTCTACATTAAAAAATATTGAACATAAATGAAAGCAATAAAATGTATGTGTAGAGAGAAAGTAAAGAAGCTGGATAGCTATATACGTATATACAGAGGTCCTGGAGATGGTGGGAGCAGTTCAGTTGAAATGTACCTTGACTTTTACACATAGATTGAATATTTCCTATTGTTTTTATTCAAGTTTTAATATATTTCCCATTGTCCTTTCCTGACTGACTGTGACTCTCCCTAACAAAACCCTACCTCTTAGGAGCTGTGATATGTTTCGGAATGCTAATATTATGAAAGAAATAACTAAAAAAGTTTTTTTTTTTCCTGACCACTTAAAAATCTTGCTCATGTGGTTAAGTATTTTTTTTTAATTCATAGGGGATTTAACTTCCATGTTGATGCATTTGTGGTTTGAAATTTTGTTTATGCATTTTTATGTTTGTGCTCACATTTTACCAATACTTGTTGTGCCTTTGCTCACAGTACTCAGCTCATATCAATGTTCATGCACCTGAATAGATAGATGTGATTGTACTAGTATTCTTAGTTCCTATAAGGATCTAATTATAGTGATATAAACATGCCCACAATCTTTTATTTTAGTGTATGTACTCCTTTTTGTATGCAAAAATATTCAAAATGTTAAATAAAATGTATTTTTTTTTCTGAAAGTGTTTTACCTCAGTGTGACTTTCCTACAGTGTGAATTTAACATTACAGTCAATCTATGCTCAGAGGTGTAAAATATTATGAAAGAGGTTATAATGATACATATCAGTCTACACTGTAATTGCAGGATGTGCTTGACCACCTTGTCTGTATTTTTAGCATCATTTCCATTCCAAGCAAAGAAAAATCCATTGCATACCTCCTCTTTCAAAAGGTCATCAAGAATGTCATTTGACTTTATCTGTCATTGGAAAGTAATGTTATTAAACTTCTTTAGGCAGACATGAAGCATCTTTGTGTTCTAATTTTTCTCTCTCACAATGTCCCTACTTATATTTTAACTCTTTCTTTCTCTTCAAAGCCCATGCACTTAATTGTGAAGTTTGTGATTTTGTCTGGTGTTTTTTGTTTGTTTGTTTACCTTTTTGTGTGTGTAGTGTGGTTTTTTTAATGTTATGTTTTGCTTTGTTGTTTTGGGTTTTTTTGGTTTGGTTTGTTTTTTGGGTTTTTTTAAATGGAAAAGGATATATCACACTTCTAAAAATTCAGCTGTTTTTGTGGTCCACCATCCTCATAATAGATGTGAGTAGGCCTTGACTTGGGTAATGTTCCTGTAAGATTTGTTTTGTAGGGTTTTCCAGTGCTGACATTCTGGTATTCAAGATTTTTATCTATCAAGATTTCTAATAGTTCTCAGACACAGATGCAGTCAAAAGTTTTAGAGAGAATACTTCTAGTTTTGAGCTTAGGATGTTATTCCTCTCGTGCCTTATTATAGAACAAATGTTTAATGAACTTACTCTTTAGTAATGTTTTTATTTATCCGTATTGACTTATCTTCATAGTAGCAGGAGAAAATGGATATGTAAGATTTTTTTTTATTAATTCATTTGTAAGTTTTGTAGACCTTAGTATTTTGTATTTTTTGTGGCACTTGAGAACAGGACCAAGGTAGTTTTTAATTTCTAATTTAAAAAAAAAAAAAAAGAAATGTACTTTTTCCCATTGACAGCTTTGTCATTACTGCACCAGTCTGGATTTGAATTTATATCTCAACCCAGACAACGCAAATGCTCCCATGTCACACTCAAGTATACAGGCTTTTCTAGTCTCCTTGCAAGCCAGAAAATCTACAGAGTTTAACGGAAGTGATGTGAAGAGATGGCAAAAAAATTCTAAAATAATGAAGAACAAAATGAGGAGGAACAAAAAAGAAGGTCTGGTGAAAAATTTCCAGTAAATGTAGCAGTGTTCCTTCTTAGAGCCGATTCTTTTTATTACTTTGTGTACTTGTGTTTAAGAAATAAATTTTTGGGAACTCTTGAAGGAATTTGTAGATGCCATTGGAAAGCATTTGAGAACCGAAAGCACTGATTATGTCAGATTTTATACTGAATTTTAAATAAATGTGTTAGTTTTATTTTGAGTCTCAGTTCAGCATCTGTAATATTTGTAAAACTCTCCCACTCTTAATTCATGAGTTGTGTAATTAAAGGCATATATGGTTGTGAAGTACTTCAGCACTATGTGAAGGAAATGTTGAATTTCTAGGGCAAAGAATTGATAAGTAGAAAAAAGAAACAGTGGAACTGGTGGGGCAGTGGTTATAAACTGGAGCACAGGCAGTTCTGTGTAAATATAAAGAAGAATTTTTTCACTTTGAGGGTGATAGAGTACTGGAAAAGTCTGTACAGGGAGGTTGTGGATTCTCCTTCCATGGAGAGATTCAAAGCCCACCTGGATGCAAGAAAAAAATTAAGTTCTAGACTGACTGATGTAGATGGCTGGAACCACAGTTCCCACTTTCAAGGAGAATTCTTATAGTACATTTGCATAAAATTTATGTCTGAAATGTTGACAAATGAAAAAAAGAAAACTCACTAAAGTCTGAAATGTGAAGTATGTCTTGTACAAATATTTGACCTAACTAATAATGAAACTCTTAGCATCATAGCTAGTCAGAAATGTTTTCATTCAAAGGGTTTATCTTTGGAAATCAACATTATGTTTCTTAACATATTTTCTGTTTCTGACATTGACAATAAAATTTAATAATTTTATATTTTTTTGAAAGTTGAATTATTTGACATTTATTAAAAAAATGCATATCTTAAAAATTATCTTGTGCCTACTTTCACAGAACATGTAGATTTTTAGCCTGTTTACCAGGTCAGAACTCTATAACCCATGTAATTTGCAGTTAATACTTTTCTGTTAGGAGCATAAAATGTCCTAATATGAATTTAATTTTTCAAGTGGCTAGAAAATTTTATGACAGTATCTGAATACTGTATGCATACTGAATATTTATAAAATGAAATAAGAAGAATTAATAGAATGAAAATTATCTACAGTTGCATACAGGATTTCTGAATTTGCTGAACTGAATAGAAGTGTCACAAATTGGATATTCACTATTGAAATTATTTTTCAGGCAACCAGTTCTTTATAGGTATAAACAACTGCTCCTGTTCTTGCGTTTATTATACTGGCAGCGATATATTTTGCTAGGAAGTTCAGTAGCTACTGATATGAAGGACAGAGAATCATAGAATCATAGAATTGTCAGAGTTGGAAGTACTTTTAATATAATCTAGAGCCAACCCCTCTGCCATGGGCAGGCACACCTCCCACAAGATCAGGTTGCTCAGAGCCCTACCCATCGTGGCCTTAAAAACTTCCAGGGATGGGACTTCCACCACGTCCCTGGGCAACCTGTTCTAGTGTCTCACCACCCTCATGGTGAAGAAATTTTTCCTCATGTCTAATCTGAATCTACCTATCTCTAATTTTAATCCATTCTTCCTAGTCCTACCACTACCCAAGATCCTAAAGAGTCCATCACCACGTTGCTTGTAGGCCCCCTTCAGATACTGGAAGGCTACGTAAGGTTTCCTCAGTGTCCTCTTCTCTAGATTGTATAATCCCACCTGTCAGTCTGTCTTCATAGGTGAGGAGCTCCAGCCCTCTGATCATCCTTATGACCCTTCTCTGGACACAGTCCCTCATGTCCATGTCTTTCTTGTAATAGGGGCTCCAGAAGTGGGGTCCAGGTACTCCAGGTTGGGTCTCACAAGAGCAGAGCAGAGGGGGAGAATCACTTCCCTCAACCTGCTGGCCACGCTTCTCTTGATGCAGCCAGGGATCTGGTTGGCTTTCTGGGCTGCCGATGGCTCATATTGTGTACACCGATGGCTCATATTGAAGTTCTCATCCACCAGCACTCCCAAGTCCTTTTCCTCAGAGTGATCTCAAGCCAGTCCCTGCCCAGCCTATATCAGTGCTTGGGATTACCTTGACCCAGATGCAGGACCTTGCACTTTGCTTTGTTGAACTTCATGAGGCTGACATGGGCCCACTTTTCTATCCTGTCAAGGTCCCTCTGGATGTCATCCCTTCCCTCCAGCATGTCAGCCACACCACACAGCTTGGTGGGGTGAGATTCTGAGATCCAGAACCTTGAAAACACTACCATCTTGCTCAAAAGCCCTCTAGAGCAGAGTTCAGTGGTGCTGGGGGTAGAAGGAATGATCCATTCACTCACGAAGTTCAACGGAGGCAAAGACAAATCCTGTGCCTGTTTAAGAACAGATCCAGGTACCAGTGTATGTTGATGATTTTCCAGCTGGGAAGCATCTTTATAAAAAAGGATCTATGTCCTAGTGATCACCAAGTTAAACATGAGCCAGTAATATGCTTTTGCTGCAAAAAGACAGCTAAGGGTGTTGTGTGCTGTGTTACAAGGGATGTTGGCAAGCAAGGTAAGGGATGTACAACATCCATGGACATAATAGAGAAAGTCTAGTGAAGAGCCATGAGCATGATGATGGGACTATAGTATCTCTCCTTAGAGGAAAAGCTGGGAGAGTTCCAGGGCTCAGCCTGTAGAAGATCAAGTTTGAGGAGAATCTTATTAATGGATAAATGTATCTGAAGGTTCGAAGTAAAAAACCCAAGTTGTTATCAGTTTCCAGTGTCAAGAGTCAACAATTATAAACTGAAACACAAAAGGTTCCTCTTGAACTTTAGGAAAAATTATTTCCCTGAAAATGTATTTGAGTATAGGCACAGTTTTTCCAGAGGAGCTGTGGAGTTTCTGTCCTTCAAGATATTAAAAACTGTCTGGACACAGCCCTAGGCCATCAGCTCTATAGGGCCATAGATGCACAGGATTCAATTCAATGAACCCTTCAGACTCCAACTGAAGGGTTGGAGCCCCTTCCAACCTCACCTATTCTGTGATTCTCTGATCATATGGTTCTATGGTTAGCAGCCTCACAGCATCTGGGAGTTTTTTCTGCTTCCAGCCTACGTGTATAATTATTTCTATGCTGTTATGTGTGTCTCTTTTTTTTTAACAGCTTTTTTTCTCGCTGTACTTTAGTTTCCTCCCTTGTTACTTGCATATTTTATTTGTAGAAAAATGACATCCATAACACAGATCTGTTTTGATTGTCTCAGAAAGCTTAGACCTCTTTGCTAGTTTTGTCTCAAAATAAATTTTGTGTAACTTTCTAATTATTTTCTTTTTCCCTGCCTGCTCACATTGCAGAATAGCTTTGTCAAAAGTGTGTCTTTAGAACTGTGAATGTAAGTTCATAAATTTATTCAACATAGACCATACCCCCTTTCTAAGGGAATTAAGGAAGACATTCTACATTTCTTCATTATTTTTTAGGTGCATCATGTTGTTGACTTGTTCATCTTGTGGTCAGTAATGACAATAAAGACCTTTTCAACTATTCGGGTGCATTAGACTCACAGTTCATTATAATGAATTTTCTTACAAATTCTTGAGAGTGTATTTTGTAGAATATATTTAATTCTGTCTTATTTCCAAACTAACCTTCCAGGCAAGTCAGTTATTTCCTTGCTTCAAGGCAAATCTTTATTTTAGCATCACCCTGATACTTTTTTTTGTATTAAGAATCCTTTGTGTTATCAGGAAATTTAATCATCGTGTGCCTCTCTAATAAAATTAAGCCAGGCTGGTTCCAGAGCAGACCCTGAGGAACTCTGCTAGTGACTCTACTCCACTCTTCTCATTGCAATTTTCTATATAAATTTTATTTTTTCTCCTTTCATGTAGACCCCTAGTCACTCTGCAGATCCTTAACTAATGTCTTCTAATGTTTTCCTCACTATGCTTCTCTGAAGATACTGAAAATGCAGCTTTGGTTGATCTGCTTCTGTCTAAGTAGATGGGTGTGACCTAGCCACTTACTGAAACAAATAGGTGCTTAGTAGCTGAGTTTCTCAAATAACAGTTCCAGCCTCTCCTGCAAAGGTGTTAGCCTGAGAATTATTTTCTCACTGGAGATAGTGAGCTCTCAAGCAGTGACCCAGTGAAAATGGGAAAGAAAAGGAAATCATCCCTTGTTAGCTGAGCAAGAGACAATGGTCATAGTTATATAAGCAGAAGATGTGGATATGTAAATTGTGATAATTGACATCTAATTATTCCCAGTAGTGCTTCATAAAATCTCTAAGATGTATGCATGGAAAGAGACTGGAAACAAAAGATATGGTTACTTCATTTTGACACTTAGGTAAAGATATAAGTAAAAGTATCCCAAATAGAATATAAAACACAGTTTAATGTTCTCTTCATTAAAGAATACAATTTCAATTCAGAGTTTTATATAACAAAAGTATAAGCTTGATTTTTATGTATCAGTAACATCTTCTTTCCTTTTCCCTGCCTCTGTGCCCAGGAAAAAAAGAGTTTCTGCAGTCTGCTGAAATATATTTGAAAAAAATGAATTCGTAGCATTTGATATTGACAAACCAGAAGAACCTACATAGTAGGTGAGTCAGTTCATGATGTGCAAATAATCATTTATTCTTTATTTCTGAAACTCTAACAGAAATCCCAGGGGTGACAGAGGGGCTCACATAGGAGTTTAGTGATAAGCTGCAAGCATGTCTATTCTGTTAGCTGAACACTTTTCAAAAATAAATATTTTTAAAGAATTTCCCTTCTAACCTGTACGACAGGTTAATCATCTACATATGATTCATGTTTTGATTTTGCATGTCATGACAGAATAAGATGGCCACACACATCATTTTAGTTGAGGAGTATGAGTACTCAACAACATTGACAGAATACATTTCTAAAGGTAAACACATTTCAGGTGGAAAGCCATTAATTTATCAAAAAGTCAGACTAAAAAGCTTAAAAATGACATTTTTTTAAGAACTATTTACATTTTCACTATTAAACTGAAAACTGTACCACCAAAACACCTAGATGGATTTTAGTACAGGAAATCTTCCTGTCTGGATACTTGACTTGTATAGTGGTTTGAAATATATTTTGTGAAATGCTCATGTTTTTGAAAGTCTTTTCATTGTACATTTTTGAGAGAGGAAGAAGGTGAGTTACAACAGAATATAATATATAATGGTTAGAAACTCTTCTGCTTTGTGGAAAACTGTCAACATTGTCTTCTCTAACTAATTAAGAAACAGCTTAATCACAGTGTTAGAGCTAACTCCCTTTCTCTCTCTCTCTCTTTTTTTTCTCTTTTTGTGTGTGTGTGTATTTGGTTTTATTTGCTGGTTTTCTTTTTTTTATTTTTATTCTGCCAAATTCTAGTAAATTAATATGTTATCTAGAAGAGATGAAAACAGAGAATTAATTCAAGATTAAAAATGATCTTCCACATAGTAGTTGAATGTCCAAATCCAGCCTGGCAGGTTCCCACCCAAAAATTAGAATACTTACATTTACTGCTATTTATCATTGGAAATATTTTCTTCACCAAATAATTACTAGTTTTTTTTTCTTTCTGGAGCACTAAAGAACAGAGAAACTAGGAGAAATGTAGAAAGACAGCTTAGCAATAAAAATTAATGCAAAAAAAATCCATCAGGTACTTTGTATTCTTAGATATATGTCAAGTCACTGAATATTTAGCATAATAATTTTAGGCCATCACTGGAACTGAAATGTACATTAATAGCAAGACAAACCTTGCCTCATGGATAATATGGCATCTTCTGCCACTCTATAAACACACTGCAAAATAACCCTACCTCCAAATTTTTAAGTTTTATACAAAATCATGAGAACATTATGACTGTACAGAACTTTATCATTGTGTAACTGTATCTGCATCTGTAATCTCAAAAAGGTTAAGACTAAAGTTTTTTTTAAATTTTTCTCTCAGATTTGGGAATTTAATTAATAGCAATACACCCACATGAACTATACTCTCAGAGTTTGATTATGAGTTGAGGAGTACAGTTTTGACTGACTTTAACTTTGGTTGACATATTTTTTTCAATACTTCATTAAGTTAGAAGAACATAATTCTTTCCTGGTGAAGAGACAGAGCAAAACAAACCACTTAAAAATTACGTAGAAATTGAGAAATGGCCTAAGATGGGTTTATCTGAGGTCATAAAACTCCCCAGGTGTTTCTTCACAAGAGGAAACTATGTGCTGTGATCCTGATTAGAATGCAAGACTTTGGGTTGATATATTTCTAGCAGTTCTCAGAGGTCTCATGTAATTCACTGCTGTTGTTCTGATAAGCTTCTGAATTACTGAGGATGTGAATGCATGGGCAAATAAAGCAATGTTGCTTTTTGTCTAACATCTCATGAAAACTGTTGACTGTATTCTTCTAAAATGAGAGATCCTACATCTAAATATTCAAGGTTCTAAATATGTGGTCAGATTTTTATCCATGTACACCATATATAAAAGTAAATTTTATTCCTGAAGTACTTCAGTTTACATTCTTCCTTTTTATCATAGCAAAGAATAGACCCAAAACTAAATATATTCTGGAAAGGACATTTCATTAAACAAAAGGTTTGAAAAACTTCTATGCTGAAGAGAACAGCATGGTTTCCCCAAGTAATCTTTTCTCTACCCATGCTTTTTCCCTGAATTTGCATAGAGCTGTAACACGCTGAAAATATAAGAAACTGATCAGTTATGAAGCCTAGATTCTAGGAATCACTGTGTGTGTAATGGTTGTGACAGAAAAAAAAACATAAATGTTGCCCAGAGCGGCTGTGGACTCCCTGTCTCTAGGGATTTTCGCACACACATGGGACAAGCTCTGTGTTTCCTCATCTGAGCTCAGTATTGGCCCTATTTGGAACAGAGAATCACATGCAAGAGGTCCTGAGGCATCCTTAAACCCACATGATCCAGTGATCCAGTGTACAAAACAAACTATAAGAAATGTTTTTACCTTCAAAAGACAGTTTTGAGATGTCATTTATAGACTGTGTGATAAGTCAGGCTTATTTCAAAAATGAAACAGAGCTGAGTGCACTAGTTGTTTCAGGGCCTCCTTTGCTATGTTTTATATTCTTGTAGGCACCTTTTCTGAGGAGACTGACATCCTCGTATGCAATTTGAGAGTGGCCTTACAGGTCCAGTTTTTCTGTACTTTTTCTATTACACTCCTTTCTCCAGCAGCTGGCTCTTTTACCAGATGCATGGGTTTCAGTTCTGAAGAAAAGTAATTAATAGCCAAAGAGAGATGGCTTATGTCTTCCTAGAACTGGTGTTTAGTATTCTCTGGGATATACTGTCAGTAAACATGCTTGCTTTCTCTGCCTTGTAACTATCACAGAACACAAGGAATTTACTGTATGAATATTGATTAATATATAGGTATATATAACAAAATCCAAGCACTTTGTTAGATTTTGGTTCTTATTGCAAAGAAAACAAAATACAAGTTCCCCAAAAATTCAAGGTTTTGAACGTATAAGCAATCATATGAATCAAGACAGAAGCTTTATTATTCCACCATTCTGTTTCTTATAGAAGAAGTATGCCATAAAGTCTTAGGAAAAGTGCAAATATAAGGTAAATCTGTATGATACTGTCTCAGCCATGAGAAACTTGACATATTGATGCACGGTGAACCAAAAGGTGTATCTACTTTTTTTTTTTCTACTGCTTTGCAGACTTAAGCATTAATTTGCTATGGTCCCAACCACAACATGATATAACTCAAAATATAGCCACTTTAGATGATGACTTATGTAGGGGGTAACTACTTTGTGCTTTTGGATGACTTAAAATAAATAAATAAATAAATAAATATTGTAGTTAATAATCATATTATTTGACATCTCCTCACATCCACAACAAAAGTAATTTGAAGCTACCTGAAGTCCTGCTTTAGATCCTTATGTCTCTACCAACGTTTGGAACAGATCATTGGTATCTACAAAAAATTCTACAGCACGGTTTTCTGTGAAAAGAATATAATTTCCATAAAAGCAAATCGATCCTGCAAACTAAACTAACATTGTGTAAGAGAGTACAACTGGAAACTACACTTCAGAATCACAGTCCTGCTCCAAAAGTTTTGTGTGCTATCAACCACCTCACTAGTGCCTGAATTAGTAATTTTTCTCAGTGTAGTCAGTTTTCAAATATTTTTACTTGTTTTACAGTCTGTGAATTATTTCTTGTTCTTCCATGTAGTTTATCAAAGAGTAAGCAGGTAGGAAAAATGTATGAAGACTTTATATGCTCTACTAATTTTCAGTGCCACATGGCTTTAAACAGAACTGCACCAAAGTTTTCCATTTTTATTCCTTTCTAATAATTCCTGACATTTGATTTTCTTCTCTGTTGCTGCTTAGTGCTGAGCTGGTATTTCCAGTGAACTACCCATAAGGATTCCAGAACCTTTCCCAGACTGGCAACATCTCAACCAAGTATATTTATAATTAGCTTTTTTTTTTTTTTCTCCTTTCTGCTTTAATTTGCATGTAAGGGCACTGAGTTTCATTTCTTATTTTCTGGACAGACACTCAGCACAGTGAGAACCTTCAGTAAGTCTTCACAGTCAATTTTCATCTTGCCTGCCTTAAAGATGTTATTTCACTTACAAATGTTGTCATGCTAGTTTGTCTCCTTTTCAGAACTTTAGAAATAAGTTTGAATTTTACTGGGTAGGTTAAGAAAAAACTTGCCTTGTGGTTTTTACATAGCCATATACTTCTAGAGAATAGTAATATTTTATAGAATATTAATAATATCATTTTGTCCTGAGGACAGCTGCTTCTGGGGCTTATAGAGAGAAATAGGAAGCTGAGTAAACCTGTAGGGAACTGTAATCCTGGAGGGAACAGTTTTTGAGCTGTTGAGCCACTTGGATCCTCGCAAGTCTATGGGACAGATGGGATCTACCCCAGAGTGATGAGGGAGCTGGGAAAGAGTTCACCAAGTTCCTCTCCATCATTTACCAAGAGTCCTGGCTCACTGGGGAGGTCCCAGATGATTGGAAGTTGGTGAATGTCACACCAATCCACAAAAAGAGATGAAAGGAGGACCCAGGAAACTCCAGGGTTGTCAGCCTGACCTCAGTGCCTGGCAGGGTTATGGAGCAGCTCATCCTGGGGGCAATCACACAGCACCTGCAGGATGGACAGGGGATCAGACCCAGCCAGCACAGGTTCAGGAGGGGCAGATCCTGTCTGACCAACCTGATCTCCTTCTATGATCAGGGCACCCGCCTGGGGGGTGAGGGGAAGGCTGTGGATGGAGTCTGCCTGGACTTCAGCAAAGCCTTTGACACCGTCTCCCACAGCATTCTCCTGGAAAAGCTGTCAGCCCAGGGCTCAGACAGGAGCACTCTGTGCTGGGTTAGGAACTGCTGGAGGCCCCCAGAGAGTGGTGCTGAACGGTGCTGATCCAGTTGGCGGCTGTGGTGTCCCCCAGGGATCAGTGCTGGGCCCAGTTCTGTTTAATATCTTCATAAATGATTTAGATGAGGGGATTGAGTCCATCATCAGCAAATTCACAGAGGACACTAAGAGCTGGGGGGGAGTGTGCATCATCTGGAAGGCAGGAGGGCTCTGCAGAGGGACCTGGACAGACTGGAGAGTTGGGCTGATTCCAATGGGATGAGGTTCAACACGGCCAAGTGCCGGGTCCTGCACTTTGGCCACAACAACCCCATGGGGAGCTCCAGGCTGGGCACAGAGTGGCTGAGAGCAGCCAGGCAGAGAGGGACCTGGGAGTCTGGATTGACAGGAAGCTGAACAGGAGCCAGCAGTGTGCCCAGGTGGCCAAGAAGGCCAATGGCATCCTGGCCTGGATCAGGAACAGCGTGGCCAGCAGGTCCAGGGAAGGGATTCTGCCCCTGTACTCAGCCCTGGTGAGGCCACAGCTCGAGTCCTGTGTCCAGTTCTGGGCCCCTCAGTTCAGGAAGGAGATTGAGGTCCTGGAGCAGGTCCAAAGGAGGGCAACCAGGCTGGTGAAGGGATCCAGCACAAGTCCTGTGAGGAGAGGCTGAGGGAGCTGGGGGTGTTCAGCCGGGAGAAGAGGAGGCTCAGGGGAGACCTCATCGCTCTCTACAACTCCCTGAAAGGAGGCTGGAGCCAGGGGGGGTTGGTCTCTTTTCCCAGGCAACTTTCAGCAAGCCAAGAGGGCATGGTCTCAAGTTGTGCCAGGGGAAGTCTAGGTTAGATATTAGAAAGAATTTCTTCATGGAGAGGGTGATCAGACATTGGAATGGGCTGCCCAGGGAAGTAGTGGATTCTCCGTGCCTGGAGATATTTTAAAAGAGACTGGATGTGGCACTCAGTGCCATGGTCTGGCAACCGCAGCAGTAGTGGATCAAGGGTTGGACTTGATGGTCTCAGAGGTCCCTTCCAACCCAGCCAATTCTATGATTCTATGAAGGGGGAAAGAAAAGTCAGAAGGATGAATCATCTTAAGGAAAGACTTGGACAGGCTGGAAGGCTAGTCTAGGTTGGATATTAGAAAGAATTTCTTTACGGAGAGGGTGATCAGACATTGGAATGGGCTGTCCAGGTAAGTGGTGCATTCTCCAACCATTGGAGGTTTTTAAAAAGAGACTGATGTGGCACTCGATGTCATGATCCAGTAACAACAGTTGTTGTGCATTAAGGGTTGGACTTGATCTCAGAGGTCCTTTCCAACGCAGATGAATCTGTCATTCTGTGAATATTAAAAGTAATGACAGTAACCTATCTATCTTCCAGTTTATACCATGCGAGAGTAATCTCATGCAAAATTTTTTATTCTCACTGTCTATAAGGTGTCTCCTTGAGAAAGTTTTCTAAAAATCCAAGTACATTCTGTTATAAAGCTCCTTGAGATTTCTGACATTTCCAAGCTCTGCAGAGTGCTAAAACATTTGTAAGGTATGGCTTCCTTCTATAAAAATCATGTTGTCTCTTTCCCTGTATATCACATTTATGCACAACTATTATTTGCAAAAGTTTTGCAACCACTTTAAAGGCTGTGTTAACTTGTCAACTTGGGTAAAGCACTGTTTCCCTTACAGATATTCCATATTCAGTAATATATGCATCTTCACTTAGGCCAAAATTTACAACAATAACAAAACAGAAGAATAAGATTCTGTTTAGGAAGTTTCATTTTACAATGTATCAAAGCAATTAAAATAAGGATCTCAGAATAAGTAGTGTACTGGCCACAGTAATGAGATAGGTTAACACCTGCTATCATATATAGCAGTCTACACCTCATCATATAGAGAAAGCAAAGAGGAAATATTTAGCTTTAGAGTACTATATACTTCTCCAGCGTATAACAAAACAATTGTCAGTCTTTCTGGATAATATACTAAAACAAAAAAAAGCATGTAGGTGTTTTCAGCAATTTAAATCTTTATGTTCAGTAGGAAGCTAAAAACTGATTTCTTTGCACATACTCCCCAAGTAAGAAGGTTAAGTGATAACTGATGAACTCATTTTACCACTGAAGTTGACTGCCAGATGACCAAATCTACTTTGTACTTGAGACAAAATTGTGCTGGGAATGGAAAATCAGAAAGCATTTGTGCCCTGGCTATAACCCAAAAGAAAATCTGCTTTGTATTCGGCAGTTTGTGGGCATGTTAAATATTCATAACCAGATTTACCTGTCATTGAAATACTTACTCATATCATTATGCCATATAATTAATTGCTTCCCCCTGTTTAAAGTAGTCATTATAACTGTGTCTCATCTAATTTCATATTAAGTTCTCCCCTTTCCCACTTCCATATCTCCTTTTGGTTGCTAAGGTTTTTTGATTTTTTTTTTCTTGTTTTTTTTTTTTTTGCTTTTTTGTTTTTTTGGGTTCTTGGACTTGTTTGTTTGTTTGTTTGTTTGTTTTTTGGAAATAAATGTAGGGTTGATATCTTACTGGAATAATTACAAAATGCACCATATTACTATAGGTGCCTCATATTACACTTGTTAGGCCTTCTGAGGCCAAACAGCTACATAGCATATCACAGACTGCACATTAAGATCTTCCTTTTCAAACTAAAATAGGCAATTTCTTCCAAGTATTCCTCATGACATTAATTCTAGACTACCTCCATCATAAATTACATACAAATGTGGACCTTGGGCTTTCTTCTGGTAAAGCATATTTGTCTCCATAAAGTTCACCCCTTCCTCTCCATTTTCAGAAAAACAGTCCCCAGTTCCAGACTTGGTTCAGTCTCATGACCTTACAGCAGGAAACAGAAGAGAACCCAGGAGGAAAAGAAGTCCAGATGAAGGTAGAATTGCCCCCTTCCTTCCATTCTCAAAAGCAAGGCTTCTGGTCACCATTCTGTGAATATTGCTAACCACCCTCCCAATGACACAGAGGGAAAAGAAGAACACTAAGAAGTCCCACTTTCAAGTGGAAGCAATCAGTTTCTAAAGGGTTCAGTTATAGGAAAGAGTTTGAGAGATGGAGTTATGGGAAACTGAGGCCCTCTTTTAAACAAGGTTGTTCATGCTTTCTGGAAAAAGTTTTGCTGTAACTGTTAAGTCACTAGTTATGACTAGTTGATGTAAAAGAATCAGCTAGAGATGGATGTGATGGGAAAACATTACACTGCAACAATTTTTTAATACTGCACTTTATTAATGTGAGATTGTAAAAAATGATGTCATGGATATGTCTACCTGACCCTATGTTTACAAATGCTTGAGTTACAGATATCTGTGTGCTTTCAAAAGAATTAAGTAAGAGAATTTAAAAAAATACAGGCTTAAATGATACATTGAATAATATACTTATTTTAAGAAAATGGGATTTATTCAAATAAGCTCTAACAATATGCTAGTTCAGATAATTCAGGCATTGTATTGTAATTTATTTTGATGTGGACATCTTCAGAA
Organism: Phaethornis superciliosus; assembly: GCA_023637945.1. NCBI lineage: Eukaryota > Metazoa > Chordata > Aves > Apodiformes > Trochilidae > Phaethornis > Phaethornis superciliosus. Next base: position 13,030,474 of record JAJQWJ010000004.1, on the reverse strand, counting down.
TTGCCCAACAAAAAACCCCAATATTTGTTTACAATAGCTTAAAAAAAAAAATATTTTCTTGTCTTTAAGCATCTCAGTCACAAAATAGGAACATAAAGTTTCTGGGATCATCAAAACCAAGATTCTGCATTCATTATTATCTTGCTTCAGTAACATGAGTGTTTTAACCTCACTGTGATAACTAGAAAGCCTTTCCATAAACTTATTCTTCTTATATTGAGGAAAAATACTGTAAAATCTGTTCTATTTAATTAGTTTGAAATCTAATCCATAAACTTAGATCAATATATTCCTCACCCTGCTTCTTTGATGTCTGCAGACCTGCATGAATAGCAGCTCTGATCCTTCTTAAATCTATTATCAGAATGAGCAAGACTACATGCCAGACAGAGAAACCTGGAGCACAGTTTATTGCTGGCTGGTGTGCTAGCATACATCCAGATATATGTATGGATATATATCTTGTTTTAAGCTTCCTTTCCTAATGTCTAAATGGAAGTTTACAGGAATACAGGTCATTTCTGTCATCAGACTGTTCATGTCAATGATTTCATTATGATATGAAAGTTTTAAAATGAAGGATTTTTTTGTTACAAAGAACAGTACTTTTTCTGGTTCAAATGGTAATCTTCTTCATGACTAAAATAGTTTCTGTGATGTCTTTTTCTTGAATAAGAAGTCCACAGTCTGGTCCTTTTGTCTAGCTGAATGCATAAATGGAGATTTGATTTTTTTTCCGAAGAACAACAATTCATTTTAATCTTTAAATATGTCCGAAGTACAAGCAGCCTACTTCTCTAGTAGGTAGTTGATGTACTCTAACCTGCTGTAGACATGATAGCCTGAAGGAAACAGAAAGATTCTAGATGATTTAAAAAACTAATAATTTTATCTTATTTTTAGATATTTGTTCCAGATTTTTGCTGAATTTTTTATAAATACATAAGTAATTTCTAAATTTATTTGTAATGAAAATAACAAAAGCAAGAGTTCTTTTGTTTCAAGTTATCATTTTGCAAATTTCTAAGATCTACTGGTCACCGTTACTTTTATGAATTTATATAGAAAGCTTTCATCATAACAATCAAGTTTCTTTTAACTTTTTGATGAATACATGAATAGATAAATACTTTCTTCTTTTAGTACAAAATATTAATGGAGAGATTAAATGTTTTATGGAAAATTAATTTGGTTTTATAGAAAGTTTTGCTTTGAAGTACAGGTGTTTTCATGTCTTAGGATGACAAAGGAAAAGGAAATATAAATAATATATAGTGCATGATATAAAAATGTTAGTAGATTTATATGTATAAGATATCAGAAGACAGATAAACAGAACTAGAAAAATCCACCCAGGTAATCTAATATTTGAAGTCCTCAAGAGATACCCACAGTGTTTAAGAAATCAGTCATTGTTGTCTAAAAGCTACTTTGTGGTCTATTTCCAGCCTGGGCAGTGCTGGATATCCTTTTATCACATTGGACTTAAGAGAATGTCACCATCTGGGTCCTACTTCCACTTAAGTCCCAATTGTCACTGTTTTGAAAGAGATTGAAATAAAGTAGGGGTGATCTTAATTAATTTTTCCTTTTCTATTTGAAATTCCTGTGTTCTAGTCCAGAACCAGGTAGTATAATTGCATTGTTATTCTACATAAGAGTATATATGTCATATCATAGTCTGTGGAGAAAACCAGTAGGTTTTTAAAATAGAAACAAAAGTCCTTAAATTACAAATGAGATAATTATTGTCAAGACACCACAATCCCAATTAACTGCATTGTAAAAGTGTTCATGAAAAAAGCATCCCACAACATTTAGCGGTTCTAAACAAATTAATAAATTCTTATTTATTCATATCACTTAATGATGTTTTTTTATCTAGTATAATGGAGGTGACTGAAGTAGGATCTGATCTTATAGTAGTGTAGTCTGGCATAATTTAACAGATATTTTTTTGACTTCTATCACTGTGTGAGTTTCCAATCAGGGGAATTTCCATTGCCTCAAAAGACAATTTTAAAGTGAATAAAGTTGTCTGGAGCAGACTAGCTAATACTAGGATTGGTGCCTCAAAGTAGATAAGAACTGATAAGCCAGGTGGACATTTACTTCAGGTGACCGTGTCTTCAGTGGCCCTCTCTGATGTGTCAGTCAGACCCCCTGTAAGGTGCTTCAATGGCCCTGACAGATGATGGGAAGGACAACTTGACTGATAAGCTGAGTGTAGATTCCCTCATATGGGTCAGTAGTCAATGACCTCCTGAATGAGATAGCTCTGGCCTTCTGCTGATAATGGGCAACTGGCGGACTTATGCTAATGACAGCTCTCCACCTGGGAAGGAAAAGATGAAGGAACAAGTTTCTCCTCTTCCTTGGGCCAACAAAGGAGCAGTGACAAACAGCAGGAATTTGGGGACATAATAAGCAGGCCTGAAGTCCCCATTTTGTCGTTGTCTTGCACCAACACACCATCTTGCATTGGGACATGTCCAGGATTGGAATACCATCTTGAACAAGAAACTCTTGCCTGACATTGCTGGACCTATGATGATGACTTTCTTGAACTCCTTCATTCTTTTCTTTTCCATCTCTTTCTTTCTTTCTTTCTTTCATTCTCTCCCTCTCTCTCTCTCTTCCTTGTATCTTCTCCTTTTTCTCTGTTTCTCTTTTGCCTCACAATATATTGCCATACCTTCACAGGGTTATATCACTTTGCCTGTTTTAATTATCAAATAAAACATCATGCTTGCACCCAACCATTGGTAGTTATACTTTGTTCTCATGGATCCCAAAATTTTAAGTTACTTTGAACCGTAACACACTGTATTGTTCTGAAGTTCATTCCATGTGCTACTATTGTAGCTTTCTTAACTATCCTACTTTTTAGGGTATTTAGATGCAGTTGTTAGTGAACTTAATTAGTTGAGTCTGAGTTAAAGCCAGAAGTTCAATGAGATATATACTGCCGACTTGATCTGCTGCCTCCTTTTTCCTATCTTAATGGTGTGGTTAGAGATTCAGAGGCTTTTCATGTTTCTTTTTACTGACGTTATAGTGGGTATAAGAAGGTATAATCTAAATTAAAATTTATCTTTCATCCAACAAGCTCTCTTAAATTACTCTGTATTTTATTTGCAGCTTCAAGAGGTCCTAATGAGTTTTTCCGGCAGCGTTCAGCAATGCAGATTTACATAAACTGATTTCTTTGTCCATATTTTTGTAAATGTTAAAAGTTCTTATCCCATCTGTATTTATATCATTACTAGAAGACATCAAACAACAAGGATCATCTGTATTACACTTGGTTGTCTAAGTATTCACTAATTATTATTAATTTGATTAGTACAGCAAATTAAATCAGAAAAGAGGCAGACATTATTCACAGTTAAATTACAGAAAACAGTGGGTTATACAGCATTTGCAATTTAATTAAGTTATGAACATTTAACGCTATGTGCTAGAGATACAGATGGGTTCTCTGGCTTTGTTGAAATGTAACATTCATCTCATATTTTATTTTTGGTAGAATTTTTTATTTGTGTGTCTGCAAATATCCATCAGTAAGTACATTATTTTATTCTTAATGCATGTCCATAATGTGCCAAACTTAACAGACAATTCTTTCCCGTACATCATCATAACAAGCTTAAATCTGCATCACAAGTATGCAATAATTTGGTTTTATTATCATGAAATAAACTTAAAATTAGGCTTTGAACCTTGGCTTTTAAGCTTACAAGCTAGGTGTTGAGACTATCTTAGATGTGCAATATGGTGGTGCATGAAGTGTTGTTACACTGTTGAGCAGACAAGAGCTTCATCTTAAGCCTGTGGAAAGTAAATTTTAAGTAGTAATGTTTAGGCACCTGGCCTATATTCTGAAATTCAGTATTATTTTTTTTTTTTTTTTGCGTGGGCTGGTTTTATATGTTTTATAGGGAAAACTAGCAATCTCCCAGGAAAATCTACAGTAACTAGAAAAGTCCTCTGTCTAGACCTGTGGGCCTCTCTGAACTTGATACCTCCAAACAGAGGAATTTCAGACCCAGAGAATAGGGACCTGCATACTTTCTTCAAAATTGCTTTTCTTTTTTTTTTTTAGCTTTTTGTCTTTTTGTTTGATGTCTATCAAGAGAATGTAATGCTCGCTTTCGTCTGTTCAATAGTCAGGATTAATTATTTCTGCTGAAAGGAAGGAGGATATGCAGATTTTGTTACTTCCTTCCTTAACATGTGGGAAATCTAACCTGGAGTTTTCCATTTCCAAAACATACTCATTCATTAGTGATATTTCACCTGAGAGGGAGTGTTTGTAACTATTAAAATCTGTGAAATTCAAAGCAAGACCAGGCAAAGTAAGAGTTTCATCTGGGTCCATTTTACCAGGCAATTGTTCTAAAAGGTTATTTTTCACATTGGTCAAGGATTATGTCTTGTTATTCCATGAAGACTGGAAAGGAGAGATTGAGGGGGTTAAAACATTCTTCAGGAAAATATTGCCTGATCTTCTCTAATACAAGGGAAGATCTTGATCCAAAATGTGGCTCTGAATTAGCTACAAAATGGACACAATTTTCTTTTTCATATACGCTGAATCTGAGATAAGGGCACCTAGGGAGCCCTAAACCATTCTATCACTCTAATGAGAAAAGGTGTTCTGTCACTTTCAGCTTAGCTTCTTATATCTACTTGGAGTCTGAGAGGTCTGGACGTGTGAACTGGTACTAGGAGATTTAGCAATATGCAATGATATACATCACCCATGTTCAAAACTTGTCATCATATTACACAAATTGTAAAGAAGATACCAGTATTTTTTGTTGTAAGGCTTTCCAATTAATGGAAGTTGTGTGGCTAAATCCCTGTGCTTAGAACCTTAAATGAACATACTAGAAGAAATAATGAATTATACCAGCAGCCTTTGGAAGCTTAATGGTGCAATGACTGCTTTCTTCAGAAAAACTACTTAGGTCAAAAATAGGTCCGAGCTCTGTATTCCCTTGCTGATGTTCTTATTGGTATGCAACACGCTCCCTGTAGAGAGTACTGGCTCTAAAGGAGTTGAATAGAATCAATGTCAACATTAAATAAATCTTGTTGCCACGATGCCAGGAAATGTTTATCACACTTTTGGTAATGTTCAAAACAGTTACTGCACAATGATGAATCATACATTATATTGCACACATGTTGATCATAAACATTTATCAGACTTCTGGCAATTCCTACAACATTGAAGAGACACTATCATTTTGTAAAAACTGTGTCTTTCCTCTATGCAATATGTCGATTTCTAGAATTAAAGTAAAGGCAAAAGATGTTTAACTGGTGTTAGGTTGTTTTGCCAGATAAAAGGAAGATAGATTCTTTCTAGTGTGGAGATATATATACAGACATACTAATATACTGGGTTTTGTCAATCTTCTTTTATTTTCTGATTTTTTTTTATTTTTTTTTTAATGGAGCTTTGATTTTATATTTACTGATAAATCAAGTCAATGGTTTTCATGGTATTAGTGCTAATCACTAAACATTACGTGAATTCCTGCAGGACTTATTTATGAGACTTTGAAGGCTCTATTATGGTTTAAAAAAAGATAAAAGAACTTCAAGTGGTGTTCTTGCTTCCCTTCAGTTCCTCTACTACACCGTACAAAATGCAGCATGGGTTCTGAACTGGACTAATGAAAATTAAATGGTGGTGTGAGTGAGCTGTGGTATATTTTAGTGTTGTAAATCTTGATGATTTGTCCTCTAACTTCTGATGAGCACTGGACACATAACACCATGCTACTGATGGGAGCTGAGAGTACAATAAGTGGGCTGTGACAGAAAAAAATAAACTTTTATTCATTTTAATATTCAGACTTACGCCCTAAACATGAGATCATTATTCCATTTATACTTTGTCTATTTATTTTTTACTGTTATTATTACTTGTCTAATTATTTCATTTAGACAAATATTTGCTCTGATACTTGCTGCTATATTGCTATGATGGATCAGGAACAGGGGCAATTCAAGGGCATTGCTCTTTGAGGGCAAAGTGAAAGTAGTAATATACATTATCCTCAGACTCAGAGGAATGACAAAACCTACCCTACCTATCCTTCATTTTCATTAGAGCAGGGGGTTCAACATACTTTTTCCTTTGCACATAACTTTTTTTCTGTATTCAAATCCTGTATAAAGAGAATGGATGTAAGACAGGATCACAGTATCACAGAATCACAGAGTGTTTCGGGTTGGAAGAGACCTCCAAGGTCATCCAGTCGAATCTTTGACCAACAACATAAGCTAACTAGTAAACCATGTCCTTAAGGACCAGGTCCAAATGACTTCTGAATAACTCCAGGGATGGTGACTCCACCACTGTCCTGGGCAAGTCATTCCAATGCCTGACAATAAACTTTTCCTAATATCTAGCCTAAACCTCCTCTGGTGCAGCTTCACATTAGGAGAAAAGCCCCAGTGTGACCTAACCAGGTAAAAATAAGTAATTGCACATACTAAGTTTGGACAAGAATCAGACACCCCTGAAAATCTGACAAGAGACTCCTGACAAGAATCAACCTCCCTGAGTCTACTAGCCAATTACTAACCAGATTTTGAACTACATCTGAAATCAGAGAATCCCTAATTACTCTACTTATAAAAATTAATCACTCTGGAACCTAGACTGTATACTCAGCTCTCTGATACAGAGCAACATAAAGTTTTTTTTTCACAACACTGTCACAATATATTAAAAGTCTTTGTCTCAAAGTAACCTTTATCTTCTGCGAAAGCAATTTCTTGCAGTGATGAGGTAAAATTTGCATGTTCCCTTACTGTTTTTCTATTCCAGAAACTAGAGAAAGGAATGATTTAGTAATGGCTCTAGTAATGAGCCAAAATGCATTTCAGAGAGGTACAAAAATACATGTTACAATTTGCCTGCCACAGCTGAAAATCACAAGCTAATGGAATCTAAAGTGATTCAGTGTGGAAAGAGCTCTCACACTTCCTCCTCAACAGCACAAAATAAGGAAGACAGAAGGCTGTTTTTTTAGGATGGCCATTTTACCTGTCTTCAAGAGTTTCATCTTCCATGTAAGGGGTCTTTCCATACCTTTGTAGCTTATAAGACATTTGATTTATTATAGCAGCCAGAGTGAATGTACACAGTAAAGAATAAACTCATACACCAATGGCTTTACAAGGTGAGGTGCATGAGATGAAAGGTGAAAAGAAGTAATTGTAGGTGAAAAAGCACAGCCCAGAAAAACTGTGAACAAGACTTATAAACTACTTAGACAAAATTATTTCACATATATAAGAATTAAACAGACAATGAGAAATAAAACACTTTAAAAAATACCTGTTCCCAAAGGAGCCTGTGTCCTGTCCTCAGTAGTCTAACCAGGACTCATAACTCAGTGATGAGTGGCATTCCTCAAGGGATTCCACCTATTGGAATCGGTGCTGTTTAACATCTTTGTTACAACCTGAGTTGTGGGACTGAGTGCACCCTCAGCAAGTTGTAACAACACCAAACTATGTGGTGTGGGCCATGCATTAGGTGGAAGGGAAGCTATCCTGAGGAACCATGGCAGGCTTGAGAGGTGGGTCCATGCAAACCAGATGAAGCTTCATGAAACCATGTGCAAGGTGCAGGACCTGATTCAGGGCAGTTCCAGGCTGGTGAATGAAGGAATTGAGAGCAGCCCTGAGGAGAAGAACTTGGGGTTGTTGTTTGGTGAGGAGATCAACATGAGCCAGAAAAGTGTGCTTGCAGACCAGAAAGCCAACCATACCCTGGGCTGCATCAAAAGAAGCGTGGCCAGTAGGTTGAAGAAGAAGATTTTCCATCTCTGCTCCCCCTTCATGAGAGCCCGCCAGGAGTACTGTATCCAGTTCTAGAGCTCCCACCATTAGAAGGACATAGAGCTCTTGGAGTGACTCCAGAGGAGGGCCACGAAGATCATTGGATGGCTGGAGCAACATTGTTATGAGGACAGGCTGAGGGCATTGGGGTTGTTCATCCTGGAGAAGAGAACGTTCTGGGGACACCTTTAGTAGCTTTTCAGTACCTGAAAGACCCTATAAGAAAGACAGGGAGGGACTTTTTACAAGGGCATGTAGTGGTAGGAGCCAATACTTTTAAACTGAACAGGGGAGTTTAGATTAGATACTATAAAGAAATTCTTCACTGGAATTCTTCACTACAGAACTAGATTACCTTTAAGGTCCCTTCCAAATCACTTATTCTATGATACTGTGAGATACAGGAAATGCACAGGTTATCATAAAGAACTTTAAAAAATTTTTTGTGATACATTCCAGAAAAGTCACATGCACATGTACACAAAAAGACTAGGATGATTGCTAATCATGTTCAATTCAATCCCTAGTTGTATAGGGAATGCAGGCAAGAAGTCTTCGTAAGGACATTTATTGACATCCTAAAAAAGTAGCGCAGAATATAAGAATTAGCTTTGCAAATAACATCTGAAGTGCAGTTTCTGTCATCATCAAGACTATGTTTGTCAGATCATCTTGCACAGCATGAAAATCAGCATTCTGAATTTCACCTTTATGCAGTGTTAAGTACCACTTGAAACTTAGGTTTCTTTGTTTAATTTTTCTTAGTTTGTATCTTCGTAATTGGTGTTAATTCAGTGAAGCCTAGTTCTGTTCACTGTGTATCTATATTCAGTTACTCAACAAATGCTTCTTTTTTTTCTTTAATTTAATAAACACTCTTGGTTTCTATATCAAAAAGTAGTTCAAGACTGAGTTGCCATGGTGATTTCAGGTGGCTGGAGAATGACAAGATAAACCACTGTGTGCTGTGCATATAAGGCTACAAATATGGAAACAAAACCAAAAGAATTTCTATTGAAGATAATGTAGTAACAAAGTAATCATGTGGATGAGTAGGAGAAACTAAAAAAACTAAGTACATTGTAATGACTGGAAAAGATACCTGATCTTTCAGACAAAAAGTAGTGAGCACACATGGTGAATTAGTAAAAAAAAAACCAAAAAATCCCAAAACAACTAATATATGGATAATAATTTTCACACTTGTGACATTGTCAAGTATCCTTAAGGTTGTCTTGGACCTTAGCATTTCAGACTGTGAATATAAATATTTTTTTGTAGAATGTTGTAGAAATGGGCAAAATATTAGTCCAAATCATTACCCTCTTCATGTGTCATCTTGGGTCTTTTTATTTTTAATTCATGTACGGCTTTATACATATCACTTACACATACATAGATATAAGATACTTTTTCTCTGATCAATTTATCATAATGTTGGAAGTTAGATGGAAGAAAGAAGGGAGAGCATGGAAATCAAATGGTAATTCTGCCCTAGAACTGGAGAGCAACAAAGTTAATGGGGGTGCATTTGGGCCTTTAATATTGAGCTGATTGTATAATACCAGTTATATGCATTACATACAAATTGATTTATAACATAAGGAAAACTCTGCAAAGTTAGGAAGTTATTGATGTTCCCAAGGAAGACCAATTTTTCATCATTTAACACTCTGCTTCTCTGAACATCTGTCTAGAGAAATTGATCTATCTGGTATGCCTAAAGGATCAAGTAAGCTTGTTTATGTGAATACATGAATTTTAGAACAGAGATAATCTTTTAGGAAAATAAAACAACTGAAAATCATCTAAAGCATAGAATCACCGAGTGGTTTGGGTTTGAAGGGAAACCTTCCACTGCCCTGCCCATGTAAGGGGCTGGAATTAGATGATCTTTAGGGTCCGTTCAAACCCTAGCCATTATATGATTCTGTGAGTCCTCTCTCTTGCTCACCTCTTCTAAATCTTCTTCCATCTTAAGAGTGTAAAGCATATGTACACAAATATGTAATAATGTTATATATGATGGGAGAGATCAGCAATGATAAGAAAAATAGGAAGAAGGTCAAACTGAGAGTGTGGAGAAGCCCACAGTGAAGTAAATGTTGCAGATGGGGTTCTAACAAATAGTACAAATTATGCCTTTAAAGAGCTCTGTCACAGCACTTCATTTACATACACAGTGTTGTCTTATTTCTAAGAAGCAATGCTGACAAACAAATACTTCCTTTGTGGTGCCTTAACCATTCCACAAATACAGGACTATTGTTCAACAGAGAACTCTGAGTCCTACTCAGAACATGACCTGGCGAGTGTAGGTCAATTGTTCCTTTTTTGTGGTGTTTATAAAGAACTGCTTTTGATAAACATCATACCAAGAAGTTTGGGAAAATTTGTTAATTTACAAAAGAGTACTTTAAAATGTGACTGTGGAGAAATGTAAAAAATAAATAAAGCAAAAAAAAGTAAGAAATTTTTGTTAATGTTGACTTACTATCATATGTTTTTACGTATTACTTACTAATTATATGTTTTTAACATTAGTTTGTAGTTTGAGCAATACAACTGAAGATCTTCAAACATCTTTATGCTTGTAAGTGGTATACAAGCAGTTTTTCAGAGGCCTAAGGTATGAACAGTGGTTTCTCTTTTTCATCCTATTCTGAGTAGTGAGAAAATTACTTTCAATAATAGCAGTTTCTTGGATAGGCTGTTAACCTCTTGCAACTTTCACTGTCTGGGTATTGCTATTACCTCCTACCACCTGGGTGCAGTTGCAAGGCATTTTGTCTTTATCTTTTTATTGACAGAATATTTTCTTCATCAAAAATGTTTTGATTTTTACATATCAAATGAATATATTTTATAGAAAATTACTATAATTTTCACCCAGTTCTCCCACTTTGGTCTTTTGAATTTAAGTTCTTGTTGCATTCACCAAGGATAGTAATAAAAGCAATTAAAACATAGCAGATTATAGCTTTTCAGGACACATCTTAGAGCTTTGATTTTAATTTGGTCTTCATCCCAAACTCCATTTTCTACTTACTTTCTACGTAGGAAGAAAAGAACTTTAAGATCTGTCCTTAGCATCAGGAATAAGTGCTAATCTACTATAAATTAGTTCTAGTCATTCACAGACATTTAGAGTAGAGTCATTACATAAAATGTAATAATGAAAAAGCTACTCTTCTTGCAGAATTTAATTTCTCTAGAAGAAAGGATGACAGGCCAGAAAACAGTGACATAATTCAAGGAGTTAGTCATTCGGACACCCTGGGAGTCTGCTCTCAGGGACCCAGGGAGGTGGTGCATTTTCCATTCCTGGAGGTTTTTAAGAAGAGACTGATGTGGCACTCAGTGCCATGGTCTGGTAACCATGGTGATAATTGATTAAGGGTTGGACTTGGTGATCTCAGAGGTCCTTTCCAACCTGGATGATTCTGTGATGATTCTGTGATGACAAGGGAGAAGAACAGAGCAGGCAGATCTTTAAGGACACTCCCATAGAGTGCAAAATCTCAATGTCTGTGTGTTAAGGAATCATAAAGGAAGACAAAAGCGTGACATGTCTCAGAGAAACCTACTGGTTAAAAGACAGAGTATCAAGGAAATGTTCAGGCAGTGGAAGTAGGGACAGATATCCTAGGAAAAGTTTAGGGACGTTACCTGGTTGTTTAAGGATGGTGTCAAGAAGGCCAAGAACTCGAAGAGCAGAACTTGGTAAGGGACATAAAGTACAATAATTTAGTCTTCTATACATGTTTCAGACAGAAAAAGAAGGTCAGAGAAAGTGTACCCCCCCTTATGAACATGATTAGTCAGCTAGCAACAATGGATGAGAAGAAGGCTGGTTACACAATAAAAATAAGTAATTGCACACACTAATTTTGGACAAGAATCAGAGACCCCTGAAGATCTGACAAGAGACTCCTGACAAGAATCAGGAGCCAAAAAACTTTTTTCCTCATTCTTCACTGTCAGCTTCTCTTACCAAACCTTTTGAATGTATGAAGTGCAAGACAAGGACAGAGGGAGAAAAGTCTCTCCTAGTGTAAGAAAAGATCAGGTTCATAGCCACTTTGAGAAACCTGAATATATGTAAACCTATGGGAAGTGATGAGATGCATCTCAGAGTCCTGAGGGAACTTTCTTATGTAGTTGCCAAGCCATTCCACATATTTGAAAAGTCATGGCAGTCATGTGAAGTCCCTGATGACTGGAGAGAAATATTACACACATTTTAAAAAAAGATAGAAATGAGAACCCAGGGAACTACCAACTTGTTGTCAGCCTACCCTCTGTGCCAGGGAAGATCCCAAAGGAGCCTGTGTCCTGTCCTCAGTAGTCTAACCAGGACTCATAACTCAGTGATGAGTGGCATTCCTCAAGGGATTCCACCTATTGGAATCGGTGCTGTTTAACATCTTTGTTACAACCTGAGTTGTGGGACTGAGTGCACCCTCAGCAAGTTGTAACAACACCAAACTATGTGGTGTGGGCCATGCATTAGGTGGAAGGGAAGCTATCCTGAGGAACCATGGCAGGCTTGAGAGGTGGGTCCATGCAAACCAGATGAAGCTTCATGAAACCATGTGCAAGGTGCAGGACCTGATTCAGGGCAGTTCCAGGCTGGTGAATGAAGGAATTGAGAGCAGCCCTGAGGAGAAGAACTTGGGGTTGTTGTTTGATGAGGAGCTCAACATGAGATGTCAGTGTCCCCTCTGTGCCTGGGAAGATCCTGGAACAGTTCCTCCTAGAAGCTCTGATGAGGCACATGGAAGACAGGGAGGTGATTCAAGACAGCCAGCATGGCTTCACAAAGAACAAGTCTTGACTGACCAACCCAGTGGCCTTGTATGACAGAGTGACATAGATATCATCTTTCTGGACTTCTGTAAGGCCTTTGACATTGCTCCCCACATCACATTTCTCTCTAAATTGGAGAGATTTGCAATTGATGGATGCACTGTTCAGTGGAGGAAAAATCTGTGGAGTGGTCAACAGTTTAATGTCAAGATACAGATCAGGGGAAAGTCAGGTCAATTTTCAAATTATCAGAATAAACACATGACACTAGGCATGACATATGGCTTATGTATATGGCATAAAGTATGTGCTATTGTCTTCAAGTACTTTTAAAAGTATTTTCCCCTATGTTTGTTTTGTTTTTTTCATGAGTAGAAAGAGATGAATATATTAATTGCAAGACAATTGAGATGCTGTCACAGTATACAAAAATAGTCAGGGGTCACTAAGTGTGGATTACATATCTCATAATAGAATGATATTGACCATGTACAAATGGAGGATGAAGAAGACAGTCCTGTTTGTAGTAGATTTCCTTTTTAAAGAGAGTCAAGAACTGAGTTCTTCTCATAATGCTTACTGGCAGTCAGCTGACGCTATGGGCTCATGATTCCATTGAAAAACAGAATGAACAGAATAATGACAGATACACCACTGATAATTTGGCATTGACCGGAAAACAAATGACATGATCAGTGGATCACTTGTACTTTTAACTGTTCTGATTGATATCAGAGTCAAAACTCTTGATTATATTTAACCTTTTAAGAAATTTGTTTGGCTTTTGATTTGGCTCTTTGAGGGTGATGTAAACGCTCTGAAAATACGAAATATGTCTCTCGAATCAGCATTTTTTCTGCTCTTTTAAAAATATACCAAACATAGTCTCAATTAGCAGATTTTTACCCCAAAACTTAACTAGCTTCTGTTTTGTATCATGCCTGACAGGGACCTAAAGATAAGACTGTTAGTCAAGTCACCTCCTGGTACATGGTCCAGACAAAGACAATAAATTTAGCAAGGTAACCAGAACTGAAAGATGATAATAAATAAAAGAAAAGTTCCTGGGATGGCAAAATCTGTGTTATCTTTAGCAAGTCTGTGTGCCAGTGATTTATGAAAAGACAGAAACCCTTTTTGCTGTATAAAAACTCCAAGAGAAAAGGAGAGTGTGGGCTCTCTCTTCCCCCCCTGCTTGCTCTCTACTTCAGCTTCAGCTATGGGACAGCACCAGCAGAACAGCACCAAGCAGGAACTGTGGGTCCTATGCATCTCCCCCACCAGCCAGAGGCCAGGGCTGGCGGATGGTGATAAAACTTAATTGCTCTCTTGTTTTCTTTTATTACTTAACAACTCTCTGCCCAAAGTGACTAATTTGTGTAAATTCTCTCTTCTTTTAAACTTATTTTTTCTTTAAAAAGTAATGTTATTGTCTCCTTTCCCTAAAATAAATCTTTGTAATTTCCTTAAATCATAAAACCTGTTATTTTTGTAAATTCATGCAATGTCTATGAGTAGTGGCTGATTTTTCCTCACAAGCAAAATATAAATAATAGCACGGATCACAACAGAGGGTCATAGAAAAAGATGATGTTATAAAGGAAAGGGGGAGTGCTGTCTAATAACAGAAAGTTAAATATTTCCTTATTAAACAGAAGAATTTTCAAAATAGTGTACTTTGAATGTAAACTTAAAATGCTTCCTGTTAACTAGATCCTTCCTCTCAGAAAAATAAGGAAATATCTTTCCTCTGACTTTTTTCCTTCAATAACTTTGCTTTTATTTCTATTTTCAGATCTATCTTTTCTTTAAAAAATTGCAATTGACACTCTGGTTTGATCTATGTTCTCCACATTAATTTTCCCACAAATTAAATATTGTTATAATTTTTATTTGTTCTGGGTTTTTTGTTTTGTTTATTTGTTTGTTTGTTTGTTTGTTTTTTCTTTAGTCTTAAGAAGTAATCCACCTAATTATTTGGCACATTTCTGGACTGCTTCTCATTGGTGAGTCATGCTGTCTATCATATATTATCAAATAAAAGGACCACAGTTACCACCAGGAATTCTGTGCATTTCAGTAGACCAGATCCTGAGGTCTGATTAGTTATACACATTTTAATTACCAGGTGTACTAGTACAGCATACCCATTTTAGTACCGTTCTTCAAATTATCCATATGTTTTCTCCCCATGTTTTTACTCTTCCCAGTACTCGCACATCAGATGTTTAAACTGTAATAAGGTGAGTAACAGAACTTAATAGCGAGTATTACAAGAGTAAAAGTGTAAAATAAAGTTCTTATGCATAAGACTATGTTGAATGTGGCATATTTTAGCTGTATAGATTTATTTTTGTTAGATAGAAATGATCTACATTAAAATATTTAAGAAACTTTTTCTTACTACAGAGAAAAAATTCATGGTAAATTTCCTGTGAATTAAAGAAAAATATTAAAAAAACTTATTATTTGATTTCATCAAGCTTTGATAGAAGATACCTATTTTTGTTTTCTGATCTTGAATTCTCTGAATTCCCTCAAAAAAATTATTCCTCAATCTTAATTATATGAGAAATAAAGGCATATTCACATTTTATTTATCTTCAAGATCCTTCTAATTCTATTTTTTATTAGTTTCAGCCCAAATAATGGAAAGAACATAGATATAGCACACTAACATTTGGTCTTCTGTTTTATACTGCAAAGCAGTTGGGAAAGAGTAAGAAACAGAGAGAGAAAAGTAAGTGACAGCTTCTCTCAGATACTGATACACTCTTCCTCTTGTAAGGCCAAACTCATCTACAACCAAAGTTTAGCATATGGATGTCTGATTTCAGAAATTCTCTTTTATTTGATTTAATGGAATTCAGCTCCTAAGAATACATATATTTGTCCTTAGCACCCAGAACTGTGATGGACAATGTCCTTATAGAGACAATGAAAATTATTCCTGACCATTGTATTCCTTGCTGTGAAACTTCAAACAGGTGCCCACTGTTCTCTTAGTTTAAGAGCACAGCTTGGTATGTCTCTCCACAAGTCCTCAGTGAACACTTAAGATATAATTTATTTAGCAGTAAGAAAAGGGTGACAAGACTTGATCCTGTAAAGCTTTTCCATTCCAATCATCTTTAAATGAAAATATTTCAGACTTCTTGAAAAATAAGCCATATACTTTTCGGATTATGAGTGTCAAATACCTGCTTGACTCTAAAAAGAACCTTATTTTTATTGCAATAATTACTTTCAGTGAGTATCTTTTATCCTGTTTGATGAATGACTTTGAACCCTTGAAAAGAAAATGCAAAAAGAAACTTTCAAAAATCTAAACATGTATAACAAAATTGCATTTTCATCCAAAGACTATATTCATAATTCCACATCAAGAAGCAGGTGGCCCCCTGGTTCTTTGACTTCAGTCCAAGCAAGAAGAGATAAGTACTCTCATGGTATACAGTTAATAAAAGAGGAATTCAGGGGAGCCAAATATATAATGTTTAAAATGGTATTTGTTTATCCTTTCACTTTCTTTTTTCTTCTCCACCCAGAGATTAAGGCATATACACATGCTACATTAAGCATCCTAGAGGAACAATTGCAAGTAACTATCTTTTTTTTTTTTTTTTTAAGCATTGTCAATTTCCTTTTCTAATTACTAAAATAACTAAGAATTTGTGACAGTTATGCTCTGAATTAATGACAAATAAATGAGCTGTAACGCATAGAATGCTCCATTCCATTGCCTACAATTCCATCGCCTCATTTATGCAAATTACACGAGTCCAGCTGGGTGCAGTGATAATTAAAAAGTGAACAAACTTACCTACTTAGCTCATCTGAGAAGAAAAGAACTCTAAATTGCCTGACTTAAAGGTGGTTATACTTCAATTCCTATCACATGATGTTGGCTGACACTGCATGCCCATACAATAGTAGCAACAGTACTCTTAAAGTAAACAATGTTTCTGGAGAAGGATTAAAGACATTGTGAGAAAGAAGCAAATGAGAAAGGGAAAAGATTACAGTTTAGCAACTAATTTTTAGAGTTATTTTAGTTCAAAGATAAGATTCTGTTTTAATGGTGTAGCTGGTACTTTTCAATCTCTTTGTAAGTCTTTTTCCTTCTTTTGATGGCAAAAACTTAGAAATAAAGACATTACTCATGACAACTTCTTTACTGTAGCCTTGAGGTCCAAGGGAAATGTCCTTCCCTGTAAGATGCTAAAGTCAGCTCCATACTAGTTTTGGTGATTCTGGAACAGGAACGGAAGCAGAGGATTCTGTTGGAATAGACGAATATTTCTGTTGCAAGTCCTCCTCAGTTGCCTAGGAACATTTTCTCTTTATTTCTCTTTATTTTCTCTTTAAATTCATCAAGTTAACAACTATTTATCCTTCTGAATGTCAAAATTGTGAAAAGGAAAGCTTATGTATTCATTTATTTTACAATTTTTATTAAAATATTTAGCCATTAATCACATGAACATAAGTAGGTACATATTTTTGACACTTGCTGCTATACAGTTAGAGAGGAATTCATATGGCTGACTTCATCAGTCTTGAAGTTCAAGAATGAGAGTGAGTCTGTTGTCTTCTAACAGAATGAAAATTTGAGTTTCACTGGAGATATTAATACCTTGTGGTTTCAGAAGTAGCATCATATTCATAGAGGATGAAATGCTCTTTACACAGCTGTTATACAGATTAGGTGGAGAAGCAGAAATCTGGAAAATCACTTACAACATAAAGCATAAAAGCCAACATCCAGCCAGCTGGATTTATCAGAAGAAAGTATCAAAGGCTCTGTGGAAAAGTTAATGAAAACATTGTCCAAACACATACCTTCAGGCTGAGGAATAATGGCAATTTCCTGTCACAGAAAGTTACATGGCATTGGCAGAGTCACATAATTTCAGAACACAGAGTCAAAGTTTTTTGCTGAATATTTCATTAATGTAAAAAATATTTTACTGACCTTAGTACTCATTTGAACTGAAATTCCACTAAGATGTAACTCTGTCTTTATCTAGACAACACTTCCAAGTTAGTGAGGACAAAAACCAGATCCAGGATGTTTGTCTACATTATTCCTCAGATTTTGGACACATAGATATCTCTGTCTTTGACTGTTACATTTAATACTGAAAAGCAAGGATAAGCAAAAGAATGTGTTTGTACCATATTCTTTCTTCCATCTGGGGAAAACAAGATGCAGACTCTGGACAAACTAATTACTTTAATCTATCTGAATCTAATATATTACATATGAGAATTAATATTGTTGTTAGAGCTTTCAGAGACATTCTTAGTACACACATTAATTTTAATGGAAATATGTTATCCTAGATTTTTGTAGCACAAATATACCTCTACAGTTTCTAGTAAAATTAAAAGGTTTCCCAATAAATCTGTCAGGATTAAAATGAAAGATGGTTGTATTCTGGATGTTGTTTTGATGGTGGAGATAGGGTGTGTTGAGTTTGTTATTTTGTTTGAAACCTGTAATTTTAATAGGAAAACATTTTCATTTGTAAACCCCGTGATCCTGGCTTTACAGCAACTCAGTATATACATCCTGATAAACTGTTATCATTGTATAGGGGGAAAAAAACCCAAGCAAACAAACAAAGAAATGAAAACCCAAACACTTAGCTTTCTTGCATGTCAGAGGATAAATTGAGGAATCTAATATTTAATGAAATATGGAAGAAGTCCAAAATTATTGTCTACCTTCCAAGCTGTCAGCACTTATAGGACAAGAGGACAGAAAACAGCTGTTTATCCATTCTGATTTAGTAATGCTTTTCCAGTTTTGTACTTGTTGATGAGAGTAAATATGAAAAAGATTTAGTAAAAATTCATAAATGATCCTTTTATGGAAAAAAATGAAAAAGCAATATAAAATAAAACTGAAACTTCTTGAAAGAAATAGGAAGGGAAAATGGGGTCTGTACTCATTACCACTCATTGAGCTACAGCAAACAACTGCATCTATCATCAGTTAATCACCAGAGCAGGAACAAAGCAGAATGTTTTTTATGCACCCAAAGAATCAGGTTACATCTGGGAGCATGTATGTATCTCCTTACAAGAGCTCTAGCAGTCCTTTGTGAGCTGTACATATCAATTCATGCTTTAGGAGAAAGTCTTTGACAGAAAACAGGGACTTGCCTTCTGCCACTGTATTGAAGGAGTGGTAGGAGATGTTATATGACGGAATTGTGCAAATAAATATATTTTTCTTAATTTTGTTTTTCTCATATTCCTGTATTCTTAGGTTTTGAGATTACACATCAAGGTATATATTTAATTCCTCCATTTCCTGGCTTGGGACAGGATAGAACTGATTTTCTGCCTTGTAATTTTGTTTTCAGCTAAGTCTCTTCTAAGTTGTGGTACTTGCTGAAATCAGCAGCAAGTTTCTCAGACAGTGTTTGCTTCTACAACTGATAATGCTCAATGTTTATAGTTCATACTAGAAAATGGTATGCAGAACCAAGGCTAGTGTTTGGTTCTGAAGAACATCTTATGCTCCAGAAAGAGAAAGGGAGTGAAAGGGCTACATCTGCAACTCTCCTTTAGAAAGGAGCAGCCAAGACAGATAACCAAGATTAGCCAGACTATTCTATTCCAAATGCATCATACTTGGTATTAATTCGAGGGCACATGAGGGCCAAGACTCTTCCTTCCTTCTTCTGCTCCATCACCCATGGCCGACATCCTGGCAGGATTCTATCTATTCATCTTCCTGTGGTCCCAATCCATATGTTTCTGATTCCAGCTCCCAGCTATTGCTGACACCAAGATCCCCACATGGGACTTTCCCAGGGCTGCCTGGAGCTTCAGTGGTGATATGAGTGTAGCTGGGGGGAAGGTGGAAAGAATGTGGCACAATTTTTTTTGTATTTAATAATTTTTCCTTTTTTACCACTACTGCTTCATTAAAGCCATATACTTTCCTTTCCAACCATAAGTCTCTCTCCCTTATTGTCTCTCCTTTCTTTATCAGGAGGTGAGGGGGGCTAATAAATATAGAACATCTGTCATTCAGTTAATTGCCAGCCCAGCATTAAACTGTGACACCGCATGAAGTTTATCAAGCTATTCAAGATAATCTTTGACCAAACTCAGTGAAAATGATGCCTGAAACAGCTGGCAAAATTTGGTCTGCTTTGCTGTCATTAGCTGTTGCTGTTATTCTCTTTTCTCTTCCTACATGATCTAAAAATGTGCTCTAGCATTCTGCAGGACTGGCTCTACACAGCCATGTCTCAGGTTTACTGGGGTGGAATTCAAACACTAGGGTAAATGTAAAGGCACTTTTTTTGCTTGCAAAACTCAGTATGTCAACCATTTTGTGAACTGATTATTCAAATCAACCCCCTCCCACCAAAAAATTCATTAAACCCTCCCTCCCAAATCAAAGCTGTAAGTGGCTTCTGTGTCTCATGCTAGCAGATAATTTAGACTCTGAAGTTTGATTAATGGATTCTGGTAGAAAATATGATCATTAGTAGCTGATGCTGCTAAAAGAAAAAATTAAAAAAAAAAACAAAAAAACACAAAACAAAACCAAAATGTTAGTCAGGATGTCTAGACTATATTCCCTTAGGTAACAGTTTGATCAGTCATCCGAGAGAGAAAATAATGTCAGTGGTTTATCTTGTATTATAAAGGTGATCAGCATTGAGGTATGAGGAAGGAAAAATTAAAAGGGGACTGCATATTAAAGTTTTTAATTGTTTTTGTAACAACTTAGAAAATATTTTTAAAAGCTTGCAAACTGCTATGGCCATTGTTTTGACTGCCACGATCATATTTTAATGGACATTCTATTAACATTAATAAGATAACTCCTAGGTGACATGACATCTGTATTCATTACTCCAGCCTAAATGTAGAGAATTTTGTCAGCCATCTTTCTTAGTTCTTTCCTTTTTCTGACCTTAGAATAGAAAAATTAAGAAACTGAGATTAATACAAAAAACTGATGTTGAGATATAAAAGCTCAGTAACTATTTAAAATATATTCTAGGATGACAAGCATTACAGATTGAAATTAATTTGTATTTAAAAAAAATAATCCAGATCTTTTCTGTTTTATTCAGAAAATTGGATAATGTTGTTTAATACCTCTTATATTAAACATTAACTCTTTTCCACAATAACCTAGGAGAAACACTAACAAATATATTTTATAGTTCGCTTATGTGTAAATTCAAATACTGCCCTAAACCCCACATACACGGCATATTTATGCAAAATCTTACATGTAATCTTTCTTTAAAAAGAAATATTAAAAGCTTTAATATTTTTTCTTCTGATTATTTTTTCTTCTTTTTTTAGCTTTTTTTTTTTTTTTTTTTTTTTTTTTTTTCCAGGTAATTCTTAAAAAGAAGGGCATTTTATACCTGTTTTACATATTGGGAGATGCTCAGTATCTTTCTTTTATTTTTTTCAATATTTCATGAATTTTTAAACAAATTTTCAAACTGAAATGCAAAAGTTCACCTCACCTAGGGCTTTCATTCAATTCTATTCATTTAAATGTAAAACTTTTTTCATATGGGAGTGACAAGGTGAATTAAAAAGCAGGCTAGCATGGGTAGTACTGTTGTGTCTATTACAGGCCACTTGATCAGGACAAGGAATTAGATGAGGCCTGCTACAAGCACCTAAAAGTACCCTCAGAACTGTGGGCCCTGGTTCCCTTGGGGGATTTCAACTACCCAGATATTTGCTGCAAGACCTACTCATCCATCCACTCACAGTCTGGGAGGTTCCTCCAGTGTATTGATGATAACTTCTGGATGTAAATGGTGGATGACCCAATTAGGAGAGCAGCACTGCTGGATCTTATATTCACCAATAAGGAGGGCCTGGTTGAAACAATGAAGGCTGAGGGCAGCCTTGGCTGCAGTGTCCATGAGACAGTGGAGTTCAGGACACTCCATGCAGAAGGAACAGAACACCAAGCAGGATCCTGACCCTGGACTCCAGTAGGCACAGCTTTGGTCTTTTCAAACAATTGCTAGGGGAAACGCCATGGGACAGGGTGCTAGAAAGTAAAGGAGCCCAAGATAGTTGGTTAACATTCAATGACCAATTCTTCCAAGTACAAGATCAGATCTCTCCAGGTAGGAAATGAAAGAAGGGACCCAGGAGACCTGCATGGTTAAAGAGGGAACTTCTGGACAAACAGAAGTAGAAAAAGAAAGTCTACAGACCATGGAAAAAGGGGCTGGCCACTTGGGAGGAATATAAGACTGTTGTCAATAGATGTAGGGCGGCAACCAGGGAAGCTAAGGCCTCTTTGCATTAAATCATGCAAGAGAAGCAAAGGACAACAGAAGGACCTTCTTCAAATGTATTTCAAATAAAACTTAACACTTGAGGCCTGCTGCTGAATGAGGGGTGTGCCCTGGTAACAGAGGATACAAAGAAGGCAATTACTGAATCAGTTAAGAAATCTGAACATTCATAAACATATGGGTCCTGATGGGTGCTGAGGGAACTGGCACAAGTCATTGCTATGCCACTTCTCCCTCTCTCCTCTGCCCTGGTGGGGCTGCATCTGGAATATTGTATCCAATTCTAGGCCCTTTAGTTCAAGGACAGGTAACTTCTTGAAAGTGTCCAGCATAGAGACACCAAGATGATTAAGGGAGTGGAAGATCTCCTTTATGAGATGAGGCTGAGGGATCTGGGTGTCTTTACCATGGAGAAGAAGAGACTAAGGGACAACTTAATTAATGTTTATAAATATGTGAATAGCAAGTGTCAGGAGCATGGAGCCAGGCTCTTCTCAGTGATGCTCAGTGATAGGAATGAGGGGTAACAGATGCAAGCTGGAGCATAGGAGGTTCAGTGTAAATATAACAAAAGGTTTTTTCACTGTGAGGGCACAGAACACTGGAACAGGCTGCACAGTGAGGTTTTGGAGTCTTCTCTGGAGGTATTCAAAACCTTCCTGCGTGTAGTCCTGTGTCACCACTCTGTGTGATCCTGACTTAGTGGAAGAGTTGGACTAGATGATCTTTTGAGATCCCTTGTAGCCCCTAACATTCTGCAATTTTGTGACTCAAAGGCAACTAATTTCTTAAAATGTGTTCTACTTAATCACTGGGAGAATTTACATTATGAAGCTTTGGTGGTCCAGGTACCAACACAAGTTTGATAGAAACACTAAAGTCCTAATTCTATATGATTTTGCTGGAACCTAGTATTTGAGTGTCTAAGCAGAACACTCCCACTTAGAAGACCTTGTTTTATTCATGGCTGTTTTTTTATAAATTCAACTACCTAATTGCTTCATAACAACATGTTCTTCAATATAGTTAATAAAATGAAACAGCCTAGACAGATTTCCACTGCCTAAAGTTCAGTTCATGAAACTGAGAATCATAGATATTTTTTGAATCTTTTTCTTAAAAAATGTAGGTTGTGTAGTTTCTTTTGAAGCACAAATATCCTATTTAGACAGACTTAATAAATTGCCCTCTTAGGATACAAGCAAAAGCTAGCTGCAACTTCTGAAGTCCAGTTACAATATTTTATGTGAAATTTACAGATGATTTATAATGTTGTTTAGTATTGTATAGTACAGCACAAACTCATAAAATTAAAACTAAGACAAAATTTTTCTACTTTTAAAACTCTATTATTTTCTGCCTCAACTGCATCAACTGAACTGTGTATTTTATAAGTCTGTATAACAGACTTAGCTTTAATTTGTCTTTCAAAAAATTTTAAGACTTTGAAGGAAAACATACGGAGAAAGACCACAGTAATCCAATGCATCAAGCTTCCTCTTACATTTGAATTATAAGGTATACTTTGACAATGAACGCATGGTGGTTTTTCTTTGAATTTTGAAATATCCATGGAGGTCATTAAAATTATGTTCAAGTATCAGCATTTTTCATGCACAGATTGAAACCTGATTTGTGCTAAATGAAATTATTGTTCTCAAACTATTGAGGAAATTATTATGCAACACTAGGGCAAAAGAAATACATGGGAACTGAGAAAACAGTGAGAGAAAAAAAACAAACCCCCCCCAAAAACTAACTAAAACCTGCTACCACCAACAACAATATTCAGTTAGTCTGATTAATTAAAAACAAGAAATTTGTGCAAATTATTATTGGTGGTCTATTTTCTTTCCATACACATATGTCAACTTCCTTCCTCCTTCAGAACACATCAGTATCTATAAATATTGACATTTTACAGAAGCAAGCAGGTCATCTGCAGAAACACTGAAATTTGATAAAGCTACTTTTGTATCAAAAATACTGAAATGATTTATAGTCAGAGGATATAATAATCCAATTGACTATGACACAGGTAATTCTGGTGCTCAATCACCATTTAGGACTGCAGTTTCAGTCCCTATGTTTTTAGTTTCCCAGGTTCTCTGATTCCATTCCATCCTTCACCTCCTGTCCAACAAAACTACGGAAAATCCAGTGCTTGAAATTTACAGAATTCACAAGTGCTTTACGTAGCTCTTACTTATGATGGATTGAAAACCAGTGATAGCTTTTTGTATTACTATTCCTCCTTTAACTGACGTGTTAATAGGAAAATCATAAATGCACTTCATAGTGTCTAAAGTACTTCTAGAAAACTTAACTGAAATAGTATCAGTTTAAAAAAAAAATGGAAAAATAGAAAATACTTTAAAGGAAGATCTTAAGAAGGTATATTTTTTGTGAACAGTTATCTTAGTTTAGTTTTCTTAAATACCTAATTTCAATGATATTCTAATCTGAGGCAATCTTACAAGTTGCTTATTTTTGCATAAAACCTTATCAAACTGTAGACATGAACAAAACTTTAATCAGTGTAACTATGGATTTCAGGATCTGAGTATCACCATAAGTCTTTAGGGAACAGGTTAATGTAGTTGCCAAGACACTCTCCATGATATTTGAAAATTCATGGCAGATAGATGAAGTCCCTGGTGACTGGAAGAAAGGAAACTACACTCACTTTTAAGAGGGATAAATTGGAGGACTCTGGGAACTTCCGACTGGTCAGCCTCACCTCTGTATCTGCAAAGTGAAGTGGGGGTGTAGTGAGAGAGCAAGGGGAAATTATATCCCTCCGTTCCTTCCTTCCTTCCTTCCTTCCTTCCTTCCTTCCTTCCTTCCTTCCTTCCTTCCTTCCTTCCTTCCTTCCTTCCTTCCTTCCTTCCTTCCTTCCTTCCTTCCTTCCTTCCTTCCTTCCTTCCTTCCTTCCTTCCTTCCTTCCTTCCTTCCTTCCTTCCTTCCTTCCTTCCTTCCTTCCTTCCTCATCACTGGGGATTGTTACCTAATTGAACTAAAGAAGCCATTTATTGATTAATTTTCTCTGTTTTCAAAGTACTTACTTGCCAAGTAGCATAGTGTCTTGGTTTGGGCCAGGATAAAGGTGATTTTCTGGTTTGTGCTTTTGCTTTCAGCTAAGTCTCATGTAAGTAGCTGCACTTGCTGAAATTAACAGCAAGTTTCTCAGACAGTGTCTGCTTCTAGGACTGATAACACTCGATGTTTATAGTTACTGCCAGAGACTGGTATGCAAGCCAAGGCCACTGCTCAGCTCTGAGGAACATTTTACCTTTCAGAAGGAGTAAAGAGGTCCCACCTGAAACCCTCCTTTGGGGAGGACCAGACAAGATAGATGCCAGAACTGACCAGAGTATTCCATCCCATACATGTCATACTCAGTATAAATTTGAGGGATCACGAGGGTCAAACCCCTTCCCTTCCTTCTTTCACTTCTTCACCTGTCCCTGTTTACTTCAGCATCCTGGGAGGATTCTGTCCGTTCATCTGCCTGTGGTACTGATCCATGACAGCCTGAATCTGTGTGTTCCTGCCTCCAGCTCCCGCCTGCTGCTGACTCCAGGAGTCCAGCCTGGACTTTCCCAGGGCTGCCCTGCAGCCTCGGGGGTGACGTGAGAGTTATTGGGGGAGAGCGGGGAGGGACGTGGGATCAATTTTCCTGTATATTTTCATATATTTAGTAATTTTTCCTATTTATCATTACTGTTTCATTAAAGTTGTGTAGTTCAGTTTCCAACCCATAAGTCTCTCTCCGTTATTCTCTTTCCTTTCTCTATCAGGGAGGAGAGGGGGATTAATAGAGAGCATCTCTCATTCGGTTTAATTGCCGAGCCGGTGTTAAACCATGACACATAGTGATAAGGTTAAAACATTTTTGCCTAAGACTGTTATATGATACAATCCAAACTTTGTGTACTAGTGTCTAGAGGGCAGTGAAGGAAGCTTTCTGATGAGTCACTAGCAATCCATCATGTGTCAAATATAAATAAAGTATTTTTGCCTTTTCCACTCTACCCTTGAAGATACTTCACTAAGATTTTTGCATAGCATCTAGATCCATAGGGCTGGATTCTGGATAGTGATCTGGCAAAGATGAGATGAGGTCATCTATGAATTTCAGCATCTTCCCATTTTTTTATTCAATAAAGCATCCATACTGGTATATGAAACCAGACCATGACTAGTGACACAGTGTTAAATTTGTGCTGCAGACGAGCCCTTCTGGAGAACTGAAGGTAATGTAGCACAAATGTAAAGTGTAGAATCATTCACATTATTAAATGGTGCAAGATATGTATGTTTTTCGTATATGGTACATTTTGATGATATTGTGATGACTCTATAGCTTCCACTCATTAAATATTGTTGGATATCACAGTAATGTTCAAAGGAGTAGATACATATCAAGATGAAAATACAATCCTAATGTCTCATTTACCAGCTAGTTATGGTAGTGTTTCTTCTCTAAATAGATGCAAGGGTGAGGCATGTGATATCTATGTTTAAGCTAAAATGTAAAAGTGACTGGATTTTTAGAGTTAACGTAGACCAAATGTCATGTTGGAAGAGGTGTTCAATGAATTTCAATTTAGTAACTTTTATTGAAATTCTTTAAGACTGAATTTATATCTTTAGAGCAAAGAGGGATGGTAATTTTTGAATTAGTGGGTAAAATGATAAAATTATAGAGACTGATTTTTCAGTTATGAGGTAGCTTTTTCACTTCTGAAATATAAAGTATCATGAATATGATACATTACACATAACCAAATCATATTACACATGAAAAATACACATATTAACACATATCACATTTACATATGTGAATGATATATTCACATAACCGATATATGAATTTAACTCACACGTAATATAGATTCAGCCTGAGATCTTGGTAATGGAAACTGGCTGATCTCATTGGAAGTAAACACTCTTCTCATTATCATCCCTGAGACAAGATCCAGTATTTGATGTGGAAAGATGATGGTGCATGTTGCTTTCACCAGTGAATCTTTAACCTTTTAACATATATTTTTTTAAAAAATATATATATTTTTCCTCCATATAATGCCTGTGACTACAGGAAAAACCTCAGAAGTCTTAGCGATGTAGACCTGGGTGGATGGAATGATCTCAAGTCTATTTTAGTTCATAAAGTAAGCTTTCCTACTAATGTAGACTGCTGCAGTTAAGCAATAGTATTTCTCTAAAATATGTTATAAATCCTAGTGGCTGGTACATTTCTGGTCAACTGTTCAGCTGTCACTCTTCACTTATCCTCCTAACAATCAGAACTGTAGGTAATTAAATGAGGGGGTTTGTTTGGTTTTTTTGTTTGTTTGTTTTTGTTTGTTGCTTTGTTTGTAGAATGAAATATTTAGTATTCTGTTTATATATGTGGATATAACAACATTGTTTTCATCTGAGTCAGTTCCATGTTTCAGTCTTGTGTTTATACTTCAGGGAGGTAAAGCCCTGCATAAAGGCATATAGTGGGAAACAGAAGGTGCCACATGGTCTTCCAGGGCTTTTGTGACCCATCTTTTCTTTCTCTTTTGCCAGTGCAGCCAGCTTACAAATGCTTCTGGTATGGAATGGCATTTCAAGGAAGACTGAGTTTTGAGTTCATTTACTCCTTGTTCAGTTCTTCATGTCATATTGTCTATACAGGAACAACATCCTACATCTAGGAAATCACAGCTATACCTCTTTCAAGCAAAAGAAGCACAAAGTTTTCAAGCCCTTTTAGCTTCATCTGAAATGTGGTGGAAAGGTACAACTGGTCGCTGCCAAGTAGCCACTGCCACCTGAATCCTAGACACTTCTACACTGCTCACTCTTCACTAGGCCAACTGTAGACAGGTTGGCACTTGTTGCTCCTTCAGCACCATGAAAAGAACTGTGTTCAGCACTGTGAACAGAACCTCAGTGGGCAGACAGGTCTGCTCACAGTGCTCTGGTATTTTCAAGTAAACTGTGTGTAAATAGAGTTCAAGTGTATGAGTGACACAATTTGTAATACATACTAGCTGATTAATCTCCTGCCTTCATTGTACACAGTGATCAAAGGTGTTCACCTTGCTCTGCAACCTTTTTTTTGTTATTTCACAATTAGTTAACAGTAAACTTTTAAGATATGAGAAACAAAACATTATTTATGAGTTCAAGGCAACTCAATCAAATGTATTATGAACATCTCATTTCAGGTCACAGCCCTGAACATCACTTTTTAAAAGGTGTATTTTGATGTTTTTAAGTGCAGTTTTTAACATCACTTTAGAAAACTTTTCTGATATTTTAAAATTGTATTTTAACATCAGTTTTATTTTTATTTTTTCATATTTTATGAGTACATTTGTTTAACATTACTTTAAGAAAACATCTCATGTTTGATTGTGTTTGCTTTCTCACATCTTCAATGACTCATACACTGGAACTCCCCTATATTTACAGAGTTTTCTTGCAAAAATCACATTGACATGGGCAAAACCGTCTGCTCTCCAAGGGTCTGTTCACAGGACTGAATGAGCACTATATGCTAAATGGAATGCAGCTGCCCAGGGGAGAGTCAATGGTGTAGAAATGTCCAGCAACCAGTTGACAGTGTGCAGTTGATGGAGTTCAACTGATGGCAGCCAGTTGTCCTAGACCATCTGAACTATGATAAGACTACTTAAAATCCAGTTTTCAGAGAATAAATAAAGGGTTGTGGTTCAAATTAAGTTTTAAATAATGTAAACATTGCATTAATTCAAATGCTAATTCTTGAATGTCCCCTCTGCACCTTTTTTTGTTTGTTTTTTAATGCTTTCCAAGATCTAGACCTTTTTTTTCAGTCACTGTCAAACACCACCTCTCTTTCAGTATTTTCCATATTGGTCTTAAATGTTTATAGTCTAAGTTACTGCTTTATTTTGACCTAAAAAAAAAAGATTATTAAAATAATAGGAGATATGAAGACTAATTTCATGTAATCTATCCCATGTGGCTGACATAGATTAATTTCAATGCTTGAGTGTTTGTCAGCTTCAAGGCTGATGTTATTATAATGCCACATAATTCTGTGTAATTGTTAAATATGTGGTTTTCTAAATAAAGCCTAATTTATGCTAATTACTTGCATTTTGAATGTTAGTTCATTTGAATAATGTGAGTAGCCTGAGTATTAGTTCATATTTTCACAATCTAGTTCTCAAATGTGTGACTTTGTTTTTCACATGTGTCAACCCATCTTGTTGAGCATTATACTCTGAGTGTGAAATATCCTGGGTAAGGTAAGGATGTTTAATGGTGTGGTATCATTTACACCATGAAAATAAAAATTAAAATTTACTCTTTCCATTATTTTTATATAAATTGTTATTATTTACAAGAAAATTGAAATTGTACTAGGTTTTAATGGAAGTAGGTATACTTTCTGTAAAAAAAAGCCTGTATCTAGTGTTCTAAAACTGGTTTTGCGTTTGTAAGCTGTTATATACATGAACATTATGGTTGGCTTACTCATACTTCTGTGTGGAGGATTACAACTGCAAAAATAACCTTGCTTTGTATGAAACCAGAATCATGCTCTGGTTACTAGGTTACTAAGTTTTTTGACTATTTTATAATTGACTTTTTAAAGAAGAAGCAAACAGTTACTGGAAGTTCCTAGAAACTCTTTGTTTTTAATACCTCTCTCTGAAGAGATGATGAGAGAGTTTATTTTATACTAAAGACAATCTACTTAATAATGTTATTATGTATACAGCAAATACTCTCCATAGGAAATTAACCAAGTAAGCTAAAGATAATTTACCTTCATTTACTGTATTAAATGGAATTTACAATTGGGGTCACAAAAAACAGCATATTAATGGAAAAAATAGAATGCACAGCTGGAGAAACTCAGAGATATAAACAAGAACATTAACAGGCAGTTGAGACACCCCATGATATGGAAGACTGGTAGATGTAGAAAACTTAGGGCACTCTTTTCTGGAGCTGGTGGTGGAGGCTGTGTGCTGTACATGCTATGCCTACTGTAAACCAAGTTCTGTTTAATCAACTCTGACATATCCAGCTCCCCAAGAACTTCAGGGAATGTAAACCAAAATAAATATATTGAGCATATTTGACACAAACAATGACTCCATAAGAGACACATAACAGTTCTTGGCTTATGAATATGGCTTTTGTGATATTTCTATAAGCTTATATTAACAAAATAGGATTTTGCTTGTCTCACATACTCATTTCATATGTCAGAAGAAATTGCTTGTACATACTTAGGTGTCATCATGAAGATTATTTCAAGGACTGGTTAAACTGTGTAAAGGTTTCTTGCTCAAAATAGGAAGAAAATATTAAAAAACTGTATTGAAGGGTGTTTATATATGTAAAAGTATGCTTGTACCATTATGTCTTTGCTGTTCATACATTATCCTCTTGTGTTTGCTCACAGTCAAATTTTACAGCTGTTGATCCTTTCTTTTACCAAGACTTCTTATTTGTTGCTGGTGCTGCACTTTTTCTGAAATAGTTTTGGGTATGATCTTTTGGCATAGTCGTTGTCATGAGGAAGAGAAAAGAGACCAAATGAGGAACCAGTACAGGTCTGGAAGTAACTGATATGTTACTTCATGTGTTGTCGTGGAACAGACAAAACTTTTAACTTTAGGACACAAAAGCTCAGTTCAAACTTAGAGATCTGGATCCAGCTTTACAGACTGAGCATTGCAAAGCAGTTGCTCTGAAGAGTGCCTAAAAGATGAACATTCATCACTGCAGTTGCATTTCATGAAAAAAAACCCTCCATATTTCACAGGGTATAACCTCAAAAAAAAAAAACAAAACAAACCACTATTAGCTTCAGCAATTAGCTTTTGAGGAGGAAGAAGGTTTATCAGATCAAAAGAAGCCACAGAAAACTTTTATTTATATGTTTACAGAAAGCAGTCCTTAATGAAACCCTTATCATCTCTGTGTGAGTTCCTCGAGTGACACTGTTGTGATCTCAGATAAAGTAAGAAGCACAGTCCACGTGGAAACGTTTTCCCTCTATCATATCACAATTATCCAAGAAGGTATGACAGAGAACTTCTTGAATAATGAATCCTTTCAGTTCCTTGTATTTCTCAGATTTTAAATTAATCCACAGGAGATTATGATCTACAGGTACTTTTGTGTGTGAGTATTATTCTGAAGGATGCTGCTCAAGTGGATTGTTTGAGACAGGCTGATAATCAGCACAGGATAAGATTTAATAATTACTGAAGTTAATTCTGAAAATAAACTGTAGGGGTTAAAACAATTAAAGTAATTTCTTGAACTGAGCCATGGAATGTGGTGTTCACAGGTGATCCCTGGTAAGAAGTTTTGAAAGCACAGGAGCAGGCTGTCCCAGTGTGCCGAAAGGCGAGCTGGCAGGGAAGACGACCGGTCTGGCTGAACAGGGAGACTCTAAAAGAAATTAGGGTTAAGAAGAGGGCCTACTGATTATGGGAAAAAAGGGATAACTACTCAGGAAGAATTTAGGAATATAGTTAGGTTGTGCAGAAAGAAAATTAGAGAGATAAAGGCACAACTTGAACGGAATCTCGCCAAAAAGGATAACAAAAAGTCCTTCTACAGATACATCAGTGGCAAAAGGAGGGGCAAAGAGAACCTCCATTCTTTACTGGACATGGGCGGGAATATAGTTAGCAAAGATGAAGAAAAGGCTGAGGTATTTAACACTTTCTTTGCCTCAGTTTTCAACAGTAAGACAGGCTGTCCTGAGGACAGCTGGCTTCTGGAGCTTGTAGAAAGAGACAAGAATCTGAACAGCCCCCCTGTAATCCAGATGGAAACAGTTTGTGACCTACTGAGCTGCTTGGATCCCCACAAGTCTATGGGACCAGATGGGATCCACCCAAGGGTGATGAGGGAGCTGGCAGAAGAGCTCTCCAAGCCTCTCTCTATCATCTACCAACAGTCTTGGCTCACTGGGGAGGTCCCAGATGATTGGAAGTTGGTGAATGTCACACCAATCCACAAAAAGGGATGAAAGGAGGACCCAGGAAACTCCAGGGTTGTCAGCCTGACCTCAGTGCCTGGCAGGGTTATGGATCAGCTCATCCTGGGGGCAATCACACAGCACCTGCAGGATGGACAGGGGATCAGACCCAGCCAGCACAGGTTCAGGAGGGGCAGATCCTGTCTGACCAACCTGATCTCCTTTTATGATCAGGGCACCTGCCTGGGGGGTGAGGGGAAGGCTGTGGATGTGGTCTACCTGGACTTCAGCAAAGCCTTTGACACCGTCTCCCACAGCATTCTCCTGGAAAAGCTGTCAGCCCAGGGCTCAGACAGGAGCACTCTGTGCTGGGTTAGGAACTGCTGGAGGTCCCCAGAGAGTGGTGCTGAACGGTGCTGATCCAATTGGCGGCTGTGGTGTCCCCCAGGGATCAGTGCTGGGCCCAGTTCTGTTTAATATCTTCAGAGATGATTTAGATGAGGGGATTGAGTCCATCATCAGCAAATTCACAGATGACACTAAGCTGGGGGGAGTGTGGATCATCTGGAAGGCAGGAGGGCTCTGCAGAGGGACCTGGACAGACTGGAGAGTTGGGCTGATTCCAATGGGATGAGGTTCAACACGGCCGGCTGCTCCCTCTGCTACACCTGAGGACCAGGCTGAGTTGAAGTTTACTTACTTTCTGTTGCCAATTGTATTAGTTTTGTTTTTTCATTAAATTAGTTTCTATTTCAATCCATAGGGCTTCTATATTTTTGATGTAACTTCTCAGGGGTCATCAGATGAGAGAGCAAAATGCTTCAGTTTATCTGGAGAAAAATCACTGCAACCAAAGGGGAAAGAAAGAGAGCGCAGGAGATAGGTAGGGTAATTGAATGTCAGTACTGTGACCTGTGAAAGCTCTTACTGAAATCAGATTCTAGGATTCATTGCTTTTGTTTAGCATTCGCCTCCCAGTTTCCTAATTGATTATTATGAGTATGTAGATATATAATTCTGACTTAATGATTTCTTCAAATAATACAGTGCGTCAGGGTTTACATAATATAAATCTTCTTGAAAGCAGCGGGAGTCCACAATTGTGCAGCTGGTCCACAGATAACTAATGATGATCCAAAGACAATGAAAAGGTAAAGTGTAAGGGTACCTATTTAATTTTAGCCAAATTATGTTTTATAAACAAGGGATTTACTTCACTTGCTACCTTTTTGTTGTCTTTTCTTGTAACCTGTAAGTATTACATTTCTTTTTTTTTTTTTGAGCAGAAACAGCATCCTGGCTTAAGTTTGTAATTTATGAAGCAAAATAAGATTTGTCCTAGGTGGGTTCCTCATGTGCCTAACAGTAATAAAAAAATCTGTCCCAGACTGAGATGCAGATAAGAAAATGCCGCATTTGAATATTTGGTTCTAAAGTAGCTCCACACTATAAATGTATGTAAGTATCCCTCATTTTGTAGGAAATTTGTCTGTTGCAATAGTGTAAGAATAAGATGAACTAGACTTTGAGTTTTAATTACAGTATTGGCAGATTATTCATTTCATATTTATCATAGTGCATATGATGCATTTCAGAGGTCACTGCCTATCCCCCTGAGGCCTCCTCAAGTATTTAGTTCTTCATGTGGCTGCTCCCAGGCCCAAACCTTGGTCTCTCACATGTTGTGTCTTGAATGAAATCTTGGATTGCATTGGTTTATTTCCCTCAAAATTTTCCTGGTTTTGAGCTCATATTTTTGTTACTATCACTGGCAATTTAAATTCAGACTGTTGTCAGGATGCAGTATATTGATAGAATAAAAGAAGTAATTTATAGTAAATCAATTTAATGAATGGCAAACAGTTGCTATTAGGTACAGTTCTAAGTCTCTCAAGGGTCTGCAGTGGTGTTATATTTTATAAGAATGCAGACAGCCTGAGTGTTACTCTGGATTTGTCACTACACTTTGATCTACCTTTGCCCTCTTGCCTCACTACATTCCCTGGATATCTGATGTCTGCCACAAAGGAACTGTTCTTATGCCTTCATCTTCCACTATTACCCTGAGAACTGAATGATTTAGCAAACTTGCTTAATTAATGTTCCTTCATTACCTCCTCCATTCATTAAGATAAACAGTACATTATATAGCCTACATTTAAAGTCATGAGGAGGTTGAAGCTGTGTAATACTATATGGAAAATTTTAATGAGTTATACCCTTGTATATGTTAATTAGATCAAATCAGGTTTTGAAATACTTACGTGAAGGAGGAAAGAATACCCAGGCTCAAAGGTGTGCTTCTCTTCTCCCCATACAACACTTCAATAAACTGATACATAGCACCACCACCAAAGGTTAATCATGTTCTCAAATGTGTAGAAGTCCCTCCTATAAAACTGGCTGATAATTTTTAATGTAAATTATGTATGCGGTATTTTGTTTTAGCTTAGGTTATTAAAAGAAGTGAAGTAACTTTTGCATCTGAAAAACAAAATTTGGCTATTTAATGGAAAATTTCTGACATAATGTGTAGCAACTAAGGAACTGACAAACAGCTGCAGGCCTATACAATAACAGCAATGTAATGATGGTTCTAACAAAAGACGGTAAGGGTGAAGGGAATAGAGGCTGTAGATCATTCATGTTCTGCAATGATAGCAGTCACAGTAACACCTGCAGCACAATGTACTCCTTGAGATTGTAGTGCCACCACCTTGATTTTGTCTTCATGGATTTTTGGTACCACATTAGCCAAACTTTATCCTCTAGACCAAGATTCCTTTAATGCCCCATCTACCTTAAAAAGTCTGTTTGGTCTGAACAATCTGCTAGTGGGACTCTGAATATTCAGTTTTGTATTTCTGAAATAAAATGTGGTATGTAATTTCATGAAAGAGAAAACTCTGACAGCAGAGTTGTTTTTTTATTTATTTTGATATTTTTATTTATTTATGCTGATGCTCAAATCTTCTTATCAGCTCATATAGAAAGCATTTTGCACTTCTGTGGTAGCTGTTATTTTCTCAGAGACTAAACAAGGTAAAAAACAGGCAAGGTAATTGCTAAAAAACAAATAGGTAATTGCTTTCCAGTATATGGTTTAGTCTATCAGCTTCTATATACACCTTGCTAGATAGTTTAATATGAAGACCTTGAGCTTTACCATATAACGTTTACCACATTTTCAAAGCTGGCTCTCTGAAAATACAGAAGTATCATTTTGTTTCATCACCTCTTTTCTCTCTGAATTTTTTTTCTCTTTTTCATAAGCCCTAGTGACATTCAAGCCCCAAGAAAAGTCCATACACTATGCTAGCCCAATAGACGTTTCACATTCGGAACTAAAGTAGTCAACCAAAAGCTTTTGTGTGATTAGAGATAGTGCTTTGCCTCACATGCATGTATCCTGTACATTGTTAAGCATAATTTCATTAGGTGATTCTCTGTAAGTGATGGCATTTCCAAGAAGCATTTAACTGTAGTCAAGGGAAGAATAGTAATTTACCTTTGACTTTCATCACAGTAAACCAAACAACCTAAATATTAGTGAAAGACCTGAAGTTCAGTTGTACTTAATTTAACACAAGGTCCCTAGTTCTTATATCACAACTAAATGAAGAATGAGTTGTAGTTGGTTTTGTAGAACTTCATAACCATGCAACCAAAATAATAAAACAAATCTCACATTTTCATTACTATTTTCACAGAAGGATTTCTTAAATTAACATAGAAGTTGTGAAGCAGGTTGAAATATAACTTTAGTAAAAAAATTTTGGAGGCTTTTTTGCATTTGTCAGGTAAACAAAAAAGTGATTTACTCATAGGCACCACCACACACAGTACATTTGGCTTAGTTTTGCTGTGAGGAGGTTTAGAAAGCTCCTTGGTTAGAGGTTATTTTTCATTATAATAGAATCTTACATAAACAGCACATTATGTGAAAGAAAAATTTGGTAAAATTAAATAAAGTAGTTCTGTCTGAATTTGATATGCATTAAATAATGAATGATAGAAACATTGCTCAATACATCTCATAATACAAGAATCAAATTAGGGAACTGAACAACTTGATTTAGCAGCAGATTTAAAACTTGATTTTTTTATAATGAATAATTAATCTTTGAAACACACTGCCACAGGACACCGTGGAAACCAAAAGTTTAATAAAGTGCAAAAATAGATTAAATCATCTAATGGAATAAAAATTTACCAGAGGCCAGGAAGTGAGATGATGATGTGAGTGAGATCTTCAGCTCCTAATGCATATTTTCAGAATCTGAGAGTGTATATTATGGAAGCAAGACTGTATTCTCATAGCTACTGTCAAGAGCTTGATATTGGGCTGGAGAGCTTTTGTTTCATAAAGATTTGTTTTGGTGTTGTTTTTTTTTATTTTCTCTTTAGTGGGCCTAGCTCATATTATCTGATTTAGGAACTTTCTGTATGTCTCCATAATGGCAATAACTTAATTTTTTTCATGTAATAGATTTCAGTCTCCTTTATTAAACCTTGAGATCAAGCTTAATGTTTGCAGTGTAGTTTCTAGACAAATTTATAATTAATTGCTATTTTGTTCTCTTATTAAAATTTTACAAGGGATTATTACAGGTAGCAAATCGTCATTATTTTCTATGTTAAATTGATTTTTCAGATAACATATGATTTTCTTACATTTTAGATTGAAAAAAATGTCTTTAAAATAAAGTTAGAATTAAAGAAGAATTAAAAGTGTGAGGATTCATTTTCAATGTAAAATCACCAATGAGGGTATTACCACACTACTGAAATATTTTTCAGAGGTATAACTCAGAGAAGGTGATGTTCACAATTTTTGATTGTTCTCTAACAAACAGGTCTTCCTGTGTCTTTAATTAATGTAATTGTTCAAGAAAATTACTGTTTTTGAAGATATTAGGTAATGTTCCTTTCAATTTGAGTATGTTGAAGATTCACATGGCTGTAACTTGTGACCTGCTGGAAAACAGAGACTGAAGAAATTTATAGGATCAGGAGATACAGAGAGCATGAAAGTGGATGTTGGCAACTTTTTCTTCTTAAAGACTTTAATACTGAGAATCATAGAATAATTTGGGTTGGAAAGGACCTCTAAATGTCGTAAATTCCAACTCCCCTGCAGTAAGCAGGGACACCCTCAACTAGATCAGGTTGTTCAGAGCCTAATCAAGCCTTACCATGAACAACTCCAGGGATGAGGCCTAAACCACCTCCCTGAGCAATCTGTTCCATTTTTCCACTACTCTCATGGTAAAGAACTTTTCTCTAACATCCAATCTAAACCTGCTTTCTCTAATTTAAAACCACTGCCACTTGTTCTATCACTACAGGCCCACAGTCCATCTCCAGCTTTCCCCTTTAGGTACTGGAAGGTCACTGTTAGGTCTCCCTGTAGCCTTTTTTCTCCAGGCTGTACAACCCCAGCTCCCTCAGCCTATCTTTGTAGGAGAGATGTTCCATCCCCGTGATCATTTCTGTGGCCCTTCTCTGGACATGCTCCATCAGGTCCGTGTCCTTCTTGTATTGATGACTCCAGAAGTGGATGAAGTACTCCAGATGACGTCTTTCCAGAGCAGAATAAAATGGCAGAATCAGCTCTTGTGATCTTCTGGCCACACTTCTTTGGATGCAGCCCAGAATGTGATTGGTGTACTGGGTTGCAAGCACACACTGTTGGCTCATGTCCAGCTTTTTACCCACCAGCACCCCCAAGTCCTTTTCTTCAGGGCTGCTTTCTAAAACCTCATCCCCAAACCTGTACTGATAGTGCTGATTGTTCTGACCCAGGTGCTGTACCCTGCTCTTGGTCTTGTTGAACTTCATGAGGTTCACCTGGTCCCACCTCTTCCTTTTGTCTTGGTGGAAAGTTAAAATTAATTGCATTAAAACAAATAAATAGACTACATGTGCTTTCTTTCCTTTCTTTGCCTTAAGAATTTTCCTAGAATTTAAACCAAACACTTTTTCTGTTTCTTCTTCTCTTGCAATTAGGAGAAAATATGAACATGAGTACATGCACACTCACAGCTGAACACTTTAAGGACTAAGAAGAGGATTCTGGTGAAACTTTATCTTCAGTACTTTGTCCAGTTCTGGGGTCTTCAATATTGGAAATACATGGCCCTGTTGAAGCAAACCGAGAGTAGAGCCACAAAGATAATCAGGGGTCTGGAGCACCGATCCCATGAAGACAGGCTGAGAGAGTTGGAGTTGTTCAGCTTGAACAGGAGAAGGCTTCAAGGAAGAGTGATAGCCACCTTCCAGTAGCTGAAGAATAACGGTTTCAAACTAGAGTTACATCAAAGTCTATCATGACTGAATATCTATTTATATGACAGCCATGCAGCCTTTCAAGGTCCATGCTACATTAATTCATAGTTCTCATAGGGAAAATATTTTCCTTTCCTCCAGTTGCTGGTGGAGTCTCTGTTTCTGAAGACGTTCAAAACCCACCAGAATGCCATCCTGTGCAATCTGCTTTAAGCGAATCTGTCCTGGTGAAGGTGTTTGGATTACATGACCTCCAGAGATCTCTTCCAAACTCTAACATTCAGTGATCCTGTAACTGCTCTGGTTCTGCTTGGTTGGTTGCTTGCCAGAGTGTACATCTCTCTAGAGCTGCCCCTGGCCTCGATGACATCGTTGTTGGGGCTCTGCCTGCCCAAAGTAGTGTTATTGTCTGCATTGTATAGGATCTCAGTCTTTATGCAGAAGAGCACTTGAGAACAGGGGAAAACCAAGGAAAAGAAAGTGTCATTCACCTTGGAATTACCTGTGTCCCTTATTACTTTATTCTTTCCTTGTTCAGATTTTCACATGAAAGTAGTAACATCTCTTCATATTGCCCTTGAGTTGCCTTGCCAATATCAAGTCTCCTTAGGCTTTGCCTTTCTTAATCCAAACTATCATTTCTAAATTCTTTTATCAACTGTGCATAACTTCCATTCTCCTCTGTGCTGCTTTGCTTTTGTGTTGAAGTTCTGTGAATTCCACTCTTTCCCATGCTGGTCTCTTGATCTATCAACCTGGCCTTGCTTAAGCTTTGGATGATATTACCCTTAAAGCTTGGCTAGATACCACAAGCTCCCTGACAGTCACTTCTACTTTGTTGAGATCCTACCTACCCACTCACTGAGTGTGGGTAAACAAAGCTTCCATGAAGCCCCAGGTCTCTGCTCTGCTATTTGCATCCCTCAGTCTCTGTGGGCCTCACGTGCCTCTGTCTTACATTTTTTCGGCCACAGCTGCCAGTGATTGTTATCATGTTCTCTTCCTTCTCCTTAGTTGACAGTAGATCCAGTTGTGTGTCAGCTTGTTTGGCCTGTCTGGTAACTGCACTAAGCAGTTATCTCTGATGCCCTCCTGAAATCAACTTGTCATCTTGTGTCCCCATCACATTGTGCAAGCAGAAGATGTCAGAAAGATGAAACCTTCAAGACAGCTGGTGTTGGTGAGCCAGAGACTTATTTAGTTTGTCAGACCTGGTCCACTACCTACACCTGACCAGGAGGTTGGTAATGTACTTCCACTGAAGTCCCATCTGTGTGGGTCTGACCTCACTGATTTGCAATTGTCTCAAAGCAATTTTAAAATTAATAGCCCTGGCAAAGGTGGAGGACTTGGCTGGCCAGAACTGAGCAAGGGGTGACACCTCTGGATGTGATAAGACCTACTGGGTGGAGACTGCTCCTCTTCTCTGAGCACCAGCCTGCAATGCTGGGTGGTTCCTCCAAGACATGACTCAGCCACCTTGATTGCACTTGTGAAGTACCTGGCTAACGGGGCTGGAACAGAGTAAGGATTGTGCCTGGAAGAAGATAAGAACTGATGACTGGGTGGAGACTACTCCCCTTTCCTGAGGGCCAACCTTCAGTGCTGGGATGTCCCTGCAGGCATGATTATGTGCCTGGCTAAAGTGGCTGGAACAGAGGAGGAATGGCACCTGGAAGAAGATAAGAATTGATGACTGGATGGAGGGCTACACCCTTCTGCTCCCCTCCAGGCAGCCTGTCTTCCAACAAACCTGGCTGACTGACAGCTGTCCCTTCAGAACAAAAGGAACTCGGGTATATCTGGCTGTCCACGCTGTGGCTGTGGTCGTCTCTTGACCCACTGCTGTTTCTGCATCGGACCTTGTCCAGAATCAGCGCCATCCTGAAGAAACTCTCTGGACAGCCTGGCCCCCTGGTGGTGACTCTCTCTCTCATTCTTCCCACTTTCTTACCCTTTTTCTACACTTTTTCTTCTCTCATTCTTTCTTACCACTTTCTTACCATTTTTCCTCTCTCTCTCTCTTACATCTTCTTTTCCTCTCTCTCTCTTTTGCCTTGCTCTATATTTTCGCCTGTGTCATTTGTCAAATAAAATCTTCTTGTACTTGACCTTTCTATGGTTAGATTTTGTTTTGTGGATCCAAAACAAAATAAATTTTAATGTTACGCTGGACTATAACACCATCTATCAGGCAGTCATGTCCTCTGACCTTGATCTACAGCTCTAATACCTGTTGCCTATCTCATAGAGCAGCCCCAGGTCTGAGCTGCTTTATCACACTAAGGACTATGCTGGACTCCTCTTCCTCCTTGACCACCTCTGCTGACGAAGTTTTACCTAACCAGCAGTCTCCCAAGTTTTGCAAGCTGTCTCACCACTTCTCAATTTTTGCAACAACTCCTGAAACAGCAGTCTCCATCCACGAGTGCTATTGTGTGTCAGGGCACATACCTGTCTAGTTACCCTGGAAAAAATGGGATAATTTGGGGAATGGAGGTGTGACAACGAAATGTAGAGACCTTTGGTGTAACAGCAGAATGTAGTTTGCTTTCTAGGTTAAAGTAACAGCTGCTTCTTTTGAATATGATTTAGCTAGGTTATGTGACCATGTTCCTAGGGAGTTCAGAGGATGCCGAGTTAAATTTAAAGCTCTTGGAATTGCAAATGCTGTGAGAATGTTCTCAAGTGCCTCCTTCTCAAAGAAAGAGCAGAGTTCATATTTTTCAAAGCTACACACGGAGGTTAAACATGTTATGAGAATGTAATTTGTTAGGTGGATATATTCTTTTAGAAGACATACAAGATTTCAGGTAACAAAAGTTTCTAGATGATAAGTGATACACCATGGAAAGTACCGACTGCATTTTGTGAATGTTATCAGTCCATAATGAGTAATTTAAATATAATTTTTAGCATGGTCACTTTCAGGTGTAACATTAGAGTACTCAAGTAACATTAGAGTACTAAAATAATTTTACTGGATATGTGTTGAGTGGTTGTTTGTTGTGTGTTTTTCATGATCTGAAGCAGCAGCTTCTGAGCGATATTCACCTACTCTCTCTTCCTTTGTTACCTTAGCTTTTACTTCAGTTGTTTTTGAGATTTAAAGCCACAAATTAGCATAATTTTTGCTGCTGGGATCCATGTATTCATCTTTAGAGGGCTGGTATTCTGAATTAGGATGCCTCGTATTTGTGTTTTGCCACTTATATGCTATGTTATTTTCATCACCTCATTGAAGCTATGGATATCTCTGT
This sequence comes from Phaethornis superciliosus, assembly GCA_023637945.1. Taxonomy (NCBI): domain Eukaryota; kingdom Metazoa; phylum Chordata; class Aves; order Apodiformes; family Trochilidae; genus Phaethornis; species Phaethornis superciliosus. The sequence continues at coordinate 12,988,940 of JAJQWJ010000004.1, read as the reverse complement.
ATGCCTGCCTATCATATTAAGGCAAGACACAATTTTCTTGAAGTCCTCAAATGACTGAAGCACCTAAACAAATTTTTGAGAAGCATGGTGTGTTCCTGCAGCCAAAGTGAAGCTGAAAGTAATAGTAACTCAGTTGCAAATACTCATGATGATATATGTACATATGGATGCTACTGCAATTCATTAATTTCAAGCAAACTATAGGTTTTTCCACTGTTTTCTAAAAACAAAAGTTATGTTAGAATGTGTTCCAGTTAAAATCTCTCCCTTTTCTGAGACAGTTATGGAATTTTCAAAGGAAAATTTTGCCAAATAAAGAAAAACCTGAACTGGATAAAAACTTGAGTTCTGTAAGTCATTGACCATCTATCTGGCTGTGTATTTATACATATCTCCATAAAGTGTAAAAGTGCTGTAATTCAGCATTTGACAATACTGTGTGTTCTGCCATTACAGAACTTTAAGGCCATTATGCAAATGGTGCAGTGATTATGTGCTATCTACAATGTATAATGCTTAGTCTGTACTTTAAGAGTGTCCAAGAGAGGTAGGAACATTCACATATAAGCATTGTCTAGACTTGAAAAACCCTCAAGTATCATATAGTATTTCTCTTCAACAGCAGTATTTACACAAGGATAGATCCATGATGTGTGGAAATTACTTACCTCAATCAATTTAAGGATAATCTCCAGGAATGTAACAGATTCCACAGTTTCTTTCAGTCCTGCCATTAAATGAAAAAAAACTTCATTAAATAGATAGATAATTACTCAGGCATGTGTTTTCTCATTTATCTGTATCACTCTTTGGGTCCTGAAAATATGCAGTCAGTAGTTGTTTTGTTCAACCAATCCAGTACTAAATTACAGGAGTGGGATAAATATCTTAATACTTACATTTGTCTTAGAATTAAAAATTTATGAAAGTAAACATCCTGACTTAAGCCAGAGACTTTAGTTTCAACACAGATGCCATAAATTAACCCTTGAGAGTAAGATATTACACTGTGTGAGGGTCTTTACTGAATTTCAAACTAGGTCAGGAAGTTAGCAATAATTCAATATTTTGCTTCTTGTCTTTCTGTCTGTCTCTGTATGTCTGTCTCCATGTCACTCTTTTTAAAACCTACCAATACAAAATTAAATACCTTGATAACATGATGAGATTGGAAGACAAGCATGCTGGAATCAATACCAATGTGTGTGTGCAGCTATCTAACTGAAGATTACTTCCTATGCATATTTATTGCAGGTATGTGGTCTTCTTTTCATTCCTGCTCCCACCTGCAGCAATAACATCCTGATGAGTAAATAAAGAGAGAAGATTTTTCAGTTCTTGCAAGAAATTTCTGTGGAGACCAGCATGCTATAAACCAGTAATGCGTAAATAGCCCAAAGCACCTACACCAGATTTTTAAGCTTAATGGAATTACAAAGTATCAGGAGCTCACAAAGACTGTTTTTGATTTGCATGGAGCAACTGAGGGAGGAAAAATCATCCTGGTATCTTTGTCAGGCTTTCAGCAGGCTTTTTTGAGTCTATATAACTATATTAAAAAGCTTTCATCTAGCTTCTTAATGGAATCCAAACTATAGTGCAAACTACAACAGAAATTTGAGTCCAGAAAAGGTAACACTCAGGGAAGTGTAAGGAAAAATTGAAAGCATCATACCTCTCATGCAAAACTGTAACTGTTTTAATACTGTATAATAGTCTCTGCTGCCTCTCCCTTTTCTTATTAACTTCATATCTTACACAAATGTCATAACCTATATGAAACCTGAAGGTATGATTGCAGTCTGTAGGAAAGAGGAGTTTGTAAGTGCTTGGCTGGAGCACTAAAAGTGCCCCAACTTTGATTAAGACTAAAAATACATAGTACAGAAGTTTAAAAATTAAATTCATATAATTACATGTGAGATGGTCAGAAGTGTGTGACATTCAAGATGCAACCTCAAGGTCAAAACATGGCTTTGAATACAACATGGTGATACACATTACTCTTGCAGACTAGTTCAGATGTGTTCCATTTCTGTAAGCTTACCTTAGCCTAACTGTACATTTCAGTTGTATAAGGATGTCTGTTAAAAATAAATGAAAAAACCTGGAGAAGCTGTGAAAAATAATAATTAACAATGGGAATTAACTATGCAGTGCAGCAGTGATTTTGCTCAAAGGGAAGAAATGAAATGTATCATTCAGAATCCTCTAGACACAATCCTTTAGATCACTTTCTTTGATATTCAGGAAAAGATGATCTCCTAAGGGGCTACAGAAGCCTAAGTGCATAATTTCACACAAGGACAAAAGAACAGCCACTCTGTTTCAGATCGGTGGTCCCTTTAGACAATAGCATGTCTTTGACAGTGATCTTATATAAATGTTTTGGAAAAGAAAAAACAAAGCGTGTGTTTGTATCTCTCAAATGCATTTTCCTCTTTGTCAGAGTGACTTCCTGGATTAATTCTGATTTCAGTTGTAAGTTCTTTCACAGTTTCCTTCTGAAACCATGTAAATATTTTGCACACACTCTTCTGGCAAGAAGGAGTTCTATAGGTCCATTCTTCATTCTGTGATAGATTACCTTATCTGTTGGCTGTTTTCTGCTTGTCTGCTCCAGTTTCTGCTACTGTACCCCTAGCTCCAGCACCAGAAGAATCCATCAACAGTTGACCCGTATTTGTCCCATCTCCATAACACTAGATTTTTACAGATCTATGTTTACACAACAACTAACTTTGTGAAGTCACAAATTATATTTTTAATATTCCCTTAAGTTCAAGTGACTTTTAGAATTCCATAGGATGGTCAGATGTACACAGACACACATTCAAATATGAAAATTTGTTATTGACTGGGATCATGTTATAACCTCTAATGTTTTAAATTAAAAAAAAAAGACTACAATAGGGAAATGATCTTTTGTAGATGTATACATTTTTATTAGCTTCTTATTGTTTGTAAAGACATTTGGAAACTCTTGGAATTAATATCTACTAACTTACATAAAAGACCTCAAGGGCTTTGATATCCTCATCAGCTTTCTTCATTTTCAGTGCCAGTTCACAGGCAAGAGAAATTAAAACAGAACAAGAATATATTATCTGCTGCAACAGCAAAATATAAAACCCGTTTTTCTCCTGAAAGTGGCCTCTAGGTAATGTTTCTCCCACTCTTGTGCAACAAGAAATTTTCTTAGTAACAAAAGGAGACAGAGGGAGTATTTTTTAGAAGAACCATAAATAACATAAGAATGTTTTAAGCTTTTGTATGTCTACTGAGAGTTTTTATAATGACATATGAAATAACAGAATAATAACATAACTGTGATTACATCTTCAATGTGTATTCAGTCAGTATTTCAGTAAGTATTTCAAAGATCAGTGACATCTTGGACTTTTATAAAAAACTAAAATGGCTGCAATGATAATCACCTATCCCAGTACAAGTATTGCTTCCAAGGTGTAGTGTAAAGGTGGCAAACGCACAGTGACCTATATCAAGAAAATTTCAACATGCTTGTCTCATAACTGCACACCTCGTTTCTATAGATATTATCTATATAGATATTATCTGTACCTATACTGTAAATAAAGACTGGTAATTCTGTTTGTGAGTCAATAGTACTATATGAGCAAATTCTGACAGTGCTGGACTTCCTGAATAGTCACACTAATGTTGGGTGTATCACTATGTTCATATTGCTTTCATTTTGTTGATTCGTGTATCTTGTGTTGATCCATTTCAAAATGTTCAAATGGTTATAGGTCAAGAGTTAGTTACCATTATTACAGCAGACTTTATTCTAGTTGTGCTAAGCCCTACAGATGCTGTGTACATGTGAGAAAGTATATTAAAGCTTTACATTTAAAAGCTTCATTTAGCAATATTAGCTGAATTTTATTTTACACACCAGGCCTAACTGCAAGACTGAACTCAAAATATGTTATTTTTTGGATAATATCTCCAATTACAACACCTATATTACTTCTCTACTAAGTTATGTTTGGAGACGTTTATTATCATCTGCTCTCTCAAAATTCTCCAGTGCAAGATTTAAGTTATGTTCCTTTGTAAAGTGTGCTTCAACAACCATCATTATGTGAATAAATTTTTCCTGCAGGAATATGAGTTCATAGTGAAATTTTTAGAACATTTTCTCATTGAGAACATTTGGCAAATTAATAAATGCCTGCTGAAGATGTCAAATTTGATAAAGTTATGGCAAATATAGGAGATTGTTTATTAGAATGGGACACTTTTTATCTACTTCATTTATAAGGCTTCATTCATGGTAACATAAACTCATCTCTTACTTCAGTTAGAATTAGAACACACTTAAACTGTTTACCTAGCAAATACTGTTTTAAAGTTCTGTTTCTCATGAACAATAAATTGCTAGTTATTGTCTAATTTTTTATTATATTCTGTGGCTCTGACATTCTTAAGTGGACATTCAAAACCAGCTTACTTTCTAATCCTAGTTTCTTGTGCTTTAACCTAGGACTACTGAAGTCAAAATCAGGTTTTTTTGCACTAGCAGTTCAAACAACAGTTTATTTTATCTGTCTTTTCCTAGACCATCAAGAGAATATGGATCATTTGTATCACTACCTAAATTACAAACAATCCTCCCAAAACCAGTTTGTGCTTAAAGATGTAGCTAGTAACATTAAAAGGGATATAGTCTTATATTAAGATTTCATGTATATTGATGTTTTCATGATAGTGTTTAACCCATTGATACATTCTAAGTGCAAGCTTTTCCTGCTCAATGGGGTGTAAATTACTCCACTAAATACCTTAGTCTAGTGGTTCCTAGACTCAATGCAACCTCAATGAGGTTTTTTCATTTGAAGTTCCTCTCAGTCTCTCAGTTCTTGTCAGTGGCACACTAGTATGGAGAGTGGAAGGAAAGAAGGGTCAGGCTTCACCATCTTCCTTTAGAATGAATGTATTAATGGCCTTGTTACAGCTGTTCTAGGATGGATGTACAACAGACAAATGGGCACTGGTTTGAAGGATGACTTGTCCCAAAATTTGACATCTTAATAGAAAAAAAAAAAAAAAAAAAAAAAAGGGATAAAAGTATACCATAATATTGCTACAATAGTCAAGTGCATGACATTGTGGCTAACTTTGTAGAATTGTTTTGATCCAGAAATTTGAAATTTGTAAGTGGAATTAGGAGATTGCTCTGCTATCCTGTGATTTAGATGAAAGATGAAAAGATTCTTTTTTTTTGCTGATGTTGTTAACTAAACTGAAGTTTCAGTCTTGCAGTTCTTTCAGCTACTTTGTTTCTAGAAATATTTATTCTTATAGAATCAGTAGGATAAAATAGATTTATAAAAATCATTGACTTTCCTTTTTCAGCTTTTTCAACCAAAGCTGCAATGCAAAGCTTGTAAAAATGAATATAAAGGAATGGAAAGGCTAGAAGAAAACTAAAAAAATATTCTTCCTCTGACTACTTTTTAAATAAGCAGCATTTATCTTAAGAAATGAGGTAGTCTACTTCACTCCTGAAAGCCAGCCTGCAGCTCTGAAACAGGGGGTCCTGGTTTGAGAGCAACAGGATAGAGAAAGAAAGAAAAACACAAAAAAACAAACAAACAAATCAAGAAAGATTAAAAAAACCAACCAAACAAAAAACCCAACAAAACCAAACAACCAACCAACAAACGAACCACCCAACAAACGAACAAACCAACAAACGAACGAACGAACCAACGAACGAACCAACAAATGAACCAACAAACGAACCAAAAAACAAACCAAAAAACAAACCAACAAACAAACCAACAAACAAACCAACAAACAAACCAACAAACAAACCAACAAACAAACCAACAAACAAACCAACAAACAAACCAACAAACAAACCAACAAACAAACCAACAAACAAACCAACAAACCCTGCACAGGATGCCCCCCACCATCAGCCCCTCATCTGTTGGTAGGACAGTTATAATGGGGAGCAACTGTGCCTTTAGGGAGGAGAGGATGGGTCAGGTGACAAAATGGACCACTCACAGTATTCCTTCCCATGGTGTTCAGTATAAAATGGCTCCCAAGGGAGCCTTCAGCTGGTTTCTCTGGTTTCTGTGATAGATGGAATGGGGATTGTTTGCCCCTGCCCCTTGCTAGAGAACAGTGTCATTCAACAATATAGGTTACCTCTTGCCTTCCCAAGTAGGACCAGCTAGGTTGCTCGAAGACTGTTGTGAACCAGGTGCACCTATCTGCTGCCTAGTCTAGTGTGGAACTTTTCTGATTGGGAAGTAATTATGAGCTGAGGATAGCAATTTCCATACCTACATATTTTATATACCTTTGTAATTCATGATCACTATTAATACTTCACTAAACCTACCCTGTTTTTTCTTCTAAACATAATGTTTCTCTCCCTTATTCCGTTAATTCTTCATCATCTTCTGGGAAGGCAGTGGGAGAATAACAGACCATATATCACTGAGTTACTGTCTAAAATTGTGACAGATTTATTGGTGCCCAGTTGGGCCTGATTTCCTTCAATCCTTCTTCAGAAGCACAGGGATGCCCTCAGGGGAGTGGGGGTTCAGAGTCAGTTCCCCACACGGTGTTTCTGCTGCTCCTTCCTCCTCACAGCCTTCCCCTGCTCCAAGGCGGGGTCCCTCTCACGGGAGAGTCCTTCAGGAACCCCTGGGACATGAGTCCCTCCCATGGGCTGCAGTCCCTCAGGAACTGCTCCAGCCCGGGCTGCCCACAGAGTCACGGCTGCTTCAGGAGCAGTCACCTCCCCTGACACGGCCTCCTCCATGGCTGCAGAGCCACACCTGCCCTTCTCTGCAATCCTGCACAAGCTGCAGATTTACCTCTACTCACCTGGGACATTTCAGGGGTTACAAATCCACACTTACCCCACTGTAGTCCTTGGAGGACTGCTCCACTATGCTCCACCATGGGCTGCAGGGACAGCTGCCATCTTACCACACTCTGTGCAGAAATCTCTGCTTGGGCACCTTCTCCCCTTTCTTTTTCTCTGACCTTAGTGTCTCCTGTAGCATTGCTACTTCTCTACCTCCTCTGATGTGCTCTGCAGATTGGTGGGGATTTTTTTGTGCGGTTGATTGGTTTTTAGTATTTTGTGTTTGTTTGTTTAATGTTTGCAGTCTCCTTTTCCCTTTTTTGACTGTGTTACAGAGGTGCATTCAGGTTCCCATAACTACTTAGCCTTGGGCAGATACAGGGCAGGGTCTAGAACCAAGGAAGATTCCAGCAGCTTCTCACAGGAACCATCTCTGTGGCCCCCCTGCTTCCAGAACACCACTGCACAGACCCATGATGCAGTGTTTCCAAAGCAGGACATTTTTGTCTTTGAAATTCTGTGAAGCACCTCAGTAGATTAAATATCAAAACCTGGCATTTTCGAAAAGGTTCAGAAGGGAGAAATAGCTGTGGTGGTCAATGTCTGAAGAGCAGAAGAAAGGACTGCCAGCACATAAAATCCACATGGAAGGGGTCATTCTACAGGCAGTGACAACAACTTTCAGCCAGTCAGAACCAGTAGAGTTTTTCTGAAAAAACAGCTTCTTTCTTCTACTGCTCTGAAGGCTCATGTGCTTAGGGTATTTCAGTAATTATGTGATAGGAATAATTTATGTGATTGTAATACATAATGGCTACTTACAGACTTCTGATATTAGAACAGGAGAAAAAGTACAGCCAAAGGGAAGAAACTGGATATACTGAAGCAAAAATCACCTTTAACTTTTAAAATTCTACTGGCCAGAATTCATTATTATAGAAAACTAAATGATGTGAGTTTTCTTTAATTTATTTTCTAATATAATCTGCAATTATATTAAAATTTTTATCTTCTCTCTTCTTATTTCTATATTTTTCCATATCAGAATACAGCATCTCAGTCTCATTCATATTCTGCATTCCTGTGCAGAATATGTGGAAGGTTATGTTATTCATTAAAAAAGTGCAAATTTTATTCAGTGGCTACATTTCTTCTTGCTCTGAAGGGAAAATTACAAAATTAGTTCGAACAGTATATCTAGTTTCTATTTTATCTTGCTTTTTCTTCATTGCACTTCTCATTTGGCTTAGTAATTCAAGAAAGAAGGCAAACACAAATTGTTCCTAATCAGTTCATCAGTTCTACCTGTGCCGCTAATCACTCAATTACTGCAATATGCAGGAATCACTTTCTAGTTTCAGGCTCGTTGCTACTTCAGATTGTGATAGATTTCAGAGTTAGGAAGACAGACTTCTGGTAAATAATTATCTCTTAGCTGTAGCAGTTCTTGTAGAAAGTAGATACCTGTAAAAGTATGGAAGATTTTATAATACTGTACTACCAGTGTTTATGTTAGTGTAATACACCAAGGAAAACTTTTTCACTTGTAACTTCTAAGGCAACAGAAGGATATACTCCATAGTGACAACCAGACAATAGTATTACAATAAACAGTGTTTATATCTATATATACATAAATAATTGTAAGAGAGATCTATGATACTTGTATTAGCAAAAACTCTTGTTGAAGGTTAGACTTCTGCAGTGTGGTACTTATTGACAGCTGGGTGTTAAACTCTGACACAATGCTAAGAATATTGAAGAAGGAAGTGCTTTATGCAGAAAACAAAAGGGAATTGCTGTTTTTAAAAGAAGCATCTATAACCAAAATTAACTTCTTTCTGGGGTGGCACTAAAAGCAGTACAAGGGAGCAGGAGATCCTTTTGCTTTTTAAATCCCAAAGTATTTCCTGATTTTAATTGTTGCTGTTTTAACAAATATGTAAAATCCCAAACATAGCCTTGGAAAAAAAAATAATTTAAAAAATGTGGGAACTAAAAGTCTGCCTTGTTTAATTGTCTTCAATAGATGATAAAGCTGAGCCATGCATGCAGCTAAATATATTATATGATACAGTATGGTACAAATACAGAGTGAAAAATAGTTTTAGTGCAACAAAGGGGCTCTTAAGAACTATGCAACCGAAAACTACAGGGAACTAAAAATGTGCAAATTCTGAGAAAAAAAGAAAATGTTGTCTCAAAATTACTTCTTTAAGATGCTTCCATTATGCATACCACAGCAGAAAGACTGGAAGTTAAAATAAATATATAAACAAGCAAACTTTCCTTTTCAAACAAAACCACAGTGGGGGAAGTAATTTCATTAAATAGTAACTGTGGGCTCTAAACAAAGATATATAGGATTAATCACACCGTTTCCTGTGCAATTGATATGGATCATAGGCAGCTACCAGAGCTAAAGAATTGAATCACTGCTAATGTTGCATAGAGCAAATTGTATGCTCTCATGGGCAAATTGCTAGAACAGTGTTTAATCACATATTAGAGAAGCCCAAATACTCCTTCAATTTGAAGACAGAACTGTTGCCTTGAGTCTCATAGTCTACCCAGTGAATTCATAGACATGCTTTCTTTCTTTCTTTGTGGTTAGATGGAAGGCAAATCCCCTTCTCTGAAATCAAAGAATAAGAACCAATACTCTTAAAGAAGAACGGAGATACTTCTATTTCAGAAGAAAACTTGTCTTTTTTTATGTAGTAGCCCATGAAAAATACTAAGAGTCTGAGACCAATCCTTTAATTATAAAATGCTCATAGCTTAGGAGCTGATAATGAGCAGCAGAATCTTTTTGACAAAGAACAAAATCCATTTGAAACTGGCAAGAATCCATGATGCTATACCATCTGTTTTAGCAGATTTTCTGGTGTTTCTAATGTACCAATCCCCACTATTGACATGAATGAATTGTTTTGTTTAAGTCACATATAAATAAATGGGCATGGAAAGAGTTTATTCATGTTGATGCATGAAGGACATTTCTCACATGTTTAGTGTGCAGTAGAGCCCTGGTAATCAGAGACCAAGAATCCAAGTAGGAATACGGTGTACATTTTCCTCAGAGCATCTGATTGAAGTAGGAACAAGCAAGCTAGCTAGTTTTAAAATAGCCTAATAATATGTGCATAAGCTATAATTACTGCTGTGGTTTCTTGTAGACAAAACTCATTTATTTATATCTGCAGAATTCTTGTTCTAAGTTAAGTACATAATACACCAGAAAAGTTAAAATATTTATTTGTAAAAATGTAGATCTTTACTTTTTTACAACTTGTACATGCTTTTAAAATTCTTATCAGATTTTTCATTCTTCCCCTATAATTGTTGTGAGGTGAGTTTTATGTTGTTTAACAATGGCAAAAGATAATATTTTTGAAACTTTCTGAAATTTCCATGGGAGTTGAAGACCCATCAAATTAACCATGTGAGTGCTCTGTAAGCCAGTCCTTAAGTACAAATTAGCAAAGCTTTTTAGTTCATTAAAAAGCTGAACAAATGTGTGTTTGTGTAATTTTAAATTGTGGTATTTGAGTAACTACTGATCCTTTTGCCTATCATTATTTACTGTACACACATGCTCCATATTTTTTACAATCTGTACTATGAATTAATTGTTCTATGATGTTCACGATATTTACAGTATTATACACATCTTTTTACTTCTGGGTAGTTCATAAACATATCAGAGTTTTGGTACAAGAGTTATTGGTACAAGAGTTTGCGAAGTTCAAAGTAGTTTATATACAATTATTATTACTTTTTTAAAGACATGTATGTTTAACCTAGGCCCGCTCTTTAGTAAATTATTTATCCCTTTACCACATACACCAGTTCACATTCATAGATATTTTTAAGACAACTTCCTTTATTATGAAGCATGCTCAAATTCAGTGATAGAAATAGCAAATGTCACTAAGTCCTCCTGAAGCACAGTCAGTCTGTAGGTAAGAAATATTTATTTTATCTTACTGTTTTCTGTGGAAAATTAGAAAAGGGGAAACCTTGCAGCTCAATAATAAATTTAAAAAGCCATGGGTGACTCTGAAAAATTTCCAACCAAATTGTCAGAGGAGCTGGAAAGATTGTATTCTGGACAAAAATGATTAAGTACCTCATACTGAAATATCATACAGTCTGGGCAACTCAAGCATCTGCACTGTAGGATTACTGACTACTTCATAGGGATTCATTTTATGAACAGAATAAAATCACTGCTCATTGGCAATTATCACTTACAATCTGTTGCCTACTGCAAAATACAAGCTGAGCATGCCTTTCGCCTTCTTGATTTTCTGCCAAATGAAGGGTGACTTATATTTAGCAACTTTCGCTAAATAATAGTCGTTCCTCAAAGCAAATTAAGTTACTCAGTTTTTTGATAAGCGGGTGCTCACTTTGAGACATTGGGAAGGATTACAAATGCCTATCTTTAAAATTTCTAAGTAACAGAGTTTAAAGAAAGATATATCAAAATAGCTGACTTCCTTTACAAAACTTCTGAAAAAATCATAAGTGTAGTTAGAAAATTTTAAAGCATTTGGGAACATTTCTAAATAACCAGTCAGTTTCCTATTTGTTTTTCTGTCTTATTTCCTTAGCTCACCAATTAGTTACACATGGTGACTTATGTTTCTCCTAATTCCACCTGAGTAGTAGGACATTTACTTACAAATAGTATATGGAAAACAAAAGAATTTCTTTTAAATTATGTATTCCCTTATAATAAAATATTTCAAAGATTATTATAATCAAAGCTGGGTTTTTTTGTTTGTTTTGTTTTGTTTTTAGTCTGTTCTGACCATATCAATAGAAATAGTTTGAGAGATATTAATTAAAGATTCAATGGGAAGAATTAACACTGACCTGGAAGCTGTAATGATGCATTTCCCAGCTAAAACCTGGGAAGTGTGAAGCTATGGATTGACATCATGGAGATGAGTCACTGGTATGTTACAGCACTCAGAAGAATTAAGTTCTTTCCTCTCACTTTTAGTGCTAGATGAAAAGGTCACAAATGCTGATGACAGTGTCCACAAACTATGAATGAATGATAGTCTGAAATTTTCATGTTCATCCTTTTCAGCATCCATAGAATGGTTGTTCTCACAGCTGCATGTAGCTTTATATAAATCTTTGCCATAAAATATCAAAAGAAACATGATCAGTTCAGCCAGAGCCATTGGTTGATGCCCTCTATCAATACAAAATAGGTATAAGTGCCTCTCTGCTGTCTGGCTTATATGCTAAAAGCTGCTCAGGGTACCTGGAGAAAAATCGACAAATTTGGTTTCAGATATAGAAGTGTTTTCTTGAAAAGATGATTGCTTCCTGGGTGAAAAGTAAGGATTCTTACTTCAATATTTAAAAAAAAAAAAAAAAAAAAAAAAAAAAATCAATTAATTTAGGGAGTGATTTTTCTCCTCTTGGAAAGTCTTTCTTCATAGACCTTATCTTTTACATAGCAGATGGGTTGAACTAGGTTTTTAAATCTCTAACAAGTGTTTTGCTATCTTAACATTGTAGTTTCAGTCAAATTATTCTTAGTCTCTTTGCACATATTTTTACCTTTGTTTCAGATGTTTTGTGGATAGAATTAGATACAGTTCAATCCTAGCTAATAAAACTATGCTGATTTATATCAGCTAACTATCTGTCACTCAGGTTTAACAACTGACTTATCATGAAATATTTCCAAAACCAAATGAGTGAAGTACTCAAATGTGATCCTAAATCGGCACCGTAATGTGCCTTCAAAAGCTATTGCAAGGCCACAGAGAGGCAATAGCAGACTGTGTGTTCACTTGTAGTCTCTTCATGCTGTGAAATAAAAGGCATTAATTTGGACATTCAAGGTGTTCCTTGAAATTGTGTTACCTAACAATGTTCATGTTGTCTGTTACTGCATCACAGCTATAAGATGTCAATTTCTCTCAAGAAGGTAATTTATCATTTCTGTTTGCATGAACAAACTTTACTGGTGTGAAATGAATAAAAGAGGATTAGAGTCAGATCACTGAAGCTATTACTACCTACAGCCTTCTTTCTCTTGTAGGGGCAGGTGGTCCATGCAGGAGGTTGATGGCTCCTGCATTTGGAACATGGTATATTAAGGTGAAACCTGAACTGGCATGATAAGATATGTTGATTTGAGCCATCCAAGTTGAATATTCCCCCAATTTTAGGTTAAAATTGTCTCTCTTTTCCATATGAAGCCCTTGAGTGCCACGGAGATTTCATGGATCTTCCTGGAAGTTTGTCTAGCACCCAGAGACACAGAATGGTAGCTCCCCATTCTACTGTTTCAAGTCATTTAGATATGCACATTGAGATAATCTGATAAATGGCTCTGAAAAAAAAGAGTCATTTGTGAAAGTAGTATACTTTCATAAACAAACAAACAAAAAGTAGCAGAAGAATTAGAGACCTTTCAAAGAATCTGTAATGTGAGTCTTAACTCTAAAATGTCATTTTATTTGCATGTGATGTCATCAAATTTTACTCAGTTTTGGAACCAGTAAACAATAGTATTATGTATCATTTTATATCCACAAGTTTCACAACAATTTATAAAGTTGAGTGAGTATTATGATCCTTGTTTTCCAGAAAGTCAAATTTATCTGCACAGGCGCTCCAAATTTTGGTAATTCATGTTTTAAAGAAATTAATTGCCTATGATACTCAAAACTATGATACTGAAACCAGCAGGAGTCCTTCACCAGTGGTGAAGGATTTAAAAATTAAGTGTAATCATACTGCTTCAATTCCTAAATTTGGAGAGCCATTTTACTCAAATACATTAGGTACAATGTGATCCTGACACAGGACACAGGGTGTATAAATACAGTACTTACAGGGCAAAAGAGAAATTAAGCTGATCCAAAGCCTGAAAGAAGTTTGTTAGTATTAATTTATTTAAATTTAGCTCTCCAGTACAGATTACTCTTGAACTTTAATTTGTCAATTTGTTCTTGATAATCACTTTAGCCTGTTCCAAGCGTCACAGTTTTTTTCAGTTTCTTTTTGAAATGTCAGTTTCTCTTTGAATGTCATTTATTCCAGCTCTCCTTTATACTGCTGCTGCTTTAACCTCTCAGTTGTTATAAAGAGTGTTTCTAAAGTAAGTAAATTATCCTGTGCCTACACTAACCAGAAACCTTGTGCAGTGACTGAATAATCATTCACCTAAGGACCCCTCAGTACACTCTGTTCTACACTCGCGAGACAAGTTGTTATTTTCAGGCAGTACATGAGAAAATGTTACAAATTACATTTCTTTAGCTGACATGGAATCAAAAGTAGTCAATATGTAGCAAATGCTCCCTGGAACAGTGATGCAAAGTCCCCTGCAGACCTGGCTATATATTCTGTGACTGAAGCCACAACCATTCAGAGTTACAGATGCCTTTTGTTACCCCTTTCTGAGGCCTGTCATTTTATGCCGCCTTCTTAGTTCTGATATTAAAGTAAGCATTGCTGCTACTTACATTTCTCAGTCATGAATCAGAAGTAATTAACACACTTGGTGATCACAGTTACACATTCTTAATCATTATCACTGCATATATGAAACTGTCCTTAAATACCTTAAATCAGATTTGTGCATACAGTACCATGTAGCCGGTGCTATGTGGTCAGGGATGGTATCTGTATTCTATAGAAAAATAGATGTATGAGTTCCATCACCATTTCAAGGGGGCATTAGCTTTTTTTTTTTTTTTTCCCCATTCTGAATCACAAAGATGACACAGTCCAATCGGTCAAACATACCAGGTTTCTTTCTCCTGTAATTTTTTATCTTCACTTTTTAATTTTTGTCTGCAGTAGAGTTGCAGAAAAATAGTCTAGCATAGTCTACCATCCCTTGCCTCAATTCCCTTTTGCACAGATAAGCCTACAGGGTGAACTCTCGTAACGCTGAGGATCCACTTGACACAGCTGCAGAGTTGAAAACTTTCAGTTATGAAAGTGCCTTTAAATGTTGCTACTGTCTGCTGTGGAAAAGATTTTGGAATAAAAATTGGTTTTTAATCATTTCCATCGATCTGAGCCTAAATTCTCGTGGTCAGCATCAGCAATAAGTATTATTATTTCAGTGAATGCTTGATTCCCAAGTAATCACCTCTTACCTCTCCCTGAAGAAACTAGTACAACTCCTTAGACCACTGCTTGCTTTTGCCTTCTTGAATCATTCTTTTGTGCATTTTTTACTGTGCATTTTTAACTGATTCAACTGACTCTGCAAAGTGTTGCCTCTCTGCTCTGTGTCTTTGCAAACCAGTTTCTGTTGTTTTAATGGACTACTGCACAAAACAGATCTGAACTTCATTTTAGGACTAAGTCTTGTGGCATCTGGTATTGCATGAAACAAATGTAAAGCAGTATTGCTCTGCTCCAGAGGGTTACAAAAACCAGGAGTAGTGACAGTCATAGTTCATATATACAGTAGTTTCCATGTAGTCCATCACTATAGGAAGAAGGCTGTTTCATCTATTATTTTGAATCAATGCAGCAAAGGCAATGAACACAGAGAAAGCTATGTCAGTGAAACTAAATCATATACCTATTATTTTCATGTGAATAAATTATCAAAGCCCCTTGTTCCTGGATAACAACCTTATTCTTAAACATCACTTTATAAGCTTAAATGTCTGTTAACTGATGGTAAATTACAAGATTTTGCCAAATTATGTTACAGGACCCATGACATGACTTGACCAATGTCTTCCTGTGAAGACATGTTATAAAAAATAACTTGACACATTTTTTAAAAAAGGAAATGTGTCAAGAAGGGCCTATGTGGGATATGTTTAGAATTAAAAAAAAAAAAAAAAGAAACTATTGGGAGTTAAAGTCTCAGTTTTGACTCAGACTTTCTGGAATATTGGATGAAATGGACTTTATTAGGAGGCAGCACAGGACTGTATTCAGGTTGTTTAGAAAAATTTCCAATAATCTTGAAAAAAAAAAAAGTCCAAAACCAAAAAACAAAAAACAAACAAAACAAAAACCAAAAAAGGATTAGAAATATTACTTCACAGGAGAAAAACAAGAGCAATAGCTGTGCAGTCTTGCAGGGAAAAATAATGGGAGGAGTGGCCAGTTCAGCCTGTGCAGGTAGTGCTCTTATGAGTGTGCTTATGTCCATTGCTGGTAAGATATTTGAGTTCAAGTTTGAAATTTTTTAAGGATTCACTATGAGTTTGCACATGGCAATAAACTAGATGACAGAAATTAAACGTCTTCAGTTCGTTTTATTTTATGCTCATTAGCTTCTCCTTTTGCGCATCGTCTTTTTTTCAGGTAATAAATATGAGCAACAGTAAATGGGGAAATTAAAAAAAACCCAAACACCTGCCTGCTTTGTGACTCAGTGAAAATTGTCATGTTGCAAGACGAACCTTTCTTGGGGCATGACTCTCTGAAGCCAGACCGGTGCTCTGGCAGAAGCTGATGCCTTCAGGGTCAGTCAGTCTGGGTCAGTGCTGGTGCTCCCAACACAACCAACCTCTCCTCTGGCCTGCTCTGCAAGTGAGCTGAGCTTGTGCTGGAGGCCAGGCCTTTTATTGGCCTCCTGATCCTGCCCCTGCGCAGTTGGGCCCAGCCCTAACCAGGCACAGGTGGGCTGAATGCAGGCTCACACCCACTGCCTGATGATTAGCAGCACCTGGGGGTTGCCTTATCTCACTACATCGTCAGATTAGGGAATACAAGAATATGATTTCATGTGAAGTTTATTGTTATTCTGAGGTGTGAAGTGGGTTTGGATTTACTGGCAAGGTCAGTATAGTCAGTAAGTAACATTTTATACTGACACAAAGCCTTTCACAGAGAAATAAGAATTATGATGATCAAGCTGTACAACCATGTCAGAAATATTCTTCCTGTCTGCTGACTGTTCACTGAGATACACATCATCCAGGAAAGGAATATTTCTCTTTTGGAAATATATTAACAATTTTAATGTTAGATATTCTGCTTCTCTCTCACACACACATAGTCACTCAGAGGGCCGGAGAAGGAGCTCATCCAATCTAAATTATTGTGGAAGACAGTGCCATATAAAAAAAAAACCAAACCTCAAAACATTTGTCCATATTTTCAGGAAATGGCTGTGACATTTTCA
The DNA here is from genome assembly GCA_023637945.1 of Phaethornis superciliosus. NCBI lineage: Eukaryota > Metazoa > Chordata > Aves > Apodiformes > Trochilidae > Phaethornis > Phaethornis superciliosus. Next base: position 12,971,943 of record JAJQWJ010000004.1, on the reverse strand, counting down.
ACTTGTTAAAATGCAGTGAAACAAGGAAAGATATTGTTAGCAAATGAGCCTTTCAAGGACTGAACTTAAACCTAATAAAATGTTTCTGTATTTTTCTGTGACAAAATGCTACAAAGAAAAAGCAATCTCTTTTGGGGTCTCCCAAACAAGATGTGTGTAATCAGAAATTTGCTCAGCTAAAGATGAAGAAAGCTATAGCTCATCCATTCTGCTGCCTCATGTTTCAGACACTTTCAGTTTCCCTCAGTTACCCCTGCATTGGTTCTGACATGGTTTTGACCAAAATATAGATTCTGTAAAATTAAGGTGCCAGCTTAATCTGAAGTTACCAGAAATAGTAAAAATTAAACCTTTCCTTTGATATTTTGTTTCCAGGGAACATGCATATTTAAACCATCGTTTCTCTCCTTCATCAAAGTGACCTTGCAAACTCTGTATATTTGTATTAGAATAGTTATTCTTTGTTATCAGTTACCAAGAAGTTTCATTTTAATATTCTGAACATATGACTGTCTCTCAATAGCTTCAGTCCTTGGAGATACTGAGAGACTTCAGGTCTTTCGCATCCCTCCTATTCCTCAGTTCCTATTAACATGCAGCTACCTGAATAAGATCTCATTAAACAGAATACCTTACTTGGACACAAGGCCCATTCCTTAACTCCACTCAGTATTCTTTTGCTTTGTGGTCCTTTTTATCACAGCAGTGCATTGGGAGAACCTGCTGTGCTGCATATTAATAGACCCTTGAACTGTTTTCAGAGTCACCATTTTCATCTCCACTTTTATGCATATACCATGCTGCACACTCAAACAATGAAAAATTTGCATGTAAGTGATCCTCTTTTCTTTCCAGTAACTGCCTACTGAGCAAGCTTTCACCTCACTGAATATCAGACCTTTCTTATTTATAATTCTGAAAAATCTTTGTGGTGTATTAGATTGTGGTTTTTTGTTTTATTGGGTTTTTTTTTGTTGTTGTTGCTTTGGTTTTTGGGTTTTTTGGGTTTTTTGGTTTTTTTCTGGTTTGGTTTGGTTTGGTTTATTTGTTTGTTTGTTTTTACTTTCTTCTATTATATTTCAAATCATTGATGAAAATCATTCAGGTATCTTATCAATTCCCGTGGAAACATAGATTTTGTCAGCAAAAGTCCTTGCTGATTTCCCCCATTTTCCACGCTACATTCCATTCATGGTCTGCAAAAAACTTGCGTATCTGAAAAAAAAAAAACTTGATGCAAGAAAAAGCCTTAAGAAATACCTAAAAAAGTGACTGCAGCAGCATTTTGAAAAGCAAAATCATGAAAGCAAGGTTAATGAAAATCTTTTAAAAGTATGTGGGGGGAAGATCAATAAATTAAGCAAGATTTATCGAGATGTTTCCAATGATTTCTCTTTATAGTGCATGTACTATATCTGGGAAGCATTTTTTAAATTTCGCTATTCTGACTTTTTCAGGGTTACTCCACATCTGTACTGAAAATGGCATGAACTGTATTTTTCAGCATCTTTAAAGTCAGATGTAAAGCTTGCAAAGGCATATTTGAAGTCAGATAGTTCTCTCATCCCACAGAAGATAATTACGGTTTCCTATGCAACACATGCTTTTGATGAATTGTCTTGGTTTGAGAGGACAAGGATTGAAAAACTCTGTCTGGGACACCACCATGATGTTTGCAGCTATCTGGGGTGGTGATGGGGGGGAGGTGGGAGGTTTTTCTGAGTAGTGTGCTACCTGGGTTAGGTTCTTCCTGCCTGCTTCCCACTGCTGCTTTTCCAAAGTACCTCACTGGAGAAGGACAGCATGTACCAAGACAGGTCAACTTCTACCTTCTCAAGGGTTTTCAACTTTAAAGTCTCTCTCCCTTATTCCCTCCTTCCTTCTGGGAGGGAAGTGGGAATAACAGAGGTCATCGATCAGTCCCCAGCCACTGTCCAGACTGTGACATTGTGAATATTCTTATGTTTTATGCATTTTTTTAAACATTCTGGAAAACCTTTTGAGTGTTCATCAATCCTTCTCATTTTCCTCTTTCTCTAAACTGGTGGAAAAGTATTTGGACTTAACATTGCCTTTGAAGAACTAAATTTACAAACTCACCCCATCCATGTGTCAGATTTCTCAGTAACCATGGAGAATTTGGGGATATCTAAGGAAGATTTCCTCAACAGTTCTGATGCTATGGTGTTGATACCAATGAGAGTATTCCTTACAGCAGTAGCAGAACCTACACAAACTATGTAATCATGTCAAGATCTTGAAAGAAAATTATTTAGAGCTGACACCTTTTCTTTCTTTTTAGAGCCTCACTTTCCCATTATTTCCTTTTCATTTTATAGCATTGCTGCAAGTGCTTGTTTGTAGCTACTGAGCCATTTTCCTATCAGCCCTTCTATTACTTCTATTACAATCAGAGCCCAAAATTAGTTTATTATACTCCAGACACTGCAGTAATTCTCATCTTTGCCTTTGATAATTTCTGTAATTTAATCAAAATTATTTTACTCTTAAATTATTTTTTTGTGATCGCTCTATTGATGGGAGCTTAACTGAATGTCTGAAATTTGAGGAGGTATAGATCTCATCTGTTTTTCTCCATGAGTGTTATTGTCCTCAACTGTAATTGCGCTCAAGTTAAACTGGGACTCACAAAAATACAGGATGGAATACTAACATGGATATTTTTACAGATTTGGTACATTGATGAGTATCTGTTTTTTTATTTCTATAGGTTAATTATTTTTTTGCTCAAGGATCACTTAGTTCAGGACTTAAAATGCTTGTGAAGGAAAATAGCTCTACAATCATCACAGTTTAACGCTGGCCCAGCAATTAAACCAAATGTCAGATGCTCTCTATTAATCCCCCTCTCCTCCCTGATAAAGAAAGGAGAAAGAATAAGGGAGAGAGACTTATGGGTTGGAAACTAAACTACACAGCTTTAATGAAGCAGTAATGATAAAAAGGAAAAAAAATACTAAATATATACAAATATGCAGAAAAATTGATACCACGTTCCTCCTCCCTTTGCCTCAGTAACTCTCACATCACAGCTGAGGCTGCAGGGCAGCCCTGGGAAAGTCCAGGCTGGGCTCCTGGAGTCAGCAGCAGTCAGGAGCTGGAGGAAGGAACACACAGATTCAGGCTGGCATGGATCAGGACCACAGGCAGATGAGTAGACGGAATCCTCCCAGGATGCCAAAGCAAACAGGGACAAGTGAAGAAGGAAAAGCAGGAAGGGGTTTTAACCTCATGATCCCTCAAATTTATACTGAGTATGATGTGTATGGGATGGAATACTCTGTTTGGTCAATTTTGGTTATTTATCTTGTCCTTTCCTCCCTAAGGAAGGGTTTGCAAGTGTGAGCTCTTTACTCCTTTTCTCCTTCTAGAGAGCAAATTGTTCCTCAGAGCTGAGCAGTGTCCTTTGTCCTGCAGACCATTCTCTAAAAGTAACTATAAACATTAAGCATTATCAGTCCCAGAAGCAGACACTGTCTAAGAAACTTCTTGTTCATTTCAGCAAGTGCAGCTACCTACAAGAGACTTAGATGTAATCAAAATTACAAGACAGAAGATCACCTTCATCCTGGCCCAAATCAGGAAAACAATGAAGTCAGATGTTCACAAAGACTTGCAGTAATGAATATTAATAAAAAGTTCTACAGAAATCTTTCACATAAGAAATACAAATCTTTCGCATAAGAAAGGGACTCAATCATCCAGATGTCCAAGTTGGTAACCTTGAAACAATGACTTCTGTTTTGTCACCAGATGAGTCCTGAGAGACACTGACCTGTGACCTAAACCTGTGCACTCACCTCTGCAAATTAAAAACATCAGTACAATTAGTGTCACTGTTTATTTTTTTCACCTTTACAGAGGAGCTGTAGTCATGGTTGCATTGCAGCAGTCCCACAGCATAGCTGACCTGCACCTTCAAGAAAATAGCATTGGGTGATAACTGAGGGACTTCTCTCAAGTCTGTATCTCTTGGAAGAACAGTATACTGTCAGACATTTGTTTGGGCCTTGCATGATTGTCAGTTTCAAAACCGCTTACAGTCTTTTTTTTAATTTTTGTCCATATATTCAAAGCAATCATTGTTAAACCTTTTCCTTAATGTTTCTATCAAGGCAGCTTGAAGTGACAATAACTGTGAGAGCCTCTATCATGCTCCATTAAACATCTAAAAAACACCATCATTAGAAGTACTGAAACCTCATTCAAACTACCACATTCTCCCCATATGAAAAGAATTGTATTCACAAGTTTAGTTTATAGTATGTATTCCTTTGTCTGTCATCAAGCTCTGGGAACTACTGTGACTTGATTATACTACTAACATTATTACAGTTGATTTATAGATATATTGATGCAGGAAAAATCAAACCAGTAATATTTTAAAATTATATGAATGAATTTTTGTACTAAAATTGTGAGAAACAAAATCCCACAAGAAAACTGCTACTGCTCCTTAGGAATTTGAAATATTACAAGTGTTATTTTATTTTCCCTAATTTTATTTACTTCAGCATTACTTCTTTTCTTTCTTCACCCTCCCTGTACTCTATTATGCTAGGAGATATCAGAAAGAGGTAAGTTTATCATCAAGGTAACTGTAAATGCAATTTGAATTTCCAGTCCAGTTCTTTCTTCTATCATTCTTAAATCATTGTGTGCTTCTATCTGGACCAGAACAGAATTGATTATGTTTTGATTTAACTTCCTCATCTTTTATCAGTAAATGCAATCTTTTGCTGTGAAATAGTTCTTGTGCAGTTCAACCGTTAACGCAAGCTTAGCCTAAAGCAATCTGGAACAACCTTTAGGGGTATCCTTGTTTGGGCCAGGATAGAGATTTTCTGGTTTGTACTTTTGCTTTCAGCTAAGTCTCTTGTAAGTAGTTGCACTTGCTGAAATTAACAGCAAGTTTCTCAGACAGTGTCTGCTTCTAGGACTGATAACACTCGATGTTTATAGTTACTGCCAGAGACGGGTATGCAGAGCCAAGGATACTACTCAGCTCTGAGGAACATTTTACCTTTCAGAAGGAGTAAAGAGGTCCCACCTGAAACCCTCCTTTGGGGAGGACCAGACAAGATAGATGCCAGAATTGACCAAACAGAGTATTCCATCCCGTACACGTCATACTCGGTATAAATTTGAGAGATCACAAGGGTCAACCCTCTTCTTCCCTTCCTCGCCTGTCCCTTTATGCTTCAGTATCCTGGGAGGATTCCATCCTTTTGTCTCCCTGTGGTCCTGATCCATGCCAGCCCTAATCTGTGTGTTCCTGCCTCCAGCTCCTGACTGCTGCTGACTCCAGGAGCCCAGCCTGGACTTTCCCAGGGCTGCCCTGCAGCCTCAGTGCTGATGTGAGCATTATTTGGGGGGGGAGGGGAGAGGAACATGTTATAATTTTCCTGTATATTTGTATATATAATAATTTTTCCTTTTTATCATTACAGTTTCATTAAAGCTGTGTAGTTTAGTTTCCAACCCACAAGTCTCTCTCCCTTATTCTTTCTCCTTCCTTTATCAGGCAGGAGAGGGGGATTAATAGAGAGCATCTGTCATTCCGTTTAATTGCTGGGCCAGTGTTAAACTGTGACAAGGGTTTACCTGATGTTTTGATACATTGTATCTCCATTTTTAATTTAGACTGGTGTGGAGAGTATCCCTACAGTTGTTTCTCCAGATCATATTTTTTATATTTTGCTACATCATGTTTGATCTTTTTTTTGAATAATTTTATTGCTGCTCAGGGCTCAGGATTTTCTTCTTTCAGTAACATCCTTATCCAGGAAACCCATAGTCAACAACTTGGAAACTGAATTACTAGAACACGTAAGAATGAGAAATGTATATGTTTGTGTCGTTATTTTTAGTTAGTTACTGCAAAAGCCCCAGTTTTACAGAGAGATGTATGCTATAGGATGTATGTTATTCTAAATAATTTAAATCTCTTTTATCAAAAAGTGTGCATATATACTTTTTTCTAACAGTTAAAAAAAAAAAATAGAAAGAAAAAAGGAAAAATGGGAATTATTATGAAGGATGTTACCAGACAAGGCTTCACACTTACTGTGGTGCCTTTTGTACAGATGAGTAATCCATCATCAACTTTTAAATGATGTGTTCATGAATAGAGTTTGTCACATTTGTAAAAAGATTAGTACCATCATTTGATTGTATGGCATGGAAAACTGACAATAGGTAGATCAGAGATTTATCTACATCCACCCAGGGGACAGTGGCAAGAATTAAGATTTGTACTAAGGATTAGATGCCTTATAGTATTACTTCACTTGCATAGAACAATAAAAATGTTGCTATCTCAGCAAACTTAATGTCTTTTTGCTTCAGTTATACTGACAACACTTGAATTGAAACACATTAAATCAGCAGTAGTTTAACTCTGAAAATCATTGAATAAAGTTAATTTTTAAAATTTCAGCAAAATGTGCAGATGTTCTGCCAAGTTGCAGTCAATATTTGGCTGTCATCTTGCGTTTTATGACAGATAGATGGTATTAGGATTTTTAGGAAGATTTAACCTATAGCACATTCACATCCACTGATATTATACTTAAAATATGCTGAGTTGGTATTCATGTCTCATTAAAATTCCCACATTTATAATCTACTAACTGGAAAAATTGTCACTGGTAAGGTAAGTGCAAGTTCTTTGTCTTTTTTTCTGGGATAATTCAAGTGGATTCTATTGAAGTGCATCAAAATGGATTTTTTTAAGTATTATACTGTCAGCAAGGACAACAGTTAATTTTGATGTTTTGTCACAGTTACTGGTTTCTATTAGGAAGGAAGTTGTTTAAAGCAGCTTAAGTAAAATCAAGACAAGAAATCATCACCAAAATATTTAAAATTTCACTTTAAAGTAACTCATTTTCTTTCATGCGTGATGTTCAAGTGTTACAGATCTAATTCTTTGTTTGCAATCAGAAGTTAAAAAATTAATATCAACATTCTTCAGCTATAAAATTCTTCAAGATAAATCCAATACTGTTTTTATTCAACATAAATGATACAACATCTGTGATTACTCTCCTCCAGTTATTCTACCATGAAATCAATAAAAGGATCTGCTGCTTACTAAACAAGCTAACTAGAGCTTCCAAAATAACCTGCTTATTTACTAAGTCTTTAATCAGACTAATTAGGACTTTAACTTGCCCATATTTTCTAAGGGATTCTGTAAATCAGCTTCAACAACAAAATAAGGTCTTCTGTTGACACAGGGAGAGCAGTGGATCTTGATTACCAGGACATCAGCAGAGCATTTGATGCTATTTCATACAGCGTTCCATGGACCAACTGGCAAGTTACAGACTGGATAGGTGGTATATGAGAAGGGGGAGAATTCATAAATTACCTAGATTATGGAATAGAAAAAATCCTCACCATGTTTGCTGACTGCATTAAAGTGAATCCGTGAATTCATTATTTTCAGAAACAGGTGCTTACATCCGATCACTAGTGGTGTCCCCCAGGGATCAGTGTTGGGCCCAGTTCTGTTTAATATCTTCAGAGATGATTTAGATGAGGGGATTGAGTCCACCATTAGCAAATTCACAGATGACACTAAGCTGGAGGGGAGTGTGGATCAGCTGGAAGGCAGGAGGGCTCTGCAGAGGGACCTGGACAGACTGGAGAGTTGGGCTGATTCCAATGGGATGAGGTTCAACACGGCCAAGTGCCGGGTCCTGCACTTTGGCCACAACAACCCCATGGGGAGCTCCAGGCTGGGCACAGAGTGGCTGAGAGCAGCCAGGCAGAGAGGGACCTGGGAGTCTGGATTGACAGGAAGCTGAACAGGAGCCAGCAGTGTGCCCAGGTGGCCAAGAAGGCCAATGGCATCCTGGCCTGGATCAGGAACAGCGTGGCCAGCAGGTCCAGGGAAGGGATTCTGCCCCTGTACTCAGCCCTGGTGAGGCCACAGCTCGAGTCCTGTGTCCAGTTCTGGGCCCCTCAGTTCAGGAAGGAGATTGAGGTCCTGGAGCAGGTCCAAAGGAGGGCAACCAGGCTGGTGAAGGGATCCAGCACAAGTCCTATGAGAAGAGGCTGAGGGAGCTGAGGGTGTTCAGCCTGGAGAAGAGGAGGCTCAGGGGAGACCTCATCGCTCTCTACAACTCCCTGAATGGAGGCTGGAGCCAGGGGTGTTGGTCTCTTTTCCCAGGCAACTATCAGCAAGCCAAGAGGGCATGGTCTTAAGTTGTGCCAGGGGAAGTCTAGGTTAGATATTAGAAAGAATTTCTTCATGGAGAGGGTGATCAGACATTGGAATGGGCTGCCCAGGGAAGTAGTGGATTCTCCATCCCTGGAGATACTTAAAAAGAGACTGGATGTGGCACTCAGTGCCATGGGCTGGCAACCGCAGCAGTAGTGGATCAAGGGTTGGACTTGATGATCTCAGAGGTCCCTTCCAACCCAGCCAATTCTATGATTCTATGAAGGGGGAAAGAAAAGTCAGAAGGATGAATCATCTTAAGGAAAGACTTGGACAGGCTGGAAGGCTAGTCTAGAAAGAACTGTATGAAGTTAAATAGAATGTGAAATCCCTCACCAGTACAGGCTAGGAGCTGTGTGACTGGGCAACAGCCTGGCTGAAAAGGACTTTTGGGTTGTCCTTCTGGTCCACCAGCTGAACATGAGTCAGCACTCCATCACTGCAGCAAGAAAGGCAAGTAGGATCCTGGGCTGCATCTTTAAGAACAGTAATAGCGAAGGTATTCATCCCACTTCAGGCTGCACCTGAAGAACTGTGTCCAGTTCTTATCCCCAAAATTCACAAAAATCATAGACTGGTTCCAAGGGAGGGGCTGTAAAGATAATCAAAAGGCTATAAAACTGTCCTACAAGGGAAAGCTGGAAGTTCTTTCTCCATGAAGAAGGGAAAATTCACAGGGGATCTCAGCACAGTAGTACTTAAGGGGAGTCTACAAAGAAGTTGAAGAGATTGTCTTCATAAGGGACCTCATGGAGAAGACAAGGGTTAACATTTACAGGTTGCACTATTTCAGCTCAAGATAAGACATAAGAAAGACATTTTTTCTAGTGAGATCAATGGAACAAACTCCCCCAGGGTTGCTGTAGATGTGATTGCACAGTATGATAGATCGGGTGACTATGACAACTGGAGTGTTGGAATGAAAGCTTACAGGTTCCCAAGAAAGGACAGACAGGGAAGATAAGGAGGGGGTGTTGCCCTCTATGTCAATGACCAACTAGAGTCCATGGACTTCCACCTGGGGATGGCTGAGGAATCAACTTAGAGTTTATGGGTCATGATTAAAGGGATTTATAATGGAGGTTTGCCACAGGACACTCAACAAGGAAGATGAAGCAGGTGAAGCCCTCTATAGAAAAGATAGGAGCAGCTCCACATTCACAAGTTCTGGTCCTCATTGGAAACTTCAACCACCCCAGTACCTGTTGGAAGAACAACACAGCAGGGCATGAGCAATCCAGGAAGTTCTTGTTGGATAACTTGCTACTGCAAGTGACAAAGAAACCAACAAGTAGAGGTGCTGTTCTGGACCTTGTACTCAGCAACAAGGAAGAGATGGTGAAGCTCAAGGGTAGACTTTGCTGCAGTGACTGTTAGATAGTAGAGCTCAAGATCCCTTGGGCAGCAAGGAGGGTGTACAATGAGCTAACTACCTTGGAATTTAAGACAGCAAACTTTGGCCTCTTCAGTGACCTGTTTAGTAGAGTACCATGGGAATAAGTATTGGAGAGAAAAGGAGCATAAGGAAGACGATTAATACTCGAGGATCACTTCTTAAAAGATCTGGAGTGATGCATCACAACAAAGAGGAAGTCAGGCAAAAACACAGGGAGGCCCTAGACAAACTCAGACATAAAAGGAAAGCCAACACAGGTTGGAAGCAAGGACAGGTAATGTCCGAACAGCTAGGGATCAGGTTAGAAAAGCTAAAACCCTGGTAGAGTTAAATCTGTCCAGGGACATCAAGGCCAATAAGAAAAGCTTCTCTAAGTATGTCAGTGGTAAAACTCAGAAGGGGAAAAATGTGGGCCCTCCTTAAAGAAAAAAGGAGACCTGGTTGCCCAGGATATGGAGAAGGCTGAGGTATTCAATAAATTATTTGCTTCAGTTTTTAGTCATAAGTGCTCAAAGCAACACTACTCAAGTCACAGAAGGCAAAGACAGGGACTGGGAGAATAAAGAAACACCCACACTATGAGTAGATCACATTCAAGACCTTTTAAATAACCTGAAAGTTTACAACTCCATGGGCCCCAATGAGATGTATGGAGAGGTCCTGAGGGAACTGGCAGATAAGGTTACAAAGCCACTATCTGTCATATTTGAGAACTCATGGCAGCTGATGAAGTTTTCACTGACTGGAAAAAACATAAAACATAAGCCCATTTTTAAAAACAGAAAAAAAGATGACCCAGGGAACCCAGGGAACTCAGGCCATTTAGCCTGGCCTCTGTTTCCTGAAAAGTCATGGAACAGATCCTCCTATAAACTATGTTATGGCACATGGATAACAAGGTCCAGAGGGACCTTGACAGGCTTGAGATGTTGGCTAATGCCAACCTCATGAAGTTCAACAGGGCAAGTGCAAGGTCCAGCACCTGGCCCAGGGCAATCTCAAGTACAAACACAGGCTGGGCAGAGAGCGGATTGAGAGAAGCCTTGAGGAGAAGGGCTTAGAGTGTTGGTTGTTGAAAAGTTCAACATGACCCAGCTATGTGCTCTTGCAACCCAGAAACCAATAGTATCATTGGCTGCATCAAAAGAAATGTGACCTGCAGTTTGAGGATGGTTATTCTCCCCCTCAACTCTGCTCTCATGAGACTCCCTCTGGAGTACTGGGTCCAGTTCTGGAATGCCCAGGAAGGACATGGAGCTGATGAATGAGTCCAGATATGGGCCATGAAGATGGACAGAGGGCTGGAGTACCTCTGTTATGGAGAGAGTCAGGGTTTTCAGCCCGGACAAGAAAAGGCTCTGTAGAGACATTATAGGAGACTTCCAGTACCTGAAGGGAAGCCTGAGGGACCTTTCATAAAGGCATGTAGTGACTGGATAAGGGGGTAATAGTTTCACACTGCAGCAGGGTAGATTTAGATTAGCCATTCAGAAGCAATTTTTCATTGTGAGGGTTGTGAGAGACTGGAAGAGGTTTCCCAGGGAATCTGGCTGACCCCTCCGTGGTAGTGCTCAAGGCCAGGTTGGATGTGGCTTTGAGCAACCTGGTCTAGTGGAAAATGACCTTGCCCATGCAGGGGCTTGGAACTAGATTATCTTAAGGTCCCTTTGAACCCAAACCACTCTATGATTCTATCACAGGTAATTTATACAAGCTCCTCTTCCCACAAAAGGTTTCACCAGATGACTTTTCAAGATCCCTTCCAAACTGGGCTGTTCTATGTTTCTATGATTGCATGAATATGTTCTGTTCTCTGAGCTAGAACCTACATATTCAATGTCTGAGGAGCATCAGCAAATGAATGCAGCAGAAGCATAGCTGAATTTTAAGAACAGGAACTGGGAAGTATACGGTAATGATGCTGTCAAAAATTCCTACACATTTGTGGGGTCAAAACAAAATCACAGACACCAAAACAGGATTCCAGACTTAGAGGTATGGTCAATGGGGTACTTAGGAATCTAGAGAAAGTATAATGTTTCTTAAAGAAAACATCCTGGAGGCTTGGGCTAGTATTTTAATAATCAGTGGGGTGAAAAAGCCCCAGGAAATAAAATGTGTTCATATTTTCAACATTTTACACACAAAACCAAAAACCCCACCAACAAAGAAACCAACCAGAAACCCACTAAAGCCCAAAACAATAACAGAAATTCATGCTATTCATTTGTTTTTCTGCTATACGTACAGGGCATCTGGTCATGCTGAGTATAAATACTTACTAAGCAGCTGTAAAAAGTATTGGAAAAGCAAGCTGAAGATCTGCCCTCCAAACTTACTGGTAAAATCGATTTTCCTACCTAAATAATTTTCCCATTTTTATTTTTAATATATCACCTGGTTTCAACAGAATGGATGGTTTGAAGTTTTCACTGAGTACATCACATTACCTTCATTGCTGCTCAATTTATTTCACAGTTAGAATATAGTTGTTCAGGTTACGTTTTCATATCATATACTTACTTTTTGTTTTATTATTATTATTTCTATTTCACTGAATCCTAGTTTCCATAGCAGTTAAACAAATGTATATCTTTCTTATCTGCTGGGATGCAGTACAAAAAAAATTCAGGTTATTTTGAAGAGAAAGACCTGGTCCAGTAGCTTTAGTAAGTAAATAAAAAATAAGAATCACTTCTATGGACAAAAATACAAACATACTCTTGTCTATGTCCTCCTTTGCTGATTTCATCAAAATAGCTCAAACTCATCTCAAAAATTTTTAGAACCCCCCAGACCAAATTAAAGCAAGTGAAAGTGTCCCTAGAGTTCAGGAAATGTATTGTATCTTTGGAGTTATTACTTTGCAAATAGAGAACTATTCACATATTTATTTATCCTAAAATTTACCCAACTTATTTCTATCACAGATAGAGAATTAGACTCTTTTAGATAGAGAAATAGACTCTTTATTCTTTCTTTAAAGAAGAAGGATCTGTAGTCTATTTTCCTTAAAAGCCATAAATTTAGCACAGCTGTAATTTAAATATTGCAAAGAAAAGTCCACTTTTCTTTTTCCCTGAGAGTCATTGTATTGCTTTTTTCACAACTATATTTGAAAAGGCAAGGTAATGCTTAGGAAGCCAAGATGTAAGATGAAGCTCAGGAAGATTTCTCATAGTCCTTAGAGAAAATAGATTACATGTACATAATCTACATAATAGATTACATAATAAGCTATTAACATAGCTTTCTATTATAGAATTGTATTATTATAATTATTTTTCTAGTTATTATTCTAATTATTATTGCTATTGCAATAATGTATTGCTATTTTGTTATCTTTAACATAACAATATGATTACGTGATAGGATATTATATACTAGAATATGTAGCTAATAGAATGTATTCTATGTAGCTAATAGAATAAACAAATATAATTAACATTACATAATTTGGTCATGAGAATATAATTTTTTATCACAATACAGTATCTGATACTTGCAATGTACAGTTAGCTCATGAAAAATTTGCTGTCTGGCCACATCCTTTCCTGCCTCTCCTTTTCCTGGGACTGGGTGGGAGTCTTTTGATTCCAAACCTGGATGAAATCAGAACATAACTTCTTATTTAGACAGGTGTATCTTTTCCTTTCTCTTCTTTTACAGTGATATGAAGATAAACTTATATTTCATAAAAGAATTGGAAGAGAAATATTTTTAAATCATTGGATATCATCTGGAACTGTAGGAGTTTGAAAGCAGACCATACCAAAAAAAGACACAGGACCATGTTTTTTGCTATCTTAGCTGGAACTTTTCTAGGTGGTATTCTGGAATGTTTAAGGTACAGGTGGGGAAGCAATGGTAAGGTAAGAAAAACACAACCAATGCATTTAATTTCCTACTTAGCACTCTTTCTCTTTCATTCTAAGAACTTCCATGACATATTGACAGATGGGTCAGGCAACCCTGTGAAGTGCCAGGTGCAGCATTCTGTCAGCACTCGTATCAGATAATTACCTGATTTTCTTAGGGGGCTGATGTATGTAGATGGATAATGTAGGAGTGACCGTGAAGATGCGTCTCTCCAAGATTTCTGAAAAGATGCGCTAAGTTATGAATCTGCATTTAAAAGAACATTTTGTCCTGACCACTGAAAGCTTGTGGCCAAGATTCTTCCCACAGAATATTACATTTTAAAAAACAGAACAAAAACAATACAGATTTGATTGCAGAGCTTGTGTTGATTGCCTAAAGGTTTACATTAGCATAGAAGTGGTCAGAAAAAAGGTCAGATATGTCATGTTATCTTTAAATGTCTTGTTTAGTGAACCTAAAATCTTGTTGAAAAAACTCTATTTGTCACAAGAAAGTATTAACATTTATTTTGCAGAAAGATAAGCAGCAATAGAAAATGTCTTACTTATATGGAAAATATCTTGCCATAAATAATTGCCTCTTTTTTGATTGCTGTACAATGACTTTAAATAGGCTAAGTCCTTTATAGATGTAAAACACAAAATTTCTCCTTTGATAAGTCGAATTGGATCAGTTTACAGCAGTAAAGGTTTTTTGCCCTTCTCCTTAATTCCGTCAAAGACATTCTCATGCACAGATTATACAGAGCTTCGTTTCTCTAATGCCTTATCTGCAATTAAGCTGTTCAGTGGTTGTTTCAGAAAAAATATTTCAAGAACACATCCATGCACAAAATGGCAATGAAGTATTGGATATTCTTTTTTGTTTATTTTTTATACTAGTCCTAACTATTCACCTCAAAGTGCTTTGTACATGTCTGTAAATTACAATTAAACTCACAATACTTTCATATTGTCCTATTTTACACACACAGGGTTTGCCTGACATAGAGAAAAGGTTATGCAGGTAGCCTTTTTTGCTAAGCAACACACCTGCCAAAACTGCAAGTAAAAGGTAATCATCTTTCTGGCTCCAAGGTGATCATTCTTATCTATAAATCCAAGAAGTTCAGAAAAGTGAGGGGAGAGTGGCAACAAGGAGGGAGGGGAATCCAAAATAGGGTGTAGTCCATACAATGGCAAACCTGCTCAGGTACAAAAGAAATATTCTTATTGATGACAAGGAAGGTACACTTGTTGCTGTGTACATAAAAGGAGGCAGTGTTTTTTTTAGTGAAACACAAATCTTTTTCTTTTTTAAAAACCTTTTTTTTAGATCTATTTATAATTTTCTGATTTCGCCTTTCTCTCTTGTTTGTTTCTACTGTCTGTATCCAGGTTTGGTAGTCACATGAAACAGCAAATGAAATAATCTGAGGTGCATCTTAATTTGGTAATCCTGTGGTTGAGACCAGGATATATGTTGTACCAGGAACAGTGGTAAAACTGAAATCCCGTTAGAAAAGCCAATATGTCAAATAAGTAATTTTATAGAAAATCAAGTTTAACTTTCTTTCCTAAAACATGATCTACACTTAGCTTGAATAAATTAATTATATTAGGAGAGAACACTTGTTAAACTCTCAGAATTAAGGAAGCTAATCCAAAACATCAGGCACTGGAACAGGCTTCCCAGGGAAGAAATCAGGTGACCACCCTTAAAGGTATTTATCTCTCAGACACATGGTATGATTCTGGGGGTGCCCTACACAGGGACAAGAGTTGGACTTGATCTTGATGGGTCTCTTCCAACTTGGCAGATTCTGTGATTCTATATGATTTAGAAGACATATCATTGTGGTGGTATAGGACATGGTTTAGGTTAATGGTGTGTTAGGTTAATGGTTGGACTTGACTGTCTTCAAGGTCTTTTCTAACCAACATGAATCCATGATTCCACCTTATCTAGAAAACATTAAACTTTAATTATAAATCTGTTAAAGCATTTTGGCTTAAGATACAGTGAATTGTGTAAAGGGAAATAGACTCTTTCAACAAATCTGTAAGTGTTACACATGGTTTTCATTTTATGGTTTGCAGTTATGTTAACTGTTAACTTAGCTTCATTCATGAAGGATAAGACAGTCTTTAACTTGCCATAAGACTGGTATTTTCAGTCCTTGACAGAATCCAGTTTCCAAGCACCACTCTTCACAGATCTTCACCTCACAGAATCACAGAATCACAGAATCAGCCAGGTTGGAAAGGACCTTTGAGAACGTCAAATCCAGCCCTTAATCCACCACCACTATGGTTTCCAGACCATAACGCTGAGTGCCACATCCAATCTCTTCTTAAAAGCCTCCAGGGATGGAGAATCCACCACCTCCTTGGGCAGCCCATTCCAATATCTGATCACCCTCTCTGTAAAGGATTTTTTCCTAATATCTAACCTAAACCTCCCCTGGCAGAGCTTAAGTCCCTGCCCTCTTGTCTTACTGGTAGTTGCCTGGGAGAAGAGACCAACCCCCCCCCGGCTCCAGCCTCCTTTCAGGGAGTTGTAGAGAGTGATGAGGTCTCCATGAGCCTCCTTTCTTCCAGACTAAGCAACCCAAAGCTCCTCTAAGTCTCCAATCTGAACACATTAACTGAAATATCCACTGCTATGAACAGCTATGAAGATCTAGCAGGTTGGACTCTACTTTCTAAGTTTATCAGACAAAAAAAAAAAAAAAAAAAAGCAAGCTTTGTTTAAGGTCAAGGGAAAGGTGAAGAGCAGCTTCCTCTGTGAGCTGCTGATGATATTCTCAATGCAATAGCCCACAGAGAGGCAAAAAAAATGTTTTAATTTGACTTCAATCTTGTATATAGGTTTGGTCTGGCCCAAAATATCCAATAGGCATGACAGAATATTAATGCCAAAGTGAATCTCTAGGAATCATGCATGTGTTTTACTATATAGGGTATGAAATAAATTCAGTGTAGATATCAAGCAGTTGTTACCCTTTGTTGACAGAATCCTCAAACACTTGTCAAAACACTATTATCCGCATATGTGTTTGTAGATGTATGTGCAAGTTTATGGTTTTGTGTATATGCCTATATGAAAGATATAAATTAAAAGTGAATATTGTCTCTCAAACAAGGACTGTGACAAGACATACTAATTTTCAGCTTTACCAGGATTTCAGTCTGTCTCCTCAGCTACTAGAAGATCTACATTCTACCCGTCAGTTTCTCTGCAGAAATGTGAGCTTGAAATAAAAAAAAAGAAATGTATTTCCTCTAGATGTGAAGACTTCCTGTTGGCCAGAGTGGGCAGCTGACATCAGAAAAGGAGCTTATCACTTTCTCTAGGAGTGAAAAAGTTGCAATACCCTATAGAATCATCCAGAAAACAACAGTGTTGTTCCTAGACAAAATCATAGGTGCTAATTTTATCTCATAAAATGCTGTTCACTTATCCAGAAGAATCCCTACTGCAAAAAGACTACATGTTTCTCATGCTGAACAAAGATACCCTAGAGTACTAAGAAAAAGCAGATATTTGTTTTCCCCTGTTATTTTTTAATGGTTGTATAGGTTGCTGAGGAATTAAGTAGCCAGGAGAAGTAAAGGTTGTTACCACTTTAATCCTCATAAGAAACAGACTGTCACGGAATGACTACTAGGGACACCAGCAGAATGACTACTAGGGCCGTTTGATGTAAAAAGAAATTAAAGTGGGTGAATATGAAAGAAAAACAACTTATCAGAGGCAGTCTTACCTCTTGTTCATGTAAAAAAACAGCCAGCAGATCCTACAAGACTCACATAGGTGTGGCTTCATAAGAGCTGCAACTCCAGAGGTATTTCCATTGGCATATTCTGCAGGGAGTCCTAACATGTTATGCTGTTTAATTTCAGACCACCATTATTGAGGACCCATCAGAAGCTGGAGCAATTTCCTCAGGATAGGTTAGACCACTACTGTGGTAATTTCATGCCATGTTGACTCAGATGTTTTGTTCCCTGTTTCAATCCTAAACCACCCTCTAGGCCAAGATGTAAGAAACATCCTTGCAAAGCAGATTATCTTGCAGGGCAGACTGAAGGTATTTTCAGTTACATTAGTGTTCAACCATTTAAGATGACTATTCCCAATTTGTCTTCTTTAGGATCACTCTTGTTTTTAAATCACTGACTTCTGTTTTACTTTATTTTGATTTGAAGTAAACATTACATCTGCAGGGATAGTTGTTACTCTCTACTGTTAGCTAGTGGTAAGACACACTGATTCATGCAGCAGGGAGAGGTGTCAGTACATAGCAAATGAATAATGTGTAGGCTCTGCTGCTGTCAGATTGGGCTCCTCATGTACCCTCATCCTTCTGACAGACTGAAAAAAGTTATCCATGATCTCAGACAATCTATTAGAAAGGTAATAAGACACTAATAATGCCTGAGAGTTTTGATAGGAATTGCCTCTTGCTGATTCTTTCAAGTAGAGAAGAAACACTTTGCCATTCATGAGGTTCTCACCATGGAACCTTATAGGTTTTGTCACAGAATCACAGGAAGTTAGGGATTGGAAGGAACCTCCAGAAATCATCAACACCCTTGCCAGAGCAGGGTCACCTCCAGGAGGAGGTCATGTAGGAACATATCTGTGAGGTTCCAATCAATGCAAATTTTTTTTCCTCAAGAGACAATTTTAAAGAGAATAAAGTTGGATGGAGCGGAGCTGGATAATGTAGGTAAGGACTGGCACCTCGAAGGTGATGAGGACTGATAAGCCATGTGGAGGTCTACTTCAGGTGCAATCAGACCCTTTGGGAGTCCATATTCCTGAGGGCCAGTCTTCACTGGTCCTGTCAGCAGTGGGGAGGACACCTTGAATGATAAGACAGGTGGAGGTTCATCACATGGTCCAGTTGTCAATGGCCTGAATTGAATGGGACTCGTGCTGATAACAGGCAACTGAATGACTTATGCTAATGACAGCTCTCCTCCTGTGGAGGGAAAGCTGGAAAAATGAGTTCTGAGAACAAAGGAGCAGCAAATCTTTGTCTGAAATGATGGGAATCTGGGAGCATATAAGCAACACTGAAGTCCCCATTTTGTGTCTGTCCTCCATTGACCCACCATTCTGCATCAGATCCTGTCCAGGCCTGGAATGGCATCTTGAAGAAGAAATCTTTGCTGGACACCTCTGGATCCATGGTGGTGAATTCCTCAAACTCCCTCATTTTTTTTTCTTTCTCACTTTCTTTCTCTCTCTCTCTTCCTCTCTTTCTCTTTCTTTCTTTCTCTTTCTCTTTCTCTTTCTCTTTCTCTTTCTCTTTCTCTTTCTCTTTCTCTTTCTCTTTCTCTTTCTCTTTCTCTTTCTCTTTCTCTTTCTCTTTCTCTCTTTCTCTTTCTCTCTTTCTCTCTTTCTCTTCCTCTTTCTCTTCCTCTTTCTCTTTCTCTTTCTCTCTCTCTTTCTCTTTCTCTTTCTTTCTTCCTCTTCCTCTTCCTCTTCCTCTCTTTCTCTTTTTTCCTTTTACTGTTCCAATATCTGTCACCCTCACAGGAAAATCACAATCTATTAAATGCTATATTATCTTTTACAGATATGCTGAAGACCTAAAAGGATTTTTATGGATTTCATTATAAAGTCTATTTGATAGAAGATTTTTTTTTCTTCTTTTCTGTCTGCAAACAACTCTTTCCATCTAGTATGATATTGTTTCTAAGAGACATTATTAAACTGAAAGGCATCTTGACTTCTGGAAAAATTAAGAAATATTCTCCACACAGGCTACATCTCTCTCTTTTCTAAAGCAAGTTCTTAAGAGCTCATAGTATCATGAAACATCCTGACATAGCAACAAGGATTTCCTTCTCTCCTCTCCCCCTTATACACTCTGTTCCATCTCTTCTGTCTACTTTTTCTCTTTTTCTTTGCTTTTTTTATTTGGTTGGTTGGTTTTTTGTTTTGGTTTTTTTCCTTTTCCTTTTTTCCCTTTTTCCTTTCCTCTGCTATCACATTTTCTTTGTTCTAGAGGTAGTACCTAGGAAACAAAAGACCATGGAGACTTATGATTACCTGATAAAAAGTGGAAGGATAAGCCTGTCTTGCAGAGGAATCTTTGGCATTCATTGCCAGTTCAGGAAATACTGTAGACTCCACTGCCACACTGAAGGCTCCCGTCCTGACATCTTGGGTCCCACAGCTCCAGCCCTCATTCATGGATTTTTTCACAGCAGCTTAGTCACATGCAGCAACACAAACAGAATTTGATATCAGAAGAGATGTGCTCTCTGCAAGAAAGTGTAAACCTGGAGGTTTCCTGCTGTATGCTGGCAAAACAAGGAAGGCTGTAGAACAAATGGAAGCTGTGGTGCAGACTAACAGATTCCTGAATTTGCTTTATCTCTCATCTCTCCCCCTTTCTATGGGAAAATGCCAAAGGCTAACATGTCCAGAGCAGTAAGTAGGTTTTCAGTCAGGAGAGGTGAAAAATCTGAACACCTCTGCTGACAATGGGGTCTACCTGCTTTTAATTAAGAATATCTTGGGAAAGTGGTAAATGATGTGCAATGCCTAATCATTGAGAGTTAAGAAATTTTAAGGCACAGTGAATCTGTGGTTAAAAATTATGCATCTGCTTTTGATGTCTCAAGTTTACTGAGAATTTAGTCAGTAGAAATAATACAGAAAACTGCTACGAAAATCAGCATGAGCGATCTGGGAAAACTCAGCTCATTTGTCTCCTCTAATTGCACTGCATTAGTAATAACTAATAACCTTAACTAATAACTTTGTCACAGTTTTAATTCACAGTATTCAAAATTGAGTTGCAATCACTAATTAATAAGATTCAGGGTACCCTAGAAATAGAGCCTTAGAGTGATCAAAATCTTAAGTTCAAAACCTTAATTCTTTAGTTGTATGAACACTGTGTGAACTGTGGCTGTATTAGAAGGACTGGATCAGATGACCTAATCTGACATTCTTTGATTATATGATTCTATGAACTTCAAGGATGAAGATAGCACCTGTGTCACTTCCTTATTTCTCATTTTGTTGTCGAGTATTGAAATCCATCCAGGGTGAGGTATTCCATTATTTATTATTAGAATAAAAGTATGACACAGGTTTAATAGTTGAGTTGCTAATGTGATAGAATAATTTCCAGGAGTGGGGCCAGAGTCCTAGTGACAAAATCATGTGATAATCTGTTAAAAAGGTACTGTCTTTCTATGTAGATTGTGCATACTATCCCTGCAAGCACAGCTTATAACTGAAAAGAAGATCCTCAAGAACTCTCTCTGTGTCTGAGAAATGGTTTGATTTTTTGAGGACTTATTGAAAAAAGAAATCACTGTCATATGATTTTGACCAGGGACTGACTTGCTTTGATCTGATCTCAAGGTACCAAGAAAGCAGGTCAAATAAGCATAAGAAACTCTCCTACAGATACCGAAAGTGCTCATCAATCACTACAAGCATTAGAGCTGCGTTCACTCAGTCTCATAATTTTCTTTCTTTTATGCGTAATGCTTTGTCAAAATGCCTTCTCTTCCAAATTAAATCCATTTTGACTAGCATAAGTGTAATAAAACCTCCTCTATGCCTATTTTTCAAATAGTTTTGCAATATTAAAAATTGCTCATTTGTTGTTTTTTTTTTCCTTTCCTTTAAAAGCATAAATGGCAAAAGCTTTCTTTCTAATAGGTGTTCACAATAGACTTACTTTAATGAGACAAATTTCATGACATATGTGGAGCAAGGAAAAAAATACGTTAACAGTAGTTGAGATTAATTTTCTAAAATACAGAGAGGAATATATTTTAATATCTTGTAATAGTTGTGATACATGAGTTTTAAGAACATGAGTTATGTGTATGTTGTTGATGGGATTTACCATAAGCAATTTCACTAACTTTTCATCTGTTTGAAGTGTTTCCTGTTATAGGAATTTTATGTAGACACAGAACAGTCTGTAGCTGAGAGCCAGATTGTTTTGTGTAGGTCCTTCAGGACCAACGCTGTAGGAAAGTTAGCTTTGAATCACATAACCTGCATGTCTCAACTACCTGTCTCCTTTCCTATGAGAAAGGGACAACTGTACATCAGCCACCTGAATGCCACCAATGTCAGCTGGACACTTCTACACTACTGACTCTCAGCTGGGACATATGTACATTGACTGGCAGATAGCATTTGACTGAGTTGGTTTAATTGAGAATTCGTGAGAAAAATTATTGCAGAGTATGGTGTATACCTCTAATGGCCAAGCACAATGACAGTGTGAGATGAATTGTTTATGTTAAAAATGGTGTGACTCATACACTTGAACTCCGCTATAAATCCACAGTCTTCTTGAAACAATCCAAGCACCATGAGCAGAGCTGCCTGTTCCCCAAGGTACTGTTTAAGGTACTGAGAAAGATTTTGCATATGATACTGAATAAGTGCCCCCTGCCTATCTGTGCACAGTTCTCCCTGTGGAGAGTCAGCAGCGTAAAAGTGTTCAGCAGAAATCTCTGTGGAGGACAGTTGTCCTAGACCCTTGCAAAGAGATCTGAATGCCATTGCTGAAAGCAAGGACAAGGAGAGGATAAATGCCAGATGGATGTCTTCTTACCAGGTCTTTGTTCAAGTAATACTTATTTACACTGTATATACACCATTATATATACTATATTATGTGTGCAGACAATATTCACCTAAGTACCTGGAAATTTCCAAGTCCACAGTGATAAGCAGTTCAAGAGGAAAAGGACCCAGTAGTTTTGTTTCCTAGGAAGATGCTCAGATTTATCGGGACATTTTTAGTCCTTTCATTAAAAATCTCTCAAAATCTGTCTAAATTTACAAAAGGAATATTTTACAAATCCATGTAGTTGAATGTGAAGATTTTGTAATGGCATAAACATTGTATGCAGAGAGACAGCAAAACTTTTTTGGTTTTCATATATACAGCTGGAGTGCAAGGAACTGTACTAGTCAGTCTTTTCATATATATACAAGAAAACATTAATAGGAGAGGCAATCTATAATAGGACAAGTTGTTCTGAATGTCTTTATGCTCTTGATGTTTACACCCACATGAACAAGAATCTGACATGGTTTATTATAGAACAGTGACAGAGTAGCACTGGAGTGAGCAGGATTATCTTTCACTTGCTATTATGCTGTTATAGCTGAGCAGTATTTGAAAATGAATGTGAAATGGAAGTTTAAATCACCTTTTCTTGATTCTGAGGAGGAAAAGTCATTAATGATAATTTTTCCTGCATCTACCTGCTCAAGCCTATGGCATTACAATGGTAATATTGTACTTACCATTACAGAACTGAAACTCAGAAAAGTTTTCACTTGGTCTGAAAAGTGAAGATATTCTAACTGTTAGATCCACTGAATGTATCTTGTGTGTGCAAATATTTTTTGTTTTATTTTGGACTTTGTTCTTCGCATTGCACATTAAGCAATGGAAGTTCTGGCTTTGTGCTAGCAATAGGGTAAAATGGGTGTAAATGTCATGACTATTCCCTTATGAATTTCTTTAAGAAAGATTTCAGGATATACAAACTGCAGCTTGCAAACTCTGTGACAGCTAGTGCAAGCTCTGCTTTGGATTTAGGTGGTTGTGCACATCTAACTTTACTACTTTTGAGGAACATACATTGTTGTGTACGTCCAGCTTTACTTTACTTTAGCTTGTGGATGGAACAACCTTATATTTCAAAATAAAGCATAAAAATGACTCTAGCTTTGGTTTTTACCCCTGATGACAAATGGCAAGAAATTAGCCTTACCATGAAAGAGTTCTGTAAATGTAATTGACTGTATTGGGCCACAGGTTAGCTTGAGTAAAAGGAAATGTGTTGAAATGTATGAATCCTTTTAGCCTGGGCTAAAGAACAAAATCCTCTACCAGACAACAAGCCATCTGTATTCCACCTCTTTGGTGAAAAATATTAAGACCCATATTCTTTAAGGGTATTGACTTCACTGTCCTCAGCGGTCTTGTATTTTGCAATTATGACAACCAAAGACTGATCATAAGAATCAAAGAAAAATGACAGACAAGGTAAGTTGCAGAGGCAGTTTGTGTCTCAGGTTTTTAAGTGCTCTAACTTATTTGAGAGTTTGGGTTTACAGTGCAAAGGGTGAATAAAAATAAAAATACATTTATTTCTAGGTGTCTGTCAGTACAGAAAACTCTATACCCTATCAAGTTTAATTTTCTCTTCTGCTTTAATAACATTTGCTAGATCCATGAAAAGAGATATTACAAAAAGATGGTGTATTTTTGAAAGCAGAGTTTTCAGAAAATTTTATTCAAATGTGATTTTGTTAGCTATATTATTTTTCTGCTTCCTGTTATATTTTACATTATAAAGGCAAGTGTTGTCTTCTAGAAAGTGTTAATCTTGGAATTAAATATGGTAACACAGAGCTTTGTGTTTATGTTCAGACCCCAAGTGATGAAACACACAAGCATAGAAGCCTTTATTAAATAGCTTAAATGAAAGAAATGAGCAAGTATTTTGCATTAGTAGTCTTAGAAATTCTCTCACACTGCATATGACTCTGCACTATATGACTATCTAGTTAATTCCTCTATAAGTGGTTAATTTGTAAACACATAGCTGTGAAGGTATTACTAAAAGCTATTTCAATTTACCAGATTATGGAATATTTTATTTTAAAGCTCTTGTTGTTTTCTTATCTGTTGCAGTGGACACATACCTTTTTGTAAACAAACATGCATGGCTGAATCTTTCCACAGATAATAGTTGTCAGTCCCTGAACTCCAGTTTACCTACCTTTTGAAGAGTGAGGAGCGGAAGAATGCAAATGGCTTTAAAGTTTTATCACAATGTGAGAGTGAATGGCTGTCACAGCCATTCTCACATATATTCATGTTTAGCTGTGACCTGTCACTCAATATGCATGAGGAAATGCAGGGATTGCTATAACAGGCCTTTTTATTAGTATGTCCTTCCTTCACTATCTGTATCAGATACTGCAGAAGAAAATATGACAATTCAGTACTAAGTAGCTAGGGAATTATTTGCTCACTAGGAAAGGTAATACTACTTCTTTTTTATGATTTAGAAGTTGTGTTTGAACTTAAACATAAACATTTGTATTGAATTTGAAAAGACAGGTGAAATATCTCAGCATCTTTCGGTTGTTTTCAATATAACCAACCCTGTATCTTACACTGACAATCTCGTGTATGTTTGCTAGCAAAAAGTCAAAGCAGCTTAAAGAGACCACTGGTGCCTTGCACCTGGGTATAAAGTTTCTCCAGTATCTATTTATGGAAATGATGCTATAAGATGTCTCATATCTTTCTAACTAAAAATGATAACCTTGAATCAGAATGGTGCAAACACATCAGGTGAGCTGTTTCCAAACCATGCCGCAACCTCTTATCTAACCTAGAGCTCTGCAAAGCTAATAAAACTGATATTATTAACAGTAGGGATCTTTTATACTATAATTATTGAGTATTTGGTATTGCTCATCTCATCAGCACTGAGGCACCAGGAAAATAATAGAACCAGCTCTTCATCAGAAGATTTGTAGAGATTGACACAAAGTCATGCATATGAGAAGGGTTCTGCCAGCACTAATTTCCGAATTGACAGCTTATGCTAACCCAATTTGACCATACTGGGTGTCAGATAAGCACTGTGAAACCAGAACTTCAGCTGATTTGTCCTACTATATCTGCACGACAACCCTCTAAGCATCAATATTTAGTAAAGCCACAAAACAGTTAAAGAAATGCAGCACAAAAAAAGCTTCTTTGATAATTATTCAAAAACTTTATATACTAGTTAGGTTATGAAGAATGGAATGACAAAAAATAATTTCAAAGAACAAAAAGAAAATGAGCCAAGATAAGTTATTTCATTTTGACTAACAAAGTGGCAGGCATTGGAGATTTTTTGTGGGGATTTTTGTTATGTTTTTGGGTTTGTTTTTTTTTTTTGTAGCTGCATTCATTTTCAGATTAAACAAATGCATGAAATGAATCAACACTTGTATTTTATGAGGAAAGATCAGTGAGTTTACAGGGTTTTCCAGATGAGCCTAGGCATGTTATACACAGGTGTCTGAATTTCTTTCCAACTGCATTCAGAAATTACTTGTTTTATCCATAATTAATTCACATGATGAGTGAATGCTCTTAATCCTACACTAGTCCACAAAGAGTGGAGTAAGGTGAATGCAGGGGGAAAAATAGAGTAGGCTTAGATTTTAAAAAAATACTTGGAAGAACCAAACCTGTAGACAATATGGCTACATCAGGTAATTTCACCTGCACTTTTATGTTTGTACTAAATGACACTTGTCAACAGGCTTCAGTTGTTTCAAATTGGCCCAGCAAAACTTCAGTATCAGCCTCTTTCTTTCTTAATGTTTCACATTTAAAAATTAACTGTACTATCCATGCCCTCCAAATAGCAGCTAAAATTTACAGTCTAAAAATGAGAAAATAATGTGAATAAGTAAATTCTATTGCTCTAAAAGAACTGTTAAACCTTTAAATAAAAATGTGTGTGATAGTTAGCTCATGTCAATTAAAATATTTGTCTATATCAGTGACAATATACTTATTAATCTTAGTTGAAGATCCTGTACATAAATTACTTTCTGAAGATATAAATACATTTCTCTCATGATTAGAGAAGGGAACTTTTTTCTGTTTATTTCATATATATTTTGAAAGATGTTTCTTATACAGGGTGTATGTTTCTCATCTTAAAACTACATGTCTGTGTTCATACTCCTGCAAATGTCATTTCTCTACAGGTGAGGTGTTACGGATTCAGGTTTATTTCATATATATTTTGAAAGATGTTTCTTATACAGGGTGTATGTTTCTCATCTTAAAACTACATGTCTGTGTTCATACTCCTGCAAATGTCATTTCTCTACAGGTGAGGTGTTACGGATTCAGGTACTGAAAATGAAAACTGTCTCTTGTACCAAATCAGATTTGTCCTGAGCCTTCTGGCTGAGGCTTTTAATGATTATTAGAGAAAGCTGTGTAAGGAGCCATTAAGGAAAAATAGAAGATTAATGGAGATTAAAGCAAAATGCTGGCTTATATGACAGCTAAATATTTTCCTGCTGACATACATGCAACTTTTTAAACAAGAGGCTTGACCCTCCATTATTGTATAGCATATCTGAAAAATAAACTGCATAATTAAGTAAATGTACTAATCCAGCTTCAAGAATACTTAATTTTACTTCCTGAGTCCATTTTCTGCACAAAGGATGTGCAATATTAAAGAAGATATTTAGTGAACAAATGCAGTTAATATCTCACTTTGCCTTGAAGATCCCTCTGGGCAAGGTGCTGGTTCTTTTACTCTTGGCAGAGATTTTGTTATTGACTTCCACCAGCCCCAGGTTTACATATAATTCAGCCAAACAGAAATTTATTATATACATTTCCCTGGAGGGAACATTGACATTTTTCAATCCTCTGTGTGCTAATATAATTTATATTCCTATAGCAATTCTTTACAGAATAAAAAAATATTAATCTACTTTATCCTTGTAAGTGTAGAGTCTTCTGCTACACTAAAATTTCAGTTAAGTTACTAATGTAATGTATTGCACTTTACAATAGTGGGACCTTCTATACTCCCAAAAGAGAGACTCTAAACAGTGATCTGCTGTACCTAGAAGTATAGCTGATGGATGGACAGGAGTTATTTTGCTTCCCATGCAATTGCCTTGTGAAGCGTACATTTATAAATGGCTAATGAGATATCTGGGTTCTGTTTTAATTTTGACATTTGACTTCATGTTGAGATTTGTGGGCTATACCCTCTGCAGTCTCATCAAGATCCTCAAATGTGTCAGTGAATTCCATCAGTGAAAGTTACTAACTTTAAGTTAAATTAAGCATTTCAATAAGGTTTGAAATACACACCTACATATTTCCTAGAAAAAGTACAATATAAGCAATTTTTCTCATTTGGGGAATAAAAACTTCTGTATCTCTCTTAATGTTGCAGTGGTCAACGCACGCAGAAAGCTATCTTCCTTTGGTGTTAAAGACTACAGTAATTTTTAAAAAATGCATTTTACAAATCCATTGCAACCTTTGCTCTTCTGTAGAATGTCTCATTAGAACTTACACAGTTTCTCCATCTCTGGCTTTCAGTTACATATATTAAGAAAGTATATTGCATTATTTTAATAAAAACTGGGCAAATTCTCTTGGTAATATTATATTTAGAAAACTTT
The DNA here is from genome assembly GCA_023637945.1 of Phaethornis superciliosus. Lineage (NCBI taxonomy): Eukaryota > Metazoa > Chordata > Aves > Apodiformes > Trochilidae > Phaethornis > Phaethornis superciliosus. Next base: position 12,944,182 of record JAJQWJ010000004.1, on the reverse strand, counting down.
CCACAAGAGTTTAGGAAAGCAGACAAGCTTTCAATGGATTTGAAAATTCCATGAAGCTGTCATTTACAGCTTTCTCTACACCTATTACCTGTATACCAAAGTACAGGGCTGAATGGCCAATTTTATCTAGCATCTCATCTTAGAGTCACAGGACATCACCAAAGCATCAGTGTCTACCTGAATAGCAGACAGCTTGAAACAATAATCCCTTGGAGAGTTGGGCAGAGAGAAATTTAATGAATTACAACAAGGCAAGTGTAAAGTCTTGCATCTGGGAATGAACAGCCTGAGGTACCAGTATGGGTTGGTGTAGTGGACACGGCAGTAAACTGAAAAAAAAAACACAAAAAAACCAATAAAAAATGTCTATTGAATCAGCAAAATGTTTGCACCATTTTCTCTAACACTCTTTTAAAAAAATATCAGTTATTTTCAAAAAGAGAGTCCCTCTCCTTTGATAGGGTAACAGGAGTTACCCTACCTTTTGTAGGTACTTTGAAGTAACAGGACTGACAAGACAAAATGCTAATCAGAATGGCTCCTGATACAGAGTTGACAGGTAATGTAAACTGGTGTCAATACAAGAACTAAGGAGTTCTTGGAATGCCTGAACACCAAAGGGAAAGCCCGCAGTTATCAATTTGCAATCTCTGGTAATGATTTATGACAAGCAGAAATTTTCAGCTATAAAATTCAGAGGAAAAAGGAGAAAATTCAACAGCAGGAGTAATGTGGTAGCAGTGGAGTTCTACTTCCACTCGAACTACTCTCTCCCACTTCCTTCAACATTGTTGGGTTCAATCCAACAACGAAAGCAGCAGAGAGTCTTTAGGGACCTCAGAGGGTGAAAGGCAATAATCTGTTCCCTTTTTTTTTTTTCTTTTTTTAAAAGCTCTCTCTTGGGTGATTCATCTGTTTAAAAACCTATTTCCTGAATTGTTCTCTCACTATTATCTCCTTCCTGAAACCCATCACCAGCAAGGTGTTCTTTTCCTTTAAATAAACATTTTAATCCAGTTACATTTTAAAGTTGGTTACTTTTGCATCTTGTGGGGCAAGTACTCACAGTGGCTAATATTTATACCTAAACAAAATATAAAATAATAATACTTATGTACCGTGACACTTGGTGACTTTCCCTGGCAAAATCAATAAAATATACCTGATAATAATAATTTTTGTTTTAAGTATCTATAAGTAGATCTGGTTTTGCTGTCCCCATTAATACTTTATTTTCTGGTCAGGTGCACTATTGATTGTATTGATTCACTGAAGCTATTTTTTCCTCATTATCTTTCCAAACTTTTCCTTAGCTCAGTTTTCTTCAAATACAAAAGCAGAGCAAGATTATGCGAGACTTGTTGCTTAGCAACACTCCTGTTCCTTAAATGATAATGGCTGAGCACTCCATGTTGTCTTCTTGTGAAAGAAGTCAGATATTCAGAATAACCCTCTCTCCCTCCTCTCCTCACACATTTTTTTTTTAAAGGTAAAATTATAATTACTCCTAATTCCACAATTGATATTATCTGTATTATGCTGCCACATACGATATAAATTCCTTTTAAACTGAGGCAACTGTATTTCTGTGAAAAAACAATGCTGATGTTTAAACTTCCTGGTGACTGGGAAAAAGTACCAAGAAGTGCTGACCACCAGCAAATGAATGGAGGAATAGAATAAGGGAGGAGAGAAGCAGAAAGATTTGGAGGAGAGAAAATGCCATCTGAATCTCAGAAATATTTTTACACTTCAAATAAGATTTTTGGTACTTCTACCAATATAGAGGGTTAGAACTTTAAGTACTACAGAATTTAAGAATACAAAGACTTACAGAAAAATGAAATTTCTCTTTGAGAACTGTAAAAATATTATGGGAGCTTTTTGTTTGTTTGTTTGATTTTACAAATGAACTGGTGATTCATTCTTCATCTACGAATTTCTTTAAAGCACAAAAAGCAATCCATTTACGTTCCTGCTGTAACTGTCTATAAATAAAATCTTTGTTTTTTTAAAAAAATAACGTGCCACTTAGGGCAAGAGTGAACATCCCATAAAACACAGCGGAATCATTTGAACAAACACTGAAAGAATATGAAAAACAAGGAGAATAAACAGACACAGCACAGGTAATAAACCCCCAAAGTAATGAAAAAGGTGAGGAAAGGAGATAACTTACTTTTTGCTGTATGTGAGAAAGAGGCCTGAAATGGGAGAAAGTGTGTACTGTGTATGAGTCCATGCCTGTATGAATGCAGATGCACATTGACTTGGTAGAGAGCAGCATACATTACTAGGAATACATGATCAAGCAAGTCCTGTAGGGAAAAAAAAAACAACAAAAAACCAAACAAACAAAAAAAACAAACCAAAAGAAAACAACGGGTGGGGGGAAAAAAAATAGGAAATAGTTTGTAAAATCTGCCAAGTTATAGCCAGTAGTCGAGGTAACAGGAGCACCCTGGTTTTCAAAGGGACCTATAATGCAGATGTTAACATAGTCCTTGTTGTTACATCTGCCCATGAATGAAATATTAAATGTGGCCCCATTAATTAGCATCTCCCAGATCCAGCTCACCAAGGACAGGTGATATGGAAGGACTACAGACAAGTAGTTCACCACTTCAGGGAGAAAATTTGTGTGGCTAAAGGTTGCCTAGAGTTCAAATTGGAAACTGGACAATGTGAAGGACAAGAAAAAGAGCTTTTTGAAAATAAGTTAACAGCAAAAAAAAACCCAACAACCAAACAAAAAAAAGCCAAACCAAAAGAACCCACCCAGGAGTAACATCAGTGAGGTTTGTCACCTTACATATAGAGCTGTAGACAAAGTTGAGACATTTAATTCTTTCTTTGCCTTCTGTGCCTCTTCAACAGTGATGATGGGCCCTGAGGCCACTGTTACCGGGCAATGATAGTCTTCCAATCAACACAGAACTTGTTCAAGACCTGTTGTTCCATCTGAATACACACAATCTATGAGGCCTGATGGAGTTCATTCCAGGGCAGTGAAAATAGTGGCTGATGTTATCACAGAACTTCTCTCCATTCTGTTTCAATGGCCTGGGGACCCTGAAGAGATCTGAGCTGACTGCAAGGTAGCAAATGTTGCCCCAGTTTTCAAGAAGGTCAAGAGGAAAGACCCCAGCAATTTCAGACCTGTCAGTCCCAATTCAATGCATGGTTTAAATTGACAGAGATAGTTATTTTGGAAGTTACTGTAAAACACTTGAGAAACAACACAGTCATTGTCTATAGCCAGCATGGGTTAACAAGTAGAAAGGCCTGTGTGCAGTTTTTGGCACCTCAGTGTAAAAGTGGCACCGGACTATTAGGGTGTGTCCAGAGGAGAATGACCAGTGTGTGGAGACGTCTAAAGGTCAAGGCTTATGAGCAGGTATTGAGGTTTGTTCAGCTTGGAAAAGAGAAGGCTGAGGAGTGACCTCATCACATCCTACAGTTTCCTTAAGGAGGGTGGTGGAAGGGGAGGTGCTGATGTCTGCTATCTGGTGATGAGATCTGATGTCCGCTATCTGGTGATGAGAAAATAGAATGGAGCTGCATCAAGGAATGTTTAGATTGGACATTAGAAAAAGGTTTTTGATTGAGAGGATGATCTGTCCATGGAACAAGCTCCCCATGGAAGCGGTCATGGCATCAAGCCTTCCGGAGTTCAAGGACTGCCTGAACTATACATGGAAATAGGAACTGATGATATTTATGGGTCTCTTCTAATTTGAGATGTTCTATGATTCTATAACTTACCTTCCCTGAGGGACAGAGGAAGGCAGCAAGTACTGAGGGGTTGAACATTGAGGCCATGCTATGGTAGGGATCACATATGCTTCTCTACTGCCATTAAGCTATGTTCAAGACTGGGCAAGTTACTGTGATGTCTGTCTAGGCAGCCTGCATCTGGCAATAGTGAAGACAAGACCATGAGGCGGTAGCTAGAGGCAGCTTGGAGGCTTTGAATCTACTAGATTTTCATCTTTAATACCTTTTCATCCTGCAGCTGTTAGTCTGAGACTTGGTTCTGGATCTCCAGTACCTTGGCAGTCCATAAGAAATTCAATTTGCCTTGTTTGTATCAAAAAATACTCATTGTACACTGCTATAGAAGCTACCTTTTTCCTGTGTGATGAGAATATCTCTGGCATTTCCCTTCCGCTCACTTCTGTAAAAGGCAACTGAAAAGTCAGGCAGCTGTACAAACACATGCCTCAGAAGTTCAATAAAGTAAGAAAATAAATCTAATAAGCAAAAATCAAACATTTAAATGCTTTCTTAAGCTGAAGCCTCAAGATCCTCAGATCTTCTCAACATTAAGTTATGATTATCCATCCAGTCACCACTCTTACTGCTCCTTATCAGAAGCTTGTATATATGTTTAGAATTCATGATTTTCCTACCTGTTTCTTAAAAGTATTGCTACACAATATTCCTGTTATTCCATGTTCCTCAAGAGTGTCATATATTATTAACTATGTTATTAACTCAGTAACTGTTCTAATCTTTGTCCAACTTTCTTCACTGCAGAATGGTTTTCTTAATACCTTCCTCTCTGTGCCACAAAGTTAAGCTGTACCAAGGAGGGTTATGCTACCAGAAAGAACGAGAGATGCCTTTGTATTGTGGTAATTTTTCAGTGACTGTGACAACCTCTACTTCTGAAATGTGGCTTAGCTGTATTTTACCATATTGAAGCATAGTATTTTCAGTAATTTTACAAAAGCTACGAGGAAAACAAGCCTTTAAAGTCCCACTACCTTTGTGGAAGACTGAAATATGTGCTTTTCATTATTTGCTCTCCTCATTTATTGCAGAGTCAGCCCAAGTCAACATCTCTGTCCTAGAAAGCATTAAATGCAGTAGCACACACAAAAAGAAGAGTTTAAAAGAGTGAAATGGTGCTGCGTCTATGATGCATTAAATAAAGGACGTCACTGTAATATTAAAGTCACTGTATGCACCAGGAACTTTGCATTAATATGTAATTTTTGTGCAAAATAAAACAAGAAAAAGTAATTTTTCACAAGTTCACATTAGCTGCTCAAATGAACTGTTGCAAAATGCGTAGTAGTTTGTACTTCAAAGGCAGAGAAAAAAGCAGCTTTATCCTTTATTTGTTCATCTCTGTATTTTGTACTCTTTATCTTTTTCTCTTTACAGTTACCATTGGCCTTTCCTGCAGAGCTTTCACAGATAATGTTTTCATTTGCTTATCTGTGATCATAGTCTGGATGCGCCTGAAGTATCCTGTTGCTCAAATTAATGTGGCCTGCTATATCTAACCACTTCTTAAATGATACTGTAGGTTGACACTGTGACTGACAGAATCATTAGAGGGTTAAGGTGTCACTGCCTCTCTTCTTCCACTGACCTCTTCCAAACTGCCACCTTTCAAAATTTCTGCAGTTGGTTACATCTGCAGGATGTAAACAGTTTTAAGAAGTGGCAGCTCCTCCCTCCCTGTTATCTCCATATAGTTAGTACTCATTGAATTGAATATTTAATTAACTACTGGCAAAACTTGTATGAGCATAAAGCGTGAGTTAATGCAGTGGTCAGATGAGCTAGCAGGGGGAAGCAATGACATTTTATGCCATGACGACTGTCAAAATGTTGTTGGAAAAACAGCACATTCTAATTTTGAAATTATTTTGAAAGCTGAAATAAATGGGAAGGATCCAGTCCACTTTCACTGGGCAGAAATCCTCCTGTATTCCAGATAATTGCAAATATTAAGAAAACTTTAGCATCACTTGCATTTGTGACAGTTTTTGAAAACTGATCAGCTTGTAAAAAGACTGCATTTGTGCCTGGGTCAGTAAGTATTTAGTGGGGAGAAGACATTCCACAGTATAGGTATGCAGATTTTGTTCTCGTTTCCCAAAATTTATAGCCACTTATTGGATGGACAAGTGTTGACTATTACAACTAATAAGGCACACAGCCTGATTTTACACACTTCTCAACCTACTTCTCAACCCCTTCTTTTCCCTACAATGAAAAAAATCTGACAGATCTAGATGATGTATATACAACTATGGAAAGTTATGCTGTTGATTTTGAAATTGCGTGCTCTCTGCCTCTCTGCTCTCTCTGCTCTCTCTGCAGTTGTACCTGTGAAAATGAAGCTGAACAAAATACTATCAGTGTGCATAAAGTAGGTGAACATGTTGGTCATATACTTGAAAACTTCTGTATAATTTTTGTATTTGTTCTGGTTTGGGGCAGGATAAAGGTAATTTTCTGTCTTGTAAATTTGCTTTCAGCTAAGTCTCTTGTAAGCAGCTTCACCTACTAAAATGAACAGCAAGTTTCTCAGTCAGTGTCTGCTTCTAGGACTGATGATGCTCAATGTTTATAACTAAACAAATACAAGGGATCACGAGGGTCAAACTGCAAACCTTCCTCCCTTCCTTCCTTCCTTCCTTCCTTCCTTCCTTCCTTCCTTCCTTCCTTCCTTCCTTCCTTCCTTCCTTCCTTCCTTCCTTCCTTCCTTCCTTCCTTCCTTCCTTCCTTCCTTCCTTCCTTCCTTCCTTCCTTCCTTCCTTCCTTCCTTCCTTCCTTCCTTCCTTCCTTCCTTCCTTCCTTCCTTCCTTCCTTCCTTCCTTTCTTCCTTCCTTCCTTCCTTCCTTCCTTCCTCCCTTCCTCCCTTCCTCCCTTCCTTCCTTCCTTCCTTCCTCCCATCCTCCCTTCCTCCCTTCCTCCCTCCCTTCCTCCCTTCCTCCCTCCCTTCCTTCCTTCCTCCCACCCCTTACCACCTCTTCCTTCCCTTCTTCACCTGTCCTTGTTTGTTTCAGCATCCTGGGAGGATTCAGTCCGTTCCTCTGCCTGTGGTCCTGATCCATCCCAGCCTGAATCTGTGTGTTCCTGCCTCCAGCTTCTGACTGCTGCCGACTCCAGGATTCCAGCCTGGACTTTCCCAGGGCTGCCCTGCAGCCTCGGGGGTGACGTGAGAGTTATTGGGGGGAAGGAGGGAGGAACGTGGTATCAATTTTCCTGTATATTTGTATATATTTAGTACTTTCTTTCCTTTTCATCGTTACCATTTCATTAAAGCTGTGTAGTTTAGTTTCCAGCCCCTAAGTCTTTCTCCCTTATTCTCTCTCCTTTCTTTATCAGAGAGGAGAGGGGGATTAATAGAGAGCATTTGGCATTCGGTTTAATTTCCAGGCCAGCGTTAAACTGTGACAGTATTTTAATTCCTCTACATTTTAAGGTCAATCATTTTGTTCTTGGTGTAATTTATGGGTAAGTTAGTTCTACTGCATGTGCAACAAATCCTGGATTCATGAGTTCTTAACACATTTTACACAGCTCCTGTAGAACTCAAGAAGTAACTTGTTAAACTCTCTTTGTCAAAATCCTACTTAGTTATAAATATATTCAGTTCTTTAAAAAAATATAATTATTGAATTGTTTGTGAGTTTTTTTCTTTAGTTTTGTTTTACTAGAAGTCCTTCCTTATCCCTTTGTCATGATGTTGTGGTTTCTTATCGTTTCAACTTGTATAATGAAAATTCTAGTTTCATTCTTTCAAGGTTACTTGAATCAGAGTCTTGCTTAGAAGATTTTTGTACAGTTCATCCATCAGGCTATCTTCCATATACATTCTTTTATTTTAATCTTCCCTGTCAGTTCTTACTCTGTTAATATTTCTGTCTCTCTTTTCAGTCAAAATGCTATTATTTTCCCCATTATGATGGTCCTGCTGGTACCTCAGAAAATCGTGGCTCATACTTATTATAGAAATGCAAATAAATACCCATTTATTCTCCTGATAATAAACTTTTAAAAGAAACACATCCAATGATCTAGATGTATATTTTGTTTTCTTTAAGTCACTATTTAGACACCAATTTGTGTCATACTGCTCCCCAAAACTGCTCACACATGGTCCTCTATTTCTAAACTAATACAGTTGTGAAGTCAATTGTCCAGATAGGACCAATAGTCCTACTGTCTTAGTGTAACTTACATTGGACCATCACACCATGTGGGCTTACTCATTGTTCTTTCTGTGGGACAGTATAGGAAATACTTAATTTGCAGACACAGTAAAAAACTGTGGAGCTCTTTTCTTTTGTGCATTTCTTATGAATTTTTTTTTTGGAGGAACGTTACAGTTATCAAGTATCGAATATTGACAAAAAAAAGAGAGAGAGAGTTAGTTAGTCTTTGTTTCTAACAATATGTGCATCTGCCAGGAAATTCCAAATCCACTGTTGCTCCACATGAACACATCTAAAGATGTAATACCAACATCCTAGAAAAGGCCCAAGGAATGATTTGCTTTTCCTGTGTTTTCTCTCTCAGGTTTTTAACTGAGACTATATGATCAGGATGCCTATCTTCAAGCTGTTGTAGAAGTAAAAGAATTTTAACTCAGTTTAATATGTTCAGGAGCTGCATGAAAACTGTGGGGTGCAGCTACTAATTAATTCACAGATGCACACAATGTTTTATGATGGAAGAGACCTCCAAGATCATCCTGTCCAACCTTTGACCAATACCATAAGCTAATTACTAAACCATATCCTTAAGGACCAGGTACAAACACGTTTTAAGTACCTCCAAGATGGTAACTCCCCCCCACTGTCCTGGGCAGGACATTTCAATGCCTAACAGCCCTCTCAGTGAAAAAAAGTTTCCTAACATTCAGCCTAAACCTCCCCTGGCACAGCTGACATCCATTTCCTCTGCTCCTATCACAGTTCACTAAGGAGAAGAGTCTGCTCCTCGTTCCAACCTCACTCGAGGTAGTTGAAGAGAGTTATAAGGTCTCCTCTCAGCCTCCTCTTCTCCAGACTAAACACCCCCAGATCCTTCAGCCACTCCTCACAGGATGTTTACTCCAGGCCCTTAATGAGCTTCATTGCCCTTCTCTGGACACTGTCCAGAACTTCTCTGTCCCTCTTATAGTGAGGAGTCCAGAACTGAACATAATGCTCAAGATGTGGCCTCACCAGAACTTAGCACAGAGTGATAATCACCTCCCTATTCCTGCTGGCCACTGTGTTCCTTTTACAAGCCAGGATGACATTCATCTTCATAGGTCTGGTCACACAAAATCAACAAAGAAATGAAAACTTTTTCCTATCGCATGGTAGCTGCTTTGAGGGTTGTTGGCTTGTACATGGCATACTAGGGTTATGAGTGACGTTTTTTGTGCAAGCTATGTAGACATACCCATTACTTTTCCATTTCTCTCCTTTTCCCTCCCCTGCAATGACAATTAAGCTCCAGAGAAATGTGTATCAGAAGCAGTTGTTTGCATGTTTTCTCAGGCTTGCTGAGGTAGAGAAGTCCAGGGGATATACTGAAGAAGACACATTCAACCTCAATCCAGCTGTAATGAAATGAGCACAGAAAAGATAATTTAGTTTTCTGGAAGATCTGATGCACCTCAGCTGAACCCAAGGGTTTTCCCACTAACTAAACAGGGAACTCAAGGTCTCCCAGCTCTGCTGTACCCCTATTTTAAATTCTAGTTTGAAACTTAACCCGCTCAGGTAATTATGGATATGGTAGAAGTTTTGGGAGGACACACCACAGGAAACCATTTTGAGAATTTTCTTCTTCCCTTCCCGCCCCTTCCTGCCCCTTTTTGTCCCTTCCTGCCCTTTCTTTCTCCTTCCTGCTGTTCCCCCCTTCTCTTTGCAAGAAAGATTTTTTTCTAACCTGAAAAGTACAAACCTCCTCTTTCCTACCATCTCAATTGTTGAAGCAACTTTTCTTTCTAGTAGAGAAGCAGAATTTCTGCCAGTACATGCCTTGAATTCTTGCACAGAGCTGAGTCCCAGGAGCACTGCAAAAGTATTGCATATATTGTAATGATGCATTAAGTAATGTTGTGCATTAGAGCAGAAAGGAAAAAAACCCTCAATGCTACACTTCTGTTGTCAAGTTTCCTGCACTAGCAACATCACAATACCCCCCTACAGTTTTTCTGCATTTCGTTGTCTTTCACTAACCCTTGGTAGGGAAATTGGATCGAGTGACTTGCCAAGACCCTATAATGAGATTGCAACTCTGTTTGAAATTCCCTGTAGCAGACCCTTGTTGATTGTCAATCTGTTGATCATGTTGATTTCTCTCTCCCTCCACTACAGCATGGATTCGGGAAAGCAAACACTCCAAGAAGCAATGAGTCTGTTTTCTGTGATGAGCTTTGGAAACATGCTGTTAATTGCCATGGCTGTGATTCTCAGTTTGACTGATAGCTCTAGGAATCAAAGCTCTGTCTCTGGAGTTCACAAATAAGCCCTCTGGCTTTCTTACTGAGTCATCATGCCAACCATTAGTAGAATTTCTCACTAAATGCATAAAACAATCTACAAGCTTTTCAACCTTCAGCAAATGTAGCTGTAACTATTTTACAATACATTAATTTTATTTTACCATAGAATACAGTTTTCTTCACCTTCTATTGTTTAGGAACATATAAGAATCAAATGTGCACATAGCAATCATACTGCAGTACAATGTCATTTGCATATGATTTATTGTGATATTTTTTGTTGGTTTTACTGATGCATATGCATTTAGTTAGACCATATATTGTCACTGAATAAAATTAAATTACAAATTACAAATTACATGGACTTTCTTTGACTCCAGAATATCCCTTATATGATACTCAGTTGTTTTTTTACAAGATTGGAATAATTTCTATAAAACAAAATGCCCAAAGAATTTCAAGAAAAGAAAGGAAGTTAGTATAAAAAAGATGGATGAAGTATGAAAAATAGGATGATATATGTGAACGGGTTTTTTGGTTTGGTTTTGTTTTTTTTTGTGAAGCTTGCAAGGACTCTTTAATAAATATTTTTGTCAGAAAATGAGGATGTTTGCCTGTGTGAAGTTCTTGCATGCACACAAATATATACAGAGTGTGGGGTTATATGTTCATATATATGATGCATGTGTGCTGTGTCTCTACATAAATCAGACTTTGTGTGGTATGCATGTTATTTAACAAAAATGTTTATGTCAGACAATCTTCGTCTTATTGACCTCTTTAAAATAGGCATCTAATAAAAGACTTTTAAAATTTAGTGTTTACTAGTATCTCCAGTCCCTTGGTGCATATTAAAAAGGATTTAAGTAGGAGAAGGATCAGCAGTAAGTAGATGAAAATTGATTCAGAGATTACCCACATCAAATCAGTCCATACAATTCTTTAGGACTTGGGCAAGCTGCACCTAAGGCTACTGTCAAATTTGTTTGAATGGCTGTTGACATTAAGGGAGATTATGAAAATTTGAGAAAGGTAAACATCACACCCATCTTCAAAAAGGTGGTGCAGGGAACAGATAGCCAGTCAGTTTGACTTCAGTCCCTGAAAAAATCATGCAGCCAGCCCTCTTGGGAAATTGAAATATATTATTCCAGATCTGTTTCCTTATTTTTCTCTGTTTCCTTTAGATAACAAACTGTCTGGAAAGTAACATTGCAAAATTCGATATTTTAATATGGAATGTCAAATCTAATAAGGTATGCAGTTAATATATATATATTTATTTTTTCATTAAAATGTTATTTCAATTGATAGTTTAATTGCAAAGGAAAGATGCCTTATCTAGCAATAAGATGTTTGTCTCCATTTGCCTATTTAAGATTCATGTCAAGGGAAGATTTGAGCAGTGATTGATTTTTCTTGTATTGGGAAAAATCAGATCTCACAAAACAGCCAGGATTTTGAACTGTGTTTTGTTAAAGACGGGAGACTGTCTAGATTAAGCAGATACACCATCCACGTTGGTCAACATAGTCTACAGGTAAAAAAAGAACAAATTTTCATAGAATCATAGAATCACAGAAAGTTAGGGGTTGGAAGAGACCTTGAAATCTCACCCAGTCAAACCACCCCTGCCAGAGCAGGGTCACCTATAGCAGGTCACACAGGAATTCATCCAGGTCTTCAGGGAAGGAGACTCCACAAGCTCCCTGGGCAGCCTGTTCCAGTGCTCTGTCATCCTCACAGTGAAAAAAATTCTTCCTTATATTTATACGGAACAACCTATGCTCCAATTTATAACCATTGCCCCTTGTCCTATTATTATACTCCTGAGAAAAGCTTGACTCCCTCCTCCTGGCACTCGCTTTTTACATGTTTATAAACATTGATGAGGTCACCCCTCATTCTCCTCCAAGCTGAAGGGACCCAGCTCCCTCCACCTTTCCTCATATGGGAAATGTTCCACTCCATCATCTTGGTCACTCTTCACTGGACTCTTTCAAGCAGTTCCCTGTCCTTCTGGGACTGAGGGGCCCAGAACTGGACACAATATTCCAGATGTGGCCTCACCAGGGCAGAGTAGAGGGGGAGGAGAACCTCTCTCAACCTACTAACCACCCCGCTTCTAATGCACCCCAGGATGCCATTGGCCTTCTTGCCCACAAGGACACATTGTTGGCTCATGGTCATCCTTTCATCCACCAGCACTCCCAGGTCCCTTTCTCCTATGCTGCTCTCCAACAGCTCAGTACTCAGACTATAGTGGTACCTGGGGTTGTTCTTTCCCAGATGTAAGACTTTACACTTGCTCTTGTTTTAATACATTAAATTTCTCACTGACCATCTCTCAAATCTGTCTAGGTCTTCTGGGGTGTCAGCCATTTCACAGTTAAAACGTAATCTTGAATGTTTAATCCTCAGAGTAATATAACAACCTTAGCTAAAGGCTGCTAAAGAAATCTAACATTCTTTGTCCACTTTTTCATCCATATTCATTTAGAATTAACCCTTGTACAGCATTCTGAGATGCTGCTTGGCCTCATCTTAACTCAACAAGTGCAGATCAACAATTATTCATTGTTATGTTCACCTTCTTTTTGACCATGACCACAAGGCAGTTCTCCAATTAGATTCTCCAAAGTCTTCAAATAGACAAAGCAGCATTTTGATACCTTTTTTTGACCCTCTCCTTCACCTTAGCCAAAAATAAAATTAGAGATGGAAAATTTCAGCTAATATAATATTTATTTGAAAATTATGGTGTAGAAATTCTGCCTAATACGTATACTGTATAGCCTGACCCTCGCCTTCCAGACATGTCAAGACAGCTTCATTCCTCTCTTACAATTAGTTTATTTTCATCTATTTCACAATTGCCTCAAACTACTGCGTTTTACGCTTTTATACTGAATTAACAACATTCAGACATAAATCATATTTTTTACGTCAAACACTGTCACCGAGACCTTTGACAAGCCATGTTTTAAAAACAAATGTTTCTGGGAGAATCTGAGCATTTAATAAATTACAGGTCATTGTAAGACTTCATTTAAAAAATAAAGGACTCAAAACTTGAGTTCTACAAAAGGAAATTATCAGTCCTGCTGTAATAAGAACATCCGTTCACATGATCAGTAGACTGTCTCAAATGATCTCTTTTATGAGGCAGGGAAAAAAAAGGATTTATTGGAAGGAAAACTCCTGCAATTATGGTGGATCCATGGTTTTGTGCGTGTGTGTTGGCCTAGTGTGCAATAACTTATTTTTATGAAAAATGAAAAATGGAAAGTTATATACTGGGTATAAATACCTTAGTAAAAGCACCCAAAGGAATAAGTTTTTCAAGCTGAATGAAGACCAGCATTAAAATCCTCAGATTTTCTCATCCAACAAGTTTTGCAATTACTTGGTCTGCTACACTGCATGCAATTATATCTGCAGGTACACACATACACACCACAAATGAAGGACTATTTTAAAATGGTGTTGCAGTTACAGCAGCAGCCCTTCCCATCAAATGTAATGCTCTAGATATTTTATAAATAGTTGTAGGCTATTCATAAAAGACAATATTGACAAAAAGAGCCTTACATGTGAAAACAATATAGTAAAAAATCAACCCTTCACAGTTTATTTGATGTGCCTATAAGCAAGACTGCTTTGCTTAGTTCTAAAACCAAAATAAAATAATGAGGTTTAAATCAAGCATCAACTGAAAAATGCTGTGGCTATTATTCCACTTGAAATATGACTAGGAGTCCAGTCTTCCTGGCAAGACTATAATGTCTCTCTTTGGACAGTCTTGATTAATAAATCAACTCAATCTCTCTCAGTAGTGGATGGACAGTAAACCTCTATTTGTGTCTATTGTAGTCCAGCTCTGGAAGAGAGAACTGGAAAAGTAGAAGAGAGTAAAACTCTTAGGTTGAGATAAAAACAGTTTAATAAGTAGAAAAATAAAAAAAAAAAAAAGAAAAAAAAATTGCTCAGTACTAGCTAACACCCAGCCAGTCCCTGAGCAAAGGCACTTCTCTGAGCAAAGGTTCTTCCTCCCTCCAAGGTTTTTACTGCTGTTTCTGATGTCATATGGTATCCCTTTGTTCAATTGGGCTCAGGTGTTTCAGCTGTGTCTCCTACCAACTTTTTTCCTAGCTCACTGGTAGAAAAATGGGAGAAGCAGAAAACACCTTGGCTCTTTATAAGCATCTCTCAGCAATAGTGTCCTGGTTTGGGCCAGGATATGGCCATTTCTGTCTTGTAATTTGGATTTCAGCTAAGTTGAAATTAACAGCAAGTTTCTCAAACAGTGCTGCTTCTAGGACTGATAATACTCAATGTTTATAGTTACAGCTAGAGAATGGTCTGCAGAAACAAGGCCACTGCTCAGTTCTGAGAAACATCTTATGCTCTGGAGAAAGAAAGGTAGTAAATGGGTCATGCTTGCAGCCCTTCTTTAAGGAGAAGTTGACAAGATAAATGACCAAAACTGATCAAAGTATTCCATCCCATATGCATCATACTCGATATAAGGGTCAAGACCCTTCCTTTCCTTCCTTTGCCCTTCACCGTTGCCCTTCTTCACCTGTCCCTGTCTGCTTCAGCATCCTGGGAGGATTCTGTCCATTCATCTGCCTGTCGTTCTGATCCATGCCAGCCCATATCTGTGTGTTCCTGCCTCCAGCTCCTGACTGCTGCTGACTCCAGGAGTCCAGCCTGGACTTTCCCAGGGCTGCACTGCAGCCTCGGTGGTGACATGAGAGTTATTGGGAAAAAGGGGGCAGGAACATAGTATCATTTTCTATATATTTGTATATATTTAATAATTTTTCCTTTTTATCATTAGTGTTTCATGAAAGATGTGTAGTTTAGTTTCCAACCCCCATGTCTCTCTCCCTTATTCTCTCTCCTTTCCTTATCAGGGAGGAAAAACTTGCTATCTTCTATGAAGACAGAGGAAAAACCTGCTATATTCCTATGAAGACAGACTGAGGGACCTGAGGCTGTTCACTGTGGAGAAAAGAAAGCTCCAGTGAGACCTAATAGCCACCTTCCAGTATCTGAAAGAGACTTACAAGAAGACTGGAGATGGATTGTAGGCAAGAGTCTGTAGTGATAGGACAAGGAGCAATGTTTTTTAATTAGAGAAGAGTGTATTTAAATTGGATGTTAGTAAAAAGTTCTTTACCATGAGGGTAGTGGGGAAACGGAACAGGTTGCTCAGGGATAGTTGAGGCCTCATCCCTGGAGTTATTCAGTGAGGCTTGACAAGGCTCTAAGTAACCTGATCTAATTGAGGGTGTCCCTGCTTACTGCAAGGGAGTTAAACTAGATTAGGACCTTTAGAGGACGTTTCCAACCCAAATTATTCTATGATTCTATGATTCGCAGTATTGAAGTCCTTAAGAAGAAAAAGTTGCCAACATCCACTTTCATGTTCTCTGTACCTCCTGCTCATATAGATTTCTTAAGTTTCTATTTTCCATTAGGTCACAAGTTATAACCAAGTGAATCTTTAACAAACTCAGATTGAAAGGAACATTGCCTAATATCTCAAGATTAGTAATTTTCTTGAATAATTACATTAATTAAAGACACAGGAAGACCTGTTTGTTAGAGAACAATCAAGGAAGAGATGTTGTCAGAGAAAAATCAAAACCAGTGAATATCACCTTCCCTGAGTTGTGCCTCTGAAAAATATTTAATTAGTGTGACAATGCCCTCATTGGTGATTTTACATGAAAACTGAATCCTCTCACTTTTAATTCTTCTTCTTTAATTTTAACTTTATTTAAAGTATAAAGATGTCCCTTCTAATCCAAATTATTCTATGATTCTATGATTTTGTCTTTGAATAATTCCACCTTCCAGAACCAAATGTACACTTGGGGGTTATTTATTTGCTTATTTATTTATCTTACAAAATGTCCATCCGAGATCTGCGCTTTTCGTCTTCCTCTCTCTCCTCCTCATACAGCAGGTTTGACTCCGTCCTCCAGAACTCCTGTTCTGCTGCTCCTGCATCAGTGTGAATGCTTTTGACAGTAATCTGAACTTCATACAAAAACTCAGAGATGGGAGAATCTGGCTTATGTTACACCAGAACACTGAAATATTTGTGTATTACCAAAAGCATCTCACATGCAGAAGATTACTTTAATCTCATTGTGCAGGCGTTATTTTTGTCACTTATTTTAATCTACACCAGGTAAAGCTACTCCAAAATACATCTCTAAAGTCCAGAATAAAGAAATATGCAGCACAAAATATGAAAGAAATCCCACCTTGACTGAATAACACACAATTTAAAACTGTAAAAAGAAATGGGCTTTAGAGATATACAAGATATTGTTATTTAATTATTAAGACCATATTTCTAGTTCTGGGATTAACCATGTAATTTTTTTTTCTCTGATATATCTTTCTCAAATACAACATGATTTCATTATTCTTCTGTTAATACTGTGATGGAGAATGAAGGCATGATATTTTATTTTCAGTTTAGGTGTACTTCCACAAAAAATAATATATAACTTTCAAGAGAAGAATCATCAAATTTTTGTTTATTACTCTTTTAGAAAAAAAAAATTTTGGTTACATAAAAGAAATATTTTCAAAAACAAATTGTTTCTACTTCCCTTCTTTAGTATCATTATTACCTTCTCCTCTCTTTTGCATAATTGTTGAACACTAGAGAATATTTGTGTAGTTGTCCTACTCCTTCTATCTTTGTACTGCAAAGAAGACAGATCCTGATTTATGTTTTACAGAGGTTCAGCCTATATGTATTTCTTTAACTAAATTTTTTCAAATAACCCAAATTAAATTAACTTCCTCTTAAAAGGAGAAAAGCAAATTATCTCTTATGTGTAGCAACAGAAATCAAAACACTCAGGTCACTTGACTTCCCTTTTACATAAGAATCACATAGGAATTAAATACAACCCCATTTAACATAGAAGGAGATGAAGCAAATCCATTTACTTGCTATGAAGTAATCTCTGAAATAACAAGAGCACATTCAAATCCTAAAATAATCTCAGATGGTGTCAGGTAGGATTGATCTGCTGTAATGTCTGACATGATTATCTTTACTAATTGCCTTTCCATTTATTTGTTGTAGTTGGATTATGTTATTATGTAGTTGGATTTGTTATTAGTTGGATTTTTCTCGTTTTGGGTTATTTCTTCTTGTGTTGAGGGTTGGTTTTTTTTGTTTTTGTTGTGCTTTTTTGTGATTTTTTGTTTGGTTGGTTTGGTTTGGTTTTGATTTTGGTTTTGTTTACTGTCTTTTGTTTTTCACCACAAAAATAATTGTAGAAGCACTAGGATGCATTTGAGACAGATCTACCTGAAGGGAAAAAGTAATTGGTGATGATGTCTGAGCTTTTTACAGATACTGCTTATTAGAGGCAAGTGTCTGCTATAAAATAACAGAAGTAATTTTCATTAGAGGCTTTTAACAGTATGCACAAATGAAACGGTAAGAAAAGACCTATTAAAGAGTTTAGTAAGATCAGTTTCATGGATTGCTGAGATTCTAGTTCACACAGGTAATGAAAATCAATAGACATCTTTGCTATGTATTTTTTTATATTGTGAAAGGCACTTTTCTCCCAGAGCTCAGTATGTCAGTCAGACTTTATGCCTTGGACAGACATTCATAAGGGCTTTACCTCCTCATATTAGGCCATACTCAGATGTGATTATAACATTTAAAGGCCCAAGACACATCCTAACCAACTGGAGCTATGAAAAATGTCTCCTCCAGCCAATCAATCCATAATGTTTGAGGTCTCAGATACACCTGACTAATATCAAGTTCATTTGGTGATTGTCACTAATTTTTGACTTCCAACAAGCCACATTCAACTAGCCTGCCATTGCCAAAGACCCTTTTTTTGACAACACATGAGATTTAAATCTATTAATGGATGCTTCTCATTATTCCCATTTATAGGTCTATATCTTGATGGTTCTGAAGTTATATGATATAAAACTAATTTGTACTGAGTTTCCTTGATTTTTAGACTTTCTGTAACTGTCTACTAGGTAAAAAAAAAACCCAAAAACCAAAAACAAACCAAACAACAAAAAACTAAACACAAAACCCCACAGAAAACCACCTAACAAACCCTAAACATTTATAGGTTAGAATGAACTTGCTTTAAGGTCAGATAAATTCTACACAACCAAAACAGAAATTTTAAGATTCCTCTATCTCTCCCCTACCTCTATTTTCTCACTCCTGTCTCCCAGCTGTTGCTGGATTTTTCAACACTTTCTTAATTATATTATCACAGAGGTGCTACTGATATCACTGATAGGCTCAGATTTGGCCAGTGGTGGGTCTGTCTGACCTTGGGGTAGCTTCGGGTGTCTTCCTATAGATATCACCCCTGCAACTACCTTTATTCTGGCCCAAACCAGGACAAGTATTAAGAAAATTACTAGACTGGAAGTATATTTCCCATTATGATGAACCTAGTGACATCTGTTGTTTCAAGATATATAGTTCTTGAATAATTGAGAGATCACTGATAATGATAACTTGCTTTAACGAGAAGAAATATTCCTATTAGGCTACTGAGAATAGTTTGTTAGCTGAAACAAAAAAAATTATAAAATATCAAGCCAGGCTGCTGCTCACAGGCCCTTGCAGTCATTAAACATGGCTCCTCTCTCCCCCTGCCTTTTATGCCCAGAAACACACTTTTGTGTCTTTTGGACTGGCAGAAAATCTGGAAAGCTGTCTGAAAAACTTTTGTCTATTAGTAATGATGAAAATTACAAGATGTTCTACAACATCACCACAGATAGAACGGAACCCTCTCACCAATTCTCTGTATAAGGTAACCCTGTAAAAGCCCAGTGCCTCATAGGACTTATATAACCTTTAGGAGAGTGGCACTGTGAGGGCTGTGATTCTTTAACAAATGAATAATTCCGTATAGAATCTCTACAATGAAATGAGTGAAATAGCTTGCAGTAAAAAAAGTAGGAATTTTCAAATTTATGTCTGTAGAACATATAGATGTGTCTTACTCATACTGTTGCTGTTGACCCAAGCTTCTTGCCCATGATAAGAAAGAATTGTCCTAACATTTGTCTCCCAGAATCTTTTCTATGTCTTGAAACTGAAGGTAGAAGAAAACAGTTTCAAGGTGCTTCATCAAAGTCCACGAGTAAAAGAAGTTATCTGGAAATTCACCCATATTTAAAAAACAACCTGAAGTTTCTTGGAAACAGTTCCAAGGTTCAATGTATCTGAGGTGTATTTACCTATATATACTAATAAGTGATAAAACTACTACATTTTTATGTCACAATAAACCATCTACTAACTAATGGCACAATGGAGTCATACACAATGCAGCAACAGACTGCACATAAGATACACTATCTTTGCAGCAAGAAAAAAAATTATCATTAATGTGTTTTGAGCTCCTACAAATATTAGTGGATTGATAAATATTAGCTAATATAATTATTATATGAGCATGCTTTAAGGATAATTTCATGGTTGTGGATATTTAAATGTGTCCTGTTTCTTCAAACCTGAAGTACAAATTACAGTTTTAAATTGTGAATATCAGAAAGTGAGATGTTGCAAAACAGGAGGGACATCTTCCTTCACAGGTGGATTAAATGTTGATACCTACATCTTTTGATTTTTATTTCAAAAATACTGAACCTACAGCATTTTGCATGTCTTTTTCTTTTACACTTCATTTTTAGCACTCCAGTTGTGTAGGGTTACTAAAACTGCTGGAGCATTTCAATGTATTGTTCTTATATTCCAGGTATAGTATCCAAGATGAAGCCTAGTTCTGTGTAGGAAAGGTGTCATTTAGGTTACAATTGCATCAGAATATTTTCCTGTCCCTCAGCAGTTATTTTGAACTTAAATATAGTAAAGATAAAACGAGCATTCTGAGTATCCTGTAGCATGAGGTGTGCCTCTGGGATAAATAAGGCATTAATGAAAACAAAAATATCTCCCCAAATTACTATTGTTTTGTCTGAAAGCAAAGCAAAATTGATCTTACTTGGCAGTAAGTCCATCCAAGCTCAAGGATGGCCGGTTAGTAGCTTAGAACATCAGAAAGTCCTTTGATGTAAACTTAAGCTGAATGCATGCAGAGTCCACTATGGATTTTTGACAAGCAGCAATGAGCCCATTGCGTATTTTTATTATATACCAACCAAAGCCCAGAAAAGGTTTCTATAATAACCTATGTCAGATATTTCCCATTATAGAATATAATTATACACTTTGTACACATTCTTTTATCTCTGCAGCAATAGTTGTTGACAAACATTTATCGACACTTCTTTTAATGATATTTTTTAAAGTAGGACATGCTATATTTTTCAAAGTGTCCATAAGGACCTGTTCCATTGAACTGCATAAATGTGTTTGATTGTGAGAGGCTATTTCTGGGATTTTTTAATTTTTTTGATTTTTAACATTCTTAGCATAAACTGCTGAAGGTTTTTGCTCAGTTTGGGTACAAGAGGATTAATTATTTACCTTCTCACTGCACTGACCAGTTCACAAAATCCTTAATGACTTCCCTAGCTCCATCTCTCCAAGTCTGTCCAGATGTTTTCATATCTTTTGCCTATGAAATGACTACAGTAAAATGAGCACTGTGTTGCCTGTTGTTACATAAAGTACTTTTCCAGCACTCAAAAAGCTCAAGTGATATATAGTTTAGCAAGAAGCTTGAATAAGTATTACAATTGCAAAAAAACATTTTTTTGCCTGAGAACTCCTTGACTACCTTCTATATCAAAATACTGCACTCTTTTTTGAATATTCTTACCAAGACTTTACTAGATTTTTTTTGCAATATTCATAAAAGGTAGCTTGTCTGTAAATCTGAACTTTGCTTTCTCACCATTACATAATCTACCATTGGCTCAAAATTCCAGCTCACATCCAATATCCAGATAGCAGAAAAATTTAGGCTGAAAGCAAGATGATTTCTGTAGCAGCCTGTGCTATCCAACAGAGAAAAAAAATCAAAACAAACAACTTTCAGATACTAATAACTCCTAAATCCAATGGAAGGCCAGCAAAAGATCTATCAGACTCTTTAATTAAAAAAATCATTCACTGCTTATCAACAAGACCATTTGAAAAGTTACTCTTAGACTGTTCTCTGTAAAGGATTTTGTCAAAGGTTGTATAGGATACCCACTCCTGTGCAGATTGATTAGAAGTAGAAAATCTGGAGAAGCTGTTAAGAGGAAGAAATCACACAAAATAACTTGCACAGAGTAGACCGGCAAGGGGATTCTGAGTAGCGAAAACAAGGTGGTTATTTCCTTTTAGAAGTAGGCTTTTCCTGTAGTTGACTGACAGAAAAGAAAATAATTCCCAGCACTGGACATCCTCTCAGACCAGTCAGTACGCTCACTTTATTTTGACACTAGAAATATTGGAATTCTAATATTTTTGACATTTATCTCTTTCAGATAAATACTTTACAAAGGAAGATGCCACTCGAATCACACATTCCACAGAATACCTTCTAAGTTATTGTAATCACATTTTGAAAACTCATGGTCCTTTGAAAGTATTGTATAAAGTAGATATGTCAGTATTTATCTCATAATCGGTTTCCCTTTGTCAACACAGATTTTGCATAATCTATAAAAATTACCTGAAAAAAAAAAAAAAAAAAAAAAAAAAGAATATACTCAGGAAACAAAATTTAATAAACCATGTCTATAGAATCCTTCAGTCATAAAAACAATTGCACACCTGAAGATCCTAGGCCTGCATAAGATAAGCTTATTAATCATTATTGAGCAGGATTCTGTAGGAATATCCAGTAAAAAAATATAATCTACAGACATTACTGCCTGTGTAACTGCTATTTTGCAAATTCTCCTTGCCTTGTTGACTGTGTTTTTGACCTAAGTGTGAATCAAAATGCACAACTGGGTCAGAAGTCTAAAATCATGTAGCTGCTTTGACATAAAAGCAAACTGCACTGATAGTGTTTGCCTCCAGTGAGAGCACAAAATGATGCAAAGCTGTCCTGGATTCCTTAGTGGGTAAAGTCCATAACGGCAGTGAGCATAATACTGCAGCTTCTGCCCTTTTGTGAAACAGGCAGATAGTGTCAGCTGAGAAGTTGTCCTGGACACTGTTACAACTCCCACAAATCACTAAAATGCTTGGATTTATCCTTTCCTTTGTTCCGTACAAATTCAATAAGTTATAAATGATGTAGCAGTAAATGTGTGTATAATAACTTGTTATTTTGATTTGTTTAGTTTCCTTGTCAAGCTTGCCTCTGTGTTAGCATAGTAATATTGATGTGCAAGTACCAGCAAAACTAAGCTAGAGTTTGAAGTCAAATTTTATAAACTTCATGGATTTTTGAACCGTATACACTGAATAGTGGATTTTTTCAATTTATTAAACCACAAAAGAAAAAAATAGATTTTCAGTAACTATTCACTGATCTTTTTTTTTTTTTTTATAAAAATTATTATGCACCAAAGCCTTTTTTTTTTTTTTTTTTTTTTTTTTTTTTTTAAGCTCTGGAGACCTAGGACAGCTGAAAATCTGAACAAAACATTATCTTTACAAAAGAAGTTACTATGTCTTTGAGTAAAATAGCATACAAAATTATTACTTAGATTATGCAGGTATCTCAGCAACATTATTTATTATTATTATTATCATTATTAGTGTTGGTTTTGATGTTATTACAAATTTCATTATTCTGAATACAGTTATTTGAAAACAGCGTATAATACATCAAGTTTCTCCTTTAAAATTTCCTACGTACATGAAGTGCTAGTGAGGTGTTGGCGTTTGGCATGAATTCCCCTGACTTTTCTGGACTTGAAAAATCTCATGGATTTATGGTGGGAAGAGACGTTTGCAGAGAGGAGGGGTACATATTTTGGGGTACTTAGCAGAGAATACAATAACAGAACCACATTTGTAATTCTCAAATGAAGGAGCCTGGATTTATTTTCTTTAAATATAGGAGGGGAAGAATGAAAACCTTTTGTACATGTAACCAGTGTAATACAAAAAAACAGAAGCAGGTTGTAAGAAGCAAAATATTTTTTGTGAAAATTTAGGTTGACTTGCTAGATTATTCTGAATGTTATAGTATGAATGCTCTTGAAAACTGGAAAAAAAAATCTACCTGGCAAGCATGCCATCCATCATCTATTACTTTAAAAATATATTGGCCAAACATTTTCTTTTCCAGAAATGGAAGATCTTACACAATACACTATGTTTTATTTCAGAAATTAACATTAATAAAATGAATACTGACTTGATTTTCAATTTTGAAAACAAGTTACATGAACTCTAAGAAAATAATTGCTTACATTTCATCAGTGCCAGATACTCCCATCTCATTGTGCTACTATGTTCCTGTAGTATAATCCAGCATGCTGGAGGGGCTGAGTGGTAAACTAAAAGGGATGAAGATCACAAAAGTGATCATCATGGTACTGAGGGTATGGAAAGGGAAATGAAAGCAAGAAAAAGAGGGAAAGCAAATCAAATTTTATGGGTGGACAGCTGTTTATTTCAGCTAGAAAATGTCAGGTGTGTTACAGGCACAGGGTGGAAAATTTTGAAGGAGCTTGTTAAAATTTTGTCACCATATATAGCAGAAACCACTCACTCATGGGCATTGCACCTTAAGTCACAACAATCACCACTGTGCTTTATGTTGATACCATAGTCATTCTAAGTAAGACAGCTTTTTAACTACAGGAACTGTCTCTCAGCTCAGTGAAAAGAATGAAAGTTGTGAAGGAAATGTTTGCAGATAACCATTTAGATTTTGGTTTTGTTAAAAAAGTGTAAGAATGTTCCACTTCCCCACAATAGTAGGAGAGAGTTCAGTGGATGAAATAGTTTTCTGACATTTTGGGAAATATTTATGTCATAGTCTTTCTAGGGTTTTCCCTTGCACAGATGTAAAGGTGATTGTCTGTCTGGAGCCCTGCTTGACCTTCTTTTCACAAACAGAGAGGGGCTGGTGGGAGATATGGCAGTCGGTGGACGTCTGGGACACAGTGATCATGAAATAATTGAGTTTTCAATATTTAGGGACACAAGGAGGGTCGTCAATAAACCCTCTACGTTGGACTTCCGGAGGGCAGATTTTGGCCTGTTCAGAAGACTAGTTCAGAATGTACCCTGGGAAACAGCCCTTGAAAACAGAGGGGTCCAGGAGGGATGGACGTACTTCAAGAAGCAAATTCAAGAGCAGGCTGTCCCAGCGTGCCGACAGGCGAGCCGGTGGGGAAGACGACCGGTCTGGCTGAACAGGGAGACTTTGAAAGAAATTAGGGTCAAGATCAAGAAGAGAGCCTACCAATTATGGAAAAAAGGGCTAATTACTCAGGAGGAATTTAGGAATATATTTAGGTCATGTAGAAAGAAAATTAGAGAGATAAAGGTAAAACTTGAACTGAATCTCGCTACCTCTGTGAAGGATAACAAAAAGTCCTTCTACAGATACATCAACAGCAAAAGGAGGGGCAAGGAGAACCTCCATTCTTTACTGGACACTGGTGGGAATATAGTTAGCAAAGATGAAGAAAAGGCTGAGGTATTTAACACCTTCTTTACCTCAGTTTTCAAGAGTAAGACAGGTTATCCTGAGGACAGATGGCTTCTGGAGCTTATAGAAGGTGACAAGAATATAAACAGCCCCCCTGTAATCCTGAAGGACACAGTCAGTGACCTACAGATATGCTTGGATCCCCACAAGTCTATGGGACCAGATGGGATCCACCCAAGGGTGATGAGGGAGCTGGCAGAAGAGCTCTCCAAGCCTCTCTCTATCATCTACCAGCAGTCCTGGCTCACTGGGGACATCCCAGATGCTTGGAAGTTGGTAAATGTCATGCGAATACACAAAAAGGGACGGAAAGAGGACCCAGGAAACTACAGGCCCCTCAGCCTGACCTCAGTGCCTGGCAGGGTTATGGAGCAGCTCATCCTGGGGGCAATCACACAGCACCTACAGGATGGGCAAGGGATCAGACCCAGCCAGCACGGGTTCAGGAAGGGCAGATCCTGTCTGACCAACCTGATCTCCTTTTATGATCAGGTGACCCACCTCGTGGATGAGGGGAAAGCTGTGGATGTGGTCTACCTGGACTTCAGCAAAGCCTTTGACACCGTCTCCCACAGCATTCTCCTGGAAAAGCTGTCAGCCCAGGGCTCAGACAGGAGCACTCTGTGCTGGGTTAGGAACTGCTGGAGGCCCCCAGAGAGTGGTGCTGAACGGTGCTGATCCAGTTGGTGGCTGTGGCGTCCCCCAGGGATCAGTGCTGGGCCCAGTTCTGTTTAATATCTTCAGAGATGATTTAGATGAGGGGATTGAGTCCACCACTAGCAAATTCACAGATGACACTAAGCTGGGGGGGAGTGTGGATCAGCTGGAAGGCAGGAGGGCTCTGCAGAGGGACCTGGACAGGCTGGAGAGTTGGGCTGATTCCAATGGGATGAGGTTCAACACGGCCAAGTGCCGGGTCCTGCACTTTGGCCACAACAACCCCATGGGGAGCTCCAGGCTGGGCACAGAGTGGCTGAGAGCAGCCAGGCAGAGAGGGACCTGGGAGTCTGGATTGACAGGAAGCTGAACAGGAGCCAGCAGTGTGCCCAGGTGGCCAAGAAGGCCAATGGCATCCTGGCCTGGATCAGGAACAGCGTGGCCAGCAGGTCCAGGGAAGGGATTCTGCCCCTGTACTCAGCCCTGGTGAGGCCACAGCTCGAGTCCTGTGTCCAGTTCTGGGCCCCTCAGTTCAGGAAGGAGATTGAGGTCCTGGAGCAGGTCCAAAGGAGGGCAACCAGGCTGGGGAAGGGATCCAGCACAAGTCCTGTGAGGAGAGGCTGAGGGAGCTGGGGGTGTTCAGCCTGGAGAAGAGGAGGCTCAGGGGAGACCTCATCGCTCTCTACAACTCCCTGAAAGGAGGCTGGAGCCAGGGGGGGGTTGGTCTTTTTTCCCAGGCAACTTTCAACAAGACAAGAGGGCATGGTCTTAAGTTGTACCAGGGGAAGTTTAGGTTGGATATTAGAAAGAATTTCTTCATGGAGAGGGTGATCAGACATTGGAATGGGCTGCCCAGGGAAGTAGTGGATTCTCCATCCCTGGAGATATTTAAAAAGAGACTGGATGTGGCACTCAGTGCCATGGTCTGGTAACCGCAGCAGTAGTGGTCAAGGGTTGGACTTGATGATCTCAGAGGTCCCTTTCAACCCAGCTGATTCTATGATTCTATGATTCTATGATTCCATGATTCCATGAGGGAAATTCTAAATAATTATGTTTTTATTCAGACTATTCCGTAGATTTTACATATTCCAATGGAATATGTAAAATATTCCAATATTCATATTCCAATAATCAT
Source organism: Phaethornis superciliosus (assembly GCA_023637945.1). Taxonomy (NCBI): domain Eukaryota; kingdom Metazoa; phylum Chordata; class Aves; order Apodiformes; family Trochilidae; genus Phaethornis; species Phaethornis superciliosus. Next base: position 12,917,520 of record JAJQWJ010000004.1, on the reverse strand, counting down.
ACCTTATTACAACACTCTGTATTGTTTTTCTCAGTGTAATTAACTGATGAGCAGGTTAGTACCTTAGTGCACAAAACCTGTGTATAAGCAGGGAGAGAAATGGTACATTTGTCAGAATTTCGCCCAATTAGCCTTGAAAAAGTCTCAAGAGATCCTTTGCTGTCCACACTCCCACAGACTCTTCGAATTAGGGGTTTCACAGAATCAAAGAATGTTTAGGTTGGAAGAGCCTCCAAGATCATCCAGTCCAATGTTTCACCAACATCATAATCTAACTACAAAACCATGTCCCTAAGGACCAGGTCGAAGCACCTTTTAAATGCCTCCAGGGATGGTGAGTCCACCAATGTCCCAGGCCACTCCAATGCCTGACAACCTTCTTAGTGAAAAAAATATTTCCTAACATGTAGCCTAAACCTCCCTTGGCACAGCTTAAATCCATTTCCCCTGGTCCTATCACAGTTCACTAAGGAGAAGGGGCTTTTTCCCTCCTCCCTCCAACCTCCCTTGAGGTAGCTGAAGAGAGTTATAAACTCTCCTCTCAGCCTCCTTTTCTCCAGACTAAACACCCCCAGCTCACTCAGCCTCATAGGACTTGGTCTCCAGGCTCTTCATGAGCTCTGTTGCCCTTCTCTGGCCATGCTCCAGCACTTCTCTGTCCCTCTTATAGTGAGGTGCCCAGAACTGAACACAGTGCTCAAGGTGTAGCCTCACCAGAGCTGAGTACAGAGGGATGATCACCTCTCTATTCCTGCTGGCCACTTTGTTCCTAATACAAGCCAGGATGCCATTGGCCTTCTTGGCCACCTGCACACACTGCTGACTCATATTAAGTCAACTGTCAACACCCCCATGTCCCTTTCCAACTTACAGCTCTCTAACCACACTTCCCCAAGTCTGTATCTTATCATGGGGTTGTTATGACCCAGGTACAAGACCTGGCATTTGGCCTTGTTAAACCTCATACAGTTAACATTGGCCCATTGGTCCAACCTGTCTAGGTCCCACTGTAAGGCTTCCCTACCCTCCAGCAGATTGACACAGCCACTGAGTTTGGTGTCATCTACAAATTTACTGAGGGTACACTCAATCCCTCATCCAAATCATTAATGAAGATATTAAAGAGAAGAGGCCCCAGCCCTGGACCCTGGGGAACACCACTCATGACTGATCAGCAGCCAGATTTAGTTCCATTCGCTACCACTCTTTGAGCCTGACCATCTAGCCAATTTTTTATCCAATGCAGGGTATATTTATCCAAGCCAAGTGCCATAAGTTTCTAAAGAAGAATGCTGTGAGAGACAGTGTCAGAAGATTTATTAAAATCCAGATAGACAATGTCCACAGCTCTTCATCTACTAGGTGAGTCATCTTATTGTACAAGAAGATTGAGTTAGTCAGACAGGACCTATTTTTCATAAACCATTCTTACTGGGCCTGGTGACCTGGTTATCTTGTATGTACCGTGTGATAATACTCAACATCTCCTGCTCCACAGTGGTTTCTGGCACTGAGGTCAAACTGACAGGTCTATAGTTCTCTGGATCATCTTTTTGGCCCTTCTTGTAGATGGGCATTACATTTACCAGTTTCTAATCAACTGGAACATCCCCAGTTTGCCAAGACTGATAAATAAGGCAGAGTAGCTTGGTGAGCACTTCTGCCAGCTTCTTTAGTACCTTCAGGTAGATCCCATCTGGTCCCGTAGACTTGTGCACATCCATGTGGCACAACAGGGCACCAATCATTTCGTCCCAGACTATAGGGGCTTCATTCTGCTCCCCATCTTGGCCATCCAATTCAGGACCTGCACCCTCAGGGAGCAATTGACATTGACAAAGACTGAGGCAAAAAAAGCACTCAGCAGTTTGTCCTTTTCCATGTCCTCAATAACAAATCTCCCTCGCAGGTCAAGTAGAGGGGGGAGATTCTCCATACCTCTTTTGCTATTTACCTATTTATAGAAACTCTTTCTATTATCTTTAATGATACTGGCCAGATTTAATTCAAGATGAGATTTGGCCTCTCTAATTTCTTCCTTTGTATCTTTGCAGTAATTGTGTAATCTTCCCAAGCTGCCTGCTCTTCTTTCCGTAGCCAGTAGACTTTCCTATTCTTTCTGAGTTCTGCCCAAAGCTCCTTGTTTAGCCAGGCTGGTCTTGTACCATGCTTGCTTGTTTTAAGGTGCACAGGTACAGTTTGTTCCTGTGCCTTAAGGATTTACCTCTTGAGGATTGTCCAGCCTTCCTGGACTACTTTGTCCTTGAGGACTATATCACAGGGGATACCAACGAGCAATCTCCTAATCTTATCAAATTCTGCCCTCTGGATGTCCAGGGAGGAAATTCTATTGACTTCCCTCCTAACTTGCCCAAGAATTGAAAACTCAACTATCTCGTGGTTATTTTGTCCAAGATGACCACCAACCTTTACATTCCACTCGTCCTTCCCTGTTCACAAACAGTAGATCTAGAAGTGAGCTTTCCCTAGTTGGCTCAGTCACCAGCTGTGTTAGAAAGTTATCTTCCACACAGTCTAAGAATCTCTGGGACTGCTTCCTGTCTGCACTGTTATATTTTCGGCAGACATCTGATAAGTTGAAATCTCCCACAAGAACAAGAAGAAGTGAATCTGAAACCTTCCCCAGCTCCTTATAGAACACTTCATCAACACCCTCTCCCTGGTTGGGTGGTCTATAACAGACCTAAATTCAATTCAAGTAATTTCACTTACTCAGTACTCAAATTCACACATTACTCAGACATTTGCAGGGATGTGAATCATATTTGTTTCTGTCAATATGAACTGTAAGTGGCTTTCTGTAACTTATTTTATTAATGAATATGCTTTTTACACTGTAAGCATAAGTGGTTTCTTACCACTTTTTAAAAATAAAGTCACAGAAATTTTTCAAGCACTTGCATTGTTCTACTATTCAAGCACAACTGCGTCAAGGAGATGATGCTTGCATCTGTGGCAGCAGAAGCAGTTGCTGTGAGCTGTCAGGAGTGTGAGGCTTGTGTGTACCCTGGAGGTGTCTGGAGAGGATTTCTGGGTCCCCAGGTCCCTTGGAATGTTTGTGTAAAAGGCCAAAGTGGCAGCTAAGAAGTCTTGAAAAGAAGTGAATGAGAGGCAGTGCCAGTAGTTCCCATGGCCAATTCACATGCTCTGAAACTGACCTGCCCATAGGGAACACCATGAAACAGGGGAATGAAAACAAGGAAGGAGAATGTGTCAGTCATCCCAGTCATCCCAGTCATCCCATGCAGGAGGGCATGCAGGAAGGTCTGTACATTATGCCAGTTCTTCTCACCTGCAGGCTGAGGCTTCAGGCCCATGGTGGATGTGCAAATCTACTCAGCAACCTGCAGTCTCCAGAGAATAAAGGTCTTATTATGCAGCATTTGGGTGTCAGAGGCATGGAGGTAAGAGTCTCTGCAACAGACAGGAGCAAGCTATCTAGCCAGGCTACTCTGGGACAGCTGTACTTGACCACCTCTATGGCTCCTTGTGAAGTGAGAACCTACACTCTCTTTGTAATCACCCTTGAAGTGCTAGAATACTGTGATGTAAACACAGACCACTCTGCGCTGAAAGACTGAACCAAAGATTGATCTACTTTAAGTGTCTTATGTACAAGTAGTCTAACCATTCCTGTTAAAAAATGCATTGCTCACTACTGATCTTTTTACTTATTAATTTTCTTCAGATACAATTTAAAGGAATATTATAACTCAATATTTAAAAAAAAAAGTAGCAGTATTAAAAAAGTAAAGTATGAAAACTAAATCAATAAACTTCTTTCTTTTGAAAACTCATTATTTTAAAAAGTGTATTAAAAGTATTCAGTCAGTGTGGTGCTGTATTCTATCTCTGAAACAAAGAAAAACATTGATGTTGGATAAGCAACCTCTCAGAGGCTGATATTGAAGAAAAACAAAATAAAATCACAGGAAGCCAGTGTTCTTAGACCTAATACTGGGAGATTATTTTAATTTTTATCACAAATGTTCTAAATATCAAATCATTAATATTTAATATCATCTGCATGATATCTAATTTTTATCAATCTGTAATCTTTTCTAAATGCTACCTGATAAATTCTGAGAGTATTTATTTTTTCTGTTATTAAAATAAAGAAACTATGATGTAAGTAATAAAGCTCAAATATCATTATAATTCTGATGTCTGTCAAGTGGCAGTTTCTTTTAGTTTCTAAGTTTAGCTAAACTGAAGCAAAAATTTGTGAATTTATAATCACTTCAAACATATTCTAATCACTCTCAGTATCTAAGACAACCTTGAATTGCAGATATTTTTGTAGGATAATTAAAAGAAGTCTATACCTTGAGAGTCTGACCTCACTGATTGGAAATTGTCTCAAAAGAGCAATTTTAAAGTGAGTAGCCCTGGCTAGGGTGAAGAACCTGGCCTGGCCAGAGCTGAGGAGGGGGTGACACCCAGGAAGAGATAAGAACTAAGAAATAATGGCTGGGGAGAGACTACTCCCCTTTTCTGAGGGCCAGCCTGCAATGCTGGGACATCTCTCCAGGCACAATTACCTTGGCCAGGGTGGAGGAAGACACCTTGATTGTACTGATGCTGATGTACCTGGCTGAGGTGGCTGGAAGGGAGTGGGGAGTGGTGCCTGGAAAGAGTTAAGAGCTGATGAGTGGGTGGGGGACTGCACCCTTCTGCAGAAGCTCCCCTCCAGGCAGCCTGTCTGCAATGGCTCTGATGCTGATGGACTTGGCTTCTGTGGCAGGTGACTGACAGCTGCCCCTTGGGAACAAAAGGAACTCTGGGGTATATCTGGCTGTCCATGCTGTTGCTGTTTTGTTGTCTTTTGACCCACTGCCGTTTGGCATCGGACCCTGTCTAGGATCAGCCCCATCTTGAAGAAACTCACTGGGCAGCTGGACCCTGGTAATGTCACTGGAATTCAGCTTCAGTCTTTCTATGCCTTCCATATGGTTTTGGGAAGGTCTGGTGCACAAATTTGTAAAACATGGGGTAGCTGTTGAAACACCTTTTCTGTTTCAACTTAACTACTACATTAACTGTGCACCTGAGTCCAGCCTTTATTCCCATGACATCCTGCAACAAATGACAGGGCCTGGCAAAGTATGGTGAAAGAAGGACTAAGAAAGAAGGAACTAAGAAATGAACACGGTGGAAGAAAGGAGATGGTAAACTATGCTGTTGCAAAAAAGGTAGGTCCAAGCAGCAATCTGAAAAAGTAGAGATCATTACAAAATAGATGAACCATGAGAGTGAAAGGATTTTAGCTATCAATAGACTTTGGATTAAGACCTTTTTCTCTTTATCTACCTTTATCCTTTATCTACCTTTCTCACTGCTTTCTTACTCTTCCATCTATACCTTCTTGGTGGGGGAGCTGAAGTCTGAAGTGCTGTCTGAAGTGCTTGGCTGAACAGATGGAACAACAGTATTATTCTTTCCATCCTGGAAGAGATAGGAAAGTGGGAGAAACACATACCACATGATCAAAGATGGTTGCACAATTATTATTTTCATGGTCAAGTTTTAAGATGTCATCAAGTATTTACAGAAGAAAATATATGTCCTATTTGGAGAAAAGTTAGCATTTTATTTCAGTTGAGACAGAAAAATTATGAATTTGGAGTGGGAAGCATTTTCTCTGACACAAATATAAGAACACAAATAAGCACCTTATCACTGTATCAGAACCTCTTGTTCTTGCTGTTTGATAGCATTATGTCTAGCTCATAGGGGAAGTTCCTACCTCAGAGTAAAAAGCTTATTTGCTCAGGATAAAAAAGGTATACCACTGTACTCTGAATATACACTGAGGAGAGAAATGAGTGGCCAGGTGTTCTAAGAAACAGCAGTGAATAAAGGTTTCGAAATCAATGATTCTAACATGTAAATTTAACAAACAACCAAGAAAACAACTATAAAAGAAAAGCCTATGACCTGCTTCTAACTTTACTAATGGAAAGGGCTTGAAAAACATGTGAAGTATAGCACAGTAATTTGCATTCAAGCAAATATGGTCCAGATCAGAAGAGAGAAATAGATCTAGCAAGAATGAAACAGATGAAACAGAGTGATATTACAGGTCAGCTCCACAAATGCAATGACCTTAGATGCTACAGAAAATGTGAATCTTGATGATTGAGCTACACACTGATTTTTAAGTTTTTTTTTTAATGACTTTTTTAATTTTTGGAAGCTAAATTACACAGCTTTTATAAACAGTAATGATTGAAAGGAAAGTTATTAAATATATGCAAACAGGGGCAAAAGTGACATCATTTTCCTTCTCCTTACCCCACAGTAACACTGAGGGTGAAAGGCAGGACCTGACAATTCCCAGGCTGAGCTTCTGAAGTCAGCATAGACAGAAGCTGGATATAGGAACATACAAATTCAGGGTGGCACAGATAGGCATCGAAGGCAGACGAATGGATTGAATTTTTCCAGGATGCTGACCATGGATGAAATTGATCCTCATGATCCCACAATTTTATACCAATGTTCTGTTTTGGGCCAGGTGTCACAGCTTAGTAGTTTGGGTGAACCACAAACCTAAGGACAGAATTCCTCTTTTTCCCAGCCTCCTATTCTCCCCCCCCCCCCCCAACAAAAGAAAGACAAAGGGGAATAAAGACCGGAGACTTTAAGTTGGAAATACCATTGGGTAAAGATTTACTAACACCGATTTGACAATTATGTCAGGTTCTGAATTACTCTCCCATGTTGTTCCTGCCTTGGGCCAACTCTCTCACTGCTGATTAGGTTTTTCTGTTGGCTCTGTCGCTGACACATCATCATCACCCCTGTCTGGTGATATCTGGTCCGACTTCTTTACATGCTTTCTAAGGATTGTGACAGTGGTGACAAGAGGTGTATTGGAGCCAGTGGAGGACATGTCTCTGGCAGTGGCCATGGGAACTGCATTGGTGGGGGCAGTGGCAGCAGGGGAAGTTTTCCTGCACAAATATTTAAAATTGAACCACCCCTGGAACACATGCAGGTACAGCGATAACCAAAACAACACCAACCATCGCCGAGGCCTCCAAACTCTGGTAGGTGAAACTTGCCAGAGAAAGGAACAGAATCATTTTGCATAGTGAATACATTCATCAAAAAGCCCTCAAACTACCCAGTCAAATTCTCAACTGAACTTGTTCCCACAGAAATCACTGTTTTAACAGCATAGAAAAGTAACATGGATCCGAGATGGGACCATAGAAAACAACATGCACAGATGAGTAAATTCAAAAAGATAGTATATAGCAAGCCTTTTAGCCCACACCATTTTTAAATTCTTTTTTTTTTTTTTTTTTTTTTTTTTTTCAGTTTCAAACTTTTCAGTATTTTCAATTAAAAAAAATTTAAATTTGAGCCCCGTGTCAGGTGCTAATTACTCTGTCATGTCTTAGCAGTTTGGGTGGTCCACAAGCCTAAGGACAGAATTCCTCTTTGTTTCCCTTCCCCAAAAAAGGAAAGACAAAGGGCAGTAAAGACCAGAGAATTGAAGTTGGAACCTGAAAACAATTTGGTACACATTTACTAATATAGTGGAAAGGTAATAATACATGGGATAAAGTAACAAAAAATAAAAGTATATATACAAATATATTTATACCCAATAGATAAGGGCTCTGAGGAGCATGTGCAGAGTTGACAGTGAAAAACAGCAGTGCAGGCAGTGACGAGTGGAAAGAAACAAGGGTGGAGATTCTGACTTTCCCAATCTTTATTGAGTATGGTAGGAAATGAGAGGGAATAGTTCCCAGAGTCCTCCTTCTTTAGTTCCTCCTGTTCAAATGATGAGAGCCAGGATAGAATGATTTTTCTGTCTCACAATTTTGGTTTCAGCTAAGCTTTTTCTAAGCAGCTGTACTTGCTGAAATTAACAAGTTTCTCAGTCAGCGTCTGCTTCTAGGACTGATAACACTCAATGTTTAGTTACAGCTAGAGAATGGTCTGCAGAACCAAGGCCACTGCTTGATGTTGAGGAACATCTTATGCTTCAGAAAGGGGAGTAAAGGGGTCACACCTGCAACGCTCCTTTAGGACGGAGCAGACAAGACAGGTGGTCAAAATTTCAAACCCTTTCTTTCTGGAGAAAAACATCAAGCATTATCAGACCTAGAAATAGCCACTAACTGAGAAATTTGCTGTTAATTTTAGCAAGCACAGCTACTTATGAGAGACTTATCTGAAGGCAAAATTACAAGACATAAAATTAGTTTTATCCTGGCCCAAACCAGGACAAAGATATACAAAAGAACCATGATGACTCAGACAGAGGTCTTTATTATTTTTTATAGGCCAGAGAATGTCTAGAAAATACTTGGCAGGGAAAGAGATGGACACATTTCCTTATCATCTATGCCTATGAGGCTTTGCACTAAGAATAAAACAGGTCATAGGATCAGTTGTTCAGTACCATGATATAATCCATAAATAGCAAACATCTCTATGTGGAATTTTATGAGAATTTATTTTCTTTTTTTAGTACAAGATCAGATTAAATCACTGTATTTGTTTAGAGACTGAAGTATTTAGATTTTAAATATGACCTATATATTGCCTTTTGTCACCACAGTATTATGTTGTTTTGTTCCTCTATCCCTTACCATGCATTAAATGCACTATTTTGAATTTCACTGAATAACATTTCTCAGACATATTGAACTTTATTTCTAAATTAGTCTATTTATTAAGAGAACACTGGTTATATTGGAATATTGAACAGTAATTGTTCTTTCCTTTGAAAGGAAGAAGAGAAACATATATAACATATATATATATATATATATATATATATATATATATATATGTAGAAAGAGAGAGAAAAAGATAGTCACAACATAATACCAGACTTTCTTCCATTTTACTTTCTATATGTCAGTTGCCTGGTCTACTTGGCAAAGGTTAATTTTCAGTTTTTCTAGTATATGTTCATGTAATCTAGCTGCATAAACATGTGTTAACACTTATATATTAATTTTGTTTAAACTGAATAAAAAAGCTATACCTGGGCTGATTTTAGGATCTTACTTCAATGTTTTTGATTTGTCCTCTGCATCTAGAGTTATGAATTTCACAAATGAGAATTCTTGAGCAACTGATGATGATTTCATGGTATCTGATACAAAACATTTTGAATATGGCTGACAAACTTTTCCAGCTGTGTTGATTATTCTGCTTATAACTACTTTCATCCTCAATTAAACTTTTGTTCTGTGACTATAGATTGATTTTAATCACTCTAATCAAAAACTATCACACACTAATCGTTCATTATTATCACAGAGTATCTTTACAACATCAGATTTTTGACTTATATGATTTTCAACTTTGCCTTGATTGTCAAAGTTAATTAAATTAATTGTGGATTAAGTTACCTTAGCTAGGTTGATGACATACAAATGTACTATTCTTCCAGTAACAAAGTCATTAACATTCATTAGATAAGCCTCATGATTGCTTAGCAATACAACAGTGATAGATGAGTACGTTTCAGAGGTTGTCTGAGCATAAACAAAATGAAGCATCCAGTGGATACCTAACTACTTTTAAGGTGTAGTACATGATCAGACGTACTTTCTTTTCAAGATTTACATGTGGATGAGAGAAAACTGTGTTTTTAATCTTTTTATTTTATTTGATATCTGATTTCATACATTAGTATTTTTTCATTGTTTTATTTGAATGGTGTTTTTTATCACTTCTTAAGGAAACACACTTGAGAGCTTAATTTTGGTATTTTGTAAATGAACAGTTTGATTTACTTCAATCTACAGATTTTATCAGAAAGTTTCATCCCAGTGGAATAAACCTCATGGAGTTGAAGCTACATTGCATGTAAACTCTGCTATCTAGATCCTGAGCAACAACACTGAAATGACTTTCCCATTTCCTTGGCTGAGGCTGTGCATAAAATGTCAGAAAAGATCAAGAATGATGTCCAAATTACAGATGACTGCATTTAATGCATTTATATGAGGGCTTGTCATTCATGAGCTGTGACACAGTTGAAAACCTTGGTTTCAGCTGGATCCAAATGCATAAGGAGATTAAAATTGGATTGGTTTTATAGAAATGAGAGAGCAATGTTTCTCCCACAGTGAGCAATGAGAAAAAAAGAGCTCTGTGAAGCAAAATGGGGCTGCAGTGGGAAAGACATGGAATTTAGAGATATTGTGAGGTTATACAATGACTGTCCTGTTAAGGGGACAGAGTATGTTTTCATAATTCTACTCCAGCATTAGATTGAGACATCATCACATAATGAGGTTCGTCTTTTGGTGTTATAGGTACCTGACACAACTTTTTATTCAGGTGTAGTAGTTGGCTGTTTTGAGATATTAGAGATGTGAAGCACTGTGTACTTTGCAACTGTAAAGGCTTTCCACTTAAATTAGAATTAATTTTTTAGTAAATTTTAGAAAATGTGAAGCTGCTGTTCAATGCCGCTCAGTATGAAGCCTTGTGCATTAGTTCCATCTGTACATCAGATGATGGGGAATCTATTTTACACAGATGAGAACATATGGAAAACAGCATAATTGTGACTGGTACCAGGAAGAACTGGTGGATATTATGAAATTCCACCCATTTAACACTTAAGAACCAAGGCTTCAAAAATTATTCTACTTTGCTTCTCCTACTGATCTAACAAACTTGTAACACAATGAAATAATCTCATGGTAACCAATGAGCGTCTACATTTAATTTCTGATTCCTGGGGAAGAAGAAATCATTTGCCCTCTAGAATGCAAGAGAACAGAGTCAGATATTTGTAGTGACCTTTCCTGAAAAACAGCAAGCTCAGTACTGATTAATACACATTTTAACTTTTTGAAGATCTTTGCTATGATTTTTCAAGTTATGTATATTTTTAATTACTTTATAGCTTCTCATGATAAACATTCCTACAGATCATCTCCTGGGGCAGAAAAAATTAGTTGTGATGTATGCGGCAAAACCTAGTTTTAAGTTATTTGTCAAGGCTTCCCTACAAGCCCTGTAGCAGAACTGCACAAGACATTGTTCAGCTGCCTCAGCTGAAGTATTGTTCTTTCTTCTTGCTTCCCTCACCAGACTGCAGAGTTGTTTGCCAATCCACCCACAAACTCTGGATTATTCAATAAGTTAACTCAAATCATATAGTAAAAAGACTAGTGGAGTCAGCAGTTCTGGTTCATTCTTTCTACAGGACAATCTAGTTAAAATAAATGACAAAATAGCCCAGTGTGTTTAAAGATTACGTAATTCACATGCAAGATAGATAGCACTGCCTTTCAGTTTTCAAATCAATTATTTTTAAAATTCTCAGTGCTCTGATTGATACCATTAATTATTAAGTTTAAATGAAAAAAAATAGGAAAAGGAAAAAAGAAAAAAAAAAAGGATTGGTACAGTCTTATGTTGCTGCTTTGATAAAGATGTGCTTGAAATCTAAAATTTCTCAAATATTACCAGGGACTATGGTAAAAATTCCAGTAAACTACTGAGAAAGTACAAAGTATAAGTGCACTGCAAATAAGCTAGCAGTACAAGAGTTGCTATTTATACTTGTAGTTTATACATTAACGGTGCACATCCCCAAAAGCAATTAAGCCTCTCCATAATCTTTCTTTCTTTACAAATTTATAAGACAGAAGATGCATAATTTTCAATTAAATTCCCTGGATTAGAATGTTTAAGGAAAAATGCTAATTGCAGCAATATCCACAGTACTTTCATATACATATCATATTTTAATTTCAGAGTGACATTTTCTGCCACTATTAATTTGTTGCATATTTATTTTTCTACCAGATAATTTTGAAAACATTTCAATGCATCAGGAATTGTTAATTTCATACATACATTCAGAAAACTACAGATGAATCTTGAGCAATTTTATATTAAATAGAGATAAAGTTATTGAAGTCAGTAGTAGATAGTGAGGAGTGTATATTTCTGGACATAAGCTACATTGCCAACTGTGTGCATAGAGAGGTATTTGTGCTATTTCCTAGACAAGGATAGGTGCATTTTGCTCACGTAATAGTGATCTTGAGGTGCAAAATATATGTTATAGATTACACAGCATCTCTCTTTCCATTGAGGAGGAATTTAGCCCTGAAGGATGGAGAAAGCATTATGAGATAAGTGATAATTTCTGTTCACAACTGCTTCATCGGATGAAAGAACCTTGTTTATTGTGTTGAAGAAATCCTGCATTTATTTCAACTTTTATCACTGAGACAAACACATAAATTTCCACATTTGAAAAAGCTCACCAATGCAATGATGAGATGGCTCACTATTGTTAATTCCTGTATTGAGTCTTCCATATTGATTCTATTAAAGTTATATTTAACTGACTCCTAGACTTGGGCTAACTTATTAGAGCACTAGATAAACAAATTATACTTGTTTTCAGTGAATCTTTTCACTTTCCAGTTGTCCAGATTCCAAGTAATTATGCAAATCAGACTTAAATAAAATACAACAGTAGATCTAGTGTGGTAGACCTTAAATGTTAGAAGAGGAAAGTTATACATCATTTGAAGACATAAAAACAAGAATTGCAAAAAAGAAAAGTATTGCAAGCTGGAAAAATACTTGCCATTTCCTTTTGCAACTTTTATTATGTGCTGCTGGTGAGATTTCTTCCAGTGAATATTGTTCACTGGTTTTATCCACTGTCAAGATTACAGACTTTTGCTGGTTAGTACATACAAGAAAGGAGAGTGGAGTGATATCCTATTCCTTCAAGCCACCAAAGAATAGGGCTCATTTTCCTCCAAGGTTGTGTCTGTTTGTTGTTTATGCCCTTTGTCTCGTAGTCACTAAAAGTCAGTACCATGGTGCCCTGATATTTCTTCCTGCAGTCTCAGTTATGTATTTCTGGTTCCCTCTATCTGTGTTCACCAAAGTCTGGTTTCAGACAGAGGTACAAATCTAAAAACATAGTTTTTACTATAGTAAAATCTGAATACACCATTTTTCACATAGTATAAATATACTGCTCTACCATTACTATGAGTTGAATCTCCCACTCTTGTCTCCATCTAACTTTTAACTTTAAGTAGTTCAGGCTATACTTAGCCTGTAAATTCTGGTTTTCTTTCTCAAAAACTAGTATTGCTTGTAAGAATATTCTTCACATATGTGATATGTTGCAGAGTCATTAAAATATTTTCTGGAAGCAGTCTGAGACCTTTCAGAGAAGGAAATAACTGAGCATTTGAAAGTGTCTCTTTCACCTATCTTTTCAAATGGAATAATTTTTTCTCTTGATTTAAATTGGCCTTTTGTCAAAAGAGTCAAGTTTTATTCCTAGCCTTCCTATTAACTCTTGTGGTTAGGTACTTATTATCTGAATGAACCATCATTGTTAAGCCTGTTCAAAAGCTTAGGTATATATGTGTCTATCTCCTTGCATAAGCAAATGTGTGATTAAGCTGCCAGTTTATCTACATCTGTGAGAGTCTGATCTCACTGATTTGAAATTGTCTAAAAAAAATTTTTTTTATAGTGAATAGCCCTGGCTAGGGTGGAGGACCTGGCCTGGCCAGAGCTGAGCAGGGGGTGACACCCAGGAAGAGATAAGAACTAAGAACTAACAGCTGCGTAGAGACTTTTCTGAGGGCCAGCCTGCAATGCTGGAACATCTCTCCAGGCATGATTACTCTGATTGTACTGATGCTGATGTATCTGGCTGAGGTGGCTGGAACAGAGGGGGACGTGGCACCTGGAAGGAGATAATTCCTTTGTACTAGAAGCCCACCCACCAGGCAAGCCTGTCTGCAATGGCTCCGATGCTAATGAACCTGGCCTCGCAAAAGCAGAACAGGGGTGACACCCGGTAGGAGATAAGAACAGATGGGTGGGTGGGGGACTGCACCCTTCTGCAGAAGCTCCCCTCCAGGCAGCCTGTCTGCAATGGCTCTGATGCCAATACCCCTGGCTTCTGTGGCAGCTGACTGACAGCTGCCCCTTGGGAACAAAAGGAACTCAGGGGTACATCTGGCTGTCCTTGCTGGGGCTGTTTTGTTGTCTCTTGACCCACTGCCGTTTGGCATCGGACCCTGTCTAGGATCAGCCGCATCTTGAAAAAAATCACTGGACAGCTAGACTCTTGGTGCTGAGTCTCTCTCTCCCTCTCTCTCTCCTATATGTTCTTTTCCACTCTCCCTCTTTTGCCTGGCTCTATAATTTTGCCTGTGTCAATTGTCAAATAAAGTCTGCTTGCACCCAGCCCCTCTATGGTTGGACTTTGTTTCACAGATCCAAAACAAAAATGTCACCTTGGACTGTAACAACATCCTTGTAGCTGAATGTCAAAATTACCAGAAGTTTTACAGAGAAGCATATTCCAATGAACTCTGAGTCTTAATAGGACTGTTTTGAGTCTTGATCCCTTCCCTCTGTTGTTTGCAGGCTACCACATCAGAAAACCATTGATATATCCAGTACAGAAGTAGACACTCCAGTATCAGAAGGATGTAGAGAATGAGAAAATGTTTCTGCAAAAAGCTGCTACTTTGATCAACTCAGGATGTGACAAAAAAGATTAAGGATGGTTGTGAAAGACCATTTTGCTTCTCAATTCAATCTACCTCAATTATCCAAGAAAAATCAAATGAAATCTGATGGCATTGATCATAGTTAGTTCCCAGTAAATAGTAAACATTATCTTATGATCAGACAGAAATAAAGATTGATGTGTCTGTCTCAACTTTTTAGTCTTCAATTTGCATTCCTCTTTCAAATCAAGACAAAGCAGACTCTGCAAAAAATATTTTTGAAAGGTCTTGATCTTTTATTTTAAAAATTCACTTTGTAATAGATTTAAAAAGACCATTAAAAGAAAGTTAAGGAGTTGCATTCAATCTCTTGATAAATGGTATTTCAGTGAATCAGTGAAAGTAGGGAAGATTTGTTTTAGAAACATAAAAAATATTGCTACTAGGCAGGAAAAAGGAATTGTGAAGGGTTTCTGTTCACACAGTGAAGTATGTTAATTTAAAAAATATTTCTCTAAGTTCTTCCCTCCTCCCCCAGACTTAGTATGTCACAGGAAAATTGCAGTTGTGTAGACTTTTACAGTGAGTCTGGTCTACATCCAGATGGATTTGTTGACTTGACAGCAGAGATGGAAGTGAAGTGAAGGGAAACGATGTGACATAGGAAAAAACATGTTTTTTTCTTGATTCGGGTGCCCTTTGCTACAGGATTGGGAAATGGTGATTTCCCTACAAGATTTTTGCAGATAACCACATATGAATCCAAAATGGTGGATTCTTCTCCTATCTTATTCACAGTATTCTTTCTCTAGGCTTTAATTAACAGCTATAAACTAGAATTAACAGCTTTAGAGTGTTCAGCAAGCAAGTCTCTGCTCATGGCTTGATTTCTAAGTATAGCTGTCAGGGCTAAATCATTAAAGATGCTTATCCTGAGCTGCTTAAGAAGTTTTAAGTGCTAAATTGTAGATTATTTCCTAAAACCCATTTGGTCCACATCACAAAGAGTATGGAGGGAAAGGGAAGAGGGGTATGAGGCAGTGTTAGCTACCATTTCCTAACTGGGTCCAAGTAGTTGCAACATACAAATGGTCTACCCAAAACACCAGATAAAGACTCCAGATTCCTTTTTCAAGGAGTCTGCACTGAAAGCAGGTTAAAAGAGCCATTGCATCATAGAATAGAGTACATGTTATAGTTAAACTGCTACTTCAGAGTACTCTTGATTCTAGTATGTACTGTATCAAGCATGTTATAATCAAAGTTAAAGGATGAGTACGTAAAATGAGGGAAAAGGAAGGGTAGCACTAGTAGCAGGAATGTATTTGTCAAATATTGTTCTTTATACTCTTTATATCAAGAGACTGGAATCTCACATAGAATAGGTGAGAGATACTATTTTTCTGTCAGTGCAAGGCTTTACTCTTTTGTTTTATCTATTGTACAGAAAGCCTGAAACTGGGATAAAACTAGTCGTAAGCTATGTTTCAAGAAATCAAAAACAAAACAAAAACAAGCAAAAAAACCCCAAATAGAACAACCAAAATGAAGTAATACAAATAGAGATGTGATTATCTATGAGGGATCTGTTCTTGGGAAGAAAGATTAATTTTTCTGTATCTAGTGTCAGAATGCTTCCAGGTATGTAACTGTTCCATCTTTCTAGTCTCAAAGGACCGGAAGCTACTTTTTTCGTTTTCTCCATCTCTTCATTCCTATCTTCTCACAAAGAACTGAGAATAGCTTTAACTAGCAGCTACTTAATTTAGATGGTAATAAACAAGTTAGCTGCAGATTTCTCTTCAGTGCCTGCATAGTTTAGTATTCTATTAGAATTCTTGTTTAATGAATATTTCAACTCCAAAGTTCTGGCAATATGTTAATGAATATAATAAAAAACTAATGTTAGAGAAAGAAAAAATAATCACTCCTCTGAAATAAAGAGATAAAAATTAGCTGCTTTTCCCTGAATAATGTATTTGCAAAAGGTGCTGTCCAAGTATACATGTAGATGATTAAAATCTAATAAATGATGATAGGGCACCTTGATTTTTGTCGTAAAACTTTACAGGGAATGCAGACTAATGTAGAGTAGCAGCATACAAGATTTGTGTCCAATTAGTGGTGCCTGCATAGAAAATCTCCTCTAAGGTGTACTACATTTCTGCATGCAGCAACATGGTGACATACGCTGCCATAATTGTTTGGCTGACACCGCAAACTACCGCAAAATTACCACTTCAAAACTGGGTCCTAGGGAAGGAATAGATTTGGACTGGTGTGGTGGATAAAATATCTATCAAGTGCACAGGTATCTCCTTCTGCTGAAAGTGAGAGCACTCCCTTCACCTCTGTCTCTGCAGATCCATTTTCTTTTTCTTTGCTTTTGTAGAAACTCTGTTCACCTTTCTGAGCATAAAAAACTTGTAGAGTTGTATTACTTTTGACCCGACTCTCAGATGTGACCTGTCCTGGAGACTACATATGTTATACTCATTAAATCAAACGTATCCTCTTTAGCTTTATGAGAATAGAACTTGTTCATACCATCTATTCATTAAAATGGTCCAGTTGCTGCTTTTTTGCCTTCAGACCAATGGATCCATGCATTTTATTTGCTAATAGCTTGAGTATCATTTTATCACTAATGACCTCTGAGTTGTCCAGAGAGTTCTGAAGTAAAGATTCTCACATTTCTACTGCAGCAAATGACATGGAAATTAAGTGCTTTTTTAACATCTGATTTTTTTCTTTTAATTACAGATGTTGCAGGTGGTTGTCTGTTCACATGAGATGATTTCCAGATCATTACACTACTTATAAGTGAATTCTGGGTCTATGTGTAGAGATTAAATTGAAAATTCTGAGCTATTAAACCAGCCTGTGTTGCTGAAGTCAGTAGATAATGAGTGTAGGTTCATATCTTCTTTGCAAGTCAAGAAACACACAGCTCATGAGGTGAGAAGTGTCTGACCTCATTACCATCTGCCAGGTCAATTTCTTACCTTTCCTGCTGAAGTAATGAAAGAAGAAAGAAGGGTCATGTTTGACTTTTGTCAAAGAATCATCTGGTTATACACTAAAATTTGCCATGTTTCAAAGCCTAGTTTCTGTCCTTGCAAAGAACCTTCTCTCTGTCATAGACATTAACATGAAAGCAAGAGCTCTCACTGAGTCATCAAATCTGATTCATTTGTTCTCCTGTCTCTAGAGCCTCTCCACCTCTTTCTGCACCCCTCTGCCAAGTGATTTTATATCAGAAGAAAACCTAATATTGTAGTGAAGAAGCCTCTATTTCAGGCTGTCATTACTTCAAGGTAGAATAAGATTTTATTGTAATATGTTCATGTGGCAGAAGTGTTTCTTTCCCCGTTTCCAAATTCTGTTAACCAGAAATTCATAGCATTTTGCTCTTCTTTGTTATCTTTGCTATTTATCTCCCAAATAACATATTTGTAACTTTTAAATAATTGGAAAAAATTGTTTTAAATGTTTTAGGAGTTATTTTATACCAGATACTTCTTGTAACTCAACAGTTTTGGTCACACGGGCATTTGTGTGTGGAAGTTGCATCTTGAGTGCTTGTAAACTAGTAAAATAATGTATTATAAATATTTAACATAATACGATATAATGCAGTATAATATAGTATAATAGATTGATATAATGTACAATAACATACTATCATATAATACAGTATAACCCAAACAACATGAGATAATATTAAAGTACAAATATACTAAGCATAACATAGTAACATGCTATTATATACTAGTATAGTATAATAAATATAATGTAATATAAGTTCAACTATATGAGCACATATTATATACTATATAATTAGATAATTATATTATGAATATAATTGTGTCACATATTTCTTCTGATCCATAGCTATATCATTCATCAGCTATGTTATTTGGCAGGTTTGGGATAAGCTGAAACACGTGATGTACAGGACATTGAAAGCAGCAATGCCATAAGTCACTCTGAAAGAGTAAGTCATAACAGAAAAGCAAACTCTTTCTTTGAATTAGGAAAATGAGTTAATAAGCAAACAGAAATGGGTCTTAGTTTCTTGCAGTTACCAAACCATTTGAAAAGGACTCTAGAGCTGCAATTATGCAAATGGCCCTAATTAAAAAACCACCACTGTGAATAAATAAATCCTCATTAACTTTATGCATACCACAATTATGCTACAACCTTATCTAAAACCCCTGATGCTCATAAGTGATAACAGTAGCACAGTTTACAGTAAAATGCTAATATTTGGTATCTTACAGTAAAAATAATAAAAACATTTAAAGAGAGGACAGTTCAATTCAATTAGTACTGTCTACAGGTTCTGACTAAGTTATAAATCAAAAAAGCAAACTAAATCATATTGTAGTTTATGCTCTGTGACAACAAAACTATCCAACTGGTGCCATGCAGAAATAAGTGTCTGAAGGTTTTCCTGTAATAAATGCATAAGAAGCTTTGTGGATATTTTTGTGAACAGCAGCTGCACTGCCTCCCTGGATGAATAAACTGGGATTTTGTATGTCTGTGTCAAAAGTGAGTTTTTTTCCAGGCAATGACATTACTGAGGAGAGTAACTGGGACTGCAACATCTGCTTCAACAGTAATCTCGTCTGGTCAGCTGCAGCCTAGCCTTCCTAAAAAGGAAGTTTGGCAGGTCACTGTACCTACTTACTGATGATGGAAATGGCAACTCAGATAATATAAATCAGCCATCTGGAGCAAGCAGACACCTTAAAATTTTTATTATTATTAAAAAAAAAAACCAAAAAATAAAACAAAATCCAGTAAGTTTTGAGAAGTAAAACCTGTTCTGAGATTTGAGATTAAGGAGTATTCCAGTCCTATGGAGACTCCTAGGCACTGATGTGGTTTGAGGCTGAGTGGGGACATTCAATTCCACCAGACTGTGGTAATCAGAAATTCACTCACTTGGATTCCACATGTGTTTTACATTTAATCCATTAAAAATACATCCCAGGCTGGTAGTACTCAGAAAGAAAAGTTTATACACATACATGCATGTGCATGTGCATACACACACCAGTTAGGGATGTTCAGTTTGAGGTGTAAAGGCGGGGTTTTTCTAGTTGCCTGGATGAAATAAGATATTTCTCTTTTCTGTTAGAAAGCATCAAAGTGAGTTTTCAATTTAATAAATGTAGAAAAATTCTGTGATGGGTAGACAAGCCTCACAAATGACATTGGAAAGCTACTGGAGTTACATGCATTGTAAGCTTCTGAATAGGTGTACATGGAGGGGAAGATTCATTTTAGGCATCTTCTATAAAACCACACAGAAATTTATTCCAAAAATCTTTCCTGCATGTGGAAGGAACATTTTAAATTTAACTATATTTACAAATAAAAGAGACACCTCAAACCATATCCTATTTTTTAGAAAATAAATTTAACCCAGCACTAACAGATGCAAGGGTAAGACAGTTCGAACATGTGATGGAAAAGGGAAGAATATACTGCATGTAAATCACAGACAGACCCACATGGATGTAAAAACAAAGATCAACACTTTAGTAAATCCTCCCTAAAAAAAAAAATTATTTCTGCTCAGAGACTAGGAGATTCCTAGTAGCAACTTGTCACTGAAACGTCACAAGATGAAGTCCACTCCAAAGCACAGCTCAAATAAATGAGACTTGGAACACTTTTGGCCAGTGTGAGTTTCTGAAATTATCAGATCAATATATCATGAATTAGTAAACACAGACCTTTTGGACTATGTAATGTGTGGCATACTATTCATGGACTCACAAGTTTCCCTTGCTGTGACAAAAGATTGTTCATCTGAGGGTCCATTTATACTCTAAGCCCTTTCCCCAGGGCCCTCCACCAAGAATCTTCCACCAATGTTTCACTGGTTTTACACTGTTTTCCAGTAGTTTTCCACCATTCCTCAGTAGACAAGTGGCTTCATTATCACATTCCTTACTTATGCCCCACATTATCTTCACCACTTCACACAGTAACGTAGCTTCTGCTGAGGTCATTGGCTTTCAGAGCATATCTGGGACAGAAGGTCAAAGGGGATCAGAGATTCTGATGACAGCCACTCTTGTCCCTTTTTCTTGGGTAGAGTCAAAATGTTGGATAGGACTACACAATTAGTGGGGCAGTTGTTGGACTTTGATGATGCTCTAATTAAAAAAGCTGTGAGAAGGGAAAAGAATAGCCCCTTGGGAGAAGCCATATATACGATTGTCCAGCAACATGAAGAGGGATGAGCCTGAAAGGGATATCCCAGTATTTGCTAAGTATATTTAAGATAATTTGCATTATTCAATAATAAAGGCACACACAGTAGTAAAGGGTGACTGATGACATGATGTGCCATTTTGTTTCATATTAAAGTTGAGCATCCATTTGCCATCTCTATGAGGTTTTCTTTGCTTGCCATCTTCATCATGAGGTGGTGACAGCATCATGACATTGGGTGTCAGCTGCCCTTACAAGTGAGAACACAACATAAGCTGGAACCCAGTGCCTGTGCACAGTGTAGAGCAACTGGTGGTCTCGCTTTTGCTGGAGCTGATAACCCATTGTTCTAACTAAATGAATTACCATAAATAAATCTCTGCATTCTTATTGGAAAGCTTATCAAGCAGTACTGTTATAGCCTTTCTGTCTGGGCCTGAGAACCTTATCTTCGCAGACCATGCTCATGAAGTATAATGTACCTTTTTTGAGTGTAAAAAACTAATTCCAAGGTTCGAATGAGAATTAGATTCACAAGACTAATACCAATATTGTGATACTGTTGAATGTGAAATGTGATTTTATTATTTCATAACTCATGACAAGGAGACTAAAGGAAAGAACATAACAGCAAAAATTTCCATAGTTCTTCTTCAGAATACAGTATTATTAAATAAAATATGCAGTTCTTGAAAGATGCCTGCACAATCATTAGACTAGGACATAATTTTTCTACACAAAATCTGGGAAACTTAAATTGAGGGTACTGTTTCAGAGCATGAACATTATAGTTCATTAAGGATCTATCCATTGCTCAGTAAAATATTATACTATGCTATTAAAATAATGTACCCCAGGACTCAGTCTGCTAATCTTATTAATGTTTTAATAATATATTTGCAACTTTTTTTAAATTTTCTGGGCTATTTCTGTGTAGATAATAAAAAATTAATTATGATCTATACATAATCCATAAAAAGCATAACATGCTGTTTTAAGAGGTCCAGTTTTTCCTTTCTACTGACGTATGGCCAAATGTTATGCCTGTGCACAATAAAAAGTAAAGAACAGTATTGTAGAGTACTACAAATTTAGCTCATTTCTTGATTAGGTTTAAATTTTTTAGAAATGCTAAAATGTTTATTAATTCTCACATAAATGCCCTATTCTCAATGAACGGCTGTCTGGTTGTCAGTCTGTGGAGTGCAGCCTTTTACCACATAATATCCTTTATAATACTAATGCTGTAGTAAGGGGAATTAGCCTCTTCATCATAAAATATACAGTTCATTCCAGTTAAACTTAAAATTTATAGAAGATTGAAGCTCAGACCCTTAACTTTTCTTTAGACAGATAGTTTCTTTTCACAGGATTTGATTACAGAAATATTGCCATTTAAATTATATTAGCAGAATTAATTTCCCATTTCAATCCTCATTGCTCAAGCCAAATGAAGGTGGACAGGATCATTGCAGTGCTTCTGTAGCATACCTGAATCTTATAAAAAACTTTACCAATGCAGTCATGCTGGAAGTATCTTAGTACAGCTAAAGCCTAACCTGGTATTCCTCTAAATCTTTGCAGTCTCAAAGATAGTTAATGGGTGGCTGGGTTATGAATAACTGAGTCTTCCTACTGTGAGAATAATAATCTTGTTCATTACATTACTGGGCATATGCCTAATTCAAAGCAATTTCAAAGGGATGTTCTTACAATGAAGAATTGACAGGCCTTTTAACAGAATAAATCCAAGGACAAAAAGTTATGTTGTGCATTTGGACAATGTAGTCAAGATGTAAGATAAAGATATGGCTAACAACAAGAAAAAGCCTCCTTTTGGTTTCTGTCTTGAGACAAATAATGTCAGATATTTATTAAGCTTCAGTGAGGAACTATGACAAGTAATGGAAAAACATTTTGAAGTACAGATTATTCAGTCATACTCAGTGAAATTTTTTATCTCTGAACAAAGAGAAAGAATTTTAACAATAAGGGGGACATTATATTGTCCAAACTGGGTTTTGAAGAATGTTTCATTATGCTTAGTCACCAAGATAAATTAACAGAAGATGTACTAACTAAGCAAGTTTTTCATTAAGCTTTCTCAGAGGAAGGCAAACAATGCTGCAAAATTTCTGAAGAAATTAACACAGAGAAAAAACTCACTCTTCTCAAAACTTATTTTCAGTACATGGAAAAGAGTGTATTTCATGGGAAAACTTTATGTCTGATATTGACAATAATAGGATTTTGCCCCATCCAGTGAAGAAATTAATTACATGCAAGGAAGGACAAGTTGTAGCAATAATAAGTAAAGCAAGAAAGGCTGAAAAATAAAGTGAATGGCAACAAGAAGGTCTTATTCAAATACTTCAACAGCAAAAATATGGGCTTGCTTACAGGAGCCTTTGTGACAAGACACATGAAATGCCAAGGTGCTTAATGCCTTCCCTTCAGCCTTCACTGGTAAGACTGGCCTGTAGCAATTCTAAGGCCCTATGTGCAGATTAAAAGTCTGGAGTAAGGAAGCAGGAGGAACTCTTGGTAGAGGAGGATGAAGTTAGGGGACATTTAAAAAAAACTCAAGATATAGAAGTCTGTGGGCCTTGTAATTACACAGTTGTAATTATGTGATTACTCATATTTCATACTCTTTTTTTAAAAAGATTATACACCACATCTTGAAAGGTGTCTACATCTTCATACCTACTGACTGAGGAAAATAAAAAACTAAAATGCAAAATTATTTGAAATAAAGGTATATGTCTATGACCTCAGAACATGCAATCATCTCTCAATACTTAATTTTAAATCTGAAGAGATAAGTTATTCTTTTAAGGTCTTTCATTTATAATATCAAATTTTACTAGAACTACCTGCTGGAAGAGAAGAATCAGTGAAAAATTCACTTTTCATACATACTAGTGCATCTTTACTTGTATTATAAGTTAGCAAATGGGTGACTGGTTTGGAGGTCATCAAGTAATCAGATTTATATTGCTAATTAAATCTCTAACATGTTTCGATGAAAACCATCTTGCATGATTATCATCCAGAGGCTCACGAAAGATGAACACTGAATCTGATATTTATCTAATATTCTCTAAACTGTAGAGAATACACAGCCGTATTAGATGGAGGGAGTTTAATTAACTCTAGTGATCTGTCCAAAAGCCAATGTGTGTGGAAACAGAATTAAAAGAGTTCCTAAGTTATTTTCTCTGATCACAATCAATTAATACCGGTAGGTGAATATTCAACATAACTCATCCGAAAGCAAGTGAACTACATGTAAAAAACATATGCCTCTGTCTAACATTGATTAATTTCACCGGTGTAATTGCTCAGTTGACTCTGAATTGTGAGAAAAATCCAAAATCTGTGAATTACAAGACGAGTAGTGATATTTTAGGGTTTTCTTTGTTTGTTTTAAAGCATCTAGTGGTTTTTTTTTTGAGAATCTGAACAGTAACTCGAGCAAAAATGATGTGTTTTCCTACAGTGTTGTTATTTACAGAATGGGAGAATTTCTGCATTGTCAGTTAAATGAGACAGCTGTTTTATCCTCCTGCCTCTGCTCTGATCAGTCATCCTCTACTGCAGCTGTTGGCAGTTGAAGAGTTATCTCCAGATAACTCCAGATTAAACCATTTGGGTGTAATAGGGGTTTGATAGTTCACTCTGTGAAGTGTTCCCACACCTCATGTCTTGGATAAAAACCACGTTATACAAATCCACTCAGTGGCATGCTGGTATAAATGTCAAATGTTTTCTTCCTTCAAAGTTGTAGGATAACTTCACTAATGCACTTTCTATATCACAAAAGAGAAAGTATCTTTAGGATAATAAGCTACAACTGATAAACCAGAGAAGAACATTCTCATCTGGCTGTACCAGGAAAGTGAATGAAGTCTTATAGACAGTCTTCCCTGCACCAATACCAGGAGATAGCCAAAGCATCCTTTCCTTTCCTTTCCTTTCCTTTCCTTTCCTTTCCTTTCCTTTCCTTTCCTTTCCTTTCCTTTCCTTTCCTTTCCTTTCCTTTCCTTTCCTTTCCTTTCCTTTCCTTCCCTTCCCTTCCCTTCCCTTCCCTTCCCTTCCCTTCCCTTCCCTTCCCTTCCCTTCCCTTCCCTTCCCTTCCCTTCCCTTCCCTTCCCTTCCCTTCCCTTCCCTTCCCTTCCCTTCCCTTCCCTTCCCTTCCCTTCCCTTCCCTTCCCTTCCCTTCCCTTCCCTTCCCTTCCCTTCCCTTCCCTTCCCTTCCCTTCCCTTCCCTTCCCTTCCCTTCCCTTCCCTTCCCTTCCCTTCCCTTCCCTTCCCTTCCCTTCCCTTCCCTTCCCTTCCCTTCCCTTCCCTTCCCTTCCCTTCCCTTCCCTTCCCTTCCCTTCCCTCTACTCCTTATACCCAATATTATTTTTAGATTATTTTTCTTTTTCTTTCTTCCAATTATTGAGCTCAGTTCACAAAATGTAGTGATGTCCTGGATTTATTTCTTTTTACCCTTTCTATTGTTTTGAACATTGAAACATTGAAAGGAGGAAACAAATTTTTTTGAGTGTGAGTTACCATCTAAGGATCCTTCTCTTTTACCAAATATGGGAGAAATACAGTTTAACTAATGCTTCCTCTGAAGTCATTCTGATAGTTTTTAAAGACATCAGACAGAAACTTATACACATTCTGTGTTCCTTTTCATTCTTGTTAAAAGTGCAGGTGAAAAAAATTATTCCTGCACAAATCTCTGAGATTATCTTCACCTGCATGCAAACACAGTCTGGTATTTCTGGATAGGTAGAAAGCTTAAATAGCAGGAAGGTGTTCAGATGCTGCTGCTGTTTAGGAAAATCTTGCTGTTTGGGGGTAGAAACAGTTACAGTGCTTGCACTTTTGCTAAGACAAATATTTTGATATTGTATTTATAGAGGTGTTAACACTATTCCAAAGGAGGAACAGGAGTAGTGGTTTGAAAATTTTGACATGTTAAGTAAACAATTTAAGCAATTACCTAATATATCATAGCCATGGAGATTTAAACGGAATAATACTTTTCTTTAAAGTGCTTGTGTGTAGAGAAAGATTTAATCCCAGAAATTTTATCTAAGGAAGCTGAAAGACAGGATTAAATTAACCTAATTGTATGCATCTTTCCTGATTTCCATCTGCCTACCATTGTCATTCCACTATCATTCTGCAGTTAAAGGATTTTTCAGGACAGCACAGAGGCTGAAAAGAAGTAGAACTCATTGTCTGTGAAAGTTATCTTTCTGCACTGGAACAATTTCTGATCTAAAATGGTAACCATGTCAGAAAAACAAATAGTATTTTTATGTATAAGAATCCAAGAATTTCAGAAGGAAATACTTGTAAAATGAGACAGAGCTGACAGTTGTTGTATAGTTATAAGTCTTGTATAACAGTACTGTTAGAAGTATTTTCACTACGAGAAGAAAAACTATTCTTCCAGGGACATAGGATGCTAATAATTGTATGAGTAATTTCCAGTGGAATGAAAAGACACACTGAGTTTTTAACTGAAGAGCATAGAATGCCACATATTTCTATTCTTATTTAATCATATACACTGAAACAAACAAATAGCAGAGATGAAAAATTAAATTACTTATGTTTTGTAATCTAAAAACTACAAGAATATTACAGTAATTCTTGATAAGTTTTAAACATTAATTTTCAATAAATGGATGGCTTATGACACAGTTCCATTCCATTTACTTAAAGATATAAAAGATCTTAATAAAATGCTGATCTGGAGTGCTACATAAACACACTGGAAAATACTTTTTTCTGAATTTTAAGGATTTTTTCCCTATCTTTTTATAATCCTAGTCTTTCTGAAGATGGAGTAGTCATTTTTAATAGGCAAAGACAGTGACCATCTCATCAGAGATGGCTGACAACCCTTGTGCAGCAAGTGAAGAGAATTATCTAACAAACCAATTAATGGCTGATTTCAAGGAGGTTATTGTTTAAATAGACTACATGTTCAGCAGCCAAGAGATGAGTCGTTTTTACTTTATGCTTTCCTGAATTGCAAAAGTAAGCCATTTATGTAAGTATACAGGCCAATGCTAAACATTCTGCTGAAGTTTTCAAACTGAAAACAAGATCTTTTGGAAGGATTGTCATTAAGCTCAGTGCATTGCTCTTGCTATAATGGTACTCCTTGCCACAGAATAATCAAAAGATGACAATCAGGCTATATTGAATAAGCTAATTAATCAAGTGTAGAAAGAAAGGAATGTCTGGAAGAATACCTATTCCCTTCTCATGAATAAAAAATTGGAATGGTGTGTAATTTGTGCATAAAATACATGTAAAAAATGAAAGACGTTAGACATAGCTGACATCTGCTGTGTTTTTCATCAGGTTGAAACTTTTTGCTTCTGCGGAAGGGGTATATAATTTTTTCATAATGCTCATTTATCTAGTGAAGGATAACTTCAGGAAAAGTTGGCCTAGTAACAGTTTGTCTGTTTGTAGCAGTTCTGGAACGGGACCTTGGAGAAAAGTGTAACTGCTACCCAGCTGGGTAGATAACAGTCTGTTGCATGACTGCATTATTTGTCCCAGGTGCAAGAGCTTACAATTTTCTTTGTAGAACTTCATAAAGTTCTTGTTAGACCACTCTTCCAGCCTGTCCATGTCTTACTGAGGGAGAGGTCTCAGTTCTGGAGTGTCCACTTGCCCACTCACTTTGGTGTCATCAGTAAATTTCATCAGGGTACACTTGATCTTATAATTTAAATCGCTTATAATGGTATTAAACAGCTTTGGGTCCCGGTGTCAGTTTCTGGGGAACTCCACTTCTTTCCCTTACCTCTAAAGGGTACGAATGGATTTTCTGTTTCCAGAAGAGCATTCTTGAAGACAAGATAATTTTTATTATTACGTAAAAATTAATCCTTTGAGAACAGCCCTGGGAAGATTGGAAAGCGTGTCATCTCTACCTTTACTTTTGGAAGTTGCTTCTGATGTTTGTACCTTGCATCAAAGTCCTGAAAGTTCATGAAAAACAGCATATCTAGAAGGATGGCTTATATGCTCACAAAGAAAAGACATTCTGTTATTGTGAGTCTCCAGTTTATCTTCCTTTGATTTGTTATTATGTTGAAGCATCAACTTAACCATGACCTTTGACATGGGTCTTTACTCCATACACTTATTTTTCATACAGCCAGTGGGGAAGGATATTGACACAACCTCAGTAAACTGCCTCTGAAAGTATATACTTACCAGGAAGACTGTTCTAGTACATTCTGTCTTTCAACATAGATTTATTTTTTTGCAAGGCAGTGAGATGAGGCATGCTGAAAAGCTATTTTTGCCTTTGCATTCTCTTCTTGTCTACAAAGTACGGAATGGATGCTTTTTTGCCTCGTGTCTAAGTGAGATATACTACTCTAGCTTTGAGAAAAAGAGATAACCTTTCTAGAGTGGCTTTCTACTAAAAAATCTAAAAAACCCCCAACAAGACAAATAAATTAATACTTAGTTGTTAAAACTTGATGAATTAAACTCTAGTGATCTAGTGAAATCTGTATGTGTCTAGCACTTTGAAAAAGAACTGAATCTGTTAAAAAAACTCTGAATATCAATTACTTCAAAGGTTCATGTGACTAGTGGAAATTTATCTAAAAATGTAGTTTTGCATATGATTCTTGAGACCTGATTTTGGAAACATAAATGTGTCTGGTTTGAGTTAAATGACCTGAAAATATTACTAAAAGGCTGAAAGTTAATGTAGAACTGTTCAGAAATCACTCAATTTTGTTTAACGTCAACATATTAGACACACAGATGGTTTGTACACCTCTGAGCAAAAAAAGTAAACCATCATGAAGAGTTAATTAGAGCTAAACCAAGTGATCTCTGGGTGTGCTAAGTGTAGCGTAGATACAGCATGTTGTAAATGAAGCAAATACTAAGCCATCAGATAAGAGACAAAGTTACTTAGAAATTCTGATGCATGTTTTAATTATGATTTGCTAGGTAACTGCAAGTTTCCCATGTACTGAGAGAATGAAAAGAAAATCAAACAAAATAATGAATGATCTGCTACAGTATACTAGATTCCTCCTGAATTATGAATATGGAAAAATAGAGTAGCCCACCATGCTTTCCCTTATTTGTCAAGGTTAAGATCACATACTTCCTGGGGTGTTGGTTTTTTTTTTTCATAGGAGTTGAGATTAGTTCTACAACAGACATCAGTGACTCACTGGTCAACTCAGTTTTCCTTGAACTTGCAGACATAATTACTCTCTATAAATAGAAACTTTTTATCAAAGGTTTCTGTCATACAAATCAGAATGTGTTCAAGGAGTATGGACACTTCCCACTAGATAAGGTTGCTCAAGGCCCCATTCAACTTCCAGACCACTTGCACCACAGTGCCTGGACACCTTGAAGCTCATTGCCAGCAGCAGACAGACAAAACATTAACAACCTCCATGCTACAATAAATCAATCCACTAGTGTTTGGAAGAGATGGATGCTTGGCTTTCCATCACAGAGAGGCTTTTGTTTTTCCCTGAAAAGAAAAAAAGTGGGCTGGAGTCTCAAAGTTTTGTTTTTCTTCTTAGGCTATAAACTCAACATCAACTTTAATTTCCAAGATAAAAATTTTACTGTGTTTGTTAATTTTTTATTTTTATTTTTTAATTGAATGTGAAATTCTTACGCTTGCAGGACAGGCAGACTGCCTCTGATTTCTGTGTTCAGAATAAGCATAACTCCAGCCTAGTGCAATTGTAGAAAAACGTATAATTTTATTTGAAGCGGACTTTGTACTATTGAAACACTTCCACAGTGTTCCACAGTTCCACAGAACACTTCCACAGCTTCCCTGGTCAATCTGTGCCAGCTTCTCACCACATTCACAGGAAAAAATGGTTTCCAAATATCTAGCCTTAATCTCCCCTCTTCAAATTTGAAACATTGCCCTTTGTCCTCTTTCTACATACCTGTGCAAAAAGCCCTCCCCCAGCTTTCCTGTAGGCCTTCTTCAGATACTGGAAAGCTGCTATAAGGTCACCTTGGAGCTTCCTCTTCTCCAGGATGAACAACCCCAATCTTCTCAGCCTATCTTCATAGGGGAGGTGCTTCAGCCTGATGATCATTTTTGTGATTATCCTCTGGACATGCTCAACAAACTCCATATCCTTCTTATGCTGGGGACTCCAGATGGGGTCTCGTAAGTGAGCAGAGATGAGGGGGAGAATCATGTCTCTCAATACTTCTGCTGCAGCTCAGGACCCAGTTGGCTTTCTGGTCTGCAAGCACACCTTGACAGCTCATGTTGAGTATCTGAGCTCATGTTGAGTTTCTGGTCCACCACCACCCCCAAGTCCTTCTGCTCAGAGCTATCCTCAATCCTTTCTCCTTCCAATCTGTAACTATGCATAGAATTGCCTCAATCCAGGTGCATGACATTGCACTTAGCCTTGTTGAAGTTTATGCAGTTTCTACAAGCCCATTTCTCAAGGCTGCCAAAGTCTCTCTGGATGGCATCCCTTCGCTCCAGGCTGGTGACTTCATCACACAGTTTGATCTAAGTACTCTACAGTCTAATCATGACTAATGAAGGGACTTTCATCTGGACATGCCACCTGAGACTGCTCCAAAAAAAATCTTCTCAAAAAGAGCTTTCAGGCTGTGCACTTTATTAACTCTGAAAGTGGTATTCTCAACTCTGTTGAGAGTTCTCAACTCTGCTATTGAGTTTTCTAAAGCTAAAAAAAATTATGGTCAAAACAGTGACATGAATGCAGTAAGATTTATTTAATAGACAGCTACTTCTGTTTCTCACATCGGTGTTGTTTGTGGTATCAGCCTGTAAAGATAAATTTTTGGTCTGATTGCTTTTGTGAGTAGCTAAGCTTTCAAATTCAGATATAAGTTGAGCCTCGTTTGTGGAATGAAAAACATATCCCTAACTTGCTTGACTAAACAGATTAATATGTGTTAATGAGAATATGGTTAGATTGGGGTTTTTTAATATATACATAATTTGATATCTATAGGCAAAGCAAAGACTTTAGAGGGAAGTCTGTGTTTAGTTATGTCAGAAGTAATCACTATAAGCTGGTAAACACTGAACATGCACAAATGCTTTACAAGCATCCAGTTGCCTCATGAAATGTATTATTTCCACCAAGACATTTACAATTCAGGCATCTGGTTGTTGCATCTTTTGTTGCCCCCTTTTGGCCCTGCTGTCAGTTGTCTATTGACATGGACAGTAGTTGTTTCTTGAATGTTATATAGCTTTTTTTCTTTTTTTTTTTTTTCTTCCTCTCTCCTCCTTTTTAGTTCACAAGAAGATACTCTAGAAGTAACATATATGGTATAAATCGTCATACATAGTCATCATATATTAGGCTAACAAAATGATGAAGCCTTCCTCTTCTGTCTCTTATTTTGCCTTTGATATGAAAACTGAGTTTTCACTTCATGTGAAAGGATGAAAAATTGTGGAGCATTTTGGAATACATTGCAACAGATTAGCTTTTTTGTGTTTTGATTCTTTTTCTTCCTATTTTTGTTCTATAAGGCTTTATGACAGAATGTGGGGATACTTTTGCATGATACTCACCTGCTAGTTTGTCTTTGCCAAAAGAAATTTCATTGCAAAGGACTAGGATTTGCTAGTCATCCGATGAGACATATGAGAGCTTTCTATGAAAGTGTCAGCCTACATGAAGCTATTTAAGCCACAGTATACTCATTTCTATAAAAGAGTATGGAAAGGACATTGGCATGACATAATATGTTCCTGACCAAATATTTGACAGGAGAGACTTTGCTATTCTCAGAATAAGAACAGTAGAGTATGGATCATATACACGTGTCTTGAACCTATATATTGTTTTTAAAATATTTTAAGAAGGTAGAACTTGAATATTGAAATAGTGAGCTACAGTTAGTGTACAAATAAATTAATTCTTAATAGTTAATATATTCTATTAACTTCAGCTGTGGTATGGGTACTGAAGTCAAAGTCATGTGATAGGTGCAAGAAAACCTGTATATTTTAAACTCTGACACAAACTGTAATGTTCTACCTATAAATCTAAAGCCATGTAGACAGCAAATCTGAATTTTCAGTTCAAGCGTGTCTGTTTACAGATATCAGGTGAACATGGTTTACAAATGGTGTACTGTACTGTACTTGGTGAAGAGTACATCTAAGATGTGTGGAGTTCACCTTCAAGAAAGTTCAGTTGCCAGATGGCTACTACACTGTGTCCTCCAATTTTTTTGTGTAATTCTAGAAAAAAAAACTTCTAGAAGGCAGTCACACTTCAGATTTCTCTGGTTCCATTATGTCATCTGGCACTGCGTCAGAGATAAGTGGGCAAATATTTTTTAAAGGATAAGAAAAAGTTTTCTAAGTCTTCAGCTGTTCAGAGAAAATGAAAAATTTCTATTCTGTGTTATGTTATTGATTTTGTTTTATTTGTTAAACCAGTAAAAATATCAACTAAATTGCATGTTAAATATGCCATGGTTCAGATAATGAGAAATTCAAATATTTTTGATTGTTGCATTAATTAAGAGAACTGGTGCTGTTTAAAGTTCTTCGAGTTGAAATGTTGGGGAAAATGACTTTGATTCTATGGGAAAAACTGGAGCAAAGTAAATGCAAGAGAATGTGAATCTACAATTTTTGGAATGACCTATCGCCCTAAGTAAGTCAGGTAGAACTGAGTTTATATTTTTAAAACTGTATTCAGATGCTGATCTTTGGAGTAAACTTCATTCTTGGAATACACTATTCCCCAAATACAGAAAAAGAATTCCCCAAAACAGAAAAGGAATTCCAGATTATGTAAAAACAGAATTTGAATCATTATAGGGTTAAACTAATATAAACGCATATGTTAATAACTATAAGTTATAAGAAAAGTAGTTCTAGTACAACCTATTTTCAAAGTAAATACTCATTTATAGCAAAGTTATGCAACACTCGTAAAACATCTTGTATGAATGTACATTACTGGTGGTGGATAATCCTAAGTGATCACTACCATTCACAGCCTTGTATACTAAGCATTACTTTGTCCATATCAAGATTCACACTAAGATATGTGATGTAGGTAATGTGATGACCTGAAGTTGTTTTGATAAAATTGTTCAATATGACAGAATATGAGGAGAAGGCCAACCCATCAAAGTATAATGAGGTATTACACATTTGATTTTATGCAAAATTAAAGCAAGGTCCAGTCAATCTACAATTAACACCTCCTGGTATTCAGAGTAACTTCTCATGGTGCTTAGGAAAGCTAGCAACTGAGATTTCTTTACAAAAATCTCAAAGAAAATGTCATATGTATGTTTAAATATACATTACTATTTACTGGTAGTGTGAAACTGGATATTCTAATTTAGAAAACTAATCCTTCTTTTATATGTTTTTTACACCACATCTACATTTACCTATATTAGACACTTTAAATTCATGTCTATAGTAATGCCAATTTGTTTGCAGTCTCTAATTTTTACATATCTACTATTTCATTGCAGAAGCTGTAATGATTTTTTTCTATATCCTTGCTTTTTTTCACAGTTGATAAAAAAAATGTTGTTTAGTCCACCTTATGGTGAGCTATTAAAGTTCCTGTGTGCCAAATGTGTGGTTCTTGGGGGACTAGATTTCATAAAACGAGGTACTTGGAGATTATAATAGTGGGTAATTGGGATGTGCTTATAACAGAATAGTATAGCTATTGTAACTTTGCCTTCCATTCTGGTCCCTTGCTTGGGAAAGAGTGTGTTACACTGTAAAACAGTTCTAATGCTAGTCAGCTTGAGGATGTACTGAGACAGAATTGACTGAACTTGTCTGGATGTCTGAGACAGAGGGAAAATGAGGTATTCTGAGGATCTTCCCTTCTAGACTATCCTCTGCAGTACTAGAAGACAAAAGATTGTTTTTCTAATGTCATGTGTGACCATATAATCCAGGCTTGAAATTGCTCTGACTCTGATAAAACAGAGTCAAGAAATAACCCATTTAGGACCTTTAGATTATTTGAAGCTGTGCAATGGGTGGAACATGAGTTGTTCATAGAAAAATGATCACTAAACTTCTCAATGGCAAGAAATTGGTGCCCTTTCTCTGATAAAAGTGTGTGAAGCTTGCTGAAGCAGGATGATGCCAGATGGTAGGATTACTTAGTCATATGTTATTTCATCTATGAGGAGATCTTGTAGTTTCTTATTTTTGCTTCACATACAAATTGGATTCTATCTTGTCCAGGTCATTGTCAAAAAATTACATTTTTTCAGCCATTATATCTGGTCTTTTGCTGAATCAGACCTTGTGAAAAGTTTGTGGAAGCGTAGAGATATATGTTTGTCTGTACTGCCATGAGAAGTTTCAATTCTTATGTTATTTCATTGTTTTGCTTTTGGGATTCATTCTGTAGGATGCAAAAATTTTTAATTTTAAAATTTGATGAATATTTACTAAAAATAGTTAATCTTTATTTAGTATCATCAATGTCAAAATACTGTACAAAGGTAATTATTTTATTTTTCTCTTTATCATGAAGATAAGGAAGTTGGGTATATATAATTTTTCAGATCATCTAGCCAGACAATGTCAAGAGTTCAGAATAGCAACCACCTGCCTATGCATTATTTGATTCTTCAGTGGACTGGTATATTATGTTCAGCTTTTGAATTCAGTTTTGTTTTTTTTTTTTTTTTATTTATTTAAAAGTGTTTATTCTATCTTCTGAATAAAAGTCATGTCTTGGGAATGGTAATGAATTAAATAAATTTCCATGTAAAATTTCTTCTCACGCTTTCCAATATATTTACTTGATAATGTGGATAATGGATTCAAGTACAGGGGAAAAAATGTAGGATTGGAGGACTGGAAATTTAGTTGAGTAGAGCCAAGTGGGGACAAGTTTTAGTTAAGAAGATCTAGGTTTCCTTCTCCAAAATGGAAAAGTTAAAAGTCTTGAACTTTAGCTCAATTTCATTCCATATTCAGTGTTGTTTGAACACTGGTTACGTTTGCTCAGTCAATAATGATATGCAAGAGATTAGGAAAACTGTAGAATGAAGGGAACAGCTGTAATTTTCTGGTTATTCCAGGTGTGTTTATATTAGTGTAATCCTATAATGATTCAAATTCTGTTTGACCTGTTTTCATTTAAAATCCAAAACGATAGACACCAGAAATTATACGTGCACTTTGGAAGTCCATGCTGTTGATTGTGGCCTAGAAATCAAATAATTAAAGCACACACAAAAAAAGTGAATTGTACCTTTATTCTCTGGGCAGACTCACAGTTATAACTGCATAGTCTTTGCTGGAATAGGTTCCTTGAAACAAATATATACCCACAATGTGATATGTACTGTATATTACAGAATCATAGAATCATCTGGGTTAGAAAGGACCTCTGAGATCATCAAGTCCAACCCTTGATCCACTACCATTGTGGTTGCCAGACCATGGCAACTGAGTGCCACATCAGTCTCTTTTTAAAAACCTCCAAGGTTTGGAGAATCCACCACCTCCCTGGGCAGCCCATTACAATGCCTGATCACCCTTTCTCTAACGAATTTCTTCCTAATATCTAACTTAAACCTTCCATGACATTGTACAGTCACAGGTTCAAATTGCCATATATTCCTGATGGAATGTAGCTATTCATTAGAGGGTTTTTTTTACCTCAATGGTAACTTTTAATATGTAATAATATTCCAGTCCCCATCTCTAATTACAGTCAGCTATATCTTTCTGAGAAAAAAAAATCACCTTTGAAGTTGAAATACTGTTCTTCTACATCAATTTCTGTATTTATTGGAAATTTTGAGATGAAAATATAACTTGGAATAGAAGGGGAGAAAGAAGAGTAATTTCTTCTTTAATAAAAAATAATATAATGAAAGGACAAGCTGGGTTCTTGATCTGCTTATTCATTAAAAATGTACTGTTTTTTGACCTTTCTGCTTCTTGTAGATTTGCTTTTGACAAGAATGAACAATCTTGTTTTCTAAAATCAATTTGGTTTTGTGGAAAAGATGCGAGCAGTGACCAGAGGGCAAACTGTATTAAACCAACCTAATAGTCTCTACAAGGAGGCAATTGGTTTAGTAGATGAGGGAAGAGCAGTCGATGTTGCTTATCTTTATTTCAGTAAGGCTTTTGACCCCATTTTTCATAAAAATCTACATAGAAAATCTGATGAAATATAGAATACATAAGAAGAAGTAGATATTGAAAAGTGGCTGAACTGACAGGGTTGTAACCAGTGCCAGAATGCCAAACTGAAGACCAGCCACTAGTAATATATCCATGGAGTGGATACTGGGGACAACAGTCTTAAACCTCTTCAGAGCTGACCTAGGTGAGTTATCTACCTACTCTAGATAACCCTGTTCTGAGCAGAAGGCTGAACTGTGTAATCTTCAGAGGTGACACCAACTTCAGCAATTCTCTTCTTCCTTAAATAACAAATTTGCTTATAATAAAAAATTGTCCCAAATATATATAAATAATGTGAAATTTGTTTATTTTAAAATAAATGTGTAATCCTTCTTGCCTAATCATCTTCTAATCCGCAGTCATTTAAGTTAATAACATTCTTGGGGAAGCTGTGTATATGTTGGTCATGGGATTCACCCATGGATATATGAGTGTCCAGATCACCTATATATGTTCAGCTCCTCCTAAAAGAAATCAACAGTCAGTCCTAACCTTTAAGTACTGTTTTACATACATAAGTATGTTTTACGTACTTAGATAAAATTACACTTGAAAATTAGAAGCCATTGTGTAAAGAGGTTACAAGTAACTTGTGGGAACCAGTAGTCTGGAGAAAGGGTAGAGTACCACTTTTTCCTAATCCACAAAAGTTTGGAGCTGAAAATTCAGAAGCTATTTTATTTGCAAAGGAAACAGGACAGATTTGTCTCATTACAAAATACTAGATGAATAAAAATTAAATGAGGTGATAGTTTTTGGTTTGGTATTGGTTTTGTTGTTGTCTTTTTTTTGTTGCTTTTGGGGGGCTGAGGGACAGAGGTTCATTCTGATCTGAGCATCCTATATAGTATTATATTTAGCTGAAATTTATTTAGCTTGTTTAGCTTTTGCTGAAAAGGTGGTGTTGTCATTATAGCTGCCTGTTACAGAACTCCCAAAAGATTTCCAAAAAGGGATGAAAACTTCAACAAGCCTTTAATAGGGAAAAAAAATAAAAATAAGGTCCGTCTTAGAGTGAAAAACTGCCACAAAAAAGAAAATGTTAATGTTCCCTACAATTTCTGAAAGTTAGGGTTTTGTGTAAGCCCATGCTTTGTTGACTTCAGTTTAGAAAACTGTTTGAAGGGCAGAAAAGTTACCCTAAATATTTGAGTGTAATCCATGAATTCTAGAAAAAAGAAAAGGAAATTGCTGGACTTTTTAAGGCTCTGAACCATAGAGGGAAGAAATAAAGAATAAGGTAAAAGCTTGGGTCTATCTGTACTTCTCAATAGGTACAAGCCTTCTCTTAAATAAAAGATTAAATCCTCCATGCTTCTAGAAACAAATAATAGCAATCATTAGTTCTGGCATAAAGGGAGAGTTCTAGTTCTAATAAAGGGAGAGAATCACATTACTACGGGTAAAGCATAGAAGAAAGCTAGCTAAGTCATTTTCTAATGAGGCTTGGAGTGTTGTTGTAACCAAGAATACTTTTGGAATTGAAGTGCTGTGTTCAGCTTCCAGAAAAAAGCTAGAGTATTTTGTAGGAAATGAAGGCAAAGAAATATCCAGGACATTGCTATATGATATATAAGCTTCTGAGTTATACTCTTACGCTATCACTTTTTCCTCTATTGTTTTTATTGACCCTATTAGACATATTATATGAGTCAGCCAACAATTTCATTCTAATAAGCCCTTCCAACCAACAAAAATGTGCATTTGCTTTTGGCAGCATGATGACAAAGGGAAGAGATAGATACCTGATAATAAATTTGGTAGTAAAAAAATTAAAAATTCCATTATAAAAAACCTTTCTGAAAGAAATAATATTTTGGGACCACTTGAACTGTAGTATTTTTTTTATTATTATTATTTTTAATGTATCCTAAAAGACATGATAAAAAAAGTACATTAAGAGAAAGACGTCCCTGGACATTTGAATGGTGTTAGTCACCTATATGAGGGAGAAAAAATTGCATCCATGCTCATGCACTTTCAAATATTTTTCCATAGAGCATTCGTCTGTTAATGCAAATGACTACTGCATGTAGCCATCTGTGACTTAATTCTGCACCCCTAACAAAACACACTAACATTTCTTGTAAAAACTTACATACCTATAACTTGTCCAGAAAAAGTTGGCTTATACCAGAAAGGTGTCTACAGAGGTCTAAATCATTTGGTATATTAGATACAACAAGCACAGAAATATTTATTCTGCCACTACCATACACAAGAAAAAAACCTATTTTCTATTTTTTTTCTTATTATTCTTGCAACATTATGATTTCTCAATAAAAATTAGAATAACAGAGATTAGAGTATTCATACAGAATCAATTATATAAATATATATATATTGATAGTGTAGATATTAATTAAGATTAATGGAGGAAAATCCTGGATTATTTTTTTGTGATTTAACTGAAATTATAAATCTACAAACATTGCTCCTCTCTTCCTTATTAGCACAACATGGAAAAATTCTTGCTAATCATTAGAATAAATAAATAATAATAAAAAATTAATGCTCTCTTAGCTGTTTTTTCAGTGTTCTGAAAACATAATTTTGTCCTGGAAAGGACTGCTTCAGTAAAATCGGTGTGCAAATTCATCCTTTGTTTCACTTGAGACTGAGCCGAGCAGTTAGTGTCACTGCTTCAAATGCCATGAAGGTAATGATAAAGTTCTTTGTAATATATATCTTGTACATAAAATTTGTGTTTTCATTATTTTATTATGTGATAAAGATGTGTTCTGTTACTGTCGTTTTAAATTAAATTATTTATTTTTGTCTTGGATCCGCGAAATTATGTCCAACCACCGATAGGTCAGGTGCAAGCAGCCAGGCAAAACAGAAAGAGAGGAATAAAAGATACAAGAGAGAGAAAGAGAGAGGAGAGTCACCACCAGGGGTCCAGCTGTCCAGTGATTTTTTTCAAGATGGGGCTGATCCTGGACAGGGTCCGATGCCAAACAGCAGCGGGTCAAGAGACAACAAAACAGCCCCAGCATGGACAGCCAGATATACCCCTGAGTTCCTTTTGTTCCCAAGGGGAAGCTGTCAGTCAGCTGCCACAGAAGCCAGGGGCATTGGCATCAGAGCCATTGCAGACAGGCTGTCTGGAGGGGGGGTTTCCAGCACACAGGTCTTATCTCTTTCCACTCCCCACTCCATTCCAGCCACCTCAGCCGGGTACATCAGCATCAGTACAATCAGGGTAATCATGCCTGGAGAGATGTCCCAGCATTGCAGGCTGGCCCTCAGAAAAGGGGAGTAATCTCTACCCAGCTGTTAGTTCTTAGTTCTTATCTCTTCCTGGGTGTCACCCCCTGCTCAGCTCTTGCCAGGCCAGGTCCTCCACCCTAGCCAGGGCTAATCACTATAAAAAAAATTTTTTAGACAATTTCAAATCAGTGAGATCAGACTCTCACAGATGTAGATAAACTGGCAGCTTAATCACACATTTGCTTATGCAAGGAGATAGACACATATATACCTAAGCTTTTGAACAGGCTTAACAATGATGGTTCATTCAGATAATAAGTACTTAACCACACGAGTTAATAGGAAGGCTAGGAATAAAACTTGACTCTTTTGACAAAAGGCCAATTTAAATCAAGAGAAAAAATTATTCCATTTGAAAAGATAGGTGAAAGAGACACATTCAAGTGCTCAGCTATTTTCTTCTCTGAAAGGTCTCACAGACTGCTTCCAGAAAATATTTTAATGACTCTGCAACACACCACATATGTGAAGAATATTCTTACAAGCAATACTAGTTTTTGAGAAAGAAAACCAGAATTTACAGGCTAAGCATAGCCTGAAATAATTAAAGCAAATATTGAACTACTTAAAGTTAAAAGATAGATGGAGACAAGAGTGGGAGATTCAACTCATAGTAAATGGTAGTGCAATATATTTATACTATGTAAAAAACGGTGTATTCAGATTTTACTACAGTAAAAACTATGTTTTTAGGTTTGTACCTCTGTCTGAAACCAGACTTTGGTGAACACAGAGAGAGGGAACCAGAAATAAATAATTGAGACTGTAGGAAGAACTGGAATCTTAACAGTAGATAGAACCAATGAGCAATGTTCACAGGAAGAAAACTCACCAACAGCACATAATAAACATTGCAAAAGGAATGGCAAGTGCCACTTATGCCAAGACACACTCAGCTGTCCATCAGTCAGGGGGAGTCTGCACCTTACCAGGATCTAGAACCCAAGATGCCACAGAGAGACTGCCACAACTGATTAAAAGCACAGACTAGTGTCCTCTAACACTTTTACATGTGCGTGGGA
Source organism: Phaethornis superciliosus (assembly GCA_023637945.1). NCBI lineage: Eukaryota > Metazoa > Chordata > Aves > Apodiformes > Trochilidae > Phaethornis > Phaethornis superciliosus. Next base: position 12,877,219 of record JAJQWJ010000004.1, on the reverse strand, counting down.
AGTTGGGTGATAAGAAACGAATGTGCTAATGAAGCCACTTTTTTACCAGAAGTGATGGTGGAAAATTACTGTAAAACAGTGGAAAAACATCAGGGACCTTAGTGGGAAGATCCTTGGGAAGGGTCCTGTGAAAGGGCAATAGTATAAATGGACTCTCAGGTGATAAAGTTTTTGTCAATTTGTCTCAATTTGGAAAGTTACCAAGTCCACAAAATTAATACACCATACACATGGTCCCCAATGACATGCAAAAGCAAAACCTGGGTCAGATCAAGCAGGACTTGAGAGCCCTGGGGGACACATGTGAAACTGACATGTGCCCAAGTGATCTTAAATTCTGTCTTATCAGTCAAAGGTATGCAAGCAGAATTTGATCTATCAGGCAGATCAATACCTGGCTTTGTGGCTGGTGTTGTTTCCAGGACTTTTGTTTCTATGATCAAGAGACATTCTTCAACAAAACCCCGTCAAACAACCGTCCCCCAGGGATCGGTGTTGGGCCCAGTTCTGTTCAATATCTTTATCGATGACCTAGATGAAGGGATTGAGTCCATCATCAGCAAATTCGCAGATGACACCAAGCTGGGAGGAAGTGTGGACCAACTGGAAGGCAGGAGGGCTCTGCAGAGGGACCTGGACAGGCTGGAGAGATGGGCAGATTCCAAGGGCATGAGGTTCAACACGGCCAAGTGCCGGGTCCTGCACTTTGGCCACAACAACCCCATGCAGCGCTACAGGCTGGGCACAGAGTGGCTGAGAGCAGCCAGGCAGAGAGGGACCTGGGAGTCTGGATCGACAAGAAGCTGAACATGAGCCAGCAGTGTGCCCAGGCGGCCAAGAAGGCCAATGGCATCCTGGCCTGTATCAGAAACAGCGTGGCCAGCAGGTCCAGGGAGGTGATCGTGCCCCTGTACTCAGCGCTAGTTAGGCCACACCTCGAGTCCTGTGTCCAGTTCTGGGCCCCTCAGTTTAAGAAGGATGTCGAGGTCCTGGAGCAGGTCCAAAGGAGGGCAACCAGACTGGTGAAGGGACTCGAGCACAGGCCCTATGAAGAGAGACTGAGAGAGCTGGGGCTGTTCAGCCTGAAGAAGAGGAGGCTCAGGGGAGACCTCATTGCTCTCTACAACTACCTGAAAGGAGGCTGTAGCGAGGTGGGAGTTGGACTATTTTCCCAGATGACTTTCAACAAAACAAGAGGACACAGTCTTAAGTTGTGTCAGGGGAGATTTAGGTTGGATATTAGAAAGAATTTCTTCACGGAGAGGGTGATCAGGCAATGGAATGGTCTGCCCAGTGAGGTGGTGGATTCTCCGTCCCTGGAGACATTTAAAAAAAGACTGGATGTGGCACTCAGTGCCATGGTCTAGCAACTGTGCTCCGGTGGGTCAAGGGTTGGACTTGATGATCTCTGAGGTCCCTTCCAACCCGGCTAATTCTATGATTCTATGATTCTATGAAAACAGACTACTGAGGAGAGTTGGGATCCACGTAACTAGAACAGGCAGGATAATCTTCATGAGAAGGTTGGTTTAGTGCATTTTTCTTTAAATTAACAAACTTGGATGTAAGATCTACAGCTGTGGCAGCTTAACATCCATGAGCAACAAAAGAGATGATAACACCTGGTAGAATCTCCACTGCTGGAAATTTTCAAGATACAAGTAGGTAATTGTTTCAAACTCCTTTTCCACAAAAGGCTGAATGAGATGATCTCTCGAAGTCCCTTCCAAACTGGGTTTTTCTCTGTTTCTCCCTGTATCTTATCCCTCTATTTTGAAGAGAGAAAAATGTCATACATAATACCTGCTTCTTTCCAGGATATCTTCTATTTTTCCAGCTTGCAGTGCTCTTGTTTTTATGTCTTCAAATGATGTATAACTTTCCTCTTTTAATATTTAAATCTGCCACACTAGATCTACTTTTGTATTTTATTTAAGTCTGATTTGCATACTTACTTGGAATCTGGGCACACAGAAAGTGAAAAGATTCACTGAAAACAAGTATAATTTGTTTATCTAGTGCTCTAATAAGTTAGCCCAAGTCTAGGAGTCATTTAAATATAACTTTAATAGAATCAATATGGAAGACTCAATATAGGAATTAACTACAGTGAACCATCTCATCATTGCATTGGTGAGCTTTTTCAAATGTGGAAACTTATGTGTTTGTCTCAGTGATTAAAGTTCATATGTAGCATTAGAAATAGTAATATTCATTAAAAAAAATAAAAATAAAAAAATCAACAGTCAAGTTAGGAAAACATTCTGTAAATAATGGCAAGATACCTTCAGTGTCAGCAAGTTTGGGGAATGGATGACCAATCATACTTTTTTAAAGTCAAACTTTTTTTAATCTGACTCCTATCTTATAATTTCCTCATATAATCCTTTCAGGAACAATTTTTTCAAAATTTCTTCAAAATTTTATCAGTGAATTCTATACATACTGGAGGAGATCTAGATACTTAAGTTTGAAGAGAGAAAAGGAAGAGAGAAAAGCCTTATGATAATCTAACAATTCAGAAGGCTAACCAGCTCATTTTTAAATGAACAACAAAGTAGCAACAATATGAATTAAGATTTAAAAATTAGAACTACTTGCTCTTCGGCAATCAAATTTATTGGCTGGGCATGAAGTTTTTATGGTAGAATCTGTATCCGAAGAAAGTTACTTTTATAGAAGCCTCTTTATTACTCAGTAGGTCAGTCAGAGTTAAATTAACACTTCTGGCAGGGTCCTTAGAGAGCATTGCCCCCTGAAACCTTTTTCGTAAGATTTTATGTGCACCTTGGAAATATTTCCTCTAGTATGTAGCTTTTTTTTTCATGACTCAAGAAGCAACTTTTTTCGTGTTTGAAAATGCAAAAAAAATTCCTTATTTTAAAATTAAAAGTAAATAATTTCCATTCAAAGCACATTTTTTATACCTTGAAGAAAGGAAAACCAAGGTTTCCTCTCTTGCTTCATCATATACATGATCAAAATTGAGCATTAATAAACCCCCAACACCTTTGTTTATGAATAAGAACCTCTTAGTCTTCCCTCCTCTACAAGACAAAAAAATATGTATATTTCAATATTCAGAAGTCTATTTCAGAAAAAAAATTATCCTATTTAATATGCAAAATTACACAGAAAACAGAATACTAATGATTTGTTCTTTTTTTGTAAGAATAATATAGCAATAATGTTAAAAGAGTAAGCAGAGGAGAAAATGCATTTTTAAAAATTCACAATATAAAGGCTGAGAAATAGCAAATCAAATAACATAAATTAGATTTAAAAACAGTTTAGTGACATCTGGCTTTTATGAATGCTCTCATTATAGAAAACCTTCCATGTTCTTTTGGATAAGATAAAAGATTACATATTAAGATTCCATGTACTGTGCATTGAGTTATCATATTTTGAAAATGAAATACATTTTTGTGGAATAGCATTACTGTTATGGACCTGTTCTTATGGTTCTTATGGATATCTATTCTTATCAGACAATGACAAGAAGAGCTGTTTTCAGAGGTGTATTCATATTACTGCATCTGTGTTCATTCTTACCTCTATACCTTTCTTCTGAATAACTTGAAATATTCAATTCAGTATATCAATACTTCCATTTCTTTGTTTGTTTCAATCATAATTTTCTATTATTCTGACAATAGTGTCCTGGAGATGTGGTACATCTAGACTGTAGTTACAAAGGAATGCACAAGTTCCTGTAGCTGGAATTCATTTTAAAATTCTTCAACATTTATTTCTTTTCAATCCTGCAGAAATTCACAGCTCTGAGAAAAAAAAAAAATTCTTAGAGGCAATAACAGGAACTTTGCCTCTGATGCAATGACATGAGTCTTTCTTTCTCAGCAAACTTAAAACAACAAGACAACAAAGATGGTGTTCATCATTCATGTCAATAAATTTTTGGCATATTTTTAAAACCAAGACAGCATTATTGATTATTATTTATCGTAAGAACAAAGTATAAGTAAACATAAGCTTTTATGTTATCCCAGTAGTTTAATTCTTACTTTCTTGATTCCTTGTTGCCATAATAACCTTCTCTGAGTTTTCTTGTGCAGGGAAGCAACCTCACCAAATTTTAATACAGCAGCTGTTTGTCGATCTGTTTAGGGAGGTGTTTTAAAATGCCTTCTTAAATGTTGTAGTTCAGGTACAAATACACTGCACCTCACAGTTAAAGGAATAATAAAAATATCACTGTTCTCATGCTTTGTTTAATGAAGAAAATGGATTTTAGTAATAGGAGAGCAACTCAAAACAGAAAAAGCAGAATTAAAAAGTATTATCAAACTTTAGGAAAGACAGCAGGGAATTGAATCTAGCTTTGCCAGCAGCTAACAATTCTCTTGTCTGTGGCAGTGCATTTTTCCTTGAACTCTACTAGTGTTGTATCTTTCAGTCTAATAACATTACTGGATATCAGCGAGAAGGAAACCTAGAGGATGTCTTCAAAAATAACAATAATTATTAATAATTAACACCGAACCTTTGCATCTACTATGGTTAACTCCTTAAATGCTTTATGCTTCCTTAAAGGAATAAATCTGACAAAAATTCACTTTATAGTACCACAGTTTCATAGTCAGGAAACACTGATCCACATGAAATAGGAAAAGCTACTTCATTGCCAAAAGAGAACATGAAGAGAATTTTTCTTTCTTAGATTCACATAATGAATACTATGCTATAAGTAATATGTGCACATGAACTTGACCATGTAGAAATCTCTCTGAACAGAAAAGACTTTGAGAAAGGTGTACCAGTTCTCTATGATGTAAACAATAACATAGAGAGGCTCAAAATTTCATCAACACCATTGAAATTAATTAAAAGCCAGTGTGATAAAAGATGACATAGACAGAAAAGAAAATGTAGCAACAAAGCAGGTAAGTCCAAAAAGACAACTGTAAAAGGCATGACTAATAATCAAAAAACAGGAAAGAAGACAAAACAGGTAGAAACTGGTGCTTAGTGACAGCAAAAATGAATGGACTTAAAAAAAAAATTAATTTCATACAAGAATCCAAAGTAAAGTATGATATTTCTTATGTATTATAAGAGTGAAAAACTCCATGATGCACTGCCAAAATATGAGGGCCTCTAATAAAACTTACACATGAAAACTCTGTGAAGCTAGAAGTGTTTTACTGGGCTCTGCTGGGGAATATGATGTATATCTTCCTAGGTGAAATCAAACTTGCAGCAGCCAACAACATTTTGTGCCTCCTACATGAGACTATTTGTTTGGACTGTGAACAAAATATAGGAACTAAGTATTAGAATCTGCTAGACAGAATTTTAAGGGTAACTTAAAGCAAAGAGCAATTTTCATTGTGTAGCCTTTAAATTATACCTATTTTTGCTTCATGCAGAGATATCAACTATAAAGAGTGCCTTGAGTGTATTAGCGAAAAGTATTTCAGACAAAATCTGAAAGTGAAACACTGGAACAACATGTGGAAACTCATCAGGTTTTGCCCCATTTGGACTTATTTTTTGTAGCATTTCAAAAAGAAATACTGTCAAGTATCTTTTTCTAATCTCTGTTCTTGAAGATGCCATAAAATAAATCCAAGAGGCTGTTTCGCCTTACTGTTAATTGTGATTTTTTATGTCTTACATAATGTTCAGTTTCCATTTTTTGTTCCTCAGTGACCAGATTTGGTGCCCCTGTGTTGTTGGAAGGCTTGTGGGATTAGGAATGTTGTTTTGGTTGGGTTTTTTGGGTTTTTTTGTTTTTTTGTTTACTTATTATGGAAGATAAGAGAAAATTTGGAAGATGAAGCTAGAGAATTAATTGTCATCCAGTTCTCTTTTCCTGTTGGGAAATAAAAGAAGAGAAGGAGGTATACAGGTAAAGACTAACTTAGGACTTCATTATTTACTGTCCTTTTTGTACAGATTCTCTCTCTTTTTCTGAAGAATAGTGAATATCTTCTGCCTAATAATTTTTTAAGTTCTAAGCTTGGTGGGGGTTTTTTGTTTTTTTTTTTCTTCTTCCCTTTTCTTTGTTTTTGTATTTTCTAAATTCAAATTGTAGAGGGGAAGACATCTTCCTGTAATACATATTTTTTATATTATATGTATTGAACTTTTATAAAAATTTTAATTCAGCTCCTAAGGTTGAAGTTTTTGCACATTGCTATAAAATTCTCAGAGTTTCTCACATTTTGCATTGTAAAAATCAAATAAACTTTCAAGAGATGAAGAGAGGTTTTGAAGACTGAAAGTTACCTGGTTGAAGTCTGCGGTAAGTCACTATGTAATTCGATTAACTCAAGTAGTTTGTAGTTTTGTCTGTCTTCAGATAAAGTCTCTGTCTGTGATCAAGACATAATGGAGGCAGCTTAACAGTGAATCCTACACATCTAGAACATCATCAGTTTTATCTAGTTTAAGAGGTTTAAGGTTTTCCACAGATACAAACTTTTCACATAGGAGATCAAAAAGAAAACAGCGGATCTGAACTTCCTACTAACACTCAGGACCATTTTTCAAGAGCTTATGAATGAGTGGGTTTTGTTTATTAACACAGTTTTATTTAACTAATAAAGAAAAGGTAGATACTTTTCTTTTACAGGTTTTTTTGGTTTATTTTTTGATGAAATACATTCAGGTCTTTAAATAAAACGTTATTCATTTTTTAGCCTGTATATACACCTTTTAAACTCAAAATTCGACCAACAAATCACTACTTACTGTTCAATAATTTCATGGCTTTAATCATCAGAAATGTCAGAACTGTAGATTATTCATTTATTTATTTCACTGAAACTTTTTATCAAAACGCTGACAATAAGGATATGTTTGCTCTTAAAGAGGTGATGCACAAAGCCTCTTCAAACATGGAGATAATTCCAAACCACTTTTCTGATCAGTTATTTTTCATCAATAATAAAATAGTTGTGTGACCTTCCCTGCCAAGGACAAGGACATCTTTCACTAGACCAGCTTACTCAAAGCTCCATCCATCCCACTAACCTTGAACATTTCCAAAAACAGGCAACCAGTTCCAGAGTCTCACCAGTGTAACTGTAAGAAAAATTCCTTCAGTGTGTCCAATCTACATCTATATTTTTCAGTTTAAAACCATTCTCCCTTTCCCAGTCTCTACAGGTCTAGGTAAAGCCTCTTTCCATCTTATGTACTCACTTTATATATTGAAAGTCCACAATAGGGTATCCTTGGAGCCTTCTCTTCTCCAGGCTGGACAATCCCATCTCTCCCAACCTTTCTTCATAGGATATGTGATCTGTACTTCTGACCATTATTTTCATGGTCCTCCTCTGCACCTGTTCTAACATATCTGTGTCATTCTTATGCTGGACATGACAGAACCAGACAAACTACATCAGATGGAGTCTCATGAAAATGGAGTAGAGGGAGAAAATCATCTCTCTTTCTCTCTCTGCTTGCTACCTTTATTTTTCTACAATTGGCTTTCTGAGCTGCAAGTCTACATTCTGTCTGCAAGCCCACACTGTCTGCTTTTTCATCCACCGATGTCCCTAAATCCTTCTCAACAGAGCTGATCTCAGTCCATTTGCCTCCCAGCCTCCCACATTGATGCAGACATTGACCCAACCCAGGCTCAGAACCTTGTTACTTCATTTTGTTAATTTCATGAGGTTTTGCAAACCCAATCCTCGTACCTGACAAGGTTCCTCTAGATGGCACCCCATCCCTCTAGCAAATTGATTGTACCACTTGCTTGATGCCATCACTGTGTTTCTCACATAAAAAAAAAAAAAAAAAAAAAAAAAAAAAAAAAAAAAAAAAAAAAAAAAGCAAAGCCAAAAAACCATGACATCTGCCCCGTGTCCTGCATTTGTTGCTAATGTAACTCAGGACCTAAAAGGAAAATAGTTATTATACAAATAGAATGTAAGTGTGGAGAGTTTCTGAATGGCTACTGTCTCCCAAAAGCCTTATCTGATACCTGACCAGTCCTGCAGTTACGTGTCCAAATTTGCTAGATCTTGCTATCAGCCAAATAGCTGTTTGAGAAACAGGTACTCAGTAAGGCAGAATGATCAAAATTTTATCTCTAGCTTTCTAATAAATTGTCCAGAGCAAGTGATTTGAAGTCAAACTGAAGTTTTCTGAAGAAAGATTACTTCCTTGTTTAAGAATAAAATCACAACTAAACCCTTCCAGATTTATACCCCATGGAAGTGTAAAGATTTTCTGAGTGACAGTTTCTTTTATTGTTTCTTATAGTGCAGGTGTACTACCCAGAGAAGAAACTCCACCAAGCTGGGCCCTTTTCTTCTGTGAGTAGCAAGGCTGGAAATGTCACGGTTTCTCTGGTGAGCAAATGGCAACCCCACTGTGTGATTCCCAGGAAAGGTTGGTACAGCAGACACAGAAAGGAAAGACTGTTTACAGAGTCACAGAAACAAGGAATAAGATTCATGTTTCCTACAATAAGGCTTCAGAAAAAAAAAAAAAAAAAAGTAATTAAAAAAAAAGAAAAAAATTAGTTTTCTACCTGAATCAAAGTATTAGTACAACCAAAAGCAGATGAACCAGACTTCAGACAAATAAGGCAATGCATCTGCTAAGGCTCATCCAGGGGCTCAGCTTTAAATGAACATGAAAGTCACTGTATAATTTTATTTTCTTTTTTTTTTGAAGCTAAAGATGTTGGTGTCTGTATTATTTAATCCTATACTTTACATTATAAATGCAAGTTTAACATAAGTTTCATTGTTATCTGCTTTACCACCATAGTCCTCTTCGTTTCTTGTCCACTTCTCATTTAATGAACTCTAATTAATTTCTGATTTTTGTACATCACAGCAGCTTTTCTCTTGCCTGTGATGCAATCAGAAGTTGTTCTAATGTGAACATGAATTTTTCACAGTTATGCTAAATCCAGACTACTCATCTCAAAGGTACAGACAGAGACATTGTCAGAAATAAAGGGGTTTTTGTATTACATGAATCCATTCTGTGGCTAAGTCCTGTTTCAGAATGCCAGCACATTTTCCACATGAGAAATTTGTAAATGCTGCGGTCACTATGGCTGAGCTAAAGTGTTTTGGCTTTCTCCTTGTGCTGGATCAAGCCACTCTCTTCTTCATTTCCAGGATTCTTTTAGAAGATTACTTTTAAAGTCTGCAGAATGCATGTTCAGTGAGAGCAGCTTTGCTTCAGAGTTGGTTGGTGAAATCCTTGTTTTTCACTTGCAGCTGACAATCAGATTTGCTGTTTGTCAGAGCCACATCCCCACTCTCCCAGCAGAGGGGTGGCTTTCACTGAATGTCAGAGATTATTGTCTTTTCTCTTCTCTGACCTTGGCATTAGAGCTACTGTCTCTGTTCCTTGTGTTAATGCAATCTCAGATAGATACAGTAGCATGCTGCCAGCTCTTAGAAGTCCCATGAAACCTCATACTGCTTTCTTCAGCATACTGCTCCTTTAGATTTTCATTTCCCCTTAACACAAGGATGTCATCAAGCAGCATATATGTATAATGCATCTAGACTGGCAAAAACTCATTCTTTCATATCATAATTAGTATTATTCTCCAATCCCACCTGACCCCTTCCTGTCCTCTGTTCTATTGGGTTATATTAACTGGATAACAGCAGGTGTATTAGTATCTTCTGAAGGACACTGTCCATTGATAAGAAATTCTTCCTATGATATGGCACAAAACATGTGCAGTGAAGAAGATACAAGAGGGTGAGATGGGTCCGAATCTCCCTTTAATTTGCACATGCTGACTAAGAATAATAAGACTCAATTCTTTGTCTTACCTGCCCCAATTATTGGGGCACTGAATGAATGGGGCACATAATGACCATGACGGTCTTTTATGAAGTCCTCAGCTGGCTTCTGTTCTTCAATCAAAGTCTAAACTTTCTGAAAATGTGTACATGAAAAGGAAAGAAGGAACCATAATGAGTGCCCTCGGGAATAAAAATGACACAGCTGATAACTTAAGTGCTCTTGAACTTCAACAGGTTGTGAAGTCGCAATCAGTTGCTGCATCTGACTTACAACTTTACAAAATGACAAACCTTCCTAATGGAAAAGATCAGATATTGGCCCTTCTGCTATCAGTTTTGACTCAGAGCCTCTCCTGAGTCCGTTTTTAGCTATTCTTAACCTTTCTTAGGTCAAGAAGCTTTCAGATTTTTTTCTCTGAACTAGATCTTAATGCCACTTTTAAGTTCAATATTCTGTTGTGCATCTTGATTTTTATCCACTGAATTCTCAGCACACTGTTCTTTAAAACAGTTCCCTTCCTACCAACAATGAAGTGATTTCATTTCTCATTTTGCAACATATATCTCTTTAGTATGCATCAGAAAAAGCTCTTTATCTTTAAGAAGTTTTGAAATTATTACTTTTATTTTTCAAATATTTCAAGGATTTCCAGGTCTCTTTTCATCACATATATAGCAAAGCTTACCCACTTCCTATGTTAAAGCAATGTGCTTAAGAATTGCCCATCACATTATTGCAGTTTCCTCTGAACAGATCTGAACTTTCCATAGAAACTGGAGTATAAGACCTTGAAAAAGTAAATTGCTGACAAAATACAGAAAACAAATATCTATAGGAATATAGAAAGAACATATTGAAGTCAGAGTGCAAAGCATTTTCAAGAAATGATGTCTACCCATAATGCTAGCTATCATACCCAAGTCTTTTCTTTAAAATCTTACATATTTATATAAATTTTCTGTGCATTTTTATACCCAAATTGAAATGTTTGTCCTATACAGTGGGAAAAAAAGAAGATACAAAACATTTCAGGAGAAAAGGAAAAAAAACTAAGGAATTGTTCTTAAGCAGTGCTTTCTCTCTGCAGATGAAAATTCAGTGACAGATGTCACGTTTCTAATATACTTCTGCTCTCAGCAGGCTTCTGACATTAACTTTAGATTAATTTAAATAAAAGAAAAACCAAAGAGGAAATATGAAAATGCAATATCTGATTTGCTTTTACATTATTCCAGATGGATACCAATTTAATCCTATCATTGCCAATAGCATTAGAAAGGGATAAAATTGGTCTAATGAAGTGTTCAATCTGGTCTCTCAAAACATATTACACAAGAATTACAAAACATCAACCTAATGTGTTTTCTCTTCTAAAAAAATAATTTACATGGTTGTTTCATTCCATCTTTCCTGTGTTTTGAAGTACGATTGCTACTAGATAGTATCTTCACTGTCAAATGTATTTAACTTCAGTTTTGTACCCCAGTGAAGGTATTGACCTGATTTATAATTTAATATTAAAAAAACAAAAGAAAACAAAAAAACCCCAAAAAAACCCAAAAAACAAAACAAGCCAAAACAAAAACCAAAACTGTTTGATGTAGTTCCTAGTCTTCAATGGGAACAGAAGACTTCGTATACACATAGTTGAAATTGCAGAATTAATTACTTTCATGAACATGTACAATACTTAATTACTTTCATGAACAATATTTCATAGTAGATTTCTGGCATTTATTGAAAAAATATGTCCAGAAATCCATCTGGTGTGTTTGAAAGTGGGACAAACACCATCACACTGAAAAGAAGAGATTCTCTGAATAGCTTGGAAGCCAAGAAACCTGACTTGACTGACTCATCAGTAGTTGTGGTGGTCATGACCAAAGAGAAGAACTGGAGCAACATGAATTCTGAGTTTCAGATGTGGTGACCATTGTCCACCTTTTGGACAACAGTATTCTCAGGAGTACATGTACCCTCTTGAGTCTCAACAGTCATAATTTGCACTTCTCTAAGACAAATAATTTGTTAGGAAAAAATCAATAGCTGTTTCATTTAGACTGGCAGGAGCCTCTGACATGAGAGTCTTGGTATCACTGGCATGCTGGCAGGAGTCTGCATCCTGCATAACATGGTCAAGATAGAGGATTACAGATGAGCCCCAAACCAAACTGCTAGGTCATACATAAAAATCAGATGCTGTAAAAAGGAGTTGAAGTCACCGCAGATAACTTCCTGAGAAGTCCTAGTGTAAAGTTAATGCATGAAAAAAAATTTTACACGATTTTTGACTTTTTGAAGTGAGACACTGACAAATATAATCTTCCTACTCCTTCTTTTTATATATAGGATCTCTGGAAGTTAAGGCTGTCCCTTCTCTGTTTTTTCATTTCACAAATATTCACTAAGAAATCTAAAATGGCCCAAATAAACTCTAGAAATTTTTGATAGCTTGAAAACTTGAAATCTGAAATTCAGTTTTCTAGAAATTAATGACATATGGGATCTGGATGATCTTTTGAGGTCCTTCCCAATCCCTAACATTCTGTGATTCTATAATTTAGTAACTAACGAATTTGGACATTACGAGATGCAGCTGTATTTTAAGTAGTCTAGAAACAGATAACGAAGAATTTTATTCAGTCAAAGGAATTTTTTTTGCTAGTAGATATAGTAGAAAAGCTAACAGTAGAAATTTCTGCAAGTCACTTCTCCCTTTTCTGTGTAAAAGGAAGGTTGTAGAAATTTGTTTGCAAGGTCATAAATATTTAAACTTATATTTTTCCTTTGTAGATGTCAGATTCACATTTACTTTTTGCTTTATGAGTATAGCAATGTTTTGAAATTCTCTAGAGTTCCCTGTAATATTTCTGTATGACAGAGAAGTTTGCAGCTGTTATGCAATTAATTTGGTACAACAAGATTTATTATCCTTTTAATTCTATTTCCTTAACTCTCTTTTAATTCTGTCTCCACCTGTTGAGGGAAAGTTCTGCACAATACTAATCAGGATATTCTATGTAGTTGTGCACACCTTATGCACAAGAAGTCAAAAAAGGAATGACACCACGCCCTGCCCATAACTGGTAACTGACCTTTAAACTTACTAAAATTAATAAGAATATATGGTCAAAATATTAATACCAGAGGAATTACCACTGCAGTGAGAGACACTAAGACCTACTGCAATCTCAAAAACAAAACAATTTTGCAGACCTCAGGAAAAGATGTCTCCAGATTCAGCAGCCTAAAATCATACATACATAAACAGCAAGTGATTTTCATTAGCAGGCTAGTGACCAGAAATTCATCTTGTGTGCAATACTAATAATGTAACAAACCTGATTTTTTTTTTCTTTTTAACAAAACAGATATGTTTTGTTAAATGAAATATAATACAATACATAAAGATAATGTAATTGTTAATTTTCATATAAAATTTTCACAGTAAATATGCTTACAAGCCTCTACTGAACAATATTCACTGGCAAATAACCAATCTGGAAGAAAAAGGTAATATTCAAATATAGTTCCACTTTTTCCATATACTCTTTTTAACAATCACAGAAATACATAGCATATATGATGTGGAGTGAAATCTGTCTCCTGTATCCTTCCTTAAAATCTGTATTTTCTACAGAGTTGTGAAGATTGACAAGTTCTTGTCATTTCTAGGTCAACTTCACTTCATATGGTCTTGATTTTTGCCTACTGCTGTCTTTTTTGGGCATGTCCTTGTCTTGCTGCATACTTTAATGTGAAATAGTTATGTCAGCTAGAATTTTGCACCTGTCTTGCCATGGAGCTGATCTCATGACAGCTTGTCATACAAGAACCTGATAAGCACAACCTTGGCCTTCTGACCCTACCTCGTGGTACAACGAGGCCTCTGCTGGGTGCCTGGTATGGAAACCACTATGGATTCCAGGGTTAGCCCCATCATAGATATATCAGGGTCTGCCAACAGCCACAGCTATAATGTACATGTACAGTTTAATGTCAACTGACATACCACTTCCGCATATAGGATTTCTTTTGCCACACATGATTTAAAGCTTGAAATTCCATTCTAATATCTCCTCTGTGGTTATCTATCATAATAATTTCTTAGCTATGATAAGCTATGAGAGGGAGTGGGAGAGAAGAGAAAGGGAGGTAGGCGAGGGCAGGGCAGGGAAAGGAATGCATAGCATTCTTTACAAACAAGTTATTAAACAAAATGGAATGTATGTGTCAAAACACACACAAGCACATGTAAAGACCTTTGCAGATTTACAAACCCAATGTTTCAAATCAGACAAAAAAAAAAAAAAAAAAAAAAAAAAAAAGTTCTGCAACTATTTGTTTAACAATACACCTGGATTCCTCTTTAAGAAGGAATTTAGAAAGACAAGGGAGTCCACTCTGAACCTTGTGACTCTATGGGAGAGCCTTCCTCAGGCTTCCCCCTGATCCCTGTGCAAATCACTGCAATCCAAGTCCAAAGCCCCACCACACAGCAAATAATAGAGTGAACCTTGTAATCAAATTCTGTTACATTGAACTTTTATAGATCTATATTAAAATTGTCTTTTCCTAATATATTTGCAGGCGATTCTTTAAGTGAATTTAAGACCTTCCATTCCCATGTGTGACAGCTGCTTTCACCACTACCCATATACAGGATTTGCACAAAACTGAAGCACAGAAAGCCACATTTCTTCCTCCCATGGTTTCTTGATAGAAAGAAACTTCACCAACTGGTGTGAGTGGAAAGGTTTCTTTCTTGTAATTGTCTCCATGTTTATTTTCTCAAGTCTGTGTCTCTATATTTTTTGTTTCTGTGTTTCCTTTCTTTCCCAATATTTTCCCAATCGTGTTCCCTATGAGATAACTTCACTGAAATAAAAATCCTCAGATTCTCTCCTGCCTACCACAATGGGTGTAGCAGACCAGGATTTGTTTCATCATTGCCTCTTTCATTATTTGTTTATCAGATATGTTCATGTTTCTGGCTTCTACTTTTCTTATTATCCCTTGCTACACTGAAAATAGTCATTAGCCAGATACTCTTAAAGAAGCAGGCAGTTTTCTTCCACAAACCCTTACTTACGAAGTGTAGGATGAGAAAATTGCAGCATACCACTCCTACGCCAAACTGTGAAATTATTTCTATAGTTATTGTACTTACCCTCTGCAGCAGATATCCTGACTCCATGCACCAAGTGACACCACCTGTATTGATTTTGGTTTGTGTGGGCTTTCTGCCACACTATTTACAAGTTCACCGCAATTGAAAAAGAAGATAATATCATTGAGATGCTGCTTCTGCATTAGCAGAGGATAAACAGGTAGGTGAGGACGAAGTTTTTTACCTGAAAGTGCTGGACCAGGTTCAAAATGGTCCCCAAACTACAAAATGGATAGTAAGATGATCATACAACAAAAATCATTATTTCTAAAAACTCAGCCACCAACTGATCAGAATACCAAAAATATTTCAGTATTTTGCTCATAAAATTATATTTCTTTGAATTTCCCCATCTCTGTTCCTTTTCTATTCTATGTCTTGGGGAATAGAGAGAAAGAAAAATAATGCAATTCTGTATTTCACTTTTGTTCAGCAAAGATGTTTGCTCAGAATTTTGTATGAAAATTTCACAATAAATTTTATAGAATTGCAAAAACTTCATCTTAATGCGCTAGAAATTGCAATCTGATGTGCTTCCTTTCTTACACTAACATACAAAACAGTTTTGTTACTGTGTCACTGTTCTACTGTTTTCAGCTATGCCTCCTATCTTATTTTTTGCCAATAACAGAATTACAGTTTTCAGCTAGTATGTAGCTCTTCACATTTGCTGTGTCTAAAGGATGTGTTCTGCAGTACCCTCTCTGTTCTATTAAACAGATTCTTCTGCATAGGTACACAAATTCTTACAAAAACCCAAACAAAAGCAAAAACAAACCACAAAACACCCCGAATCAAAGGCCTATGAAGCTGGAAACACTTGGAACTTAAAAGCTTATCAGGAAGAAGAAGCTATTCATTGTTCTTCAGAAAATCCGAGAGGCTCTGTGAAAAAAAGACAGTAAATAATTGAGTCCTAAATTACCCTTTAACTAATTTATTCTGCACCTCCTCCTCTGCTTTCATTTCCCATCAGGCAAAGAGAACTGGCTGAAAAAAATATTCTCTAGCTTTATCTCCCAAATTTTCTCTTATCTTCCATAAAAATTAAAAGGAAAAAAAACGCTAATCCTTCCACAGATAACAAAAGGTACAGGAACACCAACAGTGATAACAGAAACAATATTGTTCAAAACCAACAAAATTACAATTAACAGTAAAAAGAAATAGCTTCCTGTGTTTGTTTCACATAATTTTCAATGATAGAGACTATAAAATCCTCCCTGCATCAATTGGACAAATGTGCCATCATCCTCACAGTAAAACAGTGCTGTCTGATATTCAGGAGCCTCCTGTGTTTTGGGTTGTGACCATTGCTTCTGGTCCTGTTATTGGGTACGACTGGAAAGAGCCTGTCTCTTTTTTTACCATCCCATCAGATATTTCTGCACACTGATGAGATTTCCTTGAACTTGCTCTTCTCGAGGATGAACAGTTCAAGCTCTCATAACCTTTTTTCTTATGTGACATACTCTAGTGCCTTCGCCATTTTCTCAGTCTTTTGTTAAAAACCCTCCAGTATGTCCATATCTCTATTATACTGTTCAAACCAGAGCTGGATACAGTATTCCAAGTGTGGCCTCACCAGTGCTGAACAGAGCACCCCTCCTAATGCAGCCTAGGATATTATAAGCTTTACTTGCAGCAAAGACACGCTGCTGGCTCTTTTTTATAATTTTGGTGTCCACCAGGACTCCCAGACCCATTCCTGCCAAGCTGATTTATAGCTGAACAACCCTCAGCATGTACTGGTGATTTTTTGGTTGTTTCCAGTTGAAGGACTTTGCCCTTGCCCTTTTTGTACCTCTTGAACTTCCTGTCAGCATATTTCTGCAGTCTGTTCAGGACTCTGTTTGGCAGCAAAACCCTCTTGCCTATTGGCTATGCCTCACACTTTTGTGTCATCTGCAGACTTCATTATCCAAATTGTTAGTGAAGATATTAAAAAGCATTAGGCCCAGTAGTGACCCATGGGATACACCTCTTGTTACTGGCCTTTAACCAGATTTGGTTCCTCTTATCACCATCCTTTGGACCTGGTTGTTCAGTTAGTTTTCAGTCCACCTTAATGTCTGTTTACCCAGCCTCAATACTTTAACAGCTTAAATCCTCTAAGATGACACACTTCTTAACATCAGAAAGTATCAGCAGCTCTTCTCCAAGTCTGCCTACTCTTACCATACTGAAAAAAAAATAGAAAAAAAATGTGCAGACAACCTCTTAACAATACACCCATCAGAAGATGGAAGTTGTGATAAATAACCAAGAACCAATATTCTTTTAGTAGCTCGATTTAATTAATAAAATTGCAGTAAGCAAAACAGCGCTGGGTGCAGGGACAAGAAGAATCTCTATCTCTCACTCACACCAATCAAAGCTCTGGCATTATCTTTTATTGAGTACAATTCTATGCATAATCAAAAGAAGGTGGGTTTATATAAAGCGTCTTCTGGAAAAGTCCAATCCTTATCACGCATGTGTCCATTATTCTCGAGGATCTTCTTTCCCCATCTGGTGGTTGTAGGATGAAGTCCTTAGTTCTGCTTTTTCTGACAAACCCCTCGTTCAGCACGTACGCCTCTTGTGGAATGCTGACTTAAGAAAACTCAACACAGGATTTTGCAAGCAGTTTGTTAAAAATGTTACATTGTGATTAGTACATCCTTGGAAGCTGGTACATTATGGCCGCCATGAGGAAGCGTCTGGTTATCTGCTTGCTTAAGGCTACTTTAGTGGAAAATTACACATTTTAGTCGCTTTGTTCATCATCATCCAAATTCTCATTTTCATCCCAATATATAGTGACCATGTCATGATATTTGAAATGACACACTTTTTAACTTACAAGGCTCAGAGTGTCCATGTTCACATTTCCAACACATACACGAATCATAATGCCTATTTTTCTCACAGAAGTGGACTGAGTCCACTGAGTGGAAATGGTCTCAAGCTGGAGCAGGGGATGTTTAGATTAGGTATTAGAAGAAATTTCTTCTAAAGGGTAGTGAAACATTGGAATAAGCTGCGCTGGGAGGCTTTTGAATCACCATCCCTGAAGGAGTCAAAAATACTATAGATCTGGTGCTTAGGACCATGGTCTAAGAACTGGATTTGGTAGACTTAAGTTAACGGTTGGTAGTGTTAGATTATGGTTGGACTTGATGATTTAAATGTCTTTTCCAACCAGAACTATTTTGCGCTTCTCTGATTCTGTAAGTCAAAACAGAAAATAGTGGAGGTTATTTTCGAGTAAATTGTAGATCAGATTGCTTTTCAGCCTGACCTGTGAGGGAATCCCATGTGTGAGATTATACATAGAGTAACTGGCAGCTAAATTTCCACCCAGAGCATTGGATGCAAATTCTACCTTTCCAGGCACGGCTACACATACTGCCACTCACCTCCTTAGCTTGGCAAAAGCAGGAAATCTGCTTAAACTTTCAAATATCTGCTGTTCTGGAACTTTGTCTTCTTGACTATAAAGCACCGCTGTGTGTCTAGCACAAAATAGCACATGCCTCTGTTGTAATCTGGCAATAAGTCAAAGACCATTATTGCACCTGCAGTAGATAAGATATTCTAAAAGGCTGTTAGGTTTCAATGGTATTTATATTTCCAATCTGGCCTGATTCCTGCATTACAGCACAATATTTCACAAATAGTCCCTGTTGGAATAGATCTCATCAGACTTCTATGTATTTCCTTGGAGTTATGCAATGTGTCAATGAGATGAAATAGATAAACAGAAATAGATAAAATTACAGCAAAGGTGATTCTGATAACATATAAGGGATATAAGATTAATTGAAGAAGGCCTGGGTAGCCAGATCTCAACTGACACAGATTTGAGTGAGAGATTGGACCATGGAGATTCAGAAGCCTCCATTCAGTTAAATGATTGCCTAATTCAGCACATTCCTTCTTTATTCAGAGTTCATAGCACATTCAGTTTTTTGAAATTGTCTTGTTTGTGCTCAACACTAAAAACAATGGTTAAACACCTTGTCCTGCAATTTACTGACTGATGTTCACATTGATATGTTCTGTCAGTCTCAGTAGTTGCTATAGACATTGACAACTTAGACTGCTTTGCTCCTGCAAATGTTGCTGAGAAGTGAACATACTCACAAATCTTAGGGCTACATGTGTTACACAAGCAAACTGAAAAAAACCCATTATTTTTTTGGTGCCATAGCCACTAATAATTCCACTGTGAGTCTAAACATTTTATAATGAATAACCTATGGTTTCAATGCTTATTCACCAGCGGGTTTTAGCAGAATGATTACTGTTCTCAAAAATAAATTCTCTGGTTTCAAAAAGCACCTGCAGATAGCAAAGTCATCTTGTGTTCTAACATTTAAATAATAAGTATGAACAAAGGCATACTTCTGAAACAGATTTCTAATACTATCTAAGGAATTAAGAACATATTAAATGGTTCATTAAATTACAAAACAGGAGAAAGTGGGAGAGGTATAAATATTAAAGCAGTAATTTATTATGCAGACTTGTCAAACATGTATCCTCTTTGAGAAAACTTCTATCAATAATGCAGAGTAGATGTTGTATTTCCTGCAATAACCCACCTGGCATTTACTTTCTCACATGACTCTTTCTGGGAGTGATTATTATCTTGACTGTAAGGAATGGAACACACAGGCAAAACCTAATATAAATTAAAGCTAACATTTTGTAAAAAAACAAATGGGACAAGGGGAATGAAAAAGTTGAGATGTTATATTTAATTTCATGTGACAGGGCAAGAATGTCATTCTCTCTTTTTTTTTTTTCCCATACCAAGGGTAGTTAAATCAGCAATGCAGGACCATTACTTCCCTTAGAAAAGAAACCAAAGAAGAGACACTTCCATGTTGTGATCCTTCTTGTGCCTCTTTAGGCCATTGTTCAAAAGAGAAGAGAGAGGGAGGAGGGAGAAATTATTCATGATTGCCATTTGGAAACAAGGTGCAACAGCTCTTTTCTTCATCAGGAGTACATGATCCAGCATTAACTGATAGGGAAGAGGTGATAGGTATCAGTTCTAAAAAATAAGAAGCACAAAAATACCTAGTTACACTTTGAAATTCTATTTCTTACCCTTAATTACTACTTCTTACCAAATATAGAATTAAAACAAATACATTTCTGTGAAAGTATGGGAAATACAGGAGAAATTCTGAAATTCATGGATTGTTTCAACATGGCTTCTGCTAAGACACTTCTTTCTAAAATATTTCTATATTTCTTCTATCTGTCAAAAAGTATTCAAATTAATATCTAATTTTATCTCTTTCATATCCTGAATACATGGAGTTACCTCTCAATGGCTTTATAGGTTAATCAAACCTTAGACTTTCACTTTGTAAAAATACACATTAATGAATAATAGCAGGAAAAAAAGACCACTATTTTTTTTAATCCTAGTCTACAAAAGAAAGGAAAAAAGTTCACATAGGAGTGTCGATGCAACACATGTTACAAAAAAAGTGCTTCCAGATGAAATTACATCTCACTGGAAAGAATGTTTGATTAATTCTCTGTTCAAAATACAGTCTTTCAGTTGATAAATGTAGTTTGCCAATAGTAAAGAAGCCTGAAGGTCTGTATAGAAACAGTGTTGAGGTACATCATAGAAGTTGTGGTTTTTAGCTGTAAAGTTTCCAGCTTCCTCTGTGGGCTAGTGTTCCTTTTCATGTTATAATACTAATTTAGAATTTTGGTTTTCAGTTTAATTAAAAAATAGTGGTTCCACAAACAAATATCATTCTGAAGGATTTGCTTCATAAAGGAGAATGGCAAAACAAATGTACTTTAAAATATTTATTTTACTGTAAAATGTTTGGTTTATTGTAGATGTGTAGAAGATAGGTTGTACATATTTTTTAAAAGTGTTTATTTATTATTACATATTTTTAAAATGTGCAAAAATTGGAATCTTTCCACAACAGTAAATTTAGTGAAGGAAAACGTTTTACGGTAAATAGTTACACCTTCTCTACATTAATTCTGCTCATTTTAAATACACAAGTGAAATTTATCATGCAAAAAGCCCCCAAAACTACTGAATTACATTTTTGAGGAGAACCCATAATTATGGCTTTCCTTTGTATTAATAACTACATGTGTAATTGAAAGCAAATCAAATAAATTGTGAGAGCTATATATAATTTAGCTGAATTTAACTCTGGTCTCTCACTTTTTAGTTTTTAACAATGACAGTGTTCCTACACAGTTGTGACTATAGCCTTTCAATTAATTTGTTTAATTACCTACTCTCCATGTTAAGCAGTAGTTGTCATTATTTGCAGATTATGACTTCCTTTCAAGGTTATTTTTGGGACCTGGAATTAAAGAAATATCTGGACCCACACACACTGCCTTAGTGTTTCACACTGACATGAATTAATGAACCTTCAACAATCACAAATTTAATATGTTCAGCGTTGAATGTAAATGCTAAGTGGTTGCTTAGTAGCATGCTAACATTTTTTCACTCCTTCCACCTTGCTTTCTCCCTTGCTTTTACAGTAGACAATATGGTAATTACCAGTCACTTGAAGAGTTTGGGAAAAATTAGCTGCTGGTTAACGGACCTTTAAGCACCTTAACACTCTCAGATTAGTAATAATATGGTTGTGTTTAGTAATGAGAATACCCATATGTCCCTATACTGCAAGTAATAGGTCCAGAATGAGATAGATGTTATTTTATCCCCAAGCAACCTGAAGATGTTATAATAGAATAAGACATTGAAATAATTTTTAATTAGGCACTTATGAAGATTTCCTCTTCATACTCTGATTTTAAATTATTCAGCATTAACAGTTAAATTGTCCATTCTTCATATTCCTGAACTTTTACTCATGCAAATATATCTATTTGAGCAATATTTCTCATGGGGAAAATTGAAATTTTGTCTCCATCAAATACTCTAGTTAGAGTACAAACATGAATCTCAGTTAAGAAATTTAGCTGTACCACATAAATGATAAGCAAATATTTTAGACTAATCATTTTGAACATCAGATCTTTCTCAAATAAATGAACATTATGTTCAGAATGTGTATTTCAGTATCACCAGTATTAATTTTATTGTGAGAAAATATGCAACAATTCTGATTTACTGTCCTGTCAAATATTGCACTGATGATGAGCTCACGTTTTTCACTGTGGTCCAGCATATGACTTTGCATTCTTCATCTACTGCTTAGTTAAGGATTATTTAAATTGTTTGATGCTTCCATGTTACAACTATAGATAGATGTTATGGTGCTGGAGAATATCCAAAGAAGGGTAACAAAGCTGGTGAAGAGGCTAGAGAACAAGTCCTATAAAAAGCAACTAAGGGAAGTGGGACTGATTAACGTGGATGCAAGGAGGTTGAGAGGAGACCTTATCACTCTCCTCAGCTACCTGAAAGGAGGTTTTAGAGAGGTGGGTATCGGCCTTTTATCCAAAGTTACAAGTGCTAGAACAACAGGAAATGTCCTCAAGTTGTTCCAAGGGAGGTTTAGGATATTAGGAAAAAAAATTTACTGACAGGGTCGTCAAGCACTGGAGCAGGCTTCCCAGGGAAGAAGTTGAATCAGCATCTCTGGTGGTATTTAAAAGACATTCAGGCATAGTACTAAGGGACATGGTACAGTGGTGGACTTAACAATGTTAGTTTTACTGTTGGACTCAGTGATCTTAAGGGTTTTTTCCAATGTAAATTATTCTATTCTATGATATGAACTTGAGAGACAAAAATAAAAATAGAAGTACCAGCATATTAAAGCTATAATAAAGCAACTGACAACTGCTTTATTGTAAATTTATACTGAATTTACTATTTGCTCATATGAAACAAGATTGTGTTTGGAGGGGAAAATGTAGAAAGCTAAATTTATTTTGTTTCTTTGTTTGGAGTTCTTCAATCTTTGTTGAAATTGGAATCCTAAAGTTAGTGATGTTAGGTTGACATGCATTTATTATTCAATCAATAGATACGCCTGTCAGCAGATAATTTTCTGAGGATTCATTGAGAGTCACAAGTGTTAATTTAAAATTATTTTGCATCTTGCATAGCTATTTGACCTAATGGAGCCTGTTGATTTTTTAAAAAATTCCAAAAGGACTATTTTATTTATAAAGAAGCAGAAAATGCTGCCAGTCAAATTAATTAAAACCACAGAAACCAGGTTCCTTGTGAAAAGACAACTTAGCAAAAGTAGGCAGACAAAATTGCTAGCCACAAAATACAGTACAGTGCTGAAAAGAAGGAAGTTTAAATAGGCTTATGAAGGGGATTAAGGCAGGTAAAAGATAACACAGCGGCACAGATAGAAATAAGTATATGAAAATCCATTGAAATTCTTTCAATGGGAACATATTTTATCACTTTTCCAATCTGAAATAAGTAGGAGAACTTGAGTGAAAAATATTTCCAGAAAAAGTTTTGTTGCTCACACTACCTAGTCATGTTATTTTTTCCTTTACTTAAAGAAAAGGAAAATATGAGACTTCAGATTATCCTGTCCTTTAAACCTCTTAACTTCATAACCACCTCACCAGTATCGGTCACCCCTTTTAGTGTGTTTCCACTGTAGTTCACAAAAGAAAGGCTAAACACTTTGAACACTGATCTCTGTTGGTTTATTTCTTGTTAGAAAAACCACACAAGTCAGCTGTTGGCATGTAAGCCCCTTTCTCGGTAGCCACCAGTTGATATGCAGTATGTACCTGAAGACATTCCTGGAAGTAACAGACACAGACTTTTTGGAGTTTTTTGAACTTCATAGCTTACACCAAATCCATAAAAGGTTGTTTAAGCCTTTTTCAGAAGCTCCTAACTTAAGCTCTGCTTAGACAAATACTTGAACTCATGAACTTAAATCAGAATGGAGGAGTGTAATACTCTGTCAAAGATACTTATGAAATAGAATCACATAGAATCACAGAATCGGCTGGGCTGGAAAGGACCTCTGAGATCATCAAGTCCAAGCCTTGATCCACTACCACTGAGGTTTCCAGACCATGGCACTGAGTGCCACATCAGTCTCTTCTTAAAAGCCTCCAGGGACAAAGAATCCACCACCTCCCTGGGCAGCCCATTCCAATGTCTGATCACCCTCTCTGTAAAGAATTTTTTGCTAATATCTAACCTAAACCTCCCCTGGCAGACCTTAAGTCCCTGCCCTCTTTTCTTACTGGTAGCTGCCTGGGAGAAGAGCCCAACCCCCCCCTGGCTCCAGCCTCCTTTCAGGGAGTTGTAGAGAGCGATGAGGTCTCCCCTGAGCCTCCTCTTCTCCAGGCTGAACACCCCCAGCTCCCTCAGCCTCTCCTCACAGGACTTGTGCTGGATCCCTTCACCAGCCTGGTTGCCCTCCTTTGGACCTGCTCCAGGACCTCAATCTCCTTCCTGAACTGAGGGGCCCAGAACTGGACACAGGACTCGAGCTGTGGCCTCACCAGGGCTGAGTACAGGGGCAGAATCCCTTCCCTGGACCTGCTGGCCACGCTGTTCCTGATCCAGGCCAGGATGCCATTGGCCTTCTTGGCCACCTGGGCACACTGCTGGCTCACGTTCAGCTTCCTGTCAATCCAGAAATTCCACAGTGCAAGACCTCAAAAATCACAAAACTGGTTTAAATAAAACAGTGCAGTTTCTAAGCTCTTCAAATTTGTGTGAATCTAGCAATAGCAGACTTTATATATCACAGCATTCAGTCAGTTTACCTCAACATCAAAAATTTGAACCTTTTCCACAGTGCACATAGCTGATCTTGCTTTGATGTACAGTTTTTCTTCTTGTTGTTATACATCAAAGTTTTAAACCTTCTTCAATTCAATTATTTCACTTCACCCTCCCCCTGCCGTCTTATTAATTCAAGAAAATGGCTACAGGACTCCTTTTCATTTCTGCAGGGATACAGTTCAATTATATTCTTAACAATAATTTGATTTGACTTTTTAAAAAGGATTATATAAACATTTGCAATTATTTTGGAGGCTGCTACCAAAGGTTAGATAATATATAAAAAACTGATTTACCTACTAAAGCTTTATCTATTAATTCTTCATCTAGTTATGGAAAACCAGCTTGATTAAAAGTTATTGTCTGAGTGATGGATAATGTAAGAGAAAGAATGAAAGGGATTCCCAATCCCTATTAGAGATTACTAAACCATTGAGAAAAACACAAAAACACTCTGACACATTAACAATGATTTTAAAGAATCATATTCTCTTACTATTGTTTAGCGAGAATTTCTTAAGAGTTTTAATGGATAATTCTGCTTAATCTTTACTTGGCGTTATGCTTTCAATATAATCTATAGCAATAAATACTGATTGTATCTGTTCTGTTACTGATTTTAACTGTTCTAACCATAGTAGCTTCACAAGTGTACAAAAGTAAAGATACCACTAATACTGACAGCAGAGCTTTAGAAATGAAAAATTCCCATGGAATTTAGTAACAGGCCCACATGCAGTCTTTCCACTTCACATCATTGCAGATTTATCTAGATTCTAGCCAATTTTCTTTTCCACTTTCCCAGATATATGATAAATATCTGTTGATTTTATAAATTTATTTTATAAATATGTGAATAAACAAATTCATTTAAAAAAAATCATTTTCATTACTTTCTTACGTGTAGTCCAAAGGCAATTTACTATTTCTGGTTTCAATTGTCCAAAACATGGGTATACTGGTATTATTTCTTGCAATTTTTTTCATATGATCAGTCAACTCAATCTATGTCTGCTTTGTCCATCAGTATGACAATACTGCAGTTCATTCCTCAATTCTTCTGCTGCTATGATGTAAAACAAAACCTTTTGTGAGTCTGATGACTGCTAGGTGTGTCAGATGTCTGGCATCATGGCAAACCCACTAACATTTTCTTCTGAGCTGAAAGTGGAGATTAAATCTCTAACAGCTGGTGCATCTACCATGCAGATATCAAGGCTAAGCAAAACACAAAAGTTAACTTTCGGGTAGTCAGGTGCAGTCCTGGAGGCTGCGTGGGGCAGCAGGTTCAGAGCTGTATGTGGCTGTGTGACAGAAAGTGCAATCCCCTGGGTGCTGCAGGGGACAAATTAATCTGGTCTTGTGAGTTCACAGCCTAGTTCTTCCTTTCTTCTCAACTTTTATTTATTTTTTCTTTTCCACATGTCTCTTTTATGTTGTCATTATACTTTAAAAAAACTATTTTTTTACCCTTTATAAAAACGTTGAGTAGTGACACCACCTCCACAACATTTGTGACAAACTTCCCACTTGAAACCACTTGCAAAGCTGTGTAACAAGGAGAACAGCCCATAATGATGCTGCCTAAGATCTGTTGTGCTGAACTTACTGTCAGGTTTTCTGTGAGAAGCTGAGTTCAGTACCTTCTTTAGAACAAATATGATGTAAAAAAAAGTGATGCAAAACACTTCATGGGGCAACTACAACAGCTGAAATCAAGTTATCTGTCATTTAGACAACAAATGTAATGCTAATTTAACATTAATCAGTCTGAAAACCTAAGTCATTAGTTTTTTTATGAACCTGTACCCACAAGGATTTGACCTCTGGACTACTGGATCAAATAAAACCAAAAAAAAAAGGTGGATGGAAAACTGCTGGGAAAACATTTATTATTTCTTTGTCTCACTCCAGAAGAGCTTTCAGTAATTTCAAAAAAAATTTCTGTCACTTTAAACATTTTGGAGGATTATTTATATAAATATATATATATATATATAAAATAATATTTTGGGAGGATTATTATATAATTTCTAAACTGCAAAGCAGTGTTGACTTGCAGTTCTCCATCTTTATCTGGTATGAAGTACAGATGTTGCATAACTTTTCACAGATTTGTAAGGTAAGGATGGACTTAAGTTGTTGCCTCTCTGGATGCAGGTGAGCTACAATCACTCTTATCAAGATGTTCTTGTGGTCATTAGGACAATTTTTCTTACAGGATTTATATTGAATGTTATCTTTGATTGGTGGAGACAAGGAATTCAATTTCTATCATCAGCTCTTATTTAAGCTCCTTAAGCACAAACAGCCATGAATTAAAACCTCTTTATCCATGACGTGATAATGTCCATGGACTTCCAAAAGCCATTCTAAGGTAGTTTAATTTGTGAGACACTTAAAGGAATGTGATATAATGAAAATATATTTGAAAAAACAGGAGGCCCAAGCTGGGCTAGCCTTATAAAAGGAAAGGAAAACAAAAGCAAAAGCTGGCCGTATTTTCCTGTTTCCTTTCCATTTCCTAATAGCATATTCTGACATTTTTTACAAAAAGATAATTTCTTTTAATTAGATTGAGATTATAGTTAAATAATAATGTTACCAGTAAATTTTAAAACTGTTGAAGTATAGCGTATATGCATTCTAATACAGAAACTTTACTACAAAAGTACAGAAGGTACTTTGTACTTTAGCTTTGCTTGTCCTGTGAGAGTATACTCTTTGACAGCCATTATCAGAAAAACCTACTTATTTGAGTCAGTGCCATGTATACACATTGGTCAATCCAGTCTAAAAAAAAGAAGGCAGTGTTCTGTACCTCCTTGTAGTTCTCTTTTTAATTGTGTTCTGGAGTGCTAACATTCATTTCTCCTACAAAGACAGGCTGAGAGAATTGGGGATGTTGAGTTGGAGAAGTAAAGGCTCCAAGAACATCTTACTGCAGATTTTAGTGTGTAAAGAACTCTTATTTAAAAGATGAATAAACAATTTTTACTAGGGCCTATAGTGATAGGAAAAGTGGCAATGATTTTAAACTGAAAGAGGGTAGATTTATATTGGACATAAAAGAGAAATCCTTTATGATGAAGGTGGTGGCACCATGACAGGTTGCCCTAACAAGTTGTTGATCACCCATCATGAGAAGTTTTCAAGGTCATGTTGGATGGGGCTTTGAGCAACATGGTCTAGTGAAAGAAATCTGTCCATGGCAGATGAACTGGACTAGATGATCCTTGAAGGCCCCTACCAACCCAAGCCATGATTCTGTTCTATGATTCTATTCTATACATGTACAAAACATTTTTTTGTGAGGGAGTGTGCTTTGTTGTGATCTTATTTTGAACAAAAGAATTTGAGAAAGAATATTTTTTACCTCAGATGCACTATGGGAAATTTGTTTTGTAACTTCTCTGATGTGATATTAACATCATGGACTTTGTGTTACTTAAATAGCTTAACTGTTCGACCAAACCCATTTTGCTCTGCTTCAATGTATAAATTGTGAAAAGAGAGAGGCTATTATTGATGCTGAACCTTTAAACTTTAATCCCCCATCAAACTGTAATAGAGTTGAGGGTAACTTTCTAATTCGAGAAAAAAAAATTGTGTCAAGATTACAACACCCTCAAGCAGACATCCAAAAACGTTTTGGCATACAGCAAGCCACCTTAGTCAAAAGTTAAGTGCCTGGAAACCTAAAGGTTCTTTTGCAGAAAGTGCAATAACTTTACAGGTTTTCTCCAGAAGTAAAGGATCATCTGTACTCAGACCAAAACTACAAAACAAACAACAAAATAATCATCTTTCTCTAGAAATACATGTGCACATATTAGCAAACACAATTGCACACAGAGAGATCTTGCACAAACCTCAAAACTGAAGTTCTTGTATACTTTAAGCCTGTATTGTCAAGAAAATATGACATTATGGGGCTAATAATATCATTATAATATCCTTATATAATCTCATTATTATATCCTTGTTATTCTTAAGTTATTAAAAGAGAAGGAATTTTCCATCTGTACTTATGTTTGTCTTTAATTAAAATTTTAAATTTTAATTTAATTAAAGTTTTATTTTAAATTATTTTAAGTTACAAATAATAAAAAGTGTGCCCAAGAAAGACATGTTTTTATTTTCATCCTTAAAATGAAAAAAAATGAACCACCCTCGTTCATGCCTAGACTAGCAGATTTTTGTTTAGAATATACACAAAACTTTATCAGTTTTAAACAGTCAACACTTAAAATTGGTCTAACATATAGCAAAATATGTTGTGTACCAGAGCCTCCATCCCTGTCCCTCAATGCTCCTGAACAGTTACTTGGGTGGTACTTGTCCTATTTTACTTTGCCTTGTCTGATGACTATGGGGCTGTTGATGGGGGTGCTGTCACCACTCCCATGCCATTCATGCTCGGGGTATGAAGGTCTCCACCCCTACCTGTTCTGTAGGCCCCACAGGTCCTGTTTTGTTCTCCTTCCTGAAGATGCTCTCCTGGAATAGCACCAGAGCAGCCTTTTGTTGACTTTTCATGACAGCCCAGAATAAACCCTCCACATTTTTCACTAATGCTGGATACAGACTGAATGGAATGTCATGAGCAATGTTTGAATAAATTGTTATTGTTGAGAATGCAACTGTATTTGGCAAACCATGCATATAAGATACTGAAATACAACTGTGGTTGTCCTTCAGGATAAAGAGATACACTGATACTTAAGGAAACACAAAATATGTACTGTATATATCTGTAAGTATGTTCTCATTTAAGCAATGAGTATAGTATGTCTGTAAAGTAGAGAAGTAGTGTCATACTCAAGCATATGAAAGAAAACACAGCATCTAGCTCAAGTTGTGTATTGGGTCCTGAGGACTAGCAATGAATAGCTGCAGGGGTGGCTCTCTGGGGTGAGGCCAGGGGTTACCCACTGCAGGTGGTCTGAGTGAGCTGCAAAACCCACCTCTCAATCAAAGCTCAGCCCATCAGTCATGCTGGTGGTGCCTCTGAAAAAATCTGTACAGAAATTCTAACAAATGTTGCACAGAAGCTGTAGGAGGGAGGAATGAGAAAATGTGTGAAAAACTCCCCTGTGGACTCCAGGGACGGAGAGGAAGGAAGAGGATTAGATGATCCAGGTGTCAGAGCAGAGATTCCCCTGCAGCCCCTGGAGAAGACCATGGTGACTTAGGTTGAACCCCAACTATGTATTTGCTTCTCACTCTTCTACTATAGTTTTCTATTGCCAATAACTAAAACTGGTTTTCCCCAAGTTGAATCTGTTTTTCCCATTGCAGTAATTGGTTAGTAATCTTTCTTGTTCTTATCTCAACCCACAAGGATTTTCATCTTATTTTCTCTCTATCTTGCCGTGGAGGAGAGATGAGAGAGCATTTTAGTGGACATCTGGCAGCCATGCAAGGTAAACTCACTACAGCTTATATGTAAGTAGATCAAAGTAAGAACATTTTCCTAAGGAGAAAGAGGAGTTTTTTATGCAGTAAACTTATCTTCTTGTTATTGCACATGAATGTTTGTTTTCCCCCAGTGCATGTAACACATGAAAGATTAAATAACATGAGTGAAAACCAAAGGAGGTGATGTATTTTGGTGACCTAAGCAAACTTCAAGTTTGTACAGTTTTAATGTTGCATTACAATTTGAATATGAGTATTTCTTCATTAATGTGGCTAGTGAATAAAGTTTTCTGGTCCATCAAGATTTCATATCAGTAATTATGTTTTTTCTGAAAGAAGTTTTGATTTTCTTTAAGAGTCCCCTCTCAAGGTTTCAAAATGCTCAGCAGTTTATTTTGACTGCATGTCTGTAAATACCCATTTGCAAGTGTACGTGCTGGAAATAATAATTAAAAAAAAAAAAAAAAAAAAAAGATTCTACAAGAGAAAACAGAAAAACGTGGTGATTACTTTCATTGTGCCAATAATAATTTCATTGTGTACAATAAATAATTATTGCTTGCTTTATAAAAGAAACAGAAAGACCCTGAGATTTTATATGGTTTTGAATTCTACTTTTTCCAAAATGCAGGACACATTTTTTTATTTTATTTTATTTTATTTTTATTTTTATTTTTATTTTTATTTTTATTTTTATTTTTATTTTTATTTTTATTTTTATTTTTATTTTTATTTTTATTTTTATTTTTATTTATTTTTTTTTATTAATAGAAAAATGTAAACTCATGTACTGCTTAATATCCCTGACAAATATCTAAGTGGTAACATACCATACCAAGACTCCATTCCCACTAATAGTAATTAATGATTGCTGACAGAAGTATAACATTCTTTCCCAGCAACAATGAGTTTTGGGACTTCCTGACCCGGTGCAGTATCTGTACTATTATTTATAAGACCACTCAGGAGAACTATTGTCTAAGTTTTAATCTAATTATACTCTGAATTTGTTTACATTTCTTGACCCTGCACACCCACAGCAAGTCTTCTGCTGTCTCCATAGATGTTGAGGTTAGAAGAAGTTGAAAATTTCCATGGATTTGGTCAGTGTTTACTTCCTGTAATGGTTTGCAGTTCTTCCTTCTGCTACTGAGATAAATTATGAATAAACCTACCTCCCTTGTCCTTTCCCTACAGTTTTAATTTTTGTCAGCATTTGGTTTTATCTCTAAGTGATTTCTAAGTTGAAGAATCCCACTGTGCTGAGAATTTTTTCATACAGAAGCAGTTCCATCTTTGTGTTAATGTTTATTTTTTCTCACAATGTGAAGCATGAGCATACATTGGAGAGGCCAGAGATGTTACCCACTTAACAGTTCCCTGGATATTTTTAGCCAAAGACTTTAATTTGTGTAACGGATTTTACATGCTTCATCAGTTTAACTGGAAATGGAGAGGAACTAAAGATATGCATTTCCTTTTTTTATTTATTCTAGGCATTTGAATTAATTTTCTCCTTTTAGGTGAAGTAAAACCAGTCTTAATGTTTTGGTACAGTTCTGTCTAAAACTCTTGTTCGGAAGAACGGGAAGAAAAATTAAAAAAAAAAAAAAAGAAAAAAAAGAAAAAAAAAGAAAAGAGAAGGGGAAAAGGGAAAGGGAAAAGGTTTTTGTCTTATGAGCCTGATTTAAACACCTCAAAAGAATCTGAAGCCTTCACTTACCAAATGAATCTGAAAGTGTACAAGGGTATATCTAGTTGCCAAGCAGTGGTTAGACCTGTAGACACTTCTGCTGTTTGCATTATGACCCTGGGTCAGGTGTCCTGCACTGTTCCATCTAGTGTCTTGCTCTGTTAATCATTTTTCCCTGGTGTTACAGAAGATTCAAAGTACTAGTTATCTTCTGCTTTCCAACCCCTTTCTCATTGTCTCTAGACAAGATAAAATATAAACCAGAGTAAAAAGAAAGTACTTGTATGGTTAAGAAGTTGTGACAATTTCACTATATTTTCCACCTGTTTATGTAACATATCTGCTGGTACTAGTAATGAACTTCACCAGTCCCCCACAAAAGAGGAATAAAATTGATGTACAACTTTTTTGTAGTAGGAGAGTTTAAACTAGAGCAGGAGCTGCCTGCCCCAGGTGTGTGACTCCCTACCTTGTACCAGACCTATTCTCCTGATAGGGCACCATTGCAGGTCCCACCATGAGTTCCTTGAAGTGAGAACTTTCAGAAGCCTTCTTCTTTTTTTCATATTTGGCAGCTTTCCAAAGTTATCTGTGAGAGATGATCATGCAATTGTGTTTCTTTATAAAAGTGTATTAAGATGATGGATTAAGTTTCTTTACCCTTCCCTAGAAAAAATGGCAAACAGGAGGGGACTTTCTATGTGCCTCCTGCTCCAAAAGCTTATTTTTCAGACTGATATAAGAAATACTTTCTCCATGTGTAGGACCTTCAGTATTATTTAGTACCGGTTTGTTTCCTTGAAACCATTGGCACTGGTCAGAGACTGATAGTTTCAGAGTACCAGATCTAAACGCCATTGCAGAGTGAGTAGGTGGTGCTGAGGAGGTTAAAAGTATTTGCAAAAAGGAGGCAATCTGAACTTACTAAAGAAGATATTGCAAAACCTTGCACGTGTTATGGACCTTACGTGTCCATAGACAAAATTGAAGGTACATGCACTAACGTCAAGGATTGAAACCAGACAGCAGGACCCTGACAGGTTTAACTTTTATAAAGCAAGGCCTCAACCGGGCCAGCTCCTTCCAGGAGATAATTAAGAGGCCTTGAGTCCTGTTCCCAAGACAAAGGCTAACTTCTCTCTAGAGATAATTAAGAGCAAGAGTCCTTTTCCCAAAACAGAAAACCATCATCAAGGTTAGCTAGGCACCAGAGAAGTATAAACACCTACATGAAAAAGGGCATAAAGCTGTCACAGAAAACAGATAAGAGGGAGAGTTATGGCTAGGGTCTGGCAGCTGCTTACAACAACATAGTGAGGTCAGGGAAAACAAGGGATGTGATGAGCTCAACAACTCCCCATAGGAGGTTTTGCCCGGACTCTGCCTTGACTCCGCCTCGACTCCACCGTGATTCGCCTGGTTTCACCCTGACCCTGCCTTGACTCCGCCCAACTCCGCCTATCATGAATATTGTAATGACATGATGTAATCCTATGAATATGTATGTATAGGTGTTACCACCCCCACCCCCGAACTGTATAAATTACCTGAATTTTTGTAAATGGGGGGAACTCTTTTGTCTAGCACGAGCTGGGGTTCCCCAATGCTGCAATAAATACCTTTGTTGTTTAAAGCCTAAAATACTGTCTCTAAACAGTTTCTTTCGGCCTTGTTGGGCATCAGGATGACTTAAAAGCAGACACTGTCATAGTGTGAAACATAGGTTTAGTGAAAAGAAGACCTGAAATACAAATGTGCAGAGAAGTCAGGAGAGAAAGTAAAGGAGTTTCTCAGGAAGAGTTGCAGGTTTATATACTACGGACTGACAGATGGAAAGCCTGCCTTGTGCTTTAGGCCTTTAAGAGGAGGTATGCAAGAAAAAAAAAAAGCCAAAGAAAAGCATGTAAGATGACTTTAGATTTGTGTTGCTAACACTTCTATTCCATAAATATTCATTCTTATTATCCCTTGCCAACGGACATTGGAATTTTTACTTTTTTTGTT
The DNA here is from genome assembly GCA_023637945.1 of Phaethornis superciliosus. Taxonomy (NCBI): domain Eukaryota; kingdom Metazoa; phylum Chordata; class Aves; order Apodiformes; family Trochilidae; genus Phaethornis; species Phaethornis superciliosus. The sequence goes on along the minus strand of JAJQWJ010000004.1, from coordinate 12,843,436 downwards.
TACTTCATCCTACCTGTCCCTGCAGGTACTTTTGTGTCCACAGAACTGAGCCCATCTGAAATCACTGAACACTACCCATGGGAGCTCAGGCTCCTGTCTACAGCAATAAGGAACTGTGTAGTCCTTTCCTGGCTCTAGTTAGATTGGTAACCACTTTATCATCTGATAGTGTAATGTGTGCACATAATAAGTAATATAGAGTACATATTTGATCACAAATAATTCCCGAGTTTACTATAAATGACAAAATAGTTCTCAGTCACAACACTGATGTCAATTTTCATGTAGATCTTAGCCCTAAGCCCCACAGCATTCTAATTACATAACACTACAACATCAGAAAAAAAAAGCCAAAACATTTCCTCATTAGGTATGTCCATAAAAAGTTATTTTTAAATAAAAAAATTGAAAGTGTATGTCTTATGGGTTAATTTTCAAAGAGTTTTGTTGATTTTGTGTAGGAATCCTGTATTATTGCAACTGACTGTAGTTACAGATTATTTGACTTGTTAAAATTAAAGGTACAACAAATAAAGATTTGATGAATTAAAAGTTCAATGAAGATTAGAAAAAGTAAGGACAAAGCAGTAATTTCCTACTAATAGAAAATGGTAATAACACAGAAAAATACGGTTTAATTAAATAGATATTTTTATAGTGCAAGGGTATGTAACTGTGCCTTTAGATTTTTTGATTTCTACTGTAGCATTGATATCTTAATTTGTTCTTACTGTGTGTGTTGAGGCATTCAATTAGATTTTTAGATGTTCCCATAGAAATTTATTTTATTGTTGAATAAATAATGCCAAAAATATCTCTTTGTGACATTAAAATTTAATTTACAGTTACTGGAAGAATGTGCATCTGCACCGTCTCTTATGAGATACCTCTTTAGTTCTCCAACAGGTTTGAGATTCTTTTTACTCACTTAAATGTCTTGTCCACTGCAACATACCTCCCTAAGTACCAGTTCAAGGAGAACTCTTGTGTTTTAGTCACAAAATGTAAAAATCTATCATCAGTCTTTCATATACAAGTGGCACTGCACAGATATTTTTGAGAACTGGTATTCATTCTAAGCACCCAGTTTTTCATAACAGGTCATTTTTGTCATCACAAAAATTTTAATGCATGACTACCATGAATATTAAACAAAAGCTTCTTTATTTTGAAGGAGGCTTTCTTGGAAAAGGTCATTGAAGGAAAAAGTCACTGAAAAAAAAAGACATTAAGTTTGGAACTTTTGAAGAAAAAGCCTGTGAGAAGTAAGGAAAAAGCACAAGCAGTCACAATAATAAATCCTTATTTCAACTACTTGATTATTCCTACTTTCCAGGTAACTATTCTAAAAACAGCTTTTAAAATAGCAGAATAATATTATTTATTCAGCATAAAGAAAAATGGGATTTCTTGTAACACTTTCTATCATTTCTATCTGTTCAAAACAAGATGCATTTTGAGGTATTTTTGGAGGGCTGGATATAGAAAGCAAGGGAGGGCAACAATAGATTCAGTATATTGTCTTGTAAAATTTGTTTTCATTGTGATGGGTATTTTAATTTTCTTTCAATATTATTTATCTTTTAAGAGGTAGATAAATGTTTGCCCAGGAATGGGTGTAATGGATGCTAGTATGTACAGTAATTCCTTGTTCCCAGTTTTTGCTAACTCCCTGTGTTGTGTCACTCAGAGTAATCCTTTGCTGCTAAAAGGCGCTGAGCTATTTAAGAGAAGAGAGACACAAAACTTCATGGCCATAAGTAAGGATTTCTTCCTCTTGACCTGCAAGAGGTCACTATTCATCATATTAGACTTGATGATCTCTGAGGTCCCTTCCAACCCAGCCAATTCTATGATTCTATGATTCTATGTTCAACACCAGAATTATTTTTCTTGAGATTCTGTCAATTTTTTTTTTCCCTCATGACTTCCCATGGATGACTGCCCACTATATTATTGATGCATTGTTTCGTAATCTGTTATATATAGGGTTGTAGATGCTGGCAGGTAAATTAAGAAACAGCATAGCCTGGACCAGTTCAGCTACACTTCTGAGAGCTCACTAGGATGTAAGGTACATGTGTGGCAATGACCATTCACATTCTGCTTTGATGTGCTGATGGAAGTAAATACAACAGTTCATCTTAGCAAGAAGAATGAGCACACTCCATGATTTTTCAGATAGATTAGTTGAAAGAGACTCTGTTGACAGAAAGCAGAGTTTAAGTAAAACCTAACTATTCAGTTCTGTCATGTTGTTGGATGTTTTGCCACTCAGCCACAGAAGCTTTACACTGCTAACATCAAGAAGAATTCACAAATACCTCTGATAAAAATTTTTGAATTTCTCACTATGTAGGAAGGAGAAGAGTGATTTAATTTAAATAAAACCGTTCTTAAAATTTTAAATTTAAGATTCAGTTGAAATCTTCCTCTTAAGTTCTATGCTGTAAAGCTGTAATGAGCCTTTGTATATCAATTATATTAATCCAATTCTAGCTCTTTTTCTAATAATAACAATGAGCTAGGAAACTCAAGAATAAAAATTGCTTCTTCACCCAAGCTTGTGAAATAAAATAATAAAACTTAAGCATCTTAAGATAGGGCTATCACACTTGCACTACATACATGTCAGAACTGATCCTTCACCTGAATGTCAAAGCATCCTCAATGTCTTACTGATAACATTCAGAAAAATGCTTAAATATATAGCAAGAAGGTATTGTAGTCTGGATGAAAAGGATGGAGAAGTTCAAGGGAAGTTTCAAAGAAACGGATACCTATAAAAAGAATTCACAGTTCTCAGGAAAATGGATATTCTTCATTTCTAAACTGTATGATTTATAAGGTTCTGTGGCATCCCTTCTCCCAGCTCAGTTCCTCCCAACATCTGAATAGGAATTTTTTTTTCGATTGTAGTGTATTGGGATAGATGTCTGACAACCAGCTGTGTGTAGTAATCTTTCAATCATTTTTTACAATAACCCTGTTAATGACCAGAAATGCTTTCGGGCTGCTGACCTTTCCAATGAAAAACATAGTAGTTGGGGAGGTACATTTATTTATTTATTTTAATTTTTTCACTGTCTCCTGGAATTACCAACATAGAACAGCATGATTGGCATTGTTACTGCCTAACCGTGACTTACAGATTCCTCACATGTACCAGAAAGTATCACCTGCAGAGCCAAGGAGTAACATTGTTATATGTAACATTTGTTCAGATAAATTTTCCTGTAATCCAGAATTATGTACAGTTTTTCAAATTAAATACCCTACCTTATCTGTCAGTATTAAAGGAATATGTTGCATAAGTAAGCCACACTAGAAATTTATTCCTAGTTTTATGAACAAACTGTTTTTTAACTATTTTAAAAGATCAATAGAAACTGAATTTCTTATTCTGTCATTTGTTTTTGATGATAGTTTGATGTTAAGGACGTGAAGAAATAAAAAAAAAACCCCTTGAATTGTTCTTCTTAGTTTATCATTGATTTTTTTTTCCCTTTCCTTGTATAGTCTTTTTTTTTTTTTACTATTGGCTATGTAAGTCTTTCATCAAAAAAGAAATTTTTCTCAGGCCATCTACTTCAAGCAGAATTTTTTAAATTAGTATCAAAAGTTTTGATTGATCTGTTTTCAAATTACTGTATTTTTTATGTCATTCTGTAGACTACATTGCTTTATGCTGTGTAGACAAGGTGAAGCATGAAGACAGAAGTCCAATAATGATAGATATTTTCCACGTCTATAAATTTGTCTCAGTGCTAGACAGTGAGGGTTTTTTTCAGTTTGAATGACCTTGCCCAAAGCTTATCTGTCATAGACTTTGAACTGCTAAATATAGGATTTGTTTCAGAGACACTGACTTACAGTCAGGCCATAATTCTGTACCAAACTGGAGAACATCAGCTGTCATTAAGATATCATAAAACTCATAAACTCATAAAACTCATTGAATTATCTTCTGTACACAGAAATTAGAGGAGTATAATAGTGAAGGAGTCAGGATTGTTCCCATGCAATTGAATGCTTAATTTCATTTTCTGTGCACCCTAAATTCACAATTCCTTACAAAAGGAAATAAAAATTTTTTTTTTTTTTTTGCAATTGTACTGTTTAGCACTTATAAACCCTTTATCAAACCTTGGTGGCACTAGTAATTTTAATTTCTTTTACTTGATATGTTTATCTACGTAAGTAACAAGATGAAACCTTTTATGAGAGAAGATGAAAATATAAAATTCTAACAAATATTTTGCTTTTAATCTGTAAATGTCTTATATAGTTTCACAAGCTTACATAGCAAACTATTGAGAGGAGTTTTGTATACGCTATGTACTTCATGCCATGTGTCCTAATTTGCTTGTATTCTTATAATCTTTGCTTAGTTCAAGAATAGTCATGTTTAAGTTTTGCATGTGTTAATAGTCAATACTATGAAAGGCTTTCAAGTTTTGGTTGTAGAACTATATAACACATCTATATGTCATTAACCGATTCATTTAAATGAGCTGAACTACAGAACAGTACTTAGGGAGTTGCTGAATCCTGTAGCCCCAAAGAAGCAATGCTCCCACAACTCCATCCCCCAGGTCCAGTCAGTCAGACACCTTCCAATCTATACGCATCTGTACAAACACATCTATATAATATGCATATATGGATGTATGCGTATACATATTTTCACAGATAAACATGTATAGATTGCATCTCAGAGTATGTGTCCTACCTGGAGCAGAAAATTGTATCCTTGACTGAAGTGCCTCTGGCCTGAGGTGTTACCTCTGACTTCCTCTTTGGGCGTTGAGATAGGCCTTTATTACATGGTACAACATATATTATCCCTTAGGTAAATCAATTCTCACAAATATAAACTGCTAGGGGAGAGGAATTTTTCATTGAAGAATTTGTCTACTGAGATGAATTTTAAATGTTTGATTTTTAAAAATGATCATAGTAGGACATCTAAATAAATCTATAGAACAGATTTCTGTATCTATTTTTGCTGCCCTGTCACTGTGTATGTGTGGTTAGATAAGCTGAGTTTTGTGGCCTTACAAGCATCTAAAATAAGAAATCTCAACCAAAAGGAGAAATGCTACGGATGTTTGTTTGGGCTCATGAATAGTCTTACTTTGTCTTTCCATAAAGCTTGGATGAAAGCCAAAAAGAATTTCAATCTGAAAATCAGGAATAATGGTGTTTTGTCCCTTTTTTGTTTTTGTTTGGTTTTGTTTTGGGTGTTCTTGTTTGTTTTTGTTTTGTTTTGTTGGGTTTTTTCTCTTTTTTTCTTTTTTTTTCTTTTTAATTTATTTTTTCTTTTTTTTTTTTTCCTCTTTTTTTTTTTTTCCCCAGAGATCAGATTCTAAAGTGGTTTCCTCACAACCAGTGAGCTGTTTCACCATCATTTCTTTAAAAGAGAAGGAAGTTGTCATGGAAAGTCAAACCTCAGTGAAGAGTAGATAGTTAGTGAATATTTCAGAGGCTTTCAATATGGTTTTCTCAAGCAACAGGAAACTGTGATGATCAGCAAGATGAACTGAGTTAGACAAGTTCTCCTTGCCAAGCAGTCAAGCAGTCAAGCTGATGATACATTTATATCATTTTTTACTGATTATCTATGGTATTTTTCTTAATTCTAACAGATGGAATTGAGCTGGTATTATGGTACACAGGAACTAAGAGCAAGGATGAAGACTCATGTACTGCATGTGCTTTCTATACTTTACACTCTGCACTAACTCAATGCAAAAATAAATACTCTAAGTATTACATATCTTGTGCTCTTTTCAAAGGAATTTCCATTGAAGACAGTCTTGCATGTTAAAGATTTTTAGTCACTAGTGGGAGTTAAAAGTGTTCACATTTTTTAGATATAGTAATCATTTGTGCTCTACACATCATAAGTTTTCCAAAATAAGTACTTTCACTAATGAACATGTGAAGTTATTAATCTTATTGCTCACACTTACAAATACCTTATTCTTTTCAAGGTTATACCAAGGTGTTCATGGTGCTCACAGAAGAGTTCTTGTTCACAGGAACTCGGCACATACTCATAAAAATCTTGGATTTCAGGCATTCTCATCACTCCTGGTGGTATGCTAGAGAGCTCTGCTTGTTGACTGCCACAGGAATGTTCTGTTGCATAGCCTTGTGCAACTCTTTATGCATGCCACACTGTGCCTGTGGTGGCATACCTTATAGACCTTTTTCTTGAACTAGATGTCATTTTATTTGCTAACTCCTCCTTATAATTCCCATATCCTCTTTCTATCTTCCCTTCTAGAGGAAAGATGAAAACCACAAAAAAGTCCAGATAGCCCTGGAGTCAACCAGAGAGCCCTAATGTTGTTCTGCCTTTAGTCAACATAGTCAAGATAGTCAACAAGTAGTTTTGCAGCAAAATTAGTTTTCTTTCTTCCTAATTTTTCTTCTTTTTAATTTTTGTTTGTTGGTTTGTTTGTTTATGGGGTTTTTTGTTTCTGGTTTTTCGTTTTTTTTTAGGAGAGTTGCTGTTTTCCTGTTTTTGTGTGTATGTGTGTGTATGTCTTACATCCACATAGCTGGTTTTATACTGCTTGGGGTTTTTTTTTCAGTGAATCATTCCTTTGAAGAAATGTTGACAAAATCTTCTGCAACTTATTAAGCTAACCTTTCTAGATTCTTAACTACTGCCTTTCAAAACATCATCTAATGGGGAAGAGGGAAATTAGCTTTTCTCTTAATGTCCCTCCTCTCTTGTGCACTTGTAGTAGCCATTCCAAGACAGCTTACTTTTGAAAAAATAATGTTCTTGGTTGCCAGATCACATTTTTACCTTTAACTCAATCCTAAACCATTACCCCTGCACTGACCTGTGAAGCACCATGCTCTTGACTGTGTTGTCATTCAAGTTAAATATAAAATCCAGTACATTTTTTGCAGATATCTTAGGCTCCTAATTCTAGGCAAATTCTAATTTTTTTTTTCCCATACTGTATTTTGTTGTCTTTGGCTGGTAATTTTGATTACATCTACTACCTGAATTATTTTATGTGAACTCAAAACTCAACACACCTTGTAGAAATTAAATGGAAGAGATTAATTTTGTCTTGAGTGCTATTACTGAAGAGCAATTTTGTACTCTGCTAGAATGGTACAGTTACAGCAAGAATGGCTGTACATATGTTGTCTGGAAGAGATTACAAAGACTTCTGCTGCCAATGTTTTTTACAGTCTGTGTTCAGATCCTCTTGCTGAAAAAGGATACGTGCTTCCTTCTCCAGAGATACTGAAACAGAACAGCGCACTCTTTCTCTAAACTGTCACAGCTAAATAGCCATGTGTGGTTTCATTTAATTATGACTTAATGCATCATCTTGTACATAGCAGATTAAATTATCCTTTTTGTATATGTTGATTGGAATTCCATGCATGCACCAAGGTAAAAATATCCAGAGCTACCAGTACACATCTATTTCCCAAGTTAAAACATGTGATCTTTCACACTTTACAGTCTTCTCCTCACATGCTTTTCCATTTGTCATCCTGATGAATAGTAGTGAAAACTGAAGGCCATTGTGACAGATCTATACCATGTTATCTACAGGATTAGATAGGGTTTTGAATAATATAAACATGAATTAAAATTCTATTGAAATTGCAAAATACATTCCACTAAATTGATATTCAAATGCATACTAAAATTATAAATAGGAATATATAAACACATACAAGTACATTCAAATATATGATATTTAGAGATACTTATGTTTTTCAAAAATATATCTATTCATTAGTTGCATGCAAATTTTGCAGGGGTTGGTCAGTGCCTAGTGTGTCTTTCAGACCAAGCTAGGACAGATTTTCACTCATAAATATGGAAACATATAATTTTCCTCCAAGATAGATGATATTCCATCTGTGTGACCACATGAGTATTCTTCAGGAATTCAATCATGTTAAACAGATTAAACTTCTATACACATGTATGGAGCATTAATAAGCACTACAGGTCTAAAGCAGAGTTATAGAGAATAAATTCTAATTTCACTGTTTTTTTACAGACTAGGAGTTTAAACTCAGAGCCATAGAGTGGTATTTTAATATTTGTGATGCTTTCAGGACCTCTTTCTCTCTTATCCAGGTTTCCATTGTTCACATGGTAGCTACATCTAGCATATTTAATTTGTCTCCCTATGAGAAGGGAGTTTGTCCTTCCTGCATCTTCCATTCTCATTTTACACTAGTTGCAACTCCATAAAAGTGTATTTATGAAAGGAAGACAGATGCCATACTCTAAGAATAAAATCACATTTACGTTTTAAATTCAACATTTTCTTCTGTACATTTTTTCTTCATTTTTTTTCACTAAACTTAAATCTAATTATGCACAATAATGTATGCATTTCCATTTCAGTTATGGACTATTCTTTAGTTTCATGTTTGTCTTTGTATTTCATTTAGCTGTAATATTGTGCTCTGCAGTCTTTTATAGGCACCTGGTACATGTTTGTACTAAAAATCTTGCCAGAATAGATCCAAAGCATTGAGCTTTCTGTTCTCCTCTCATGTTCTCCCAAAAGAACTTGCCTGCATAAACTTCTGTTCTGTTTAAAGTCTTTGATTCTTTTAGCCTAAATATATGGAAGATCTGTGAAACTTTGCTCCTGTCATCCTTTGGATAGCAGTGGTGTAGTGTATTTATTTGTAGAAACGTCAAAGGTTAGAATTTGGAAGGAGACAGAACTCTGAATGAGAGATAAACACAAATAAATGGGGTCATTATTGGGATCCATTCAAAGAGTCCACTACAGAAGTGTGATTGCAAGGTACTAGTGTGGCACAAGGATAATACATGGAAAAATATTTTCATCAATAATTAAATATACTTTTCAAAATATCTATTAGTGGAGAAAATAATTTAAAAAGCTGAGTCAAACCATACTTTTTGATGTGAAATGTGTGGATATAATTTTTTTCTTATTTGAGTCATGAGAAATCTATTTCTTACTATCAAGTGTATCAAAAATCAAATCTACAGATATTGAATTATTTGTGTTATTAAAGTATTTTTGGCATTTATTTTTGAGTGTATGCAATGAAACAGGCTCTCCTCTGGTACCTCAAATGTATTTTAATAAACATAATTTTAATAAAACATTGAAAATAATGAATGATAAAGAGTATATTAATTATTTTTAAATAATTTTTCCTACCCATTTTTATAGGAATTCAATATTCAGACTTGAATAGCTTCAATGTTAAAAGCACAACAAAGTGAAAATCACCCTTGCTTTTACCATTTGCCAAGTCCACCTTCCTGTCTTTTGTATTGTGAATCTATGTTGTATAGTTCTGTAATAAAGCAATATCCTTACTCCATTTTGAATTACAGCCTCAGACAATGATTAAAGAGAGAAATCGCCTGGGAAATAATTGCACTTCCTATATCTAAAGTTTGTGTTGTGGTATGGAATAACAAAAGAAATACAGATTGTGACACTCAAAATTCAAAGAAAAATGCACTTAATATTTCTGGTAATTCAAAGTGCAGGTATGTAGGAAATGGACAAAAAAATCTTTGTATTCCTCACTGCTCTTGACTGACTGATTCAGTTCCCTTTGTAGGCAATCTCAGGGATCACTTAGGCTACCAGTTAGTTTTGGAGTAGTGTTAGCAAACAAATTTTGAAGCTTGATTCCTGTCACGCCCATCCTGACTCATTTAGCCATCAACTATTACTGACATAGCTAGAGATATTTGAATGTGGCTGGTGCTGGTGTTTGATTAGCCACTGTGTCTGTGCTTAAAGGCAGGTGCTCTCTCTGATATGTCCTCAGTTACCACATACACAGGTTGGCCTGTGTTCTGGGGCTCCTGACCTCAGCACCCCTTGAAGGGGTTTCCCTTCAAGGATAACTGGGGTGTCTGTGGGTGGGTACTCTGGCTCCAAGAGTTTTTGGCAAGCAGTTCTTGTCAAAGGAGATTAACTCTATTAATATTAATGTCATTACACATGTAAATAAAAAACGTGGTTTACAATTGAGTATACGCAACATATTTCCCTTTCCCACAAGGATTTATTTTAAATCAGATGTGCAGTGGATTAAGAGATGGTTGACAAATCTCAAAATAGCTAATATGAAAGTTTTGTTTTCAAAAAAGAACAACTGAAATGTCTGGTACTCTTTGTTGGGAGGGAAAATGGTCAGAAGTGTTGAGATATGATAAAAAATTACAGGGACTTGAAGATGAAGGAGGACATAGAACTGTTTATCAACCAAACCTTACGGTACTAGGACTGGGGAAAGCTAGTAACATATTTGTATAAAACAGACAAAATTAAATAGGTTTTAATCAGTGAACAAGGACTTACTGAAACTGTTTCCAGAGGATGCTGTTGAGGCAGAGTATCAGTATGTTTACAAAAGAATTAGGCAAGTACTTCCCTTACTGAATTCACAAATGGGGGAATAGGCAGGAATATATCACTTTACCTTTCCTATTCTTTTGAGTAGGAGTGGAATTGACACACCAGTGCAACCTCCTTAGCATATCCTACTCCTGAGAGACAGATTCCATTGACCTAACACAGTAGAAGATTTGGCATTTTTCCGTAAAAGTTTCTAGAGAGATTTCATAATTATCAGCTCTGATTCTTCTGGCTAGTGGATTTAATCTAATTTTGCTGATTTTTAATATTTTTTTTAAAATATAATGACTTTTTTTAATATCTGATTTTTTAATTAATCTTTGTTTTCTCGTTGGCACAAAATATAACTGAGGAAGTGTATATTGTTCCTCCATCTTGCACTAAAATGACAAAAATATGGATTTTAAAATACTTTTTTTTTTTAAACATATAATCGAGCTGTAATAGTGAATGTGGTTTTTAACAATAAAATAACAGCGAATGTGATAAAGAAGAAAAGTGGTGGCTGACTCCCATTATGTGCTGTACTTCTCTGATTCAGGTATCAGGTTAGTGCACAGTTGATTGAATTTTAGAAAAAAAAAGATGTTGATGATTTATTTAACAGTAAGCCAGATGCATCACAGTATTGTAGAGCACTGTGAAAAAACAAATGTAATTCACATACAAGAATCAGAGATGAAGCTAACTAAATGTAGGAAAGAAATGCAAGATTTTTGTTCTCTGAATTATGCAGCAATCCAGCTTCAATTTTGAAGAATAACATGAGTGTGGGTGTGAAAGCCATACCTGTTACTGCTGTGATTTTTTTTATGGTGAAAGTACAAAATTCTCCACCAAAACACTTTAATTTAGCCTGAATGAGCCTGCTTGTATCTATATTTGTATGTTGTATCCACGGTAATCCTGAGCAGCCTGTTTGGACATGTGGAAAATTCTGGAAAAGCCAATGGCTAACTTCACGTTAACTTGGTGAATAATACATTGCAGCCTGAGTTGCCTACACACTTATGAGTCAGATTCTCTGCAGGGAAGTTTGCACACCTCTCTAAATTTGGTGCTTTTGTGAAGACTGGTAACCTTAAACTCAATGGTGTCATTGAGTCTTATCTTGCTCCTAATGCTACAGAAATTTAGCAGTAAAGCCAAGCAGCCTGGACAAGTTTTTTGTTTCCAACAAAGAGTTTGAAAGTCAACAATCCCAAAATGTGACCCCTAAATTAAGCTTATTTTCTCTTTGTTTGCACTCCTTTCTTTCAAATTCCCAAGACATATCTGGGATTATGGTTAGAATAACAGAATTTGCAGCAAGACTTCATTCTATGTAACCCTCAGTTCTTCCATTTTCTTGAAAGAGATTCAAAGGAGCTTCCCTGAATTCCCATAGTAATATGGCTTCATAGGATATTCTTGGTCACCGGATATAGTTTTAAAAGGAATAAGAAATGCTTGTCTCTAGGATTGAACCATGTGCTAGTTCTGAAGCTCTATCCTTAAATACTGTAGTTCCTACCCACTGTATAGCTACTGGTTATATGTCTCAACTCAGCCTGGGTTATTCAGAATTCATAGATTCAGGAGAACTTATGATTTTCCCTATGTCAGTTACTATATAGGATAATGCCCAAGCAGGTTTTTGGAATTTGCTATAAGGTTCCTTCCAAGCCAAACCATTGATTCTATGATTCTATAATGAATTTTGCAAAGCTCATGAATTCTGCAATAGCATCATTCTGTATAAATAACAGGCAATGTTTTTGGATATAGTAATATCAAGTGAACTCAACATAATAAAAAAGTATCCTCGACATCATGAATTGCCTGACTTTTTTTGAGTTTTATCATATCAGTCCCAAATTCCATGTCAAAATATCATGTCTTGTCTACTGACGACAAAAGCTCTCAAAATGACATTACCCTGAAAAATTCAGAAGAATTCTTGAGAACTGCTAGCAATGTAACATGTCACAGGGGAGAAAACTGGCTAAAATAGAGAATTTTCTTTTGCTCCATCTGTTAAGGTAAAGCACATTAAGCAACTCAAGGCCCATTCAGAATCACTGTAGCTGCTATCTAGAGGGAAGATGGTGATTATTATTTTGATATAATCATTTTGTATATGTATTTCATTTTGTTCATGTGGCAAGTGAAGATTGTAAATAAATATCTGTGTGCTGTCCTCTGTGTGGGGCCATTCGGCTAAGGAGAGAGTAACCTCTACTGTCACTAGATCTGCAGTAGGCCCCTATCTTCCTATTTGTTGACCAAGAAAGTGGCAGTATGAATCATCTGAAAAAGGAAAACTCTTTGCAGAAGACATGCAAATGGAAAAAGTACTGGGAATGACCTGCATAATTTTTATTGCTAAAGTGACACTTTCTGCTGGCAAGAAAAAAAGTATTTTCTTTGCTCTGCTGAATAACTTCTAGAAGAAACACATTTTTACATATAAACATGTCAACGTCACATCCTTTTAATTATGCATAAGGCAGCTCACATGACTGTAAAGTTGACAAAAAATATTTTATTATGGGGCATAGCACTATGCAAAAAAGGAAAAAAATGTCTGAACCATAGGGATACTGTGGAATTTATTTAGTTTGTATCTCTCAGAAGAGTTAAAGTTTAGGAAACAGTGGAGATGAAAGGGAATGAAGTCTAGAAATGGCCTGTGGCTCACACCTACACTCTACATGCAGAAGTCTTTGAATCCTCCTAGGCTCTCTTTTTTTCCTGTGGTTCCCTATCTTGCAAAGCCCACGTAACTTTAATATTGCAATATTCAGTGCTAGTGGGAATACACTCACCTTTCAATTGTAAAACATCAAAGGAGAAAGAGAAGTAACATATGGAAAGGTAGATTCATGTCAAAAGAACCACTTCTACTGTATTCCATAGATTTATCATGAATCTTCTTGTCAAAACAGAAAAACTGTTGGGGTTATCTTGGGGAAAGCATTAGATAATATATCTTAACACAAAGAAGGAAATTGGTGAAAGTGATCTGAAACATGCATTTATGCAGCATACATTAAGCATCGAGTGACACAAAATAAAGGTGAATAGCAGCTTAATCACCAGTTTGCAGTGAGATGAAGCTTACACTAATATGAATATGTTAGCTGCACACAGAACGGGAAGCACAATAGAAAATTGGAAATATGTTAAATAGGATATAATTTGATTTCTGGATTTTGTAGTTCGTATCTGGGTTCTTTATTGTGAGAAAACTATTGGATGGAGTGACTTAGGAGAAAGGAGATGAACAAAGACTGGGTGGAGGACTGGAGAGAAGATTTCCAGATGCATACTTTATCAAGAAGATTAAAAAACAATGAACTCTATATATAGAAGAAGAATGCAAATATTAGGCAAGGAAAGAAGTTTTATATTCCTGAGTCACTTGTTAGGTAGTTTAATGAAGTGAAAGGGAAAGTTTAGATAAAAAGTATTCAGCAAAATGATAAGATAAAAACTTTAAATATTTCAGACATTTTACAGCTGTTTGGCTGTTATTAAGTATGTACAAAATAAAGCAAATGCATGAAGTGATGACAAATAAGGAATGGAGTTGTATCTTTTCTAGATAATTGAACTCCTTCCAAATGACACTTAACGGATAAGGGAAGAGCAGCTGACACCATCTGCCCTGATTTTTGTGACACATTTGACACTGTCCTGCATGGCATTTTTGTCTCTAAATTAGAAAGACATAGATCTGATGGATGGGCTACTCAGTGGATAAGGAATTGGGTGGATGCTTGCTCTCAAAGTGTTGTAGCCAATGACTTGTTGTACAAACAGAGACCAGTGATGGGTGGTGTTCCTCAAGGGCTGGGACTGGGACTGGTGCTGTTTAACATCTTTGTTGGTGACATGGACAGTGGAAATGAATGCAACCTCATCAAGTTTGCTGATGACACCAGCTGTGTCATGTAGTGTAGCTGACAGTGCTGGAGAGAAGGCATGCCATACAGAATGGCTTTCATAGGCTTGAGAGGTGGGCCTGCAGCAACATCATGAAGTTCAGTAAAGTTATGTGAGAGGTCCTGCACTTGGCAACCCCAAATGCAGTTACAGGTTGCTCAGAGAATGGACTGAGAGAAGGCCTGAGAGAAGGACCTACATTTTCAGTTAGTAAAGAAGAAACTAGCCTATTTGCTTGCAAATTCAGGATTTTCACATATCCACACTGAGCTACCACATGCTTTTTGCTCTGCTTTATTGCCTTTAGGCTACACTGCAAGTGTGGGTGGCAGGGACAGATTGTCAGTAAAACAATATCAATATTACTGTATTTAATTCCAAAATTATTTTAGCAACTACTCATTGATTAAATGGAGCTAATGCAATTTTTGGTTTTATTCATCAAGAAATTACTTTTTGTGTGTGTGTGATGTACAACTTCCTTGAGTTTTAGTAATATGTAACAAGTTAAGAATAATGCAGAAGAACAGAGTATTATTCTAGAAAATATAAAGATCTAAGATCAGGTAGAAGGTGCTTGGTGGAGGTGTATTTAACAGAATATCTTGAGATTTAGAAAACTAAGCAAAGGAATACTGGATGAGTACATCAACTAAAAATTGTTAAAATTTGTACTAAATTTTTTAAGGTATTTTAGCTTCACTCCTGCTATACTTTAGCTTTCCCTTTGCTCACATATTCTTGTATTATTTTACCATCTCCAATGGTGTACTTATGTTTAGCTGTCTCCAGTTGTACTTCTTGTTTCACAAGAATACACTAGCTTTATATAAGCAACATTTCACCCTGCATGGTCAACAAGGAAGAGACTCGAGTTAGTTCTGTTCAGGCTGGCTTTCCATCTTTTGACTCGTGGGGGCATTGGGAGCACACGGGGTCAGTTAAGAAAAACTTCCTCTTTTGACTAAAAGTGTTTATTTACCCTCATTGACACTGATTTGTTTCTTCCATACAACAGTAAGTTCTACCCTTATTCAGAAAGTTCATATGTCACAATAAAATAGTAGAAATTAAAGATACAATATTATTTTTATAAATAAAGAATTTTAATTCATAAAACTGTGCGTTCTTATGAATGTTAAGAAAATAATCCAGACTATCCTTATTTAAATTTTTCTCTATGTATTTGAATGCATACATTTGTCTATTATTCATTAGTAATTTTCAAAAATTTCACTTGTGTCATACAAAACTCTAAAAAAGTGTCTTGAGGAACCATAAATTTCAAAAGTGGATTGAAAAGAGTATGGTCAGTGTCATAGCTGAGATAGGTGAGGCAGGTAAATCCACTGCTAACCTATGGTTTTCAACAAAAAACAAGTTATTATGCAATGAAACACCTGCCTGTGAAACCTGGAGTTTTTATAACTTTGTTATTCACATCTCACCAAAAAGAATATCTATTTACTTTGATGATGGTTGTCTTGCAGACTTATTGTTTGCTCTCCGCAAATATAAAATAATTTTAACTTTGTTATATACTTTTGAGGTATTTTGAAAATTGAAGTTCAACCTTTTGGTTGGCAGTATCAAGACTTCTAAGCCCAGAAGGCTGTTTGAATTAAAGTCACTGTGTGTTTCAAATGTTTACAAAATACACTAAACAAACACTCAAATTTAGATTTATTATGATCAAAATTGTTTTGCACTCCAACAAACATTAGTTAACTACAGGTTTGGATGTCTGGTGGGACTACCACTACAGAGCCAACTTAAATGTTTCCAGGCTCTCATAATCAGACCTTTGCATGAGGACTCAAAATGCACAATCAGTCACTTAATACAGTGAGGGCTTTTAACCTCTAGAAGTAACCTTCAGCTTCATCCCAGTCAAAAGGGAGAGACCTGGACTTCTTCATACCTGCTTCTCTGAGAAGGATCGACTCAATTTGTCAACCAGTGCAACTCCATTTATACCTCAGTCAATTTAGATCTGTGGTCAGCTTTGCTGGCTGAGGGTCCTACCTTACTGTATACCTGGCAAGATCACCACAAGGGCACAAAATACAAAGAAAACATGTAAAAAGCAGCAATGCTAGTGTACCAGCCTTTTATCAGGACAGATGACTGTGCCACACTGCTATTGTATCTGTATTTTGATGCAAACATTCCTTTGATACCTTAACAACAGTGTGAGATATGTTCAGTTCTGCTATAAACTGAAGAAGCTCTGTTGAGAAATGAGGGGAAGAATAATTAGCATCAGGAGAAAAAGCTTTGATCAAATTCACTGAGTAAGAGCACAGCACTTGGTTTGACTGCAACATGGTCTAGCTGATGTTTGCATCAATCTTGCTATTGTTTTTCATAGATGGAAATAGTAACAGAGAGATTAAGTTTGTTTGATATAAGCAATATCTATGTTCATCTACTTTGTTGTGATAACATCCTTATTACGTATGCTATAATGCTTTTATGTCCTCGCAGCAACTTTGAGGGTTCTAATAATAAAAAAAAATAGGTACATTTACCTTGTAAGAAGATTGAAGTCACTGTGAAGCAGAAACAGACAGTGGAGTAGGTAAAAGACAGAAATTGTAGAGCTCCTTTTTTCATGCACTTTTTATGCCTAAGCTTTTTGTTAGTGGCCTGCAGATTACTTAGAAGGGAGAAAATCCTTATGTCTTATTATTTTATTTGAAAATTGTTTTGAAGACTGTTACCATCTAGCATTTCAGATTGGGTACTAGGAAGAAATTCTTCAAAGAAAGCATGGCAAAACAGTGGAACCGGTTGGCCAGGAAGGTGGAGATTTCAAAAAATGGGTAGATGTGGTGCTTCAGGAGATAACTTAGTATTTACTGTAGTGTAGGGTTGATGATTGGACATGATGATCTCATAGGTCCTTTCCAACCTTGAAGATACTATAATTCTGTTTCCATAACAGTAATGCTATATAAGCACAATTCTGCAAGGAAGCAATAGTGCATAATACTTCCTTCAGAAATGCTTAAATATTGATTTATCAAGGATTTTCCTTCTAGAAATCTCAAATGAACAATCTAGCTTAAAAACTGAAGAACGCTCAACTCGCTACACCTTTGTACAGATAAAATGCAGTTTGTAAACATTTCTGGATACAGATTACATGCTTAAAAGTGGCCCAATACTACCTATTTCATACTTTGCCTATTAAATCTAATTAAGAAATTGGTTTCAGAAGATGCAGAATTTAGTCTTAATCTTTGATAAGATAGATGGGCATGTATTGAAATGAATGATGCTACATCTATTTAACTCAGAAACTCTCAAAAAATGTTCATTTGAAAAGAATAAAACTTAAAATAAGTAACTGTGAGGAGAATTGTTAGAGGAAGAATTCTTACTACATGGTTAGGTGCAATGGTGCATTTGGTGCATTTTCGTTCTTTTACTTACAGTTTTCACTACTAGCTATAAACCACCAATTGTAAGCAATTAGATGTCTAAGACTTATTTGAAATGTATTTTTTGTCTTTGTGTGTGCATACTTTAATTTAGTATGGATTTGAAATATAAGCAATATAATACGAGAAATATAAGTGTGCTCTTCAATTTTCTCCTCTCAAGAGTATTGCTACTTCCCAAAGAATCATGGGGTAAACATTATAACTGCTGCCATTTTGGTAGCCAAAATATATCTAAAATTGAATAGTGATGAACAACCCAGTGCATTATAAAGATGTAATCTTTGAGAATATGTTGAAGTTCTAATTTTATTTTCATTCTCTTTTGTCATGAAAACTTAATATTTTAAGTATCCCATCTATATTAACCACAAAATTCCTTCCACCGGAGTTGATGGTGGCTGATCATTATTGGTAGTCTTAATTATTGGTAGACTTTTAATACTTCCTGTTTTGAATGGTAATTTTTTTCTTAATGTACTTACCATGACAAAAAAAAAAAACACAAAAAAACCACCAACAAAAAACTAAACCATAACAAAAAAACCCCAAACAACCGCAATTTGCATATGATCTATTACTTTTATTATATCAGAATTTCCCCAATCTCATTTGAATTTAATATCCAGTTCCTGCTTCTTCAGGAATAGAGTGCTTCTCCAGAATAATCAGGAAGAACTGGTGGTACAAGTTTCATCTAAATCTCCCTGGGTCTTCAGCTGTAAAAATATTACAGTTTTTGTTTCTTTTATCAAACAGATTTTACCACTTTGTTATGAAAATGGATTATTCTCCACTAACCCACTGCCAAAGCATGACATTTTTGCTATCATTCTTACCCCTGTAGTGCACTTAAATTTGATTTATGAAAATGTTATAGAATGTTTGTCCTCAGAAGACTCCAAGGGATGAGATAAAAAATGTGAATTGCTTAATTCACACACAAAAAACCCCAAATGAAACAACAACAAAAAAATCTTTCAAATACATGCATGTTGATTGTCTACAAATGTAACTCAACAAAAAAAATCAGATTTTAACAAGAAAAAGAGGAAGGAAATAGAACTCTTTGTTTGACATGTTCTTAAACTGCTGAAAGTAATAGAGGGAAGAGATAAGGTACAAGCATCTCTGTTCTTCAAATACAAGATAAAGAAATAAAATGTGTGAAAACCCCAGAAAGTAGAATAAAGGAGATTTTTTTTATTAATTTCTTGAGTATTATCACACTCAGGTCTGTGCTTTTAATCCTGACCTTTTGCCAAGTGATGGTATCAGAAATAGAATCCACTGAATGTTCTAAACTTTTGCATTTACTCATCCCACTAAAGGTTTTAGGTGGTTGTAACTGCTAAACCAAAGACAGCTGTCAAAGTGAAGTAGCTCCTGGGAGCACAAATTTCTTGGTTCCATCTAAGCACTAATTCCTTAGTACCAAGGTTATATTGATTTGTCTTGCTTTGTGTAGAAGAAAGCTTGATATCAAAACTGTGTCATTTTAGCAATTCTAGTTTATTCTGAGGATATATCAAGTGTTCCCTTTCATTTACATTATGGTGTGTATCTTCAGTGGAATCTATTTGGAAGTGGTTAAGCATATCTTCTTCAGTTTGATCCTTCTGTCTTCAAATGCCATTATAAACTTGTATTATGTTGTCTATGTAGTTTTATTTATCTCCTTTGGAAGGCAAAACATTTTAGAAATTTAGATAGTAAAGACGGACTGAATTTTTCAGTAGAACTCTAGAAGCAAAAGGCTGTGCTCAACTGAGAGGTTTTTTTTCTTTTATGCTTTTTATAGTGTAAATTAATACTTATGAAAGATGCAATTTAGAGCTCCCGAGTCTTTTATAAATATGTAAGAAGGTGGGATTTTCCTTTTAAAAATTAATTAGATATCTTCCTCTGTTACTATTTAGTATTTAGACTATATAAAACTAATTGTTCTCAACAAATGACTGACATATAAAATAAAACATGTAATACATGCTTGTAGCTTTCAAGATCACATATATATCATGTAATAAACAACAAAAGTCTGTTGCAAAACTGTAGGTTTTGTTAGGTCCTGTCTTGTCTTCCACATAAGTCCTTATGTTTCTGTGTGCTTTTAACAAGTGTATACTCCATGTTCCCATACAACAAAATGTGAAATATCTCTGAAAAGATTCTCTTAACAGTGGAAAACTTACCACAGATATAGAAATCCTGTATTCAAATCCCTCCATCCAATGTATCTCATTTGATGAATTCTCAAAATCACAATATTAGCTTGTTTGAGGGTAGAATGCTCTACCTGTTTGGCTTCAGAAGGAAAGAGAGCTGTTTATTCATTGAATCAAAGGGCAAATCTAGAGACTGTCTTATGGGCTAGCAGGCAGACATAACCTAATGTTTGGGTTTCCAAGGTTTGGTTCTTGCTCTAATTAATGTTTTAATTATCTCTACAAGGTAGAACAACTCCATCAAGAGTGACTAAGAGAACTATATCTAATCATGGTCCCAGCACGTAGCAAATGTTAATTTGCCATGGCATAGATGCATTTAAATGGTTACTATCAGTAACACGAAGCAGAATCCTTAATTTGTAGCATCGTTAAGGTCAGGATGCATAATTATTTATGGTATATGAAGCATGTAATTATTTCAATATATATTTAAATCTGGTTACAGACTACATTTCAAGGATGCAAGAATATTTAATGAAATACAATTACACTAATAAATAAAAAAATCAGTATGATGCTCATGCTAACACAGAAAGAATGAATTCATTTTGATTTTCTCATATTGAATCTTACTGTTTCTAATGAAAATTCCCCTACTTTCTAATGTCAGAAATTTTTTTTAATAGTAATCTCTTGTTGATAATGTTAATTTTCCTTTCCTCATATTTGCTCTGATATAAGATTGGTGCAGCTGGATTACTTTTGACACTTGGAAATAGAAGTCATCCTTCACATTTGCTTTTTCAAGATACAGGGCTCATGTCATATATTTAGTTATTAGCTGTCAGTGAATAACAAACAGAATTACTATGCACATTGAATAAACTATCCCTGTAAGTTTGTTTCAGCAAAGCTCTTGAATGTCTGAACTGTTAGACAGGAATTTTGTCTCACTTTCAGACCAAAACCGTGTTTCAAAAAACTCAAGAAGATATTAATTTATTCTTGGTCATGTGTTTACTAGTGTGTTAAAAGTCTCTGTGGCTTTGTGGTTCCTGCTGCTTGGTGGTGTAAACTTTTGTCTACATAATCTATGTCTTGTGGACCTTATAGTTCACCTGAGAGAAAGCTGATCTTTGATCTCCACAGCATGTAGCAGATCATGCCATGACTGAGAAATAACATAGTCAGGCTCAAAATAAACTACTTAGCTGTGGTATCTGTTCCTCAGATATTTCAGAAAAGGAAAGGATTTTTGCCTTTTTCACTCATGACATTTTTTTTCCTTTAACTGACACCTTTTCACCTTTTGTTACATGTACATCTTTTTGTACACATGTACAGAATGTAATAGGATAGGAATACAATAATTGCAATAATTTTTAAAATTTTTTAAAATTTTTTTATTTTTAGATTATGCAGATTGTGAAATTGTTTCCATCTTATGAACCTAAATATTGAGTTTGCTTTCTTTAAGGTCAATATGATACAGAGTTCATTTTTTCACCATGGTCCTGTATTCAATTTCCTATAGCTCACGTGCATTCAGCTGCAAGATTATAGAGGTTACTGTCATCACAACTGTGTTAGTTCATCATTGTAATAGCAGTGAATCACCTGAACATAGAAATTTGTGTTAGTTATCGCAGATGTGATAACTAAGTCAATGACTAAATGGCTTGAATTCATGAGTGATCTTCACAGACTACCTGAAAAATTTGCATAGCATCACAGTATTTTGCTGTGAAGTCTCTGAATCAATACAAGTAAAAACCTCATGAATAGTTCCTAGAAAGACTGATCAAGCCATGAGAGTCAGAATGGTCATCTTGAATAGTGACATGACCAGAAATACAAGACACATTTATATAGTACTCTTACTGGAAAAATTATTCTGAAATTATTTCTTCAGCAGCTTTAGAAGCCTTAGTAGACTAGCCTTCAGACAGACTTAACAATTTCTTTTCCAGATTGCATTGTAATATGCTATAATCCTTTGAAAAGAAACTCTATTTGGGCAGCCTTAATATGTATATGTATGAGTGTGTGAGATCTAGCAGTTGTCTTGAAGTAATAATTTAGGAACTGACGAGTTACAGAAAGAGAATTCAGAAAGCTTAATATGTCCTTATTTTTTGAAAAAAGTCTTTCCAATGGGAGAAGACAGAAAATATTGCAAAGGGGATACATCATTTGCTTTGTGGATAATGATTTTGATAATAATATAAACCACAAAATTGCAAAGAAAACAAGTAAGTTATGACAAAAAGACACCAGTATTTCAGGGATTACAGTTGGGGGATTTTTTTTTTTTTTCTGCATTCTTTATACACCCAGAATCTCACAGTTGATGTAGTCTGCACTTCAACTTCCTCACTTTTTCATATCCCTGTTTGAAAAATATGATTCAGTTTGTCTGTTGAGCTCTGTTCCTCAGAATTATTTTCTCACAATGAAGGTAATGATACAGCGCCACTTTCAAAGAAAAAATGCTTGTTTTCTACATGTTTTTCTAAAAAAAAAAAAAAAAACAAAACTTCTTTTTCTCACTAAAAATCTTTATGCTCACTATTTTTCTAAAAGCTAAATTGCTTCCTGCATTCCATTGCTACAGTATCCGTTATAGATTTGATTTTTTTGTGTGTGTGGTTTATTTTTCTTTCTCAGTTCTTTTTGGGGAGGTTTTTGGGCTGGTTGGTGTTTTTTTGTTTGTTTGTTTGTTTGTTTGTTCTTGTAAACTAAATAATAAAGATAAAGTAAAGATAAAGAAAAAAGTAAATATTAGTGATAGTTCATTCTGCTGGTGTATCTTTATGATGTCTTGTCAAGTACAATTCACTATCAGGATAAGCCACCAAAATATGCCCTGATATCCTACAGTTCCCAAATGCTTCTCCTACTATACCTAGTATACACTTCTGGATATATAGTATACTCCTACTCCTACTATACCTAGTATACACTTCTGGATGTGAAGGGTCTCTCCCAACTCTGTCTCCATGAATCAGCAGAAAAAAAATTAACCTCTTAAGTATCTCTATACAGCCACACAGAAAACTATGTCTAAACAAAAGAATTATTTTTTACTATTTCTGCATTCATATAGTGCATGTTCATGAGCACTGACCCAGTGTAGAATAAAACACTCCATGCTGATGCAAAAACTGTTATTTAAAGATAAGTCAGTACAGCTTTCCTAGAGGTTAACTAAATCTGAAGTATTACAAACAACTTTTCATACCATTATTGAGAGAACTGGAATTGAATTGGAATAGATACTTGAGTTTAATTGATTTTTTTTAATGAGCTGATGTAGCTAAAGGAAATCTTATGCAATCTCTTTTTAAAGAAAAATTAGGAAGATATTTAATGGTCCTGTATATGAATTTATCATTACAAGTTCTATATTATTTTCTGAATTGTTTATCATGGCATAAGGATCATTATACACCAAATAGAAGTAATTTAGAAGATGGAAGAAATGTAATTAAATTATAATGGTGGACTACAGCATTCTAATTTTAATTGTTATTGCAGCAGTAAAAGCTAGTTGAAATTGATTTGTTTTGTCTAGAATTTATTTGGGGTTTTAGTTGTTTATTGGTTGGAGGTTTTTTGTTTTGTTTTGGGGTTTTTTTGTCAGTCAGTTTGGGTGTGGATATTTTTTGTGTTTGTTTGTTTAATTATTTAAAGGACAGGAAAGTATCTTTGTTGTAGGCATTTCATGGAACTATTCCTTCTTCATAATCAAGCTCCATCACAGAATCATTTATCCTGTTACAGAATGGAAATAATACAATGTGAATCACAGGAAGTTATAATAACTGATAATGAAGACATTATAGAAAGAAAACTAAGAAGCAAGACATATTATAAGAATGCTGTGAATGAGAAATCCAGTAGAGCAAATAAAGTAATCAGTGCATGATTGTAAGTTAAGATGTAGTTTTCAAAATTGCCTAAGGGAATACAGTACCTGTGTTGGATGTCCCATTTCTAGTAACTTACCTTGAATCTTTTTAGCAGTCCCGCCTTCCAAGCTGCTAAGGTGAAGTCATCTAATCAATTGGTTTCTATAAATATTTCTGTAAACACTAATAGAAGGATTATCAAAATAGCACTTCAGACAATTAAAGTACAAAATCAAGGAATCAGAATCAGTTCCTTCTCTCTACCTTTTCTTGTTAATAATAAAGGTGATCATGATTATGATAATAACAACAATAATAACTCATTCCACACTTAACTGATATCTGCATGTTTGAAACTATTTATTTAATGAGTTGTTTTATTCATACATATGTCTCTTACAGCAGTTTCCTTGTTTTAAGAGAAAATTTTTAGATATTTAATGTTTCTACAAATCAGTGAAATCTTCAGCCAGATCTCAGGTACTATATTGACAATAGCTTTTCTTTAGATAAAAATTTTATGCTACTGTAATGATAGAAAGTTGTATGCAAAATATACATACTAAAGGAAGGAAATCACTTTAAAATTCCATTCCTTTAGAAAGATATACCATAAATTTGACAATTTCACAACTTCAGATAATGTCCAACAAAAGAGGTCTCTGGTGCTTAATAACCTAAGAAAACACTCCACCTCGCTGAAGGCTCTGTATGCTGTGTGGTATGACAACATCTAAAAAATAATTTGTACAAGGCAAAAGGTCTATATGCTCTATCCGTGCTTACAAAAAATATGGTACTTAGTTAAAAAAGAAAAGGTCATAATTCTACAATTGATATCTGCATTCAGCTGCAAATCTGCAGAAGACTTATTTAAAGTTCTTGTGCTATGCCATTATAAGTATGTATGGGCTACACAAAACCAAAAATTGTCCTGGGAGATCATAAAAGGAAATGTAAATTAGAAAAGAGAATAATAAAATGAAAAACAATATAAAAATTATACAGACTTAACAGTGACAATCCAAGAGAAAGGAAACGAGTCATGTGTTCATGAGAATGTGCTCTGAGAAATTGGTTGGATTTGTGAAAAGTTTCTTTGTAAACAGCACAGAGGAATTAGGCAAAATAGCAATCTGTACAAAAACTGTAATACTTGACATATCTGTAAAATCCCAATTAAAAAAAATAGTATTTAGGAACTTTTCATTCTTATTTCACATGAAATGACAGAATAGATTATGCAGTGGCAATAGATTATTTTATATAGTAGCAAAAGTTAAATACTTTTCTTCTTAAAATTATCATTGTTCCACTAAGCCTTTTAAGAGAAGCTGTAAATATTATGATGATGTCAACAGAAACTGTTATAGATTAAAAGAGTATTTATGATAAGGGATCCAATAGAGTGGTGCAACAATGAGGTGATATTTGAGCTGCTATTTTCTGAGATTTTTTTCACTTCAGATTTGACTCTTATCTCACCATAATGACTTTTCTACTGGTGTAAACAGGTACATACGTGATTTAAATTTCATTTATGAGCAATAAATGAAAGTCATATGAAATAAATCCATAAGTCTTTTGAATGAAAGAAAGAGGAAAACACAACCAGTATCTGTAACCAAAGTTCCTGCTACCTTGTTACAATGAATGGTTACGACAAGTTAATCTTATTTCTGAGGTTTGGTGGTCGCTGGCTAGTTTGTGTGCTGTGAGGCAAGGGACCAGTAGCGGCATGCTGACAAGAGACAGAAATTTAAATGGTGGGGTTTTTCCATGGCAGAAAAGAGGGTTAACACTTCTATGAACATTTATCAATTCCTTCTAAAAAGCCTCAGATAGTGTACCATCCTTGTTAACACAGCAGAACTAAACCAATCAAATGTGCTTTATCCCACAGGAGCAAAATGTATTTAATATCTCCCCCAAAACATTTTTATCTCCCATTCACAAAAATCATATTTATCAATAACCTTCCTTTTTCACCACCAAACTCTGACAGAATAGAAAATTTCACTTTCTCTCGCTATTCATGTTTCTACTAGAGCAAAGCGCTTTGGAGATTTGTTGCTCTAGCTTTTGTATGTCTTAAAAAATAGGAAAAACAGACTCCAGTATTGTTTAGGTTTCTTGGTGACAGGAAAAATAATATGAATTATTATAGTATCACTAATTATATTTGCCCTTTTTCTTCTTTGAAAGTCTGAAAGTAGGTCAGTGACTTGTTGAATTATACAATTAGCCTGATCTAAAATTTGAATAGTTTCTTTCTGAACATGTAACCTATTTCCAGTGAGCATTTGCAAACAGCAAATTTTGAACATACACGCACTTCCGTTGTACTAATGATACTCAAAGGATTTGACAGCTTGATAAAGGCAGATTTTATTTGGTTTTTTTTTACTTGAGGGAGAGACTAAAGAAAGGATTTGTAGTAGTCAGCAGTGGAACATTAACAATGCTGGTAGTTAAAATAGCCATATTCTAAATTCAGTCATAGCTACTAAGATGGATGAGGCAGCTCATAGTTCCCAGAGCTACTATTTTAAAGTGACTGCAGACAGATCCATCACAGTGCACTGATGAATTACAATAATCGCATCCTCAGCATTGTCTTCATAAGGACTGGATTTCACAAAGCCAGTGCATCAGAAGAGGATGACACTCTATGTTGAGCAGTGACTTAATGTACCACACAAAGTTAGGATGCTATAAAAGTTTTAGGATGCTGTCCTTTATTGGCATATGTAACCTTTCGTGTTTTATAAAAGTAATCTTTGTCCTAATAAAATTTAGTCATTTGACAGGTACCCAAAGTATTTTAGATACTTAATCTTTCCATAAGTACAAGTTCCCTAAGTCCTACAGAAACATCAAGGTGTACAATAAGGTTTTTTCTTTTGTTTTGTTTTGTTTTTTTGTAGAAAATGTATGATATGCTGGCCCTTTTGGAAGACAGTGTTTGGGGATGGCAAAAGGAGAGTCAAAAGTTATCTCTTTGTTGTTATTTCTGACCTCCCAGCAGAATGATGAAAGCTCTCTAAAGCAGTGTGCTGTCCCTCTGTTAGGGATAAAACAACAGCGTTGCTTATACAATTGGCTACCGAGACATTCCTTATGCAGAATAAATGGCCTGTGGGCCTGTTGTGACTACAGAAGAAAGCAGGCTAGCAAAAAAAAGAGGATGGGAGAAGAAAACTAGACAGGGATCGTTGAGGTCATGATAGAAGCTCTCAACTTCACTCTGTTCTCACAAAAGCAATTGGCTTACACAAACGTTTCAAAAACAGAAATAAGGTATTAAACCTCTATTTGTTTTCCTCTTACAATACTGCAATCAGTGGTAACTTAATTACATGGGGAAGTTTGGGGAAACATTTTTGTTTGTAACTCAGTGGTAAAAATTTTATTAATATCCTTCCACTTATTGATTCTCAAGGAAACACAGAGACTGCATATTCTCAGGAAAGCTAAGTATTGGCTTGATATCTTTAGCTGTATTTTTATACTTGGGGTATATCTCAGAGTATGGCTTCTGGTTTACAAAATTTGGAGATTAATTTTTTTTCTTTTTATTCTTGGTAGTGAAAACACTTTCTTCATGAATAAAAAGAAAAAAAAAAAACAAAACATGGAGAAGCATGGTGGAACAGCCCATGGTGGAGCATGGTGGGGCAGGTGTGGCTCTGCAGCCATGGAGGAGGCCGTGTCAGGGGAGGTGACTGCTCCTGAAGCAGCCGTGACTCTGTGGGCAGCCCGGGCTGGAGCAGTTCCTGAGGGACTGCAGCCCATGGGAGGGACTCATGTCGTAGGGGTTCCTGAAGGACTCTCCCGTGAGAGGGACCCTGCCTTGGAGCAGGGGAAGGCTGTGAGGAGTCCTCCCCCTGAGGAGGAAGGAGCAGCAGAAACACTGTGTGACAAACTTACTGTATCCCTTATTCCCTCTCCTCCTGAACAATGCATGTGAGGAGGTAGAGAAATTGGGAGTGAAGTAATTTGGGTCCGGAAGGAAAGGATTGGTGGTCCAGTCCTGGGTATATAACATATCCTGTTTTTTTTATTTTTGTCTTTCTCTGATTTGATTGGTAGTAAATTAAATTGATTTTTTTTCTCTTTTTCTCTCTTTTCTGTTTTGCCCATGCCCATAAGTGGTGAGTGAACCATTCTCATCCTTGTTTCAACCCACTAGCTTTTGGATGGATTTTCTTCTCCCAGTTCTACAGTGGGAGAAGAGTGAACAAACGAATTCATGGTTCTTTCTTTCCCACTGGACCTAAGCCACGATAGCACCTAAAAGAAATAATAAAAAAATAAAAGTCCATTAATAAAAATAATTGCTTTCCACAAAAACAAAAACAAAACCAAAAAAACCCCAAAAAACTCAAACCCAAACAAACAAACAAAAAAAACCCTGTGCAATTCTTGTTCTTGTGAAGCAGAAATGAACAAGTAAAACAGCTCTGAATGGAAATAGTGTATGCAATTAAATGTAGTCTACCCTCTTAATGCACAGGAAAAAAGTATATTTGAAATTGAAAATACTGGTTTGCAGAATTCTTGCATTATTTCTCCAAGTTTTAGTTTACAACACAAACACTTGCCTTGTGTGCTCAGGAGAGTTTCATAATCTTGAACAAATTTACAAGCTCTTAATTTTTTTCAATAG
Source organism: Phaethornis superciliosus (assembly GCA_023637945.1). Classification (NCBI taxonomy): domain Eukaryota; kingdom Metazoa; phylum Chordata; class Aves; order Apodiformes; family Trochilidae; genus Phaethornis; species Phaethornis superciliosus. The sequence continues at coordinate 12,814,894 of JAJQWJ010000004.1, read as the reverse complement.
GATGGAAAATATAAAATATCAGTAGCTTGATGTTTCAGAGGGTAAAGTATATACCCTGCAGAACTGGCAAGAAAAAGCATAGGCATATTACTCAGGCATAATGCTCTGATAAAAGACAATTTTCCATCTCGTATATCTGCTTACAGGTATTGTTTAATACAAAGGTTCTCAGCTCTGTATGGTCATAGATACAGCTTTTCCATTTGGTAGAAACATAAAAACTTGTTTTGCTTGCACGTTTGCTTTGCTACGTTTTGCTTGCAATGAAAATAAGGAATACCAATCCATAGAATAAGACCAAATTTTATAATAATATACTGCCTTATCTGGTTTGGTATTTTTAATACAGAATGTCTCTAATATAATAAATATTATACTTAGAATTTATATAAAAATATAAAGTAAAAAATGTTTAAACAAAGTCAAATGGCTCCACATTGTCCTATTAAAATCTACAGTTTGATTTTTTGGGGTTTTTTTGTTTGCTTGTTTGTTTGTTTTTTGTTTTTTATAAAGATTTTTCACTGGATCTGTTTTTAAATATCCATTATTTCTCTATCCCATAGAAAGTGATTAAGACTTCCTGAAAACTGAAGAGTGAAAACATTGTCATTAATTGTGAAACTGCTTATATGAAGTGGAACCATGCTGACAGAAAACTCAAAAAAGCTAAGAACACTAGTAGGAAAAAAATTATATTAATTACTGGTTTGTATTCAGGACTTCACTGCATTCTCACCTTACATATTGTTGATATTGCTGTAAATAGCAACAGCAAAGCATAGTGCGTGTCAGTGATAATACTGATGGGGGAGATGTTTGGGTTTTTTTCTCAGATTAGAGCCACTGACAACATTCAATAGATAATTCTGTTCCTCAAAATTTAAAAAAAGGTGGGTCTAATGTATATACCTCATCATAATCTGGAGACATTCAGACAGTATTTTGAACCAGGGTGAAATAATATCCAGACCCACTATCTACGCTCCACTATGAACTGGTAGTGACACCAATACTCAGCAGCTCTTGTACATTGTTGAGAGTGGCAAGAACCTAATACAGAAGGTGAAAATCTGATTTTTCACAGAAATGACTTTTAAAAATCCCTAATTTTAGGATCTTTCTTTTTTTTGACCCTTATTTTTCAATTTTTCTCCCTTCTGCAGTATCCTGTTTTATCACAAACCTTCTCTTTTTAATTTAGGCCAGGATACCTTTTATCTTTCAGTGAGCCTTTGGCTTCTTTGTAACTGTGTGCTTTACTTTTCCTGGTAAATTCTTTTACATATTTTAAATATTTTACATTAATATGTTTGGAGTCTATTGGTATTTGCCTTGCTGCTACCGACTCTTCCTTGATCACTATGTCTATACACCTTCTTTTGCGTTTTTTTTTTTTGTTTTTGTTTCTGTGTAAGTCTGAACTTTAAGTTACTTTTTTTTTTTTTTTCATATCTTTTATTTGAAGCAGCAAAGATTAACACTGATATTATCTTCCAGCTCTGAGGCATCAATTATCACTCTTCAATAACTGACTTTCCTAATTTTCCATGTTTTATCACCTTTCTTGAAACTTCCAATACTCACTCATCATTTCTTTTGCTGTTTTGTGAGAACTAGTTTTCTCTTAAGATTTATTACTTTTTTTTACCACTGCCATTTTTTTTCTTCCATTTTTTTTGTTTGTTTGCTTTGTTTTTTGTTCCTGAAATTTTGTTCACCTTTAGACAAGAGACCCCTAACTTAATATAACATCCTTTGCTTTGGGACTCAAACACTTTCTATACTTTTATCTTGATTAATTCCATGTTTGAATTAGCAGGTATATTCAATGTAAATGGAAAAAGCACTGTTTCACACACTTCTTTTCAACTGTCCAGATCCTGTTACTTTGTCTCACCACTTAGCAGGTCGATGCTGACCATGTCCCAGCCACCAGAGGACACGACCAGTGTTTTCTTACTGCAAATATATCTTAGTTCTTTACCCAGAAGACAAATTCATTAAATATGTTTATTAGAAAAGAAAGATTTCATGGAAAGATCATAAACATTCGTGGAGTTTTTTCTATTGATTTGTTATCTTGACCTCTCCTGAATCCATCCAGAAGCAAACGGGGTTGCGAATGGTACAGTTGGCTGCAGCAAGTCAGGTCTTGAAGTACCCCAAAAACCTGCGTCAATAAACATTTTTTTCTAAAGTATCTATGTGACAAAGCAGACTAAAATATTGTACAGAGTGAGAATAATATTCAAAGCTCATGCTGGAATTATAAATAAGCTTTTAATAAATTAGTTGCTTAAGAGATGGAGAACTATAATTGGATCTTTCACTCTTGCTACTGCTGAGTGGTCAGCATTATCTCTTGAGGTAATTCCCAGTCCAGTTTCTTATTACAAAAGAAAAGTTTAAAACAGATCTAAACTGGGAATAGATGGAGAGTGTGACAGCTAGACATGGCACTTTGAATTCTTCTCAGTGAGGAAAGTCACCAGCTGCGGAGAGATGACTCAGAATCTATGGAACATAAAGAAAGAAATTCAGATAAAGTGCAGTTTTCTTACATCATTCACAGCTTCCAGACAGTGTTGCAGAGTATTTATTTGGTATTGAGTGTCTAAATTATTTATACTACTATTACTACTATTATAAATATTTGCTTTATAATGTGCTGCTTACTTTCTGTACAATGGATATGAATTCTCTATCTGATAAAAAATGTTATTTAAGATCACAGTGTGTGAATCAGAATGAAACTACAAATTACAACCTCTTCCACCTAAAATGGCATTTGAAATACTTGGGCTGAGAAAAAATACATAGAATGACATGAAATATATAACTTTAAAATTAAAATTATGTCAAAATTTTTTCACTGAACTTCTCATATGGTTTATATACACTTAATTTTTTCCCCTATATGTTAAATTATTCCTCAGGACCAAAGATAATTAATTCACTAGACTTAGCAATCTTCTTATTGCTTTTAAAATGGACCTGATATGCCTGAATCTGCACACAGCAGAGTATCAAAATTTTTAATTGTATCCCATTCCATTTGCCCAGTACTCCTCCTTTCTGCTGTAGGTAGCAATTAAATTTCAAACTCCTTTTGAGCTTTTTTTGCTGAGTCAGTTACAGTACAGAATTTTCAGTACCTGCTCACTCCTTGCCAAAACAGATGTATTTTATTTTATTTCCACAGTCTTTGACTATGTTGCCTGTGAATATAGTTCTTGTGTCACGATGTTTTATTAAACTTATTTCAGGGGAGGTGTTTGAATGTGAATCCAATCCATTAAAAGACACATATCCTGTTCATTTGTGATTTTGTGTTTTGGCCTGGATGCCTGTCTCATTCACCCTCTGCACTGCCCCAGAGGAAGCATATGGTATGCATCTTGGATGAAGTTGAGGAATTCAACATATTGGGTTTCTTCCTTCCTACCCTGAACCTCCTACCAAACTTGTTGTATGAGGCAAAGAGAAAAGTCATAGTATTGGATGCATATTAAGGCCAGTGTCTGAGTAAACTTTCATTCAGAGCTGCAGCAAAAATGTACAGTCTTCTTTCAATCTTCCTGCTTGGTAGGAGGAAGCTTGTGTTTGCTGAGGAATCAGAAAATATTTCACTTCTGCTTAGACTCCTAAATGTCCCAAGGTCAAAGTTAAGAAAGTTTACAGTAGGTCTACAACAATCTGTGAGAGAAGTTGGTAAAACTTGTTTTGTGTAGAATTAATCAGCAAAAGAAAATTAAACCAGACTGAAAGTCCCTCTGAAAGCACTGGAGGTTACACCAGGTTCTAAACAATACAATTTCACCGCATAATTGCAATGTTAACATCATTGTTTGCTGCTCATATTAAATCTATTTACAAGGCTATTTGACTCAGTATTCTACTAAGTTAAAATTCAAAGGATGTATAAAGCAATTTTAACTGAGATTGTGCTTAAAATAATTTCAACTGATTAAAGTCAAATTTAAAAGTCCCACTTAGTGCTTTCTTTTGCCTTTAAAAACAGAGAATTTGCCAGAGAATTAGCCAGAAGTCAGCACATCTTATTATAATTCACCCTTTGTTGATCTGACAGGCATTTTTCCTACTGAATGCAGTTTTTGAGAGGGAGATGAAAATCTCTCCAAAATATTCTTAAGGTTTTTCAAGAAACATTTCTAAGATAACAATCTGAGTATTATAAAGTTTTGCAAATTCAGGTGTAATTCAATATTCTTTTATTCTATTTAAACTAGTTAAACTGCTCTTCTTTCACAGCTGATATGGATTTATAATGAGAAAACGAATCTTAATGTACTATCCTCTGAAAAGAACGAAAAATGGCCATAGAAGCTTTTAAAATTGCATGAAAAACACTATTTCTAAGTAAATGTTTTGATATATCCTACTTAGTCAGATTTTATATTTGTAGCAGAATAGTGTTGGAGCACACAGACTGCATCTGATCTTGATGAAACTAAAACACATGGTAGAAGTGTGTACTGCGCACCAGCCAAGAGCAGGATATTCAGCATATGAGGTGAAATTAGAGACATTCTGAAATTGAATTGCATCACCCCAAACCTATGCAGTAGACAACAGTTTGTTAACATAGTTTGGTTTTCTGCTTAGGCTCTATGTTGGTGTGCCTTGTTATAAAATTATGTAATTAAGTCTTTAGCATTTATGCTTCTTAACTGTAAAAGAAACAGAAGAACAGATACTGAAAAGAGATTCCTTTGTGGTAAAATATTGGAAAACAGTGGAGTACTGATTTCAGGTTGATAAAAGCTTGCCCAAATTTAATGCACCAAGGTAAGTGTCTAGCAGTACTGGAAAAAATACCAACTCAGAAAAAAAACACTTTGATTTCTTTTTTTTGCCTCTTTTTTCAGCTCACCCTCATCCCTAGCCACTCGCCCCTACATACCAGTTCCTTTATGTTAATGGATTTGTTCTTATTACAGTCCTCCACAAAACTGCTACTTGCAGTCAAAAGCATCTTGAAATAAGACTTCCTATTCCAAATAACTTTTCCAATAGCATTCCTGGATGCCTCATTTCCCATCTGCCCACTGAAATATTTATAAGAACAGCTCTATTACATTTGCACTGGTATGCCACTCAGTTAGATAAAAACTTCTGAAATATTGCTCTAAAGGTGATTTGGGGAAATATAAAACTGTTAGTATAGATATTCAGGTTGTTTTCAGAGGCAGCTAGCACTGTACAGTATTATTGCCTTCACAAAGAAGGACAAAAGAAAGCAAAAACCAAAAATACCAAAGAACTAAAGAGAACCTTTTGTATTAGAAATCCTTAATTCAAATAAATGATATCATATAATAAACTGAACAAAAGTTGGAAGAAAATTTTATCTATTTGTCTAGCTGTCCCCACAGTGACATAATTAACATTCTCCAGGCAAGCATGGGGCTTAAGGACGTGTTTTCTCATTAAACTGGAAACATGCCATGTGCTATCTATACTAAATTAGTAAATCAGCATGCCTTTAGCTACTGCCTACAGCTTTGGTGTTGTAATTTTGTTTGTTTGGTTGGTTGGTTTGGTTGTTTGTTTTTTTGTTTTTTTTTTCCACTTAAAACCTCCTGGTTTTAGTAATTTTTAAGTGACTTCTATGTGAAGTTGAAACGTCCCTTCCAACCCAGACGATTCTATGATTCTATGATTTTAAAAATCTGGCCAAATCATATAAATAATCCAGATTTTAAATGCATCTAAAGCACACAATATAATGCAGGATATATACAAGATCCTCTTAAATTAAATTGATACTACTGATTCCGTTTCTTTAATTCAAAACGCTTTGGGATGCAAAAGGTAGGTGCTAAAAACTGAATTTACAATAATCTCAGTCTTATCTGTGTCATGTTTGGAGCCTGGACAATAGCAAAGGACCACGTGGCTGCTCACTGCCCCTCCCCATTTTGAGATGGCAAGGAGGAAATCCACCAACAATCTCGTGACTCAAGACAGGAAATCTAAGGTTTTCACTCACCCACTACAGTTTCGCTCACCCATTTCACTTACCTAAAACAGATTCAGCTTGTGGGAAAAAAAACAGTTTAATTTATTGTTAATCAAATCAAAACAGGGCAAGGAGAAAATACAAATCAGAGCTCAAATATTTTTTTTCCAACCCCTCAATTCTTCCCAGGCCCAAATTACTTTGTTCTCTGTATCTTTACCTCCTCCAGCCCAGCAGCACCAGGGGACAGGGAATGGGGTTTACAGTCTGGACATCACACGTGGTCTTCTGCCGCTCCTTCCTCCTCAAGGAGAAGTATTCCTCACAGTTTCCCTGCACCAATCTGGGGTCACTCCCACAGGAAAAAGTCCTTCATACTCTACTACAACGTGATTCCCTCCCACAGGGTAGAATCCCTCAGGAGCAAGATGCTCCAGTGCAGGTGGTCCACAGAGCCATGGACTGCCCCCCATGGGTGCAGGTCCACAGCTGCTCCCACAGGATCCTTCATGGACAGCAGGTCCACAGCATCTGCTCTGCTGTGGTCCTTGAGAGTCTGCTCCATTTTGTTCCTCCACGGCTTGCAGGGGACAGACAGCCATCTCACCATGGGATGCAGAAAAAACTCTGCTCAGGTATCTTCTCCCCCTCCTTCCTCACAGACCTTGGTCTCTGCTCCAGCATTGGTCTCCTCAGGTGTTGCTCTCCCTTCTCTGTACTGTTCGCTCTCTCCACATGTTGCTTCCTCTCACCTCCCCTTCTCCTCTGCCCTGCTCTTAATCACCAGGTGTTTCCCCTTCTTGAATAAGTTAGTCGCAGAGGTTTACATCCATTGTTCACTGATGGTCTGAGGTGGGACTGGACATTTTGGAGCAGGAAGAGCTATTCAAAAGATACTTACATGAGCCAATGCTGGGGCCCCCTTCCCTGCTACCAGAAATGGCATCACATCAACCCAGAACAATCTGAAAGAAGATGTAACTATTAATGGGATATTCCCCCTGTGGGAGTGCTCATTTGATTTTATGACTGTATGTACCAGGAATCACTTTTGGTTTGTAGCTGTGTCTGAAACCAGACTTTGGTAAGCACAGTGCTAACATTCCTCGAGAGGTCTGCATAAGACAGGTCAGGTTAAGCAGACCCAGATCTAGCTGTGGCCATGCCAAACTGGAGACAGTCACCCCACGGATGACATGATACACAGCACCCACTGGGAGCTACATCTCTTAACATGTAAAAAGCTACTAATTCCCTCAAGCACCACCCTGTACAGAAGCAGCTGGCATAACATGACTGAAGCAGTTCATGTGCATTTCTGCAAATAAATCTGGCTCAACCTGTGCTAAATGTGTGTTTACAGCACAGTTAATCCACCCCTGACAAGTGTATACAGCAGACTTGTTATTTATAAGAACTAATGTCAAATCCACAAACAAGACTTCAATTTCCTTCACAACTGACAAATGTCATTTATAGCTCATTGTGATAATTGATGAATGGAAAGCTAACTTAGAAACAAAGTTATGGTGTCCTTGTTACTTCCAACATACCTCAAAGAAAAATACTGCAAAAGCAAAATGTGCATCATGAACTGTTATAGATAAAATTAAATTAGTAACTTATGGTGGGTCCAATTCAAATTATATATATATATATATAACATTTGAAAACAACCAGAGTCTTTAAAAGTTAGTTACTAAAAAAATGTTCAATACATAACCCAGGAGTGTAGTCCACACTGGGATCCACTTGGTAGAGAGCACCTTTGTGAAAAAGGACCTGAGGGTCTTGGTGGACAACAGGCTCAACATCAGCAAACAGTGTGTGTGATGCAGTAATAAATAAAACCAGCAGGATTGCTAGGTTGCATCAACAAGGTTACCACCAGCAGAAACAAAGATGTCATCTTTCTCAGTGTGGTGTTTGTCAGACCACACCTGGAGCATTGCATCCAGTTTTGGTCCCTGTTGTACAAAAAGGATGCAGACAGGCTGGATAGAGTTCAGAGAATCAGAGGACTAGAATACTTGCCATACAAGGAGAGGCTGAGAAAACTGAGTTTGTTCAGCCCTGAGAAGAGAAGGCTTGGGAAGACATTATTACAATGTTCCAGAACTCTAAGGGAGGCTACAAAGAAGGCGGAGATCTCCGGTTTACAAGAAGTCACATGGATGAGGGGCAATGTGCAGAAGTTGGCCCTGGGGAGATCCGATTTGAACACAAGAGGAAAATTTTTCACTCTGAGCACAGTCAGACATTGGAATGGTCTCCCAGAGGGAGTGATGGATTCCCCCACTTTGGAAAGTTTTAATTCTCAGCTCACTGGGGTGCTGAGACATCTCATATAAACAATAATATTAGAAGAGCTGGATCAGGTGTTCCTTGAGGTCCCTTTTTAACCTGACACTCTATGACTCTGAATTTTACTATATGTATGTTTAAAGTTGGCTTTATAAGGGCAATTCAGCACTTGGAAATTTGTGTCTTTCTGCAGTGTACAAGAAAACAAGTTCCTCAACTAAATATTTAACCACATTAGTAACTTTCCTCTAAGAATGAATGCTAGGAAGATTTAATTTCACCTATGCTAATACAAATATATCTTGAAGTGCCACAGCCAAAATAACATTTGAGCAAATCCTGAGAGTGAAAATGCTGTGGAATTTTAACCTGGGAATGATAGTCGGTCTTGAGGAAACAGAATATGGACACTCTTTTGTGTTTATTTTTAAGTAGTCTGGTATTCTGCAGAAGATGAAATAGGGAAATTTAAAGCTTTACTTCCTTTATTGATCCTAGTTGATCATTATGCAATTGCCAGATTCTTTGTCCAGTTTTCTAGCGTCTGTAGCTCAGGAACACAGACTATTATGCAGCTTTGTACTAAAACCTCTAACATATAAATCAATTCTCTTTAAGGACTATAATGACGTTCAAATTAGTTTTGTTAACATTTAGCTATGAAATAAGTTTAGAACTTTATGAATTTTCAGGAATGCAAAGCAATATAAAGATAAATAAAGAGAGAACTAGCACACACTAAATTTATATTTTCTAAAATGTATTTTTGCTTTGAAATATATAGGATAATAGAATCATAGAATGCTGTGGGTTGGAAGAGAACTTAAGGGTCATCTAGTTGCATCCGTCCTGCCGTGGGCAAGGTCACCTCCCACTAGACCCAGGTTGCTCAAAACCACATGTGGTTCCTGAATACTTGGGGAATTATATAAATGTATGTGTATTTAGATAGATAGATAGATAGATAGATAGATAGATAGATAGAAACATATTTCTCAGACTTAGTTCTTCCCTGTATTACTCTCTTCAATTCACTGTTTACCATTTGTGTCAAATATATTAGATATCAAAAAAAGCACCAAGTCTTCCAGTACGTATTGCTCTTCTCCAGGGAATTTTTATAATTTTAAGGGGAAGTTAAATTCTTTATATGAGCCTTTGGTTTCTTCACAATGTTTTTCCTTAAAATTTCACAGTCTGCGAAAGGCCAACGAAAATGTCAATATATATTAGACATGATCTAGCTGCTGCATTATTCATTATTTAAAATCTTATATCGGATGAAAAGCCCATACTGAAGTCTGCTGCAAATGTGACTACAAATATAAAAAATTCCATTTCTATGCCCTTCCCAGTATATTGCATTTGGATTGTACTCCATATGATATATAAAATTGACATAAAGAACCTCTTAATAGGAAATAAAGAGGTTTTCTGGAGTGATTATTTTTATGCATACAATATATTAGAGAAGATACAGTGTCATTGTTGCCTGATGGACTTATAAATGGGAATTGATTAATTTCTGATTTGAAGTGCTAGGGCTCAGACAATAGACCCAAGCTGGAACTGACCTCCAGATGAATACTGTAATGCCATATTTGTTACTGTATGTTATAATCATCTTCATGTTAGTTTTGGTTTTGTATTCTGTGCAACCCACCATCAAAACCACTTATGTTTCAAAATGTCCAGAGACAGAAATGCTGATAAAATGCCTAGGTGAGATAATTCAGGGAGCCCTGCCAACTGCTCCCTGGGTCCTGTCCAGGCCCCAGTTTCAGTTGGAAGAGGCCCCAGATTTTGGCACATTAAGAAAAATGCAAGTCATTCTGACTTGCTATGATTAATAATATAAAATCTGAACCTGCTTGTAGTGAACTTTGGAGACCTCATCTATGAGTGGATACACTGTGTAGGATTTTCCAATTGCTGGGAATTGGTCTCCAGATCCTTGCTCCCTAGTGACTGCAGACCTGGATGATGGTAAAGTATTATGGCAATCAGTGATGTATCTTTCTTAATCACTATTGCTGTGTTTGTGTAGTAATGGTTAGATGCGTTGCCCTGTCTTAGGTCTGACTTTGCTATAGCATTTTAGTTTTGTTGTTTCTCTCTTTAGTGATTATTGTATAAATTAACACATGAGTAAACATATACTAACTTCTTTACTTGGGTGCTTGTGTCCTTTGTGCTCACCCCATTCATTTGGCAAAGCAACATTGTTCATTTCTTTAGGTACTCCTATTGGTTTTATTTAATAGTATTTCTGGAAGCACTGGTATTTACACATGCACAATAATGAAGTATAATAAATGCTATGTATTTGATTTAACCTTCTGACAAATATATTTCTACATTTTAAAGACATGCTTTAGTAAGTTATTATACAACATTAGATATTTATACAAACTTTTAAACTTAAGGGTTACTGTACTTCATTATATAATGTAACTAAACTGTACGCAGTACTTTCAAATTTAATCACATTGGTAAAGATTTCCCTTATCAATGTCTTTTAGAGGAGAATATATATATAAACCAGTGCCCATTAACAGAACACATTTGTTTCTTGTACATCTTTATATTTACAGATGCATCATAATTGCATGCATTTGTTTAGTGTATCAATCAAAGAAACATCCTGTTATAAGAACTTTTAAATATGCTTAAAAGAGCAAGCCACATTTCAATATAGAGATTAATATGCAGATTTCTGAATGCACTGATGGTCAGGTCTCTAATGAAAACATTTCTGTACGGGAAAAAGAAAAGTAAGATTTAAAGAAGCTTCTTTATCTCTGTGTAGCTGAAGGAATCAATGACAAGAGATGATACTCTATGTGTCATTTATACCTATTGCACCCTTGGAGTGCCGGCATTGTGTGATCTACAGAAAAATATTCTTATAAAGGCAGGTAACAGTAAGAACTATGCAGTGGCATGGTTTTCTGAAATATTCCATAGGACATACCTCTGAAATTGCTGTATCACTTTAGAAAACCTTGGAAAACTTTTTTTGTCATTTATAAAGGGATATTAAAAGGCAAAAAAAATCTTATTCACCTCTAGTTTTATATACTTCTTTTTGTTCAATGTTGATGACAAGGGAGAGAAATTCACAACTGATTTTCATAAATTATAGATTTACTCTAGAATAAAACCCACATCATGGATTGTTATTTATAATGATAAATATTTTACTTCTTCTGCCTAATGAGGTGGATTAGGCTTTCATAATATGCTATTGATAACCATATGATTGGCAAGATCTCTCCAAGATGACCTCAATTATTTATCTCAGGGTGTACACAGAAGACTGATAAGCTCCCAGTCTTTGATTTGCAGTTCTGACGTGCATAATATCAGGGACAGATCCCATTTAAAGTAGAACTTCACAGCACACCCAGACCAATAAATATTGAAAACAGCCTGAGATTTTAACTGATTGCAAGTAAACCAACTTACAGAGTACCATAATGTTCAGTGATTTTAAAAAATGGCACATAGATAATGAAACTATTTAATGGAAAGCTATAAGAGAAGGAGTCAAATGATCAAAAAGAATTTCTACATTTTTCAGTTTAATTTATGGGGTATCTTTCTGTAAACTATGGACCTACCCTCCCTTACAGCAGTACTATCTTGGCAGCAGAGAGGTATGCAGGCTCCATTCATTCAGCTTGGTATAAATGACAGAAGAATGAAACAACATTGCTGTTTTCACTTTTTTCCCTAGCATATGTGTGCCCTTAGTTCTGCAGCTACATTGAAATATCACCAGGATATTTTTTTAATTGTGGTATTGTTTGCTGCTGCTGTTCTACCTTCACTCAACAGCATAAAGGTAATATATTCCATGTTCCTGCAGTGAATTACAGGTAAATTTACATGGACACTCCTTCAAAGGCAGAGGAAGAGGCAAGCAAAGACACACTTCCATAAATACAGAGAGGAACAAGAGATACTTTACAGTTCATATCAATGGCTGACACAAATGATACACATTAAAATTAGAAACATATCATATTAGTTCTTCTGTGACACCAAATTTCATTAATAATTAGCAATTTACAAAACTCATTATTTTTATGCTTGGATTTGTGCTCAAAGGAGACACAAGCTGCTTGAGAGATGCTGACTCCTGTATTTGAGAGTGCCAATAGCTGTGTGATCCTTCTACAGCTTATATACCAAGCTGAACTGCAAAAGAGCAACAGTGAAGTTAAACTTATGCTTTTAACACTAGAAGCTCTAGACATATTACATCTCCAGATGCCTATTTGGAAAATGGTGTCTGGTATATTTGATGGAACCTGTGCCAGGTAGCCTTACCTTTTAGGTGGCTGTCTTTTACTCATTGAGGAATGTTAATTTTTTCTTATGTTTCTGTGGGTGGACATAGTTATCATTTATGGTCATATACCACAGTCTTGCAAAATTATACTATAAAACTGCATTTCAACTTTACCAATGTATACTGTCATAGTAAATGTTTTCTGAGTAAGACTTTAGTTTACTGAACTGTGAAATTATTACTCAGCATTTATTTAGTCTCAGGATGGCTAAATATCCTTATTAACACACTATAAGTAAAGTAGGCTTTGTCAGGACTGTTCATGTGCTGATTTTTACAAGCTGCAGAGAAAATGTGGTAAATTACAGTGAGTCCTCATTTTCCACAGCTTGGCTTCTTCTCGTTTGTAGATGCTTTTTTTTGATATCTCCTGTACTGCTGTGAAGGCAGAAGTACTTATGATTGGATCACTGAGTAAAATTAAGAGAGCAACGCACAGCCACTGAAGACTTCTCATTCCACCAGGGTAAGAAAGGGGACGGCAATGTGAGGAGAACGTGAGCAGTTTGCCATGTAGTTATAACCAGAACCTGTGGGAAAGCAGCAAAGACTGATAAAGAGACCCTGTAACCAGAGGCACAAGTAACAGAAAGGAGGAAGAGTAACAGAAAGGAGGAAGAGTATTGCCAGGATACTTTCACTGCAGAATGAGCTTTTACTTCACTAATTGTGGTTTGCCTCCAGAGGGCTGAGCTCAATTTTCCTAACTTGTACAAATAACACAGCATGCTTGTTGGGATTACTTTTATCTATTGCATGCATTGTAATAAGAGTCCCTCTGGGAAGTTACATATCAAATTACAAAATGTGTAAGCAGTCTTATTCTATTTTCCCCAACTTTCTTGCCTCTTGTAAAGCTAAAGATTAATTACTATTTGAGATGCCTGGAGGAACGGGAAAAGAACTAGAGAGGAAATATTGTTTACTAAAACCAAATCCATGATATGTCCTTTAAAAAAACCCCATGTATTCAAAGCATCAATTATTTATGTATATGAAAAATATAAATATTGTCATACTTCTTTTGAAGAGGATATTGTGACAAATCTTTTACCTCTATTTTCTGTCACATTATTTGATCCTCAGGAATAATCTCAGAACCAACTGCTTAAAATTTACTTTCATTAAGTTTTTTACAGCACAATAAAAATATTTCTTTAGAGGTATTTAGCTTGAAATAACTGGTGAGATAGTGAGTGATAAATATGTTTGCTTTTACAGGAACTATTAATGATTACTATACATTTAACTTTGTTATCCTAAACTCTCTTTCATTTTTCTCCCGGTAATAAGTACTTCAACTTTCTTTTATTCTTTTGCCTCAGAGTGTGCCTTGTTTCAGTAATATTATTTTCTAAAATGCCAGGTGATATATTGCTCTTGCCTTGTCACTACCAGAAGTTTTATCTTATTTAAGGCCTTCCCACCTAAAGATTAGTAAATAAAAGCAAAATAGGAAATCTCCAGAATCTATGTTTGCTTTCCTATCCTTTAAATGAAGCTAATGCACCAACTTTTTTTACTTATTTTTTTCTAAGTCCTCTCTAGGTCCTATTTTGCAGAATTACACATTCCAAGGAGTATTTCAGTGGTATGACTAGTCCACTTTTCAGTCTTGGTAGTGTTTTTTTCCTAAAGGGTCTGTAAATAGAAAAGTCTGTATCTTTCAAAATACTTTTTTTTCTATCTAGTTACCTATTATAACTGAAACTATTCTTAAGCAACTTTGTGAAACAATGAGATCATACTGGTATTATTTATTGGAAGAGGAAATAAAGGTACTAGCTCAACAACTGTCTTCCAAAGATTCTAAGTCACTGTTTTTTAACATTCAAGACATATCTCTATGAATCTTATTTCATTTTACAGGACAGTGCATATTTGTGCTTGCCTTACTATTTATCTGAAATTATTTAACTTTGCAAACTTTTCCATATAAAAATGCAAACCTGAGGTAGCCAATATAATTCAGTACTTTAGCTTAGCAATTTAGCTCAACCTATATCTGATGGATTGCCTGATACTTGACTAATTATTTGTGATCAAATTGAGTGTACATGTCTGATAAACAGCTCTGCTTCTCTCAGAGCCATGCCACTATGCTGAACTGTCTCGAACCTGGACAAGTCAAAATTCATGGGACTGTCCTTAAATGCCCTTCAGTTAAATCTTGCTGGTAGTTACTTTTAATACACTTTTACCCTCAGCAGCAGTAACCACATGTGATAGTGCTCAGGCAAACTTGTTGACAGGGATCATCAGCAGCCAGTATAACTTGACGTGCAGGTTCTCTTTGAATAGTTACTGACTGTACCAAATAGCTTTTGTGTCAAGTTTTTCCTCTTGTCTGAGTGTCTGCTGTTTGTCTTTTATCTTGAGTATAGCTGTGATTGTGAAATTCAGGTGGTTTGACAGTTGCCATTATTTCTGAAAGCCTATACATATTCCACATTGAGTGTTTTGCCTTCCCTTAGTCCATCTGCCCTCCATAGGATGTAAGACTAGATTTCCCTATCAGAACTATATGCAACAATATCAATAAAGAAAATTTATTCTCTGTGCCATGGAGTGGCACTCCACATGGAATCCAGAAGGCTGTGCTGCCATTCAGAGGGACCTAAACATACTGGAGAGTTGGGAAGGGAGAAATTCAATGTATTACAACAAGGACAAGTGTAAAGTCTTGCATCTGGGAAAGAACAATCCTGGGTACCAGTATAGTCTGGGGACTGAGCTGTTGGAAAGCAGCATAAGTGAAAGGGACCCCAGGGTGCTGGTGGATGGAAGGATGACCATGAGCCATCATGAAGATGATTAGAGGGCTGGAGCACCTATCCTATCAAGACAGGCGGAGAGTGTTGGGAGCTGTTCAGCCTGGAGACAAAAAGGTTCCATAGAGACCTTATAGAGACCCTGCACTACCTGAAGGGGCTGCAGGAAAGCTGCAGGGGCGGAGTGAAGGTGGTATTACTTTTCACAGGAGTGTGGGAAAATAAGTTGAGGGGTAATGGTTTAAAACTGGAATAAGGTAGATTTAAGTTAGACATTAGGAAGAAAGTATTTCCTGTGAGGGTGGGGTGAGACACTGGCACAAGGTGCTCAGAGAAGTTGTGGATGCCTCATCGAAGACAGGTTGATAGGATTTTGAGGAACCCAGTGTAATGGGAGGTGTCCTTTCCAATGGCAGAGCAGTCTGACACTAGATGACCTTCAAGGTTCCTTCCAAGCCAAACCATTCTATGATATCTCAGTCAGAAGTCAGCAATAAAAATGGAAAAAGGCTGGTTGGATGGCTCCTCATACAAGTGGCAGTATTGAAAGATAAGAGCATTCAATGCATACATGCCAAGTTCTGTATTGAAAACTTACCTGAATTTTAAGCAATTCCATATACTCTATTTGTGCAATTAGAGCTAGGCAACACATGTAATATTTTATATACTTTAAATTATTTTATCTCCAAAAGTTACATATTCAGGGTCATTAGCAGAACATATTTAGTGAAGAATTTTGCA
The DNA here is from genome assembly GCA_023637945.1 of Phaethornis superciliosus. Lineage (NCBI taxonomy): Eukaryota > Metazoa > Chordata > Aves > Apodiformes > Trochilidae > Phaethornis > Phaethornis superciliosus. The sequence continues at coordinate 12,798,732 of JAJQWJ010000004.1, read as the reverse complement.
TAATGAGCATTTGATAACAGTATATAACATGCAAAGCAAATTTGGAAAGAGAGGTGACATTTGTAAAGATAAATTACTCATTCCAACTTCTTTCTCTCTACCTGGTTCTAAACGACATAGGTATAACTTGAAAAACATATTCTTCATTTATTCAGAGAGCAGAAAAAGTGATAACTGTAGAGGAGAAAATTGTAATACAAAATGCGCAAGAGAAAATATCTATCAGTACTTTAAGTATATGGTTTTTGGATGAAACTGAGAAGGCAAGCCTTAGGTGAATGGTCATTCTATACATTTTTTAAATTTATATATGGAATTTCTGTTTAAACAGGACAAATTTGACAAGAGTTCAATTTCTGAAATGTTACATATATGTGTAACTTACTTGTATATTGCCATACAAGTCTGCTATAAGTTCTTAATCTTCTTTGTGTTAAATTGTTTTCCAAGAAGCTAAAATAAAAGAACACTGCCAAATTCTGAACCATTTTGTAGAGATATATTTCAAAAGTTCACAAGACAGAAGACAAACTAATAAATTCAATGGCACCTGAAGTTCAAAATGTGCAAAAGTAACACAAAACGTTCCCAGAAAACAAAACTGTATGTTCTAGCACATTGCTTCCAAGAAGCATCAAGTGGAAGACATTATCTGTAATTAGGTTTAATCACCTTCAATGTAGGCTACAAAAAAATTGTGTTACCATAGACCTATTTTGAAGATAGTGAAACAGTAAAAAAATAACTGAAGAAACTGATACAAAAGACCAGAACAAAAATCCTAGAAGATCCTTTATAACAGCTCAGACAAGAAGGAAAAGACCATTTTATCTGAAACATATTGATAAGATCAGAACTTCAGTAATTAACCTTCTGTCTCATAGAGATGATAGAGAAGAGATTTTCTTAATAGAAATTTAATCATTTTGAAATAAAATCTACAACGTCAAAGATCACAGTTCCTGCTTCCCCTCAGCTATCAAAACCAGACCATGCTACTATAACATACTTTCAACTAAGCAGCTGTTGGTATAGAGCAGCAGTGACTAGAGAAAGTCACTTTTTTTTGTTTTAATTTGTTCCTAACATCCCAGGAACTAGTTCTGCAAGATCTTCTTTTACCCCATAGTAACACAATCCGTGTTTGTTAACCAAGATGTCAATAGGATTTCTCTATTCTCTGCTTTTTCCTGACCAGTTCTTGAAAGGTTGGCTTTGTTTTCCAGCTTTGCATACTGCTGAATATCAGCTTTCACGGTGTACTATATTTAAAGTGGTATAGGGCATTTGGGTAAATAAGGAGCAAGGAATAAATATTCTGTGTTAATGGGTAGTTTTCTGAAAGAAGTGGTAGGAAGGACCTAATTTTAGAGAGAAATTTGCCAGAGAGTTTGTTTCACAAGGTTGCACTGATACACAAAGTTTTAAAATGTCAAAACATTTAACATTTTTAAAGAAACAGCTGGAGGTTATTACCCATTGATAACTTCCCATCCCACAGATATTTTATCTTAAGAATTACCTGACAATTTCTAGGGAATTAAATCTCCTGTAGAGCTATGCTCTTTTCCCACCACTTTTCCCCAGTATATTTTTTTTTATAATTAGGAGACACAAGGGATATTTGGAACAAATTTTATTCTGCTGACACTGTAGGGATTAAATCCTATGGTAAGTAAACTTTTTAAAAATTTTCTGACAGGTTTTAACAAAAGTAGAAAGCTAGTAAGCATACAGAGGGTCAAAATGTATGAATAAAATCAGGAGAGATACAGTCACACCTAAGCCGCTGTCTTTTTATCATACTTGTCTTTGGGAAATTTGATGGGCTTGTGCATCTCTTGTACCTTATCTGAGCATCAGTAGATTTTCCATGCACTGGAATTAAAAGCTCATGAGTTTTATTAAAAATGCTTCTTGTAAATCCGTAAGTGCAAAGCTGTTTCAGACAGTCTGTGACCGGCAAGTTGTAAGACACCCTGGAATGACCTCCGAGATGACCAGTAAGTATGTATTGTAAAAGAAGAATGAATATGACTGGTTCATTTTGTATACTTTTGAAGAATGAGTTAAACTTCTTTTGTGATGAGATGACCTTAAGGGCGAATACAATATATAATAGCCACAGAAGTGACTCCTGTCCAATGAATGACCATTACAGATCATGTAATTAAAGATGACGTCAAATCGTCTGGCTATTCAAACATTTTTCTCCTCTCTGTCTGAATCAGGAAAAAATTAAACAAACAAAAGCCACCTTAGAAATCCTTTTTCTATTTTTAATGATTTCCTGAAAATCATAGCTGCTTGCAAAGTAAAATGAACATGGAAAAAATTGCCCAGTAAAAAAATAAAACAGAGCTACATATTTCTTGTCATTAGTGAACAGCAAATGGAAAAAGACAGTGTTCAATATTGAAATCTCATAAAAGAGAGAAAAAAATCACATGCATGGAACAGAGGATAAACTTACTTGTGTTGCCATACTGCTCTGACCTATGTGTGCAGGATATTTTTTTTTATTATATTCAAAGCCATTACACAGACCTACAAATGTTTTTCAAAATGAAGAATGTGTCACTATCTCTGAAAATCAACAAGGAAATATTATTAAAAGAAAATCCTGATTGTGCTCACTTATAATACATTTAGCCATTTAATCAAAATAAGGTCAGGTTTGAACCCCTAAGATCAGAAAATACACTTCTCGGTGTGTTATTGCATGCACTTAATAGCAATTTCCTATTTTGCACAGCTCTGTAGAACTCTGTATCACCAATTTCTTGTCTATCATCGTAACCATCAAATGTGTGGACAAGGTCAGTGCAAGTTCTGTGTCGTATCTGGAAGTTAGCACTCATATATAGAGTGCTTTGGGTTTTGAACTGATTTCACAGAGGACTCTACTGGATGCAAGAGTCTAAAAGATTCTAAAACAGTTTTTATGTGGGCTTTATATAAAATGTTGATAAAATTAGGCAGAACACAGTGTATTGGTATCACACTGTATGATGATTAGGGACATGAAATACACACACCTCTTCTGTTTTTCAAATAATAGTACTTCAGTAACTTCCTGGAGTATTACTAAGATTAAAAACAAACTGGTATCAAATTAAGAGTGAGGAATATATTATTACTTTTATATTGTGTATGCCTGTGAATCAAAACCAAACAACAACAACAACAACAAAAAAAAACCACAAAACAAACAAATAAAAGAATCTTGCAAGTCAGGTTAAGGATAATAGAAAGGGCTTTTTCAAATACATAGCTAGGAAAACTAACACTAGAGGCAATATTGGCCCACTAAGGAATGAGCTGGGAGCCCTGGTGACAGAGGATATAAAGAAGGCAGAGGTGCTGAACGCCTTCTTTGCCTCTGTCTTTACTCCTGCAGGGTTTCCGCACGAGCCCCAGATTCATTTAGCCCCAAAAGTAGTCAAGATAGATGAGGATCTTGACATAGTAGATGAGGATTGGGTTAGGGATCAGCTGAGTAATCTGGACATCCATAAGTCGATGGGTCCAGATGGAATGCATCCAAGGGTGCTGAGGGAGCTGGCGGAGGTCATTGCTAGGCCACTCTCCATCATCTTCAGTAAGTCATGGGTAACAGGAGAGGTGCCTGAGGACTGGAGGATAGCAAATGTCACTCCAGTCTACAAGAAGGGCAAGAAGGAGGACCCGGGTAACTATAGACCGGTCAGCCTCACCTCCATCCCTGGAAAGGTGATGGAACAACTTGTTCTTGTCACTGTCTCCAGGCATATCATGGACACGGGGGTCATCAAGAGCAGTCAGCATGGTTTTATCAAGGGTAAATCATGTTTAACTAACCTCATAGCCTTCTATGAGGAAATTACTAGGTGGATAGATGATGGAAGAGCGGTAGATGTGGTTTATCTTGATTTCAGTAAAGCATTTGACACCGTCTCTCACAGCATCCTTGTAGATAAGTTGATCAAGTATGGGTTTGGTGATCAGGTAGTGAGGTGGATCAGGAACTGGTTGAAAGGAAGGAGTCAGAGAGTTGTAGTCAATGGGGCAGAATCCGGTTGGAGGTGTGTGACTAGTGGAGTCCCTCAAGGGTCGGTACTGGGACCGGTGTTGTTCAATATCTTCATCAACGACTTGGATGAGGGTATAGAATGTACCCTCAGCAAGTTTGCTGATGACACTAAGCTGGGAGGAGTGGCTGACACACCAGAAGGCTGTGCTACCATCCAGAGAGACTTAGACAGGCTGGAGAGTTGGGCAGGGAGAAACAAGATGAAATTTAACAAGGGGAAGTGTAGAGTTTTGCATTTGGGGAAGAACAACACTATGTCCCAGTATAGGTTGGGGGCTGACCTGCTGGAGAGCAGTGTAGGTGAAAGAGACCTGGGGGTCCTGGTAGACAAGAAGATGACCATGAGCCAGCAATGTGCCCTTGTGGCCAAGAAGGCCAATGGCATCCTGGGGTGCATTAGAAAGGGTGTGGTTAGTAGGTCAAGAGAGGTTCTCCTCCCCCTCTATTCTGCATTGGTGAGGCCGCACCTGGAGTATTGTGTCCAGTTCTGGGCCCCTCAATTCAAGAAGGACAGGGAAGTGCTTGAAAGAGTCCAGCGCAGAGCTACTAAGATGATTAAGGGAGTGGAACATCTCCCTTATGAGGAAAGGCTGAGGGAGCTGGGTCTCTTTAGTTTGGAGAAAAGGAGACTGAGGGGTGACCTCATCAATGTTTTCAAATATGTGAGGGGTGAGTGCCAGGGAGATGGAGTTAGGCTTTTCTCAGTGGTGACCAGTGATAGGACAAGGGATAATGGGTGTAAATTGAAGCATAGGAGGTTCAAGTTGAATATCAGAAAAAATTTTTTTACTGTAAGGGTGACAGAGCCCTGGAACAGGCTGCCCAGGGGGGTTGTGGAGTCTCCTTCACTGGAGACATTCAAAACCCGCCTGGACATGTTCCTGGGAGATGTACTCTAGGTGGCCCTGCTCTGGCAGGGGGGGTTGGACTAGATGATCTTTCGAGGTCCCTTCCAACCCCTAGGATTCTATGATTCTATGATTCTATGATTCTATGATTCTATGATTCTATGATTCTATGAATCTACCTTCTACTTTGGAAAGTTGGATGCTGTCTTGAAATTAACATCGTTTCTCAGTCAGTATCTGTTTCCAGGACTGATAATTCTTGATGTTTAAAGTTACAGCTAAAGAATCATCTGCAGAACCAAGGCCACTGCTCAGTTCTGAGGAACATCTTATGCTCCAGAAAGAAAAAAAGAATAAACAGGTCACACCTGCAACCCCTCCCTTTAGGGAGGAGCGGACAAGATAAATGACCAAAATTGACCAGAGTATTCTATCCCATATGTGTAAAAAATTGAGGGATCACAAGCATCAATCCCTTTTTGCTTTTCGCTCTTCCTATGGTCTATTCTTCACCTGTTCCTTCTGTCTTCAGAATCCCATGAGAATTCCATCCATTTGTCTGCCTGTGGTCCTGATCTGTGCCAGCCTGAATCTGTGTTTCTGCCTCCAGCTCCCGACTGCTGCTGACTCCAGGAGTCCAGCCTGGACTTTCCCAGGGCTGCCCTGCAGCCTCAGTGGTGACATCAGCATTACTGGCATGAGAGGGGGGAGAATGTGGTATCATTTTTCTAAATATTTGTATGTATTTAATATTTTTTCCCTTTTTATAATTAATGTTTCATTAAAGCTGTGTAGTTTAGTTTCTACCTCATATGCCTCTCTCTCTTTTTCTCTCTCCTTTATCAAGGGTGAGAGGGTCATTAATAAAGAGCATCTGTCATTCTGCTAGTTATTGTCCCAGCATTAAACTGTGACAGATGCTCAGTGGTTAAATCCAGAGCAAATGTGCTTTCAGTCTCTATGCTTTACACAAAGTAACGCAGGAAGAGAGGCTTTACCTCATCATCTCCCTGCTTGCTGACTAACTTAACTGATGCTACTAGGACAGTGTTAGGAGAGTGCTCCCCTTTGTGACTTTGTGACTGTCAAAATGGCAAATTTCTATCTGCCTTTCCAAGAACAAAGAAAAAACAGAAGATGAACTGTGGTATAGGAAATAGGACTTAACAGCAGGATCTGTGATCCTGAGACTGGAAAGAGTGTAACATAGGTGAAAGGCAAGATTGCAGCCTTTCCAGACCTGGCGATGCAGACATACATGCAGCTCTTCCCAGATTCAGGCAGTCTTGATTAGTATGGCTGATGTAAGCAAGTGAAAAGAGTTATATGGTAATCGTGTTAACAAAGCAGTGATGGGAAGAGGATGCTATTTAAAGGACTGGAGTCTCCTGTCTGAGTTTGGCTAGCACTAGAACAGCACATAGTCCTGTGGCCTGGTTTACAGTTTCTCCTGGAGTGTACACCTTTGTTTTGCTTTCCCTTCAGAGCTGAGACTAAATGACAGTCTATCTCATCAGCAACAAGAATCAACTATTTTTCTTAGTGCTGGTGTGAAGCAGTGAGATGATAACTCTAGAGAGCAGAGGAGGTACATATCTTATAGTGCACTGCTGTTCTTCCTCCTGTTCCATCTTTTCCTCAGATTCCTTTAAATACTCCCTGTGCCTTGACATAAAAGAAGTGAAGTAAAGAAAGGGATTTAAAGCATCTTCTGTATTGCTTTCCTTTATGATTTTGTCCTCTAAGCTGTTTGTCAGGCTTCGGGCACCCTGAAATTGGTATGGCCTAAAACGTACAAAAATGTAGTGCATTTTCATTCTTTTAGATACCTGTTTTTCATGTTTGGCCTAATCAAGAAAAGATATTTTTACCTGTAAGTATATATTTTTTTGTTTATTAGTCAACTTTAATACACAGCTTGAAAGACTTACATAAAGTTAATAGTTAATATAGAACTCTGTAACATAGCATTCACAATGTCCTTGTTCTGGTGAGTGCTCCATTAATCAGTTATAATAGGATGATGACCCTAAGCTGATAAAGCTTTGACCCTTGCAGCTCAGCAAAGACACACTTTAAAGCAAGCAGATGCACCTGTGACCATTTATTTTCAGACAGGGAGGAAAATAACCCCGTTTTGTTAGTATTATTTGTCAAGTTACACAGCTGAGGACTCTTCTGGGGTGATAAGGACTAAGAGCAGCAGAAAGCTGAGATTTGAAAACAGGAACACCAAAGAAAGCTAACAAACAAAGGCTAAGGGTTAGGGTGAGGGGGCAAAAGAGAAAGACAAGTACAATTTTAGATCTTATAAATTGAGGACTAGGAAGTCTAAGGAAATAATTTATGGAGATTCAAAGCAATTCATTTCAGACTTCTGGAATTTCAGGGTAACAATTTTAATATGAAAGCACCTGAGAAAATGCGGCTTTATTTTGAATCCTGAGGACAGCAGTATTTGAAACCTATCATTAAAAAGGTATTGTATACACCAGAGGTATTCTTCCAAGAACAAGCATCAACCATCATTCACCAGTGTCAGTGTCCAGTGCTGCCTCTTGGAAAATATGGCCTTTTCCTTCCTTTCCCTCCAGCAGTATTTCTGGACAAAGTAAAGTGAACCGTTTTCTGTCTCTGACTCATTTTTGGTTTTTGACACACTAGCAACTGAAAAATCAGTGCTGATGGAAACATTCATAAGTGATGATACAAAATAGAGTAACTTTATAAGCCCCCTATGGTTCAAGAGTTGCAGGTTTTGTGGTTAAGGGCTTTAGCTTTAGCTATTTTACTCTAGACATCTTTTCTTCTAGCTGATATTTTGGTTTGCTTGGAATTTCACCTACTATGAATGTAATGGAGGAGAATACATGATGACTGTTACATGAAAAATTAATTTTTTATACACATAAATGTTGGTTTTAACTAGAAAATATATTACAGTGGCTTATTCTACTGTACTTGACTTTGGTGTTCTCCCTGTTAGCATAATACCTCTGGCTTATTTCCTTACTGCCATATTCTTCTTTTGCTTTTTCTTCCAAGATATTTTTTGTATATAGTGTTAAGTAATAACAAGTAATGTTTATTTTTCCTTTCTCTTTTCTCCCTCGTTTTGCCTCTTGCTTCAATTTCTTGTTCTTTTTAGCACTTTTGTCTTCTCACATGAAGTCCTTCTTTACCTCCTATCTCTACAGCAATTGTATTTTCTTAAAATAAGCTAGCTTCTCCACTTCCACCTCTTATCATTCTTTAAAGATTTCTTGCTGTCTGGCTATTTGCTCTGCATTTTGTCACAAAATGGTGTCAGCATGAGAAGACTGCTTTGAAAAACTTCATCAGGTGAACAGAGAGAGCTCTTTGTAATACTTACACTTTCTCTGACAAGATTTGAAAACCATGTATTTTAATACCAGGTTTCCTGTCACTTACTGAGTTAGAAAGTAATAATATGCATCTATTTCTTTAAGTATGGGAATGTAGTATAAAATAACTTATAAATATAGTTAATGCTTTGTAGACTTCAGATCAGGAACAAAAATGTAGCTTTGGCATTTTTAATCTGTGATGTGGGGAAGCTTCAAAGGCTTCATTCTCCTGAGAAAGATTAATAGTTTAAGGCAGTGTGTTAGCAGACAGTAAGTTAAGAGCTTCCTTCATCACTTTTGGTTTTGGTGTCTTGACTCCTTTGATCAGGCACTTGAGAAAGTCATTGCCTAAAAAGTGAAAGGGGGAAGCTCACTGCCAGTTTCACCTTCTTCTTCAGGCAAAACAGTACCTACTGGAATTTGACTCTCAGGAGTCAGAGACAATGAAGCATGTGGCTTGAAGCATACTAAGGGAAGAAATGCCATAATGTGACAACATAATGAAGCAGATCATTTGGGTTTGGGTTTAGTCTAGCAATTCAGACTACACAACTGGGATTGCTATATCTTAATTCCCAGAGCTCCGTTCCACTTTTGGTCATTTAACTCTTTTAAAGTATCTGTTGCTTATAATTTGCCATGTACAGTGAATTATGAAAACTACCAGAAAATTTTTGTTCTCCTGAACTGCTCAAAGTTGGAAACAGAAAAGTTAATATTTCAGTATCAATTCAGATACTGTGAATTTGTAGCCATGTAACTTGGGAAATCTGTAGGTCTCTGAATTACAAAATTATCTTAGAGAAATTAAATACGTGTCTCTGATGAATTCTGTCGTTATTGTCAGAAAAACATTAATGCTTGAAATATCTGAATTTGAGCTTAAACAAGAGCTGATTTTACTAACTAATGCTATTGAGCAAAGTCTGTAGGAAATTAAGTTGACCCTCCATTGACCTCTTATTAAAATTGTAGGGATGAATCTTCATCTTACTGTTCATTTGGTTTCTAACTAATGAGATTGGCCTGGGAGCTGGAACTGCCCTTTGAACAGATAATGTTTGAAAATCATGACTATGATGTCTTTTTTGTTATTTCTGAAACATCCACATCATTTACACTTTTAGAGAGCACTGTGGTGTTATCTCCAGCAATAAGCTCTCTTTTCAGCTGCAGCAGGAGTAATTTTCACAAACCACAGGCTTCTTCATTTGGTTAAATATTCTCCAAGTATATGAGTTTGAAGTTAAAAGAAAAAAATATAGGTAGTTTTAGAATTTTGAAGGTTTGCAACTTAAATTAAATTAAAAATGTGATGTCTCAGTGTCAGAGGTGTTATTATTAATTCACCTTGGAGATTTCTTTTACTAACAGTGCTGAAACTCCTTACATCTGCAGAAGGAATGCCACCAACTAGCAAAAAGTCTGGGGGAGCTAGGGAGGTGTGTTGGAAAGGACAGAGGGCTTCATCTTGTTTGAGAATGTGTTTGACAGGATCCCATGGAAGCTGCTGTGGCAGGTATAGGAGTTCACCATGACAGCATAAGGACAATCCATTCCAGTTGGCAAAAAATCAGTAAAGAGTAGAAGCTCACAGACTCAGATGGAAAAAAATAAAAATTTAAAGAAGCAAACTGCCTGACCAAACTGATTGGTCCCTGTGATGAGATGGTGGACCATGTGGATATAGGGGTAACAGTGGAATTTATATACCTTGACTTTATATACCTTATATACCTTGACAAGGTCAGCCACACGGTGCATTTACCTTCACTCAAAGAAGCATGAACTGATCATGACCTTTCTCAAATCACAGGTTTGATTTGAATGCTCAGTCACTGTTTTCTGTAGTTCAACAAATATAATTTGCCCAGTGAAAAGGCACTGCATTATAAATTAAGGATATCTAATTTAAACAGCAAGAAGCCTCTTTGATTTTATATGGCTACTCTTTTGTTACATTTTGATATCCAGAATGAATATTGAATTGACAATTTCCTTTAACATTAATTACACACACAATCTCTTTAATTTTATAATAATGTAAATTATTCCTGGAACATATCAATAGATGGGCGAGAGGAAGGAGCATATAGAAAACAGATTTCTCTACCAAAGCAAACACAGATTTAATTCAAAACAAGAATTTGTGGAGCAGAATAAATTTGTGCATCAGCCTTTTTTTTAAATAGTGGCTGTACGACTGAGCCTTATCCAGTCACAGGGCCCTGAGGCTGGAGAGGAAATCTGGAGAAAAGAAGACCTTGGTGAAGGAATACTGACCTCTAGACAAAAGAGGAGAGGCCGAGAGAGCTGGGATTGTTCTTCTTGGTGAAGAGAAGGTTCGGTGAGAACCTAGAAATACCTGACGGCAGAAGTAAAGACGAAGTGGTACCCAGTAACAGGACAAGAGGTGATGGGTTACAAGCTGAAATAGGGAATTTTTAACTGAGTGGTCAAATACTATCAGGTTGCTGAGAGAGGTTGTGAAATCTCCATCCCTGGAGATTATTCAATATCTGATTGGAATCTGTCCTGAGAAAACTGTTCTGGGTGACCCTGCTCTAGGCAGGCAGGGTTAGACCAGAGATGTTGCGAGGTAGTCTTCCAGTCTTGACCAGCCTGTGACAGCATGATAATTATTCATTTTATTCTATGTGGCTCATAATGACATCATAATTAACAGTTTAAGTTTGCTCACCTGAAACAAAATTTCAGATTAGCTGAATTCCTACTTCCAATGCTATTTTTGCAATAGAAGTGTCAATGGCAGAGAAAAGACTTAGCTGGACAGCATGCTGTTTAAGTTTTTCTTGGAAAAAAAAAATAAATAAATAAAAATTACTGTTTTTACTGTTTTACTATTGATTCTATAATTGTTCTTATTTAAATATGAGTTTATGTCAAAACATGAGTATTAGCTCCTTAAAATTCTGGATCAGAATTAGGCTGGGTTTCTTGAAATAATATACTTTTGAAGGTGCTAGGAGTATGGACATATTCTCACATTGTACAGACAGCAAAAAGGCTAACTATAGGCTAAAAAGAACAGACAGAAAGGTGGGAAAAACAAAATAACATGATGCATGACCCTCATTAAATCTAGCAGATTAATTGTTCTAAATTAATCCATAAATGGGTTCTTGTATTCATACTTGCATAAAAATAGCAGGCTACTCCACATGAACCCACAACCACAACTTAAAGCAATATTATGTCTCTTTCAGAGGAGGAAGGACAATTAGAAATCTCCTGCTTGCCTTCTGTTGATCATTATTCTCAGAGCACAAGTTCCAACAAAGTGTTAATGGAGACTTTACTTACATGTTCGTAAGACATAATAAATTTCCTTATTTCCATGGCTCATACAGTCACTTCACTGTAACTATAGAATCATAGAACCATGGAATATGCCAGGTTGGAAGTGACCATCAGAACCATCAAGTCCTATTCCTGTCCCTGGGTAGGACACCCCAAAAATCACACTCTGTTCCTCAGGGCATCATACAAATGCTTCTTGAGCTCAAGCAGGCTTGGTGCTGTGACCACTGCCCTGGGGAGCTTGTTTCACTGCTCAATTGCCCTCGCAGTGAAAAAGCTTTTCCTGACATCTGACCTAAAACTCCCCTGACTCAGTTTCCTATCATTTCCCCCAGTCCTATCTTTGGTCACGGGAGTGAAGGAATTAGTGCCAGTCCCATCTCTTCCCTTTGTGAGGAAGCCATAGACTGCAATAAGGTCACCTCTCAGCCTTCTTTTCTCCAAGATGAACAATCCAAGAGACCCCAGCTGTTCGTCATAAGTCATCCCTTCCAGATCCTTCACCATCTTCATGGCTTTCCTTTGAATGCTCTCCAATAGCTTGAAGTCTTTTTATATTGTGGTGATCCAAAACTGCACACACTACTCAGTGTAGTGTAGCCATACCAGTGCACAGCAGAGTGGGACAATCACCTCCCTCCACTGGCTGTGTAAGGGACTGGATGGAAAAAACCCTCCGTCGGGACCTCTTAGGCTGCTCTGAAGGGATCAGGCACCAAGTCAGCTTTGCAAACTCCCCTCCATCCAAATCCTCATTAGCATTTCCAAAGGGTTTGCTGGAGAGGAAAGAGACAGATAGGGTCTGCATACAGCCTATGGTCTGATAGAAATAAGGTTTGGAGACTGAAGTCGGTGGAGGTCTCCTCTGGTTGTGCAATCTGATATGTCTTGACCATGCTTACTAAACCAAACAGGCCTATAACATAAGGGGCTGCATTGGTGGGCCTGGGGAGTCCAATCAACATCAACTCTTCCCTGTTGGCTGCCTCAACACTTGGGCCCAGGACTGGTGATTTTTCTCTCTCGCCCCCTTTTCTGTTCTGTCTCTTAGGACACCTCCAGCCTCCTGCTGATAATGGGCAACTGACAAACTTATGCTAATGACAGTTCTCCCCTTGGGGAGGAAAGCTGGAAAAACAAGTTTCCCTCTTCTTGGGCCAATAAAGGAACAGTGAATCATTTGCCTGGAATAGTGGGAATGTGGGGAGGATATAAGGAACACTGAGGTTCCCATTGTGTCATCGTCCTTCACTGACCCACCATCCTGCAACAGGCCCTGTACAGAATGGCAATGCCATCTGAACAAGAAACCTTCACTGGACACCTCTGGACCTGTGGTGGTGACTTGCTCAATCTCCCTATTCTTTTCTCTTTCTCTCTTTGCTTACTTGCATTCTTTCTTCTCATTTTCTTTCTCACTTTCCTACTCTTTTCTCTCCTATCTCTCTCTCTTTTTTTCCTCTTTTTTCTTGCAACACATTTGCCACACTTTCACTGGGTTATAACACTTTGCTTGTGTTATTTCTCAATAAAACTTTATGTTTGCATGTGACCCTCAGTGGCTGGACTTTGTTATCATGGATCCAAATATAACTGTAATTTACTTCAAACCATAACATTTGGCATAGTCAGAAGGATAAGAACCTGTGGATTGTAACAGACTGGGAATGCTATGCTTGATGCATCATCATCCAAATTTATAAAACTTACGTTTATTATGTCTTTATGCATCTCCTTGTTTTGGACACCATAGCATAAATTTATTTTATTTTTCTTTAAACCGAAATTTTCACCAAGGAGTAACAGAAGGTATTTTAACACATTTAAACTTTATCTATATTCAGATTATATGCGGCTCCTTGTACTAGAAATTTTATGCATATATAAAACTGTGTTAGCTCTCTTCATTTTGCTGGTAGATAATATTTTCCTTTGAGTAGATATGAGAGAATGGTATGGAATGTACATAGATATGATCTTGTCTCCATAGGCCTTAGACAACCTATTAATATCTTTCTGAACGCTTTTAGAGCTCTCTCCTATTATGTATCTCTAAACTGGAAAATTTGCAACATGTGTATCCACTTTCATTTCAACTTGTACCATTCTGTCTACTGTTGAAACTGCAAATCAAGTTTACACCATAGATCAATAGCAGCTCTTAATTTGGTCCTTTCTGAATGCATTCTACACAGGCATTCTGCAAGTTGCTTGTACCATTTAATCTCTAATCACAGGTGTGGTACAGGAAAGGATTAAAAGGATATAAATATTTTAAATAAGAGGAAGAAAATCTTTGATAACTATGTTGTCAGTCATGCCAGAAAAAAAAAAAATCCCAGAACAGCTGAAGATTTGTAAAAATACAGTACAATAATTAAATGGAAATTTGTATCAAAGCGATTCTTCCTTCATAAAAGATTTACTTTAAATAAAATTTACCAAATGATCTTTCTGAACTATGTTTTTTTAAATTAAAGAATATGTTCAGGATATAAATATACAAGAAATAAAGTTTAATCTGTTATCAGAATCTTACCCCAGTGGAATTAGTTCCCTAGAAAGGCTGTGGAGACTCCATCTTTGGAAGTACTGAAAAATGATCTGGACATAATCCTCCTTGAGCAGGTGAGTTGGACAAGATGACAGCTGGATGTCCCTGTCAGCCTCAAACATTCTGTGAACCAAGGTGTGCCTCCTTTTCTAGTGCAAGCACAAAAGGAAAATGTGAAAGGCACTAAAGACCACTGTTTAGAAGACGTGTTTCTTTCTTCTTTTTTCCTGATGGATTCTTCCCCTGTAGAAATAGCTTTGGAAAATTTAATTTTAAACACTCCCATACTTCATATTACTAACATATATTGACAGATCTGCTTGTCACAAAGTGTTTTACTTCTGTAGGACACTATAAAAAATTCTGTGAGAAACTGTTCAAGTCTTGATAGCAAGTAGAAGGCCATTTCTATGGCAGAAATGTCACCAGTTTCTGCATAAATATTCCAATTAAAAACATGGGGATCTTTGTCATTCGCTAAGGTTTTCACTAGCTATAATTGCTATGACTGCTGGTCATGAATAGGTTTCATCACACATGTCATTTCTGTTAACTTGTTTTCCACCCTTCAGCTTGACAGGTCCATCTAGATGTATGGGTCTTTTTGTAAGGGTATATACAGAAAGGATAAAGGGTGATGGCTTTAAATTGGAACGAGATAGATTTAGGTTAGACATTAGGAAGAAATTCTTTGCTATCAGGGTGATAGACACTGGCACAGGTTGCTCAGAGACATTTTGGCTGTTCCCTCCCAGAAACTGTTAAAAGCCAGTTTGGATGGGGCTTTGAGCAACCTGGTCTTGTGGAAGATGGCCCTGCTCATAGCAGGGGGGATGGAACTAGATGACCTTTAAGATCCCATCCAAAGCAAACCATTCTATACCATTCCATGAATCAAATTCAACTGCCATTTTATAAAAAGGGTCATCCCTTTGTGGGAAGAGGTTGGGGGTGTTAACATAATTTCAGTAGCCAGAGGATGCTTGACTTGTGAGATCAGTAGAAAGCAGATGAGGTTGTCAACGAAAATGTCTTAAATGTCCAAATCAAGAGAAGTCTGCAACAAGTTAAGAAGAAATAACTTTTCTTACACAGTGCTTTTTTTCCATTTGTTTTCAATAATTTTCATCCATTTATTTTTTTTTCTGGTTAGACGCATAGGATTTTAACAATGTTAATATATTTTACTATGTTTGTTGGCAATTTCAACATTGTTTTTCTGCCTGTGTCATATAAGGAATATAGGTGGGTTTTGTGTTTGTAAAAATCTCTAAAATGTAAATAGAATCTGCCTCATATTCAGTCCAATATGATTTAGTCTATGGCCCCACCCATGTTTGTTTCATCTTTTAAAATCTGGAAAAGTAGAATTCCATTTGAAGAGGAAATCTGCCTTTTGGGGAAATGCTTTCCCAAGTCAGAAATACAACATACCCCTTGGTGCATTGGTGCAAGAGTTTGAAGATAAATATTATGTGGTTTATATTTTTTCTGAGTTAGGAATAATTAAATGTCATGGTTTACAGTTTGGGAGGGCCACAAACCTAATGACAGAGTTCCTCTCCCCTCCTTCCTCAAAGGGAAGATGAAAGGGGAATAAAGACTGGAGACCTCGAGTTGGAAACTGAAAACAACTGGCTACAGATTTTACTAATACAAGGGAAAAGTAATAACATAAAGTGTAAGGTAACAAAGAATGCAAATATATACAATTATATACAAATACATATAGACAACTCAATAGCTTGTGGCAAGCTGGTGGGAACTAATAGGAGCATGGCCACAAGGAGATGAGAGGAAAAAAAAGGAGTAGCTGGTGGTTTTGTTCCCCATTTTCTGGGGAAATGGGAGGGAACAGACCCCCCCCTTCGTGTTCCACCCCTCTCAAAAAGCCCTCCTTCTTTAGTTCCTTCTGTTCAAACAGGGACAGCAAACAATGTGAAAGTTCTGGGTGTCTGAATTTCCTAAGGCAAAGACACACTAGAATAAAACTATCTTGAAAAAAGAACCATGACTTTTGTTTTCACAAGGTGCTTTATTAGTTTTTGTTTTGGATATATTTGGTAAGATCTTATGGTTCATTTTATCAGAGATATAATTTTGGAAGCTTGATGACAAGAGTACTTGCAGGTGAAAGTGACTCAAAATTGGGAGAGTTTTGGGCTTGGTAGTGAAATATGCAAATGGTTATCAAAAAGTAAAAGTCACATCAAAAAAACATTGAGTTTAGGGAAGCCACCCTATGAAAGTGACCCCAATTTATCAGATAAATCTTTTAATCTGAGATTCACACTTCCACAAGATACTGCAAGATGTGTGAATGCTTATGTTCAACTGAAAGAGACAAAAAATATAGTGGAATAGAAAACTGTCATATTTTTTTCTTTATCTAAAGTCATTGGTAGGCATGGCAATCCAGAAAATGCTCAAATGGTGCCAATAATAGATACCAAAGTCTTTATGGTTTTCAAATCTAGCTTTTTAGTTTTAGAAATGGAAGTTAAATTTATCTGATACCACTCAGTCACTGGCTATGACCACAAGTAAGACCTGCCAGCGTGGCACTGAAACAAAGTTCGGGCTGCAAGAATGTCTGAGATAAGAAGATATGATGTGGGAAAGTAATTTAACATGGATATTAAAAGAACATGCCCTTACAAGGAAAGGAAAATTTTAATGCAGATTTGTATTGTTGTCTATCACAGGACAAGACATGAATGAGCTAAGAAATGTAGCTGTTTCAGTTCTGGGACTAGAATAGTTTTGTGAGAATGACACAGCATTGCTGCCTGTAATGAACATTGATTTTTTTTCTGGCCTTGGAGGGAGATCTTTTTCTTTTCTCTTCTGGTGGGGTTTGATTTCTAGTCCCACTGCTTCCACCACTATCAGTGTTTTGCTTGATAGAGTGCAGACAACAAAAGCTCTTGTGTTGACCAAAATACAATATACTGTGTATTTATTTTGTATTGTGAGGCAAAACACAGCTCCTGAAGATTTTTTTCTCTCAGCCTGATATATATTTTATAATGAAAGCGATATAAGCCTACCTTTAATTCATGTGAGTTCAGGCAAGGTGGTCATTTTTGATACTTAAACAATGAGATTAATAACGGGCTTTTAAAAATTGTTTTGAGAACAGTTAATCTGAGTTTTGAATCTGTACAGGCTAGTGCATGAATAAGTAAGATGACATATTAAGCTCAAATGCATGAAATCTTAAATTACGTTGATCAGATTCAATTTTTATTTAAGCAAGTGTGACTCAGTAGGAAGTTAATCAGTGGAGCTATCTTTACACATATTCAGCATCTGTCTCAAGGTTTCTACATTGTCTGTTTAAAAAGTATTTAATAGATATCAATCAGTGGCCATTAGGCCAGATTCAGAAAGAATAAACAGAATTCATGATTCAGAATTCACATGTTAATCCTGAAGTGATTTATATACTATTCGTATATCTAATTTTTACACAGTGCTTGACTTTTCCCTTGTAAGAATACTTAATGCAAAGGAATCACAAGATAAGCATGAAGCAGCAGCCATACCTGCTAAGAAGTATTCACAATTATTCATTCCCTTGTATTCCAACAAAATACTAGGAATAGCTATTTTTGTGTAATCTGAACAAGTAGTTCAGCTTGCAATTCTAGTGACTATTTTAATTGCTGTTCTGAAGTGACACACATACTGAAGAATATAGTCACCTGATACAGCATTGGAGTGAAATCCTTATTCCTTTGTTAAATAAAATCAGTTTCTAAAAGAATATAACACAGAATAATTCTCAGAGAAAATCTAAAGTTTTCTTACCATATCCCATTTTCTTAACTCAAAACAGCAATCAGTAGAAAAATATATACATTCTCCAATTCTTACTTCTATATTGAGTAATGTAATTACTTATTCTGAAAAGGATCAGATTTCTGTTTTTTCAGTCTTAAGAGCGAAAGAATCTTTGAACCTAGAAAACCTCAAGCAACACATTCCCAGACCAACGCTCACTATAGAATGTAGAGGCATAAATGCCCTATAATGTTTCCACAAAAAAGCGACATGATCCTTGCAAATTCTGCAAGAGTGGTGTAAGTTTAGAATAAAAAGCAGTTCATTAGGTCTTAACCTTCCAAGTTCTTTAAATAGAATAAATTCTCACAAAAGAAACACATTAAATGTTGAAAAATGCTTTGACAATAGGACCTCTCAAGCTGAATCAGGAGGGAAAATTTAGAGTTGGATAAATGTAATTGTGCAGAGAATGATGACTTTTTGTGGTGGCCCTGAAAGTGATGTCCTAAGAACTAGCCATGGCAAGTTTGTGGTATAACTGCAATAACTGCTAGAAATGACCCAGACTGTATTTGTACTTTATAAGTAAATGTACAGCATTTGGACCCAGTGGAATGTGGACAGTGTACCATGACTACCCTAGATATTGGCACTATCAGTGTGTTAACTTCAAGAGAAATTGCATGGAGGGTGGAGTGGACACGCCGCAGCCACACTCTGTGTTTTGGCATCAATACCAACTAACGTCTGGGACAACAACCTGCTACCCTTTGACAAATACTATTCTCAGAATGTACCTTTGTTCATTATAATCCTATTTTAACATAAAAAACACATACCCATTCCTAAAGTTTCCCACCTTCAAGGTGTGACCCCTCAGGGAGGCTGCGTCGATGGGCTAAGCCTCTCTTTACCCCCTAGGGACACCTTTGGGTAAGATTCTAACATTCTAATGCCCCCTCTCCCTTTCTCGTCCCCTTCATTTTGCAGAGTCTTTTAACTGTATAAATCTCTACACAAGGAGTTTTTGGCCAGGATGCCCTCTCCTCCCCCTGAAGTCTCTATAGAACAGTCAGGCTAGGAATTTTGGAGCATCTTCTTTTGCTAACAGTAACTTTATCATCAGCAATACAAAAGAACTTTTATAGTGTCGCGTTAATAAATTACACTATTCAATATTCTGGTGGTAAGAAATGTCATTTAGCATAACAGAATTCCAGCACGTGTCCATGGTATTTTACTAGTGTGGTGTTAGTAGTGCATCCTTAGATTCCAGACAGCTAAAGGTGAAATGGCTATCATTCAGAATCTAAACCCAGCTGCCCCCAGGTCCTCTAACATCTGAGGGTCAGCTGGATTGTAATGGGATTTATTTTCTGCCAGATTTCTTTACTTATTTTAACAAGAAACAAAGTTTTGTGGTAATTGTCTGTAGAATACTTACTCAGCTTCTTCAAACAGTTCATTCTTGGTAAAGAAGGAATTACCTCTATAGAATTAAAAACTATGTAAATAAGGAAAAGTTTAAGAAGTCATCAAAGTGTATTTTGTGTATAACACAGATTAGTTGAAAAATTACATCTTAAATAAGGGATAAATTGTTTTTCTAGGAAAAAATGAGAACATTAACCTACAGAAAACATGACACACTGAGTTTTCCAAGGTGTAGTTTTTCATGATCTTGTACATCTTCTCAAGGAAGTCAAATTTTTTTGCCTTCAACTGTTTCAGGAGATTTGACACCAAAGTAAAGGTGATGGAGAGTTATGTCCCACAGCAAAGCAGAGAAGTATGATGCACCAAGCCATATTTTTTACACTGCATGGCAATCTATATAATATATATGGCCTTGTATTTCCTCATATTTGTTGGGTAACCGGAGCCACGGGAGACGACACTCATGCTATCATGGTCAACAAGTCTCAACTTTATTGAACATTCATGGCATTTTTATAAGGTGCAGGTTACAAAGCTAAGCTTATCATTGGTCCTTAGCTACTGACGTAATTGTAGCTAGGCGGCGCCTTGCGGTTTCTAGAACTTTATACACTGACTAGCTGCATGTTGTCGTGCCCCCTGTCACGTAGCCACT
This sequence comes from Phaethornis superciliosus, assembly GCA_023637945.1. NCBI lineage: Eukaryota > Metazoa > Chordata > Aves > Apodiformes > Trochilidae > Phaethornis > Phaethornis superciliosus. The sequence continues at coordinate 12,778,688 of JAJQWJ010000004.1, read as the reverse complement.
CCCCTGCAAAACTCTCCACACATATTGGAAACAGAATTATTTCTGATGGAAAAACTATTAATAAAGATAAAAGTTATCAGTTGAAGCTATCATCAAATAATTTTAATGACTGGCAGTATTGGCTTGAAGATATTAACATTCATTTAGAAGGAAAAAGTAATTAATCAAATCTAATTATATCTATTTTAAAAGAGTCAAGAAAGGTATTTGGAATGGATTTGCAAAAAAAACCACAAAAACCCCCCAAAAAACCCACATAAGATAATGTGCTGGATTAAAACATAAAAGAGGATTTTTTTTTTTCTATCAACAATTTAAAAATTTTCTTCTTCTTGCAGACTAAAACATAATACAAAATGGTACTCCTTCAAGAGTGTACTTTTTAAATTAATCCTCTTATATTTTCTGAAGATGAATTTCAGTTTTCTGATCCTGCTTCTTTAAAAAATATTTGTAAGTTCTGGAAAGGAGGTATTTTTCCTAATATTATGCAGATTAGACTAATAATTTACTTGCTAATGAGAATATTACTGTATGAAAATTCATATAGCAACTCAATGTTCCTGAAATTCCTGTCTATAAAATGTTTTTTTAGTGAACCTTTTGCTCCTTCAGGCCATAGTGGCCAAACTTAGTAATAGTCATTCCTCCATCATATTTACCACAAGCAGAGTGCTACCAACTGCTTTTGTACAGGTTTGTGGCTTTTGAGTTGTAATTGAGTGTTCTGGCTATTTTATCCATGTAATGCTTTTGCCTTACTTACTTTTACTCATGATAGGCATAATGAATCATAGATCAGCAAGGAAACATTTTCAAAATTTTGTCAGTGTCATATTGTTCTGGGTTGATGCAGTCTTCTGTTAACAGTGAAGGAGACCCCAGGGGTGGCTCATGTGAGAAGCTTTTGAAAGCTTGGCTGCTCCAGGACATCCAGCCCTGCCTCAGGCCATCAGTAAAGAATGGATGTACACCTCTGTGACTAATTTATTCAGGAAGGGGAAACACCTGGTGGTTAAGAGCAGGACAGAGGAGAAGGGTAGGTGAGTGTCCTGGTTTGGGCCAGGATAAAGGTAATTTTCTGTCTTGTACTTTTGCTTTCAGCTAAGTCTCTTGTAAGTAGTTGCACTTGCTGAAATTAACAGCAAGTTTCTCAGACACTGTCTGCTTCTGGGACTGATAACACTCGATGTTTATAGTTACTGCCAGAGACTGGTATGCAGAGCCAAGGACACTGCTCAGCTCTGAGGAACATTTTGCCCTCTGGAAGGAGAGAAGGAGTACAGAGGTCCTACCCGGAGCCCTCTCTTAGGGAGGAATGGACAAGATAGATGGCCAAAATTTTCCAGAGTATTCCATCCCACATACATCATACTCACTATAAATTTGAGGGATCATGAGGGTCAGACCCCTTCCTACTTCCCCTTCTTTCCGTATCCCTGTTTGCTTCAGCATCCTGGGAGGATTCTGACTGTTCATCTGCCTGTGGTCCTGATCCGTGCCATCCTGAATCTGTGTGTTCCTGCCTCCAGCAGGAGGGGGGTGCAGGTTACAGTCCAGGGTGTGATATACTAAGACAACATCTGGACACCAGCTGTTACACCAGCTGCTGACTCCAGGAGTCCAGCCTGGACTTTCCCAGGGCTGCCCTGCAGTGGTGACATGAGAGTTACTGTAGGGAAGGGGGGAGGAACGTGGTATCAATTTCCCCGTATATTTGTATATATTTAGTAATTTTTTTCTTTTTTTATCATTACTGCTTCATTAAAGTTGTGTAGTTTAGTTTCCACCCCATAAGTCTCTCCCTCTTATTACCTGTCTTTTCTTTATCAGGGAGGAGAGGGGGATTAATAGAGAGCATCTGACATTTGGTTTAATTGCTGGGCCAGTGTTAAACCATGACAGTGAGAGAAAGCAACATGTGGAGAGAGAGAGCAACACCGGAAGCAAGACAGCACCTGAGAAGAGCAATGCCCAAGAAGAGAGACCAAGGTCAGTGAGGAAGGAGAGGGAGAAGTTGCCTGAACAGAGATTTTTCTCTACATGCCTCCCAGTCTGTTCCCTGCAACCCATGGAGCATCACAGTGGAGCATACCCTGAAGGATCACGGTGGGGCAGATGTTGTGGACCTGCTGTCCATGAAGGAACCTGTGGGAGCAGCTGTGGGCCTGCAGCCTATGGAAGATCATGGAGCAGATGTTGTGGACTTGCAGGTATCTGTTACTGAAGCAGTCTATGACTTTGTGGACCATCCATGCCGGAGCAGTTTGCTCCTGAGGAACTGTGCCTGGTAGTAGGGGTTCACTTTGGATGGGTTTGTGAAGGACTTGTACTGTGACACAACCTGTGACATCTGGACTGTAAACCCCAACTCCCTCTTCTCCAATGCACCAGGGTGGAGGAGGTCGAGATACTAAGAACAAGGTAATGTGGGCTCAGGAAGAGAGGGTTGGGGGAAAAGTATTTGAGCTCTGGTTTGTTTTTCTTCCTTGCTTAGTGTTGATTTGATTAATAATAAATTAAACTGATTTTTTTTCCCGAAGCGGAGTCTGTTTTGCCTGTAACCATTAACTGGTGAGTGAAAACCTCATAGTTCCTGTCTGGACCCACAAGAGTTTGGTGGATTTACCCCTCTCCAACCCAATATGGGGGAGGGGGAGTGAGTGGCCATGTGAGCCTTTGTTATCAGCCATGCTCAAATCACAATACATATGTACCACGTTGGTCATATGAATATTAAAACTTATGCATAGCTGTGCCTCAGCTTAACACAGGTATATCCTCCAGTGTTAACTGACAGCTATGTCTGCTTACAAGTAAACATTATTTCCATAAGGTTTCTTCTTATACATGTACAAAATGCAATTTATCTGTACACTTTATGCTTTAAAAGTACCTAAACATATTTTTCCCCAGAATATATGGAGAAGGTGATTGGCTGAAAAATACTGGCAATGAAAGGAAAATGTATGTACAGTGAGAACAAACTATTGAATCTTTGTACCTAATAACTCTGATTGCTAAACAATTATATCTTTATGAGATACTGTACTTGCTGTAGCAGTGAGAGTACATTATTAATTACACATGACCATGGATAAAAAGCTCTTCGGTCCAGATGTTGTCTTAGTATATCACACCCTGGACTGTACTAGAAAAAATAGACATGTGATTATGTTTTTTTTGTTGTTGTTGTGTCTTTGTTCTATGAAGGATTGAAAAACTTACAGTATAAAGATGTAATTATTTCTGTGTATTTTTTGAGCTGTTGTAGTCAAAATTTTGGAGAGAAATAGCATGCTTCTCTGGTCTGTGGATGATAATTAAAAACAAAGAAACTAAGATATTGCAGTTTCTGGCCTACTGAATTGTTAACTATCTCTAAATCTGTTAACTAAATCTGTTAACTACATTTCATCAACCAAAACCAGAATTAATAATTATACAGATTGTTTATGATACTGTATTTTGTTGAAACTAGTGGTCAAGGTTAGTGATTAATATTAGCACTCCTCTGGGATAGTACAGAAGTAGTGAATAGATTTTAAACCAATAGAAGAAATTATTTAGAAAAAATTTGCATCTTTGAACACTTATAACAGCACTACAAATAACCATTTTTTATCAGGAAAAACTGAATGCTATACTGTCACGGTTTAACCCTGGCCTGGCAAAACAACAGATTTAAACCGAGTAACAGATTTATATATTAATCTCTCTCTCCTCTGATAAAGGAAAGAGAGAGAGAATAAGGGAGAGAGACTTATGGGTTGGAAACTAAACTACAGAACTTTAATGAAACAGTAATGATAAATAGGAAAAATTACTAAATATATACAAATATACAGGAAAATTGATACCACGTTCCTCCCCTCTTTTCCCAATAACTCTCTCTGGCCTAAACCAGGACATATACAATTAATATTGAAGTAATAGGGAAATTTACCTTATAATCCATAGTTCTCTATATCTTCTTTTTATTTTCCCTGTCTATTTTCTGCTTTTTGATGTTCCACAGATAGAGATAACAATCCTGCAGGGTGTCTGAATATAAAATCTATTTCTTCACAAATTATTGAGTGACATTTAATGATCAAATGAAAGCAGGGAACAAAATTAATTGCAAACTTTGAACTTACTGGTTGGAAAAATACTGTTACACTTGTCTTCTACCTAGGAACTTTGAACATTATATTTTTGTATCTGCCAGAATCAATTTCTCCATGAAGCAAATGGAAGATATACTTTAATTACAAGTGCAGGATTGGACCATTACAATACAAACCTGAATGTCTCATAATTTTATGAGATGTTTTGTAGCCCCTTTCTAATTATTTTATGCTTTAACATAGAGAAATTCTGAAAGTTTTTAGATTATAAAGTTAACATTATAATATTAACAAGGAAGGAAAGCAAAGTCATGCATGTGAGTAGTGGTCAGTGGGATTGCTAGTGGTTTGGCTATTAACTGTAAATCAGAAAGGGGCCACTGTTTTCTTGAAGATGGGGGAAAATAAACTGAGATGTACCGATGCTGATATCATAAGTCTACATGCTGGAAATCAATGACAAAATTCTAAAGGTGTTTTAGGTTGCTAAAGTCTACTAGTAATGAGTTATTGAACATCACTACTCATGGGTAGGTGTCAGTGTATTTAGTGAGATTTTTCAGAAGTCTTTATCTTTGGGGGAAAAAAAACCAAAGAACATTTAATTCTTGGCTGTGTATCTGTATCACTCAGCTATTCTGTGTACAACCGGAAGTAGACACAGATGTGCAATGCTTTAATGAGATTTGCAAGCTGGATCTGTGATAATGTTCTGTGTCATCTTTCTATGGTAATTCCTTGATCAAACTGGAGAAATTCCTTGATCAAATTGGAGAAAATAGATTTAAATGTATTATTTGTTTGCATAACACAAATAAAGTTGTTCAAATTATAAATGGAATCTTGAGCTTCATCACTGGTTGCACCAAATATCAATTTACATATATTTAAATTAAAATTGCATTTAAAAAAACCCAAACAATAATTTCCTTGGTGCAGTGGAAGAACCAGAATAGGATAGAAGGAAGAAAATTACTTTCTTTAATTTTTTTTGTCTCTTCACCATGATAAAATGTATCTGATACAGTACTACGAAGCCTCTACCCAAAAAACTGTTTGGCTGTTCTCTCACATATGTTGTTTGGCTGTGGTTTTGCAATCTTATTCTGATGTTTGCATGTTATTTACGTTTACTGTTGGTAAACTTTTAAATATTTTGTAGCTGTGTAAACTTCTGATTACATTCTGCAGAGCAAACTTTCGGAGTGTCACATTTTCACTGAATTCCTAAATTCTAGAAGTATATTGAGCATCCTGTATACTCAGAAAGGAGAACAAAAGAGAAATAAAAATGTCTTTTGGATCAAATGAGTATTTGGAAGTTTCAAACAGGAGAATGAGCTCCACTTCATTAAAAAACTTGCAACTTTCCATGTATCTGAAGGGACCTTGAAAGCCTTTAGCCTTCATAACGACAGTGAGGTAGGCTGTCCCCTGCAGCCTTTTGAATTTAACTGTGGAGCAGATGTCTACCTGCAGCCTCATGAAGGGGGACCCCATGCTGGGGCAGGTGAATGCCCACAGGAGACCATGACCCCATGGGAAGTTTGCCCTGGGACAGGACTTTGGAAGAACATGTGAACCTGTGAAGAGAGCAGCCCACGATGTAGCAGGCTTTCTGGAAGGACTTGTGATCCCTGGAGAGTGTGCAATGACTTGATATTTACAAAAGAAAGAAAGAAAAGAGAGAACAGATTTTTTTTTTTTTTTTTTTTTTGCTAACTAGGAAAAGTTCATTCATAATAAAAATCATCTTTCAGTCAAATGTTGGTGAGGGAAGCCTGAAACACCGTACAATATGTTCTATCTACACTTAACCTGATATTCCATAAAAGATTCCTGACCCATTAGCTGTGGAAATAGGATGATTTGGTGCTATGAGATATGCAGCTGCAGTTCTTGGGAGAAAGCTGCCTTTTAAATTGTTAATGTATTACAGTGTTGAATAGCATAATTCCTTACTCCTAAGGGGATTTTCCATTTTAGATCACACAGATGTGTTTCCAGTGTTGGAAGGACTGGAGTAATTTGTCATTTTGTGGGATGCATCTGGGCCTACTCAGTGAAGAGCGGGACCCAGCGACCACAGAGGACAGAGAGAAAATGCAAGTGAGGAGAAAGTTACTGCAGATATGTAACTTGCAGCACATGTGGAATATAGTGAAAGCACAGCAGACAGCGTCCCATAGCAAGTGATGATAAAAAAAAAAAAAAAAAGCCTTCTGTAAATAGTTTTATTTATCTTTCTTGAACTATGTATTTGAATTTTATCTGCTTAGAAAGTAAAGGCTCTCACTGCATATTTATAACAAACTCACTATTTTAATATTGTTTCAGAAAAAAATTCTTTGGGGAAAGCTTGCTATGAGGAGAAAACAAACATAGAGCCACAAAACTCTAGATGACACTGTCTCTGTTGGAATTTATAACATGAAAAACCCTTTCCATATTTCACACACAAGAACCCAAAGGACTTATCACAACCCACTCTATCTTATTTTAGTTCATTCCTGTCAATTTCTACATGTAACTCATTTATTTTTTCAGAAATTTATTGAGTCACAACAGGAAAACTACATTCACATGTGCAAAAACCTGAGTATTTTATTGGCTATGGTGCAGCCCCCTCCCTGAAGTAGGTACAGTGATCTGTGATATTTTATTTGAAGCCCAGTTTATAGGAATAGATATGAAGCAAACAGTGTATGACAAGAGAAAAAGCAGCCTCCTGTTAAGAGTTACCAAGTAGTTCTCATTACAAGCTAATGTCATGGTTGAGCAGCTCGGGTGGACTGAAAGCCAGTGGACAGAACTGCTCCCTGTAAACCCCCCTCCACACTCCCAGAGGAAGACAAAAGGGAAATAAGGACGAGAGACTTCGAAGTTGGAAATTAAAACTGTAACAGTTCTACTAGAGGAAGGGAAAGGCAGTAACACATGGTATAAGTAACCAAATATACAAAAGTATATAGATTCCAGACTCGATGCTGGCAGGGGTAGGTGCCTGAGGGCCCCTGGTGGCAGTGCCGCCTGAGGAGAGGGCTCCAGGGCTCTTCCCAGCCCCGATGGATGTGGATTCTGAAGGGCAGGTGGCAGCTGGCGGGGAAGGAGCGCAGGGGAACAGCAGCGCGGAGCGGAAGGGAGGAGGGGCTGAGGCCTGAGGAGGTGGAGAGAGAATGGGCAGGGGGGGAGGGAATGGACCCCTCTGTGTTCTGCCCCTCTCAGACCCGTGGGGGTATTAAGACCTTCCCTGCTTAGTTCCTCCATTCAAACTATGACAGCTCATCAAAGCAGATGACTTGCTTAAGACACAGTCTTGTAAATACTGCAGCAGCTGTTTAATGAATATGTGTAAGGAAAACAACTGTGAATTGGAATATACACTGGCAGGTTCTTTTTTATTATTATTACTTTACACTTTTGCAGTCTCCCGTTTCTTTCAGCAGTAATGTTAAAGCAATGTTAATTCCTCTGTATTGGACCGTCAAGTAAACACGAGACGACAAGGTGAAGGGCAAATGTGGTTTCGTTAGGATTATGAAGTACAGCATGTTCTGCCATCTAATGTTGGTGGGGACTTTGTTTTAAATATAAATAAATCTTTATGAATCTCAGAACAGGTTAAAAATGTTTAAAAGTTTTAAAATACAGCAATTTCAGTATGCAGTCTGCAGAATCATCTGTTAAATATAATTTTCAACAATGATCATGTCATTGCCTTGTGTTTGCTTGCTTACTTGAGCACAGAAGCAATTCTAGGGAACTCTGTATTTTCCTGCACTAGCCGAAGAAAATAGTAGGGGAACTTTGAGGGAATTAACTTCTTTGTCACATAACATTGTTCTTAATCTCTGAGATGAACTGTTCTGTGTTATTTTCCACTAGTGATAATGAGCTCTGTGTGTGTCTTAGGTTGCCAAAAGATGTCATCAGGGAAAACAGATGAGAAAAAAATCCTTGCTCTATTTCCAAAGGTCTAAAGGAAGACCAACATGGCTTCCTTTGTTCTCAAGACCTTCTTCTCCTGTCAGTCTCTGAATGAAAAAAGGAATGATACATTTCAGGGGCCTTTGAAAAAGTCTGAAGAGGAAGACAAATACGGAGATGAAAAAAAATTGTTATGATAAACAGTGGAGCTCTGACATTAAGAAACTGTTAGGAGTACGTGGGAGAGCACCCATCCTTTAGCTGTTCGGCTTTTGTCTCTCTTGTGTACAGTTCACTTTAGTGAAGAGTTTTATTGGTTTATTTCATCCCCTAATAACGTAACAGAATATTTAAATGTGTAGTAACTAAGTCACAGGTGAAATCTGAGATGCAGATGAAAGCTGCTGTGAAAGATTAAGTTCTAGGACAACCTGGGGAAGAGATTCTCAGGCTAAAGAGTGACAACGTTGCTTTGTCTCACTACGTGGGGTGCTATGGTATCTGATGTATATGTTTCTTTGTATACATCGCAAAATGTTGTGAGGAGAATAGCACTAGTATGTACTGACAGGTCAGTCTGCTTGCCATTAATATATTAGCTCTTGCTTAATTTTGTGTTTTTTTCTTTGCTGTTACTATCACAATGTTGAGTTATTTAGATTAAGACTGCTGCTTATTTCTGGTGTGAGTTCCAAGTACACCTCTGGGAAAGTCTAATATACATCAGTACAAAGGAATGGTCTGATCTTTAGATGTGGAAGTGGGTATATTATCTGTTCACACATTGTCTCTATTTAAAGATAGATGATGTATTTCTGTTGAAGTGACAGAGCAAATAAAACACCTTGCATGACTTAGGAAGAAACTCTTGCTATGGGAGCACTGTGGAACTGAAAGAATATAAGTATTAAAAATCATTTGAATCATAGCAATCTCTTCAGTGCTTGTGTGTGCATCTACCTTCCCAATCACTTCCATAGTAATGTCAGCAGAGGCTGCAATGATGAGATTGTGGGTCCTAAGATTTGGCAAAGACTGCTTTATAGAGATTGCTTTTTAAAGAAAGAAAGGAGCATTCAAGAAGCCAATTGAGAGCTCCTCAAACAATGCACTTTCACAGTAATCCATTAATATGGACCCTTCCTATTCATTGTATCTTTGTAAGGATTAGGATGGATACACTGTGCCTTCTGGTGGGTATTTTACACTGATGGGTCGTTAAGTTAAAATACACAGACCACAAAGTCCAAGCATATTTTTCAGCTGTCATCAATGAGGCTCAGACATAGACTGAATTTTGATCACATTTGGTTTGCTGTAGTGCTTAACTTTCTAGATTTCCTGATTCCATAGAGAGATTGATTATTATTTTACTAAAATGGTTGTTAGTCATAACAACCTTTGATTTGGATGAACATTAAAACAGCATGAGCAGCAGTGAGGTGGTAGGTTGAGAAAACATTTCAAAATGTATTAGTGAAATGCTGTATGTTTATTTATGCAAACTGTTGTTTTTCAAGGCATGGATTTTTGAGATTACCCAGAAGTCAGGGTAAATGAATTAAACACCCAAATGAAGTTCTTCAGGAGACTACTTGTGTCTGAAGTTATGAAGATGTTCCTAGGTTAGCATATTCTTTATAACATTAAATGGATCTTTATGTCATATCACTAAAAATAATAATTATAATAAAAGCAAGAAATGTTAAAGAGATATTTTGCTTCATTGAAAAGTTTTAAAAATTATATATTTTTTTACTTTACATAGGTGATCCTTGTTAAGGTTATTACTTCCTTTTTGAAATTCAGAATAAAACATCCTTCAAGTAGCTCATTAGAGCTGTTTTGTTTTTTTGTGTTTTAGAGAGCACCAAAATGAGCCACCTAATTCTATCCATAAGAATGCATCCTACTATTATCCCTCTAATGCATTTTAAATTTTGTGATAAAAGCCTATCCACACCTGATGGAGGAGCACAGTCAGAAAATGTCAGGTGGAAAAACCCAGATAACACTCTCCTCAGCTACTCAAAGACATTACAGGAGCTCTCAATCCAACAAAGGCCCCCTTCCACACCTGTGAGGGAGTCCAGAGGAACTGCAGTGGATGGGGGCACCCCAGTAGCCCATCCAGGCACCCCAATAACCCAGACAGACCTGGCTCCCTAGGCTGTCCTAGTATTGCCCCACACCCATGGACAAGGGGCACACCAATGCCAGGCAACTCACTGTCCTGTGTGTCACTGGCAGGAGGGGGGTGTCACATTGTGGAATACAGGGGAAGAGCATTTTTTTTTAGAGTTGCACAGTGCTGATTAGTCTTGCACCTGGGAAAGAACAGCCTCAAGAACCAGTACAGGTTGGGGACTGAGCTGCTGGAGAGGAGCACAGTGAAAAGAATGTGGGGTTGCTGGTGGATAGAAGGATGACCATGAGACAGCAATGTGTCCTTGTTCCCAAGAAGGCCAATGGCATCCTGGGGTGCATTAGAAGGGGTTGCTTAGTAGGTCAAGGGAGGTTCTCCTCCCCCTCTACTCTGCCCAGGTGAGGGCACATCTGGAATATTGTGTCCAGTTCTGGACCCTTCAGTTCAAGTACAGGGAACTGCTTGAAAGAGTGCAATGCAGAGTGACCAAGATTATTAAGGGAGAAAGAAGAATGAGGGGTGACCTCATCAATGTTTATAAAAATTTAAAGGGAGAGAGCTAGAAGGATGGTGCCAGGCTCTTCTTAATTATGCCCAATGACAGGACAAGAGGCACTGGATTGGAACATCCTAAGCTTGAGCATAGGAGATTCCATATGAAGACAAGGAGAGGTTTGTTTACTGTGAGGGTGATAGGGCATTGAGGCAGCCTGCCCAGGGAGGTTGTGAAGTCTCCTTCCGTGGAAACATTCAAAACCCACCTGGATGTGTTCCTACATAACCTACTATAGGTGACCCTGATTTGTCAAGGGGCTGTGGTCTAGATGATCTCTTGAAGTCCTTTACAACCCCTAACTTCCTGTGATTCTATGACTCCGTGGTTATGGGGTTGCTTAGGGAGACACTGAGGTTGGGAACAGCAAGACATCTGTATTCTTTGGAGAGGAAGAAACATGGAAAAATAGAGGGGGAAAATTGATAAAATGTTCAGATTGTATGTGGACAGTGCTGGTCAGTGTATATTTATTCTTTTCTCCTCGCTACAGATCTCCATCCTCCTCATCAAGAGAGAGGAGCAGGATAAGACTATTGGTGCTGTTGGCATTCATATAAGTTCATATATTGTTCATATAAGTGCACTGTATGTCACTTTGTGGTAAACAATGTGGCCAGCAACATATACAAGTGTATATGTGGTGTATACAAATATTGTGTGCATGTACCCACTGGTAAATGCATGTTTAGCCTTGCTTCTGCTCTGACCTATGGCCACGGAACTATGATAGTCATGCCTCTGTTGGGCTACTGGATTTTTACTGGCCTTCCCTTGATATCTTCTGATGTAACTGAAGAGTACAGTTCAGACAAAACTGAAGAGTAAGCAGGCGTTCCCTTTGCCAAATGGTCTATTTCTGTATTTGAAAGATAAAGGTGAAGTAAACGGATGTGTATCCCAAATGCAATGGTAGGAAAGAACTTGGTGAAACTCTTTACTCAAAAAAGTCTCTTTTTTAATGCATCTGTGGCAGATAATACATCAGATTTCATAGACAAGCACTTTATCAGAAGTATTCATATCATGAAAAAAGTTTCATAATTGAATGAGTCATTGTGGTTTGCCTCCAAAAGCTGGATTGATGAGATTTTAATATCTAATGTTAGCAACAAACTGTTACCTCTCCCACTGTTTAATCAATATCTATAACTCTGCTACAGCCAGGATGGAAATATTTTTACTATTTGCCATATGTCTTCTGAAGCCCTCAGATTGCTATTGCACATGCAGCACTCAGTGACTCAGCATCAAGTCCTGGGTAGCTGAGTTTCTGATGAACAGATCCTGCTTCAGTATTTAAGGCTTTTGTTTTTCAAAACTTCTTTACATGCCCAATTACATTACATTGCAGTTTAATCACCACGAGCCATGTGCAGTTGATCTTTAGTTCCCTCCTCCCCACATTGGAATGTAAGAGAGTATCAGAAGGGTAAATGTGTGAAAACTTGCCCTTGAGGTAAACTGAATTCTGCATATGCAGCCAAAGAAAATCTTGGAAATAATACACAATTTCCCATTGATAGGAAGGTGTTCATCCATCTCCAGGGAAGCAGAAGTCCTTCATGCATCACATAACAGTAATTCCAAGTGTACTCCTATCCTCCTTTTTTGTCAGCTTTTAATGCTAAGCATGATGTCATATATGGTGTAGAATATTGCTTTGGTCAGTTGAATCAGCTGTCCTGCCTGTGTCCCCTGTCAGCTTCTTACGTATTTCCAGCCTACTTGCTGGTGGGGCATGGTGAGAAGCAAAAAAGACCTTGACTCTGTGTGAGCACTGCTCAACCATAGCTAAAATACCCCTCTTAGATCACTTTTCAAAACAAATCCAAAACTCAGCACCATACAAGTTACTATGAAGAAAATTAATTTTAGCCTAACTAAAACCAGTGCATCACTCTAGGTCATTTTTCCCAGTTACTGTATGTCAACATGTCACAGAACTTACTTACATGTTTCCTTAAAGTTTTACCCTAAACCCAAGGTTTTGTTTTAAGACTAGGGTCCTGTATAGGTCCTGTATAGAACCTGTGTGACCTATGTAGTGACCACATATAAGATTCATACATACTTTTATTTTAGTTTAAATTTATTGTCACTTTAATAATGCGGTAAGCTGCGGAAATTGTCTATTCGTTTGCTTTAAAATATCCAAGTAAGATCCAAAATTTATTTTTGTTGCATTTTTAAGAGTTATGCTCAAATTCTAATAAAGTAGAAATGACGAAATACCTCTTAACATTTTCTCTTTGAGGAAGTATGGGGAGGAAGCCATTTCACATTAAGCTTGTTGTCAGTACTGCCCTAATTCCTTCATCTGAAATCTATCACAAAAGCCAACTCATACAAATATGTGTTTAGAGCATGATATATTTACAAATATCTATATATTATAAAAATATATAATATATATATATTATAGGCTGGTCATATTATTTAACTAAATAACATGTAAATCAGGAAAGTTAACAAACATTAAATAAATGAGTATCTTTTTATGTAGCTGAACTTGCTAACAAAATTAATGTTTTCTCCAATTATTGTAAAACTATCTGTAGTTTGAAATTATTAGGAAAGTCAAACAACAAAAAAATTACATAACTTCTCAGCTATTTCTAACAAGAAACCTTTGCTAGTCAAAACCATAAGCAAAATCCTTGTGAAACTACTGTAATTTGGGACATGTTTGACAGCCCTTAAAAAGTGCAACTATTATCTAAAAGACTAAAAAAGAAAGCAGAAATTAATTTTTCCTGTCAATAAATATGTGCAGTGATGTCCACTGAAGTAGAACTTCATGTGAAAATTGAAGGAGGAAGGCAGAATTATATTATACCCAAGTCTGTTTTTATCAGATAGAATAATGCATAACACAGCACATTGAGTAACTCAGTGGCTGTTTGACAGGGCTGGGAGAAGAACAAAAGAATACAATCATTAGGTTATACTTATCTCCCTTTTGAATGTATTTACTGAAGCAAAGATATTTACATGTTGAAAACCATGAAGATACATTAACATATAGTTTGGACTGGAAATAAAAGATTAAATTGTGGGCATTGTGTATGCCTATTTGGTATACATTGTGTATGAAAACATCTGAAGTTTTATTTGTAATATGGTGCACCAAATTGTCTTTTTGTTCCCTTCAGGTTTACCTGGGACATGCTCCACTTTTTTTTGTGTAATATTGTTGTTTTTCCAGTCAAGTAACTTCTGTGGGTTTTTTTCCCTCTGCCTCTTGTGTCTGCCTTTCATTTTCTAACAGAGGTCTGAGTCAACCATTGCTTTTGCTGACTAATAAGGGTCCACTTAAACCTTTACCCTACTTTGGCCAGTCCCCAGATTTAAGCGATTTTTAACTAAACTGGATGAACCACTAATTTCTTGGAATTAAATAATTTAATCAGTTTGAATAGAGAAAACTCAAAGTGAGGAAACAAAGTATAGTGAAGAAACATCTCTCCATAGAGAAATGGACATTTCTCTAGCTCTCTTATTTTCACACATCATCATTACAGCTACTTCTTTCATCCAACCTTCATTTTAGTAAAACCAGTTGTTTCTGTTGCTCAACAAATTCTGCATTCTATTATGGTCCTTGCATAAGAGTTCTTCTTCTTCTTTGTGGCAGGGCTATCTCTGCCATGCTGTTCTTGGTCTTTACAAGCTTGAGTTGCAGGCTCTGGACCTGCACTCTCTCCTGTTCATAGCACATGTACGTAGTTTTGTGATATTTGTTCACAGAGCCAGTTCATTTGCTCACTACACATGACTTAAGACTACTGTCTCCATGGTAATTGGCTTCTTTGTTACTTGTAAGAAAATACAACAAACTTCTTTTTTAAAAAGGAACTCTGCTAGTAAATATTTTTGTTAAGAAAATAACCTTTAATTCTAAGATACTTCATTTTGTTCTGTATTTGTTGTTTCAACCTCTTCTTTTATTTTTGATGGTGATGCATCTCAGTCTCGTAAGATCAGAACATTTAAATACTTGATACTATAGATATTAATAAATAATATATCTTAAATAATTTTCAAGGACCTTGCCCAACAACCTCCCTCTAACTTTGTACTTCTGCTTTTACCACTGCCTATTATCAGATTTCTTTAGCCAGCTCTTGACCAGTATGCTGTATCAGCACCTCTGGGTTTACCCAATATTCTCTATGCAGGTTTTTATTTTTCAAAACATTAAGAATAATAATTTACTAATGTCTTGAATGCAGCTAGATGCTCTGTTTCCAACTTGAACAACATCTTACTAGGGATATCAGCACTATTTTATTTGCTTTAGGTAATACCACCATTATTGTTATTTTTAAAAATTATTTTCTTCCCTAGAAATTCTGTTTTGTTTTGTTTAATTTTGGGAGGTTTGTTGTTGGTTTTTTGTTTTTTATTTTGTTTTTTTTCTTTGATTTTTTCTGTGGGAATGGAGTGTGGGGAATGAAATAGAAAAGTGTCACAAGGGGTTGTGAATATGAAAATATCTTGGATTTGCTGAATGATAGGGAGTGTCAGCAGAAGATCTAAGCAAATTATTCTTCCTTTAAAATCAAGGAAAAATGACACAACTAATTCAATACTTAATTTTTCAATTGATCATCAAGATTCCAATGTAAATTCATGTCTTAAAATCTTATGACAGATAATTGTGTTTTTTCCTGCCTATGATTATATTTCTGCTACTGTGAATTTAATTGTGACAAAGCACAAATAAATAGCAAGTAACAGAATGTAGCATAGTAGATAGTCATATGTACTTGCTTATATAAAAGCATTCCAAAGATACAATTAAATTATATTAAATTATTCATTGTAATTATGTTTCATTTCAGGACTTACAATTATAGGAGCTAATACTGATTAGGTTTCATTTATATGATTTACAAAAGAACCCAGCAGTTGTGATATAAACGTATAACCTCTCAACATGAAATTTCAGTGTGCTAAGAACAAATGTAGGTTTTCCTGAAAGGTAGGAAAATGCTTGGCAGTGGGCACAGGTACTGACTAATTGTAATTACAAACTGGCTATGGAGTTCTATCCTATGCTGTGACAAATAAGACTTGGCATTCTTTCAGTACAGTCTGAAAAACTTTAATATTGTCAGTTGTTTTTTTTTTCTAATGATACGAGTAGAAGGAATTTCTGTTTTCAGAATCATTCTCTGCATAAAAATATGAGGCTTATCACTGATAAGAGCTTCCTTCCTCAGTTTTTCAGAGAGACAATGACATAAAATTAGTTATTAACACCATCTGAAGTTGCCTGTGGAGCAACATCACATTTTACCTAAGAAATACCAGTTAGCATGAGTCATCTTGGTTCTGGGAAAAAGCTGAAGATTGCAGGCTGAATAGTGTATAGCAAACAGCAGGCTGTTGTAACCACATTCTACCAGATTTTAAATGTGAATAAGGTAATAATTAGCTGTACCACCTCTCTCTGCATTGCATTTGAGAGCAATAATAATACAGCTGGGGCTCTTGAGCAACATTTGACTACAGTAGGTTTAATCTCCTCAAAGGTGGCCAGGAATGCTACACGAATAATGATAATATAACTTCTTTCCTACAAATTATTTTCTTATAAAATTTAAGACATGGATTTCACTATTGTATTTCTGTTAAATGGATGAAATGAATTATTAATGGTCTTGAAATGTATGTAAAAATTGAGGGAAGGAGAAAAGAGGTAAAAAGTGGACTCTGGAGCTATTTTCTAAACTACACATAATATTCCTACCTGTGTTAGAAGTAATGGGATTTAGCAAGGGAATGAAAGGCACAGGGGGCTTCCAAGGCCTCCTCAGCATTTTTGTATTTTCTGTAATGATCTTCAGCATAAAGCGATGGTCATGGAGTGTGGCTGTACTTTTTACTCTAAATCTGTGTTGGCTGGTGTTTTCCTCCGAGCTCTTATGTCAGATTTAAACCCAAGTTGCTTACAGCTTCTGTATTATGACAGTTGTGATTTACTGACACACCGATGTCTGGAGTTCTACAGATGCATGTCCCAAAGCATGGGTCCGTTTAGATTGGTCCAAAAGTTTAGGTGGGCCAACCTTATTGGAAGGCCTTGTGCTCTGCAGCTGACCTAACCTCTGTATAAACTCAGAATTATGTGTTTAACCTTAAAGTCATAATTAATCCCACTGCATTACACAGAATCTAAGAATGCTAAAGGCTAGAAGTGATCTCTTGAGAGGACCCCCAAACTGGTATGCAATAGGTAAAATTTCCGTGATTATGAATCAGTCATTATAAAATCAGCAGTGTTCAGGATTACCTAATTTATTCTTAGTGTTCCTGTAGTTTAGGACAGACATCAAAACAGCTAAAGTTGTAACTGAGACAATTTTAACCAGAGTTAAAAAAACAAAAAAATAAACCAACAAACAAAAGAACTAGAGGCTGGAGAAGAAAAGCTTTTCTACTACTAGAACTGCTGGGGAACAGGACAGAGTCCCAGGGAGATAGTGTTGTCACCCTCTTTGGGTGGTTTTCTGACTCCACAGAATGTAGCCATAAGCAACTTGATCTAAGCCATAGCTGAGCCTGTTCTGGGCAAGGGCATTGGACTAGGTCCCTGCTGGCCTGAAATATGCCTTGGTCCCAGAGCTCAGTGTTGAGGGGCACCTTGTGTTGAGGTGCACTGCTAATTTAACTAAAAGTCCAGCAGATGACTGTCTTCATCAAATAAAAATGAAGAATAAAGAATCAGCTTAGCACTGAGGATAACTGGCTGACACCTTGATCTTTGATTGTCAGCTTCTATGAACCATGTTTTTGCAGGGCTGTCATATTCTTGTCATGTTATTTTCGAAGGCACCAATCAGGGACCTTGAAAGGCTTTTTTCTCATCTGTTTAAGTTGCTTCTCCCCAGTTTTTGTAATGATAAGGAACTCTCAACTTCTGCTGTATTTTCCTATTCAAATTTCTGGAAATATGCCAATTGTCACAGTTGCAACTGGCTTCTAGTGCATCTCTTAGCTTTTCTCAAATTTTTCATTCCCTGACCCATTTCATGTTTGATCCACAGTTCCTATTTTATACACATGTGGAATGTCTTCTTATTGTGCAGTTTCACGTAGGCTGAAATGAGATCTACAGTTTTGATCACTTTTGCTGTATGAATTCCCATCTTTGAATTGCTGTTTTCTCTCTTTCTGTGTGCTGTGTGCTGTTGTTGACAGCCAGTGAACATGGAGATGGTTAGCTCCTTACGAAGCAGGTCATCTAGGAGAACTCACTGAGTCAATGCACTATCTGAAGGCACTGGCTGTAGCACATAAAAATGCTTTCCTGTTGATCTTACCCTATTCATTAACTTCTAGTGAGGTAATTCTGTAAGAACAAGTTTTTTGAGACTACCATATCTCATGTAGATGTAAAGTCAGCTCTTTGTGTGAAATAAATACCTGTCCTACACATCTGTTACAGGCACTCTGTGGGTACATGGGTATACATTTACTTATCAGATATGTGTATGCATTTTTATAATGAGAAAGAGGGTATCTTCTAATCAGAATCAAGCTGAACTTCAGTTTTAAAAACAATTTTTAAATTGGAAAACTATGTGATTCACAGCACAGTGTTATTTGGTATTCTCTGTTTGAAATTTTTTCTGCATATTGGTTTTCTTTTCTTTGGTGTTAGTCTACATTGATCTTCAATGAGGTCAGCAATCAAAATTATGTAGGAAAATCTGCAAAGCAGTCTTACGGTTTTCCAAAAATTTTCTACTTCCAGACTGTTGCAATTAAATTTTAAAGAATTTTTAGTTGTCACTGAAAAAGTGCTCAGATGTTACTGCATCTCTCATGAGTTTCCAGAATGCTACATGCTGGTCTCAATCTCCTTTTGGGACATGGCAATAAAATATCTCCCCTACTTTCAAGTTCTTGAACACATTAAGGAGAAAGATGGCAAGCTGGGATTTTGTGGCTATTGTTTGAATAGATTTATCTTATTGTAGTATGCAGCTCTGCATGACTTGAAGGCAAGAATGACTAAATAAAAACAGGTATAGATTTGAGGATTTTACTTTTGAATAAATAACACCAAGTGAAAAATTTAATGAGAAATTTTACTTTTTTCTTAACAGTTAATATGGTATTCTTTTATTTCTTAATTTGTTAAGTGACTAATTCATCTGCTGCCTAGAATTCCAACTATGTGTGATATTTAATTCTTATTTCCAGGCATGAAAACTGATTAACAAAAAACAATTGCTATCTTGTAGTGCTTTCTGAAGTACTTCAGATAGTATATCTGAAAAGCTGTCTAAAAATTTTCCAGATTTCATATGAAATTCAAATCACAAATTTAAATCATGATCTTCAGCTTCTATCCATGATTGAAGGGCAAAACAAGGGTTTCATTGTACACCACAATAGGTGTCCACTTAATTGAGTCTAAATACTCCTACAGGCTAGTTTGCCTTATATTCTCCCTATGTCTCTCTTTCTTACCTCCGTTTTGTTCATTTCTGTGAATATAGCTCTCAAATAAATTCACCTTTATGTTGGGTTTTACTGATTTGTGAATCATACTGAAAACACCGTTTCCTCTGCTGTCGGGTGTATGTTTGATAGTAGGACTATATAGTATCTTTGCTTCCAAAAATAGGGTGACAAAACCAATATCTTGTAGTCTTTTTTTCTCCTGTTTTTGATTAAAAACTAAACAACAAACAAATAAAATATTATGTGACAGCTTCACTGGAATGAAAATATATGTAGTTGGAGTGCTTATGGGCTGGATTGCTGCCCATCTAGGGATGTTTTTTGTTCTGGTTTGAAATTTAATATGGCTTGCCCTCCAGCAGTCACACAGAATGGCTCTGTAGTTTGTTGAACTCAAGGCAAGGAAGAGACACCCTCTAACAGGAGATGTACTATCTACTGAAAGAGCTTAGTAGAAGAATACTTTCAATACAGAGGATGTAGAAACCTATCTCTTTCCAAGAGTTTGTACTCCTGCCTATACAAATTCAAACCTTGGTGATGTAGGGAAACATGGACACAGAGCACTTAAGAACTAGCTCATATGATCATCTGCATAAGTGAGAGTTTCATCTGGTAGGCACAGGCTGTGCATACTGTAAAACAACTGCAAAACTTGAGTAAAAGGCATTGTGACACAAATTGGTAAGCATGGTTGCACATCTATTTCTTTCCTTTCATCTCCACATGTTGTTATGAAATCAGGCAATGAAAATTTCCAGACAAGTCTGAATATTCCACTGATTATTAAGTCCTACTAACTGGAGACAATTAATTATTCCTAAAGAATGAAGACATACACCACTTAGGATCTGTTTAATCATTCGTGCACTAAATTCAATCTTGAGTTTCAGTTCCCAGATCACCAAATATATCCTGTCTGACTGGAAATAGGTTGCTTTTCTTTTTGCTTCCTTTCTCCTCCTACCATCTTTAAAGGATCTATTTGAGCTATAAGTTCTTTCTGACATGCGGTGCTATGATACCAGGAACCAGATCTGCATTTTACCCCCCTCCTCCCCAACCCCAGACTGAAATAAGATCACCCTCACCTTCAGAAGGACTTTCATTTTGAGGGGCGCTAAGAAAGAAAGGAAGCATTTGGCTTCATACTAGAGGGTACCACATATGAGCAAGCATGGGAATGTACCTTTTTCATTGCTGTCATAAACCTTTTGTCTACTGGTGTTAAGTAGGAGTAGAAGCTTTACATTTTTTGCAGGATAAAACTGACATATACAATAAGTGTGGTTTTCAAAAGACGGACAGGGAGAGAAGGAAAAAGTAATTTATATTTGGCACAAAAAGCTCCCTTTTACTTGTGCTGAAATTCACTCAGTTTTTACTGACACATAGAAAACATATTGAAATCTTGTTCCATTACCTTTCTATGCCTCAAGAATATTTTTCCTGAAGTTTGTGCCACCACTGACATATACATGCATGTTTTTTTCTGGTTTTGACTCAAAGATCTACATTGTTTCTGAAAAATGCAGTTCATTACACATTCCTTACTCTGCCAGATACCCTCAAAATAACCATTCATCTGTTTCTATTGCAATGACCAAGCAATGAATGCTGCAAAAATTTTATGAAACAAAAATGCGATACTACATAGCAATCAATTCTGTACTTTTATGGTTGCTGAAGATTTTGCTTTACTCTGCGAATGATCTGTCTTCTGTATGTACAGATATCTATCAATCTTCCTATTTTGCTATTTATTGCAGTCATATGTTATATAAGAAAAAAAATGTATAGCTGGCCAAATAGCTGATCTTGTTCTATATTACCCCAATCTTTCAGACAGGAAAATGGAATATTTGTTTTACCAGAAGCTTTGTACCAGAGTCGGACTTACCCAAGAGTACTCTGCATCCATCCTGACATGATTTTTGTTGGAAAAATATTAAAAGCAGCTATTACAGAAATTTTAGCAGGCAAAGTGCTGCCAGCGTGGTTTGGGCTCTTGTTGATTTCCCATTGGAAAAAAGTGTTAAGTTTCACATTGCTATAGTTCTCTTAATTCAGCTTGTCTTACCTCAACTGAGAAGATAAGGTAGACTTTAACATGAGCAAAAGTGTATATATCACAGTACAGTTAAGCTACAGATTTTTTTACTTGTCATTTCTTTTTTTTTTTTAAACAGAATTTTAAGTACAAAACTGGTACAGAATTTCATATGCATGTGGGTGGAATCAGCATCCTTTGTTACTGGTTTCCTGACAGGCAAATGTATCTGTAACTACAGAGGGCCGTGCAAATATGAAGTGGCTTTTTTTGATGAAAAATTCTGTGGCATAATGAAGTATTGTATATACTGGGCAGAATGGGGACCAAGCAGTATAAGCTATAACTTGTGCTAAGTCATAGTAAATTTCATCATTCAAATGAATTGCAGAGGCAGAACACAAGTCTGGTGAGTGAGTCCATCAGACAAGCCTTGCTATCTAACCAGCCAAGTGAATGAAGCAGAACATGCTTAGAATAATGGTCTAAGAGAATACTATGGAAAATTGCTACACTTTCCTCCTCTTCATTGCTGTACTTTACAGTGTTCTTTTACTTGCAGAGACTGAGCTCATAGAATATCAAGTTGGAAGGGACCTCAAAGATCATATGTTCCAACATTTCTTGGCAAAAGCACAGTCCAGACAAGATGGCCCAGCATCCTATCCAAATTAATATTAAAAGTGTCCAATGCTAAGCAAGCCACTACTTCCCTCAGAAGATTATTCCAATGGCTGATAGTTCGGATTATGAAAATTTTCCTCTTATGTCCAATCAGAGTCTCCCCAGAAGTAATTTGTTCCCACTACCGCTCATATTTTCTGTGTGAGGGCAACAAAGTCTTGGAAGAGTACTGTGCTGCTTAGCAGAGTCAGCAGTTTTACAGGTCTCATTTTTTGAGCTTTGTGAGACACAGCTGGATTTTATAAATCCATAGGAGCAGACATTTTGAAAAAAAAAATAGTACCTAAAGAAATAACATGAATGGAACATGTCTTTGAATTTGGAACATAATCCAAATTTTAAAAATGCCTAATGATACCAGTCTCAAATGTTGTACTGAATAGCTGATAAATAAACTTATTTTTCTGACAAACGTCATATAATGTTAACAAAGGAAGGAACTTCCAAGTGGATCAAAAACAAAGTGTTTTTTCGTCTTTGTTGTATGTTAAGTTCTACTTTAATTATTGAAACTCTTCTGAGGAGGTATTATACTTTCTAGAGTATAGCCAGCCTGGGAGTCTTGTCCATGAACATGTCGGGTCCTGAAGAATGATTTTTAAATTTTTACATATTGCCTGCTCAGATACACAGGATACCAACCTTTCTCTGAAATGATGAAGTGAGAAATACAGATCAAATTGCTCTGTACCACTCTCTAGTTCCCTTCACTTGCACTTCACTGATAAGAAAGCTAGAAAAAGAGACTCTGTAGAAACAATTATAGTTTCTGAAGAAGACAGGACATGTGAACCATTTTATGTACAGCACAACAAACAGAATAATGTTTGTTCTTTTCTAGCAAGAAACTCTTGGGGTTAGCTGGAAGAGAATTAATTCCAGAATGTGTGAGGCATGAAGAATGAAAAATTAAACAGGAAAGGTTGGACTACTGAAGCCAAAACCAAAAATATTGTAAAAAGACAATGAAATGTTAATAGATTGTGTTAAATGCATTTCTTTTTCCCATTGCAGTGTTACAGAAATTGTTTCCCCAACTTTTCTCCCTATATATATACTTATATATATATATCTCTTCTCAGCTTTATTAGCAAGTAACACAGGATCAGGCAAGCCCCTTTTGCACATCTTTTTCAACAGTGTTCTGAACTTTTCCAAGTGAATCTAATTATTACTTAATTTTTCTGACCTAACACATTTTAACTAGCATTTCAGTAATCTCCTGCAAACTTCAAAAACTTGAAAAATTGTCCACTCTTGATTGACTTCAGAACCTGTCAACACCTATTATCATGTTAATGATCTAATTGGAAGGATTTTGACAAATGACTCTTGGCATTTTCTTAGTATTTTGAAATGATGGAAATGCATGAGGAATATTTAATCTGGGTCTCTTTATAGCTAACATAATTTATTCATTGACCTTTAGATCTTTTTTTCCATTATGAAAAGTTACTAAAATATTATGGTACATTGAATTAAGTGAGAGTGGAAATATTTAATTCTTTCGTAAAACAAAGGGAAAGTGTCCCACCCCCATCCCTGCCTATCTCACGCCTCTCCTCTCCTCTAAGCATAACTTGATTTTTTCCACAGTAGCAATTAGTTACATGAAACCTGGAAGGTGACTTTTGGAGAATTGCTCAAAGCACAAGAAGGTAGGTTATATATGTCCAGAATATACTTAATAAAGATTATATTTTATATTCACTGTAACAGGACAGATCAACTTTTTGTTTGTCAGCCTTATTTTCTAGCAGTATATAAACTGCTTGTTTAATAAAATTCCAAAGAAAGTTTTACCTTCACTCATCTGTGAAGTGTTTTGTAATAAAAAAGTAGTTTAAGTGAAACTAAAATATTTTAGAACTTTAGAAACAGAACTGTTTTTTGTAGATAAAGGGGAAAAATTAACTCTTTATGCAAGGCTGAAAAATTCCGGCTATCTGCAATGATTAATGACATAAACCAGAACTACTGGACGCACGTAATGACCTGTGACAGATTTTTATGATGAGATAGTAGTATTGTTGTTGCAACCAGGAGATGACAACTGGGTTTCATTACAGCAAAAAATTATTTGTATTTTTAAAAGGCAATAATTCTTTACTGAGCAAAGATGCGTATTAAAATAAAATCCTACTATGATTTCTTTGTTCCTGTCACTCTGTCATTACTTCTGTCCAAAAAATAAAAAGAGATGCAAGAGGATTTAAAAATTTTTTTTCAGTAAATCTTGTAATCTCTGATGCTTTCTCATTTCTTTATCTATGACAAGTAAGTTTAAATCAGATATGTAGAAATAGTAATGAAATCAAACTGTATTTAATCTTATATGGAAATATCTCAATAGTTGAGTAATAAAGGGGGTCTTTTTGTTATTTCTTGGTGAGTAAAACTTTTTTTAAAAGTTATTTTTCAAATAACCTTTGTAGAAATAAAAATAAATGTGCTTATTAGAAGATATGCTAGAAAAACCTTTCCTTACACTTTCTTGATGCTTTTTTTTAATCTCTGATACTTCATAAGAGTCCTTGTTACAGTGATGTAGAGTAACTGTTAAAGCCAAATGCTTCCATTTGAAAATGAGTCTGTCAAACACCTCTAAAAAAACCAAACCTGCTAACAGTTATGTAACAATATTTTTATTTCTAAAGAATTTCTTTAATGGGCAGTTTCATCTGTGTTCTTGTGATCCTTCCCTTTTTCATAAAAATCCTCAGTTCCCAATAACAGACACAGACACCAATCTTCCATAGGTCATTACCCTGTATTTTCTTCAAGAAACATGTATCTCCCCACTAATTTTTTAGGAAAACGTGAACTTTAGAGATCTTACCTGTTACCTACCTAAAGATGAGTTTGTCTAGAAGCAAAGTATTCTTCAAATGTAAAGTAAGTTTTTCTAAATAGGGATCTTTCTTTACAATAGAAGGACTTTTTTTGCAACTGATTAAAAAATTAGTGTAGTTGTAGGAAAATAACCCTGCACACCCAAACTTTTCCTATGAACTCTTATTCAGTAAGATTTAACCCACAATATTTGTTTTACCAGTAGCATTCCAGATGTGTTGCCATGCTATAATGTCATTAATTTAGTGGTAACTGTTGTATCCATAGTATGTCTCTTTAGTATCCTATGCACAAAATACCAGAACTAGAAAGAACCATTGGTGATGGTGTACGTACTGAACTTCATAGGGGTCCAGCTGACCATGGACACCTTCTAATTAAACATCTTCAGTGAGCATAATCAATTTTCTGATTGTAGTTTCAAACAACAGGATTTTCATGTTGCATGTATAAGAGTTTTGGGGTTGGGTTTTTTCTATTTGTGGTTTTCAGGTGGCAGGGTATGTTTTTTCTCCCTACCATCAGATTGAAAAAGAAATTTTTGTAGTATCTGTCCAAAAGGGACTGAAAAAAAACCTGCAGGTGGGTCAGAATAAATATTCTGAAAGAGAAAGGTTCCCTTGTCATCAGGAGCACCACTGCAGATAAGAAAAGTCATAAGATACCTCAGCCACCCCAGGCAAATGGGGCTCTGGCAAAAGCCTCGTGCTTCCCCCTAGTGCAGTTGCAGTCATTGAGCTAAAACACACAGCCATGTGGCATTCAAGCTAATAAACTGCAGGCTGTTTTGCAGTTCACAGCTGTGTCATTTTGTAAAACCTACGTGGTGCTCTATGAATTAGAAACCCATTGCAGAGAGACCCTGGTGGTTTATGAATCTGTATGCTGGGAAGATGAGAAAAAGGATGTGGTGGCAGAAGGTACATGATGGTATGGCAGTGGGGTGGCACAAGATGGCCACTGGGAAAGAGCTGGAGGGAAACAGCCTTATCTTGCAGCAGGCTGGGGATCAAGACAGAAGTTGAACAATGGCAGAGATATTCACCTACGTAAGCAGCAGGAACCTGTTATAAATTTAACCTCACAACCTACTGCAGCTTTGAAAACTGATCTCAAAGAAACCAGGAAGGGTGGTACTGTACAATAAGCTGACTCGTGCTGCACCATAGGCTCTTCATCTAGAGACAAATTAGAATGACTTGGAGAAGATAATGTTTAAAATGGTTAAACTGATTTCATCATTTTTAGATGGCTAGTTGCATGACAACCCTTGTACATATGTCTGTATTGGTACTCAGACTAAATAAACATGGAAGCATTTAAGATAAAAATCTAGAAAGAAAGCCGAACAGAAGAATACATTGCTGTTGAGAGTCTTTGGTTTGCAATTAAAGGGAAACAGGCCTGGTTGCTGGAATACAGCGTAGATATTGTAGTTCTGTTTGTTATACATTGAAAATTAGAGCTGGGTAAAGCACTCCTTTTGCCTTACAACCTTTTCTTTTTTTTTTTTTCTTTCTCGGTGGGATTTATCCAATACTGAAAGAGTCTCTGGGTGCTTTGGTGTTCATACTAAGACCTCATTAGTATTCTGTCCCAGTAAGTGTTGATGGTTGATGACAACAATCCCTTAGAGTAAGCTGTTTATAGAGCTGTACAATATTATTGATGTTACTAAGGGAACAAGAAGCAGGTGGATATACCATCTGTCATTGCTACCTAACTGATAACTTACAGAAAAAAATTAAAACCTGTTTTGTTCAATACAAAATAAAGAAACTGTAAATTCTGGGGAAAAATCACTCATAACAAACAAGTCTTTCTGTGTTGGTCTCCCTTTGTCTCACTTTCTTTATAAATAAGAGCGAAGATAGAAGATGTGCCTGATGAACATAAAGGAAGCAAGAGATGAAAAGCATATGAACTTTTCATGTGTGATTTCAGGATTTAGAGTCTGACTGTGATGTTTTCTCATGCCACAATAATAGTAGTTGTTCTTGCAAGCAAACTTGCTTGCCTCCAAGCAAACTTGGAGGCAAAGACTGGCTACAGCCTGAGGAGAGCAGGCTACATATGTATAAGCTCAGATTTCCTTGTGGAGGAGGAAGACTGAGAGCAGCATATGTGTGGTCTAAGTCTATAATTTTGATATTTTTGGAAGCAGAGCTATGGGGACCATTAGAGAGCACGGCTACTATTCATCCAGAGATGGACTGACACTATCTGATTAGAGAATGATCGAAAGACTGTGGATGTTGTCTGTCTAGACTTTGGTAAAACCATAGCATTCTTTTTGGAAACTCTGGCAGCTCACAGCTTGGATGAATGTATTCTTCTCTCAGTTAAAAAACTCTCTGTATGGCTGGACCCAAAGAGATGAGGTGGATGGAATCAAATCCACCTGGTGGCAAGACACAAGAATTTTTTTCAGGGCTCAGTACTGAGGCCAGTTCTCTTTAATTATCTTTACCAGTGATCTTAATTAGGGGATCAAGTGCACCCTCAGTAAATTTGCAGAAGACACCAAGCTGGGAGGGAGTGTTGATATGCTGATAAGAGTGGGATATCTTGATATGTTGATAAGAGTTGATATGTTGATAAGAGTGGGAAAACTCTGCAGAAAGACCTGGACAGGCTGAATCAATGGCCCAAGGCCAGTTGTATAAGGTTTAGCAAGGCCAGGTGTTGCTCCTGCACTTGGGTCACAGCAGCCTCATGGAATGCTACAGGCCTGGAGAACAGTGGCTGGAAAGCTGCTTGGTGGAAAAGGACCTGGGGGTAATGGTTGGTCAACAGCCAGCTGAACATGAGTCAGCAGTGTGCCCAGGTGGCCAAGGAGGCCAACAATATCCTGGCTTATGTCAGGAATAGTGTACTCAACAGTCAGTGGTTTTCCCCCTGTAGTCGCCACTGGTGAGGCCACACTTAGAAATTCTCTGTTCTGTTTTGAGCCCTTCTACTATAAGAAGGACATTAAGCTGTTGAACTGTGTCCAGAAAAGGGCAAAGAAGCTGATGAAGGGTCTAGACTAGAAGTCTTATGAGGAACATTTAAGGAAATAGCCTGGTTTATTTTGGAGAAAGGGATGAAAGAAGACCTTATTACTCACTGTAACTACCCGAAAAGTTGTAGTGACATGGGGTTTGGTATCATCTCCCAAGTAACACATGAAAGTACAAGATGAAATGACCTCAAACTGCACCAGGATTGGTTTAGAATTAGTATAAGGAAAAAGTTTGTTACTGAAAGGGTTATGAGGCACTGCAACCAGTCTGCTCAGGGAAGTGGTTGTCACCATCTCTGGAGATCTTTAAAAGATATGTTAGATATGGTACTATGGACAAGGTTTCATGGTGTATTCATCAGCGTGCTAGGTTAGCATTTAGACTTTATGAGCTGAAAGATCTTTTTGAACAAAATCTATTCTAATATTCTATGTGTCTGTCCTTTAAGTTACCTAGTTTTGAAAATATATATATCATAGAATCATAGAATTAGCCGGGTTGGAAGGGACCTCAGAGATCATCAAGTCCAACCCTTATATATATACACACCCACACACACACATTATGATGTCCATTATGTGTTCCAGGTCTGGATCTGCCTGTACAATATGTCTTTGTGGAAAGTCCTTGGCAAGTACTTTTTATTACAGTGGCCAAATCATAAAGAAGCTTAAATTTAACCAAGTTGTTGATGGCTCTATTTATTTTCTTAACAGCAATAATTTTTTTTGTTTTGTCTTGTTTGTTTTATGGTGTTTTTGTTTGTTTGGTTTGGTTTGGTTTTTTTGTTGCAATATGCATTAATAGTCAATGGGGGGAAAAAAGAAAGGCTGGAAGCAAAATTTTAGTAGAAAGTCACCATGGGTATTATAAAAAGCCAAAATGTTCCAGTTGAAAAGTGCCAAAATGGGGGGGTCTAACATTGTTTCAATAATCAACATATTTGGTTTTAAGGAAAAGCTTTAATTTTAGTGTTCTCTCTTTTCCTCTTTATATATCATCTTTCATAGGCAGCTTGTAATGCCTTTGAAGATTATTTTTTTTTGTGTATAATGACTACCTCAGTGCAGTCCAGTTTGAGCTGTGGGCTGCAGCTTTGTGAATTACAATTGTAATCTGTGAATTACAGTTTGTGAATTGTAACAAATATATCTACCAGTAAGAAAAATTAATAACGGTAGAATTTCTGTAGCTATTCAATGTAGCAATAATTCTGAAGTTCAGGTATTAGCCATAAATCTTTCATAAGAATTTTCATATAGAAAGCACATGCACTGTATCATGTATGAGAGATCACCAATTCACCATTTTTTGTATACTACCCATTTCTGAACAATATTTTTTTCTATTAATGAAAATTCAGCTCACATTTTAGAGAAGAGTGATGAATCTCCAGTTGTCTGTTACTGTTTATTGGCATGGCCTCCTTTTACTTTTCCTTTTTATCTACCATTCCTGCACTCCTTGCAGTGAAGATGAAAGCCATGAGGAGTAATCTTGTATAGAGGTTAGGGCAGGTGATAAAAGAAAATGCAAGATAGACTGATGAAATTTCTGACCAACTTCTTGAATGAAAATGTTGAGTTCTGTGCTCTTGGAGTTCACCTTGTCAGGCTTTGTTTGTTTTTTTTTCAGAAAGCAGGAAGAAATCACTGGGCGTCTATCCTTAGTTAAGAGCTTTCCACAAGTGTAAATATCTGCGGGTCCAGTTGGCTCAAAGGCGTCTGTGCTGATCATTGGCTGTCAAGTAAGGGCAGGATGCCACATGCCTTTGCTTACACTATTCAGTGTTGGCCTCTTAACAGACTGGTTACTGTGAAGTAGCACCAGGTGATCCTTGAAAATATTTAAACTAATCTTCCAAGTGGAGAGCTTTAAAAAGCAATCAGGAGACACCTCAAATTTCTGAAATTATTATTCTTAATGCTTATAATCATGTAATTTGCTGTTTTCAAAAAAATCTAAATGAGATAAAATGTTTTGAAATAACTTAGCAACATTTGCATTACGAACACTTTATCTATAATTAACCAATTAACTGATTAGTAAGATTTTTGATTATTCATTCAGTAATCACCCAAATATTATTTTAACATGCATACTGTGGGAACAGTGTCCGAAGAGCAGCCCAGCAGAGAGAGACCTGGGAATAGTGGTTGACAACTGGTTGAACATGAGCCAGCAGTGTTTCCAGGTGGCCAAGAAGGCCAATGGCATCCTGGCTTGTATCAGGAACAGTGTGGCCAGCAGGACTAGGGGTGTAATTCTCCCCTTGCACTCAGCACTGGTGAGGCCACACCTTGACTACTGTGTCCAGTTCTGGGCCCCTCACTTGAAGAAGTATATTGAGGTGCTGGAAGAGGTCCAGAGGAGAGCAAAAAAGCTGGTAAAGGGACTAGGGGGAATATTTATAGTATTTTATGTTATTAATATATTATTACAATTACAAGGAGAGGCTAAGGGAGCTGGGGTTGTTTAGCTTGGAGAAGAGACTCAGGAAGAACCTTATCACTCTCTACAACTACCTGAAGGGGGTTGTAGTCAGGTGGGGGTCAGGCTCTTCTCCTGGGTCACTAGTGGCAGGATGAGAGGGGATGGCCTGAAGCTGTGCCAGAGGAGGTTTAGGTTGGATATCAGGAAGCACTTCCTCACGGAGAGGCATTGGAATGGACTGCTCAGGGAAGTGGTTGAGTCACCATCCTTGGTGGTGTTTAAGGAAAGGCTGGATCTGTCAGTGCTGTGGTCTAGCTGATGTGGTGGTGTTGGATCATAGGCTGGACTTGACGGTCTCAGTGGTCTTTGCCATCCTCACTAACTCTGTGATTATCTG
Source organism: Phaethornis superciliosus (assembly GCA_023637945.1). Lineage (NCBI taxonomy): Eukaryota > Metazoa > Chordata > Aves > Apodiformes > Trochilidae > Phaethornis > Phaethornis superciliosus. The sequence goes on along the minus strand of JAJQWJ010000004.1, from coordinate 12,748,050 downwards.
GTCTTATAATGCTAGGGAATTCAGTGGTTTAACTGAGCAGGGAAAATCAAGAAAAAAATGAATGCTGGAAATAAATATTTCATATGGAAAATTTTCCCTGCTACCCTCAAACTTTTGTTGGGATTTTGGAAAATCATATTGTGAGCAGTGGATTTCAAAATAATTAAAAAATTATCGTACATGATTTTATTCTATACTGCCCAATTTTCTGGTCTGCTAGTAGTTAGACTTTTTATAATTTAAGTGGGCAAAATCTAAATCCCACTAAAGCAAGTGTTAGTGGTAATTACCTTGACTTTGCTGAGATGTGGTACATTCTTGGCATTCTAGTTTTACTGTTACCATTACACAACTGTAAAATTAGAATGACTTAATGGTCTGCAAATCACAAGGGATTTATAGTTACTTAATGAATTTAGTAAAAAAAACAAAGAAAGAAAGAAAAAAAGAAAGAAAAAAGAAAGAAAAAAAGCAGCAGCTATGGTGATTGGCTGAGTTGTTTGCTAATAATTGTTTACCATCTCTGCGCTTCATCAGATCATTAATTGATGGTGACAATAAGATCCAGAGATGATTAGTGCTGGTGTACACAGTGAATACCAAAACTCCAATTAAGCATTCATTTCTGCACTTTTCTATAAATAATAAGAAATTTTTGAACTGCTGGTCTTTTTCTGGTAAAGAACATTAAAGAAATCTAATGTAATTTTTTTTTTTTTACACATTTTTTAATAGGTTGTGTGTGTGTTTGTAAGTATGTCTTGAGAGTATCTGTATACTTGATCAATACATACAGCATTTACCTGAGAACTGTTGGGCTAGTAACTGAAAAATAGTTCAGATTGTTCTGTCCTAGCAAAGGTACTAATATTCTTTCATCTAGAATGACAATATATTTAGGTGTTGGTTCTTATTCCTGAGTCTGTTACAGCTTTTACAGTTTTCTCTGTTGCTATTGTTGACTGTTCTAATAAAACCTTCATTCAGTTACTTTATCACTTTGCACATTCTCCACAATTGCATAATGGGATTTCTCCTTCTCCTCTGGAGTGCAATAAGTGCTCTGAAAATATGCATCCTAAATAATAACCCAGGGATTAAATCTTCAATCTATATTGAAGATAATGTTATACTTGATAATGAACACATTTTCACTTGGTTGCTGTTTTGTGTGTGTGTGTGTGTGTTCCTTTTATGGTTTTGTTTGGTGGTTTGTTTTTGGTTTTGTTGTTTTTTTTTTCTTTTAACAGTATTTTTGCAAAGCTAACTAAGCTTTAATTTACTTCTTTGTGGTACAAGTGATACAACTTTGGTTCAACTCTGTGCATGAAGTGCTTATCTATAATTACATTGTTAATGAACCCTCCATGCTAGAGTTTTCCACAGATAAAAATGTTCATTTTATTTCACAGGAAGTTTCCTACCTACTTCCCTGACAATAGTCTCTATGTTATACTTATGAATTAGGATAACATGGATGCAAAAACACACAGAAAATGCAAATCTACCAATAGAAGAAATAACCCAATATTTTTCCCTTTTCAGTGGACACACTATGCAAGGGAATTACACTTAGGAAAGAATACAATATGAGCTGAAAAAAATATGTATATACAGCTGCAGATGTATAAATATATTTGATTATATACAGTATATGTTACATTATTAAGATAATAATTACATATTAGACGTATTAGTATCACTGTGCATATATGCGGTATCCTCCCAGTTCCTGCAGCTACTAGACTTTTCATCATGTTTTCAAATACACATGAAGCTAAACATTATTTAAACAAACACAATAAATATATATACTCATAATTCTGGTATATAGCATTTCAACATCACCTTGTGATATAAACTTCAGTGGTTCTTTCTAATGGTGCTGCATTATAAGAACAAGGTCCTAAATGGGAAAGACTGTGCTGACACATAAATACTCAGATTTCTTGTTTTCTCTTACTGATACCATCTGTGCACTAAACAACCAAGAATTTTCAGTTCAGTACCATGCAAAAACAAAACAACAGAAAATGACCTCTCTTTTCTTGAGTGAAATGTATATTAACACCAAAATATTTTTCTTTATTTGTGGCAGTTATTTATTTTTAAAATAATTTACATTTCCAACTTAATACTATTGTGTTTCCTTAGGCATGTTTGATAAAAACTCACAAATTGAGTTATACCTTGCATCTTGTTCCTCTCTCGCTGCAAGTTCAGTACGTACATTCCTGCTTCCATGTGCAGAAAATTATGGATCATAGAGCAAAACTGGCTAGGTAGTTTTATCGGGAAATGCAAATATATTAAGTTTGTATTTAAGTTTATATTTAAGTATATTTTACTGTAACTATTCTAATAGAACCATTCAAAATATTGTGAACATTACAGGCTGTTTTTTACAAGCTCTTACAATCTTTACGATATTGGTTTAAAACTAAATATGCATCAATACTCCAGAAGAGTGATGGCAGGATTTTTATGTTTTTTTCTATCCATTTCACTCACAGCAAATGTCTGTTACTGGATGAACCATGGAAAGACTTGTACAGCACTGATCCATGAGTCTATTCAGTTGTAAGACAGAAACTGGAAAGTCATATACTAAAAGTTGTCAGCTAATAAGTCATCATGTTGAAAATTCAGATGCATAATCTTCCAAGACCTACTGAAGCTGGTTTTACTATCTGTTCTGAAAGAAAAAAAAAAAAAAAAAGGGAAACTGTCGGTATGGTGTGGGCATCAGAAGAGCCATTTTAACGTCTTTTTGTGGAAATGCCCATGGATACAAAAAGTTCTTTTGCAATATGAAATAACTGATTAAATACTCCTCATTGCATATCCTACTTCAAAGTGAAGAGGGTGAACGCTATTAATATCATATTTACAATACATAAGTAAATTTCTATTATAGTAAATGCTGCAGGCCAAATTATTCCCTGACATAATCTTTCTAAATTTAGTGAAGGAGCTGCTTATTAGTGCTGTGACTTCCAGGTTAGGATAACAAAACAAAACAAAAAAAACAAAACCAAAAAACCAAGCCAAACTACCAAACAAAACAAAAAAAAAAAGATGGCTAGGTCCCCAGCTCCTTTTTGTTGTGATAGGTCAAATATGTCTCTCCTTCACCCATTTGATCAAGAGTCTGTATGAAAACACAGGGGACCAGATTCTTTCTGTAAAAGAGAATTAAGCAAGCTGTGACTTGGTTCTATGCAACTTGACCCAGAGCAATCTGAGATGTCTGGAAATTACCAGAGAGTGAAGGAAGAGGAGCATGTGTGGAGTCAAATGTGCTTTCCTATAGACATTGTGATAGGATGCCACAGAAATTTGTCCAGCAAGAGTAATGCCAAGTTCATTCTATCTGAAAGTAAAGCTTAAAAACAAGCATTCAGAAATGATTGTAACTGACAAAGAAAAGAAAACCTGTCTGTTATGTATTGGAGTGTGCAACAGTTGCAATGTATATATTAGCTAAAACAGTTTAATTCCATTGCATCTTCAGGTTTTCCATCCAATTTTCTCTGTCTTCAGATATTTTTGTGATTTGGTGTCTGTGAATAATCTGACATATGAGTCAAACTCCCATATAGATAATAGTCAACCTGGCACCCAGGGAAACAAAACTCAATATTGAATTCTGTAGCAGAGCTATATGGCAAAGGGGAATCGTGATTGTCAGAATATTCCCTACTGAGGGACAAATGCTTTTTCTCAAAATTTCCTATTTACAGTTTCTCAAAAATGCCTGTTTACACTTGAGGCTTGTACTAAAATGACAAAACAGAGTCACTTGCTCATTCTCCTGAATATGGTACACCTTGAAGTATTAAGCCGCTGATGAAATCAGATTTCTTTTTTTAGCTCCATAAATATGGAGCAATGGAAACATGGAACAACTACTTTTCTTCAGCTTGTAAGTGTAACTACAGACATTCTGCAGATGGCTCCTGCTTGGCTGCTTCAGTAACACGTATTTACCTCGCTGGTAAGGAGCACTGCAGCAAATTAAAGCAATTTACATAGATTTTGGAAGGTAGCGGGGCGCCTGCTTCCTTTAATGTTGTTTGGGTTTTTGTTTGTTAGGTTGTTTTCTTTCCTGGATTAAGTTTTCCATGAGAACAGATTTTTTTGGTCAATGACTGTGGATAATTCCTCATTTTTCAGTATTTCTTTTGAAAATGCCTTTTTATATTCCATTATCAGGGGGTTTTTTAGATTTCTTTTTCTCTTTTACCTTCCATTTCCTGTCATTTTATGAGTCTTTTCCAATTTTTGGTGTTTTGTGACATATTTATTTATTGATGAACCTCTAGCGGGTCTTTGAGGGAATCATTTGTGTTTTTCAGAGCTTTCTACCACTGCTGTTGTACTGGTTTTGGTGTTTACTCTTTCATAACTAGGAAGCCACACATGGAACAGACTAAGAAAGACCCAACCAAACCCAGGAGAATGTTTTAATGTGAAATGGCATGTTTTGGTGACAATTAACTTTATAGCCTTCTCAGAACATCTTAGAGTTCATTTGCAGTGACATCATGTTTGTCATGAGTTGTGTCTATGATGTTACACATAAAATTAATTTCTTGTCTTCATGTATTCAGAACGCTATGCAGTTGTCTTTGCACTTTATATGATTTTTAAAACCAATGTAGTTTGGCAACCTGCTTCGTGTACTTACTGCTAGGTTGGACTGTAGCAATGTTATTTTTGAATTGCACAGTTGTTTTTCTATCAAGATTTTATCACATTTGTTCAGTTCTACTAACAAAATGGATATTTTCCTCTCTCTCCTTCCATTATCTTCAACTGTCAACCCTCTAAGCCCATCTTAAGTTTCAGAAACCCTCTGATGAAAACAATGAAAGAAGAAACCATCTATATTTCATCACTTATTTCTTTTGTTTTCTTCGTTTCATAGAATCATAGAAAGTTAGGGGTTGGAAGGGACCTCAAAAGATCATCGAGTCCACCCCCCTTGCCAGAGCAGGGTTACCTACAGCAGGTCGCACAGGAATGCATCCAGATGGGTTTTGAATGTCTACAGAGAAGGAGACTCCAGAATCTCCCTGGGCAGCCTGTTCCAATGTTCTGTCACCCTCACAGTGAAAAATGTCTTCCTAATATTTAAATAGTACTGCCTCTGCTCCAGTTTATAATCGTTTTTCTTTGTCCTTGTTCTTCTTTGTCTCCTGAAAGAGTTAAATTTTCCTGATTGGAAGGCTTTAATACTCTAAGGCAGTAAATGCTACTGGCATTATATCTGCTTGGGTCTAAGTGTCCATAAACGACGATTCTAATTTATCAAGTCTGTTAGATTTGGTAGCTTTGTGAGATTGGTCATAGAGGAACGTCTTTCAAGTATCAAACACTTCCTAAACTTACCAGAAGTTTACAGAGTCTAGAAGAGAAAGTCAGACGGTGCTGACTATTATCTCTGGGGAAAGAGTCTGTATCTTCTGACAGCCACTAACCATAATGGCACCAAATCAAAGTCATTCAGTCCTGCTCCTGTGATACTATTAGCTGGGTGCCCAGTCAAGCAGAATGTACATGGATGAAAAAAATCAATTATCCCTGCACCTTGTGAGCACAGAACTTTGCAATAGCTAGGTCTCTGTAAAGAAAAAATGATATCTTTTTCTTTTTTTAAAAATAAACAAAAACAAAAACAAAAAAACAAAAAACAAGGAGTCCTTTGTTTTGACTTAGGGGAAACCAGCCTGAATTGTGAAAGGGAATAGATAACTGGGAATTTGTGATGATGGAGATCCAAAATCCAAATATGGACTCTCAAACAAAAGTTAAATGCAAACTGTGACCCAGTGAGGGACTGGGGTCCATTCCTGAAGGACTGCAGCCATCAGGAGGGGCCAACACTTAAGCAGTTTGTGAAGACTCCCTCCTGGCAAAAAAGTCATTGAATAACAACACGATGTCCCAGTATAGGTTGGGGGCTGACCTGCTGGAGAGCAGTGTAGGTGAAAGAGACCTGGGGGTCCTGGTAGACAAGAAGATGACCATGAGCCAGCAATGTGCCCTTGTGGCCAAGAAGGCCAATGGCATCCTGGGGTGCATTAGAAAGGGTGTGGTCAGTAGGTCAAGAGAGGTTCTCCTCCCCCTCTATTCTGCATTGGTGAGGCCGCACCTGGAGTATTGTGTCCAGTTCTGGGCCCCTCAGTTCAAGAAGGACAGGGAAGTGCTTGAAAGAGTCCAGCGCAGAGCTACTAAGATGATTAAGGGAGTGGAACATCTCCCTTATGAGGAAAGGCTGAGGGAGCTGGGTCTCTTTAGTTTGGAGAAAAGGAGACTGAGGGGTGACCTCATCAATGTTTTCAAATATGTGAGGGGTGAGTGCCAGGGAGATGGAGTTAGGCTTTTCTCAGTGGTGACCAGTGATAGGACAAGGGATAATGGGTGTAAATTGAAGCATAGGAGGTTCAAGTTGAATATTAGAAAATATTTTCTTACTGTAAGGGTGACAGAGCCCTGGAACAGGCTGCCCAGGGGGGTTGTGGAGTCTCCTTCACTGGAGACATTCAAAACCCGCCTGGACACGTTCCTGGGAGATGTACTCTAGGTGGCCCTGCTCTGGCAGGGGGGGTTGGACTAGATGATCTTTCAAGGTCCCTTCCAACCCCTAGGATTCTATGATTCTATGATTCTATATCTTAGCCTTCTTCATATCCTTTGTGATTACATCTCCTGTTTCCTTCTGGAGAGAGCCCACATTTCCTTTGGCCTTCCTTTTATCACTGATGTAGAAAATTTTCACAAAATCACAGAATTGTTCTGGTTGTAAAGGACCTTTAAGATTGAGTCCAAACACTAAGCTAACTACTAATTTCAGCACTAAACTATATTCCTAAGCACCACATCTACATGTCTTTTAAATACCTCCAGTGATGGTGATTTAGCCACATCTCTGGGCAGCCTACGCCAGTGTTTCATAACCCTTTAATAGAAGAAGTTCCTTCTAATCTAAACATTCCTGGGAAAATGTTGAGGCCACTTCCTCTTGTCGTACTGCTAGTTCTTTGGGAGTAGAGGCCAGCACCCACCTTGCTACAACCTTCTTTCAGGTTTCTCCTGATCCCCTCCTCGTAAGACCTGTGCTCTGCTGCCAGCTTTGTTGCCTTTCTCTGGACTCACTCCAGCAACTCAATGTCCTTGCAGTGAGAGACCCAAAACAGAACACCGCATTTGAAGTGTGGCCTCACCAGTGGTGCCTACAGGGGGAAAACCACTGACCATTGACTACACCATTCCTGACACAAGCCAGGATACTGTTGGCCTCCTTGGCCACCCAGGCACACTGCTATTGACCAACCAATAGCCCCAGGTCCTTTTCCACCAAGCAGCTTTCCAGCCACTGTTCTCCAGGCCTGTAACATTGCATGAGGCTGTTGTGACCCAAGTGCAGGAGCAACACCTGGCCTTGTTAAACCTTATACAACTGGCCTTGGGCCATTGATTCAGCCTGTCCAGGTGCCTCTCTTAGAAAGGAGAGACCTTTCTAAGGTCCCACTCTTAGAAATATCAACACTCCCTCCCGACTTGGTGTCTTCTGCAAACTTACTGAGGGTGTACTTGATCCCCTAATTAAGATCATGTGTCTGGCCTCCAGGTGGATTTAAGTCTATTCACCTCAATGCTGTGCGCCTGGTTACCCATTTTTTTACCATCAAAAAGTGTGCTGGCCTAAGCCATACATACCCAGTTTATTCAGGAGAATGCTGTGGGAAAAATTGTCAGAGGCTTATCTAAGATCAAGGTAAACAACATCCATAGCTTTTCCCTTATCCACTAATCAGGTCATATTTTCAGACAAGGAGGCCAGGTTTGTCACACAGGACCTATCTTCAAGAACTCATGCTGGCTGTGCCTTACTTGGACTTGATGACTTGAAAGGTCTTTTCCAACCAGAAAGATTCTGTGATCACCTAGTTTTCTGCATCTGCTGCATAATGGCACTCAAGATGATCTGTTCCATAACCTTCCCCAGTACTGAGGTCAGACTAACAGGCCCTGGATTCTGTAGTTCCCTGGAACCTCCTTCCAGCCCTTCTTATACCTGTGGGTCACATTTGCCAGTCTCCAGACAACTGGGGCCTTTCCAGTGGCCAGGACTTCTAGTAAATGATGGAAAGGGACTTATTGAGCACTTCCGCTAGCCATCTCAATACCCTTGGGTGTATCCCATCCAACCTCATTGACCTGTGTATGTCTAAGTGGTGCAGCAGGTGTCACTAACCCTCTCATCTTGGTTTATGGGGTCTTCTGACTTCTCCCTATCCCTGTCTTCCAGTTCAGAGCACTGGGTGCCCCTGTAATAACTGGTCCTACTGATTTGACACAAAGAAGGCATTAAGTTCCTCAGCCTTCATCTCAACTTTGATCATTGTGTTTCCCCTGGCATCCAATAAAGGATATAATTCTCTCTAGTCCTTGTTGGGACTCCTAGTCCAAGAACTCCCTCCTAGTTCTTGTTAATATATTGGTAAAAGCATTTCCTGTTATTTTAAATAGCTGCAGCCAAATGGATTTCAGGTTGGGTTCTGTGCCTTCTGATTTACTCCTTGCAAAACCGCACAACATATTTGTAGCCATCTTGAGTGACCTGTTAATTTTTTCCAAAAAAAACCTCTCCTTTTTCCCCAGAATCACATCCAAATCTCTCTATTCAGTCAGGCCAATCTTCTTGCCCTACCCCTTGTGTTTCAGTACAGGGTGACAGCCTGCTGCTGCTTCTTTAAGACTTTCTTTAAGAATGCCAGCCTTCCTGGACTCCTTTGCACTCCAGGGTTGTCTTCCTAGAGACTCTGTCAACCGGTCTACAAAACAGGTCTTCACCTTCTTCACCTTTACATGTTTAAGGTCAGAAAAAAATAAACAAGGAAACCTTTGTAACACTGTGGAATGTGTACTTGAACTGCCCTGAACTGACCAAATGCAAGTTTTATGTAGTTGTGTGTTATCTGATACTGTTCTGGCAATGAAGGACACAATTAAGGCTGAACTTGGTATCTGAAAATAGGGTCAGGGAGAGATTACTGTATTAAATAAAGAACTTGTACGCTAAAATATTTGTCAATCTAAAAAGGAAATCTTGTGGAAAAAACATTTTTCTGTAAAAAGTGTTAGGGTACTCGCATTGTACCAATAATTTAAACAGCTAAAATTTTAGCTATTCTTTATTTATCTTTTTTGTCAGTAATGCTTTCTCTGTTCAATGACACATTAAGCACATTAGTATTTTCTAAAGGCAATGCACATATACTGAAGATAGAAGAACATTTGAAAAATGTGCTTTTTGTTGGGAAAAACAAAAAAAAAATATTATGGCCAGAGCAAAAGAATTAGCTGAAGTATTTTATTTTTCCTTCAACATAATATATCTAATTTTCATTTCCTTACTTGCATTTCAAGGCTATTGAAGCAAATGAAGCAAAGCGCTGACATCTCCTGTAAAAGAGAAAATTCACCAAGTGAAAATATACTGCATGTAGAATTCTCTTATGCATTAAAACTTTGAAAGTTTGTCTCCACTTTAGATTTTTACAATGTTAGTCTGGAATCTATATTTATTTGACCTATTTCATAAAAAGTAAAATTATAAGTCAGAGTATTTTTCATTGGTCTAAATCCACATATTTTTTAAGTCATAGGCAAAAGCCTACATTTAATAAAATCTAAATTATTTTAAAATATTTTAATTTTTGTTAAAAACTCAAAATTTCTAGAGAATAAGTAGTATTTTGGAAGTGTAGTACTGTGTGGCTTATATATATATATACATACATATACAACATATTATTACACAATCTGGGCCTGGAAACACTTGGGGTTTCTTTTGGTTTAAAATTTATTAAGGGCAGCAGTTACCTTACATCTACTGAAACAGTGCTTTAGCTGCTTTTATTTTAGTTCAGTACTGCAATGAAACTTTATTTGAGAAAAAAAGAAACAACATGATTTTGAAGAGAAATAAATTAGTTTGGAAGTTTATTCTTAGGCTGAGTTTCATGAAAGGCAGAATAATGTTTTGGATTTTTTTTCAAACTTTACAGTTGAAAGAAAATATTTTTTTTAGGAATTATCTATGGCACGTCCTCAGTTATTGGTAGAAAATATATGCATTTGAAATATTAACAAAAACAAACCAAAACAAAACAAAAATACTGCTGCAGTAACTTTTAACAGTATTTGCAAAACTGACACAAAATATTTATCATACAGGGATCAGTGAGGATTATAATGGTCTTTCAGAGTGCAGCAGATTTTCTTTCTCTCCAAATATTCAATGAGACTGCTGTTGGGTTTTGATTTCCTGACAGATAAAATAAAATAGAAATAATTTGGGGGAATGACTTTCAGAAGACAGACAGACAGACAGACAGACAGACAAGAAAGAAAGAAAGAGAGAAAGAAAGAAAGAGAGAAAGAGAGAAAGAAAGAGAGAAAGAAAGAGAGAAAGAGAGAAAGAAAGTGAGAAAGAAAGTGAGAAAGAAAGAGAGAAAGAAAGAGAGAAAGAAAGAAGGAAAGAAAGAGAGAAAGAGAGAAAGAAAGAAGGAAAGAAAGAGAGAAAGAGAGAAAGAAAGAAGGAAAGAGAGAAAGAGAGAAAGAAAGAAGGAAAGAGAGAAAGAGAGAAAGAGAGAAAGAAAGAAAGAGAGAAAGAAAGAGAGAAAGAAAGAGAGAAAGAAAGAAAGAAAGAAAGAAAGAAAGAAAGAAAGAAAGAAAGAAAGAAAGAAAGAAAGAAAGAAAGAAAGAAAGAAAGAAAAAGAAAGAAAGAAAGAAAGAAAGAAAGAAAGAAAGAAAGAAAGAAAGAAAGAAAGAAAGAAAGAAAGAAAGAAAGAAAGAAAGAAAGAAAGAAAGAAAGAAAGAAAGAAAGAAAGAAAGAAAGAAAGAAAGAAAGAAAGAAAGAAAGAAAGAAAGAAAGAAGGAAAGAAAGAAGGAAAGAAAGAAGGAAAGAAAGAAGGAAAGAAAGAAGGAAAGAAAGAAGGAAAGAAAGAAGGAAAGAAAGAAGGAAAGAAAGAAGGAAAGAAAGAAGGAAAGAAAGAAGGAAAGAAAGAAGGAAAGAAAGAAGGAAAGAAAGAAGGAAAGAAAGAAAGAAAGAAAGAAGGAAAGAAGGAAAGAAAGAAAGAAAGAAAGAAAGAAAGAAAGAAAGAAAGAAAGAAAGAAAGAAAGAAAGAAAGAAAGAAAGAAAGAAAGAAAGAAAGAAAGAAAGAAAGAAAGAAAGAAAGAAAAAGTCTTCCAATTCATTATCTTATGTTTTATAAATCACTCTCTGTTTCACTCACTGGTAATCCTTTCTAATTAACGTCATATTTTATAGATTCAATTTTAGGAGCAAGGTCAGCTTACTAAGGTGTTAACATCTTTTTCAAAGAAAGGGATGCCTAGAAAAGCATTAAAGGAATCCAAGTAAGAAAAATTTGACTAATTGGTTTCTATAAACACCTGTTAAACATTTTTTTAGCTGTTCAAGTTGTAAACACTCATTAAAAATCAAATATAAGATTGCTATAGTTAAAAAAAACCTCACTCTTCAGTTGTAGTCTTTATCTTCATCATGTAATATTCATCTCTGCTTCTACCTGATGATACTGCATTTCATGGAGAAACAAACATACTATGACACTTTTCCAGTTGTATGTATCCTCTGTCATGTGGGTTCATAATTACTGTAGTACTGTTCATAATCATTAAGTGGCTGTACTTGTGTGATATTGTACTTTGTATCTAAATGACACATTGTAATAATTTGTCACCTAAGAATGGGAGACGTGTTGTCCCTGTTTTTCATTTTTTCTATTTTTGTTTTGGTTTGGTTTGTTTTCTTTCAATGCAGAACAGAACTGTTTGAAATAAAGCTGTGTATTTTTCCAGCTTAATTGGAATGTGTCAAGACAGGAATTATTTGAATTTTCTAAGAAGTCATATAGTAATAGTATACATTTTTGTTCTGGCTGCAGTACAGCTGAATCAAGGAAATGTCTTTCAATTTAAAGCAGCCGTGTGTGGGAAAATTCTAGGATAAATCTTACTAAAATTTCTATCCATTTTTTCTAAATTTTGATGAGTAATAACTTCCTGTTTCTGATAGATCATGTAATCTACATGTGGAGAGGGAAAATACAGAGGGAAAAGAAAAGGAAAAGGATTCTTGGCCAGGACTTGGAAGGGCTCATTTACAGGGCTTTAAGCTAGGTTTGAAGGAGGAAGGGGAAAAAAACAGGCCCACTGGAGATGAGCCTAGGATGGCATGGCAAAGCTAGGAGAGAAATTGCTAGCCCAGCTCAAGTTCATCAAAACCAATGAGCACAGCATGGGCAGCAGACAGGAGCTGGAAACCATTATGCAGCAGAACAGCCGTGATGTAACCACAGAAGCATGAAGGGACTACTGTCATGACTGGAATAGTACAATGCATGGCTATAAGCTATAGACAGGGAAGGAAAGGAAGTGCAGTGGCTCTATATGGTAGGGAGAGTTTCAATAGCTTGATGATGGTAGTTACTATAAGGTTGAGTGTTTCTGGGTTAGGATGAGGAGGAAGACCGATAAGGTGGGTGTCTGATAAAAAGACCACCAACTAGGATGAGGAAGCAGATGAAGCATTCTACATACAGCTGGCAGAGATCTCGCAATAGCTAGCCCCTGTTCCAGTGGGGGACTTAAACCTACCAAATGTCTGCTGGAAGAAATGTAGCAGAGAGGAAACAGATTGTGAGATTCCTGAAGTGTATTTTCCTGGCACATCTGGTAAGTGAGCCTACCAGAGAATGTGTGACACCAGATCTGTTATTCACAAACAGGGAAGGACTGGTGGGAGATGTATAGGTCAGGAGGCATCTTGGGCTTAACAACCACAAAATGATGAAGTTTTCAATCCTAAGTAAAATAAGGAGGGGAGTGAGCAAAACCTCCACCCTGGAGTTCCAGAGGGCAGATTTTGGCCTGGCTGAACAGGAGATTTTGATATGACAGGAAAAAAAGGAGTTTATTTCCCTTTGAAGAAATGGCAGGGGTCTGAGGATGAGTACAGGAATATAATTAGGTCATGCAGAGAAAAAATTAGGAAGGTAAAATGCTATCTGAAGCTCAATCCTGCCACTGTCATAAGGGACAACAACAAAAATAAAATATGAGTACATTAATAGCAAAAAGAGACCAGAAGAATCCCCATCCTTTAAAGCTCAAGGAAGGAAACGTTACAACCAAGGATGAGGAAAAGGCTGAGGTACTTAATGTCTTCTTTGCCTCCATCTTCATTATTCCGACCATCCAGCCTCAAGGCATTCAGTTTCCTATGCTGGAGGACAGGGACAGAGAGCAGCACAACCTCTTCATAATCTGAGAGGAAACAGTTAATGACTTGCTATGTCATCTAGACATTCACAAGTCTGTGGGGCCAGATGGGATTCAGCCAAGAGTATCAAGGGAGGTGGGTAGAGGCATTTGCCAAGCCTCTTATCCATTTATGAACAGTCTAGGAGAACAGGGCAGGTCTCAGATGACTGGAGGCTTACTAATGTGACACCCATGTACAAGAAGGGACAGAAGAAAGATTTGGGGAACTACAGGTGTATCATCCAGACCTCAGGGCCCAGAAAAATTTTGGAGAGTTTCAGTTTGAATACACTTACACGGTAAGTGCAGGACAGCCAGGGGATCAGACCCAGCCAGTATGGATTTAGTAAAGTCAGTTCCTGTGTGACCAGCCTGATCACCTCCTATGACCTGGTGAGCTGCCTGGTTGAGGAGGGAAGGGCTGTGGACATTGTCTACCTGGAATTTGGTAAAGCCTTTGATACTATCTTCCACATCATTCTGCAGAAGCTGATGGCTCATGGCATAGACAGGTGTTCTTTACCCTTCACTGGGTAAAGAGCTGGATGCTTGGCCAGGCCCAGAGAGTTCTAGTCAACGGAGATATATCCAAGTGGCAGCTGGTCACCAGTGGTGTTCCCCAAAGCTCAGTTTTGAAGCTGGACTTGTACAGTATGTGTGGTATAGATGAGAGGAGGATGCTGGCCAACATCTGGCTGAAGATGAGCCACAAGTGTTCTCAGGTGGCCAATAAGGCCATAAGCATCCTGTTAGGAACAGTGTGGCCAGAAGGAGAAGGGAAGTGATCATGTGCCTATACACAGCATTGGTGAGGCTGCACCTTGAGTAACACATTCAGTTCTGGGCTCCTTGCCACAAGAAATTACCTGCATTGCTGGAGCCAGTTCAGAGAAGGGCAACCAAGCTGGTGAAGAGTCTGGAGAACAAGCCCAATGAGGAGAGGCTGAAGGAATGTTTAGTTTGGAGGAGGGTGAGAGGAGACCTCATTGCTCTCTACAACTACCTGAGGAGAGGTTGAAGGAATTGTGAATGTTTAGTTTGGAGGAGTGAGGTTGAGAGGACATCTCTGCTCTCTACAACTACCTGAAAGGAGGTTGTAGGGATGTGATTGCTGGCCTCTTTTCACACGTGAAAAATGATAGGACTAGAGGAAATCATAGAATAATTTGAGTTGGAATGGACCTGTAAAGGTCATCTACTCCAACTCCCCTGCAGTAAGCAGGGACACCCTCAATTAGATGAGGTTGTTCAGAGCCTCATCAAGCCTCACCTTGAATAACTCCAGAGATGAGGCCACAACTAAATCCCTGGGCAACCTGTTTCATTTTTCTACTATCCTCATGGTAAAGAACATTTTCCCTAACCTCCAATCTAACCCTGCTCTTCTCTAATTTAAAATCACTGCCACTTGTCCTATCACTACAGGCCCTTAACTACAGTCTGTCTCCAGCCTTTCTGTAGGCCTCCTTTAGGAACTGGAAGGTCACTATTAGATCTCCCCAGATCCGCCTTTTCTCCAGGCTGAACAACCCCAGCTCCCTCAGCCTTTCTTTGCAGGAGAAGTGTTCTAGCCCCCTGATCATTTTTGTGTCCCTCCTCTGGTCCCACTGCATCAGGTTCATGTCCTTCTTGTGTTGAGGATTCCAGAGCTGCATGCAGCACACCAGGTGAGGTCTTACCAGAGCTGAGTGAAGTGGCAGAATCGCCTCTCTCCATCTGCTGGCCACGGTTCCTTTGATGCACCTCAAGACACAATTGGCCTTAAGGGCTTCAAGAGTACACTGTTGATTCATGTCCAGGTTCTCATCCACCAGCAGTTCAAGTCCTTTTCTGCAGGGCTTCCTAAAGCCTAATCTACAAGCCTGTACTGGTAGTGTGGATTGTTCTGGCACAGGTGCAGGACGCTGCACGTGATTTTTTTGAACCTCATGAGTTTCACCTGGTCCCATTTCTCCAGTTTGTCCAAGTCCCCCAGGATGACATCAACAGCACCACTCAGATTGGTGACATCTGCAAATGTGATGATGCAATCAATCTTCTGTCTATATCATTGAAAAAATAATAAAGAGTACAGATCCCAGTATGAACTCCTGGCAGACATGGACACCTGTCACTGGTGTCCATCTGGACTTGGAGACACCTATGGATGTGGCCATTCATCCAATTCCTTATCCACTGAACAGACCACAGTAGGTTATTGTGGGGGACTGTTTCAAAGGCCTTGCAGAAATCTAGTGCTTTTCCCTTGTTGACTGATGTAGTCACTCCAGTGTAGAAAGCCATTAGATTCGTCAGGCAGGATTTGCCACTAGTGAAGCCATGCTGGATGAAGTTGCAAAATGGTCTGAAGTTTCACCAGGGAAGACTTGGATAGACATGAGGAAGAATTTCTTTACTGAGACAGTAGTTAGGCATTGTAACAGACTGACCAGGGAGCTATTGAAATTGCCATCCCTCGAAGTATTTAAACATTGTGTAGATGAGGCACTTCAGGACATGATCTAGTGGACATTAAGATACATATATTGATAAGTAATAAGTAGTAGTAAGAGTAGAGGTCATGGACTTAAGCTCTGTCAGGGAAGGTTTAGGTTAGATATTAGGAAAAAATTCTTTACAGAGAAGGTGATCAGACATTCGAATGGGCTGCCCAGGGAGGTGGAGGATTCTCCTACCCTGGGTGTTTTTAAAAACAGAATGCATGTGGCACTCAGTGGATTATGGGTTGGACTTGATGATCTCAGAGGTCCTTTCCAACCCAGATGATTCTGTAATTCTGTGAAATATATTTTACTTATTTTATTGAGGGGAATGTAGATGGTTGGACGCAGTGATCCTAAGAGGTTTTTTTTCAACAATGACAATTCTGTAATTGTGTGAACTTTTAACAACTTTATATTTTAAGCTGTTATAATTTCTTAATACAAAAGAGATATTGAATTTACCCCCGCTTCCACTGTTGCGAATCATTGTAGCTGCATTTGCTATTGTCAAGGTTCAGGCCAGGCCTCTGCTGTCTCACACCCCAATCCCACTGTGAGACAGGAGGAGGGAATCCACCCAAAGGCTCATTAATGGAGACAGGGACAGGGAGGATTTTACTCCCCAATTATGGTAACAGGAAAAAAACCAGACAGATTGAACTTGGGTAGGAAAATAAAAATAAAACCAAACCCACTAATTTAGTCTACAAGGAGAAAGGGAAAACATGTCCAGATCTTAATACTTTCCCACATCCACCCCTTCCTCCTCCCCATGCCCGGGTCGCTTCACTGCTGCCTCCCCCTCAGGGCACAGGGAGGGGCAGGGGAGGTTCGGGGTCAGTTCCCCACACGGTGTTTCTGCTGCTCCTTCCTCCTCAGGGGGAGGACTCCTCACAGCCTTCCTCTGCTCCCTGGTCCCACTCACGGGAGAGTCCTTCAGGAACGCCTGGGACATGAGTCCCTCCCATGGGCTGCAGTCCCTTGTGAACTTCTCCAGTCCAGGCTGCCCACAGAGTCACGACTGCTTCAAGAACAGTCACCTCCTCTAGCACATGGTATTCCACAACTACAGATACACATCTGCTCATCTCCATGATCCCACACGGGCTGCAGCTTCACATCTGCCCACCTGTGACACTTCAGGGACTACAAATCCACATTTACCTCACTGTGGTTCTTCAGGCAATGCTCCACTGTGCTCCTCCACAGGTTGCACAAAGGTAGGCTGCCATCTCACTATGAGTTGTTGTGGGAAATCGCTGCCCAGGCACCTTCTCCCCCTCCTTCACTGACCTTGGTGTTTTTGCTCTGTCATTGCTCTCTCACCTTGTCCTATCCCCTGCGCTTGCAGGTTGTTTTCTTGTATATATTTCTACAATTTCGCTTTCCCTTTCTTGACTATGTTACAGTGGTGCATCCAGCTTCCCATATCTGCTTGGCCTTGGGCAATGCTAAAGCTAGAACTGAAACCAGGGGAGCTTCCATATCTTCTCACAGGAGCCACCCCTGTGTCCCCCATTTCCAAAACACCACTGCACTAACCCAAGACAGCTGTCATGAACTTATAATGACTGTGAACACTTTAACATCCATCTCTGAAAGTTCTGGTACTATGTGTGTTTGATTTGCAGAAAAGAAAATTTGTGAAGTGGAAGTTCATGCATATCTAGTGCTGATGTTATGTACACTGCTGACCAGGATATCTAAAGGAGAAAATGCAGAAGCTTATTCCAAAAACCTTAAATGCTGAAAGACTGAAGTTATTGTTCAAAATAATGAATTTTTACCATGTGGACCAGCCCATATTAGTCCAGCCACTAGAAGGAATGCTGGAGTATTTTAGAAACCATCCAAGAGTTAGTTTACGAGACAGTGTATCTGTGTTTGTTGTCATCTTCATTTGTGTAGGCAGCAAGGAGGTAGCATTGCTACTTGGCAGCATGTTGTTTCTTCTTTAAATTGAAGTAGACAGAGTGACCTGTCAAAACAGCATGATTTGGACATTATACACTTTAAATTCTGAATACTTTTATGTGAAGCATGATGATGAGAAACATTTTGCGATGGGACAATGCATGGTATAGAATAGACATGAAAAGAAAAAAAGAGTGTTTTACAAGAGTCTCTGTTCCTGAACAGTTAGCAAGCAAATTTAGGTATGTAACAATATAGGAGATTACTGTCCAGTGTTCCTGTTCACCTGTTCACCTAAATCATTTTAGTCTTAGCCTATCACTGAAAATTAGTTCTGAAGAGTGACAGCTATCCAGTGTGGATTTGTATAGTACCTGAGAAGTTTCTATTTTCCCGAATAGAAAGAAACATGATTCTAGTAAAGATTCCAGTAAAGAGGTAGACAAAGCCTCATTACATTGGCTTCGGATACAGATTAATTATTGCCAGATTATGTACATCCTTCCCCTAATAGACCAGTGTAACCTCTGTGATAATGAGAAAACCTTGTCACCAGCTTCAAATCCAACAAACCATTCTGGTAATGCCTGTTTCACTCTTCAGAAAGAAAAAGTCTGAACTCACTAAACACTTGCACTTCAGCTGTGCCCCTTTCAGTTTACTTCCCCTAAACTTACACATGCTGTGACATCACACACTAAAAATAGCCAAGGAGAGATGTGTGTGAGCATGTTTGAAGACTGGTCATGGCTTGCAGGGATCTCAGGGTAAGTATTGAAAGTAACAGTTGACTTACAGAGGACTACAGAGATTTTCTACTTCTGCAAAACATTAAATAACAGCAGAAAATTATAAAAGAAATAATTTGCCTTTAATTAAGTAGGCTATCATGTGGGGGATTTGTGAAAAAAGGTTTTGACATAGGTTTTTGCAATGATTGTATTTTTTTGAAGAAATTTGGTTTTTATTTCTCAGTCTGTTTTTCTAGCTGGTTCATTTTACATTGTTGTTGGAACAACCTGAACAAGAATTATAATTTTCACTTTGTAGACACAGGTACAATTTTTGTGAATGAGGACACAGAAAATAAAAAAAGAACAAAGTCTGGTTTTGTGGCTTCCTCATTTATTTGGTTTAGGGTATACAAGAGAAAACGTGATGGTAAAAATAAAAAATATTTTTAAAGTTTTCTTTGATGTTCTAATTGTGTTGCTGTGATGGACATGATGTTAGCTGTGTCATAGACTTTAGGGAAATATATAAAACTAACACTGAAATATTTTGATGTGTTAATAGTACTAGCATGTTAACTGAATAGTGCAAGTATGTTTGTATGATTTTCTCTTTGCTGCAGATTCATATACTTGACAGATTCCTATGCCTGCTACAGATTCATATACTCTGCCATATTTCACAACTTCCCTTCACTATGTGATCTTCTCAGTGATTTAGAGTATTATCAAATAAATCATTAAGGTTCCAATTTTTGCCTCTTTTTGTACAGTTCACATGTGTGCAGACAGTATTAGGAAAGTCAGAGCCCACCTGTAGTTTAAACTGTGGAAGAGGATCAAGTCAGGGAACACTTAAACAAGCTAGAAATATTCAAGCCCGCAGTAGTGGATAGATTGCACCCATGAGTGCTGAGGGAACTGGTTAATGTCATCACAAGGCCACGCTCAATTGTCTGTGAAATTTCATGGACACTGGAAGAGATTACTGAAGACTGAAAGCACAAATTTCATCCTTATATTCAAGAAGGTCAGTAAGTACCTAGGAAATTACAAAACCATCAATCTCAAACTGCTGTTTAACCCAGTTGACAGTGAAGTCCCACTCCCTTAGTTGCCCTTGATGGGATATATAAAGGTAATTTAACAGTTAAAGCAAAGCTGTGAGGGAAAGCAGCAAAACAAGGAATTCATTCGCTACTTCCCATTGTCAGGGAGGTATTCAGCCATCTCCAGGAAAGCAGGGCTCTATCATGTGTGACAAGTACTTAAGAAGACAAATGTCATATACTACTTCTTCCACTACTTTTATATGCTGAGCTTGGCATCATATGGTCTGGAAAATTTCTTTGTTTTGGCAAGATGAGGTCAGCTAGCCCAGGTGTGCCCAACTCACTAGCGGGGTGGGGTGAGAAGTGGAAAAGGCCTTGATGCTGTTTAAGCACTGATCAGCAATAATGAAAACATCTCTACACTATCAATGCTGTTTTCAGTTTCAACACATAGCCTTGTACTAGCTACTACGAGGAAAATTAATTCTATCCCACCTAAAACCAGCAAAGCTGTGGCTCAGCCACCTGTTTTTGTGGGTAAATGTAAATTTTAAATGTTAATTTTACCTGTTATCTCAGGTAAATGAGAAAAAATTAGGAGCTGAGACATACTTTTCGACCTCTTAAAATTGAATTTTCTTTATCAATACAATTTTATTTTCTCTGGAATCCCATCATATCTTATTGTTAGTCAGCACAGAAAAACTAATATTTTAGTTAAAACCTTTTCTTCAAAATGCATAATCCATAGACCAGAATGAAAAGGGCATTTAAAACTGCTTTTTAAATTATTTTTAAATGTGGCATCATATGTGAATAAGGAGCAAAACAATGTTCTTCTGGGGCATATCTGTCTGAGCTTCCTGCAGACCAACTGGATACTTCTCCTTTCTTCTCCACATGTAAACACAACAGCTATGGTAGCATGTCTGTTGGTCAAGCAGGTTAAACACTTTGACCAGAGCTTTCTTTTCATACTAGTCTGATTACTTAAATGAGGACATTTACATGTTTTTCTACCAAAAAACTAGAAACTAAGAAAACAGAATTTATTGCTAAAGCCCTTCTGTTACTCTTTACTTCCTTTTGCTCAATCACTACAGTGCTACAAAGTACTTTCACTTAAATGAAAGTACGAGTTCTTGTGAGGGACCAGTTCTCAGGTAGTGTATTCTGGGGAGTGGTGTGAAACACCATTGTAATCACTCCAACAAAACAAAAGAAATGTAAAAGAAAGGACTGCCTGGCACCTATGGAAATGGCTTACCTATGGTCTAGGGCCTGCATATGGAGACAAAGACAGAGTGAAATGGGCAGAGGCCAACCATGCTTACTAAGCAAAAGGGGTCTTTAGAAGGAGGATTGGGATGGTGGGTTTTGGGAAGTTTCATTGGCACCAACCCTTTCCTATTGAACAGTCCAATGCTGGACTAAGGACTGACGATTTTCTGTAATCTACCTCTCTTAGATTTACTTCTCCTACTTTCCTGCTTTCTCTTTCTCTTTCCTAAAATCATAAGTAACACAATTTTCACAACACCCCAATAATCAATCTTAATGATTGCACAGCCTAAGCATACGTAATAATCAAAATATCAGGTTGTATGAGTTATTACATAGTTCTAATTAAAAAATACGTTCAAATACAGACCTTGAGTGTCATCTCACTTAATGACAACCCAGTAAATAATAATCCAATCAGGGATTATTATCACCTGACAGTGATCATTTCCTTGGCCCATAACATCTTAGTCATTCTCCCTGGGAGGGCACTACAATGTTGGATCCAGCCCCACCCAGGTTCTTCTCTAAGAAGCAGTTTAGAAAGCAAGGGGATCCGATCTGTGTCTTGCTGTGTAACCTATCTGGTTGTGACAGTACCTCGGAGTTTTTTGATGGCAGTGTACTGGATCCTTAGTTGTTTTCAGAAATTTTAATGACATAGAAAGTAGGAAAGAACAAAAACCAACCAACCAACCAAACCAAAAAACCAACCAACCAAAAAAAGATTGTACTTTCAAAGGCACCAGAAAAAAAAGTTACAAATTCTACTTTTGTTTGTTTGTTTGTTGTGTTTTGTGTTTTTTTGTTTTGTTTTGTTTTTGTTTTTTGTTTGTTTGTTTGTTTGTTTTGTTTTTTGTGGCATTGATTGAGCCATAATAGGACAGAATAAAATGAAACCCTCTAATAATAGGGTAAGGATGGGGCTGAGTAACTGTAAAAATTCCAGAGAAAGTAACTGATATACTCCTGAGAAAAATTATCAGTTTAATGAGGAAAAATCTATGGGATAAAGACAATTTTTTTTCTTATTAAACTGTTTTGAAATCCCTAAAAGCTTAGTTAAAAAGGCTTTTCAGGATATCATCTTCAAAGTTCTGTTCCCACCAACGCATAACATAGTAGAAGGTTTTACTGTATTTGGGTGAAATTCTTCTGCAGCATAAGTTGACACCATCCTACAGCAATATCACTGGGTTTGATCCTGTGTTTAAAGACTGACATTGAAACGAAGGTTGAACCTGCCTTCTTCCTATTTAAAGGTATGTTTCTAGTTTGCCATTGGATATTTGTGGTTATAGCTATCACATTTACAGCATGTGAACAGGAAAATAGATGTACAGTTTTTTACATCCTTCCTAATTCCTTTTATACGATGAAAACTCTACCAAGATTATTTGAGTGTATTTTTATCCATTTTTAAAAGTACTTCACTTGGAAGCGGAGAAAATGTAAGGAGATTTTGTTATTCATAAACCATTGTGTCAGAGGTGTTTCATGTGAATGGGTAGCAGCTCTGTTCTTGTGGCAAGAATAGAAAATTCAATTCTGATAAATATTCATTGTCAAGTTCTTGAAACTCAAGTAGTGGAGGCTAGACAAGTTTTCTGGAGAACTGTAACAACTGTTTTCCAGAGCAGTGTTCTGCTGGACAATTTGAAATACTCAATACCAGTTTTGATGGGCTACTATATTTGACAGCATGACCATTTTTCTGTTCTTTTTTCAGTTTTTATAGAAAAAAAGAAACAAACCTGAAAACAATCCATCCCTTGCTGAATTTGTGCCATATATACAAATCTGCAGTTTCCTATTCCTTTTCTGCTCAGCTGTCTGGAGAATTCTTTATATGGTACTATGTAAAGAGCTACTGACTTTTAAATCTCAGTGAATTCTATTACTCCTGCATATTAATAAATGCATTACTTTAGAAAATAAAATAAATATTTCTCCTAACCTCTGGCAATCTAATCTCAAGTCACTTGAGTATTATAATAGAGCTGGCATTTCTCACACATTTTTTTTCTTTTAGAGATATGTCTATACAGCCACATATACTTAAAGGCTCTGCATTTCATTGATTTCTGATTCACCAATCATAAATTTCATTCAATTTCATTGTTTTCTGATTCATTTAGTCTATCCCCAAATGAGTTTTAAGAAAGTAATTCTCTTTAGAAATCTATATGTTTACTCATTTGCACTTTAAAATATTTTCTCAGTTTAAATGTAAATACTCTGAAAGCCATGAAGTTACACCATTTAAGAATAAATATGTGTACTTTCTTGTAAAATTTGGTGTGGTTTGTAAGCTCTGACCAACACAAGTCAAGAATATACTAATACACAAGAGAAATATAGTGTGTTAACAACATTGCAGGCAATTCTCAGTATATGCCTCACTACGAAAATGCACAGAACGAGCAGAAAAGGAAACCCGCTGTGACTGATGATTGTTTTGTGTTTAAGAAAATAAACAGCCATCTCTAAACTTTCTGTTGCATTTTTCATAAATTAGGCCATTATGATACCATACTTATTTTGCTTGGTTTATAAATATCTCATACGTGCATAAAAGAAACTTTTGTATATTTTTAGTTTTTCACTTTTCTTTTAGCCCAAGTGAGGATATGTAAAATGCCTTGAATTTACAATATTTTGTTTTCAAAAATTCTGAAAACATCTAGAACATTTTTTTCTCTGCTTGCCTGTTTCTAGGATTTATGTCCATAAGAACTAAGAAGATGCTAGTTAACAGGAAATTACTCTTTTGAATATAAATGTAAATTTGTGACAGATCAGACTGTATGTTGGCAGTAAACACCTGAAGTTAATTTACATAAAAAATAAGTTATTGGACTTAATAAATGGTCCACAATATTTATATACTTTCTATGTTGTTTTTCATATGTATTGAAAAAAAAAAAAAACCAACAAAAATAGTAATAATAATTAAAAAAACAAAAAAATACACAAAAAAAATCAAATAAAATAATAACTCAAGTCTACAATTTTCAAAATAGTAATGACTTAATTTCAGCACTTGTTCACATTGAATTGCTGAGCTCCATTTTTATTTTATTCAAGTGTTTTAGATTACTTTACTTTGACTTCAGTGGGTGCTAGACAAAAACCATAAATGCATGGTTTGCTTTTCAAAGGTTTTTACTTCATCATTGCTTGGGGATATTTGCTATAACAATGCTGGAAAAATTACCTCTTTGGCTTTTTTATATATTTAAATAAATAAGTAAATAAATAAATTAAAAGCCTGACTTTTACAAGAAGAAAACAATTAAGATACCCCATGTAGATAAGCAGCAAAGTGTGCATCTTTAAAGCGCTATGTCAATCATTTGTTGGCAGAACACTTCTGGGATGCCCACCCACTTGCATTCTGATTTAAGGGCAAAAACAGAAAGAAGAGTAAAATTCACACTTTTTTCTCACATTGTTTCTTTGCTCAGAGACACAGAACCTCATGAATGAGAAGACAGGGTATAACACTTTTTTTAGAAGATAGAGAAATGGATTTTTGGTGCTTTGTAATACTGCTCTGTTGAACATAATTTAAAAAAGAATGTAGTTTAATTTGGTTTTTGGACCTGTGGTGGGATGTCAAACCACTCGTATATTTCAAGTAGATATTCCTACACCTTCTCCTATTACAATACACAATGACATTAATTTAATAGGCTGAGCAGTTTTTAAGTGGGGAAAACAAAAATAAAACAATGTAGGGAAAAAACCCAACCAAACTGCTCAGCCCATTGAATTAATATTGTAGAATCCCGAAAAGAATATTTATCTCAAAACAGCCCCCCTGACAAAGTAGCCACTGTGCTTGGGTGAAGGCCTCATTCCATAGCCACCTGGACTCTGTTCTTTCAAGGAGAGATCCCATTTGGGTAACCACCCCGATACATGGGGCTCTATTCTCACAAGGGCAGCCCCTCCTTTAGTGGCCATCCCGATAAGCTGAACACTGTCCTTGCAAGGGGAACTCTGTTTGGTGGCCACCCTGACAGGCAGGACACTGTCCTTATTCCACAAGGGACAGGGGCAGGCACCCTGCACCCTGCGGAGGCAGAGTGACATCTGTGTGTGCCCCGGGTAAGGCCACTGCAGAGGGCACATGTGCAGAAATAAGGGTTATTGCTGTGTCATCCCATCTGGAGGGGCCCAAGTAAACACCTGGCTTTGCAAGATATGAAAAAGCCCCCCCTGAAAAGGTGGGGTCAGGCGGTATAAAAGAGGCACACTCAAAATGCTGGGTGCGTGCCCACAATCCAAGGACCTGAACTTCCTACCAAGGTCATTGCTGGATCCAAGGGTGGTGATAACTTTCCTGTCACTTCTTTATCTTTCTCTCTCTCTGTGTCTCTGTTTCTAACTTTATCTGGGCATATGAGGGTAACATAGTTTCTAAGTTTTACTACCCGTTGCTTTGCTAAGTTTTGTTAGTTGTAACCTGTTCTTTTGCCAACTTCCTTAAGTTTTGCTAAATTGTAATCTGTTGTTTTGAAAGTAACATCATTTATAATTCCTCTAGTTGTAATCTCACATGCCTTATATATAATCTTACTCACTTTTAAGTAAAGCTGTGTTTTTATACAAACCTCCTGGGTAATAACCTTACTCCCTAGTACTGCACAGAGAATTCCCAAACTCAGTCTTGCTGAATGGGTTGTTAAAAGAGATTAGTTAGAGGAGGAGAAGGATTGGACCCAGCTGTACTCAGGCTCATCTCTGAGGGAGTTTAGAAAGCAAGAGGGCCCAGTCCGAATCTCCCTGGGTCAACCCCCACTCTGGGGAACCCTACCTGTGCCCACTCTGTGGGATGTAGAGACGTTCCCACTCCGTGGGACATGATTTTTTTTTGGCCCCCATATCTGGGAAGCCGTGCTTACTCTGTGAGATGTGATAGTGCTGCACTCTTCTTGTGGGATGTGACAAATGTCATTGTCATTAAGAAAATTCTGAATTAGTACCACCACCTGTTAAATGAAGAAGGATCTAAGTACTTGGAAAACATGTAACATAAATATATATATACAATTTCCATCTGTCAGCTCTCATTTTTGCCATTGTTGGGTTTCCAATAAACTTAATTATTCTTGAGGTGTAGCAAAGTCTGAGTCCTGCAGAAATTGCCTTTTTTACCAGTGTGATTCCTGGATCTATTTGTTTCCTAGAAGTCTCCATTCACTACTGAGTAGCAAGACTAGTAGACTTCAAGGTGCCCACACCATGAGCTGGAAGATGAGGATGGGGAGCAGAATGTAGCCCCCGTAATCCAAGGGGAAATGTTTAGTGATCTGCTACATCACTTAGACACACACAAGTCTATGGGGCCAGAAAGGATTCACTAAAGCGTACTGAGGGAAACAACAGAAACACTTACCAAACTATTTTCCATCATTTATCAGCAGTCCTGGCTAACTGGGGAGGTCTCAGTTGATTAGGTGTTGGGGAAAGCAACACTCATCTACAAGATGAATAGCTGGAAGGAGTATCCAAGGAATTACAGGCCTGTTAATCTCACCTCAGTGCTAGTGATGTTTTTGTAACAGATCATCTTGAGTGCATCATGCAGCACGTGTAGAACAACAAGGTGTCGAGGCCCAGTCAGCATGGGTTTTTATAAAGTAGATTCTGCTTGACTAACCTGGTCTCCTTGTGTGACATGACCGACCTAGTGGATAAGAGAAAGACTGAAGGTTATCTATGTCGACTTTGGGAAAGCCTTGACACATTTTCCTGCGGCATTTTCCTAGGCAAACTGTCTATTCATGTCTTGGATGGGTATGCACTTGCTGGGTAAAAAAATCTGACCGGATAGCCAGGCCCAAAGAGTTGTCGGGAATGGAGGTAAATCTAGTTGGTGGCCACTCACAAGTGATGTTCCTCAGTGCTCAGTACTGGGGCTAGCTCTGTTTAGTGTCTTTAATAATGATCTTGATGAGGGATTGAGTGCACCTTCAGTATGTTTGCAGATGTCACCAAGTTGGGAGAAAGTATTGATTGATCTGCCTGTAGGTAGAAAGGCTCTATAGAGGGACATGGATAGGCTGTATTGATGAGTTGAGGCCAGTTGTATAAGGTTCAATGAGGCCCAGTAGGACCTTGCACTTGGATGCCCTTAAACTTTACAGGCTTGGAGAAAAGTGGTTGGGAAAGAATTTCTGGTGCAAAAAAGGTATTGGTCAAAAGCTGGCTCAACACGAGCCAGCAATGTGTCCAGATGTAGAAGAAGGCTAGTGGCATCCTGGCTTGTATCAGAAATGGTGTGGCCAGAAGGAGAAAGGAAGTGATTGTTCCACTTTACTCCACACTGGTAAGGAGCTTAAGAGTGTCCAGAGAAGAGCAACAAAGCTGGTGAAGTGTCAAGAGTACAAGTCTTACTAAGAGTGGCAGAGGGAACTGTGGTTTTTTAGCTTGAAGGAGGCTGAGGAGAAACCTTACCGCTCTCTACAACTTCCTGAAAGGAGTTTGTAGAGAGGTGAGTATTGGTCTCCTCTCCCAATTTACAGGTCATAGAACAAGAGAAAATAGCCTCAGGTTGTACCAGGGGAAGTTTTGATTGGATATTTGAAAAAAGTTATTCACCAAAATGGGTTATCGTATGGCTTATTACCAAAATTGGTGATCATAAAGGTAATTTCCAACAAAACAATTCTATAGTTCTACGATTCTTTGAATTGTAAAACGCCATTTGACCCCTGTGATGGTTTGAGGTAACATTAATATTTATTTATTGTTTTGGATCTGCAAAACAAAGTCCAACCCTAGAAATGGTCGGGTGCAAGCAGATTTTATTTCACAATTGACACAGGCAAAATATAGAGCCAGACAAAAGAGGGAGAGAGGAAAAGAAGGTATAAGAAAGAGAGAGAAAAGTGGTAAGGAAGTGGTAAGAAAGAATGAGAGAGAAAAAGTGTAGAAAAAGGGTAAGAAAGTGGGAAGAATGAGAGAGAGAGAGAAAGAGAGAGAATTACCACCAGGGGTCCAGCTGTCCAGCGAGTTTCTTCAGGATGGCGCTGATTCTGGACAGGGTCTGATGCAGAAATGGCAGTGGGTCAAGAGACAACCACAGCCACAGCGTGGACACCCATATATAGCCCTGAGTTCCTTTTGTTCCAAAGGGGCAGCTTTCAGTCAGCCAGGTTCCTTGGAAGACAGGCTGCCTGGAGGGGAGCAGAAGGTGTAGTCCTCTACCCAGTCATCAATTCTTATCTTCTTCTAGGTGCCATTCTTCCTCTGTTCCAGCCACTTTAGCCAGGCACATAATCGTGCCTCCAGGGGCATCCCAGCACTGAAGGTTGGCCCTCAGGAAAGGGGAGTAGTCTCCACCCAGTCATCAGTTCTTATCTTCTTCCAGGCACAATCCTTACTCTGTTCCAGCCCCCTTAGCCAGGTACTTCACAAGTACAATCAAGGTGGCTGAGTCGTGCCTGGAGGGACCACCCAGCATTGCAGGCTGGTGCTCAGAGAAGAGGAGCAGTCTCCACCCAGTAGGTCTTATCACCTCCCGAGGTGTCACCCCCTGCTCAGCTCTGGACAGCTAAGTCCTCCACCCTAGCCAGGGCTATTCATTTAAATTTGTTCCTTTGAGACAATTGCAAATCAGTGAGGCTAGACCCACACATCACTCTGTGTCTCAAAGACAATTTTAAAGAATCACTGGGTCGTGGTTACAGAGAACTGGAAAGAGAAGAAAAATGTAACAGAAAAGGGAAGGAGAGAGAGTTTGAAGAAATAGAAACAAGAATTAATCAGCCCCTTCAAAAGAAATTAGGTACGAGTGTGCCCGACGATAACTTGTGACCAATCTTATATGCAGATTATTGTTCTGAGGGCTGTTCATTTGAACTGCTAGAGTAAATAAGGAAAGGGATCATGGATTAGGAAGACAGTATCTGTCTTATTTAATTTAAATTTAGTGCCCAGGTAGACAAGCTCTAAATTGACTATCTTCTAAATGCCACTGTAAGTCAAGAAAGGGGAACACTGTGGAACTGAAAGCCTTTAGTTTTAAAGCAGGGAACAGGGAGTATCTTCATAAATAAGTATGATATCAGTTTGTGGAACCAATTCATTAACTCTGGTGATCACTGTGGAAAAGAACTTATTTGGATCAAAATCAGGGAGTGCTAATCTTTTTTAATATTAACATATCAGCGATTCCATTATCTTCAAGGGGTGAGGGAGGAGATCAGAGCAATTCAGAACTGTTTTATTTCAGGGAAATAATTTCCAGCAGAGTTGGAGTATCTGAACATTTTTAAGGACTAATCCCATAAACACTGTCCTGTGTTTCGTTCAGTCAGATCACAAACACTGTCTACTGTCAGAGTATGATACTGGATTAGATTTATCAATATGATATGAAGTGGCAATTTCTATTTTCCCAAGCTCTGCTTTTGTAATTATGTTCATTAATTGCTCATTATGTAAAAATTGCTGAAACTCAAGTGACTAATTTAGCTCTGGGTTTCAGAAATATAACATACTCATCATGCTTTGTAACATCCGGCTGAACTATGGGCCCAAACAGGTAGGCATGAGACAGTTTTCCCCAGAATATGTGTGTGCATTGTGATGTAATGAAGCTCCAAATATGTGCAGCATGAACCATAGGGTTTACTAGACAGCACTTCCTGAGAGTCAGAATGCATTTAAGAGTCAATTTATGTGGAGTAAAGAGGAGAAAGCTGCAATGGGAAAAGTTTGGTGGACGTGTAAGCAAAAGGGTATTGGTAAAGCAGTGCTGAACTTGGATGGTTTGTAACCAAACTCAGGGTAGCTATTCCATATATGAAAGTTAACAATCAGAAATTAAAACTTTGCTGGCAAAAGTTTGGTAGTACCTCAGACTGATAGAACAGGAACAGGTAAATTAACAATACCATTAACCTTAGCTAAGGACACAGACTAGTTTCACCATTACATGTAATAGACTTACCTATCAATAAAGAACACAGCCTGGGACAATAATGGGAAAAAGTTATCACAAATAATTGAGAGCTATGGAAGTCCTAGTGCAAACAAAATTTAAAATGTTTCAGCACTGACTAAGGAAAAATCCAGTCTGATCCCTGATTTGAGGGTGAGGTTAAATTTATGCTTATTTTTAAACATCAGTTTCTCACCCTTAATGTGATTAGTGTAACAGTTTTTAATATTTTTTAAAGTCAAACATATAGTACTATGTCTCCTGTGACCTGTGCCACCAGTTGACTTCACTAAAATGAAAAATAACTTGAAATAAAATATATTTTCTCAGTCACCAAGTATACTGTATAGAACCAATATTTCAAAATGTGCATTTTGAAAATAAGGACATTCATTTCTGAAAAAAATAGTTTTTTTGAAAAAATTCTTTGTACAAATATTTCATATAAAATATTTAAAATTATTATTACAATGATTAGCTATAGTGGTCATAAACATGGTGTTGTACACATTAATATGAAAGAATTAAAGATTTTCATGCTTTGGAGAGCAGTACAAATGTATCATCAGTGAAACCATTAGGAACTTCGTGAAAAAAATTTCTTAGCACACACAAGCTAATAAAACCATGTACTTTATACTTTAAAGAGTAGAAGTGTACCACAAAAGTGTCTAGGATAGACATTTGCAGGATTACATAGAATGAGAATCTTAATTTTGTAAAAGGATGGCAGACTTTGTGTTCAGCTGCATGTTGTAACCATTAAAAAATACACAGAATCACAGAACTGTCACAATTGGAAAAGAATCTAAGCTTACTGAGTCCAGCCATGAACCTAGAAAAAAACAAGCCCACTAGAGCATATCCTGAAGTGCTACATCTGTCAGGTTTTTTTAGTGCCTCCAGAGATGGTGACTTCACCACCTCCCTGGGCAGCTTGCTCCAGTGCCTGACTCCTCTTCCAGTAAAGAAATTCTTCCTGATGTCTGGTCTAGATCTCCACTGGCACAGCTTCATGCCATTTCCTATAGTCCTATCACTGCTTACTTGGGAAAAGAGGCCAACACCCACCTCACTACAGCCTTCTGTCAGATAATTGTAGAGAGAACTAAGGTCTCCTCTCAGCCTCCTTTTCTTCAGACTAAACATCCCTACTTGCCTCAGCTGCTCCTTATAAGACTTGATCTCTAGACACTTCACCAGCTTTGTTGAGTTTCTCTGGAGATGCTCCAGTACCAAAATGTCCTTTCTATGGGAAGAGGCCCAGAACTGCACACAGTACTCCAGGTGCAGCCTCACCAGTACCGAGTAAATGGACATAATCACTTCCCTTCTCCTGCTGGCCACACAATTCCTGTTATAGGCCAGGATGCTGCTGGCCTTCTTGGCCACCTAGACCATTCTTGCTTATATTCAGATGGCTGTTGACTAGCACCCCCAGGTTCATTTCCTCTGGAAGATTTCCACTTGCTCTTCCCCAGTCCTGTAGCATTGCATAGGATTTTTATGACAAGAATGCAGGACCCTGTTCTTGGCCTTGTTGGACCTCATATAAGTGGCCTCAGCCCATCTAGGCAGCCTGTCCAGTTCACTCTGCAGAGCTTTCCTACCCTCAAACACATCAACACTCCCATCCAACTTGGTGTCATCTGCAAACCTGCTGAGGAAGCACTCAATACCCCCATCTAGATCACTGATAAAGAAATTGAACAAGGCCAGCCTCAAAACTGAGCTCTGGGTAACGCTACTGGTGACCATCTGCTATCTAGATATATCTCCATTGACTAGAACTCTCTGGGCCTGGCCAAGCACCCAGCTTTTTACCCAGTGAAGTGTATCCCTGTCTATGCCATGAGCCATCAGCTTCTGCAGAATGATGTGGAAGATAGTGTTAAAGGCTTTACCAAATTCCAGGTAGACAATGTCCACAGCCCTTCCCTCATCAACCAGATGGCTCACCAGGTCACAGGAAGAGATCAGGTTGATCAAGTAGGACCTGCCTTTCCTGAACCCAGGCTGTCTAGAACTGATCCCCTGGCTGTCCTGCACTTACCATGTGAGTCCACTCAAAATTAAACTCTCCAAATTTTTTTCTGGGCCCTGAGGTCTGGATGATACACCTGTAGTTCCCCAAATCTTTCTTCTGGCCCTTCTTGTATATGGGTGTCACATGCAAGCCTCCTTTAATGGTTAAAAATTCAACCATTAAAAATACTGGATTTCATCTGTGGGCCAGGAAATTCAGGCTTCTTTTCACAGTAAGTGAATATCCATTCCTTGAAAAAAAATTTTAAGAAATACTGTTAAGTTACTTTTCCAAGTAATTTGTATTAAATCATAAAAGAAGAATTAAATGGGGAAAGATATTAGACCTGATCCATCAGCCTACGCTAGTGAAATCAAAAACCTAATTATATCAAGCTAATTGTACTGAACACAGCAAGCAGTATCAAAAGGCTTTTGAAAAGGCTATTTCTGCAAAGACAAACATAAAGACCTAACTCCTAATTTTCATTCTTTTCCTTCTTAACCTGAAAGTTTATGTGAATCTCACATTTGCAGTTACAACTGAGAAAAGGAAGTGAATTCTAGGAGAAACATTTTACTTTTATTTGACATGATCCTACCATTGCTTCGGAAAAACCATTATCTGTTTTCTGCCTCCAATGCTGGGTGAAAAAATTAGAATTAAAAATTTTCTTGTGATACATCAAAGATGTGTATTGTTAATATCTTACTAAAAAATCATTGCATTTTGAACATAAGCCTCTTGCCTGCCTTTAAAAAAGCCTGTTGCTTTTTTAAGCTAGTCAATCAAAGTGCTAAATACTTCTGCTTTAGCTGCTTTCTGCTTAAAATTGCTGCTGCATTCTTTCTTGTTCCAAACAACAATTGAACACCCTGTGAGAGGGTGGAACAGGATATACAACCTCAGCAGGAGCCCTACTCTTGAGAATAGAATGTCAGTGCACTAAGAATTAATAGCATTTTTTCCAAAGCACTAAGTGTATGCATTGATTTAATTCTTTGATTTAAAATCATGCTTCTTTCTTTAGCGAAAATCATCTCCAATTACAGTGTATAGCAAACACTGTGACCCATCCATGCTCATCAAATTTTCCCGTAGCATTTCTCCTACAGTCACAGGATGGCTCAGTCTACAACTTTTAAAAAACTGATGGATAACCCTAACCTTCCTTTCTCCTTGCTGTTTGAAAGTTAACTGCAATTGTAACTTTAACACTCTGAAATGGGCTATTTTTTTTCTTTGTACTCTTTCAGGAAGACAGTCTCACAGTGGAAAATTGACAAGGTGAAACTTCTTCATTATTTTATATATATTCATATAGTTTTCCTAACCATAGTTGGGGTGTTATCAGTTAAAAAAAAAAGAATTAAATTGCAATATTACCAAGGAAAGACAATGCAGATAGAGAATACTTCTTTTGTTCTGCTCCTTGAAAAAATCTCTCTACAGCTATCTGCTGGTTTTCAGGATGTCACCAGCTCTATGCCTAAAGAACTGCTGTTGCCAAAAAAAGCAATTTTGCACAGAGTTGGTCTTTTTGTGCCATCACCCTTGGATGCCTTTTGCTAAGTCTTCTCTTCTAATTATGCCCTGTATGACAGTGAGTGAGGTAACGTCAGTAGTGTGTAACTGCTGCTTTTTAATGTTGTCTCTGATACATGATTGCCTTGAACTCTCAGCTATCAGAATCATTGTGCTTAAATAAGAAGGATAAAAGTTAAAAAAATTATAGTTATAGGATAGAGGAGTTAAAGGTCATTTGTGCTTCTTCTATGCTTCCCGTTTTGAGACAGTATCTCTGAGACACTATAAATAACTAGAACTATGTATTCTGCTGACAGTCTGATGCAAGCTTTTCCTGTTTTGCAAAGATATTTCTTTTTTTCAGTCATTCTCAGCTCCAGGAAATTACATGAATTCTTAAAAAAAAAACAAAAAACAAAAAAGGTCAAACCTGACATCTCCATCTGATTATCTGAAAAATTCCTTCCTGATTTCATCTTTTTCTACTGTTTTAGCATCATACAATGTTACAAAAGTTAACATGAGAAGCAGACAGTTTTCAGACTTGTAGTATAGTCCTTCCTACTTCTCACAGGCAAATACAGTTACTACAGTTTCACAAGGTTTTTATGTACTGTCCATTCTGAGGATATCAAAATGCTGGCTCATGTAGATATCTGACTCTATGAGCAGTGGTTTGTTTTGCTGGTTGTTCTCTTCAGGAACAGACCATAGAGTATGCATATGATAAAAGACCCCTAGCAACTAAGGGAGTTAAATATTGTACATTTTCCACCCAGACATTCATTGTACCCTACTTCAGTTCAAAATTGCCTTGAGGAAGATGTGGATTGCTCACTATTTCCAGGTTGGGCAGGTGAGAATGGAGTTTATTAAAGCTATAAGCATGGGACTGGATATATTGACAATAAATCAATTGCTTTTCCTGGTATAAATTTTGTATTGTCTGTAACAATTCTTTACTTTAAAAGGGGAAAAAAAATAGCAGGCAGATAAGACATATACATACAACTTCTATTTGATTTGGCCATTTAATCTGAAGTTTGGCACAGAAGTTTTTCCGTGTTGAACTGAATGACATGATGTGTGACTAGCAATATGGATGAAGTCTAGGACAATTAACTGCTGCAAACTCTCTACCACTAGCTGACCTCCACCTCTTAGTTTTCATCCAGGACTAGTTTATGTTGATTGGCAGATGGCACCATGCAATGTGCCCTTGCAGCCAAGAAAACCAACTGTATCCTGGGTTGCATCAAAAGAAACATATCCGGCAGGTCAAGAGAAGTGTTTATCCTTCTCTACTCCTGTGAGACCCCACCAGGAGTGTTGTGTCCAGTTCTGCAGTCTCAAGGCAAGAAGGACATGAAGCTCTTGAAGCAAGTCCTGAAGTGGACCATGAGGATGATCAGAGGGACAGGAGTACCTCTCCTATGAAGAGTCTGAGAAAGGTGGTGGTGTTCATCTTAGAGAAGGGAAGGCTCTGGGAAGACATCATAGAGGTGTTCCATTACCTTAAGGGGACCAATAAGAAATATAGGGAGGGGCTTTTTATAAAGTCATATAGTAAAAGTACAAGGGGTAATTGCTTTAAGCTGGAAAATGGTAGATTTAGGTTAAACATTAGGAAGAAGGTCCCCTTTGAGGGTGGGTGAGACACTGAACTGGTTGCCCATGGAAGTTGTGACTGCCCTTCCCTGGAAGTGTTCAAGGTCAGTTTGGATGGGGCTTTGAGCAACCTGGTCTAGTAGGTATCTCTGCTCATGAAATTAGATTATCTTTAATGTCCCTTTCAAACCAACCCAACCCATGCAATGATTATATGATTCTATGACCACACGGTCCTCCTTTCTATGCTGCTCTGCATCACCCCTTGCAACAGACCTTCCCCCCAGCTATCCCAAGCAAGACCCTCCTGTAGTTCTTCTCACCTGCTTTCTGTACTTGCCTGTGTGTTACCTGGCCAAATTTATGCTAGCTAGAATTTTATTTTTTTGTGTTGCAAAACATCAAGGCTTGTGTGAAAAAAAAGCAGGCTCTCCTGCCAGACAGTGGTCAAGTGTCCAGCTACCCCCTACCCTGCATCCTCTCCTGTTTGTCTTTCTGTCTGTGCCTCCTCTTTCTCCCCCTAAAGTAATGTATGCTGCAGGCAGGGCAGGAATGAGCTCAATTGCAGTACTCCCTCCAGCTCCCACGTGAGAGCACAGGGAAGACCAACAGTGTGGTGAGGCATGTCAGGGTGCAGTGCAGGGAGAGGTGGCACAGCACTCTGGTATGGAAAGGAAGACAGGCATAGTGCCACACACCATCAGCCAATCCATGTAGTGTTGCCACAGTGAGAGATGGCAGGGAACTGCCCAGCAAAGAGTTGGCAGGGAGTGGAGCTGGATGCAGCAGAGAGTTGGCAACAGACAACTGGTGATGGGCAGCTGTCCCTTGCTAATATGGGTGGGTGTTTTCTGACACTTGTCAGTTGAACACCAGAAAAAAAAGGTAGTCAATACAAAGAGAAAAGAGGAAAATTATTTATATCCTGATTAAGAAGTGTTGAGACTGCTGCTGTTTTACACCTGCAAAACTCCAATGCGTTTCAATAAATCACCATAGTCTGAAATGTAATTTTGATCATCCATTCTGATCTGAAATCTTCCAATCAGGCAGTCTGAAACTGGGTTTCTAAGGTCCTGTCCTAATGACATCAGTACATAGGTTCAGATATTCTATGAAGGAAAATCTGGAGACAAATCTAGTTTTAGGAAAGAAATTTCTTAAAGAAATTCCTTTAGTATCATTCTCTAAGACGACACAAAGGATGTGAACTCCTCACCAGCTGCTCATTCACAGTAAAACCAAACAAGGATTAAAGCCTCAAAAAAATTTCCAAATCTTGTGTGATTCCAGTGCTACATACATGTTAGCTTTGGTCTTCGCATAATTTCCATGACATCCTCTTCATAATTATTGGCTACCCTCTTCTCTTGATGCTTACAATATAGGAAAGAGTATAGACCTATGTTTTCAAGAACTGTGTTTTTGAAACACACGCACATGCAAATGGATTTATGTTTAAGACAGTACATAGCAATTCATTCTTTGACATTCAATGTACAGTTACAGACATAAACAAAACATAATATTTTAAGTCACTATTGTCTGTCAATAACATAACTCTAATTCAGGATCAGCTGCATTGGTTTGTGTTTTTATTACTCTTAGGGAAGCGAATTGTATTGGCAGATATATTGTGATTTTTAACTCATAATGCATTGTATTTCCTTTAACCCTTTTTTGGTTTGGTTTGTTGGTTGGTTGTTATTTTGGGTACTCATTTGAGTATATAAAATAATATGCTATTTTTTTTCATGTAGAAGTAAAGGCTAAGGAGATTCTGAGATGCTAGTTCTATTAAATTCTTCCATAATTAGAATGTGAATAAGTAGGGTATGATAGTTCAAAAAGTTGGATGAGGAAGAAAAGAGATGTATTGTTTGTAGACATTTCTCCTGTTCTTGTTTTCATGTCAGAAACAATAATACACTTTCTACTTAATTTTTTGCTGAAGAAAGAATGTCACAGAACTACTGACATGTATTGAAATTTGCTAGATCGTTTACATTCTTCAGTGGACTTAATGGGTACATATACGTAGGGATTAGAAAACTCTTCCTGATTTTTAACCAGGAGCTGTATTGTCACACTGAAGAAAGTTTTGGGCTCCTGTAAAATTAAAAAAATAATAATCTATAGTTCTGAAATAACATCCTATATGGGAGACATCTACATGTAAATGGCTCTGATGCTGGGGGTGAAATTCATCTTCCTGTGTTAAGTATCTCGCTCATGCTTGAAATGTATTAGGCACCTTGAGTCAAGACAATAAACAAACTTGTGAGCTTGGTGGGCAACTGCTTGCATCAGTAATGAAAATTACTGAGGATTAAACTGTGTCTTAAGCTGTTCCATTTTAGCCTCTGATGCCAGAAGTTCAGGACATTTCAAACTTGTGATCTTTCCCAATGGAGAGCAGTATGGCTTTTTCACATGGAAGCAGAACATAGCTTGCTCCTTTCTTTTGAATCCCAGTGAATCTTTTGTGATAAGAATAGTGCCCGAGACACAGTGCTTTGTCTTCCTGAGATGGTTAAATATTCTCACTCTCCCCCACTCAGAATACTATAGTAACTATAAATACAATAACATGACCAAGCAATATCTCCATTTTTTTTGTCTTAGATGACAGAAAATCTTGCCCAAGTGAAAATGGAATTTTCTCAGTGGTCCCAGAAACTGAGATGAAGCTGACTGGTCAGTAGCTCTGTGACTGCTCTTTCTTGAATACTCATCTTCCATTTGCTTTTTTTCAGACATTAGAATACTCTTTTAGTTGCCAATACATTATAAAAGTGATGAAGATTGGCCTTGTAATTAGTCATTTCCTTGTTCACCTTTCCAGCCTCATTGCCTATATATGTCCAGTTTAATTATATAGTCCCTATCTTAACCTTTTTCTACTCTGGATAAAGCTTTTATAGATGTCAGAGGTGAGAAATAGCTTTGAAGTGTGAACACTGAGAGGTGGCAGATAATTGAGGGTGAGGAGTATGGCAACAGAATATCTTGGGGGGGTGGTGGAATTCTCAAAGCAGAAGCCTGCTTCTGCCTAGCTAGAACCAGTATAAACTGGTGGTAAAATTTCATAACACCTGGATTCAGCAAAAGTGGCACATTCTGATGTCCCAACTGATAAAGAGAAATGAAGCAGAACCAGCATTTGGAAAGCTGATCACAAAGTGTGCTTCTGCACACATTTTAGATTGGGAAACCTGGGGGCTGTAAATGAGGGTTCACAGAAAGCAAAAGATGTCTGGAAAGATAAATTGTTCTTAGAGAGAGGAGGGGATATCAGACAGTGGAAGGTGAGCACCCTGGCGTGAGGAAAGATGCTGGAAGCAGTTAGATCCCAGGGATCAAAGATCTGCATGTGGACAAGACCTGGGGGATATGAGGGAGGATAGCCATTAGAACTTGAATTGATGTGCACAGCTGCACAGCCCATGATATTTGCCCAGCTTTGTTGTGTTAGCAATGATGCCCCTGAGGGGACAGGCAGTCAGGACTTTGCAACAGTGGTGTTGGGTGCAGTGAAAGAGTGATCAGGGAGGATCATTGGATGAGATTCTCATTGATGCTTAAAAGTACCCTAGTGCCCAGTTCCACTACAGACTGTGCTGTGCTTGGTGTTACCCATGATGCTACCACAGAGCCTGCCACTGAGCTTAGAGACCTGAGGGCAGTCTGTACCAAGAGCAACTGGAGTACAACCAGAAATTTTTTTAGTATTTTCCATATGCTTGTTTTTATGACATCTGAAGCCTTTAAACACAAATTAATGAATTAGATCAGAACTCAGTAGAAGTATGATGCTGAACTTGGTGTTGAAATGGATGGCTAAAGTTATATAGTCCGACAAACTCGTGCATAGCTGAGACTCTTCCTGGCCTCCACAAACTTACTTGCTACGATTGCATAGAAACATTGGTGCTGTTGTGTAGCTGAGAAATTTTACATGGTGCTAAACTTGTGTGTTTTTTGTAAACTTGTAATATTCATAGTCTGTACTTAATAGAATTGGCTTGAATTCTTTATTGGTCATTGTAGTACTGAAATCTTTAGTTGCAGAGTGAAAGGCACTATAGGAAAGAAAAATAGATCAGTAGAAACTGAGAATTTTTTTTTTCCCATAATTTCACATTATTTTGTCCTTGCACTGCATTCTTCCTATATATTTTGGATCACACATGTTCAGATAGAATTACTTTTCATATGTCTTGTTGCAGAAAAGAATTTTCTAATCACCAAGCATTGTGCTTAAATTATTTTTTCAGGAAGATCTGCATTCAATTTGAATATAGTGCTTTATTTCCTCCTGGGAGAAATAAGGAAAACAAAGGTAACCTCTTACCTGATAGCGTGAGTCATGTTCTGTCACTAAGCAGAAGTTAGAATGCACAATTTTTAAATATGAAGAATAAAAGGACACTGTATATAGTAAGAAAAATAGTTTAATTTCCCTGAGAATACAACTACGTGTAAAAGTATTATAAGAGTCTCTCTGGGTCACACATTTGTGTGGGGTCTACATTAGCTTATAACATGAAAGTCAAGGGCTTTTTTCAAGGTTTCTTACTCAAACGAAAAGCATTTATTATTTTAAAGTCTTTTACTCAGGACACTGGGAATAGAGTAAAGTTTGAGCAAAATACATCTTAGACTAAGATTAGATCACATTAGGGGATTTCAAAGAGAAGTCTAAGCACAAAAATGGTAAACTGAGTCCCTCAGAATATCTATTTCATGTTTTTCCACACATTCTGGTTTTGTGCACACAGCTATGTATTCATATGTCACAAAGTGAGAAGGTGAGTAACAAACCTTTTTATTACAATGATAGCTTCCACTCAGTCATCTTCTTTTACTTTTCTAGATTGCTTCTTGAAAATTATTTAATATCTTTTTTTTTCAAAACTTTGGCAAATATTTCAAATGAAAATTATTTGGAAAATATTCCTATAGCTAGTGAAGCTGAAGTCAAAACTGGAAGTCAAAGAACTGTGAAGGAGACATAATGATTCTCGAAAGAGAATCTCTCTTAGGGGACATACTTGTAATATAAAAACACTTGCACACTTCTGCTACAGTACATCTTGGAAATTCTTACAGATGTAGAAGAAGGTGGCCTGTAGATAAACCAAGGCCATTTATAGCAGAATTGATAATAAATATCACAGTCCATCTTTTCTAAAACTCAAAGTACTACTTTTCTTGTGAAATGTTAACACTTCTCTCTAGGCTAATATTGCCAAGGGTTAAAACACATTAATACAGTAGTGCATGGTTGCATAATATAGCATGTAATCCTGAGGACATACTTTAATGGCACCCTTAGTTTTATGAGTATTTGCTGTGTACTACAACCATTAAATATTTTTGGTGAAATTGTATTTTAGTATGAAAAATACACATTCATTCAGGAAGATGTAGCAGGAGAGAATACACAGTGTAGATTCTGTACAAAAAGATATTCTTCAGTGTGGAAAAATGGGACAGTAAAAAGTAATTTTTCCTTCAACTATTATTTTTTTTTAAAATCTTTTACCTTAATAAAATTATTCTGTAAGATGTGGTCATGTGAAATTATTTTTAAAAGACGGAGTTCATCAATCTGTCCATGGTATATGCTATAAAAATTCCCCTTGGCTAGAGCACCTGTTATTTTTTTAGCTGTATAAGTGGAAATAATTTCAGTTTGTTATCATTATATATAAATATATTTAACAAATAGATTAGGTATTTCTATACTCAGAAATCAGTAATTCAATATCTACTATACTGTGAAGCAGCAGTCACTTCTTCCTCTAGACTGCAAATTCATAACACAAAATTCTGATCCTTTTAATTTTTTTTTTCTCACTGCTTTTTACTTTCTGTAATTTTATGAATACCTGTAGAGAATGATTAAAATGTCAGCATTACACAAGCATTCTTTGCACTTGCTCTTTATGATAATCTGTGAGAAGATGGCTATCTGATCCAGGCATGAATGTATCTAATAGCTGCAGGGAATATGTCATCCATGACTTAGATTAGACATCTGTGTTTTTCAAGATAGGTATTCTGATAAAAAAGACAAGGAAATATAAGCTGTGTATTGAGACCACATACCTTCATCTGTTAGTGATATGAATGTCTTTTCTCCCCTACACTGTCAGCTCCACGTCGTTTAAATGTCTTAGCTGACTTTAAATTATTTAAATTATTACTTTATGCTGTGTGAACTGCTTATCCCAAGCACAATCTTTATAGAAATATCCCTACAAGAGTTACACAAAATATGTACATTACAAGTATGCTTTATCTTATAGTCAGATTATTTGAGGAGTATATTTGCTGTGTTGAGAAGTGTCAGGCAGATTACTGACAGAGCACCAAGCTGAATCCATTCATCTGTATGCTACAGAGAGCACAACATAGAGAACCAGTTTAAGTCAAATAGGGTCCTGGTAGGCTTGGTGTAGCACCAGATTGATGTGTCCGTAGACCTGATGATTCCCAAGAAAACTATTCTGCCCTTCTTGCACAGTGATTGATGAGATCTCTGCCCTTTGGAAAGCTGTTGACATTTCATAAGACTTCTACATGGATTTTGATTCTTGGGAAGGATTGTGCATGGCGTCTGAGGTTTGACTATTGCACCAATTGCTCCACACCAGCACCTCACAGGGAGAGCTTTGTAATGTTGGCACAATAATTAGCCTACAGGAAAAGCTGAACTTTCGTGGAATCTTGTAAAGTTATGTTAGTACCTAAATAAAAATGAAATTGAAGGTTAATCTATAAGCAAAATCACCAAAAGACTCACAAAAGTATCCTACTTCAGGCAATAGGTAATGATAGGGTAAATTTTGCAAGTGCAAAGGAAAAAACCTCTAAAAATAAGGGAGATGCAATTTGTTCCTTCACTTGATTCTCAGTGTATGAAGAAAAAGATAATTTTTAAAAGCAGTTAGGGATGGCTAATGCAAGGCTTTAAAAGCAAATCTTTGATCAGATGAAGGACCAGTTTTGGATAAACTATAAAAACAAACAAATATATTAAAGAGACAAATAAAGTTGCTAGGTGTATTTCTCTCCAACTCCAAAAATTAATGCTTATACTAATCTATTTTTTTTCAAATCTATTTGTAGATTATTCTCTTTTGCTTTATCTGAAGTACTGAGTTCTTAACTTTTCTGTGGAAATATAGAAAATAGTCTATTCTGTTCTATCTGTCATCAAAGTTACCAGAATATAACTTAGAACAGATGAGAACAGGAACAGTTTATTCCAATATTTATGGGAAAGATCACAAAGAAGCAGCACAACAGCTTCTCCTAATGTGAGTTCTGCTCAAATGGGGCAGTTACAGGCTTTCTAACCACAGGGTTCGCAATGTGTTCCTAAGCACACCCTGTTAGATAAGCAGCATATGATAAATAAGAACAGCAATTCAAATCCTTCACATAAGGAGGCTCTAAACTTCAATTCTTTACTAATAATAACCCACTTACTTGTTGATTAAATCATATTATCTGGCAAGGCCATAAGATGCAAATGGTACTTAACTGGAAGGCCTGCAAAGGCCTGAGGTGTTCACTGTTTTGCTTCCACTTGTCATTTTTCTTGTCATTCTTTTGAAGTCAACTATACTCACACTGCAGGAGAATAAGCAAGGATCAGGACAGATGGATGATAATGAATTACCTGTACCTGTAACCTTAATATGGATTAAACAGTCATGTTTGTCAGAAACTTATGTTTACTAGAGGTTATTTGCTTATACTTTTATTGTAATCAGGCAATACAGACTACCAAAAGAGTATAAGTATACTGTTTCCAGAATTGTTATGGATTTCCATGCTTCTGCAGATTAACTGGTAGCACTGATAATGTAAAGAAATCACAGCTTGCAGGATGTTTTTCCACTGTTTTACACAGATATATCCAGAAAATTGTACTTTAACTACATTTCTAACATTTGGTGGAGGATTCCCACCCCATCCTGACCCCACCCTAATTATCCATTACTTGGTTTATTTGCTTGTTTTTTCATTTATTTTTATCCCCCCCCTCTTTACTGGCAGTGCTGTGTGTTAATTGGGCAATTCTGGAGCCAAATGTAAAGAAACTGGATTATTCTTGGAAAACAAAAAATTCTCTGGTCACTGAAGTGCTGTTCTTTGTATTAAGCTTACTGGCAAAGTCACTCAATGGATGCTCTGATGTAAGCTTGTATTTATTTTTGCTTTTGGAATGCCAATCATATTCACATACTGTCTGCCCTATAAAAGATTAACTGCTGCCTTGTTTCTGAAAGAGTATTTCTTTTCTATCTGACTTTCATACGGTATTAGGAGCAGAAGTGACAAAGTATAAAATGAGAGGCAAGCTTTATATACTTTCCAACTGAACAGACCAGTGGGAAGTCTCAGAATCTGTGCAGTGTTATTCTCGAGTCCCTTACAGAACTGCTTTGAAGAGCTTGTTTCTCTGGAAAATTTATATCTAAGCTACTAAATTCTTCTGGAAATCACAGAGATACTCTGCCTTTGTCCCTGTAAATACATTTGATAGCAGTTAAATTAGGTTCTGAAGACAAAATACTATAGATGAAAAAAATATGGTATTTAATAGTGGATCTCTTGTTAACATCCTCTCAAATCTAAGTCAGCTACACTGGGCTTTTTATGAGGTTTGCAGGTAGTTGGACAAATAATGATTTGCAAATTCTGTTAACTACGAATAATTTGTACTATGAAACTGATAATTGGTAATGATAGCCATAGTAAGTTAGAAAGCCTATTTTAATATATTCAAATCAACATAATGATATCAATGGGAGTAACTGACCACACATTGAAGATAATTATGGACTTTGTTAGGGGTGTACATTGTGTTCCTTCTCATTCATTTGTTTTTTTTTTCCTTCTGCATTTGTCTCATGTTATTTTTGCATGCATATTTAGGACATTTTGAAGAATAACAAGAACACTTTCCATAGCCTGATGATAATGATTAGGAGATCAAATTGTACAAAGATTTAGAAGAGAGTATTCACAAAAGCTCTTCTGTTTGAGTAATGAGGCACAAGATTTACTCTCAAACCTGTGCTTCCTACTGAGATATCTTCATTTTGTCACAGTGATATATCTGATGATAAAATGTAAAAGAAAATTTATTGAGAAACTTAATAAGCATCTAAATTCTAAATTAAATTTAAAACAAAAACTCTTTCAAATGCATTACACTCTAATATTTTATTTTTCCGTATCTGTCATAGTTACTTAAAAATAGAAATATCTGTGTATGGGTGACCTTAAAAAACGTAGTCAGCTACATCTGTACCTGCTATCTTTAATTTTATTGAAACTCATGGACATTATTTAGGCCAGTTGTTCA
Organism: Phaethornis superciliosus; assembly: GCA_023637945.1. Taxonomy (NCBI): domain Eukaryota; kingdom Metazoa; phylum Chordata; class Aves; order Apodiformes; family Trochilidae; genus Phaethornis; species Phaethornis superciliosus. The sequence goes on along the minus strand of JAJQWJ010000004.1, from coordinate 12,703,722 downwards.
TGTGATTCAGGAGCTTGTAGGTTCAATCTAAAGTGAACCTATGTGTTACAAACATAATAAGTTATATCTTCCATTATAAACTTTTCACTTCATTGAATAGTTTCTTTATTCTTAAACAAGTGCTGGTAATTTTATTTTTTTTTTTTTTACCGAAGAGCTTGTGTATTCTACATGACAGTACCTGGGTCCCTCTTTTCACTTTTTAAAAGGTAATCTACAGTTGCATATTTCAAAACTTGCTTTTAATTGTTTTTCAGAAAAGTTAGAGGATTCATATTTTTTTTGTTTTGTTCTTGCAGGGGTGGCTAGAGAGGTTGTGAACAAATGCAGAAAACAGAAACATCTTTCGTATTTTTTGTATTTAATTTAAATGGTTAACCATATGTCTGTACTGAGGTTATTTTTGAGTGATATAAGAAATAGTTTCATTTGGAAAATACTTGTATTTAAACCATTATGCTAAAATTTAAGTAAGGAGACCCGTAAAGAAAACTGTAGGTGCTGTGAGAAAAGGCCCGGCAGCAGCAGGGGAGAGCAACATAAAATCATACACACTATAGCATATCTATACATTTAATCTTCAGAATGAAAGATTTTTGCAGTGCAGCCCTTTGCCCACGTATGATTTATTTCCACATCTGTCATGCTCTTTCTATGTGGAGACTGTGTACAATTATAAAAGAGCAATGGAAAGAATATTTTTATCTTTGAGATCAGAGGGAAAATACAAGACAATTCAGGAATTATGTACAAATCCCAGTCTAAATTACAATTACATATTAAAGAAAAAATATCAAAAGAAAAATAACCCAGAAAGTAGATGATAAGGCCTGCTCTTTAGAAGTCAAGTTAGGACTTTATAAACATAATAATGAGTTTATCCTTACTTTCTTTGAAGAAATTGAATTGTCTGTGTTCCAGTTCCATGTTCTGTAAATCTGAGAGTGATTTCTGTCTTAGTGATATTTTAAACACTGAATTAAGAATACTGGTCTTTGATGTAGTTCATATTACAGTCATTAGTATTGGTGTTATACTATTATATATACAAGTATTGTATTTTAATTTTTGAAAAAAAAAACCAAACCAAAAACCTATATAAGAGATTTTCAGGGACTGTGCAATTTACTATCTCTTTATAAAAAAATGGAGTGAGTTTTTAACTGCTGAATTTCCACACCAGCTGTCTTCAGAGGTCCAATATATGCCATGAAAAAAATGTGAAAAAAATTGACCTACATAGAGGGTAAATGAATTATAGGTATGTTGGATGAAAAGGACTCCAAGGATTCATGTAGTCCAGCTCTCTAGCTGCTGTTACCACTACTTTTTAAAGTCAGTCATTAATTTGTACAACTGACACTTGAGAACCTCTCCAGGGTGTCATAACCTCTTTGGTAATCTCATTGCACTGCACAACCTTCATAATGAAATCATATTTTCTAATGTTCAACCTGAACATCCCAAGACACAATGTTTTGCTGTTGCTTCATGCTGCATTGTCTGGGACTAACTGTAACATTTAAGATCCATTGTCTTCATAACTTTTTTATTGACACAGGCGTGGAACCATGTGCAGATGAACCTGTGTGCCAAGTTGTATTGTGGATTGTCACTAACTTGGGACTGAATGAGTGTGATGCAATACCCTAAACAAGTTCTAAAAAGGGAATTTCTCCCAAATTACCCAGATATTCAGCGACATAGCAAACAGTAAGTGAGTTAATATAGTGAGTGAATTAATATAAATAATATATAAATACTTCATAGAATCATAGAATGGGCTGGATTGGAAGGGACTTCTGAGATCATCAAGTCCAACCCTTGATCCACTACCACTGCAGTTACCAGCCCATGGCACTGAGTGCCACATCCAGTCTCTTTTTAAATATCTCCAGGGATGGAGAATCCACTACTTCCCTGGGCAGCCCATTCCAGTGTCTGATCACCCTCTCCGTAAAGAAATTCTTTCTAATATCTAACCTAAACCTCCCCTGGCACAACTTGAGACCATGCCATATAGTTAATATATAGTGAGTTCGTCTCAAAGCTATGTTGAAAAAAATAGCAAGGATTGTTTGAAGTATTTTTTTATGGTATGGCTAGATGTCCTCCAGGAAGATACAGAAGTTTTAAAAATTATTTAGTAAAGCGATGCATACAGTCTAGATCTTTCTTCACATTATCTTAAAATATGTGACAGCCTTAAATATATAAAAGACTGAAAGGCTCTGCTTTACAAGTACAGATCCCAATATCATAAAATATTGTATTGTATATTCATATAAAAAAATTTAGAAAATCTGTTTTCCTGTTTAAAAGTAACTGTAGCATCTACCAGCATTTGCCTGCACCAGTTAGTTTCAGATCAGTTAAAAATGTGGTGTGATAGGCCACTAAGTAACAGTTTTCATCAATGACTTTGGCATGTGAACACTGACTTTATCTTGGTAAATGAAGGAACAGTTGAGGTAGAGGGAAGGTATCGATTTCATGTTTCTGGCTATGAAACTTGTGAACTCTAATTGCACAAAAATATTTTTGAAACTTCAGCCCAGCTGCTAATATATTTCACACTTCAAGATACATTCAAGGAAAGCCTAAAAGCTGACAATTACAAGGTATGAAATACAGTGTTCAGGCAGTGTATTGTTTCATATAATTTAATTTAATTTCATTTATTTCATTCTTTTTATTAGACATCAAAAAAAGGCATCCCTGGTTAAGGAGGGTATTTCTCATTGTGATTCTGAAAATACCTACTAAACACTTGCTGAACTTGTTTATCATGGAAATTGTAAATGCACATGACAAATTTCATGCTCTTTCTCAAAATCTGAATGAAAGAACTGCTGAAAGCCAACAAATCATGAAAATATTATGTGTATTGCACTGTTTTCATTAACCTTGAATTTTTAGCACTGGATGATATGCTGGTTTTCAGGAGGTCCAAATTGATTTACCTCCATGGGTTCCCAGGCAAAGAAGCTTAGAAAACTTCGCATTAATATTACTCTCACTTACTTCCCCACTTATTTCCTTCCACTTTCCATTCCTGGGATCTTCCTTGTTCTATTGGCAAAAGTGTTGGTCTCAATGCATCATAAAAAACATGGGAGAAAATGTGTTTTGAAACTAGTCTTTTATTCCTAAATTACTTTTGCTTGATTTATTTCCCTGACTTGTGTAATTATCCAGTCACCTAAGTACTTAGAAGTGAAAGAGATTCTGTCTTGGAGCATGAACAAGCCACTGTGAGGGAAAGGATGTCAGTACCTCATGATGCATTAATGGCTTTGTAGAATCATGACTTCAGTTCACTCCAATTTACTTGTCATAAATCTGTGCCAAGGCTTCACAGAGTTTGAGGACACTACAGAATATGGTATCAAAATTCATTCTCTCCCACCTCCTAGAAATTAAAACCATAATCAGAAGACTTTTTAAAGAGCATGTATGATTTCTTTGGAGCGTTTTGATTTATCCCCTACAAAGGGATTAGTCTGAATGCTTTATAAATGCAGTTTCCAAATGAAATTAATTCATACATATTTTGTACATGTCTAGATGTTCATATTTCAAGACCTTTCTAGGTTCATATTTCAAGAAAAATTACAATCTTTTTATAGTTAATATTTTTATTACTTACTTATTAATTTATTATCCCCGGTACCAGTATAGATGTGACTGACCTGTTGTGGAGAGCAGCATAGGAGAAAGGGACCTGGGGGTGCTGGTGGATGGAAGGATGACCATGAGCCAACAATGTGTCCTTGTGGCCAAGAAGGCCAATGGCATCCTGGGGTGCATTAGAAGAGAGGTGTTTAGTAGGTTGAAAGATGTTCTCCTACCCCTCTACTCTGCCTTGGTGAGGCTTTATCTGGAATATTGTGTCCAGTTCTGGACTTATCAGTTTCAGAAGGACAGGGAACTGTTTGAAAGCATCCAGTGCAGAGTGACCAAAATGGTTAAGGGAATGGAGCATTTCCCTTATGAAGAAAGGCTGAAAGAGCTGGGTCTCTTCAGCTTGGAGAAGAGGAGGATGAGGGGTGACCTCATCAATGTTTATAAATATGTAAGAAGCAAGTGCCAGGAGGATGGAGTAAAGCTTTTTTCAGGGGTGACTAATAATAGGACAAGTGGCAATGGGTATAAACTAGAGAAGGTTCTGTCTAAATATATAGAAGAATTTTTTCACTGTGAGGGTGACTGAGAACTGGAACAGGCTGCCCAGGGAGCTTGTGGAATCTCCTTCCCTGAAAGTATTCAAAACACACCTGGATGCATTCCTGTGTGACCTGCTGTAGGTGATTCTGCTTTGGCAGGGAGCGCTGGACTAAATGATCTTAGAGGTCTGTTCCAGCCCTTGCTTTCTATGATTCTAGGATTGACTTTATGATTCTGTTATAATACATTCTCTTTTCTGACACATTTGGTTTCACTCTTGATGCTATTCCAGGCCCTCCCTGGCTGTATTTTTCATAGATCTCTATAAGAAAATAAAAATAATTTATAATAAATTACTAACTGAAGTGTGATACATATTATCTTCCTAAGTAATTTTCTCTTAACTTATCCCTTATTCTCAAAAGAGATTAATGCAAAGAGTTAGAGCTTTGATTTCCATTCTTCCCCCACCCACCTTCCTCCACCTCCATTCTACTACCCCTTTTTTTGACATTTTACAGTTTGTAAAATTTGTTCCCACTGAAACTGACCAACTACTTCTCCCTAGAGCAAGAATTTCCAGTAACAGCTGCCATTTTCCAAAGCAGATAAACACTTTTTTCTGTCCACAATAAAAAAAAAAAAAAAAAAAAAAAAAAAAAGCAGGATTAAAAAAAGGATCTACACACCTCTTTGGGTTGTGATCTGTATTTCAGACTTTTTTGAGATATGTCTGCAAATCTTTGAAATACCTGATTTTTCAATGTAAGACGAGAGTTATTACAAGGGCTTATATGTCATGCATTAGAAATAAGTTCAAATATGCATCTGTTCTGTTTGTGACAGCAGATAGAAGCTAATATTTTGAGAAAAGTTATAAAAACTGAGGTTTATGCAGATTAATTTTGCCTTTTCCATTCTTTATGTTTTGAGCAATATAAGATTTAATGACTCACTCCCCTCCAACTTTTTCCAGATTGGGATGTCTAATGATTCTATCTTTCATGAGTCCACATGATATCTTTTCATATGCTTATATACTTTTTGGTTTCCATGGCATTGTATAACAATTGGTTTTACAGTGTATTTATGCATTATGGGAAAACTTGTGTTTTCTGTAATTGAAAGTTTCATGGACTGCTTGCTACTTCTTCTTTCACTTTCTGATGTGATCAAGAATACATGTGATTTTTATCAGGATGGTATTCATGAACAAAGAGGACATACTGGTAAGGATAAAGAATCCTGCTTCCTCAGTGTCTACAAAATAAAGCACAAAACTCATCAGTATTTTAAGGGTAAACAGGTAGCAGTGATCCAGGTGAGTTTGTCACCATTTTTCTAAAAAATGCTACAATCATTTCTAAAAAGATAATAAGGATGAATATGAAATATTTCTCCATGAAAACCAATACTTCTATCTCTTTTAACTCATTACATGTATATACACAGAGTCTATATATATAAATAGATATATAAAGTGTACATGTATAAAAACACTATCCAAAAATACTTGAAGCAAAACCACATTAATATCTCTGCTGGAAAAGCAGTGATTGTGTGATCAAGAAGCGATTGTGTGATCAAGAAGCGAAGACTTTTTCACCCTTGTGTAGAGTGCCTGTATAGACTTAGCCATTTCTGATGCGTGCAGCAGTTCTGGAAACAGAAGCAATACAGCATCTTCAGCTACTCTAAGAAAGTCCAGTGATCTTCCTCCAGCACAAGATCATCTGATGCCTAGTATGCTGTCAGCTAAAAGGGATGTGTGACCTTCTCATATACAGACATATCACATCTGACTGTTTTATAGCAGATGCCATAGTCACAACACCAGACTTGTCTTCCCACAAACTAAAAAGCCTTTTTTTTTTTTTTAACATGACTCATTCATCTTCCAGCCTAAGTACATGAAAAGAAATATAAAAACTAGCTGCTAAAATCAGAAGGATGTTTAGCATGACATGACATGTACTGCTTGTTGTCAGTCACGACAAAACAATTGCCAAGCTATCTTGAAGCCATTTCAACTGAAATGTGGAATCCACTGAGAACTACCTGCCTTCTTTTCTCACTAGCTGGCACCATCAGGCATCACAGAAAACTGTCTGTACAGAACAGCTAGATTGCCATTAGACTGAGGAAAGGCTGTTTCAAATGTCATTTTATTCCTCTCCTCTCTTCTCTTTTTTCCTTTCCTTTCCTTTCCTTTCCTTTCCTTTCCTTTCCTTTCCTTTCCTTTCCTTTCCTTTCCTTTCCTTTCCTTTCCTTTCCTTTCCTTTCCTTTCCTTTCCTTTCCTTTCCTTTCCTTTCCTTTCCTTTCCTTTCCTTTCCTTTCCTTTCCTTTCCTTTCCTTTCCTTTCCTTTCCTTTCCTTTCCTTTCCTTTCCTTTCCTTTCCTTTCCTTTCCTTTCCTTTCCTTTTCCTTTTCCTTTTCCTTTTCCTTTTCCTTTTCCTTTTCCTTTTCCTTTTCCTTTTCCTTTTCCTTTTCCTTTTCCTTTTCCTTTTCCTTTTCCTTTTCCTTTTCCTTTTCCTTTTCCTTTTCCTTTTCCTTTTCCTTTTCCTTTTCCTTTTCCTTTTCCTTTTCCTTTTCCTTTTCCTTTTCCTTTTCCTTTTCCTTTTCCTTTTCCTTTTCCTTTTCCTTTTCCTTTTCCTTTTCCTTTTCCTTTTCCTTTTCCTTTTCCTTTTCCTTTTCCTTTTCCTTTTCCTTTTCCTTTTCCTTTTCCTTTTCCTTTTCCTTTTCCTTTTCCTTCCCTTTCCTCCATTTGTCAAACTCCTGCCATTTGTCCTGCAAGGAAGGTAACGTACTTGTGATATCTGCAATGCAGAACTCTGTCATATAAACTATCTTTGTGGTACTGTCTTTGTGGTGATATCTCTCATGTACTATCGTTTTATAGTAATCTAGACATTAGATACATCTTTTGTGACTGCCTCTTAAAATACATTTTTTTTTATATAAATTTGATGGTGAAATGGCTTAAATCCATTACCAAAATGTAATGGCAAAGTAACCTAATTTTTAAAAGTGCAGAATTTGTTCCTTCATGTAAATAAAGACAAAAAAGAGCCCTAGAAACCCCCCCAAACAAAAAGACTTCATCTGTGGAAAGAAAACAAAGCAAAACAAAACAAAAACAGCACACCAATCTGTTTCTTAAAATAAATGAACTAGTGTCTGAAAAAAAATTGAAATATATGGTTCAAGGGGAGTGAAATATTTCTCTGTGCAAAACACTTGATTATGTGTTTTGTAGTGGTATATATTTTATGGCAGTATATCATACATTTCTGAGGAAAAAAATATGTAAGAGAGAAAGGGAAGACTAGGACATTTATGTTGCCAGTGAGAAGACATGTTGGAGAGTTTTTGGAAGAAAATGCACATGTGAGCAATCCTGACTATTAAGCTTTTGCGAGAGTGAGCTAAGGGCCTTGAGGCCCAGCTGCAAGGTTACTAAGAGATCAGCTACATGCAGAAGAGAGGGGACTTGGCAGCAGAAAAGAAGAAAACAGGATGTTTATCTGTAAACAGGATGTAACTGACCGCAAGAATTTGTTATCTAAAGAGTCATGGCTTCTGAGTTCTATATAACGCTGTGTGATTATTAATAAAATTGACAGCTGTGTTTCAACCACATTGGTTTTAGTCACGGCCTCCACATTTTTTGCACTCTTCCTGACAAAGACAGGCAAATTATTGTGTGGCAAAATTATGCATTAAATTTAACTTTAATGCATATGAAATGTATTGCTTTGATTAAGTGATTGATAATAAAATTCTTCATTTCACTGCCTTTTGAGAGCTGTATTATTTAGAAGTTCAGGGAAAGACGGCTGTATGTAACAAACTCCATAAAGAAAAAATCTACAGAAAATAAGCTTTTGAGAAATAAACTGGAACCTAGCCTGAACAAGAGTTAGCATTCTCTGCAGGTCAAATTAAGTATATTGACCAACCAGACCTCCTTACCAAGGGCCAGTTCCAAGGTCTTCAACCTAATTCATATATGTACATGAACCTACTCAATTGTAAAGAGAATAATAAGTTGTTTATGCTTTCTGCATATTTTGAGTCCTTTATAATAACCCTCCACTCCCAAGCATTCAATATAGGAACAAAATTTGCAGTTCCTACTGTTAGCTCCTGCTGGTCTTCCCCCTCTGTGCTATTTTACAGCTTTTGAGAGTCATGCATACAGGGAGCAGGAAGTGTCTGCCCTATCAATGCAGCTGCAGGCATGAAAAACCTCACATTTTAGGCTGAATTATTAATTTTTCATTTATACTTTTATCCTTTCAGTATTAATATTTCTTATTTTTACATTTGAATTTTTTTTCTCTCAGAAAATATATTAAAATAATAGTGTGGAATTATATTGAAAGGCTTGATTGTGGAAGCTCTCTTTTCCTCCTGTCTCCTGGTAGATCATCACATCTGAATGATCAGTCCATGAAGATGTATGCAAGAATTATTTTCCTAAATGATATGTGCAGGAGAGCTAGATTTTAATGATTTGAGTTATGAGAAAAATTAGCGCCAAGGCAGGTCAAGGAACCTATAGTTGATTCAAATTAACAGTACTGCCAGCTGTGAAAATCTTTATTGGAACTGAGTAACACTCAGAATAGCACAAAATTATTTTTTATCTTTGAAAACATCAAAGGAAAAAAAATAATTACTCCCAATTTAACCAGATACAAGCTGAGATGCATACTATAAACAAACAATAATACCAATTGCAACACTGATAACTGGATTATGCAAAATAAGAGTATTTTCATAGGAACACAAAATGGTATTCATGTTTCCAAGAGGAAACAGACCATAATTACTAGCTTAGTAATGCCATGATGACTGTAATTGTGGTGTTCTTTGAGTATTTTAGATAGCAAGTGCACATGAACTTGGGAGGACATTCTTTAAAACCAATTGGATACCATTGTCTTATACTGTGGGGGCAGTCTTTATAACTACCTTGAAAGTGTTTGAAATGCTGTATAGATACAAATTGTATCTAAAAATAAATGTAAACATATTAAAATATTTATCACAGAACATATCAAGAAGAGACCTAGAGACACTAGGTTTCTAAAAATTCAGACCTCTTCTTAGAAAAATGTCCTGTTGTTATCACAACACAATAGACAAAGAAGTGGAAGAAAATAGAAAAATACATAGTTCCACTTCACTTCATAGTTCCACTTAATATTTTAAGCATTAATAACACTCTGATTCCATATTCCAGTTCTCTGAATGTTATAAGCATCACAGTTTAATCCTGGGCCAGCAATTAACTGAATGACAGATGCTCTCTATTAATCGCCCTCCCTTCCCTGATAAAGAAAGCTGAGAGAACAAAGAAGAGAGATTTTGAGGTTGGAAACTAAACTACACAGCTTTAATGAAACAGTAATGACAAAAAAGGAAATATCATTAGAGATATACAAATATATTTTATGTATCTATCTACATGTACATCTACTATGTATCTATCTATCTATCTGTAAATATATATTTATATAATTTGAGGATTGAGCAGCTGGAGAGCAGCACAGGGAAAGGAATGTGAGGTTGCTGGTGGATGGAAGGATGACCGTGAGCCAGCAATGTGACCTTGTGGCCAAGAAGACCAATGGCATGCTAGGGTGCATTAGAAGAGGGATGTTTAATAGGTTGAGAGAGGTTCTCCTCTCCCTCTACTCTGCCTTGGTGAGGCTGTATCTGGGATATTGTGTCCAGTTCTGGGCCCCTCAGTTTCAGAAGAACAAGGAACTGCTTGAAAGCCAACAGTAGTTGCCCAGGCAACGGGCAACATTTATAAACTGGAGCATATTCAAGAGAAACAATGTGATAATTATTAATTCAATGGAATGGACATACTTATTACTGAATAGGAAGGCGTTAGTCACTGTCTTTTTAACATATTTTGTAAATTCTGACCAAAGCATTTCAATAGTCAAAGATTCACTCCTCATTAGCATAAAATATAGCTCATAAGAAAACTTGAACTCCTTCCAAAACCAAACAAACTAAGCCCCACAAGACACTTCTTACTATATGGAAGAAAAGTTTGGTAAGAAAAGACAAACTCTGACAAAAAGTTTCCAACTAAAGGAAGAGGAGGTACAAATTCCATGAAAGAAATTTAAAATTTGCACCTACACATCTGGTAACTTTCCTTTTAAAGGTTGCTATGTGGCTTAATTATTTCTGGTTTTGTATTTACTGGTCACTACATTCTGTGTGAGTTAATCCCCTCCTCTAAAAAGACCCAAAGCACCACCCATCCAAAAACTCAACCAAGAAAACCCAACCCTAAACCAGCAAAAAGTGAACTGACTGCTTGTATTCAGGGTATATTTTCATATTGCTCAAACTCCATCTGAGACAACATTATGGATTTGAGTTCTGGCAAAACAAGGAGAAAAACAAGGGCTACTGATGTGTATCGCCAGGAGAAAGGGCACAGTTTGGCCAGGCAGTGGAAATAGAAAGACCAGTCATCTGAAAAAATACTGCAGTCTTCAGCTTCTATCATCTATGAAAGCTTGTAGAAGCAAAATGAAGCCAGTTTCTCAAGTTAATTGTGTTGGGCATTCATGCAGTATATATTCCATTCCATAGAGAGTGAAGGGAAAAAAATCAGTTCCACAAAATAGGTGTAAACCTGTAATTTTGAACAATTTCCTTGACTGACAAGTTTTTCATTTACCAGGAGTTTCATTTTTGCTGCAATGAAAACACAAGTAAATGTATGATAATAGCAAAGAACAAAAGGCTTTACATTAATTTGTGAACTGCTACACACACATATCAGCAATTCTATTAAGTTGCATATCTACTGTGCTAAAAATACATATATTTGCAAAATTGAAACTAAATTTTCACCTTTAAAATGTATATTTCTATAATAAATTTCCTAGGCATTCTGAAAATGAAAAAAGTATGTTGTCAGTAAAAGTATTCTGTATTCAATAAAGCTATTTAAAATATTTTCAGCTTGTCTTTTTAACACAGTAGAATAATTATTTATACTTTACTTTGAGGTTGTTTTCTTTTTAGTCTTTTTTTTTTTATTTGGTTTGTTGGTTTTGTTTGTGGGGGGTTTTTTGTTGGTTTTTTTTTGTTTTTAAAAGAGTAACTTTGCTACACTTGACTCGTGAGATTCAAAAGAAGAAGTACAAAGAATTCTAAAAAAAAACCAAACAGCAAGGTATCCAAAATTTATACTGACATTATGATGGAAAAGGGACTTCTTTCACCATGTCCTGTCTTCTGGTAGTCATTCTGTGACTACACATACATGTAAGTTCCTATCTCTTCTATCTCACTTTATGGAGCCCCAAGATTTCAGGAAAATTTTGTATTAGTCATTTCTACATGAGAATTTTCTTTTGAAGTAGCACTAGGAAAATAGAATACGATGATACCGATGAAAAAACACTTTAATTTTTGTTATGTTTGAAGTGGTCATTTGCTACAATATACCAAACCTTTGCATCAGTATGTATTTTACTAACACTACAACCAAAACACTGAGCAGGATCGGGTTTTTTTATTCATTTCCATTCCAACTTTTAAACTTGCTGCATTCTGATAAACTCAATTTCATTTCAATTCATTTCAATTTACATTCTTAAAATAAGAGGTAAACAATAATTTTTTGTGGGGACCACCAGAAACTCTTTTGTGTAAATCAAGGCAATTAGTTCAGCTCCTTTAAATTTCTATAAGACAGTTACATTTTTGTGAAGAATACCAGATTTGCCTGTTGTGACTTGGTTTTCACAAAATCAAGATTTATTTTTCCCACTTTATCTTGTATGTACTCTTGTATGTACTGTTACAGCATCTTTATCTCTTCACAGTTTATTTGAATCTGATTCCATGATTCTGTATCTCTAAAAAAGAAAACAGTGCTTGCTGAGGAAGAAAGACATCTACACCTCTTCGTGGCCCAAGAGCATTCAGCTCACAGAGGGAATGGGATTGTGCCACCAGTCATCAGTAGTCAGGACAGCTTAGAAGGAGAAGGCAAGATGCACTCAATACTCTTTGAGTTTTGTATAGACAACAAACTAATATCCTGATAGACAGAGACCTAGAAAAATGTATCTTAAATAAAGTTACTACTTAGGAGATCATCAGTTCTGTGCAGGACATGGTACAGTAGTTCCAATGGGTAGCATCATGATCAGGTCAGGCTTCTTTTGTTGGTTATAGGAAATGATCATTGTGCCAAAAAAGCAAGGATAATTTTATGCTGGTAAGCAATGAGGCACAGTGAAGTGTTCACAAGTGGTCTTCTGTAGACGGTGCCCAACAGCAGTTGGAGTGGACAGCAGTTAGAGTTATCCAGTTTGGTTAAAAGGATTCCACTGTGTGCTTACCACGATCAGTCCATGACATGACCTGCAGCAAAGTAGGGGTATGACTATGAGATTAATTTAAAAAGTGTTCTTGGTCCAAGCTGAGTACATTGTTGTTGGCCACAACAACCCCATGGGGAGCTCCAGGCTGGGCACAGAGTGGCTGAGAGCAGCCAGGCAGAGAGGGACCTGGGAGTCTGGATTGACAGGAAGCTGAACAGGAGCCAGCAGTGTGCCCAGGTGGCCAAGAAGGCCAATGGCATCCTGGCCTGGATCAGGAACAGCGTGGCCAGCAGGTCCAGGGAAGGGATTCTGCCCCTGTACTCAGCCCTGGTGAGGCCACAGCTCGAGTCCTGTGTCCAGTTCTGGGCCCCTCAGTTCAGGAAGGAGATTGAGGTCCTGGAGCAGGTCCAAAGGAGGGCAACCAGGCTGGTGAACGGACTCCAGCACAAGTCCTGTGAGGAGAGGCTGAGGGAGCTGGGGGTGTTCAGCCTGAAGAAGAGGAGGCTCAGGGGAGACCTCATCGCTCTCTACAACTCCCTGAAAGGAGGCTGGAGCCAGGGGGAGGTTGGGCTCTTCTCCCAGACGACTTTCAACAAGACAAGAGGACACAATCTTAAGTTGTGCCAGGGGAGGTTTAGGTTAGATATTAGAAAGAACTTCTTTACAGAGAGAGTGATCAGGCACTGGAATGGGCTGCCCGGTGAGGTGGTGGATTCTCCATCCCTGGAGATATTTAAAAAGAGACTGGATGTGGCACTCTGCCATACTCTAGCACCGCAGCGATGGGTCAAGGGTTGGACTTGATCTCTGAGGTCCCTTCCAACCCATCCGATTCTATGATTCTATGATTCTATGATTGTTCTGATTACAAAAAAGGTGTTGCTAAATCTATTTGTCTGCCCAAGAGATACTTTTCAGCAGAATTTTGATTGCATCTGCATTTTTAAAAAATTAAGACACATATTATTTTGTCTTTCTATGGAGTGCTTAGTGTCAGATCTCAAATGCCATATTAATAAGCAAGCATATTTTATTTGAGAATTGACAGAGGTGAAAATATAGTGCCAGGAAAAGCAGGGAGAGAGGAAAAGAAGATACAAAAGAGAGAGAAGAAAGTGTTAAGAAAGAATGAGAGAGAAGAGAAAAGTGGAGGAAAAGTAGAGAAAAAGGGTAAGAAAGTGGGAAGAATGAGAGAGAGAGAGTCACCACCAGGGGTTCAGCTGTCCAGTGAGTTTGTTCAGGATGGGGCTGATCCTGGACAGGGTCCGATGCAGAAACAGCCGTGGATCAAGAGACAACCACAGCCACAGCATGGACAGCCAGATATACTCCTGAGTCCCTTTTGTTCCAAAGGGACAGCTGTCAGTCAGCCAGGTTTGTTGGAAGACAGGCTGCCTGGAGGGGAGCAGAAGGGTATAGTCCTCCATCCAGTCATCAATTCTTATCTTCTTCCAGGTGCCATTCATAGAATCATAGAATCATAGAATTAGCCGGGTTGGAAGGGACCTCAGAGATCATCAAGTCCAACCCTTAACCCACCGGAGCAGTTGCTAGACCATGGCACTGAGTGCCACATCCAGTCTTTTTTTAAATGTCTCCAGGGACGGAGAATCTACCACCTCACCGGGCAGACCATTCCATTGCCTGATCACTCTCTCCGTGAAGAAATTCTTTCTAATATCTAACCTAAATCTCCCCTGACACAACTTAAGACTGTGTCCTCTTGTCTTGTTGAAAGTCGTCTGGGAAAAGAGTCCAACTCCCACCTGGCTCCAGCCTCCTTTCAGGGAGTTGTAGAGAGCAATGAGGTCTCCCCTGAGCCTCCTCTTCTTCAGGCTGAACAGCCCCAGCTCTCTCAGTCTCTCTTCATAGGGCCTGTGCTCGAGTCCCTTCACCAGCCTGGTTGCCCTCCTTTGGACCTGCTCCAGGACCTCGACATCCTTCTTAAACTGAGGGGCCCAGAACTGGACACAGGACTCAAGCTGTGGCCTCACCAGGGCTGAGTACAGGGGCAGAATCCCTTCCCTGGACCTGCTGGCCACGCTGTTCCTGATCCAGGCCAGGATGCCATTGGCCTTCTTGGCCACCTGGGCACACTGCTGGCTCCTGTTCAGCTTCCTGTCAATCCAGACTCCCAGGTCCCTCTCTGCCTGGCTGCTCTCAGCCACTCTGTGCCCAGCCTGGAGCTCCCCATGGGGTTGTTGTGGCCAAAGTGCAGGACCCGGCACTTGGCCGTGTTGAACCTCATCCCATTGGAATCAGCCCAACTCTCCAGTCTGTTCAGGTCCCTCTGCAGAGCCCTCCTGCCTTCCAGTTGGTCCACACTTCCTCCCAGCTTGGTGTCATCTGCGAATTTGCTGATTCCTCCCCTGTTCCAGCCACCTCAACCAGGCACATAATCATGCCTCCAGGGTCATCCCAGCATTGAAGTCTGGCCCTCAGGAAAGAGGAGCAGTCTCCACCCAGTCATCAGTTTTTATCTTCTTCCAGGCACTATTCCCACACTCTGTTCCAGCCCCCTTAACCAGGTACTTTGCAAGTATAATCAGGGTGGCTTAGTTGTGCCTGGAGGGACCACTCAGCATTGAAGGCTGGGGGCTCAGAAAAGGGGAGTAGTCTCCATCCAGTAGGTCTTATCACCTCCCGAGGTGTCACCCCCTGCTCAGCTCTGGCCAGCCAGGTCCTCCACCCTAGCCAGGGCTATTAATTTAAAAATTGCTCCTTTGAGACAATTGCAAATCAGTGAGGTCAAACTCACACAATACGCAAGTAAATCTCAGACTACATTGCTGGGCAACGAATTATTCTATTTATCTATTGTAAAAATCTACTCCCTAACTCCATAATTATCTCATAAAAATGTGTACACTAGGACACATAATAGTTTTATGACAGTAGATTTATTTTGAGTTTTTTGATTCATACAAGTCTTGAGCACTAGTGTTTTAACAGCTCGTAACAATGAGTCACAAAGTGTCACTATGCAAAATGAGTGAGCCACAACATGCTATTAAACAGCAGCAATAATAATTTGTTCTCGTAAATGCTTTGAGTTTTAATCTAGAATGTTACTAGGGACCCAAATTACACGTGGCATCCTGAGAATTTCTATGTATTAATGCAATGGAAACAGTAGTACAATAATACGGAAACCAAAACTAATTTACTAATTGAATTGAAATATTTATTTAAGAAAGTGAAAGATTTTATACTTTATCTAAGACAGAAACTTCTCCTGGGAACTGTAAGTAGTCATATAAGAATGTAAATCAGAGAAACATGACAAAGAGTATCAATAGCCATCCTGAAACTGATGAGTGTGTTACATTTTGAATCACACATTTTTTTTAAAGCAAGACTCATTTCACATTAACTCTTATTAGAAAACTCCTGCAAGCAACAACTATTTAGTGCTTCCAATTACATAGATTCATTAGAAGATTTGAAACAAGCAACTGTTTACAGCTTGTATTCTTTCAGTTCCAATGGAAGAAAATTAGTTGAATCTCCTTTCATTTCCTCCTCCCCCACCCTGTCTTCTGCCAGTTCAGTGTGCATTTGCCAAGACATCAATTTCAAATACTATGAGCGGATATAGAAAGAAGTTGCCATTCAGTATAGACTTCCCAATAACTCTGTGTTGTCCAATTACCACCTTCAAAGATTTATACAGTTATGTCATGTTCAGATAGATGAAAATAAGCAGCATGTTGACTTCCCACTTAGTCACAGATGGAACTAATATTGATTTCTATGTTCTTTTACAAAGTGTCGAAGATTAGAGGAAAGCTTTTGAAACCAAAGGCTAGCCTTGCTAAATGAATGACTAAGCATACCCTTAAATATGGAAACGAAAGGGAAGGAAAGGGAAAGAAAAGGAAGGAAAGGGAAGGAAAGGGAAGGAAAGGAAAGGAATTTACTTTACAATTTAGTTTCCTCAAATGCACTTGGAAGCTTTTCATCAGGACTTATTGACTTGTGTACCTTCTGAATCCTTAGACCCTCATCTTTTCTAATAATCTTCTACCCTTGCCTTTTATTTCACTTTACAGATTATTTAGGTTTACTTCATTCCCCAGGTCTCTTAGATGTACCTGGATTCCCTAATATTCTGTGGAAGAATGTGTCTTAGATAATCCAATTAAAATGTGTGTAGGTATACCTGTAGCTAGAGGCATATGCATACATAAGGCAACAAAACATTGTGCATTTATCGGTCTTCCACTTTATTGTACATATTCGTATATATGAATTACATATGTCAGAAGCTACTCCAGAAAATTTGCTTATAATTTGCATTATGGGAAGTTCTCCCTTGTGTCAGTCAGAAACTTTCCACACACATTAGATTAATTGAAGTGGCAGTAAATGTCCATCTCACCTTTAACATGCAGTTATTTGGTATTTATACAAGAGTCACGTTGTGGATTTAAAAAAATAGATTAAATAATTGCAATCTGTCTTTGGCATCCTGAAACTTACAATGCAGTGATAGTTTTCATGAACTAGGTGTCTGACCTTCTAAAAATTCTCTTCTTCAGAAGAAATTGTGTTAATAGTAGTATGTCTCTCAGAATTTGCAGCATTCTATAGAAAAAAACCCCCATGATATTATAAGCACAGAAGTAGGATATATGCAGTATGGTAGGGACTAATCCAAAACGTTCAACCTCTTGTTTAAATTTTACTTCTTTCTGTAAGCATAATCTGAAATACTATATAGATTTAACTCTTTGGAAGAAAATGCTTTAGACCAATTCTGTGTGTCATAGAAAGCATTTGTAAAAGTATCAGCTTACAACAACAACAAAAGCCACATTATAAATACTATATATTATTTTGTAATAGTTAAAAAAAATTGGGAAAAAACTTTTGGCAAAAAAGTTAGAATCATAGAATCATAGAATCGGCTAGGTTGGGAGGGACCTCAGAGATCATCAAGTCCAACCCTTGACCCATCGCTGTGGTGCTAGACTATGGCACTGAGTGCCACATCCAGTCTCTTTTTAAATATCTCCAGGGATGGAGAATCCACCACCTCACTGGGCAGCCCATTCCAGTGCCTGATCACTCTCTCTGTAAAGAAATTCTTTCTAATATCTAACCTAAACCTCCCCTGGCACAACTTAAGACCATGTCCTCATGTCTTGTTGAAAGTCGTCTAGGAGAAGAGCCCAACCTCCCCCTGGCTCCAGCCTCCTTTCAGGGAGTTGTACAGAGCGATGAGGTCTCCCCTGAGCCTCCTCTTCTCCAGGCTGAACACCCCCAGCTCCCTCAGCCTCTCCTCACAGGACTTGTGCTGGATCCCTTCACCAGCCTGGTTGCCCTCCTTTGGAC
Source organism: Phaethornis superciliosus (assembly GCA_023637945.1). Taxonomy (NCBI): domain Eukaryota; kingdom Metazoa; phylum Chordata; class Aves; order Apodiformes; family Trochilidae; genus Phaethornis; species Phaethornis superciliosus. The sequence goes on along the minus strand of JAJQWJ010000004.1, from coordinate 12,685,843 downwards.
CTGCTCCAGGACCTCAATCTCCTTCCTGAACTGAGGGGCCCAGAACTGGACACAGGACTCAAGCTGTGGCCTCACCAGGGCTGAGTACAGGGGCAGAATCCCTTCCCTGGACCTGCTGGCCACGCTGTTCCTGATCCAGGCCAGGATGCCATTGGCCTTCTTGGCCACCTGGGCACACTGCTGGCTCCTGTTCAGCTTCCTGTCAATCCAGACTCCCAGGTCCCTCTCTGCCTGGCTGCTCTCAGCCACTCTGTGCCCAGCCTGGAGCTCCCCATGGGGTTGTCGTGGCCAAAGTGCAGGACCCAGCACTTGGCCGTGTTGAACCTCATCCCATTGGAATCAGCCCAACTCTCCAGTCTGTCCAGGTCCCTCTGCAGAGCCCTCCTGCCTTCCAGATGATCCACACTCACCCCTAGCTTAGTGTCATCTGTGAATTTGCTAATGGTGGACGCAATCCCCTCATCTAAATCATCTCTGAAGACATTAAACAGAACTGGGCCCAACACTGATCCCTGGGGGACACCACAGCCACCAACTGGATCAGCCCCGTTCAGCACCACTCTCTGGGGGCCTCCAGCAGTTCCTAACCCAGCACAGAGTGCTCCTGTCTGAGCCCTGGGCTGACAGCTTTTCCAGGAGAATGCTGTGGGAGTCGGTGTCAAGGGCTTTGCTGAAGTCCAGGTAGATCAAATCCACAGCCTTCCCCTCATCCATGAGGCGGGTCACCTGATCATAAAAGGAGATCAGGTTGGTCAGACAGGACCTGCCCTTCCTAACCCCGTGCTGGCTGGGTCTGATCCCCTGTCCATCCTGTAGGTGCTGTGTGATTGCCCCCAGGATGAGCTGATCCATAACCCTGCCAGGCACTGAGGTCAGGCTGACGGGCCTGGAGTTTCCTGGGTCCTCCTTACAGCCCTTTTTGTGGATTGGAGTGACATTCACCAACTTCCAATCATCTGGGATGTCCCCAGTGAGCCAGGACTGCTGGTAGATGATAGAGAGAGGCTTGAAGAGCTCTTCTGCCAGCTCCCTCATCACCCTTGGGTGGATCCCATCCGGTCCCATAGACTTGTGAGGATCCAAGCATATCAGTAGGTCACTGACTGTTTCCTTCAGGATTTCAGGGGGGCTGTTTAGATTCTTGTCACCTTCTATAAGCTCCAGAAGCTATCTGTCCTCAGGATAACCTGTCTTTCTGTTGAAAACTGAGGTAAAAAAGGTGTTAAATACCTCAGCCTTTTCTTCATCTTTGACAACTATATTCCCACCCGTGTCCAGTAAAGAATGGATGTTTTCCTTGCCCCTTCTTTTGCTGTTGATGTATCTGTAGAAGGACTTTTTGTTATCCTTCACAGAGGTGGCAAGATTCAGTTCATGTTGTGCCTTTGTCTCTCTAATTTTCCTTCTACATGACCTGACTATATTCCTAAATTCCTCCCGAGGAGTTAGTCCTTTTTTCCATAATTGGTAGGCCCTCTTCTTGATCCTAATTTCTTTCAAAGTCTCCCTGTTCAGCCAGAACAGTCATCTTCCCCACCGGCTCGCCTGTCGGCACGCTGGGACAGCCTGCTCCTGTGCTTTCAAAATTTGCTTCTTGAAGTACGTCCATCCCTCCTGGACCCCTCTGTTTTCAAGGGCTGTTTCCCAGGGTACACTCTGAACTAGTCTTCTGAACAGGTCAAAATCTGCCCTCCAGAAGTCCAACGTAGAGGTTTTATTGGCAACCCTCCTTGTATCCCTGAATATTGAAAACTCTATTATTTCATGATTGCTAAGTCCCAGGCGTCCACCGACCACCACATCTCCCACCAGCCCCTCTCTGTTTGTAAAAAGAAGGTCAAGTGGGGCTCCATCCCTGGTGGGCTCATTTACTAGTTGGAGCAGGTAATTATCGTCTATACACTCTAGGAATCTCCTTGACTGCCTCCTCTCTGCGGTGTGGAGATCTGCTGGAGATTCCCAGCAGATGTCTGTCAGGTTAAAGTCACCCACGAGAACAAGGGATGACGATTTTGAAACATCTGCCAGATGCCTGTAGAATAATTCATCATCCTCATCATCCTGATTGAGTGGTCTGTAACAGACTCCCATCATGATGTCAGCCTTGTTGGCCTTCCCTCTGATTCTAATCCACAGGCACTCCACCTTATTACTGTTGACCTCAACTTCTACAGTGTCAAGAGACTCTCCAACATACAGAGCTACCCCTCCGCCTCTCCTACCCTGCCTGTCCCTTCTGAAGAGCCTGTAGCCACCCATGGCAGCACTCCAGTCATGGGAGTCATCCCACCACATTTACGTGATAGCGACTACATCACAGCTTTCCTGCTGCACGATGGCTTCCAGCTCCTCTTGTTTGTTGCCCATGCTGCGAGCATTGGTGTACATGCACTTCAGCTGGGCTGCTGGTTTGTCTCTTATCTTGGGTGGTTCACCCTTAGGCTCCTTCTGGAGATCCCAGTTTCAACCCCTTCCCCCTTCAAGCCTAGTTTAAAGCCCTCCTTATCAGCCCTGCCAACTTATATGCTAGAGTCTTTTTTCCCCTGTTGATAGATGCAGTCCGCCTGGTATGCTGAAATTTGGCCCGTAGTCAAAAAACCCAAAGTTCCTCCGGCGGCACCAATCCCTTAGCCACCTATTGATATGATAGGTTTTCCTGCTCCTCTCCTCATTCATCCCCTCTACTGCAGGAAGTGAGGCAAACACCACTTGTGCTCCTGTCCCATCAATTAATCAACGCAGGGTCTTGAAGTCCCTTTTAATCACCCTGGTACTTCTTCCAATAATGTCATCACAGCCAGCCTGACCACCAGCAGTGGGTAATAATTCCCAATAGGAATTATATGAAAGTGAGCATACAGGTAAGAAAATAACAGAATCACCTGCTAAGCAAAATCTTTATTTAAAAACTCTAGGTAACCTCAAGAATCTCATATAATTGATGCACTCCTTAGGATTCTCTAGTGAAGGAAAGCAATTGACAAACCAGAGGGCCTCAAGGGACCTCACTGAGAGAGCAGCTCTAGAACACTTGCTCTGTGAGGACATGCAGTGAGGTCAGGACTGGTTCAGCCTGGGGCAGAGACAGCTTCCAGGCACCTAAATGAACCCCAGGGTGGCAATTAAGGGGACAGGAATGGGCTGTTCACTATGGGAGTTATGGGAAGCAGGAATCAATTAGAACTGGGATAATGTTAAAAAGAAGAAATTCACCTTAAGTGTAAATAAACATGGAGACAGGTTGTGACCCTCTGTCATTGGAGTTTTTGAAGATGTGACTGATCAAAGTGCTTTAGTTCCCTTTCTGAAGTAAATGTGGTCTGTAAAGACGGTTGGTCCTGAGACCTTCTGAAGCCCTTACAACTACAGAAACTTGATTATTACCTTGTCTCTTATGGGCTTAACTCTCTGGTGAGTGTTTCTAACTCTGCCACCATTGTTCTATGCATGATGCTGCTCATTTAGGTGAAAGGATACTTTCATGACCACTGCTTTATAAGGGTAATGTCATGCTACAAGTAAAAGCTGCAGGAAACAACGACAACAACACAGTATGAGAGCTGCTTTGGATGGACACAGCTTTTCTGAGGATGTCAATGCAATGCTGACACATATTTCAGATTAAAAATAAATATTTTCTAAATAACTTTCATAAGATACTTAAATTTATAAAATAAATATTTTTATTAAATATTTTATTAAATATTCCACCAATATATGTACATAAATGTTACAAAATCAAGTGAGCTAGCTTTGACAACTGACAACGAGATGAATTTCTATTTTCTAGAAGTAAATACATATCTGAGGGAAATTGCTTTTAATTTATGTTTATTCATTATGAAAGTTGTCTCATATGCTATGTCCTTCATCATCTAACATAAAACTACTACCGAATTTCTTAACATTAAAGTGTTTAGTAATTTTTCCTACTTCAGTTTCACTTTGATATTGTTTCAATTTTATTGAAAGTATTTCTTAATCATTTTCTTGTTATCTCTTGAGAGGCAGCAGAAAGGATTTAAAGATTTTTTTTAAGTTTTATTAGAGTTTAAAGCTAAGAAATATCTTTATACACAGCACAGCTTTCCACTTTAAATTCAAATTATGTCAGATTTTGCACCCATCCACAAAAATTCTGTTCATGAATCATGACCATGTATGTCCTTTCAGAGTAAATAATATCAAATATTTTTAGGTATCACTAATTTAGAAAGTTTCAATAATTCTGTCTTTATGTTAGAGGCTCTCCACAGTAATTCAAAAGTACCTGAAAAAATGCATGGCAGGATGTCAATCTTTTCTTCCCAGTAACAACACACAGGATGAAAGAAAATGGCCTCAAGTTGTGCCAGGGTAAGTTTAGACTGGATATTAGGAAAATTCTTCACTAAAAGGCTGTCAGGCTTTGTCAGGCTGTGGAACATCCTGCCCAGAGAAGTGTCTGTGTTAGCATACCTGGAGGTATTTAGAAGACATATAGGTATGGTACTTGGGGACATCACTTAATGGTGGACTTAGCAATGCTGGGTTAACAGTTGGACTTCCTGGTCTTAAAGATTTTTTCAAATCAATACAATATTTTATGATTCTACTTAGATTTTTTTTTAACAGACCTACCCCACTTTTTTTGTCTGCAGTTGTAAAAATAAATATATTCTTCAAAAGGCTGAGCAAAGAGAGAAAAAGAGAATTCTGCATTTTCTAGTAAAACTAGCTAGAAGTGGTGTGAGGATTTTGAAAATAGATATCTTAAATAAAAATGAAATATTTTTCTTTTGCATGCTATTTCCAGAATTTATTTGAAACTTGTAAAAAATTTTATGTAAAACAGAAACTTTATTAGTAATGTGATGACTAAAACCACAGCATTCTATTGGAATACTAATTTACTTGCCAGAACATAGGCAGAGTTGGTGGAATGAATAAGAGACACTGTGAAATAACAGTAATAATATTAAGCACTTTTAAAAAAGTTCTTTCCTTATGTTTTAATTAGCATGATTGCTACAGCATACAGGAATGAGAGCTAAAAGGGAACTGAAAATGTAATCTAAGGAGATAAATACAAGTGCATGTGCATGTATACATACACATAAAACATTGCCTATAGATGAAAGCTCATAAATATGGATTTACACATATGAATTTCTGCCCTACCTGCATGTAAATGTTGATGAAGATTTCACATCCTTTGTAATATGGTATAGCCCTTCAACCTCAGAGATATTTATGAAGCTAAGTTAGTGATAAAGAGTTTAAAATAAAGAGTTATGGGACAAGTGCCTTTAAAATCATCACTGTGTCTACAAGAGCCTCTTCAGCTGTTGATCTTATTATTGTGGTAGGGAACCTGAGGAAACCTGCATATTCACACCCTATTTAATAGCATTTCTACTGAGATCACGCTCTTGACACTGGACTTTGCTATTATCTTAGACCTTTTTCGAATCACACAGGATCGTATGTATGATCCTAGCTGAAGGGAATATCTATAACTGCTACGCCCTTTTAAAAAAAAAAAATTTGTTTCTTGCTGTAAGAAGGAACTTTATCTGAGGGCCTGTAAGTCTGGAAATCTAGGTGTCAGGAAAAAAAATAGAAAAAAACAACAACAAAAAAATAGTCTTTCCTGCTTTCCCGAGTTCTTGTTTTTTGTGCTAGCTGTTTATGCTAGTATATCTCTAATACACTGCAGCCCATGTACTGCCCTAGTGTCTGTGGACATCTCTAGAGAATATGTAAACCTTTTTTTTTTCTTAATCTGGTGTTGAAGCTTCCTCCAAATTCTTTGTTGCCACCAGTAGTACTCTCACTAGTCTGAAATTACCTCATGTATAAAACCATGCCTGTATCTTTTATAATTAAATGTTCAAAGAAATGTTTTCCTCAGAAAAGCATGTCTTTATTACAAAGGTAATTCTGGCTTGAATGTGCCACTGTTACTGGTATGTTGGAAGAAAACAATTGTCCTGTGTGCTTTAATTTTATGTTAGATAAAGATGGAACTCACATGGAAGATGTATGCTCAGGATGGAATATTCTGTGGATGGAATATATTTGGGTTGTATATCAATGCTTCCATGTGTCTGATAGCAGCTTCTTTACAGTGTTGTCTCTGATTTTCTTCAACCTCTAAACTCCTCACCACTACCCTGAACAAAACCATTTCCTCCTCATATTTTAATGTATATAATTTTTGATACTTCTGTGTAAAGGGCTTCCTTCTCTATTTAAAACTTTGCACTCAAACATGACAAACAATTCTTTTCCACCTTGCTAACCAGTACTATGATCCTTTTTTATATCAAGATTTGACTAAATTATTTTCAGTCTTGTTTTTCACTTGTTTGGTTTTATTTTTTTTTATTTTATTTTCTGTTTTTATTTTCTTTGCCTTAAAGAATGTATTCATTCCATGGCTTTTAAGGTAATCTCTTTTTCCTGTTCTCCTAATCACTTCATTTATGTGATTAATCCATTAATTGTTTCTTGATTTGCAGCATCAAACTACATATTTTGATCTCAGAGCTCTGCATGTACATTCTATTCCACATATCATGGGCACATAACTGAATCCAGAGAAAGTCTACAAAAATGATCAGCACCTCTCCTGCGAAGGCAGGCAGAGAGAGTTGGGTTTTTTGAGCCTGCAGAAAAGAAGGCTCCAGGAAAACTTTATAGCAGCCTTCCAGTACCTGAACATGTCTACAGGAAAGCTGGGTAGGGACTTTTAACAGGGACAAGTAGTGATAATGTCCCTTGAATAATGGATTTAAACTGAAAGAAGGTAGATTTAAATTCAATTTTAGGAAAAAGATCCTCACCGTGAGGGTGGTGAGAGTATGAAAGAGGTTGCCTGGGGAAGCTGTGGCTGCTCCCTCCTTCATAGTTCAAGGCAAGGTTGGATGGGGCTTTGAGCAACCTGGTATGTTTGTATGCATGGGTTCCCTGCCCATGACAGGTGGAACTACATGATTTTTAAGGTCCTTTCCAACTCAAACCGTTCTATGATTATACATTTCTATGATTGTCTTTTTTTCCCACTTCCCTCAGATTTTTTTCCTTCACTAGTTTGCCTCGTTTGTTTCCCTTGTGTTTTCTGTTCTTAATGTGGTTAGCGTGTATTATTATTGCCTTTGAATACTGGTTGTATATGGAGTTGCTTGGTTCATGATAATTTCTTTTTCCATTTCAAAATAAGGTTTTTGTTAATGTATGTAAGTGGTTTATTCATCCTCTGCTTTTTAATGTGTATGGAGTGAATTAGATTTTAGATGTCTAAAATTATTTAAATATACCACCTAATGATAAACCAAGTATATATGCCTTTGATAAAGATGATCTCAAGAGTATAGTGTTAACGTATACCCTTTATATGTCCTCACAGGTAGTTTTGAGCTTATTGTATTTACTGGTGCCGTTTTAGCTGCTCCTCCATTTTAAATTGATACTAAATAACCCATAAACCCCATCAATTGTCTTGTATAGATGGATGCTACAGTCTTCTGGTATCTTAGATTTGGAATATCTCTTGGAACCAACAGAGGATTTTAAATTGTTCATGGAAATACAATTGCCTTTCAAACATCGACACTTTTCGAAAAATACATCAAAAGGCTTTTTGCCAACAGAAGAGTGAAATGTAAATTGATATAAAAAGGTTTCATAAAATTGGACAGAGAACCTGCATTTAAAGCAGCAGGAAAAGAGAAAAAAAATTCCTAGGGAAGATTGCAAGTCCCTGATGACTGTCAGACAAACAAAATCAAGCTAAATAGCATCAGTGGTAACATTAAGAAATCTTGCTGCACATAAATAGTTGGTCTGACTCCACAAAACTTTGACAGGGACATATTAGTAATATCTGGATAGAAATCCTGTTTCTTCTTAATTTTTTAAAACTATTTTGGTTCCAAATGGGAACAGAAATTCAATGTTTGGTTGGGGTTTTTTTCTGTTTTTGTTTTATTTTGTTTGAGGCAAACCAGAAAACAATGACTTTACATGTAATAAGTTCTAAGCAAAGTTGTGTTGGGGAGGTTAAAGTATTCCCACTGTTCTCAGGTTTTTTGGCTTTAATTACAGCTAGCCTGGCAACCCATACTATGAATTTTAGAAGCCCAGATTTTCTCCTTAGACCACTGTTTCTGATGAACTGCAATACTGTTAAGATGCCTATTTTTTTTTTTTCAGCCGAATCGATGAAGTTCTACTTGAATCCTTTCCTTCCTCAGATTTTTATTTCTTTTATTCAGCATTGTGTATTTGTGTCATATAATGTAGTATAATCAAGTAACTGAGTGCCCCCTTAGCAAGTTTGCTGATGACACCAGTCTGGTGCAGTTTACAGGCTGGAGGGAAACCTTGACAGGCTGGAGAGATGGGCCCATGCCAACTTCATGAAGTTCTACAAGACCAAGTGCAAGGTCCTGCATCTGGGTCAAGGCAATCCCAAGCACTGATATAGGCTGGGCAGGGACTGGCTTGAGACCACCATGAGGAATACGAATGGTGGATGTTCTGGTGGGTGAGAAGTTCAACATGAGACATCAGCGTACACTTGAAGCCCAGAAAGCCAAACAGATCCTTGGCTGCATTAAGAGAAGCGTGGCCAGCAGGTTGAGGGATGTGATTCTCCCCCTCTGCTCTGCTCTCCTGAGACCCCACCTGGAGTACTGTGTCCAGTTCTGGAGCCCCTTTTACAGGAGGGACATGGATGTGCTGGAGCATGTCCAAAGAGGGGCCTCAAGGATAATCAGAGGGCTGGAGCACCTCTCCTGTGAAGACAGACTGAGAGAGTTGGGGGTTGTTCAGTCTGGAGAGAAGACTCCAAGAAGACCTTATTGTAGCCTTCCAGTATATGAAGAGGGCTACAAGAAAGCTGGAATGAACTTTTTAGGATGTCAGGAAATGATAGGACTAGGGGGAATGGATTCAAAGTAGATTGAGATTGGAAATTAGGAAGAAGTTCTTCACCATGAGGGTGGTGAGGCACTGGCACAGGTTGCCCAGAGACGTGGTGGAAGCCCCATCCCTGGAAGTTTTTAAGTCCAGGCTGGACAGGGCTCTGAGCAACCTGATCTGCTGGGAGGTGTCCCTGCCCATGGCAGGGGTGGTTGGAACTCAGTGATCTTAAAGGTCCCTTCCAAACTGAAAATTCTATGATTGTATGAATGCATATGATCATGCAATGTATAGCCACCAGTTTCAGTTGGACAACTGGTAATATTTCATGGAGATGAAAAAGCTTATCCATTCTAATAGAATTGGAAACTTTTATATATATACATTTTATGTATTGTACAATATATATATGCATTTTTGTATCTTGACACATGAATTATATTTAATGGCTTATATTTGTACTTATATAATTTTTGTTCCTATCAAGACATTGAAACATTCCTCAGTGGCTGGTGAATAAGAACACTGAAGTCTGGATTTTTAGTCTTTAGTCCCAAAAGTGTACCTACACAATACGTTTGTGCTGGTGATCAAGCCACTTCCTGAGACTTATATACACACATGCTGTCAAGAAAGCTGATAAAGTATGATTTCAGGTCTGGAAAAATATAACAGGGTAAAGAAAGTAGCAATCAACTAATTTCTATTCCTCACAACAAATCTTACTCTTCCTTTATCTGCATATCAGGATGAAGTCAGTAAAGCTTGCTCTTTTTAAATTCTTACCATTTTCTGAGTAATTTATGACGACCTCCAATACTTAGGTCCATGCACAGCTCTTTATAAGTTTAACACTTCATCACTAATTTTTTTATACTGTGCAAAGATAAAGGAACAAGAAGAACGACTAGGAAATGAGTGCTTTTTTAAAAGGAGAGTACAAGTAGTCAATTAAATATAATGGCCCAAGCATATGAATAAAGTATATAGTAAGTTTTCCTGTTGGACAAAGTAATGAGCTTGTATTTTTAATTTAATACTGTACAATATTCTACTTATAAACATTTCTTATACTGTAAATGTATTAAAGTAGAAAATATTACATATATATATATGCGGATTTAGTGTACTTTTTGTGTTGCACTGCAGGGATCAATGCTCAGTTTTGGTTTAGTTAAGTTTCGTTAGCCATGATGTAGGAACAGATGCAAATCTAAAAATATTTACAATTATGCAAAATTTGACAGGATCATAATTATTTAACTCAATCGTGTAATGCAACAGATAAGGATGATGGAAGTATGGTGATAACTGAGCTCCACTAGTGGAAATGAGCACCCACCCATGGCATCCACATCTTGAAAATTATGGTGAAAAATTAAGGTGATTGCAATGACAGCAGCAATTTCATTTGAAAGCTGGAAAAAAAGAATAGTTTTAATTAAGATACTTGGAGTTTATATGCAGATTGTTTTTGGCAATGGTTTAGACAGAGAGATTTATTTGCTTTGTCATCACTCCAAGCCCAGTAGCAGCAGTTGGCCTGATGATTAGCCAAGCTAATAAGCCCTGCTGAGAAAAACAAAATATTACCTAGCACTCAGTACCACATTAATGCAGCCATATGCCTCTGGGTATTTAGGTTTTTGTTTCTATCTTTTATTTACAATACTACGAATAGTTAGTAAAAGAGCAGAAATCAGATGTCCTTAAAATGTCTCAGACTGTGCATGCAACATTCTCCTGCTTCTGAAATTGTGGTTTAGTTTAGTATAGAAGTATTTAGCTAATCTGAACTTCATATGCAGAGAGAAGGCATGAATTTACTAAACAATAATCTAAATAAATTAGAGAGTGCTCATCTTTCTGAAAGACTTTGTTTTGTATGATAATTCAGACTCAATTCTGCAAACTTCCTATAGATTGCTTTTAAACTGAGTATTCCTCCTTTTGGGTTTCACACCAGGTTTTACACCAGTCTGCACATTTTATTAAGTAAATAAGATACAGATGAGTACTGTATTAAAGATTAAGGGATTATGATTTAATTGCATTAAATATTTTGCTTCTCAATATGTAATGTCTTCCTGTACTTTTTAATTCTTGATTATGTTCGTTAAACAGGTTTATTAATAAAAAAAAACTATCTCCAAATCCATTTATACTACTTTAATATTCACAGAAGGTTTCTAAAGGTTCATGGATTGAAAAAGAAGGGAGAGAAATGCTGAATTGCTACATGTTATGGTTATTTTTGTTTTGGATCCATGAAACAAAGTCCAACCCTAGAAGGGTCAGGTGCAAGCAGACTTATTTGACAATTGACACAAGAAAAATGATAGAGCCAGACAAAAGAGGGAGAGAGGAAAAGAAAAAGAAGATATAAAAGAGAGAGAGAGAGAAAAAAAGTGGAGAAAAAGGGTAAGAAAGTGGGAAGAAAGAATAGAGAGAGAGGGAGAGAGAGTGACCACCAGGGGTCCAGCTGCCCAGCGAGTTTCTTCAAGATGGGGCTGATCCTGGACAGGGTCCGATGCCAAACGGCAGTGGGTCAAGAAACAACAAAACAGCCCCAGCATGGACAGCCAGATATACCCCTGAGTTCCTTTTGTTCCCAAGGGGAAGCTGTCAGTCAGCTGCCACAGAAGCCAGGGGCATTGGCATCAGAGCCATTGCAGACAGGCTGCCTGGAGGGGGGGTTTCCAGCACACAGGTCTTATCTCTTTCCACTCCCCACTCCATTCCAGCCACCTCAGCCGGGTACATCAGCATCAGTACAATCAAGGTGGCTTCCTTCACCTTGGCCAAGGTAATCGTGCCTGGAGCGAGATCCCAGCATTGCAGGCTGGCCCTCAGAAAAGGGGAGTAGTCTCTACCCAGCTGTTAGTTCCTAGTTCTTATCTCTTCCTGGGTGTCACCCCCTGCTCAGCTCTGGCCAGGCCAGGTCCTCCACCCTAGCCAGGGCTATTAATTTTAAAATTGTTCTTTTGAGACAATTTCAAATCAGTGAGATCAGACTCTCATATCACACAAACATTCATCTTGATGTTTCCTAATCTCCTAATAGCAATTCTTTAACTGACAAATTAGAGTGATTATTCTATTAATTGGTTTTTTGAAAGTATTTAGAAAGGAAGTAGATGAGGCTCTTCAAGACATGCCCTTGTGAGATATACATATAGAGTTTTATTTTTATTTTGTTTTAATTTTATGGAAGGAGATGATATTGATGGTTGGGCCCAGTTATCTTAAAGGTCTTTTTTTAACAATGACAGTTCTGTGATTCTGCGAAAGAGAAAACAGAGGATCATGAAGAGAGCACATCTTTCACATATGTCCATGCACTTCAGAGATATAAGAGTAGGTGGAAACATAAGTCCCTTTGTATCTTACTACTGAGACAACAATCTTTTGTTTGTTTGTGGTTTTTGTTTTTGTTTACTATTGTAACATGCTTCTTGAAAGAGCAGAATTAGCTGGGACTTTATGCATGAAAAATTTCACTTCTCTCCCTGAGTTATAGGAGTGAGTATTTTTGAGTAGTGCTTGTCCCCTCTGCTGCAAAATGAGGACCCAGTACAGAAACTACAGAAACTTATAGGGTATCTGAAGAAAGGTGAATTTTAAACTCCTTTGACTGGTCTCAGAAGAGAAAGTGATTAATGCATCATTGCCTGCCTAAACTGTTATTTTTTGCCATCTCCTTCTATTATCGAGACAGCTGTCTATGCACAGAATAGATTTTGTTTGCCTTTAGCTACCATTCTCACTTTCCAATTGTAAGAAATTTTAATTGAATAAGTTTTGCTAGATCCCTAGACATATTTTTTATCATCCTGCAGTAATGAGTTCATCCTAGATTATCATCCGGAGCAGCAGTAACACCACGTAAATTTAGATTTTTCACCCATTCGTGAAATTCTCTAAACAACCTTAGTGCATGAAGCTGTGGGGAAAAAAAAAAAAAAAGAAAAACAAAAAAACAAAACAAAACAAAAACAGATACCTCAGCAAGTGCTAGAACAATAGAAAAAAGAAAATAAAGAAAGACTCAGTAGATCAGACAGAAAAAAAACCTCTTTATGAAGCCAGTTTCCAAGGAAAGATATACTCAAATCTTGTTGTGGAAGTTGGTATCAAATAAAACGACCCAGTATATATTAATACAGAAGTGATTAATTTGCACTACTAATCTCAAAGCAACTTTATTAATTGTAGATGCAAAGACAAAATCATGTGAAATCTATCATATAACTATATCACTGCTAGTAAAGGGACCCCAGCACAAGTCCTGTGAGGAGAGGCTGAGGGAGCTGGGGGTGTTCAGCCTGGAGAAGAGGAGGCTCAGGGGAGACCTCATCGCTCTCTACAACTCCCTGAAAGGAGGCTGGAGCCAGGGGGGGGTTGGGCTCTTCTTCCAGGCAGCTACCAGTAAGACAAGAGGGCATGGTCTCAAGTTGTGCCAGGGGAGGTTTAGGTTAGATATTAGGAAGAAATCCTTTACAGAGAGGGTGATCAGAGATTGGAATGGGCTGCCCAGGGAGGTGGTGGATTCTCCGTCACTGGAGGTTTTTAAGAAGAGACTGATGTGCCACTCAGTGCCATGGGCTGGTAACCACGGTGGTAGTGGATCAAGAGTTGGACCTGATGATCTCAGAGGTTTTTTCCAACCTGGCTCATTCTGTGATTTGTGACTGGTAGACATCTTTGCTGGCTTAAGTGTTTATTTTTTCACTGTCATCTGCTTCACTACCAAATAGCATGTGTTTCTGCAGGTACAAGTAACAAGGGCAGAGAAGACATGATACTGCTGTTGAAACTTTGGAAGGAAATTTGGGAAAAGAATAATGTATGTCAAATTGAGGTTTGTTCACAGTGCTATCTGTATATTTGATATTAAAAGGAAAAGGCAAAGCAGAAGACAATGCTAATTAAAAAATGCTAAGACTTCAATAAGGGAAAGGTAGGTCAGGACTGGTCATTGCACATTACACCTCCTATCACCCATGAAAATCCTGTGAATTTTTGAGTCATGTACGACATGATAACTCCATATCTTAATTAATTACCATCTGTAAGATTATGAAATGATACAAGAAGACTTTAAAAATCTCCTTCAGCAACCTGAGTATCTTGGAGCACTGCTTATGTTTAATGATTTGATTATTGCATATTTTTCTGGGCTTGTTTTGTAGATTCTGTACATTTTTGTTTAGTCAGGTTTGAGAAATTCTAATTCACAGCAAATAAATGTGTGTTCCCCATGGAACCCTTAATAATTTGTGGGTAATAGTTCTTACACTAGTTTGATAAAACGTTGTTGATTCCCATGTCATCTTCACTGATATTATTACCCCTTTCACGTTTAGTAGAATGCATCATAGATACATTGGCTTCTTTGAATGACGTAGGGACCTAGTCTTCTTTGTTTGAAATTTGTAAACCAGAAATATATTTTTATTATATGTAATTTATTATCTCTATATTTTGAGGGTATTGTAAGTGAACTGAATTTTCACTCTGAATGTAGATTTTACTGTCTTAGCAGCATTGACTCTTCTTGAATCTGGTCTCTCTATTTATTTTTTGACTAAGTAGGTTTCACAGTGAAGCTCTAAAGAGAAAAAATGTATCTTTATGTACATTTATGCTTCAGAAGGATGATGAGCTCAAGCCAAGCCAAAGCAGGGTATTCAGTAAGCCACATGCATTATCCTAGTTAATACAAAATGTTTTTAACTAATCTTTAACCTTTTGAATCTACTTAATCTGTGAACTCGCTAGACCCAGACATGTTGACACGAGCTTTGTGTTCTTTGACTCTAAGTGGTCTGAATTAATCTGGACATCTGTGAGAGTTGTTAAACCACTTTGAGTATTTGCAGGTCTGCAGTGTTTTCAAGTTTTATATATTTTTGTTTAATTGTGTCCATTGCCAACACCCTTGCAGGAGTGGAAGTTTACAGTGTATTTACCAGTTTTCTTCACATAAATGATAATTTAGACCAAAAGACCCCAAAACCAAAAAAACAAAAAACAACCCTGGTTAAAGAAGTGTATACAAAGTGTGGCAATATAGAAAATTATTAAAATGGTGTAATTGTTGCTGTGTTTGGAAGTCGGGAGACAGAGCAGAAAGAAGGATATAATGAACTATATTATAGCTGGAAAATTGTGATTTTGAAGAGTACGAAGAAGAGGAAAGAATAAAATGATTGAACCTATTATGAACATAACAAACAAACAAAAACCTTCAAATAACACATACATCCTCCAAAAACTGAGCATTCTAACCTCTACTATGTTGATGATTGTATCTCCTTTCTCTTTTCTGTTCCACAATTAACTACCATACTTCTTCTGACTAGTATTCAGACAGGTTTGGTTGATTGTTTATTTATTTGTATCTTATATATATGTATGATATGGCCATATGGCAGTGTAAGCAGTTAAAAAAAAAAAAACAACAAACAAACAAACTCAAAACTTAGTAACAGTATTACTTGTAAGATGAGTTTATCTTCTAAATAGTCATGCCTGTTGGTTTTCTATAAACTCCTTGTTTAAAAAATGAAGATGAGAACTAAGAAGTATTTAAATAAGATCTCTGAAAGGTATATTCATGTCTGCAGAATTATTGTGCATTTCTAAGAAACTGAGATAAAATCTCAGCGTTCGCAAAAGTAGTTTCTTTGACTTATAAATTAACTCATTATAGTTATGTAAAACAAATATTTATTGTATATTTTAGACTATGAGAAGAGAAAAAAAGTCTCTTGCCTTTTATATGCTTATTAAGAAAACCCCTGGAGATAATGTTAGGTGTTTAAAATACTGAAGCTAAGATGCAATTTTTAAAATATTATTTTATATATAATATTATTAGATATATATTTTATATATGTATTATATTGTTATTATTATTATTATTATCATTATAGAATATACATGTATTTTCTGTGATAGTATTTATCATTATTAGGGAGTACATGGTCATTGTTCTCTTTCTGGTGATACAATTTATTTTCTTTACTGAAGAATTTAATTTCTCTCTCCTCTTTGACTAGAGGGGGGGGAAGAGAGGGTTTGCATTT
Organism: Phaethornis superciliosus; assembly: GCA_023637945.1. Lineage (NCBI taxonomy): Eukaryota > Metazoa > Chordata > Aves > Apodiformes > Trochilidae > Phaethornis > Phaethornis superciliosus. The sequence goes on along the minus strand of JAJQWJ010000004.1, from coordinate 12,669,845 downwards.
CAGATTTTTTCAAAGACATGAAATCTGTAGGCAAAGACAGAAAGTAGAGATTTAGATAGAGATTAAGACACCTATATGTGTCCTTGATAAGAACAAACCACAGACTATGGAAAGAATGTTTAGGAAGCCATAAACTGATAATGGGTTCCCCACACAAACCATCAGAGGAATAGGGGTGATGAGGAATGATGAAATACCTGAGATGAAATAAAGTTAGAGTTTGAGGACTCTTATTCAGCTGATAGGTGTCTTAGCTACACATTCTTTTTTTTTAAGAAAATTAAGTTAAATACAACTATACCGAATTTATCTGAATGCTCTTTCTTAGCAGGACTGTGGTTTGTAAGAAAAGGTTAATCATTATTGATTAAGAGTACTAAATATTCTCAGTAATCCATTCAGATGGCTTTTTTAAAAGGTCTTTGTTTGGTGTGGTTAATTAATTAGTCTTGGATGGGTGGGTTCTGTTCTGCTTCATAGTTTGAGTGTATGATACCAGGTAGAAATCTACCAAAAAAAATATTAATCACAGATCTTTCAAATAAATGAGGCAAAAGTACTCTGTCTCTTCAGTCTGGGCTACTCAAGGATTAAGTAACAAAACATGTTTACTAGATGGAAGCAATAGTCTGTATATCAGGTATTTCGAACTCTGAGTTACTGTTTTATTAAAAAAAAATTTAACTAAAAATTCTGTGATTTTTTTTTCTCAATATCTTTAGTTGGTTTGTTATGAAATGCTCATTTAGTTGTTATTGAGCTCAGATATCATCAAACTTCTTCTTGCCTCATACAAGCCATATAGACTGTAAATCTATACCAGGGAACTAGTAATAGCTTGAAATATTTGCCACTGGTAAAGAAACTGAAATATAAATTACATATTTCATTTATGTAGATGAGATATGTGCTACATACAGGAAAAATGTAAGTCTAGCTACTGGTAAAAATTAATCCCAAGGTAAACTTTAAATACATTCTGAGGTTTTAAATTACATTTCTATCACAGCTTTAATACTTGTTTTATATTGGCCTAAAGGGACCGCTAGGATGCAAGCAAATCTCCAATAAATCATAGAATTGTACCCTACGTTTACTGAAGATAAAATGTGTGCCATCCTGAAATCCAATCTTACCATAAGCATGTTTTAGTTTTGTTATCTTGCATATTTCATCTGTTCTTATTTCAGTTATATTAGAATATATCTTGGCTATATTATCAGAAAAAGTGATGACTTCGCTCTCTCTTACACAGAATTCAATACAGTAATATCAAAGGTAAGATTTTACAGTGGCCTATTGATCTGAATTTTTGTATCCTTACAGATGTAACATGCCAGCACAACTCCCACAATAAATATGCCAGATGCTCTTCCACTCCAGACAACAGTCGCTAATAAGCTAGCAACAGGTTTTTTCCACTTACATGTAACAGGCATATATTTTGTCTTACTGAAAAACATTAGACACCTAAGAGAACTACTGAAGCTTTTTAGATTTAAAGTTTCTGTCTTTAGAAAAAGAATGTATATACCTTTTTCTTTTTAGTAATTGAAATTTATTTTGAAGTGCAGTTCAGAGTGAGAAACTTTCCCCTAGAAGTTTAGCATAGGTGTGTCCCAGGTGTTTTGTTTGTTGCAAATGTACTTATAGTACTGATCAACAAGCAACTTTTCCATCTAGCAGCCCAGAAGTTTAATCTGTGATCTTCTAATAAAACTATAATTTTTTATATCTTAGGTAATATTTTTTGAGGAATGTAATAGAATGCTTCTTAACAGAACAGCTGAAAATTCAGAATTCTGAAAAGGCAGCATAAGAGTTTCATTAAAAACATACATATCTACTAGAAATTAAAGTTAATTTGTTAGTAGAATATTCAATACACCTGTGTTTGCTTTCATTATCCTTCTCCCATTGTGATCACATCAGAATACTAAATAATGCAAAGTTCTAAGAGAACTTTGGGAAGCGCTCTCCATGCCAGTTTTTCACTGGGGTAATGGATTATAGAAAAGAGTTCTGAATGTCATGGATTACATTTATAAAGGGATATTAGGCTCTGAAAATAATCCAGGCATAAGTAGGTTTTATCCTCATCACTTAAGGCATTTGGTTATATACAGGAAAGATTCAGTCTTGGTAAGAATATATATGTGGAATTAAAGGCATCAAAGTTAGGATGGGGAGATTGTTTAAAGGGCCAGCATTGTGAATTATGCTTCATCTCTAGTCTTAGTAATTAGTTTTTCTCCAAAAAATGATACTGAATAGGGATGAGATATGTTAGACAATACGGGGCAAGGATGTGTTTGCGAACAGGCTTGTTAGCCTCATGGGAGGGGCAGAAATCATGTGAGAGAGGAGTTCCCACAAAAAGAGGAGAAGAAAGGACACAAAAGTGTTAAGGTGTCCAAGGCACAGCATGACTAGAGGGGGTCTCAAACTTCACCAAAAAAAGCTGCAGATCTTGGTACCCCTTTCAATTTCTCACATAGGAAGGCAGGTGGCCCCAGGGAAAAGAGAGAAGCCTCAGCAGTGAGTGCAGAGCAAATAAGTTGCGACCCTAAAGGAATTACAGGCTAGTGGTACAGATCTGATATCTGCTGAATACAGTGCAGGGATTCAGGTGCTTCAAGAAGGACAGGGTTGTCTGGTACAGAGAAGGGATGAACTAAAGAGAACTGGAAAAAATATTGATCCAGTAGGAACAGTTCTCTTTAATATCTTTACCAATGATCTACACAAAGGGATTGAGTGCACCTTCAGTAAGTTTGTAGAAGACAAAGAAGGTGAGCAGGGGCGTTGATCTTCTTGAGGGTAGGAAAGTTCTGCAATGGTATCTGTATAGCCTATATCCTGCTCTTGGGTCATGACTACTCCATGTGAAAATACTGTCTTGGAAACCTTCCCAGAAGTGAAAGACATAGGTTTATTGGATTATAGCTGGCTGAATTTGGACTTGATAATTTCAGAGGTCCCTTCCAACCCAGCCAATTTTATTTTATGATTCTATGAATATGAGCCAGCAGCGTGCCCAGGTAGCCAGGGATTTCAACAGCAGAGAATCATAGAATCATAGAGTCATAGAATCAGAATCATAGAATTGGCTGGGTTGGAAGGGACCTCTTAGACCATCAAGTCCAACCGTTGATCCACTACCGCTGTGGTTACCAGACCATGGCACTGAGTGCCACATCCAATTTCTTTTTAAATATCTCCAGGGATGGAGAATCCACTACTTCCCTGGGCAGCCCATTCCAATGTCCCGAACTGAGGGGCCCAGAACTGGACACGACTCCAGCTGTGGCCTCACCAGGGCTGAGTACAGGGGCAGAATCCCTTCCCTGGACCTGCTGGCCACGCTGTTCCTGATCCAGGCCAGGATGCCATTGGCCTTCTTGGCCACCTGGGCACACTGCTGGCTCCTGTTCAGCTTCCTGTCAATCCAGACTCCCAGGTCCCTCTCTGCCTGGCTGCTCTCAGCCACTCTGTGCCCAGCCTGGAGCTCCCCATGGGGTTGTTGTGCCCAAAGTGCAGGACCCGGCACTTGGCCGTGTTGAACCTCATCCCATTGGAATCAGCCCAACTCTCCAGTCTGTCCAGGTCCCTCTGCAGAGCCCTCCTGCCTTCCAGATGATCCACACTCCCCCCTAGCTTAGTGTCATCTGTGAATTTGCTAATGGTGGACTCAATCCCCTCATCTAAATCATCTCTGAAGATATTAAACAGGACTGGGCCCAGCACTGATCCCTGGGGGACACCACAGCCGCCAATTGGATCAGCCCCGTTCAGCACCACTCTCTGGGGGCCTCCAGCAGTTCCTAACCCAGCACAGAGTGCTCCTGTCTGAGCCCTGGGCTGACAGCTTTTCCAGGAGAATGCTGTGGGAGACGGTGTCAAAGGCTTTGCTGAAGTCCAGGTAGACCACATCCACAGCCTTCCCCTCATCCACCACGCGGGTCACTTGATCGTAAAAGGAGATCAGGTTGGTCAGACAGGACCTGCCCTTCCTAACCCCGTGCTGGCTGGGTCTGATCCCCTGTCCATCCTGTAGGTGCTGTGTGATTGCACTGAGGATGATCTGCTACATGACCTTGCCATAGGTCATAAAATCTTCCAGGAGAGAAAAGACCTCTAAGATCATCCATCAACCTTTAACCTAACTCTGCTATCTTGGAACTACCAGCCCACTGCTAACCAATGTCCCCAAGCACCATATCTATGTGATTTTTAAACGCATCTAGAGATGGTGGTTCAACCACTTCCCGGGGCAGCCCATTTCAGTGCTTGATAACTCTTTCTGTAAAGAAGTTTTGCCTAACATCCAATCTAAACCGCTCTGGTGAAACTTAAAGTTGTATCTGCTCTTCCTATTACTAGTTCTTAGTGAGAAGAGACCACCTGCCCTCCAACCCCATACCCCCACCTCCCTCCCCCCACATCCCCCCATTACAATCTCCTTTGAGGTTGTTGTAGAGAATGTGCAAGAAGCCCCAGGACAAGTTCTCAATGCATCTGGTTAACAAATCAGCAAGGGGAGGCTTTCCTTTGGAGATCATCCTCACAAACAAGGAAGAAATGTTCAAAGACACAAAGGTTGAGCACAGTCTTGAGTGTGAGACTGTGAGACTCTGGAGCTTTAGATCCTGAGGTAAGTGAGCTAGATAAACAGAAGGAAACAAAGGCAAACACCCTGAATTTGAGAAGAGCCGATTTTTGGCCTGCTTAAAGACTTTCTTGGCAAGGTCCCACGGGAAACTACCCATTGGATGTAAATATATTGAAGAGTGGTGAACTCACCCATGGAACAGGAAAAACTGGGGCTGATGGCTAGAAGTAGATCCAAAGAAATATCCTGAGGAGCCTAGGACCAGCAAGTTGCTAGATTCAGCAGTGTGTCTGGGCAGAAAAAGAGCCCCAGCACCACCAGAGGGAAAGGATCCTTTTCCATTGCTTGGTGCTGATGGGACTGCCCTGATAGTCCAGACTTGAACTCCTAGCACAGGACAGACCCTTTCATATAGGACTGATTTCAGTGGAACATTCACAAGATGGTCAGAGCTGTCACACAGGACAGAGGGAGAAATCTAGGGCTCTGGGCTGTTTCAGTGTGTAGAGGATAAGGGGAAGGATAGACTTTACTGCTCTCTGCAGTGGGTACAAAGGTAGCATACAGAGAAAATTAAATGAAACTCTTCTTGGTAATACACATCAGTAGGACAACGTGGAAGTCAGGCCATAAGAAATTCTGATGAGCTCTTTATTTTTTATTGTTAATTTTATTTTAACTCAAGGGTGGCCAGCATCTGGAGTGTGTCACTAGAGAAAATGGAGTCTCCTCTGTACTTAGAGGTGTTCAAGATTCAAATGGACACAGCACTGAGCAACCTGCTCTAAATAGAGTTGCTACGCTTTTACTAGTAATAGTATTATGCTATCTTCAAGTGACAAAACCCTTAAAGAAAAATGACAAAGTTTTATTTTAGAAAAATGAACCAACTCAACACCCTAAGAAGATATGTTAAGAATAAATAAAGAATAATTTTGTTTGGTTTGGTATTGTTTAATATTTTAATATCAATGTTTCTACTGGATAGGCTCAATTAAACAGTTGTCCTCAGAGCTTAGAAAATACAGGTAGCATTAGTCACTTTAGGCACTTTAGATCTACAGTTATGTTGGCTTAGAACCTTGCAAGACTACTTTCCTCCTCCATACATCACCACATAACTCTGCCAAACCAGCGGAGTTTTTTGAAGCTATGCCCTAGCTTCAATATGAAATTTTTGTAGTCATCAATCGTGTGATGCTGCATGATTGATTAGATGTAAGGAACAAACCCTGACAACTGGAGCTGTCATTTGGACATAACATTACTATGGGTCTTCTCCTTACCTATTTGGGTCTTCTCCTCACTTCTCTCATTTACATGAGTTTAATGGTGCCTGATTTGCCCATCTGAAAAATTCTTTATCACAGAATCCTAAGAAACATCATGGTCCTGTGCTGTTCCTGCCTGTCCCACATTTTCCTCTCCCTGTATTCTCAGAGCCAAGGTGTAACAATGCCACAAAATCCTGCCAGACCAATTTCTGCTGCTTCTGAGCAGTCTGTGTAGGTATGGCAGAGGGCCCAAAGAGAAGACAAGCAGATTGCCCCCTATGTATTAAATATCATAACTGGTTATACAATCCCATTACATTTTACACTAAAACCTTGATACTGTTATAACAAAGAATACGTTCCTCATAGAGATGTTACAATACATATTCGTGGTCAGTCAGACTTCATGATTATATGGCAACTCCAGAATGGTTTTCTTAGCAGAAATTATGAGGATATATCTCAACACTATCAGGTTTGCAGAACACATACTTCACCACACTTGTAGGTGAGAAACTTAGGTATCTCTAAACAGTCAGATAGGAACACTGTCTTAGGATAAGGAGTTGCTACCTGCAGCCTGGAGTTAGCAAAGCACTTACTGATTTTTTTTTTTTTTTTTAATTGCTGCTCTTGATTTTTGTGTTTGGTTTGTTTGGGCTTGTTTTGTTTTGGGGTTTCTTTTTTGTTTTGTTTTGTTCTGTTTTATTTTTTTACTTCAGTATGCTGGCATATGAAAATATTAGTACATCAGGAGGAAAATGCTTGCATTCTTGCTAACATTTTTTCACATTTATGTCTTCAAATTTTCAAGTTGGAAAATGGCACTTTTTGTGTCAGTATTACTCCAGTGTTCACTGCTATAGTTCTGGTGATCAAGAAAACTTTGGAGTAAAGTTGCATCAGGGAGCTGCTGGGAATTTTCCACTGAAAAGTTAATACAAGAAGTCATATCTCTTTGTCAAAACTGAAAATTTTGTTGGAAAGCTGTTGCATTCAAGCAAGTCTTGCAGATGTGTACCAAAAATGTGTACCAGAAAATTAATCTGTTTCAGTGAAAACCCTAAGTTTTTATTAAAAGTACTATATTGTTCCATTTTGTTGAGAACAAAAAATGCTAATGGAATACAGCCTTGGAAAAAATTGTTATGATTTTGACAGCAGAGATTCTTTCAAAATTATTTTCATAAAAAGAGGACTATGCATATCCTACAAACAACATTCCAAATACAAAATATATAGGAAAAAAAAACAAACAAAAAACAAACAAAGAAACAAACAAAAAAACCCCAAAAAACCCAAACACCAAAAAAACCCCCAAAACCCCTTCATATCATTTCATATCACATCAACAGTACTATCAGCAGCATGAAATCCTTGGAAAATTTCCCCTTTCCTGATCTACATTTCCTTTGTCTATATGCTTTTCACTTCAAGTGTTAAAAATAGAGTCATTATACGGAAGGACAGATGTTACTTATTTTTAAAAATAGTTTTCAAGAGTATATATTTTTTCCACCCTTTTTCTGATTTGTAAATTTTTTTCTTATGTTATTTTTATTATTTCTCCTCTATTGCACTGATTAATATTATACACTGATTTTCTTACTGCTAAGTCTGTTACGTATGCTAGCAATAGTCTCCCTAGCTGCTAATTTTGTTTATACACCTACCTCTGTTCATAGCTTTTTAAAAATAATTAAAATAGACAGGGATTAAACTGGCATGCTTTTAATAAAAGGAAATCACCTTTAATCAAAACATCGCTCTGTTTGCAAATTCCTTTTATGTTTACAATAAAGCCATAGAAAGATCATGCAGAATTATTTTACATATTAAGTTACACGCCAGTTCAGCAAATGTTAAATTATTCTGGGCTCTGTTTCTCTTCATGTGACAGCTCATTTTTCATATGCTGCAGCTTTATAGATATTTGCACTCTTAGAAAGGTATACCAACATCAACATTAAAATGGAAAATGATAACATTATAAAGGCTTTCTTGTAGTCAAGTTCTGTCTCTGAACTTAATTTTTATATATGTATCTCTAGTGGTGTCTTTTGGTTTAAGGATTTTTTCTTGCTGGAGGAAAGAAGTTTATATTTAGTCTGTCTATAAAATAATTCATGCATCGTTTTATGAAATATTGTCTGAATTTTCAAGCCTAGTCTTATTTCCACATGAATAATTATTTCTCGGTAAAGGTGAAAAGATTGTATTTCTCCTTTAACTTTAATTTCCTATTTAAAAATGGCTGTTTCTGTGTTACTTTTATAAAATAAATATATTGCTATTTTTTTACGTCACTTGACTAGGAACATAAAAATCATGTTTGAAAGTACAGTCAAAACTTTACTCCATTTATGTGTTCTAAAGAGAACAATCTCAGTCCTTGCATTACCCAAAATGTACCATAATATAATATTATCCTTTCATAACATTTTATACTGAGACAAAAAAAGATGTCACAGTGCATCCTAGTCTAAGAAATTTCTGTTTACAAATACGTCATGCAAGAAGTAACAATTACAATTCCATTTTGATTTTACAGGTAGTTTGCCGGCAACATTCAATGCTTAGCTGACTAACAAAAGAAAACCAAAAACCCAACAGAAAATAAACTAACAAAAAATCATTTCATATAATTCCATCTATTGCTTCTATTTTTTCCCAAGGTTAAAATGAAAATTAGAATTATCATACATCTCAGTTGTGTCTTTTCCTGAGCAGCAGAAGGCAGAATGTAATTATTTTGTGGTTATATATGTCTCTAGATCTTTTGCCATTGTCCTTTTCCACAGAATAATTAGGTCCTTCAGGGTAGAAAGTAAGATACAAGTTGTTTGTAGACTCTTGTTTTGGGTTTCTTGTTTTGTTTTGGGGTTTGTTCTATTTTTGTTTGGGGGTTTTAAAATGTTTATTTTTTGTTGCATTTTTTGTTGTTTTATTTGCTCGTTGCTCTTGCTTTTGTTGTTTTGTTTTTTTGGTTTAGTTTGGGTTTTTTGTTTTGTTTTTTGTTTTTGTTTTATTTTGGGTTGTTTTTTGGTTTTTTTGTTATTATTTTTTTTTTTGAGAAAGAGAAGATAATTATATTTAGGAGAAAAAATAAATTGGATTCACCTGTAACATGAAAAGTTCCATTTCTGTCTAGCTTATGTCTGAACAACTCTCAAAATGCCTTTGTGAAGGGTGCTGCCTGCCCAGTCATTTCCACAGAGATGTAATGTCAGGAAATTCTGCTAAGCAGAATGCTAATAACCAGTCATATTTAAAGAACTGCAAGTTCTTCCTGTGACCTATAGGTAAGCCTGACTCCTGGGACAAGATGCCTCATAAAGAGTGTGAGAGACCCTACATGCCTGGGAAATATTTTCCCATTAGCACACTGCTCCGTTGGGATGCTCAACTTAGAAGAAGTGATTTCCAGGGCAGAATGCTTTGCCCAAGCTTCAGCAGCTGGTGGTAGTTTCCTGACATGAAGTCTCACTGTGTTTTATGTTCGTCACTTAGCTGAACTGGAGGTGGCTTCTAGTGCCAAATGATGTCTCATGATGAAAAAATCGGCATCACACAGTGGAAAGGACACAAGAACTATGTAAAGAAAAATCTATGCACAGTCCCTCTGCTATTCAGGAAATTATGCTCCAAAAGTGCCCCTCTCTGGACACTCTGAAGAGTCCTAAAGCGTAAGATCACCTAAATCATGGACCTTGCTGTCTGATCCTCTAGAGAACTCACACAGTATTATATTATGGATATTTTTTAACTGAGTCCTGTACAGAAATTAATTGGATTTGAAGAGTTCTATAATGGAAATTTCATTATTTTTCACAATGTATTGTCACAAAAGTTAGTAATTTTCAGTACTAAAATATTGCCTTTTTTAAATAAATTCATCTGAATATAAAAACTCTGACACTTATTCTCGTTCTGGTTTTCTTTTCTAATTTAAAGATGCTTTTAATACCAGCATCTTTGTCTGGCTTGAGCATCCAGCTTATCTTTAAACACTATTTTTCTTACCATATGGCAAAAAGCAATGGAAAAAAACCCCAAAACATTACTGGGCATTGAAAGTGAAGGAAGTAAAAATATGAAGGGGAGGAAAAGGAAAAAAGTTATCTTTTTCATTATTTTTTAATGTTCATAATCTGATACATGTGTTACTTGACAACAAAAGAAATCATTAACTTTCTATGATATTAACTTTATTTTTAAAAAATATTTGCTTTTTTTTCCTCCTGGAAAGTATGAATTATCTTTCAAAGCTTAAGGCTTGTCTAACCTGTTTCACACTATAACTTTCCCTAATAAAATTTAACTTATTTTCATTCCCAGAAACTAGCTATTTTATTACCTTCTACTAGACATATTATTATTGGGTTCCACATCTTTTTTGATTGCTAGAAGGAGCTATATTAGATGGTGAAAACACATTAGTCCAGAATGGTCAGATTATGCATACTAGTGGCTCTATGGGGATACTTGTTGATAAGAATCTCAATATCAGCCAGCAACGTGTGATGCAGTCAGGAAGGCCAACAATATCCATGCCAGCACCAAAAGATATGTGGTCAAAAGCTCAAGGGAGGTGATTCTCCCTCTCTACTCCACTCTTGTGAGGGCTGTAGATTAACTATTCACTATCAACTTTCCACTGCCATCTGTCAGCTACCGACTCTAACCTGGATGCTTTGACATCACCAACTCTCCACCAGGACAACTCTAAACAGGTCAGCAGCTGGCACAGAGTACTGCACTGGTCGTCCCTGCAGCAGAACAACGCTCCACTCTTTATCTTTTGAAGTAAAACTCTTCTGCAGTCCTCCCTATTCACATTCTGCTCCCTCTTTGTGTTATCTGGCAATATTCACATGGCCAAAATTTTAATTTTTGTGTTTAAAAGTGATAAGGATTTTATGACAAAAAAATAGATGCTGCTTATGTCTCCTTTCAAGTGAAACCATTCTGTGATTCTAGGTTTCTATGATATTTAATTTTTTTTCTTTTTATTGTGTATAATTGGACTTGGGAAAATAACTGATAGAAAATTTACTTTCATTCTCTAGTGAAATATTTGATAAATTGCACTTCTATGTGTTTGAAGCTATTTTTGAGGTTGATAGTCTAATGTTTTGACACTCCTGAACATGACAACTGTCATAACATTTCATCATTCACTAAATTTTTAGAAAGAAGTTATATGGGTATGTTTAATAAATTATATCTACATTTCAAATACTTATGCTGCTCATTAAGACATTAATTTTATCTCTACTAGAAGCACTAACAGTATAGCAGTAAAGAATTAAATACATGAAGTATATGATTCATTCATGGAAAGCACTGAAACAATCACAATATTTTGTGCCTATGTTGCCATTGAAAAAATGTGTAAATATATTTCACAGATATAGGTATATATAAATAACAGTATGTTCACATATCAGAGGATTAGATCTTATGGTGATGGTAATGTTTAGGAGACTCACAAATCTGTTGAATTTAAACCTGAAAATTGCTTCATTAACAAAAAAGTTTGTGCTAAATTTTATACCATGACTACCAATACATATACAAATCCCTTATTTTTTGACATGTCTTAGATGACCTATGAGGTTGAAATGCCATGAGTCAAATGCTGTGGAGTTAGGGTTGGATTGATATCTGGGGTCCTTGATGGCTAGTGGTCATGGAAGTTACAATGATCAGATCTGAGTGCTGATGGACAGAAGTCAAAGCCATAATAATTTTGTCCTCTTTCTCTTTTACCTTTCTTCCTGAAATTTGATGGGTTTGATACATTTCACCTCCAAGAAAGAAATACTTTGTCATCACTGCTGCTATCTTGTATTCTTTGGTCTTGAAAGCAATCCTGGCTCTTTCAGCAGGATGTTCCAGCTGTTTGCAGTCTCTTCTAATATCTTAACTGTCTGTCAATTTTTTCTATGATAACTTTTCAAGTGCCAGTCACCAATCTTCATCTGCTTCTTTGGTGATCACATTGCTTGCAAAATTATGTGAAATGCTTATACATAGTGTTTGGTTACACCATACCAACATTATGAAATACTGTTATTACCTACACTATTTTGGTAGGCGTATATTCATTTTCAAGACAAAGTAATTGTGTGCTGATCAATACATTTATAATTTATAAGTGTCACAGGTCTCTGCTTCTGCTGCAAAATTTCTGAACCAGAGTTATACATAATGTTTCTTAAAAGTTCTTAGTCCAAGAAAACCTCAGTGCCATCAAGACAGATTAATCTCTAATATACTGTTCTTAGAGTCTGTACAAGATGATTTCCATAGGTATGCAGCAGACATCTGCTACACTCAAGTACCTGCACAGTGTCTCTTCCCAGAGGCATACAAAGTGATCAAAAAGGCTTATTAATTTCCTGCCTCCTTCCTCTGTAGCATCTGACTATGATGCAAGGATTTGTAATCAATGAATCTCTGTCTCATTGACTTGGATCTTGGTTGACAAAATGTTTTAAAGTATTACATGACAGATCAAGTTTCTACTTTAAGGTAGAAATTAAAGACTGAACATTTTCAATTACATCAGCTTGATCTTGAACACTTTACTGATGAATTAGGTACTTGGAGTGAATTAGGATTTACCATTGACTGTATTCAGTGTATAAACCCAAAAGGGAGTGAAGCGGTGCAGTTTAAGTTTTATTTCTTCTCATAACTTCACATAAAGCCTCTTCCCTTATCCAACCACTGATGACAAAAGCTGGCTTATAATTCTTTATTTAATGCACTACATAAACTAGATTTAATTTTTAAAATGTCTGATTGCCTTCACATTTTCATCTCTGAATTACTTATCAGTCAGACATCTCCACTCATGAAATAAAATTTTTTTCAGTAAGAGTAGTATTGGCAGACTGAAAATGAGAAATAATATACTAAGATGTTTTTACTATGGTGTACTACTTTTTCTGAAACACTAAAGTATTTTTCAGTGATGAGAAATCCACAAATCTTTTGAAATACTAGGTATCAGTGTATTTTTTTTTATTTTTTTTTTTTAAGTTGGCTTTAAAAATGAAAATTTGATTGGTATAAAATCTTGCAAAAATAAATGTTTCCTAATACTTCTTATTTGCCTAAAGTGTATTTTGAAATTTGTGTTTTAATCATTCATACTGGATGATGATTCATGGAAATATTTAAAAATGTTATTCCAGATGTCTAAAAACTATAAGAGGCAATTTTTTTCCTCAGAGGTTTACATGTGGAGAAGTGCTGTATCATTGAATTCTTGTAATATTTTAAATGAACTGGTTCAGTTTCAGTTGAACTATAAAATTATAGATGCTAGTAATGTCAAAGAAAGTAGATACTTCTTTCTGGAGTATCCTATCTGAATTCACTACTTCTCAGCAGAGTTCTAATTAGTGCAAAGACCTCATATTGTTGATCTGGCAGAATCAAGACAGCAGACACCTTTCTTTATACTTTCTTCATTACCTTGATAGGGTCAAAGGATGTTCATGTCTTCAAACATGTAAAATATCATAACTCTTTGCCTCTTTTGACCTATGCTGAAGACAACTGTTAGATATCAGCAAATGATCCAATACTAAAACAAATTCATTTCTGAACAGCTGTTATTGTTTTTTTAAATAAGTGAAAACATTTCTTTTTTTTAAAAACTGCTCATTTTTCTAATAACAGTAAATGCATGACACGATAAAAGACTTTCTGACAGAGAGGTTATTTTAAATGCTTCCTAGCATTGATACTTACACTGGTCAGATACATCCAGCAATTTTGCTGTTAAATTTAACACTTCCAAAAAGTTAATTTGTCATAGAATATGCCAATCTAGAAAGGACCCATGAGGATTATCAAGTTCAATTCCTGTCCCTGTGTTGGGCCCCCTCAGAATCACATCACGTGCCTGAGAGTGTCAACCAAATGCTTCTTGAACTCCTATGTCATTCTCGAGGAAGATAAAGTCAAAGATACTTACTACGGACTTACCATTCTTGATTTACATCAAGCTAAGATACAAGAACTGCATAGATTTCCTTTAATGACACACAAGAAATAGAAGGAAAAGGGAAGACAAGTCTCTTGAACCAGTGAAAAATCTCATTGTCTTTTCTAAAGTATTAAAGGTCAGGTTGGGATTCATTTTGACATCACTTCTAATTATAAAAAATATTTTCATGTTCATGTCACATTCAGGTAGAAACACTGAGAAGAAATAAAATTATTCCTGTTTGGAACACCTGTTCTTATTTACCAAGGATCCAGGTTGCTCAGGTAAAACAGGAAGATCAAATTACAGGGCCAGCTGGAGTTTTATTTTCAGTTCTAAGTTAAATATTTTGATTCAGTGCATACATCTGCAACTAGTTAAACTTTTGAAAGAAACACAGGTTTTCAAAAGAGCTATGACATTTTTATTGTTCATTCCGTAAGCTGCTGAAAACATCTGCTCCTTCCAGGTGCTGTGATGTTAATGGCAGGGAACTACCATGGTTTAAATTCCTGGTTAGGTAATATTTCAGACATTGTATTTATGGTGTTCTATTAATGTACATATATTTTCTTAAAATCTTGGCTGTACTAAAACTTGTATGCATAATTGCTGCAAACTTAATCCTCTTCAGCAGGAAGGTCTCCAGACCACAAGTTCTGACACAATTCCTCATTTGATGCCTGAAATCGAGGTCTCCAGTGTCAAATGAAAAAAAAAACAAAAAAACCAAACAAAACAAAAAAAAAAAAAAAAAAAAAAAAAAAACCAAACCAAAAACAACTAACTTTGTATCAGGTTTCAAGTTCCAGAGCACCCAGAAGATTGAGTGATACTTATATTTAGGGAGAACTCTGTGAAAACCAATTACATTGTGTAATTTTGTAACTGTGAAGAATGAAACAGTGTATAGGTTCTCAAAAACATTAAAGGCTTTGTAAGGGACTTAATAAAGGCGTCGCTCAAGAACAAAGTGAAAGAGAGTTTGCTGTAATGATATATAATAGATAAAAAAATTTATCAGTCCAATCGAAAGAAGTTTAACATCTTAGCTTCATTTATGTTTTGTGTGATTTGCTGAAAAAGTTTCTCTTTCCAAATCAGGAAATCTGAGGGCATAAATACTCTTACATTTTGCTACCGAATTAGATGTGAGCAATAAAGAGGCAGATTTCCAGCAGACTGAGTTCCACTGACTTAAAGTCAATTTACATAAGAGCAGTATCACACACCATACATGTATGTGTGCAATACTGAGCTAAACAAGTACAAAGAACCAACATGCTGGCTTAACACTATCAAATATGTAAAATGTGCTCTATGCAGACATCTGTACACACTGTTTCTGCTTACAGTAGTTACCTCACTAGCATAATAAGAGCTGCCATTAGGTATTTTTGTGTGCTCATGGAGGCTGGATGTGGTAGTGGTGCTTGGGTTTTTAACCGCTAAATTTTTTTTTAAATTTTCCTCTAGGGAAATGAACATAACTTCCACAAAATATTTGTATGAATTAAGTATTATACAGTGGCTAATTGTGCTTTTTCTTATTTTCTAACTCTGCAATACACTTTGTATCTCAAACTTCTGGAAGAAAAGGTATCTTAACTCTTCAATATCTCATTAAAACAAATAGTTTGCTTGGACCGTTATCATCTTGACATATACTTTCATTGCAATTTCTTACTTATTCAGGTAATTAACTAAACATCACTCACACTCTGCTTTCCAGCTGCTATATTGTTGTTCTGCTTAGGTATGTCTTGCATTAGAAACAGGCTGCCATGAAGATTATTTACATTCTTTAGAGCTAGGCAGAATATTTTCTACTTAACAATGTCATCTGTTTCATCATTTATATGATATGATGACTTAAGCACAAGCAGCTGCTTTCTGTCTCTGTCATAATGAAATGTATAAAACAGAGAATAGAGTATGAATGAAAATCGCAGTACATTTCTCTTTGTAACTTTATTTTCTCTTAGAAAAAGTCTATAAAGCAAGGTCATTGGTGAGTGAAGCAACCATGGTTATTAATTCAAGCACTTAAACATTGTAAGTTGTAAAAATCAAAAAAATCCTTCAGAAATAATAACTTAAAAGTGCTTGATTGAAGTCCATATTTTGTATGCATTCACAGATGAAGTACAGGAAAACAGGCTGGAAACCACGCACATTGTGTTAAGATCATAGGCAATATACCACCATTATTATTTGCAGAATATTTGACAAATGTTCCTGGAATATTTTACCATGGTATAATTCATTTTATATATAAAATTATGTATATATATATAAAAATATATACTTCTGTATAGTTATTTCATTAAGCTCTTTTGTATAAATTCTTAATAAGCTTTTCTTCCTGCTTAAATATGAAATATCTTTGTTATCAGACTCATAGTGAGTGGAGGTCAGAAGAAGCTTACAATGAACAAAACAAACCACTGTTCTTGGAGCGGCTGCAAGAGATAAGGACACCTTTTGATAGAATCTGTTCCCCACAGCTCTTCAGAGTGCCCTTTGCATACCCCTCACAACTGCATGGGGTGATGCCCTCTGGCCTCAGTTGCCTGCCAACATATCTTTTGATAATATCAGTGAGGACAACATCTGGCCCCTCTCATTTCAGGGATTATCGCTCAGAGCATTGTCCAACCTTTCTGATTTCTTTTGTTGACAGATTATTTCTGTGTTTTCAGTGATAACAAATTTGAAAACCTGCCAAGTGAAGATGATAAGTTCAAGGAATTTTCCAGCTTAAAGTGCAGTTGGTGTGACACCTGTCATCTTCAAACAAAACTCTGACAAAGCTGTCATGTGGAAAAGTTGGCTACCTTTTTAATTTTCTTTCTGTTGGAGGAGCAGGAGTACACAGTGAGTTTTGACACAGCCAGGGAAACATAGCCCCCCTCCCCCAAAACTGGAACACATTATACCAAGAGCCTTGCACTCAGCTTTGTTTCCTGAGTTCTCATGTCAATATTAAAACCAAAATTTAAAAGTAACCCAAACTAAAAATAATACTGTGGTAGAGAAAACCAAAGCTTTGGGGATTTTTGAACTGATCAGGAATAGTAATAAGTACTCTCTTTACGTTAGGATGTAGTATTGCTGTAATAATAGTAATTACTAACGCTGAATAGAAACTCATCACTGAAATTAAATTTTTGAAAAATTACACTAATATTAAATAAAGAAGGAACTTTCCACTGCAGTTCACTTTCACATACTGTTACACTGCAGTTAACAGTTTGATAGCTGAATGGACTTTATCTGCATAATACAAGGACTGGTAGGATATAGATACAGCTGTGTAATGAGCTTAATATAGAAAACAACTAATCTAGTTTCTGTGTTTCTCATATGAAACTATTGAAGTACTAAAATCAGATAAGAAATGCAAATCAATCAAATGTATTATAAACAGATTTTTCAGGTCACAGTCATGAACATTTCTTTTAATAACTATGTTTTGATGTTTTCTAATTGAATTTGTTTAGCATCACTTTAAAAAATTTTGTTTGTTTTTTTGTTTGTTGGTTTTTTATACAGTGTACTTGTTTACCATCACTTTTAAAAACTGCTTTGATTTTTTTAATTAAATGTATTTAATATTACTTTTAGAAAATATCTCACATTTGACTGTGTTGCCTTTATCTAATTGTGAGATAAACAAAAACAACTGCAGAGCATGGTGTGCACCTCAGATGGCTGAGCATAATGAAGGCATAAGATTAATTGCCTACCATGTTACAAATTGTGTGACTCATACATTCAAACTCCTCTATATATATATACAGGAGCCTTGCAAAAATCAGAATTACTTGGGCAGAACTGCCTGTTCTCTGAGGTTCTCTTCCATGGTACTGAATGAATTTCAGCTCACAGCAGTGAGTGAGTGCCATATGAATATCCATTTACAATTGTCCTAGTGGATTGTCAGTGGTGCAGAAGTTTCCAGGGGAGAATAGACAACAGCTGGTTGTCTGGTCATGAGATGAAAGCTGGTGCCAGCTTAAAGCAGGCACTGGAGACTTGTCCTAGGCCCTCCCTTACAGTTTAATCTATCTGCAATTTATTATTATCACTAGTACTCTTTTTATTGATGTCTCCTGTACCAAAACACACGTATATCTCCTATTACTGTTACTAGCCAGACACAGTAAAAGTGAGTGTATTTATCTCATCAACATTAACTATCATGAAAACACTCAGATTTCAGATTAGAAAATTCTGAAAACGATCTTTTTTAGTAGTTTATATTCCTGTTGTATCCAGATTCTTTATTCATAGCTCAAACATGAGAGAATTCAGAAGTACCTTTACTTTTTAATGCAAACATCTCATGACTGATATGAATGTTCTATTAAAAAACTGGCTGAGGAAAATCTCAGCTACAGCTGGCCAGCTTGCTGCCAGCCCTGAGCATGTTTTCAATGGCCAGATATTTGCCTTTCATAGCTGTTAATACTCTCTTACACATTTCCTTCAAATATAAGATGACTGTATCAGCAATGCAGTAATTTTTCTCGTTTTCTAGTAATTCCTGATTCTTTATTTCCAATCCCCAAGTTTAATTTTTAAACACAAAGAAATCTTTCTGCCTGGATATTTTTTGCTTCTTAGAAGCACAGTAATTGTACAATTAGAGCAGTTCTTTTATAAATATGTTGAGCCATGATATCCACAAGTAATGACATTTTAATTTTGTTGGCACATGTTTACCAGGGCAATAGAATTTCTAATACTGTTGTTACCTATTGGAGAGAACAGGCATCTTTTTCCAATATATGTTTTAAAAGAGTTTTTGTCAAGATCTCAGAACCTTTCTTTGAAATAAGAACATCAACATATAAAAAAATGTTTCCATTCTCTATACTACATTTCATTAGAACAAAGTAAAATAGTTTGATGAGGAAACTTGTAATAGAGAATTTAAGTCTTCTGGGTCAGGCAAAGCAAATAAAAGCCTGACACAAAAACATCTTTTGCCTTTGGTTTTAGTGAACAGGGGAAAAAGAGAAAGGATTGCCCTTTTTCCATTCTGCCTTCAGAGCTGAGCTCCCAGAATTACCCTGCAAGTGGACTGCAGGAATGCTTCCTTTTCATACCCATCTCTAGGGCTTCAATTGGAGTTCACTGTCTTCTGTAAACAGATTTTTAAAGGCTTATTGTATTTTCTTCTCATGTGAACTGTGTGCTTGCTTGCTCTCTGCATTCACATGTTCACTTCATGCTCCAGGTTGTTATCCAGTCTGAGCATTTTATTAATACAAGAGAAGAGTCAATTAATACTTCCTTCCAGATATTTCTGTCTGATTGTGTTAGAAGCAATCAGTTAGTAACACAGTTTGCCCGATTGCTATGAGACACTCCTACTTCAACAGAAGGTAGGGTGCTCAAAAGCCTTGAGACCAGGAAGCCAAAGAACTACTGTTAGACTATGCTACAGTATGGCACAGCTACACATCATACTAAGATTTTCCATCATAATACTATTGCCATTTGGCCACAGTAGCAACAAGGATCAGAAAACTTCCAGTAAAAATAACTCTAAAAGAATGGAGATGAAGCCCTTGTAATGGTTAAAAGCTGAAACTTATCAGATTGCTGAATAAAAGTTTTCTCATTAGTTCTACTGTATATCAGAGAAGGGACTATCTGCTTAAAAAAGGCCCAAATATTCAGAGTGCAGGCTCACTTGATCAAGTTATTGCTTCTGAACTGATTGAGCATTAGCTGGATCGTGATACCAGTTCATACGTGTGCTCATGAGTCAGCTAGCTCTTTCAGTAAAACTGAAGTTAAAAAAAGAAAAAAAAAATTAAGAAATGGAAACACTGAAGAAGAGAAGAGATGCAATCTCATCATGTTCAAGGATTAAAAAGAGGTATCAGGTATTTCGAAGCATGATTGCTGTTTAAACAGTAGCTCCACCTTTATTAATTGCTAAACATTTTCTTCTTCTCTGTGTCCAGAATTCAGTGACCTAGAACATGCCCCACAAGCTTTTCTTAAAATATACACATTAATTTTGGCCGCACATATTACATATTTCAAGAAACAACTTTAAATTTCAGAGTCTGACTTTATAGAGATTTGAAGTTCATCCCTCTACGTGGCAATACACACAATGTAATGCAGTACATTTTGTAGTACATTTTCAACACAGGAAACCTCGCCCAGCCCGCACATGGACAGGATTGACAGACTGAGAGCTCTTTTTCAATTCCATGGGTGGTGGTGCATGGCCATCTGTTGTTGGTGAAGCGATTTGTTTGGTTAATTCCGATAACAAACAAGACTCTGGCATGTTAACTAATTACGTGACCCTTGAGTGGTCCGCATCCAACTTCTCAGAGGGACAAGTGGTGTTCAGCCACCTGAGACTGAGCAATAACAGATCTGTGATGCTCTTAGATGTCTGGGGCCACACGTGTGCTACACTGACTACCAGTAGCTTATGCTTGCCTCAAAGCTCAAACCATGAATGTCTGAGTACACACAGCTGGTACAGTGAAAATGCAAATGGCTCATTAAATCAGGTACGACAGTAAATCCACAAGACACTGCCCACAGATTCAACTGCCATTGTACTGATATCATTTTGACAGGACTGGAGAACCAAGTTTCTGCCAAACAGACTAAGAATGAAAAGAGTTTACAGAAGTGACTACGTGTTTCAGAGTATCTCAAGAGATTTTCACTCATCACTCCAAAATTCACAATCACTCATCACTTGTAGGCACTCTCTCCCACCTGTTGCAGCGAGACACCTCAGGTGGAGGTAACAGCAACCCAAACCACATTGCATGAGGTCAGACACAAGTGTAAACAGAAAACAAGGGCTGGGTGCAGGAGGTTTATCTTTGTCATCCTGCTCCACTGTGAAGGTCAGAGAACCACAGTGTGGACTGCTGAGTAAGGAGGAAAACACTTAACTGGACTTATTACTCAAGGGGTGTTTAGCTGCGAACATTCCTTACATGAAATTGAAAGCAAGTCATAAAAGCAAAATTCATGCTCTGGTGTCCATTAATACAAAATCAAAAGTTATATTGGAGTATGCCACGAAAATGTGTAGACTGTGTGTAACCCTGGAGATAACTACTAAAACAGAAACTGCTTGTTCTTAAGTTTCTTTCAGGGCTTTAGAGACACAAAGTACCATCTATTTCCTTTCTTGAATTGCTGCTGAGCCTGCAGGTATTTGAAACCACGTTTAACAGAGGATGTTGAGAGCAACTGAACTGGTGTCAGCAGGACTTGTTTTCAGTGCATGTTGTCACCAGATGCATAAATCTTTTCAGGGTGACAACTTACATGTCCACCCTATATCATGTTGTTTCTCTGTTCCCTGCTCTCTCTGCATTCCTGTCTACAAAGACAGGTAATCTGTAGCCTGAGCACTAAAAATACTATCTAATGAGTGGTGATATTTAAAACCAACAAACTCTATAGCAAATCAGTAGTAAAATGGAAGACTTTAGGAAGCCAGTTAGTCTTTATTTTGCTACAAGGAGATATGCTCAGACAACTGCAAGATTACTAAAGAAAAGGTATTAATATTGTAGAATAACATTACTTTTAATTTTTAAAGTCAACATTTGTTTTTCACTAGCATTCATGATCCCAGATGTGGTGGAAAGACTTTTGTATTATTTTTCTTCTAGAAAAGTATAATCTGAAATTCATGTACACACATAATTAAGGCAGTTTTCTATTTAGACTATTATATAATATGAAAGCAGAAAGAAAAAATAAACCAAATTGGTATAACTTTTCTTATTCTATTTTTAGTTAATTTATTTGTTTCCTTTAGTTCCTTTTTTCCTCTCTGGATATAGGTATTTTTGCTTTAAGCTCAAATTTTTCAGTCCAAAATAACACGACAGCATGCTACAATCTCACAGACCTGATTTGGATATCTCTGTAAGGCAGTAATTCACAATCAGTATTTTTTTTTGTTTATTTGCTTGTTATAAAGAACTTTATATGCTGAGCTGCACAGCACTTGCATTTGTTTTTAAAGTTCTGACTGTACCATTTTCTAATTTTTTCAGTGTGAAAAATATATATCATATTTTAATGCTGATTTATTTTGAGAAAAGTAGCAATCTGCGATTTTCCCTCTTATCCATTTTAATTATTCGTCTGTTATAATAGGCTAGTCTGTTGACTTTAAATTTGTTACTGCCCTGTGTTGACTGATTTGCACCCTCCTGCACAGAAAAGAAATTGTCAAGTTAAATTAGCCCAAATACATCATGGCACCATCATTGAGTGACCTAGATTGGTCACAGCAACTCCTTTGTCTCTGTTCCTCCACTGACTTGTGCAGCCACAAATTTGGAAATTTGTTAAGTCATAGAAACACATTTGTTGACCTACAGAGAGAAGGGACAAAACCAAAACTAAGAGGGTTCGAGGGAAGAAGAATAAGAGATTTTTTCCTCTTATTTTCTATAGTTGGAAAAATAACACTTGGAGTTCTGGCTTTTTACTTTGATAAGACAATTATAACCTTTTAATGTTATGGGCCCTTAATTAAGGAAGTCACTTATAATGTGTTCCTTTCAAACTAGGACACAAGTAATTTTACTTCTCTCTGTATATATATTATTTAGTTCTTAATAAGCCCCATTGGATGCCATTGGATTTCTTGAACATGAGGGCACACTGACTCATGGTCAACTTTCTGCCCACCAAGATTCCTTGGTCCTTCTCCACAGAGCTGTTCTCCAGCAGGTCAACCCGTAACCTGTACAAATACATGATGTTATTCCCAGGTGTACAACCTATAGTTGTCTTTTTTGAACTTCATTAGGTTTCTTTCCACCTAACTATTTAGCCTGTCCAAGTCTCACTGAATGTGACACTCAGCACAGCCTTCTGGAGTGGCAGCCATTCCTCTGAGTTTTGTATCATCAGCAAACTTGCTGAGGGGACACTGCCCCATCAACCAGGTCACAGGGTACAGGGTTGGACCCAATACTGACCCCTGGGGAACACCAGTAGCTACAGGCCTCCAAATAGATTCTGTACTATTGATCACAACCATCTGGGCTTGTCCATTCAGCCAGTTCTCAATCCACCTCACTGTCTACTCCTCTAACCCATACTTCCTAAGCGTACCTATGAGGATATTGTGTCAGAAATGTTGCCGAAGTCAGGGTTGACAGCATCCACTGCTCTCCCTTTATCTACCCAGCTCATCATGCCATTGTAGAAAGTTATCAGATTTGTTAAGCATGATTTCCTTTTGTTGGATACATGTTGACTACTCCTGACAACCTTCTTTTCCTCCATATGCTGCTTCTTCCAGAGTGAGCCATTCCATAACCTTTCCAGGAATGAAGGTGAGGTTCTCAGGCCTTTTATTTCCTGTGTCCTCCTTCTTGTCCTTTTTGAAGACTAGAGTTACACTGTTTTTTTCCACTCCTCAGGCACCTCCTTCTCTCTGTGACCATTCAAAGATGATGCAAAGTGCCTTGGTAAAAGCATCCGCCAGATCCCTCAGCACTCATGGGTATATTTCATCAGGGACCATTGGCTCATGGGTGTCCAATTTGCCTAAATTACTTCTATTCCAATCCTCCTCAACTGAGGCACTCCATAACTTAGGCTTCTCTGTATCAAGGACAAGCCCATGTTTTCCTAGTTTTGCTTTTGCTAGTGGTGTACTTGAAGAAGCCCCTCATGTTGTCCTTGACATTTCTTGACAGATTTAATTACAGTGATTTAATTACAAGTGATCTTTAGACCTTCAGTGCATCCCTGTGTGCTCTGGCAACATTCCTATATTCCTCCCAAGTATTCAATCCCTTTTTTCATACTCTGTAAACTTCCTTCTTTCATTTGGGCTTTTTTTTCAGAAGATCCTTTCTCATCCATTCAGGTCCCTTGACTCATTTTCTTGATTTCCTAATTGTAGGGATACATGAATTTTGAACCTGGAGGAAGTGGTGCTTGAGCATTTTAGATATATTTAATATCTAGATATTTGAGTTATTTACCATATCCCTTGGGCCCCTCTATCTCCAAGAGACCTAACCCCTGGGATTCCTCCAAGCAGGTTCCTGAAGAAACCAAATCTAGATCTTCTGAAGTCCAGGGTTGTAAACCTACATATTGATCTGTTTTTTCCACTCAGGATCCTGAACTCCACCATCTTATGATCACTGCAGCAAAGGCTACCCCCAGCCATCACAGCCCAAATCAATCCTTCTTTATTAGTAAAACCAGCACAAGTCTCTTCATTGGCTCCTCCAACCCCTGTCAAAAAGTTATCATCAGTGCCCTGCTGGACCTTCATGGAGTGCATATGCCTAGCACTATTGTCTATTTACCAACTATTTCCCATGAGAAGAAGGGTCTATGATCATGAGGCTGATTTCAAATGTCTATAAAAGACTTCATCCACTACCTCTTCCTGAACAGATGGCTTGTGATATTAGGCCTTACGATAGTAACCTGCCCATTAATTCCTACCTATTAGTTCTCAGCTCCTTCTTCATCCTCCCTAGGCAAAGCTCAATACATTACAGGAGCTCTTTCACATAAAGAGAGTTTCACCACCACACTTGGCTGGCCTGTCTTTCCTAAAAATTCCATCCATGACAGGTCTCCAGCCATGCAAGCTATCCTGCAGTACCTCTGTAATTCCAACAAGATCATGGCCCTGCAACTACACACAGATCTCAAGTTCTTCCTGTTTATTCCTGATACAGTGTGCTTTGGCATACAGGTATGTCAGAGGTAATATAGCCTTCAGGTTTCCTCGGAGGAGTGCAGAAGAATCCACCATAGCCATAAACATCCTTGAGATGTTTGGCCTTGTGCTCTCATTTTGGAAGGCAGCGAAGTACAATTTGTCACAGCTCTGGTTGGTGTGACATAATCTATATTCCAGAGCACTTCACATTCTGTTTTCCTGTCCTGATCTCAGTACCCAGGTCTCTTGCACTACCTTACCTGGCAAGACGCAAGACTCTTAACCCTGTCTTGCAAAAACTGCCAGCTAGTGGCAGGTCTCTTTTCTCTTCCTCAGGTTTCCTTTGCTCCAGGAACCAATTTAGAGCTCAGCCACAGAATTTACTCTTGCCCTCACTGCCTCCCTCACAAGCTGAGTGGTGCTTTTGGTATTGCCACACAGAACAGATACAAATCACTAACGTCAATCAGGCTTTTAAAGCAGCATTTAGGAGACTCTGCTGTCTCAGTTTTATCACTGTAACATACAGGTGTCATCTCTGCACTCTGGAAATTATTCAAATTAAATCTGCTGCTTATAAAATGCAGTATCTTTTGTGATGAAAAATGTATGGCCAACAAAGTGCATGTTCCCTAGGATTAAACCGTATAGAGACTAGTTAAATGAATGGTTAAGCAAAATTTGTAACACTGTTGATAACTGTATGATCTTGTGACTGACAACAGTCATTTGCCATTTGTTTACTAATCCACCTAAGAAGAAGTAGTTACTTCCACTTACTCTTGCTGTCTACATTGCAGAAATGGCTAGAGGCCATTAGAGGCCATAGTTAGCATCACTGTATTAATTAAACCTCTGATACAAAGTTGTATTTAAACATCCTTAGAAAACAAATCTTGAAATCTTAGTCAAAAAATGTTAAGCACAAACACAAAAAGTGAGGAACACTTTTAATTATAATTGAAATGTTGTTCTGAAATGACAGTTTCTCTTTGCCTGGCTTGAGCTGCCCAGTTTAAATAAGTAGTATATGAGCTGTAGCCTCAACGTCAGATCACATAATATCTCAATTGTTTACAGTATGTGCTGTTAGTGTAGATCAGAGTCAGCTGTACTGGGATCTGTACATGCTGTGTTAGGCTCAGCTTTTGCCTGGAGAATTTTCTCATTCAAGAATTCAGAAAAAAATGAACAGATAGTGTGAGAAAGAAATTCCAGTTTGTGTATGTGAGACACAGGCTGTGGTTGTGGAAACGGTCTAGCATAAAGAGAAATCCCCATAAAATTCACCCCATACTGCTATATTGAAAAACGGAACTTGGAGTTTTCTTTCACTTTGAAATCTTTCAGAAGATTTTGGGGCTCTCTAACCTCCCTGTCTCTGTATGCCAAGGAAAAATTCTGTTGCCTAGAACCCCTCCTCTGCTCACCAAGATGCTTCTGAGAAGTTCCAAACAGATAATCCTGAATTCTAGCCAGCCTCTTCCAAAGTAGGGTTTGGATAGAGAGGAAAGGAGTCCTGTGAGCCAAATCATAAAGCTTTGGAGATTCATCCATCATTATTGCTTATTAACATTTTTTCAATAATTAGAGTAATCAGGAAACAGTTCCTAGCTTTATCTGAAAAAACATCTGTGATAGAAGAAAAAACCTGAAAAAACCTGTTTACATAGCAAAACAGCTGACACAAATTCATAATGCTCTGAACCTCTATATGCATAATGGCAAGTGCAGACTGAAGGATAGCAGAAATTGGATCATTCATTTCAGATAATTTGAATGCAAGTGGGTTAGACTTGTTCAGTCATGTGCAAAAATATTCTCATAACTGGCAGTCCATTTAAGTGATGGTGTCTCAGCTGTAAATGTTTCCTAGCATACAAACTAGAGACCTCTCTCCTGTATGAGATTTTCAGCCAAGAAATTAAATGCTTGCTTATGGATGATAGTTTTTTTTCCCTGCTGTTTGCAATCTGGCCATGTACAAGAACTGAAGCAATTTATGGCACTGATCAGTTTACACTGAAATATAAATCAGTTTAACAAAGTGACGAGCCCATTCAATAGCTATGACAGATGACTTTGTTGTTGATAATACTGTAAGCAATGATACTGTAATATGTGGCCCCTGTGATGACATCAGTAATACCAAGTAAAGTGTTCTAGGGAGTATTTTCTGGCATTCCACCGGCTGGTGGAGAAAGTCTGGAATCCAAAAAATCAAATCCCCTGAACACCCCAAAAAAGGTCCCACTTAACCAGAGGATGGTCTCCAACACACAATGATGCCAAGGGATTATTTGAGAGTCTGATGGTGGACCAGGTTGAACATCCGCCGGAAAGCATACTATCAGCTGAAAAATACATGCAAATATGATACTTGGAACATTTCCTAGGATGGATTAATATACCGGTACAGATATATATGACATTTTTTTTCATATTTTTTTCTAGTGACTGGACTTGCAAGCAGCCTTTTAGCAAAAATCTGAAATTTGCTACAGATATTCACATCAGAAATTAAGTATCAGTCAATTATGAGTCTATCTGGTGCACCCATCCAGAATGTTGCTGCCAAAATAAAATTAATAATTGAACATATGTATTACAGTATGATTGCAATGGTCCAAGAAGGTCAAGGGTCTGTCTTACCCAGAACTATGCAAATGAATAATCAGAGACAGTTTCTCTTTTGAAGATGTTGAAGTTTTATCATTAAATAAAGTGAAAGTCATCACCTTTAACTATGAGAGGATATGATGGGTGTCATTTGCTACGGGAAGTTATGTGATTAGTGGACCCAAATCCTAAGCACATTGCCACAGATATACAGGATCCAGTCCTCATTTTTAGAAGTAAAAAAATAAGTAAAATACATCTTACCGTGAGGTGCCTTTTTGAAAGGTGAGAACTACAGACACAGAAATGTGGTAAGTTGCTAGGACTATTGGATCTAATTCATGATGATATGATTTAAAAAAAATATTTTACAAAACTTAAAAAGAGAGGAGAGGAGAGGAGAGGAGAGGAGAGGAGAGGAGAGGAGAGGAGAGGAGAGGAGAGGAGAGGAGAGGAGAGGAGAGGAGAGGAGAGGAGAGGAGAGGAGAGGAGAGGAGAGGAGAGGAGAGGAGAGGAGAGGAGAGGAGAGGAGAGGAGAGGAGAGGAGAGGAGAGGAGAGGAGAGGAGAGGAGAGGAGAGGAGAGGAGAGGAGAGGAGAGGAGAGGAGAGGAGAGGAGAGGAGAGGAGAGGAGAGGAGAGGAGAGGAGAGGAGAGGAGAGGAGAGGAGAGGAGAGGAGAGGAGAGGAGAGGAGAGGAGAGGAGAGGAGAGGAGAGGAGAGGAGAGGAGAGGAGAGGAGAGGAGAGGAGAGGAGAGGAGAGGAGAGGAGAGGAGAGGAGAGGAGAGGAGAGGAGAGGAGAGGAGAGGAGAGGAGGGAAGGGAAGGCCAAGGAAAAGAAAAGAAAAGAAAAGAAAAGAAAAGAAAAGAAAAGAAAAGAAAAGAAAAGAAAAGAAAAGAAAAGAAAAGAAAAGAAAAGAAAAGAAAAGAAAAGAAAAGAAAAGAAAAGAAAAGAAAAGAAAAGAAAAGAAAAGAAAAGAAAAGAAAAGAAAAGAAAAGAAAAGAAAAGAAAAGAAAAGAAAAGAAAAGAAAAGAAAAGAAAAGAAAAGGGAAGGGGGAGTATTATCTATTTATCTGTCCTTCCTATTGGTGACAATTATTTTCATGAAACCTTTTTTTGAGAAATCTGTTTTTAATATGACTGTGTGAATGTCACAGGAAAGCCAGTTCTCAAGAATGACATTTTTACTTTGTCGATTTATATTGAATATTGTGTAGATGAAAGGACAGGTAGTCAGAATTTATATATTTTCCCAAAGTTTACACTCAGACTAAGATTTTCAGCCCAGCAGTTATGCAGAGTCATAAAGGAATAAAATTTCTTATAAAATTGGAGGTTGCAGCTTCACTTTTAAATACTAGGAAAATATGAAAAGTAAATTATATCTTTGGTGGCTTTGAGGATGTTCTCCATATAAGTGGATCTTTAAGAGATTCTTAAAGAGATCTTTAAGTTGTTTAGGTTTTTTGTAGTAGGTTTTTGAAGGTACAAAGCAATTCTGCTTTTTATTGGTTTGGTTTTCCTCTGCTTATACTTACAGATCAAGTAAGGGGCAGAGTAGCAGACAAAAGAGAATGCCTTGATGTAAGCATGGACTATAAGGAGGTGGATCACTCTATTAGAGGCATAAGCCACTCTATTTGGCTGGGCCCTATCAAAATAGTCATGGATGCATTTATCCTACCCATAAAAACTGGTTTGCTTGGGAGACATGTTTACAATGCTGCTGGGTGTGTTCTGCCCTTTTGCATACAGCAGCTCCCAGAATCAGTAGCAGGTCTCATGCACCTTCCTGTGTGTTTTGCAGACATTTGCCAAAGTTATACTAATCACTGGAGGTGTGAGTCAAGATAGGTCTTGTCTCATACCAGATACTTAATAAAACAATAGAAAGGAGACATGCTGCCAGTAATAACTGGAAAATTTTATGTGTATGAAAAGTTTAGCCAACACCATTTACTTGAATTTAGTTTTTACAGCAGAGATGATATAAAATTTTAAAAAAAGTTACTATACTTGTTGAAATTAATATCACAGATGAAAAGGTTAGTATTTTGAAGAAACCATGAGATTACAAAGTATTTTGCTTGAAAACTTGATGTAAGGTTTATAAATTCAGACTGAGATTGTCACAACAGCCACAAACAGAAAAGAAAGGCAGAAAAACAGGAAATCCTCTAGTTAAGGAAAGAAAACAAGAATCCTGTCAACTCCCTGTATCACTGAATGTTTTAGACCTATTACAACTTTCTTGTTAGCCATCATTACAGAGACAAGATGTGAAGTATTTTCTATTTGATACTGACACGGCATCTAAAACCCAATTTCACTGTGTTTGACTTTGGTATGATTTTCCTAGATGGTATCACTTTCCTAGACATAAACATTGATATGTCTTCCCCTGTAATCAGCGGCAGAACAGTAGTGTGACAGAGCAGGACACAAATAAACAAAAAAACATCTTGACCCTTTCCTCCACTTCCTCCATTTGTATCAGTATGGTAAAGTTTTCTATTGGAAATTAGTGCCTTGCTTCATTTGATGCCTTAGCTTTCTCATTGTAGATGGAAAGTATAATTTTTCATTGTGTTTGAAAAAATTCTGCAGCAGTGTGAATTAAAATCACAATATAAATATAATATATAAATGTAATATAAAATATGAGACTAAAAAAGGGTGAAAATAGAGCAGCAGGATAGGATACCTAGGTACTAGATGACACAGCAAAGAATAGATTCAGACACATAAAAAAAAGAAAAAAATTTGTTTGCTAGTATTTGATTATTGACAAAAGAATCTAGTAATGTTTACAAAAACTTGCTAAATCTGAGAGTTCTATTTGCACACAGAAATTCTGATAAAGATTCTGAAGTCAGTTTAAAAACATTCGAGAGATTTTTTAGAGGGAGATAAAACTGACTTCCTAAAGACAAAGAGTGATAAGCAAAAAAAAAAAAAAAAAATTAAAACAGTTGCCAGTGTACATAGTTACAACATGTCTGACACAAAATTAGAAACAGAAGTCATGCATCTATATGAACAATTGGGATTTTTTTAAATTCCTATTTTAAGTATTTAGATCTGACACAGAATTTTATGTACTGTGAAGTTGAACTACATATTTTGTGAGAGGAAATGTATGAATACATTAAATCCAGAATGGCATGTGGGCTCATCAAAACTAGATACTCGAAGAGTTATAATTCGATGTCCATGTGGAGACCAGTGATGAGTGGCTTTCCTCAGAAGTTGGTACTGGGACCAGTGCTGTTCAACACCTTTGTTGGCAACATGGACAGTGGAACTGAGTGCACCCTCATAAAGTTTGCTGATATGGCCATGCTGTGTAGTGTGATTGACACACTGGAGGGAAACAAGGTCATCCAGAGGGACTTTGACAGCCTTGAGAAATGTGCCCATGTCAAACTTATGAAGTTCAAAATCACCTAGTCCAAAGTCCAATACCTGGGTTGGGGCAATCCCAAACAAAACACAGTCTGTGGGGGGGGGATGGATTGAGAGAAGCCCTAAAGAGAAGAACTTGAGGATGTTAGAGGACAAGAAGGGCAACATGAGCCAGCAATGTGCTCTTGCAGACCAGAAACTCTGGGTCCTGGGTTGTATTCATAGAAGCATGACAAGGAGGTCATGGGAGGTGATCCTGCTTCTCTAATTGACTCTTGTGAGACCCCAGCTGGAGTACTGTGTCCAGTGCTGGGTTCTCCTAACGCAAAAAGGACATGGAGGTTTTTGAGCAAGTCCACAGAAGGGCTATGAAGATGATTAGAGGGCTGAGGCACCTCTCCTATGAGGACAGAATGAGAACATTGTCACTTTTCAGCCTGGAGAAGAGGAGGCTCAGGGGAGACCTTATAGGGGCCTTCCACTACCTGAAGTAGACATACAAGAAAGCTGGGAAATGACATTTTATAAAGGCATAGTCAGGTAATGGTTTTAGAATGGAAGAGTGAAGATTTAGGTTAGACATTAGGAAAAAATTCTTCTCTGTGAGACATCCTGGCTTGTATCAGAAATAATGTGGTGAGCAGTACTAGGGAAATGATAGTCCCCCTGTACTTGGCAGTGGCTAGACCACCCTTCAGATTCTGCTTTCAGTTCTGAGGCCCTCACTACAAGAAAGACTCTGAGCTGCTGGAACAAGTCCAGAGAAGGGCACCATAGCTGATGAAGGATCTTATGAGGAATAGCTGAGGGAATTGGGGTTGTTTAGCCTGAAGAAGTGGACACAGAGGGGAGACCTTATTGCTCTATACAGCTGAAAGGAGTTTGTAGTGAGGTGGTTGTTCATTTTTTCTCCCTAGAAATATGAAACAGGACAAGAGGAAAAGGATTCAAATTTTCCCAGCAGAGGTTGAGATCAGAAATTTCTTCACTGAAAGTGTTAGTAAACCTTGAAATAGGCTTCCCATAGATGTGGTTAAATCACCATCCTTGGAAGTGTTCAAAAGATGTGTAGATGAAGTACTTGGGAACATGGTGAAGTGCTGGTCTCCATAGAGTTAGATTAATGTTCGGACTCTGTGATCTTAGAGGTCTTTTCCAATCACAACAATTCTGTGACACTGGAAAAGGCTGTTCCAAAAAGCTGTAGATTGCCCCTCTCTTGAAGTGTTCAAGGACAGGTTGGATGGGGCCTTGAGGAACCTTATCTGGGAGAAGGTGTCCCAGCCCATGCAGAAGTATTGGATGACTTTTTAGGTTCCTTCTAACCCAAACCATGCTAACCATGTAACTAGAACTAAAGTTTAAATCATGAAATGGAAAAAAAATTTCTAAAGTTTTTAATTTGCAAGAATAACACAGCTTTCATTGCTTTTATTGAAATTAAATACATATTGATGAAAAAAAAAAGAGAACCACCACTGTTAATCTACATTTTACGTAAGGCAGCGCTGTACACTGAAAGACTTATAATTTCATTATACTCTCTAGTGAAAATTTCTGGGATTATTTTTTCTATGATACAATAGTTAACATCCACTCTCCTTTGAAAATCAAATAAATGAAAATTATGTTTCATCATGTAAAATGCTGTGCAGTTAGAGAGTCGCCGACACTTGAAGCAAATGAATATCTTAGTTCTTGCTTCAGGGAACCATTGAATGACATTAGGAAAATTAAACTGGATTTTAGCTGAATTGAAATTAAGTATTGTCAGCTTGTTCTTTTTTCCTGATAGTTTGTGAACTTCTTAAAATACTAATGACATAAATAAAGGCTCCTTTAAATTTCCCTGCAAATGACCTTTCAGATATTCAAACTCAAAAAGGAAAACAGAGTTGGCTAAATATTGACAGACTGTTGATAATTTATCTGAACATGTTGAAGTTCCAACTGAGTGCTAGGGAGATGAAAAAGCATTGGCCATGCAGTAGATTCTTATGGAGTTTTATTTAAAGCCAAATATTCTATCAAGCAAATAATTGAGCTATTGGATTTGTTGGAAAATATTTGTTGCTGAATCTTAAATACTTCCACAAAGCAAATTATATTTAAATGTACACTAATTTTATCTTGATGAGACTTTATTTTTATTGTATTTTACTTGATATTGATATTTGAATTACCTTTTAAAAATTTCAACTTTTAATTATATAGTAATTTCCAGTCTTTTAAAGACTGCCTGTCTCTGTTCACAATACAAACTTCTGACTGACTGAAGTCTCCAAAGCAATATGGGAATAGCATGTCTGGATAAGTCAGATACTACCTGTCCAGAAATGTTAGGACATATTATTCAAAAAGTAATTTCTTCATGCTTCTATAAGTGAAAAAGCAGATAAGACCTTTTTTCATGAAATGGAACACTTATCTATCTCAACATCTCTTTAAACGGACAGTAGAGAATGGATAAAGAAAAAATACAAGTAACAGCAAAAATCAGAGGAAATAAGAAAAAAAATGTTGTGATTAATATTAAACTAATTTACTTTTCAACAATGTGGAACTGTCTGTTCTAAAAAAGAAAAAGAGAAACATTTGACTTTCGATAATGTCCCTGTCTTTCAATGTGATTGAATTTAAGAAATCTTTTGATATCATACATTTGGGAAATTCCTGCTTCAATAAAACACTTGGCAATTCAACTGCTTTTGTCTCTGTGTTCAGATAATATAGTTTAAATGTTCCCAAGGTCACTTGGTTCCAGTAAATAAATGTACAAGTTTAACTTTTCATCTGCTTTGCTCACTTTCCTGTTGTTGGCTGTTATCTGCCTGATATGTCAGTCTGTGAAATTGTATTTGAAAAAGCTTTCTGAAAGAAATATATTAAATTGCTTTTATTTTTCATTCATATCTCAAAGATGCAAACTGAAAGAAATTGAAAACCTCAAATGCAGCACTGGTTCATTCCGCTACAAGGTTGCACAAGAAGCACGTCAGATGATTGTTTCTAGGTTCCCTTAATTAAAATTCCTTTTACAATGGGGATGTAGCAGATACCCTGGCAGTGCTTCCTGGCCATACCAGAGTTGTGGCCTTGCATGTGGAGGGGCAAGCAGTGGCTGCAGAGTAGGGATGCTCTCTTTGCTGTGTGCAGCTCTCACTCTCCAAGCAGCAGCTCTTGATCTCCAAAAAGGCACGCTCATTCTCACAATTATGATTTTTGTATTATTCCTTACCAATATATGAGAAAAATTAACAACACTTACCAGGAGATTCAGAAACTGAATGCTATTGCTACCAAAATCTGGTGGAGTCAGGTTGAAATAAGGCAGTGGTGTAATTTCCCAAATTAAAACTGAAATTGTAATTGCTAACCAAGTTTTTAGTCTCTGTATGAAACACCACTGCATCATGTACTACACTGTATATCAGTATTGAAGACTGTATCACAATTACAGTTATTAAGCTGCTCTTACCAAGAATGAATGACAGAGCAACAATAATCCCAGCTACAAAGCCACACGTCACATACCCTGAATGCCATAAGTATGGCATGATTGGTTTAATTTCCAACCCTGTGAAATTTCCAGAGAAAAAGTCTGTTTCCTGCTCAGTGAATCCATCTGGGCATCCTCCTGCTGGAGCCAGAATTCAAGCTATTCAGGCAAATTAGTCAAAATTTAAACCTGGGATCAAGCTAATTATCTTAAGCCCCATGTTGGGTGCCACAAATCTGTCATGGTTTAACGTTGGGCTGGCAGTTAACCGAATGACAGATGCTCTCTATTAATTCCCCCCTTCTCCCTGATAAAGAAAAGAGAGAGAGTCAGGGAGAGAGACTTATGGGTTGGAAACTAAACTACACAGCTTCAATGAAGCAGTAATGATAAAAAAGGAAAAATTATTATATATATTACAAATATACAGAAAAATGATATAACGTTCCTCCCCACTTTCTCCCAATAATGCTCACATTGCCACTGAGGCTGCAGGGCAGCCCTGGGAAAGTCCAGGCTGGAATCCTGTAGTCAGCAGCAGTCAGGAGCTGGAGGCAGGAACACACAGATTCAGGCTGGCACGGATCAGGACCACAGGGAGACAAAAGGATGGAATCCTCCCAGGATGCTGAAGCAAACAGGGACGGGTGAAGAAGGGCCAAAGGGAAGGGCAAAGGGAAAAGAGGAAGGTGAAGGGACCTGATCCTCATGATGTCTCAAATTTATACCAAGTATGACACGTAAGGGATGGAATACTCTATTTGGTCAATTCTGGTCAACTGTCTTATATGCTCCTCCCTAAAAGAGTATTGCAGGTGTGATCCTTTTACTCCTTTCTCTTTCCAGAGCATAAGAAGTCCCTCAGAGCTGAGCAGTGGCCTTGGTTCTGCAGACCAGTCTCTAGCAGTAACTATAAACATTGAGCACTATCAGTCCTCAAAGCAGACACTAACTGAGAAAATGATGTTAATTTTAGGAAGCAGAGCTACTTATGAGAGATCTGGCTGAAAGCAAAATTACAAGAAATAAAATTAGCTCTATCCTCACCCAAACCAGGATAATAAAATAAAAATATTTTTGCTGTCACACTGGAAGTTATAGGAGATTTGAAAAAGGAGTAGAAAGCTTAGATGGGGTAAATGTTGTTTTCTCTATGCAAGTTATCTGCAAAATAGAGACTTAGCTTGTCCGTTCCTATGCAGAACACCTACTACAAAGGGACAGTTTGAGGTAACGGGGAAATAAAGTCTCTGGCTCATTAGGCTTTTTGTTTATTATCACCCTCCATCAGAAACCACACCATGCAGAACACTCTGCTTTCCATAGACGAAGTGTCCACTGCGGTACACTGGTTAGCTGCAACATGCTGATTTTAGGCTTCCAAGTACTTCTAGCTAGACTGGTAGTTTTTTCAGTGACTGTGAAAGACAAGTGTTTACAGGACACAGTAATGTGACCCACAGTGCAGCCTTAACAGGGGGTGCTGGAGATACTACAACAGTATCAGAAGAAGAAAGGAATTGGATCTAGGGGACTTTACACATTGTAATACTCTCACAGTTTTCCATGATAACATTTGAGCTCTCAAAAGCTTAGCTTGAGGCTCACAGAGCTCAGTGCAAGTGTGGGTAGTTCAAAGCTTACTAAATTTCAATTATGATATCACAAAAATATAAACTTATTTTGCATGATTGATACTAACACAGCTGCTTTAAAGTGAAGAGCTATAATTAATCCTTCTGTCAACAGTAAAAAAAAAAATATAATAATTTAGTGGGTTTTCTCCCATTCTGTTCAGGAATAAAAACAACCCAGTGGAGAACCATTGTTTCTCCCCAAATCACAGCTGTTACATACTGTGATAGCTAAAAATTATTTTAGGTTTGTTTTTCCTTTGCTTGGGAAAATAGAGTGAAAAATTATTCTAAAAAAAAAATTATCTAATTCAAAAGTTATGGCAAAAGGAAATTACATTATTTACACATGGTGTATAAAAATATTGGTCAAAATATGTAAAATCACATTAAAATTACATTCAGTTATTTAATCAACATAAGCATTGTTAGTGTGATTTTGAATCCAGTAGACGTTTCAGCTGTGATCCCAGATATCCTGTAAATAATACCAACAAAGGCATACTGGTAGACGAGATGAAAGTATGAAAGGCAGGTTTTATAAATTAATCAGAAGAATACTGAATTATGCTTTAATAACTCCTGAACTAGTCTGGATCTGCTTCCAACATCAGACTGATGAGGATAAACAAGCATGACACAGTCTTACTTGATATTTGTAGCTAGGTAAATAGGATGAAAGCATAGCCTTGTATTTCTGTCAATGAAGAGGAGAATCTCCTTTCTTCTATTTTGTTTTTATATTAAATCCAAAGGCAGTCATATTTTACAGCTCTGAAATTACTTTTCTACAGTAATTGCTTCTCTACAGTAACTGCTTTATCACTAATATTAGATATATGATAATTCAAAATAACAAATTTAAATTGTTTTTTTTTTGCTGGTCTCTGTACTCAGAATACATGTTTGCAATTGTGCTGCTCTGTCCAGAAACTTCCATTTTCTCTGACTTTTCAGCTGGGGAAATCACTGTCCCATGTAAGAGAAAAATTATTCTCACTGTCACAGAAAAGGCCCTTGTGAGAGTCTGACCTCACTGATTTGCAATTGCCTCAAAAGAACAATTTTAAAGTTAATAGTCCTGGCTAGGGTGGAGGACCTGGCTGGCCAGAACTGAGCATGGGGCAACACTTTGGGAAGAGATAACTACTGTGTGGAGACTACTTCCTTTTCTGAGGGTCTTCAATGCTGGGACCTCCTTCCAGGCACAATTACCTTGGCCAGGGTAGAGGAAGCCACCTTGGTTGTACTGATGCTGATGTACCTGGCTGAGGTGTCTGGAATGGAGTGGGGAGTGGTGCCTGGAAGGAAATAAGAACTGATGGGTGGGTGGGGGACTGCACCCTTCTGCAGAAGCTCCCATCCAGGCAGCCTATCTGCAATGGCTCTGATGCCAATGACCCTTGGGAACAAAAGGAACTCAGGGGTATATCTGGCTGTTCATGCTGGGGCTGTTTTGTTGTCTCTTGACCCACCGCCATTTGGCATCGGACCCTGTCCAGGGTCAGCCCCATCTTGAAGAAACTCGCTGGGCAGCTGGACCTCTGGTGGAAACCCTCTTTCTCCTTCTTTCTCTCATTATTTCTTCCCACTTTCTTACCCTTTTTCTCCACTTTTCTCTCTCATTCTTTCTTCCCACATTCTTACCACTTTACTCTCTCTCTTACATCTTCTTTTCCTCTCTCCCTCTTTTGCCTGTCTCTATCATTTTGCCTGTGAAAATTGTCAAATAAAGTCTACTTGCACCCAACCCTTCTTGGACTTTGTTTTGTGGATCCAAAACAAAAATAAATTTTCATGTTACCCCAGACCATAACAGCCCTTTAAAGACATCAGGCCAAATCCTGCACTTGGTTATTCTGGTCTAATTCAGGACTAATCCCAGTAGCTCCAACAGCAACGTGCAGATGGATGTAAGTAACTGCAGATCATAGATTATCTTGCTGCTTCCAGACAGAGGGACTTACAAATGTTTGTCAGAGTTTTTGATAAGCAGAGCTATCACAAAGAAACTGGCATAACTCAGTGTGGTACCATCATCAGCTCTGGGATTTTGTTTTCCTAAGTGAAGTCAATAGAGATTTAAATTCTAAGATGTCCAAGAATTCTACCCTACAAGATACCCATGTTGGTGGGTCACACCTTGCCATAACTAGCTCAACCCTCCAATATGTCTTACTGAAACTAGGGAGTTAGCAGCTTATCCACTGACAACAACACTGAGGGAAAGGATTTGGGGGGTTGGCTAAGAAGTTCAACATGAGCCAGCAACATGCACTAGCAGTCCAGAAAGTCAACCATATCATAGAATCATAGAATCGGCTGGAAAGGACCTCTGAGATCATCAAGTCCAACCCTGAACTGCATCAAAAGAAGCATGGTCAAGGGAGGTGATTCTTCCTCACTACTCATTCTTGTGAGATACCACCTGGAGTGCTGTGTTCAGCTCAGGAACCCCCAGTACATGAAGGACATGGACCTATTGGAGTGAGTCCAGAGGAGAGCCATGAAGATGATCAGAGGGCTGGAGGACCTCTCCTGTGAAGACAGGCTGAGAGAGTTGGGGTTGTTCTGTCTGGAGAGGAGAAGGCTTGAGAAAACTGTATAGGGGATTTCTAATACCTGAAGCGGCTACAGGAAAGCTGGAGAAGGATTTTTTACAAGGGCTTGGAGTGGTAGGATGAGGGGGAATGGTCTTAAAGTGGCAGATTTAGGTTAAAAATGAGGAAGAAATTCTTTAGTGTGAGGATAGTGAGACAGTGAAACAGGTTGCCCATGGAGGCTGTGGCTGCCCTCTCCCTGGAAGTGTTCAAGGCCAGGTTGGATGTGGCTTTGAGCAGCCTAGTCTACTGGGAGGTGTCTCTCTCCATGCAAGGGAGAGGGAACTATATGATTTATAAGGCCCCTTCCAGCTTAAACTATTCTGTGATTCTATGAACAAAGTTTGTCTAATGTTTCTTTGTATTCCAGCATGTGCAGCCAGGCCAGTACTAACCTTGTCACTTTGAGCCAATCAGAGGTACTTAAGATCTCCCACTGGCTAGGCTTCACTCAGAATAGAAAAAAACAAAAAAACCACACACCCCCCCCCCCCACACACACACACACAAAAAGTAACAGCCCTGTTCAGACCATTTTTAATCATCTAGTCTTCATGAGTTGTTTTTTCAGTTTGTTTCCTTGTTTGGTGGTTGTTGGGTTTTGTCTCTTTTGAAAGGCATGGCTGCATTTCTGCTGGCTTTCAACAGATATGTATGCAATATTTAGCTGTATTTCATTTTGACTGTAGCAAGTACCTATTGTTGTACCTCAGAAATTCTCTGTTAAGAGATTTTTTTGTAGGCAATGGTAAACAGTAGACATTTCTGTCTGAGATGTAATAATAGTGCTGGTAACATGTCCTATTAGACTGTGGCTTAAAAAAACAGCCTAGCCAGAATTCTTGTCTACAAATAAACAAATAAATAAAAAACAATATTCAAGCTAAAATAGATGTTGAAATTGGAGTTGTTCTCAATTAGTATCATCAAAATTTTGTTATTTCTTTTTGTTTTGTGATTGTTTGGGGTTCTTTTTCCCCTTTTTTTTAATGCTTTTCCAGATATATTAATATTTTTAACAAAGGTATTGACTTTGCTCACTGGCTTTGTCTCACTCATGACCTTGTCATAGCAACAATCCCACACTATACTATAAGCATGACCAGATAAAATCTGAAGCACAGGTCAATTTTCAGCCTATCACAAAAATTGTACGTAAGTACCAATAAAACTTACAACCTGATGTCTGTTAATATGGAAATTCTGTATCCCAGCACCTTCCCCTCACTTCAAAAGCTGACTCAGCCTTTCTGAAACACTCACCTAGCCAATCTCAGCAAAGGGATGCTCAGTCTCCATAAACAACAAGACAGGGCGTGCACCTACACAGCGTCATGAGACCAGATGGGAAACAGCTCTCAATGCCCACCAGGAAACCAAATTTCCTACTTGTGCTGCAGAGAATAGGAATCTCTGAGCTGAACCCATCATATGAGCACAGACCCTGCTATCACAAAACTTTCTCTGCTTTGGTTATATAAGGATTACTGGCAGATGCTCACTCTTGAACTGATAACATTTATGTTTCCCTGTCTATTAGAGCAGCTTGTTTACTGTATTACCAAAATGGAATGAATGAGGCATTATGGAAGAAAATAGTCACATTACAACCTTTTAACATTATTTTGAGTGCATCATTCCTCCCCTGATTATAACCCTGCAGTTATTGAACTTTATTTAACATGTTTAGTAATAAATTTGGGAATGTGAACAATTTGCTGAGGTTATCATAAAAACAAAACATCCATTTTAAATGATTCCTAAGTGGACACCAGTGGCAATAAAAAATAAAACTTGAAACGTGTAAATTCAATAGCCCTGCACAGGGGAGAATTATGCCTTCCATCCCTCCACTAGATTTTTTCCAGTGCTCTTCAATTTTTAAACAAATGATGAACAGAACAACTCTGGATTCTACTAGACATCTCCAAGCCCCACTGTGTGGGTAGAGGTGTTTCCTGTCCCAAAGACACAGCCATCAAAATTATCCAAAGCAAACTTGTAGAGGATCTTCAGAACAGAGGAAATTACAGCAATAAGAGATAACGAGTATTTAGAGTTATGATTTTTAAATAGATATAAAGGAAGATTTACAAGGAGCTTATTATTCTGCCTAATAATACAGAAAGTGGGAAATGTGTTTGTCACCTTGCAAATTAAATTGTATTGACCTGTGTCAATTTTGTACCTATCTCAAGATCTCATGAAATTTTTACTGAGCTCCTGAGCAGGACTATTTGCTAGAATCTATTCATCTCCATGGAAACAATCAAATACGTTGATAGCATCATGTGATATTCCAATGATGAACTTAACTACTGTCTATTAGTCACTTTTGCTTATAGGTAACCTCTAAAAAAAAGTAGTATGACTCTGTATCTACCTAAATGGATGCACAGTGTATTTGTATTGGAAATTATTTCTCAAATCCAGGAGAATTTTCACTGGTGCCTGTATGTGAAAAAAAATTAACCTGGGTCTTTAAAAAAGCAAACAAAGAAAAAGATGAAGAGAACATATGAAGAAAAGCATCTTCAGTGGAGTCCCATGTTGCCTCAAAGCTTATAGGAAGGAACAGTTGCATGCTTCAAGATAGCAGCCTTCACCCTTGTGAGAAACATCCAGGAAGATGCATGTTAAGAAATAGACTGTTACAGCTGCTTACATTAAAGCATCATCAGCAGTTTGAATTTACAAGTTCCCAAATGGCAAAGCCACTCTTCAAACCTGCTTCTTACAGAAGTCTACTGCCTTCCTGGGACTCCACATAAAGTTGTGATGAGAAGAATTCTTACTCTTGTTTTTTCATGTAGGAAGTGGTGAACTTTCATTAGGAAGTCCAAGGACAATCAAAGAGAGACTTTAGGGCTTTGGGGCAATAGCTTAAGTGATCAGGAGCACAGGCAGTGCTCTCCTGTCTCTCCAGTTGCAGGGTAGGACAAGAAAAGAGGAAGACCCAGTCGACCAGTAGATTAATACCTTTCTCAGAGATTGGTGTCATCAGCAGAATTTTGGGATTTTTGATCATGAGTCAGTCTAAACAACACCTGACTTGCTTTTGACAGACAGAATGCACCTTTCTAAATCTTTACACAGAAGCTAGAAGTGGTCGTTGAAAAACTTTCAATTAGAGGGAAAGGAATAAAAACAGACTCACTATAGATAAGCCTGGTAGCAACATACCAGTGTTTGATGTATTGCTAGCAAGGTCCAACACTCTGCTCCGTGGTGCTCTGATTACACTGGAGCACAATTCTAATGTCTTCATCTTTATGTGCATAGCTTGAGGAATAAACAAGTGAAGTCAAAAGCTCTAACCCAATCTCAGACCTATGACATCATTAGAGAAAGCTGGTGGGATGAGCCCTGTGACTGGTAAGACATGATGGACAACTGCAGGCTCTTCATGAGGAAGGGGGAGGGCAAGTGAGTCTTGAGGGTAGCTCTGTATGCAAGGGTGTGGTGCTTACAGTTGGTGAAAACGTATCTTCACTATGTCTTCATGGGTCCTTTTAACTTCAGAGACATAACTGGGAATATCATGCATGAAGCATGTTAAATTCTTGGTGCAGTTACTAAGGGAGCCAACTAGGAAAAGTGCCCTCCTTGAATTGTTGTTTGTAAACAGAGAGGGACTTGTGGGTGGAATGGTGACTCGGGCTGTCTTGTTCACAGTGAATACAAAGCAGATGGGTTTCAAATTGTTGGCAATAAGGAGAAAACTGTGAGCAAAACTTTGTTTTGTGAGCATCTCCCTGGATGTGGGGAGAGCAGACTTGGGGTTGAATGAGCTAGTTGGTAAATAAAGTCCTCTGGGAATCTGTATTTGAAAGTACTGGGTTCCATGAATGCTGGTCACTATTTAAGAACCATCTCCTAAGGAGTGCAGGAGCAGGAAATTCCAAAGTGTAAGAAGTCAAACAGAAAGAACAGACTGCCAGCTTGGATGAGCAGAGGTGGTCTTCTAGAACTTAGCAGAAAAGGAAAATATCCTTGGAAACAAGCACACATAATATTGGATGACTAAAGAAATCCTATTTGTTAGCATTTCTCTTTAGAGAGAAAAATCATGTGACAAAATTCAATTAGAGTTCAAGATAGGCATCACTGTGAAGGGAAAAAAGGAAAAAAAAAAGACTTTAAAAAATACGTTAATCACAAATTGAGAATCAGATATAATATTAATCCACTACTTTATGAGGTTAATTACCCCACAAATAGCAATGTATACTAAGTGGAGACGTTTATTCCTTATTTGCTTCTGCCTTCAATGTTGATGATGGGCCCTAGGACCCTGGGTACATGATTGAGGGTATGATAAACTCTCAACAGACCTTGATCTCATTCTAGACTTGTTGCTGCAGCTGTATGCATGTATGTATCTATGGGGCCTGAAGGGATTCATCCCAGGGTACTGAAGAACTAGGCAGTGTCATCACTGTAACTCTTTCCACTATTTTTCAGTGGTCTTGGAAGAAGGGAGAGGTCCCGGTTGACTAGAAGCTAGCAAATGTTCCAATTTTTAAGAAAGGTAAGATGGAAGACCCTGATAATTACAGGTTTGCCAGTCCCACTTCAGTGCCTGGTAAAATGATGGAGATGGTAATTCTGAGAGTTACTGAAGAACACTTGAGAAACAATGCAGTTATTGGCCATATCAAGCATAGGTTAACAAAGAGAATGTCTTGCTCTGCAAATCTGATTTCTTTTTATGACAAGGTTGCCTATACAGGGGAGGAAGGGAAACCAGTAGATGTGGTGTCTTGAGCTTTTAGCAAAGCATTTGATACTGTCTCTCACAGTATACTTCTAGACAAAATTTCCAACAGATTGCTAGACAAGTCCATAACATACTCAGTGAGAGATTAACTGATGGGTCAGTATCAAAGAGTTTAAGTTAATGGGGTTGCATCAGGCTGGCAGACAGTCATCAGTGGGGTTCCCCAGGGCTAAGTGTTAGGGCCAGTCCTCTTTAATGTTTGCAATAATGCATGTTAAGTTTGTCAGTGATAATAAATTAGGGGGAGCTGTGACTCCCTCTAGTGCAGAGGTTTCTTACAGATATGTGCAGTTAGAGAACTTGGCAGTCACCAAACTTACAACATTTAACAAGACCAAGTACCAGATTTTGCAGTACATTGCTTGTATGTACAGACTGGAGGACTAGAGGGTGGACAACAGCCTTGAGGAAAGAGTTCTGATGGTCTGGGTTGATGATAACTTGAATATGAGCCAACAGTGGGCCCCGGCATCCAAAAGTTCAGCTGTGTCCTGAGTCA
The DNA here is from genome assembly GCA_023637945.1 of Phaethornis superciliosus. Classification (NCBI taxonomy): domain Eukaryota; kingdom Metazoa; phylum Chordata; class Aves; order Apodiformes; family Trochilidae; genus Phaethornis; species Phaethornis superciliosus. The sequence goes on along the minus strand of JAJQWJ010000004.1, from coordinate 12,626,205 downwards.
AGAACAGCACAGATGGGTGGTCAGGGGATGTGATTGTCCCACTTTAAAATGCACTGGTGAGGCCCCACATCAAGTCCTGTGTGCAGCTGTGGTCACAGAAATATAAGAAGGACATCAAACTACTAGAGTGTGACCAGAGGAGTGCAACCAAGGTAGTGAAAAACCTTGAGGGTGACACTTAAGAAGAGCAGCTGAGGTCACTTGCTTTGTTCAGCTCAGAGAAGAGAAGCTTGAGTGGTGACCTCATTACAGTCTACAACTTCCTTCAAGGAGGAGGTGGAGGAAAGAGAATATAGTTGTGTCAGAAAAAACTCAGACTGGATATTGGAGAGATGTTCTTGACTGAGAAGGTGGTCTGTCACTGGAGTAGGGTCCTCAGGGAAGTGGTCCAGAGCTCCAGAAGCATCTGGATAACACTCTTAGTCATATGGTTTAGTTTTAGTTAGTCCTGTGAGAAGCAAGAAGTTAGACTCAATTATCTTTATGGGTCCCTTCCAATTTGAGATATTCTAAGTTTCCAAGGCTAGAATTGAAACCAACTCTAAGCTGAAAGCAATCAGCTAAGTTATTTTATCTTGCTAATTTATATGCAAAAAAACCTTTTAACAGAGTGAATTAATAGTGTGAAAATAAAGCTATTTTTTCAACGTCTTCTATTTTATTTTTAATTAAATATATAGGAGAGGATGATAAAGATTGTAATTTCACCCAGAAATATTTTTTCTATCTCAATATTTGCATTCCTATTTCCATTTCCCATGTAAGGATGTTTTGCAGATTTTTCAGTGTGACATTCATTCTGTTTAGAAAATGCAATAATTGCACAAATGCATTTGATAAAAGGTTTCCTCCAAGATACTGTCTGATGACAGTAATAACAACAGAAATAACAGTTAAAAACCCTTTGAAAAACAGAAGTTTCCAGGGCTTTTGAGACTGCTCTGGAGAGATGCTTCTTTTCTTATCAAATCTTGTTACTTTAGCATCAATACTAAGTGTTCATTAGAGGAACTTTTTCTTCACATTCTTTTGAAATGTAGTAAAAGCTCTTTCTACACCTCTATGTACCTGCTTCTTGTTATGGTTTGAGAGGGTGTTACATTCCAAAGACTGGAAACATGGAGATTCTTGTTGGATCCCACAAGGACAAAGTAAAGATAACACAATATCCAGTATCTACACAATCTTATTGAACACAGACAGAAATGGTAGGCCTTAAAACAGAAAAATGAAACAAAATAAGCAAAAAAAACCCAACAAAAACCAAAAAAACAAACGAGAAAGAGAGAAAAGAAGATAGGCAGGCAGGAAGGAAAGGAAAGAAGCACCATCTAAAAGTAGAGGGAGAGATTAAAAGAGAGCAAGAAAGAAACAAATGGAAGTGGCATCCTGTTGGTCTCATGGTGAAGAACTGGGGTGGTTGTCCCTTCCTAGGATAGGGTCGCAGAGGTTAGTCTCTTTCCTCCTTTTATGTTATCAATTTCTTGCTGTGCTACAGCTTCTAGCCAATTGTTGGTCATCTTGACTTGGTCTGGAAGCTTCCATCAATGATCACCTCCCTTGTAGCTTGCCATCTGCTGTGTTACCAGAATTAACAATTTCTGGCTTAGTGTTTTCCCCTAATTGTCTTTCCTAATTTACAGTGTTGTGTCAAGGAGGTCTTTTTTCTCAAACTTTCTAACTGTCCTCTTATCATGGATCTGTCTCTTCTGGCTTCCTCTCTTTTTAAGGAAGCTTTACATCTTCCCCTCTAATCTCTCCTCAAGGCCTTTCCACTGCTGAGACAAATACATAACTCATCTTGATAGAAAAGAGTATCACCATCTGAGGATTCTGTGGCATTCTTCTTCCTGGGATGTTATGCCAGTGCTATTCAGAGCTCCAAGTAATGTATATTCCCCCCCCCCCTCCTCTGTTGTATGCCATTCATTGCAGGGAGGTAGTGCTTCCAGTTGCCAATTGTCATTTGGAGCCTGACTGGAACCTTACATCACCCTGTGACTCAGATGACAACTTTAAGCAGTCTCTGAGTGGTAAGTGCAGGAAGATAGAGGTGAGAGATAAGAAAAAACAGGAAAGGAAGCAAGAGCATGAGAGAGAGAAGGTGGACAGGTTAATAGGAGAAATAGAAGTGACAAGATAGTCAGAAGAAAATGTAAAAGTAACAAAATAATCTTCATGCTTTCACTGGTTACATCATCTTAACTCACTGTGCTTGTTAGAGAGGGAACCAGCTAATTCTATGGTATCACTACAGGGACCTAGAGGGAAAGGGTTGTAAGACCCTGAGGAATCTGTGGGAGCAGAACAGAGAGGGGCGAGTATTCCCTTTCATACTTTGTAAAAGCCAGGAGGAGCAAAAGCCCCACACTTTCTGGTTTCTTTCTTCCTTGCTGCTTACCTGCACTTGGAAGTCTTGAGAGAGGCTTCTTTGTCATCAGCTCACCATGTGCTTAGCAGAATTCAAATCCATTTTTTGTTGGGAAGAGACGTGGACCTTTTCTTGAGTCACCTATTTTGTAAGGGACCCTTAGACACTTTACACATGTAATCATCAAGATCATGTTTTGTATGTATTTGTCCCTTATCCCAAGTGCTAGTCTCTTCCCTGTTGCAGTAAACCTGTTTCAGTTTTAATGTCCAAGTTTTAAGACTCTCTTATTTTTTCCCCTTTTATCTTTCCCTGTGAGGTTGGAGGGAGGTAATAGAGAGCAATTCTGTTCTCTGAGTTTTGGTTTGTTCTGACCACTAAGCCAAGACACATGTGAAAGTTAACTGGAGACAAAACACAGTCTTAAAATATCTTTGAAATAAAATATTATAAAAGTTTGCAAATGTTTAATATTCTGCTTTATTGAAGCCTAGTCCCTTTGCAGCTAACAAAATTTTGTGTTGATTTGACATTACCCTTTCAAGTGCATTCTGGAGAAAATTCATTGCATTTTAAAAAATAATATGCTTCAGCTTCGAGCTATTCCCATACATCCTGTCACAGGAGCCCAGGAAGAAGATTTCAGCACCTCCCTCTCCACTTCTCTTCCCCAGGAAGCTTCAGAGAGCAATGCAGTAACCCAGCAGTCTCCTTTTCTCCAGACTAGATGAGCCCAGTGTCCTCAGGCATGCCTCAAAACACACCTTCCAGCCCTTTAACCAGCTTTGCTGCCCTTCTGTGGATGCATTCAGGAGCCTTAACATCATTAAATGGTGGCACACAGTGTTCAAAGTGAGGTGGTGCCAAAATGAAATACAGCAGGAAAATCACCTCTTTTGACCAGTTGGCCATGTTGTGCTTGATGTTCCTCAGGATATGGTTTGCCCTCTTGTCTGCCAGGGCACACTGACTCCTGCTGAGCCTGCTGGTGACCAGGACTCTCAGGTCCCTCTCTGCACCTCTCTGCCCCTCTCCAGCCACTCCTCTCTCAATTCATACTTGTGCTTGTGTTATTCCATCCCAGGTGCAGAATCCAGCATTTTGCCCTTTTAAATTTCATCCCTTTGATGACTGACCAATGCTCAAAGCTATCAAGATCCTTCTTCAAGGCCAATTGCTCCTTAAGAGAGCCAACACCACCTCCTAATTTGGAACTGGCAGCAAAGCAGGTGGCTGTGAATTCAGCTCTGTCATCCAGAAAGTATAGTTAGATTGAAGAGACTACACATGCATCTTCAAATTTCATAACACAGGTCAATAGAAAGAAATAATGTATCTACCAGAAAACCACAATTCCTCTTCTGTTATAGGACATGGTTTGTTTCCTGAGGTCTTTGTATGGCTTGAAAATCTATATAACATGAATGGATATTTGGCTACCAGATTTTAATTCTGTTCTATAGCTCTTTACTTCCACTTTGTTTAGTATCATTTATTGTGATGTAGTTGTGTCTGAATTTTCAGCTGAAAATTTTAATCGCCTTTCCCTATTTTTATGTGTGTATGTGCACACTAATTTTAATGTATTGGTTTTGTTTGATTTGGCTTCGGTTGTTTTTTTTGTTTGTTTTCTTTCCTGTTACATGATCTTACATTTATCAACAAAACTAGAATTTTCCAAAGCTGACAATTACATTCTTTTATAATAAATTACTAAGAATTACAGGGAATTTATTGTGAATTTTGAAAAGGTGATACTAAGCCAATGTTAAATTTTAAACATTCTAATCTTAAAATCATGACAATGGGAATCTCCAAACCCTGTCACCGGATTAACTGGAATTCCCTTTCATTAATTAACTGGACTTATGTTTTAGGATTTTGTCCAGGTTTTGTTACACTCAAAATTTTGTGCTCTTTTTAGCACCGTGTTAGAGATGCATTGTAACAATTATTTGGGAAGTCTTTGAAAGCCTTGAAATACAGTATTGCACTTTCATTCCAATAGTATTAAGAAGTCTGGCACTAGGAAACTTCTTACTTTTTCCTGATGGGTGTATTGATTACTCACTAATGTACATTAACGAGTATTTCTCTTTTTGCTGGTAATGTTGCCCCGCCAAGGTATGGAATAAACTATTCATCTCTATTGCATTACCTTTTTCAAAGTAAGTCTGAAGCACTTCCTTATTGTGTAAATTATTTATCTGGAAAATTACCATTATTTTAGAAAAGAGCAATTTTATTTTTTTTTTTTTAAATTACATGGAGATTATGTGCTCTTATGGGTACTTTGAAAATTATAGCTTTTCCAAAGAAGTCTTGAAAGCATTTACAAGAGTAAAAAAAAAAAACAAAAAGTGTTAGTAGTGAAATGTTTTCAGTAAAGAAACAATCCTCTACTTTGATAACATTAAATAGGTACCAAAAATTGCTGTCTTTACAGCTTCTCACTGGTAGTCCACATCATTTCTTGGTCCTTTTCATTTCCATTCCCCTAACTGCCCTTCCTAAGATTATTATACATAATGTAATTTTGATTGCTTTAATTGGGTCTCTTAAGAGACCAACCAGAAACATAAGAAGAAGGAACAAAAAGAGAAAAAAACATACGTGAAAGAAATATGGTTGTCTGAATGGGATTTGGCTTCAAAGCTGGCTTTGATAATCTGCTATGATTAATGCATTACAGCCACATTATCCATCAAAGCACCTACAAAAAGAAGATAAAATAACTATGAGAGTAATAACAATGAGCTAACTGCTTCATTGTGTAAACATGAGTTGCTTTGCTTTCTCAGTAAACCTTTCAGATCAGGAAATCAGAGCAAGCACAGTCACAATCAGAGTAAGTCATTATAAGAAATGAAAATTAAATAGTTGTTAAGGTTCCTATGAGTCTTCAATATGGCTGCATGTACCAAATGCTGGAAAAGATGGGACTGATTTGTTTTTCTGAACTCCTTTCAACTGATTATTTTAATTTATTATTGATTATTATCGCTCAGGTCTCAACACTGGGGATATATGAGTTTGCTTTTTACACCTTAAACTGTTGACTGAGAGAAGATAAGAGACCTAGCTAGAAAACCCAAAGCTTAGATAGAACTAAATCTAGCCAGAGAGATCAAGGAGAATAGCAAAAATTTCTATAGGAATGTTAACATCAAAAGGAAGGATAGGGAATGTGTGGGCCCCCTCAGAAATGAAACAGATGAACTAGTTTCAAGTGATACGGAGAAGGCTGAGGTTCTCAATGACTTCTTTACCTTAGTCTACACCAGCAAGGGCTCCAGCCACACTCCTGAAGTCACAGATGGCAATGGCAAGGGCTGGAAGTAAGAACTGCCAAGTGTAAGTCATGATTGGGTTCCTGACCATCTGAAGAACCTGACAGTGTACAAATCCATGGAACCTGATGGGATACACCCACAGGTACTGAGGGTATTGACAGATGTGCTTGCTAAACCACTGTCTATTATATCCAGAAGTCATGGCAGTCTGGGGAAGTCCCCAGTGACTGGAAAAGGGGAAACATAACCTCCTTTTTCAAAAAGGGAAAGAAGGAAGACCAAGGAAACTGTAGGCTGGTCAGTCTCACCTCTGTGCCTGGTAAGATCATGGAGCAGATCCTCCTGGAGGTACTGCTGTAGCAAAAGAATAATGAAGAGGTGACTTGGTATAATCAAACATGGCTTCACCAAGAGCAAATCATTCCTGAAAAACCTCGTGGCCTTCTATGAAAATGTCACAACATCAAAAGACAAGGAAGAGCAATCAATAGCATTTACATGGACCGGAGCAAAGCCTTCGACACAGTCCCATGTGACATCTTGATCTCCAAGCTGGTAAAACAAGTGTTTGATGGATGCACCACGCAGCGGATTAAGAACTGGCTTGATGGCCACACCCAAAGAGTGGCTGTCAACAGGTCCATGTCCAAGTGAAGGCCAGTGACAAGTGGAGTCCTTCAAAGATTAGTGTTGGGAATGGTCCTGTTTAACATCTTTGTTGGTGACATGGATGGTGGCATTTAGTGCACCCTCAGCAAGTTTTCTGATGACATCAACCTGTGTGGTGCAGCTGACAGGCTGGAGGGAAGGGATGCCAACTTATTTATTAAATGGAGGAATATATTTCCACATCTAGAGGGTAAATATAAAGGTAAACTGTAGCAGGGAAAAAAAAAACAACTCAAAACCAAACCAAACAAACAACAAAAAAACCCTGCTTTTGATAAGTTGCTTTCACCTCAGGTCAGTACTTTACAGATTGCACAATTTTGCCACTATAAATGCTTAAGCAGAAATCACTAATGTGTTTTGAGATGTGGATATAAGAGCTTCATATTATTTTATGTAATGTGTTCAAATGAGTGTCTGCTGTAAAATGATGAGTACTTTAAAATTACTACTAAATTGCCTGAAGGCAGATCAAACATGGTTGGTGCCATCCAGCTCAGGTAAATTTTTTTTTTAAAGTGTGTTTATTCCATCATAAATACTTCACTCAGTCTTAGTAAACACACATATTACTTGAGCTTTTATTATTTTTCCTTTCTCACAGACAATTCTCTCCTCTTTCTCTCATAAACCAATGATGATTCCAACTAAAAGTGGGAGATGAGATTTTGCACCTTTTTCCAAACTAAGAATGTCATAAGACAGTGCTAGGAGATTTATTAATTTCCATTTCTTTAATTAATATTTGGGGTATGTTTTCCACAATCTGTCATGTTTTTTCAACAGAAAAAATAATACTCATATGCTTACTTAGGCAAAATATAACCTTATGCGCATAAGGCCCAATAGCTGTTTTTTGTTGTTGCAGGGTCAAGTGCAAGTTTTCTCTAACAGGAAAATAATCTACTATACTCTTTGTCTGAGTGATTTCATGTATTGTTTCATTCAAGTCTATCTCAGGCCATTGATGTATTGTTATGGCCTCCATGTAACTCATCCTGCTCATTACTTCAAATGTTCCAGTTCAATGTAACTTACAATTTTTAGATCTGTGAGAACAAAATCCAGCCACTAACGGTCAGGTGCAAACGTACAGTTTTATTTGACAAATAACAAGGTGACATAACTCCACGAAGGCATAACATTTATGTTGGGAGATGAAAGAGAGAAAAGGAAAAGAGACAAGAAAAACAGAAAGCAAAGAAAAGAATGCAGAAATTTGGAAAAGTCACCACCAACGGGCCAGAGGTGTCCAGTGAAGGTATCTTGTTCAAGATGGCTTGCCAATTCTGTACAGGACCCAATGCAGGATGGTAGGTCAGTGAAGGACGACAAGAAAATGTTAAAATGGGAACCTCAGTGTTGCTCATACCTCCCAAATTTCTGATATTCCAGGCAAATTATTCACTACTCCTTTTTTTAGACTAAGGAGAGAAAACAAATTTTCCAGCTTTCCTCCCCTGGAGGAGAGCTGTCATTAACTTAAGTTAGTCAGTTGCTCATTATCAGCAGGAGGCTGGAGGTGTCTCATTCAGTTCAGAGACAGAACAGGAAAGGGATCATGAGAGAGAAAATCACCAGTCCTGGATCCAAGTGTTGAGTCATCCAATAGGGGAGAGTTGATGTTGATTAGACTCCCCAGGCCCACCAATGTAGCTCCTGTTTTTTTGTTCTTTTGTAGACTTTCTGTCTATCATATAGCACTTTGATCAATATATCTGCTTTGCAACCCTTTCAATATGCTAATAAGAAAAGGTATATTACTTTTCCTGAAGAAGTGGATTTGACAGTTTAGAGACTGACTTCATGCTTAAAATCAACACTTTCTGTGTTAATCCCATCATCTCTCTGATGAGATGGAACATATCTTTTAGTCAACGTTAAGTGTTAAAAATAATGAAAAGTGCTACAAAATATGAATGCATTTATGTCACTGAATTCAACAGCCAGCATTAAATACAGTAGTGAGAAACAGTAAAAGAGGTGGTTCTATTCATTTTTATATTTGTTAAAGCTAATTCTAACTGGCTGTTTTATTAGCAGATCTTTGCCTGCAAAACCTCTGTTTGTGTGTAGAAGTATGTCATTTGGAGTGCAGTACCTACTGTATTACAATTTCCCTCCAGAAGAGCTGGGACAACTTTCCTTTAAAAGAAAACTTCCCTGAGTTGTACATCACAGTCCTGCTTCTTAGGTGCACTTTGCTTTTGCCCCTGATCCAGCTACCTTTTCAACAGTATTGCATCACTATTAAATTTGTACTTCACAGTAACATCTGGATCCACTTCTGTACAATAGACATGTTTCCTAGCTACAGTTCTTTCCATCACTGCCCAGAAAGCCACCTTAAATCTCTGTATAATGGGTGTTTTTGGAACATGTTGTCTCTTTTATTGAATTAGTTTTGAGTTAATATTGAGTTCTGCCCCCACCTGGGAAGACCCAGGGTCTTCCAGCTCATCCATTCTCAGTGCCAACCACAAATTTAATTAACGCATTCTCTTTTTAGCTTTTCAAGTTATAGTGATGCAGGATATTACTCAGCAATAAGACAAAGGTCTAAAGGACCCACTTGACATTACTGCCTGCTATTGAATTATTGATATCTACTATCTGATACACACCATTTTTAAAATTTTTTTAAATACTTTTACCCATACTGTATACCTTACTTAATTTTGTCTGTAATATAAGATAAATAATAAAATAACCATGCTTCATGGCTAAAGTAAATAGTATGATAACATAATACTTTTCTGTGACAGTAGTATGACTTCTCTACACTCCCATTTTGTTATTCAGTTTTACATAAATGGGCTGGATAATTTTGACTACTAGTCCCTCTCAACTTTTGTTTCAGATGAATCATAGTTCTTCCAGAGGCTGAGGAGAGGCCAATCCAGTCACAGAATCATAGCATTATAAATCACAGAAAAGTTGGGTTAAAAGGGACCTTAAAGATCATTTAGTTCCAATCACCCTGTATGGGCAAGTGAAGCTCCCACCAGACCAGATTGCTCAAAGCTGCACCCAATTTAGTCTTGAACACTTCCAGGCGTGGGGAACAATTTCCCTAGGCAACTTTTGTCAGTGTCTCATCACACTCATAATAAATAATTTCTTCCTATTGTATAATCTAAATCTGTCCTCTTCAAGTTAAAGATCATTTTGCCTTATTCTATCACTACATGCCCTTATAAAAAAGTCCCTCCTCAACTCTGCTTTAGGCGTTCTTCAGGTAGGTTTAATTGCAAAGATATTAACCTGCACTAAAAGTACCACTAGTCTGGGGAATCATGGTGGGTTAAGTAACATTTATTCGCCGATGTCTTTAATGGTACAGAGTTCAATTCTTAAAAAGTTGTGCAGATAAAATTTCCTCATCATCTGCAGTTGTTGAAAAAGTTAAGTGTGGAACAATAGGTGTTGTGATAGACCTAATTGTGTCTGATTTAAATCTAAAGTATAGTCTTAAATCTCTTTTTTTTTTTTCCCTGCATAGAAAAAGAGAATTGGTTGTGTCAAAGTAAAGTTGTACTAAATTGTACCAAATATACCATTTTTTCAGGGGCACAGCTATTTTTTTGTTCTCTAATTGTGGATGTAGGATTGCACATGGAAATTTCATATTTTTTTTCATGGGTAGTTCTACTCTTCATCTAGCATGCCAACTTCATTTTTTTTCCACCTGTACCCCAAACTCAGAAACGTTTGCCAAAAGTTTTTTCTTTATATCAGCCCTACTCATTAACTTGGTATACTTTGTTCCCATGTATGACTACAGTGGAAATATCTGAATTTTCCCTTTTTGAGAATTTTCCTATATTGCCGGTCTATTCAATGTGAGCTCATGACCATAGCAATTTTGGTGTTTCTTCAGTAAGTCTTAGTAACACTGGAGAAATATACAAAATAGGTATTGAATTAATTGTGTTAGGTCCAGGGATTTTGAGTATTATTGTTCCAAAAATTATGTTTTTCCCTTTATAATATTATACACACATGGTATCTTAGAATCAGGTGGTCCATTACTACGTCCTGTAAAAATTTGTCTTACAAGCACCTCTTATATGGTATGTAAGAGCTATTGTAGATAATCATGCTGTATACAGCTCCTTTAATGATAGATTTTTGCAAATCAGGTTCATGCTATTTTCTGCCAGTAGCAAAGTGAGTGTCTTCTCTGCACTAACACAGTTGTGGGTGATCTCTTGGTTGATGACCAAGCTAAGACATGTGGGGAAGGTTTTGTGCAATGACTCTGTGTTTTGCACCATTGTAATTTATGGCTTCCCAGGCAAGTGTGCTGCGAGGTTTAGTCACTCAGACAATACCAGTAGTTGGTAGATCAACCATTATAGATTGTCTAGGCTGTCATGTTGTCAGAAGTTCATTTTTCCCAACAGCTCAAGTACTGAGCTCCATTTTTGCAAAGAATTCTCAGTTTATAGAGCTATCTACAGGCCCATACAGTTTTTTCAGGTGATGAAATACTTTGTAAAATAAAATGTCCAACTGAGCCTTATGTGGCTCAAGGCTTTTTTCACCAGGCCATTAGCTCTTTTGACCATACAGTTTGATGGGGGATAGAAGGGAGTGTGAAATACTCACTGAATTTCTATCTGATTTGCCAGCTCTTGTGCCTCTTACAAGAGTGAAATGTGAAAGGTGAGCTATCATCACTGTGGATGACATCAGGAGTACCAGTTTTTGAGAATCGAATGGTAGACCTTGTATGGTACCTTGCCCATGTCTTGAGTTAGGTGGATTTTCTCCTCCTATGGGGCATGTAACAGGTGAATGAGCAGGCATAGTTGATAGAAGCTGGTCCTAGACAGTGACAGCCCATCTGTTTCTGGCATGGTAAGCTGTAAGCAAGCCAGAAGCTACTTCCACTCCTATGAGAACATATCATAGAAAGCCTTAACAGCCCAATATAATGAATTTGGTGTGTGGACCATAAAGTTTTCGCAGCCTTCATATGTAAAAGTTGGTGCTTTACCAGGGTTATCTGTTTGTATTTTCAATTTTCACTGGGGGAATTCTGTCAGACTAGTTTCAAAGGATCTTTTGTTTATAGGTCAGACTTGGCTTTGGGCTGCCAGGTGGAGTGCATCTCAACCTGTATGCTTTCATTTGTGTTGTAAGTCTTTCTAGTTGCTTCAATTCAGAATCTGATATGTCTTCTCATTCTATTTCCCTAATTTTGTCTAAGTCTACTTTATGATTGCAGTTTGTAGATGGAGTTTTGTTTTGTTTTTTATCTTTGGAATAAGGTTTTATCCATGCCATCTTGAGTTGTATTTGTCTGGCTGTATTTAGGAATAGTTGCCAATCTTCAATTCTCCATACTGAGAATCTCTTTACTTCCCAATTTAGAAGATGTGAACAGAGAAGGGCAACAATGATCAGAGGACTAGGAAGCCTGCCATAAGAGGAAAGGCTGAGAACTGGATTTTTTCAGGCTGCTTTAGGGGAGACCTTATTGCCATATTCCAGTACTTAAAGGGTGGATACCAAGAAGATGGAGACTCCCTTTTTGTAAAGAATTACGTGTAGAAGACAAGAGATAATAGGTGCAAGTTATTCCTGGGGAAATCCCAGTCAGACTCCCAGAGAAAGTTTTTCACTAAGAACAGTGTGACATTGGAAAAATCTCACCAGGGAAGTGGTGGATTCCCCAGAATTGTGAACTTTGATGACTCGGGTCAACCAGGAGCTGTGCCATATCATCTAAACTGTATTCTTACCTAAAAAGGTTGTACCATATTATCACTGACGTCCCTCCAAAACTGCCATTCTATTCTGACTTTTGCACTTTCAGGTTCTTTTGATGGTCTTGAACTTGATCTATGCAGAGTCCAGTATAGAGCCTCCAAGATGATTAAGGATGTGGAAAATCTCCCTTATGAGGAGAGGCTGAGAGAGCTGTGTCTCTTCAGCTTGGAAAAGATGAGAATGATGTACAACCTCACTAATGTTTATAAATATGTAAAGGGAGAGTGCCAGGGGGATGGAGACAGGCTGTGTTTAGTTATGTCCAACGACAGGACAAGGGGCAATGGGTACAAGCTTCCGTATAGGAGGTTCCATATAAATATAAGAAAAAACCGTCTCACTGTGAGGGTGACAGAGCACTGGAATAGGCTCCCAGGGAAGAGTCACTGGAGACATTCAAAACTTCCCTGGATGTATTCTTATGTGACCTGCTATAGGTGACCCTGCTCTGGTGGAGAGGTGGAACTATGTGATCTTTTGAGGTCCCTTCCAACTCCTGACTTTCTATGATTCTGTGACAACCCAACTCTGTGTGCTTCTTCCTTCTCCCAGTCCCTGCCTTTGTCTTCTCTGACTTGGGTAGTGTCATTTGAGCACTTGCCAGTGATGACTGAGTACAAAATATGATTGAGCAACTCATCCTTCTCCATATCCTATATAACCAGATCTCCCATTTCAATCCAAAGAGTTTGGATTTCTTGATCATTTTCTTGAGTTTTCCTTTTCTCATGGTCATACCTGTAGAAGGTTTTCCTGTTGCCCTTGATGTTCTTGATTCTATCAAGGCTGTATCTTTCCTAACCTAATCAAAGTCTACGTGTCCTTTCTTTCACCCTCTGTAGGTTTAATTTTTCAGTTGGAGTTTGTCCAGAATTAACTTGGTCATGCATTCAGCTCACTGAAATTTTTGTTTTGCTTCCTCTTTTCTGGGATACATAACTCCTGAGCTTGACAGAAGTGATGCTTGAATATTAACCATCTTTCTTGGGCTTCTCTCCCCTCCAGGGTTTTATCCATGGTACTTCATAAGTAGGTTCTGGAAAAGGTCAAAGTCTGCTCTACTGAAGTCCAGGGTGGAAAGCATATTGTGTACACTCCTCTCTGTCTTATGGATCTTGAACTCTGTCTTGTGTTTGCTGCACAAGAAGGAGCCGAAGCTTCCCTTGAGCTTCACATTCCCAGCCAGTTCCTTGTATGTGAAAGCAAGATCCAGCATACCACCTGTCCTTGTTAGCTCCCCTGTCACTTGGAGAAGGACAGTCAACCCACACATAATGAAACAAATCAAGAAAGTACTGCAGTTTGCACAGAAACCTGTTAGGATGTGAATCTGCAGTTCCGACATAATGCAAATATTAATACGTAGCTAAACAAACTGAAAAATAAGATGGAAAAAAAAAAAAAAAAGACGACTGTGCACTGTTATTTTTGTTCTGATTTTATAGCGAATGTCTGAGAAAATATATTATAATTTATGGCTGTTACACTTCTATTATATGTTGTTTAGTTCTTAAAAATAAGGCTTGGAGCAACCTGATGTAGTGGGAGGTGTTACTGTCCATCCAGAGGGTTGGAACTACATATCTTTAAGGTGCTTTCCAACCCTGACCTTTCTATGATTCTATGACATTTTTCAAGCCTGCTTTTTCTGGAGATAGAGATTCAGATCCTTCTCCTCTTCTTCTTCAGAGTCTACTAAGTGTGCTTCTCAGTTTTTCTTCTCCCTTAAAAGAAGGTTTCACAGGAAATTAACACATAATATGAATGTGAAGATGGTAATTTTGTCCCTCTATATAAGCTACTCAGTTCTCTCTTCTGGAGTTATTCCTTTGATTTCTTCTCACTTTTCTTACAGCCCTCTTGCTTCAAATCAGCCAGCTATTTCATGGTGTTGGTACATGATTTCATCACCAGATCACAGAGTTGTTGTGGGACACGTCCAACCGGGTTGCAGCTGTCACTGCACAGTTTTTAGGATTGTCCTGTATTCCCAGTGCTTCCAGTGGACTGGAGGTGTTTTCAGGTCTTTCCAACCTCATCACTTCAACATCTAATAAATGGGAGGCATGGAAGGAGAGGTGACCTCCATCTCTGTTCACAGCTCCTTTTGGTGAGCAAGTTGCCAGATCCATCAGTCTGACAGAAGCTCCATGTCTCCAAGTCCAACTGGCAGCCAGGCTGAGCATGCATTCCTAATAGGCACTCAGATAAATACATATATGTGATAGACCTATACTCATGTATATATATTTATACATGCATGTATAGACATTGCAATGCACATAGATTAACATAATTTGACACACACAGCACTCAAACACAAATGAGACCAATGACCTCACCCTGCTTCTCCCTCTTGCTGAGCAGGATGGATGTCTGCTAGGTGTAAATACATATGTACCAGGTGGATCTCTCCAGCAGCTGGGTTCAGATATTCAGTCTCCCAGTAGGTGGCCCAGTTTTTTACTTTTTCCCAGTATTTTACTTTTAAACTAGCTCCTTTTATGCACTCATCCCTCAATTTTCCAGCACTTGTTTCTCCCTAAATGATGTAGATCCTGACTGATACCCACCTCTGTCTCCTCCCAAAAAAATGTCATAGTAAGCCCTGTGCAACCACAAAACCTCTTCCCCTTCATCCCACAGAGTGTCCCCTACACCTGGGAAAAGGAAGTACCCCCAAGAGTAGCTGCTGGGAACCTTCCAGCATGAGTGTCCCCTTCCACTCATGAAGCTGGAGGTCCCCTGGGACAGTCCAAGAGACCAGAGCTGGGGCTTATTCCACTGATTGGGTTATTGGGGAAGTAATATTGCAGTGCCTCTGGGGTCCTTTCTAGGTGTGGAGATGGGTCTTTTGTCATATAACCTATTACCATCTTAGTCTGTGAATTTTACTTGGAACGTAGTATCCAAGTAAGGCTATTGGGAACTTTTCTTCTGACTTGAATGGATTTTTAAGCTATTGCCTAAAAATGTAAAGAAAGTGTTTCATACACTGAGATTATGATGTATGGCAAGTTTTAACCTAAAGGGAAATTTTGCATTCAAATAAGTGTGTAATAGGAGCCTCAGCTAGAAGAAATTCCACAAATGTAATTGTAATGCTGGAGAACCATTAACCAAGAGTGACACAGGTTGCCTTCTGTAACATTACTCTGCTTATTAGTTTTCTGGAGTGGGAGTATAAGAATAAGATAAAGTAATCAAATAAACACAATGTAATCAAATCACTGAGCTACAATTACAGGTTTCAACAATGTTTGTGATGTGTTTCAAAATATGATGCTTTCAAAATTTTTTTTTTTTAATATTCTAGTGAGGTATAATAAAACCAGTGGAACAAAAAAAATGCAGTATGTTGGGAGAAATTGCATTACAGTTTAAAAAAAAAGAAAAGGAAAACTATTTTAAAATATATAAGTGGTCTAGAAAAAGCAGTTGGCATGACATTGGCTTAAACTTCAGATATCAGTGTTTGACAAAACCTTATATAATCTAGAAATTATTCGTATATGCTCAGATTTGGGGTCTTGGGGGTATTTATCAAACTCACTTTGAAGGATCACTCTCCATTATTTGTACTGAAATAAAAACAAAGGGAAAATGAAAACATGTGCATAGAAAAGCCTGCGTCTTGAAATACAGCCGTCTGGGGGAAAAAAAAAAAAAAAATCACATTAATCATGATGAAATTCTCAAGCATCTGCAAATCAATACCACACTATGCCAAACTGCTCAGGATTTGTTCCTTTTAGGGGTAGTTGCAAACTAAGGTGGTGCTGTTGACAAACCCACTAGTACCTGCCCAGGAAAGCTGACAGTTCCTAGATACACTATTAAAGTGTCATGTAGCAAAAAGTCTCTTTCATGTTGTGTAGGGAAAAGTCTTTGTTTCTTTCATCTTTTAATTATGTAGTCTGTCTTCTCTGAAGAATAGAAACAAAACAACAACCACGCACAAAATAAATGTTTTATTCCAGCTGTTCTCTTCCCTTTTTCATTCCTTTGAAATGAGCATATTTGTGCTTGTTCTGAAATTAACTTTGTTCATGAAATACAACTGGATTATTTATTTATTTATTCATTTATTTATTAAGAAGCAGAAGAAATACTGTGTGGGGAACTGACCCAAAACCCTCACTGTCAATCTCCTGTGCCCTGAGGGGGGAGGCAGCAGTGAAGCAAGTGGGTCCTGGGAAGAAGGAAGGGATGAGGGAAAGGTATTAACCTCTGTCCATGTTTTCTCCTTCTCCTTGTAGATTAAATTAGGTTTTTTTCTTCCCAAATTGAGTCTGTCAGGGTTTGCCTGTGAGCAAAACTGGGGAGTGAAAACCTCCCTGTCCCTGGATGAAGGACCTTTTGGGTGGATTTTCTCACTGTCCTACAGGGGAGGTTGGGGGTGGGTGAACAGAAGCCAGGTTGGTACTGACTGAGCCTAAACCCTGACATTACACATGATTCTTTTGTGTCTCCAAACTGTACCAGCTGTTAATGTAAGCTTGTGTTAAACACAGAAGCATGGGAGGTCTTAAGTGACCCTCTTTCTAATAAGATTTTTAACTTTGATCTTACAGACTTAAAAAAAAAATAATCAAGTTATCTTAATTCTTGATTCATAAACTATTTGAAATATCTGTTCTAATGTTTTATGACCTCAATAGCTGTCATTTTCATTTAACTGGTTATCACTCTACCTCAAAACATTAAAAAGCCTACACTTCATATTCTTGCGCTGTATAATACTGTCTTCTAATCTTTCACATCTTATGTGAAAGTATTTTTCACTAGGAAGGGAAAAAGAACTGTCTTCACCCTTCTGTAAAGCATGATAGGAGTACCTGTTCACAATGGCAGTATTGGAGTGTTTGGGATTCATTCCTTATTAACTGTCAGCATACAAAATTGCTTCTTAACTTCAAACTGGGTTTTATGTTTGTAATTTATATGCTACAAATAATACTTAAGATTGCTAGTAAATACAGAAAATTTTGGTTAAATTGTTAGCTTATGTTCAGTACTGTGAATTAAATAATGCAAGTGAAGACTTTCAACTTAAAGGTCTTGCCAAATGTCATTTAAGGTCACCGAGCAATGTTTCTAATCCAACTATTGCTTTTTGGTTACTCTGCTTATGTGCACAAAACCACACTATAGGGAATAGAAAGTTTTACACAAATTAAACAATTTTTTTGTCAGAGAGACTTTAAAAAAACCCCGTCAAACAACTTAGCAGTAAAACTTCTAAAAATTATCATTTAGCAAAGCCACCACACTTTTATTGCAATTTTTTTGTGTTTGTTTTTGATTTGCTTCTGAGTGGTGAAGCTAGACTGGAGCTATTTCATAATCAGATCTTGTCTCTGTAACATGTGTCCCTGTTTGGGTTTTCTTTCGGAGAATGTTCATGTTTGCATCAAATCCAGAATTGCCTCAGGTTTGAATCCAGGATGCTATTTAGGGCACAGAAATTCTGAGGCTCAACTATGTCTTTCTGTGCTCTATCTCAGGATGAGAATCTTGCCAGTAAGTGGCTGGAACTTGACATATTGCAGCAGTGACAGTAGTTTTCCATAACAGGTCTTATCCTGGTGTTTTTAGAAACAAAACAGGGTAGAAAATATTTTATTTCCATTGTTACCACAATGAATTATAAGTTATATTCATTAAGTTCTAACTTTAAAAATACAAATGAGAAATACAAGAGCTGACTTCGGCTTTTTTGGTTGTTGAAGATTGTGTAAGCCTGTTAAGTCTGAGTTCATGTATTGATTTCACATATTTGTTTCTGGAAGGCCAAAAATACCATTCTACCCAAATTATGCAGCAATTGTCAACAGGGCAAGTCTTTGCATGCAGCTTAGAAGAAGCTACCTTTTTTTTTTTTTTTTTTAATGTTAGGTGCAGAAAATGGAAATGTATTCTTTGTCACATTAATAAAAAATATTTTACTGCTGGAATATTTTACTGTGGAATTACTTTGCAAAACTCATCTTCTGATTGTTTTTAAGAAAAATTGCAGAGATGGGATGGTCCATGTGAAAAATATTTTCAAAATAAAAAATAATTTTAAAAATATGTGCCAATAACTATAATACAAAACTAATCAATATTTTATGGTTGATTAAAATTTTTACTGATTTGGCAATGAAGAAATGAACTTTATGTACTTTTATTAAATCATAACATTTCTTTTTCTCAAAGATTTTGCTGAATACTACAGTGAAATAATGTGTAATTCTTTTTCCTGTACTTTGTAAATTGAACTCAAGCTACGTTAGCTGCACATGTGAGCTTTGAGATCTTTGCTTGGCACCTCTGGTCTACTGTAGACTCAAAAGTGTAAAGCTACATAAAGCTTTAGACTGTCACCTTGGAAAGAAATTTTGAATAACCTTTGTTTTGTGAGACCTAATTAAACTTTCACTTAAATTTGCCTAAGAAACTTTAATTCAGACTCAGTAACTTTCTATATATATTTTTTAATTATAGATAACAAAGTTTTGATCCAATTAGAAAAGTTATTTACACTGTAGAAGGTACACAGGGGAAGCAAGCATAAAGCCAAAAAATGGCCATGCCACCAATCAAACAAACAGGGATAGGGCAAGTTAACAATAGAATTAAAGTATTAGTAGGTAGCCTTCACAATAGGTGCCTTTAGGGTCAGTTGAAAGAAAAGATTCACTTTTGTTTTTCTATTCTTCTGAATTCACTATGCAACAGTTTAAGGTTTGACCTTTTCTTTTTTAACATCCATTTCCTTTGTGGAAAATATTTTTATAAATCATGGGAAAATATTAATATTTTTATTACTTTTTCCAGGAAAGATGTCAGAGGAAGAGGAAAATGAGTAGAAAAAACCTAATATAATGGTAAAAATAGGCCTAAATATGCATATGTAAATGTATACATGCATATTTATGTAGATCCTGGAATTAGGTTTTTCAGATATTATTTTATTTGCCATTTTCATCATAAACAAGGTTAAAGCTTTATTTATATGTGTTCATGTATATAACATGACTAAAACCGCAGCACCATCATCACAATCCTAATGCTATGATGGGATCTGAATTTTATGTAGTTATTTCTATAGTTTTTTACAAGGTATAAAACAGCTACTTATCACAAGTTCAAATTGTCATTAGACACCAGTTCTCTGTCTGGTGTCAGACATAATGAACAGAAATAACGATGTATCCTAACACTAACAGAATTTAAGTATTAGATATTATTACCCCTTTTTATCATACTGAGTTAGTATAATATTACCATTAGCTCTTTGTTTTCCCTAATAGGAAAGGCCCTGATGTAATTATACCTTCAGTCTGTGTTACTGAACACATAATTTTAGAAATCTGATTAACTTATTTGATATGACAGAAAGCTACTCCTTTGGAAAAATTGAAAGTTAATACGATTAGATTGCTAGGAAACATTTAATTTAGTCTTCTTATATAATCCCAAAAAAGAAAGAAAAAGAGAGAGAGAAAGACAGAGGGAGGGAGGGACACAAGGTCTTTGCTGCTTCCTGTCCCATCTCACCAGCAAGCAGGCTGACAGAGTACAGGAGGTAGGGAGGGGACACAGCTGCCCCAGACTGGCCAATGGGATTTCCAGACCATATGATGTCGTGCTCATCATATACATCTGGGAGAAGAGGAAAGAAGCAGGGGATCTTCAGAATGATGGGTTTTCTCTTCCCATGTAACCATTACTTGTGAAGGAGCCCTGCTTTCCTGGAGATGGCTGAACACCTGCCTCCTGATGGGAATTAGTGAATTAATTCTTTGTTTTGCTTTGCTGGTTTGCACAACTTTTGTTTTACCTATTAAACTGCCTTTATCTCAACCAGCTAGTTTTCTCACTTTTAGCCTTCTGATCCTCTCACCCATCTCACTGGCTGTGGAGGGAATTGAACAAATGTAAGAGCCTAGATGTGTGGGACTTAGCTGCAAATCAGGGTACTGTGTTTACCTTTGTGCCAAATAAACCAGCTATTACCATGACACAAATCATAGTTTCACAGTGAAAAAACTTTCTGAAGTAGTAGTAGTAGTGTTTCTGAAGTAGTCTTTTATAAACTTATTTCTTCCCCCCTGAAGTCCATTAAAGAATTATAAGACTTCTTTCTCCAACTTCCAAAAACACTACTACTACTTATTTTTCTTTTTTTTTTTTTTTTTTTTTTTTTTTTAGTACCTGTTGCTGAATGTTTAAGACTAGCAGCTTCTCACATTTTTGAATCAGCACACCATGTTTGTATTTAATAATCAAAATGAACAGCATAGGGCACAATGCCTTTCACTCTGGAGAGAGAAAACCCCAAAGATTTAGAGGGAGTGTTGATATCTGGTTTTTCTTTGAAATTTTAGCTCATGTCTTAGTAAGGAGTAAGGAGACAAAACATCTGACTGACATGAGTTAAGCAGGCATTGTCATTCATACGTGATCCAATATATATTTCTTGACTTTTGCTGTATCTATCATGTGATGAAGCATAGTGCAGAGACTGCCAAACTGTCACTGCACTGCAGCTGTAAATCCACCCAAAATCTGAGTACAGAAATGTAGATCTTGGTGTCATATAATGAATTTATATGGAGCAACATTATAGTTAGTCAGATATTTATGAGACTGAACTGAGTACTATAGAGGGTGTGGTGGTTATCTTTGAGAAGTGTTTCCCAAATTCACATCAGGATACGTTGTTAAACCACACAAAGCTGAATGTTTCTGTAATTTGATAGAGACAAAGATTGAAATTTTCTATAAAGCTGAAATTCTTCCATACCAACCTCCTCTCCTCCCACAAAAAAATATATCAACATACCAGAAATAGCTGCCTATGTACACAAAGGAAAAAGTTGGAGCAAGGAAGATGTACCCCATGGGAACAGGTCATTTAATACTTATTCCATCTGCATATACATAAGTATCTAGGTCCCAGTGAGATACACCCAGAAGTGTGGAGGATGTTGGCTGACATCATTGTGAGGTTACTCTTGATAATCCCTGATTGATCATGTTACCTAGGAAATCTGCCAAAAGACTGTAGGAATTGAAATGTCACACTCATCTTCAAGAAGGATGAGGAGGACAGAGGGAACTAGAAGCCCATTAACTTCACCTTGATTTCTGGGAAGGTGATGGATCAGTTAGTCCTTAAAACCATTTTCAGGTACATAAAGAACATCAGAGATAATCAGCATGGTTTCACCAAGACCAAGTCATGCCTGAACTGCCTTACAAATTTCTGTGATGGATTAACTGGTCACATATACCATGAAAGTGTAGTGGATTGTCGGCTTGAACTTCAGTCAGGCTTCTGATGTTATAATCCAGAAGATCCTCATAAAGCTGTAGATGTACAGGCTGGAAGAGAATACAGACTGAATGACCAGACCCAGAACATGGTGATTAATAAAACAAAGTCTAGTTGGATGCCACTGCCTAGTGGATGGAACTCAGTGGATCAATATGGAGTTGAGTCTTCTTTAATATCTTTATTGACAAATTTGATGATAGGGTGGTATCCTTGGCAAGTTTGCAGGCAAAACCAAATTGAGAGGAGTGGCTGGATGATACACCAGTGAATGGTATCCCTTTTATCTAACAGGACTAACAAAAACCTCATGAAGTCCAAGAAGGAGAATAATAAAACACAAAACTAAGGCCAGCAGGCTTGAAGGAGGGTGCTAAAGCACCCTTTATTCAGTCCTGGTCTACATTTGGATAGTTGTGCCCAGGTATGGGATCTTCCACACACAAGAGAGACATGGACATATTGGAGAGAGTTCAAGCAAGAGCCACAAGGGTTAAAACTCCAGAGCATCTCTCCTATCAGCAGATGCTGGCAGAGCTGGCACCATTTAGCTTAGAGAACAGAAGGCTCAGAGGGATCTCATCAATGTTTATAAATATCTGAAGTCAGAATGCAAAGAAGGCAGAGCCAGGCATTTTCCAGTGCCAGAACAAGACACACACACTGAACACACAGGGGGTTAAGCCTGAACATCAGGAAACTTTTCTCTGCTGTGAGGGTAACTGATCACTGGAGTAGGTTGCTCACAGAGATTGTAGACAAATCAAATGCTGTCTATACATGGTCCTGGGTAACTGGCTCTAGGCAGCCCTGCTTAACAAAATGAAGGACCTCCAGAGGTCCCTTCCAACCTTAGCTATTTTATGATTCTGTGATATTGTGGAGGTGAAACAATTTTTATTGAATTAAAAATACATATGTTGGCAGGAGATCCAAAATTCTATGGTGTCATGGATAATTGCATTTATATATAAACATATTAGGATACCAAGAAAAATCTTGTGCTTAAAAACTAGATTTCTTTTCTGATTTCTGCACATAGATGAAATATATTAATTCTCTGAGCAATATTTATAGGGTTCTCAAAAATATTTATAAGTGTTTTAGTATTTATAAGTGGTAAGGAGAATATTATTTATTGTCATCACCTTTGTGCATATATATATCAATTTTTTTTCTGTTTATCCTTGTGTCTTAGAATAAGTTTTAATATAGAGCTGAAGTGACCTATAGCTATATGTAGTCAAGAATTGCATCTCCAACTGTAGCTGATTACTGTATATTTTTATTTTAAAAGTACTCCTTCATTCTCAGCTCTTTCTTATGTCCCCTTCCAGTTGTAAATTACAGTCTCAAGCATTATGATGTGTTTTTTCACAATGAAATGCTACACCAAATAGTGAATAGGCTTCTGTTAACGGCCAGACTGAGTGTACTATTATGGAACTAGATCATATTTACCTGCCTGGAAATATTTCAAAAAACCCAATGCCCAGATATATTGTACTTATATTAAATGATACTCTGTGTGTTTATATATACACATCTACACATGCATACACAGAATTATTATAATCACAAAATTATTGAGTCTTGAAAAGACATCTGAGATCATCAAGGCCAGCCTATGGCTTAACACCACTGTATCAGCTAGACTGTGGCACTAAATGCCACATCCAGTCTTTCTTTCAACACCACCAAGGATGGTGAGTCCACCACTTCCCTGGACAGTCAATTCCAATGCCTGATCACACTCTCCATGAGGAAGTCCTTCCTGAGACCTAAACCTCCCTTGGCACAGCTTCAGGCCATGCCCTCTCATCCTGTCACTAGTTACCCAGGAGAAGAGCCTGACCCCCACCTGACTACAACCCCCTTCAGGTAGCTGTAGAGAGTGATAAGATTCTCCCTGAGTCTCCTCCAGGCTAAAGAACCCCAACTCCTTCAGACTCTTCTCATAAGACTCTCCCCCTGGTTCCTTCACAGCCTCGTTGATTTCCTCTGGACCTGCTCCAGCAACTCAAGGTCCTTCTTGAAGTGAGGGGCCCAGAACTGGACATAGTACTCGAGGTGAGACCTCATCAGTGCTGAGTACAAGGGGAGAGTTACACTCTAGTCCTGCTAGCCATACTATTCCTGATACAAGCCAGGATGCCATTGGCCTTCCACTGTTGGCTCATGTTCAACCAGTTGACTCCAGGTTCACTCTTCCCTCGGGTGGTAATGCTGCATGGGGTTATTGTGGCCAAAGTGTAGGACCCTGAACTTGGTATTGTTGAATTTCATAACATTGGCCTCGAGTCATCAACCCAGCCTGTCCAGGTCCCTCTGTGGGATCTTCCTATCCTCCACCAGTTGGATATCATCTGCAAATTTACTGGGGGTAAACTCAATCCCCTCCTCCACATCATCAATAACGATGCTGAATGGGACTGGGCACAGTATTGATCCCTGGGGGACACCACTGGTCATCAGATGCCAATTTAATGTATTCCATTCACCACCACACCATTCACCACCACTCTCTGGGCCTGGTTGTCCATCCAGTTTTTCATTCAGTGAAGGGTACGCCTGTCCAAGCTGCAAATTGACATCTTTTCCAGGAGGGTGCTGTGCGAGGCTGTGTCAAAGGCTTCACTGAAGTCAAGGTAGACCACATCCACAGCCTTTCCCTCATCCATTAGGTGCATCACCCAGTCATAGAAGAAGATGAGACTGGTCAGGCATGACCTTCCTTTCCTAAATCCATGTTGGCTGGGCCTGACCCCCTGGTTTTCTTCTAAATGCCACTTGATGGCACTCAAGATGATCTGCTCCATAACCTTGCCAGGTGCTGAGGTCAGACTGACAGTTTCCTGGATCCTCCTTCTGGTCCTTCTTATGGATGGGTGTCACCCTGGACAACCTCCAGTCATCTGGGACCTTCCCTGTTAGCCAGGACCTGTCATAAATGGAGAGCAATTTAGCCACTTCTTTCACCAGTTCCCTCATCACCCTAGTGTGAATCCCCTCTAGCCCCATAGACTTGCTGTGATCTAAGTGACACAGCAGGTCACTAACTGTTTCTTCTTGGATTACAGGAGGGGTATTCTGCTCCCACCCCCAGTTGCCCTGAGGGTAGCCAGTCTTTTTGTTAAAGACCGAGGAAAAGAAGGTGTTATGTAACTCATCCTTTTCCTTGTATTCCATTACTATGTTCACCCCCACCCCTTCTCATCCTGTAGGGAATGAAGATATTCCCTCACCCTTCTTTTGTTATTAATGTACTTATAAGAGTGTTTTATATTATCCTTAACAGAGATGGCCAGATTAAGTTCTAGCTGAGCTTTTGCATCTCTAGTTCCCTTTCTACATAAAATCAGAATTTTCAGGCTTGGAATGGACCTTTAAGATCACCTTGTTCCAACCCCCCTGCCATGGGTAGGAACACCCTCCCATTTGATCAGGTTTCTCAGAGCCCTGTCCAGCCTGGCCTTAAAAACTTCCAGGAATAGGGCTTCCACCATCTCTCTGGGCAGCCTGTGCCATTTTCTCACTTCCATCATGCTGAAGAACTTCTTCCTAACTTCGAATCTAAATGTACTCTCCTCTAGTTTGAATCGATTTCCCCATGTCCTATCACTACCTGACATCCTAAAAGGTCCGTCATCCATTTTCATGACCTCACAATATCTTTAAATGCTTCCTGATTCACCTGCACCTTTCTCCAAAGCTCATACACTCTTTGTTTATTTCTGAGTTGATGCAAAAGTTGTCTGCTGAACCAGGCCATTCTACTTCTCCACCAGCTCATTTTTCTGTACACAGGGACAGACTGCTCCTGCAATTTAATAATTTCATTCCTAAAGTAAGCCAACACTTCCTGAGACCCTTTGTTTTTGAGGGCTGCTTCTCAAGAGACTTTCAGAACCAGCATTCCGAGTGGACCAAAATCAGCCCTCCGGGAGTCTGAGGTAGAGGTTTTGTTGATGACCCTGCTAACTTCACCATGTATTAAAAATTCTATCATGTCATGGTCACTGTGCCCTAGACGACCTGTGACCACCACATTTTCCACCAGCCCTTCCCATTCATAAACAGTAGGTCTAGAAGGATACTACCCCTGGGAGGCTCACTTACCAGTTCTTTATTGTTTTATCTTTTTGTTTCTGTTCTCCCTTTCGGAAGCTTCATGATGCTGCCAAGTTGCTATCTCCTAAATATGAAATATCCCCAAAAGTAGATTACAGTGCTAAATTCTGTCACTTTAATAAGATGAAGTTCAACTCAAGTGAGGGAAGCAATAAGAAAAAAATGTTTCTGTTGTTTGAAAACCAAACTCAAACTGTAAATATGTCATGTTGACAAATTTTAAAAAGCAGATTAATGAGAATTTCATATATAACACTGCAAATTTGCATCCTGGCTTACAGTAAGTAAAAATATGTATTTACTGAGCTCAAGAGTCCTGTCAGCTATATTTGAGATACACCTAAAAATCACAAGTGTCAGAAGAGAGAGCTATAAATAATGGACAGTTAAAAAAATAATATTAGGCCCGGAAAAACCTATGCAAAGACCCTGGAAGATGCTCGAAATCTGTAGGCACGTGTCTGCTGTTTTTGAAACTCTGGATGCAATGGTAGACTTAACTCTATTTCTGGACAAATGTTATATTTTCACTGAATTTTACTAACATATTTCTTGATTATTATTCAGGATGAGTAAGACTTTCAAAATCAAGAATGCAGAGTCTTAGATTCTGGGCTGTTTATTCATTTACATAATACACCACACCAGTGAAGAAGGGTAGCCATTAGTAAACATAAAAAAAAAAAAAAAAGGATAATATTAAGCCACAGAACAAAGATATTAGACAAATAGCATGGGAAATACAGTGCTAGAGAAACAATACTGTTCCAGTAGTACATTGTCGAAGTCAAAAAGACTTATATGACTAAAGTGCATACATTCAGGTGATTCATAAGAAAACTGAGTAAACGAAGCGTTTTTGAACTTTCAGATATTACTGGAACTCTACATAACTACACTGATAGCTGTTCTCTGACAGATGATAGCATGAAGAAACATACTGGAGCCACTATTTCCTTTCAAGTATGCTTAATCTATGTTCTCATTCCTCTCAATTTAGAATGTTTCATGTCAGGTGAAACTACTGTGTCGCCTTACGGCAAGACATTGATAAGAAGAATGCAACTACAGAAAAATGCTTTCTTCTATTTGGAGTTTCTTTATGGACCACAGCACTCAGGACATCTATAGTACTTTTAATGCAATCAATAATAGCCTTAAGAGTCTGAGAAAAGTAAGAAGTCATTGCTGGTCTTGCCTGAGTGAGAAACTTTTAAAACTGTGCTGCAGTAGCACAGATGTAACTTGTCCTACAAATCCCAGGACCTGAGAAAGCACTGCAGGTGCATAGACTTCCTGCTGGAGCAGGGTATTATCAGTCTTCAGCAACTCAGGTCCAGGCTGGCAACACAGTCAGCCACAGAAATGTTAAATGCACCATTGAAAACATTTGCCATTTTAAAAATCATCACGTTAAATTTAAGGAATAGAAACCATTGTACAAAATAATGGTGGGAAAAAATTACAGTAAGAAAGGTGAAGACTGACTTATGTAAATAGAAAGAAAGGAACACAAAGATCATGATAAGACAGTCTCTTATTACCTCTCTGTCTTACTGGTTGCAGTATTTAACTATCATTTGCACACTAATAGTACACTTATAGCTAAATATATATGTATCTGCTACTTGTCAGAAACAGATTTTTGAAGTTCAATCAGTACAGAAATTAGTCTCTCATATTTACTTCACAGTACTTTTTTTCAAGTCTTTGGAAGTCTATTCAGCCCCTGAGCAACTGTGATCACTGACCTCATTCTCAGGAATAAAAACAATTAGTATTTTTGGGATATGTGAACAGTATTCTGTGAATTCTAGACAGTAAAATCCAAACACAGAACTAAAAACTGGGAACTCCTATCAATGAATACAATTTACATTTAATATTTTGAATCAGATTCATGGGTGACTTAAATATATTGAGGTTGAGGATATATATTAAATATATTAAGGTTGTGGATAATTTTCATTAAGACATCTAATCCCACCATGACTGTGGCTTTTGCTGTATTTCTATGGTCTTAAGTCAGAAGAAGACGGAACAGTTATCTGTGCTATGGAATTACATTAGAGGTATGTAACAAGTACATTGTTTGGATATTGTTTAGTCAGTAAATGTTGTGCATATTGAGAGATAATCTGAAACTAGGTCAAATGAAGTCATGGCAAATCCTGCGAGGGTGAGGGTGGAGGGGAGGGGGACGTCTCAGTGTATAGAGACAGTGTACACTGGAATCTTTAATCCACAGTGACCTTCTTCACAGCCAACAGAAAAACATTGTCCACAAGGAATAGAGTTCAGGAATCTTATGCAGCTTTCCATGTTGGCTCTTCTAAGCCAAGGGAACAAGAAAGGGGTAAGAGATGGTCTGAATGCACAAAACCTGTCTACAAAAGTTAGCTGAGGACTGAAATAATGTTTCTGAGATTTTCTAAACTGTTTAAAGACTTATTTTGATTGCTAATAATAAGTATTGACCAGGGTATCAGTTTTAAGCCTGCTTCTTGGACAATGAAATTTAGATTTAGTTTTCTTATATAGGCAGGAAAATTTTTAAAGGCTGTTCTTAATTTCTTTGTGACTCCAGTCATTTAGTGGATAGGATGTTGACAGAGGCTACTAGAAAAACTATATGACTCAGGACCATATTATAGAATAATATGCCTTTCTCTGTAACAGAGAAATTTCCAAAGGCCTCTGTGATAAATACTGTAAACAAGCTCAGTGTTGCATGCAATTTTTTTTTACCAGTTCTATTTGTCATAATGGTAGGTGCAAGCTGTAATATAGAGTTTCTTTTCTACAAATTCATTCATCAGTTTTCCCACACAGTTTAGAAGCAAAAAGAAGCAGTTTAGTATTGTTTAAGAAATACATTATTCAATTAATATTTTTTTTAGCTGCTATTGCTACAGGCCACAGTTCAATTTGATTTTAAGATGAAGGATTATGATTACTACCAACGGAGTACTGCTAAGTTTTTGCCTTTTCCAAAAAGGCTATCAGAGATTAATAGCACTGATGTTTCCATGGAATCATAGAAATTTAGGGGTTGGAACAGACTTTGAAAGTTTATCGAGTCCAACCTCCCTGGCAGAGCAGGGTCACCTGCAGCAGGTCACACAGGAATGAGCCCAGGCGGGTTTTGAACGTTTCCAGGGAAGGAGACTCCACAGCCTCCCTGGTCAGCCTGTTCCAGTGCCCTGTCACCCTCAAAATGAAAAAAATTCTTCCTAATTTTTTTGGGTTTTTCCTAATATATTTGAGTTTTGGCTCAATCAGTTCTATTGAGATGACAAGTCATTGACACGAGGCAACACATTCCTGATTCATTTGTACTCTCTCTTTTCCAAACTTTCCTAAGAGACCACATTCCCTGAATGCTGGAAGGGTGAAAAAAAACATGTTGCTGATCTTCTAGTTTGGAGGAAAGGAGGCTGAGGAGGAACACCATTGCTCTCTGTAGTTCTCCTAAGGAGAAGTTGAGAGGGAGGTGTTGAGCTCTCTTCCCTGGGACCCTGTGACAGCATGTATGGGAATGGATCCAATCTGCTTCAGGGGATTTTCAGGCTTGACATCAGGAAGCATTTCCTTACCAAGATGGTGGTCAAACACTGGGATAGTCTCTCTAGAGAGCTGCTCAATATCCCAAGCCTGTCAGTGTTTAAGAGGCATTTGGACAATGCTCTTAGTAACAAGCTTCAACTTTTGATCATCCCTGAAGTGTTCTGGCAGTAGGTGGAGTAGGTGATCATTGACAGATTCCTTCCAACAGAAATATTCTCTTCTCTTCTCCTCTTTTCTCTTCTCTATCCTATTGAAAATTCCTTTTTCCACTTTTCTGCCATAACCACATCCTTAGAGAAACTCTGAGCTCCTATACCTTTAAACCTTTTATTTATGATCTTGTATAAAAAAAAAATTCAACTTCTGGCATCTGTAGTACCAACATTAAAATGTAACCAAGTGACATAGGCTTTGTAGAAAAATAAATTCTAATTGGATTTCTTGTAGCAGAAGCAGTATGTATTTTACATGATTTTCGGTGGAAAGTGACCACTTCCAAACTCTTTTTTAAGGCCTTCTACATCTACATTTGTAAGATTAGCTGCTGCTGTCAAACTCAGGCAGTTTAATAAACAAATTAGTATTTGGCTTATATGTTCAGTAAAAATCCTTACAATTACATGCTTTACTGATTTTAGATATGTACATGTCTGTCTGTACACACACACACACACATACGAATACATACATGAGACTGAATGTGTAAGAATATGTATATCAGATGCATACATATCAGAGTCAGATTTTCAGTATTTCAGACCCACTGATTGTGTTTTGATTTTTTTTCATCTTTAGCAAAAAACAAATTTAACTTGAATCTACAAAGAATAATGCTAAGAGAAATATTTGTAGTGACAGGCATCAAAATTGTACCTCTAATTTGGAATTCACTACACCCCAAAATATTACATATTTCCTCAATTTTATAGGAAGGCTTAGAATCTACAACCAGTGTAGCACTCTTTTACTACGTGTTATATTTTGTAGTAATGTTCTATAGTGATTAAACCATTATAAGACAGTGTACAGCACAGGGATGATGGATCAAGGTGGAAATAGGTTTGTTCAGAAAAGATCGGCTTCTGCTGTCCAACTTTGTGCCTTCATTTGCTTGCAGTAATTGCTAGCTGATTGACTATTGAAAATCTCAGAGAGAAAGCAAGGCAGAAAGGCTGCCTAGGGCAGCACTGTAATACATTAGGACTGAAGGACTTTGTGCCATAAAAGGTATGATGGTATTGCCAGCAATGCTGTGTTTTTGGCCTATGGGTCAGTCCTGGAGCTCATGAGGGATTTTGCCTTCCAGCACAATCACATGAACTAGCACCTTTTAATATTAAATAATTGGTATATCCACAATATTTTGAGCTGACAGACATACCTATTCTGCAGGCATGCACAGGCAGATGCAATAAGAAATATGTAAAATCTGAAGGACCTGAAAGTGCTACAGTTTTCAGAACATATCTTGATCTGGTTCATCATTACATCTTCAGATGAGACCTGGATGGAGAGAAGAATTCATGACCCACTCTATATTTGAAAAGCAAGTATTTATTTTAATTTACAAACGCAGATAATCATATTAAGTGCCTGAGACCCCTCTGAGTAGAGCAACTTTCTAGCACACGGGTATTATCATGATCTGTTCTAATGCATAATCATTCTTTTTCTACTAACTTATCTGCCACCTCTGTTGATTGCAGTACACAATATACAGTTGTATACTGTATACAGTGTATACTCACAATATACACATTGAGGGTTATCCTATTTTCACTCCTGCCTTTGTCCTAGGTGTGCTTCAGTAGAAGTAGGATGACAACAGATGAATGTAGTTGTTAGAGACATTTTTTTTTCTCAACAGAAGCAGACATACTTCAGACTTCTTTAATTTTCTTCTGTGTAATGTGGAAAATACAATTCTTTCCCTGATACTTTAAATGATGGCTCACAAGGCAATTACTTATACTCCTGTTTCATATGTCTGAGACTTTCATTGCTACAGATGTGACATGATATGGCTATGTCAAACAAATCTTAATAGAACTGGTTTCCTGATAAGTGTGATCACTCTGGAGTATTTTGTCGTGTTGGGGAGAAAATTGGAGCTTGCTGGAAGAGTAGTATTTCAGGAGAGAATACTCAGGCATTATATAGTCCATACAGACACGTGAAATTTCTTAACATACTTTAGACAGAATATTATCGTGAAGTGCCTGCAAATTAGAGATAGATTTGAGGTCACAATACAATAAAATACCTCTTGTGATACAGACAAATATTTTACTTTGAATTTAGTATTTTGAACATTGTCAGGAGAGGCAGGGGAGAGGTATTCAAATTGAGAGCAGGAAAAGGGATCATGTTTCTAAAACAAAGGTTGTATTCAGCATCAAGACTAGATTTTCCAGTTGCCTGGGAGAGGCCATAACAGATAACAATAGAATATACATTGGAAATTCTGGACTTTTTTTGCATTTTAAGACTTTGCTCTCATAGACCTGACTTTTAAAATCAACTTTCGCATCTGTTGGATTTTATTTAAATTTATTATAATTTTTAATAGGAAGTTTTAAAATAAAGAGTCATGAACATTTGCCTTCTAGTTTTTAAGACTCATTTTTACCGACAAATATTTTCAGATGCTATGCAGTTGCATATGTTAACAATTTTGTATTCTATTGTATAGTATGCCTCATATTTGAAATAAGAGATGTTTTGTTGTTTGGGTTTTTTTGGGGTTTTTTTGTTTTTTTAATAATTCTCAAAACTTTATGGCACAGAGCAGTTGCTCTTCAGAACACGCTATAGGTATATGATCACACAATCTCATCCGAAAGCTAAACCTGTTTAAATGAGACTCTCAGTGAGACCTTCTATCCCCTCTCGAATAAGTGTTTCGGTGATTCATGTCCTCTGATTTGGTGTTCCTTTATTCTGTCAGTTCATCCATCAGCTTCAATATCACTGCAATAACATCTTAAACCTTGTGCTGCTTCTGTTTTCTCACTGCTATTGCTGCCATCAACCCTAGTTTTTTAATAACAAGAAATTTGTGATGAATCCACCTGCTCTTTCTTGCTGAGTCCAGGAGTCCAGTCTGGTACCTTCCTAGGGCCTTCACCCCGGCTTCTGGGGTATCATGAGTTTTATTGGGGATAGTGATACTGGTTTTGTATATAGTTGTATATATTTATATATACATGATATCTGTATGATTCTCTGTTTCATCACTACTGCTTCATTTAAACTGTTTTGTTTCATTTCCAAGCTGAGTCGCACTCCCTTACTCTATTTTCTTTCCCATTCTGTGAATGGAAAGGGGTTAATAAAGAGCATCTGGCATTCATGTTATTGCCATCCTAGCATTAAACTTTGACAAACATTTCAGCTTTTCCTATGTCTTGTGTCACCAGGACCCCTGAACCATTGAGCAGTGGACTCACATTTTCTGTAGTCTTCCTTTTGCTTGTTACAGAAGCAGCCCTGAAATCTAAAATTATTATTTTACATTTTTTGCCTTGCTCCCTCCTCTTAGGATCCTGAACTGATTCCTAACTCCACCATCTCATGGCCAGGGAAGTCAAGGCTGCCCATAGCTTCCACATTTCACATAAGTTCTTTGTGTCACAGAAATTTGTAATCACTTTATCTTTTCATAGGATAGAACTGAAAACGTATCATATATGTTATTAACTTTCATATCAATATTGCATTTTTCTTCTGTTATTGCCATTATTCCTTGATATGGCAGATACTCAAGTTAATACTGATCCTTACTGCTGTTGAAGCATATGCAGTTTCTCTTTTAGCTTTCTCTCTCTAATAGGAGGAATAGGATAAAACACAAAATATTAGTCTTCTGTCCAAGTAGATGCAGGATACTTTCAGACAAATTAAAAGAATGAAGCAGGAGAACTGTGGACTAGGAATTTAACGTCACAGATAAAAGAGTCGAGGATTCATTCATGATGAGAACTCATGCTTGCATTTGTCATCATCAGGCACTACAGAGAGAGAATAAAGATCATATGATTTCCCAACTTAAAATAAGTGGTCAGTCATAAATTAGAAATAACTTTTATATCCCACTGATGTTTCCCCCAGCCATTGTCTTTTCCATGTTTTCATCTTAATTTTTTGCCCAAGAAACATCTATGATATGCAAATTATTGTCAAATATACCTCTTGTTTGCAAGTGGACACGCGTTTAGTCTACCTAAAAAATAAACTCTCAGGGGGCAAAACTTCTGCTGGGTCAGAAAGCTATAATTGGAATTTATTATCATTACAGCTTGAAAAATCTTGACTTTGATAACTTCCACCAGAATAACTTTAAATGTTGATTTTTAAAATTTTTATTTATTCTGTCTTTTCCAATGAAAAAGCTGACATACAAGAAATATATTTTTTATTCCTGTATCAGAAGCGGGTTTTTGAAGAGGACTGGGGGTTCTAGAAATATAGCTGCTTCGTTTTGACTTTAGTATCAGTTTGTTTTGACTTTAAAAGCCTTCTCCTGAAGTAGATTAACCAGACCCACTGGGAGATCAATGATGTAGAAGGCTGGAACTTTACTGACAACCTGTGGAAGATTTTCACTATAAAAATGTAATGAATAAATAACCAAAAATGTGACAGTCTATTGCTCTGGTTTATTGTAAAATATTATTCATGTAGCTAGCAGAGAAGCACCCTGTAGTATAAGCCTGTATTCATTCGGGAAGATACATCACTTATTTCAGAGGTCCTAACCTTACTCTCAAAAGCAAATAAAAGCAGAGGAATAGTAATATCATGTGTAATTTACTTTTCAAATCACTTGCTGACTTCTGTTCTTGGAGAAAAAAACCAAAACCAAAACCAAAAACCCTTGGAAATGAGAAATGGAGGTCTCAGATGGCATAGCTGGTGCAGCAGTGTATGGGTGTGTGATCACTGTCAAACCCCTTCCAGGGGAGTGGTAGTAGAGCTGAACTTGCCAATTGATTTACACAGAAAGCAAGATCGAGCTTTTTACTGATGTTTTTATATTCTTTTATCATTATTATTAGAGTTGCTTCCTTTCCTGTGCTATTAAACTGGCTTTATGAGTTCAGTATGAGTAAAACCTATGAGTTTTACTTCTTTTCTGTTTCTCCCTTTCAGCCCAGATGGAACGGAGAAAGCAAATGTCTGTGTGGTGGTAAGTTTCCTGCCATGTTATCTACCAGTTTTCCCACATTTTCCTCATTGTTAATATGTAGCATTAGGATAATAAAGTGTCCTTAAAAAATAAATGAGAAAACTGTTACAGCATGTTAGAAAAAATGAGAAATTAATATATGTATATTTACATTTTTATCGGTAAAGTTTCTGTCCAGCTTTTGCTACTGTCAGCAAGCACAGTGAGAAATTAAATTTGCTGACACCAAGGTCCCTTAAGTCTGTTCATTTAGAAAAAGAGAGGGTATGATAAAGCCACATTTAATATCATATGTTATAGAAAGTCAGAGCTTGGTATGATATCTGTGCATTTGGTAGAAAAACAGGATAGTTTACTGAATAGATTGTGGTCAAAGACCTTGCCAGCTGAGTAAGAAAGACCAACTACACTTCTTATCAATTAAGATGGGATATTTAATGCTGCAGAATTACCCTAAGGACTGGCATTTTCTTGAGTTCCCATTCGTCTTTTGTGCTTGGCAGACTCTCATCACTGTGTGCAGTCTTGAAAATGTTTTGGATATTACAACATAAGTAGAGCGTTAAATAAGATAAGATTTTTCTCCTTGCAGTCACAATAAATTTTACTTGCTTGCACAGAATTAAAATGAATAATATACAACAATTGTACATTTGAAATGGGAGAGGAAGACATCTTGTGTCATTTGGCATTCTTTGTAAAAGAGTAGAAACAAAGGTTTCATTTAGAACAATTTTATGTGTTTGAACTTTCAGCTTTCAGAGCAACTTTACAAAACTATAATTATTTATTTTCTTTATCTCCTTTGGTGTTTTACAAAGTTTTAAACAGCACTTGGATGGTTTTGAGAGTATTATTTATTTATACTGTAAATGTTCCCTTTTCAGTAACAAAATCTTCACATCCGGACGCTTCTCTGAAGCAAAGATTCTGCTATATATAATCACCTCTACTCTTTCTGTTCAAAATGCCTGTAAAGGAAAATGTCAATACCTCTAAGTGAGATGTGTTCTCTGAATGGAAGTGAGTAATCAGTGAATTTGGGGTGTCTCTTAAAAAAACAAAAACAAACAAAGGAAGAGAGGGAGAGAGGGAGGGAGGGAAGGGAAGGACTACATTATGTAGTCCAACCTGTCTGCATGTGCAGGAACACCTCCCACTAGATCAAATCTCCATCTAGCCTGATCTCCATCTAACTGATCTTGAGTATTTCCAGGTATGAGGCAACCACAGCCTCTCTGGGCAACAGGTGCCAGTGTCTCACTACCTTCACATTAAAGTACTTCTTCCTAATGTCTAAGCAAAATCTACCCTCTTCCATTTCAAAGCCATTACCCATTGTCCTATCAGTACATGCTTTTGTAAAAGTCAGCAGTGTGCCCTGGCAGCCAAGAGGACAAGAGGCATCCTGAGGATCATCAAGAATAGTATGACCAGTGGGTCAAGAAGTGATTTCATGTATTTCATAGTGTATTTCATGTTGGTGTGGCCTCACTGTTAGTGGTGTGTGCAGTCCTGGGCCCCACCATTTAGGGGTGTTCAGGCACTTGAATGCATCCAGAGAAGCACAGCAAAGATGGTGAAAGTGCTGGTAGGTGTATTCTCTGAGGAATCACTGAGGACTCTAGGGTTTGTCTAGTTGGAGGAATGGAGGTTGTATTGTGACCACATTGCTCTTTGAAGCTTCCTGAGGAGGGGAAGTGGAGAGGGAGGTGCTGAGCTCTTCTCCCTGGGGTCCTGTGACAGGATGTGTGGAAATAGATCAAATCTGCATCAGGTGAGGTTCAGAATTGACATCAGGAAGCATTTCTTTACTGAGAGGGTAGTCAGACACTAGAACAAGCTCCCTAGAGAGGTGATCAATGCCCCAAGTCTGTCAGTGTTCAAAAGTCATTTG
Organism: Phaethornis superciliosus; assembly: GCA_023637945.1. Taxonomy (NCBI): domain Eukaryota; kingdom Metazoa; phylum Chordata; class Aves; order Apodiformes; family Trochilidae; genus Phaethornis; species Phaethornis superciliosus. The sequence goes on along the minus strand of JAJQWJ010000004.1, from coordinate 12,589,986 downwards.
GACAATGCCCTTAATAAGCTCCTTCTCCCTGCTCATTGCAGGACGGCTGGACCTAATGATCTTTCAAGGTCCCTTCCAACTAATACATCCCATGATTCTATGATTTATGCTTTAACGTTTGTTCAGATCTGAATTGGTCAGGAAGTTGTACTACATGTTCATACATAGGTCCCTTTCAACTGAAAAATTCTATTCAATTCTGGTCTGTACTGTTCTGTCTTATAAGCATAAGTCAGAGACCTTTGAACACAGCTATGGTTACACATTACTTCAAGAGTCATGACCACATTCACTGCAGACAGAGAGAGGTCTGATGTAGTGATACATACAATCAACACCTCAGAAGTTCAGTCAGAGATGCTAAGGAAAATTTAGAGTTAAATTGTTAGAAAGAAAAATATGATTGAAAAATCTGAACATAAGAAAACATACTGCAGGATCAAAATAGTAAAACCACAAGCAAGAAAAGGAAATCTTAGAATGAGCAGATATCCAGAGGAAGAAGACATCAATTAGAAATATATTTTCTATTTGTTATCCTCAAGAGAAGAGGAAAGAGGAAAACTGTTGGGAAAAAAAAAATACTGCTGCTATAAAGTGGAATGCATTAAAGAAAAGCTTGTGTCTGACTCCTGAAGTTAAGAAACAGAACCTATTTTTAATACAGGAAAGTCTTTTGTGAAAACAGATATTGTGGGAATCTTCACATAGTAAGAAGTAGGATGCTACTTCCATCACATGGAGTTACTAGAGAAGTACTGAAAAAAAAATCAAAAGTATGAGGTCAGCAGAACAACACCACCTTTCAGAAAAAAAATATAGGCTGACCTGGGTAAATGGATTGTGTCAGTCTGGGGTCAATATTTAAAAATATATTGAGACTTAATTGAGCTTCTCTGAAAGTTTATTCAAGTCTCCAAAGAACTCCAAAACAAACTTCTAGAATAAGATTAATTGCAAAGTATACACATAAAGGGAGGTTACAAAGAATGATAAATTTTTGAAAAATTAAAAAAAAATTGAAACCATTAAATAATCTGGAAGTATCTTTTCACCTGATGTCTACTTTTTCTGTCTGACTTTACTGTTTTGTGATCTCAGAGTTTGGAAATATCACAACCACACAGAAAATTTTGGGCTCAGACTAAGTGTATGCAAGTTTTTATACAGTTTCTAGTTAATTATGTGGCTGAAATAAAGCCAAATAAAATTTATAGCTAAGATGATAATGTAAATTTCAAAACAAAATTGTAGTCTAGGCTGTTATCTGTATTTTTAAATATAGAATATTATGAATTCAATAGATATTCATGAATTAATACCAGGCAGATAAATATACATATTTTAAATGAAAGATTATATTTGCTTAACATTCTGTCCCATCCTAATTCAGAATGAGAAAAGGAAGTGGTAGAAGGAATTCAAATATTTCCACTCTGTACTGGCATTTTTCACTCTTGCTGCCTTTGTGGGAATGGCTACTAAAGTGGTTAATAACAGCGAATTAGTGTTTCCTGCATAATTTAATTAAACACACTTTCTTTCTCTATCTGTATTTTGGGCCCCAACTTGTGCAGGCCTTGCTGCAGAGCCCTGAGAGACATTAGTTAATCACTGTCTGTCTCAAATATTAATTCTTTCTCTGAGTGAGAATATTGTAATCATTTTAGTTCGTGGACAGTTTCCTGACTGTACATACACAAGCAAATCAAAGGCCTATGATATTTTCATTACAGCATATGTGTTGCATATGTGTGGTAATTATTCTTTTCATGAAAAGTACTGTAATTCTGTTTTGAAGAACAGAGTTGTCTCTGTGCTAAATGCCATATAATTCTATGTTCCATAACATCCAGGGATGGGAAGAGGAGCAGAAGTAGAAAAAAGAAATTATAGCAATGAATGGAGCAGTTTCTTTACAAGAATGAGTGACTTTCTCAGATGAAAAATACACATTGAATACACAAAAATAATAATAACAAAAAAAGAAATGCAGAAAATGGAGCCCAAGGCATATGCCAAGGACAGACCATCTCAGAGCATCCCCTTTCTCCTCCACAAACACAATACTATCTTCTTTCAAGGAATTCATAGGGAATCAGATCCAAGAAAACAAATGCCATCTGCTGTTTAGCAGGTGTAGATATTGATGCTGGTGGTGATTCATTTGTTTAAAAGGACAATATAGAATTCATTTATCTGTCAACACAAATGTTGTCAAAAATTATGATCCAAAAAAGCTGTATTCAGGAGTAAAATGCTTAATTCTTGTACAAGATCTTTGTAAGACTTTAAGATCACTCCTGATGACAATTTTATGAACAAGTCTGTGTTCATGCTACTGTTCTGTTATTGCTAACTTAGTCACTAAGTGCTAGCAGCTTCTGGAAAGACATTGTGGCATCTTGGTGAAACTCACTACAACCTCCTGAGTGGAGGAACATGCAGTTATTCAGTCTGAAGGGAGACTGTATTGCTGTTTAAAACTACCTGAGAAGAGATTGTAGTGAGGTGGGTGTTAGCATCTTCTCCTGAGTAAATGATAGGACTAGAGAAAATGGCCTGAAGTTGTACCAGGGGAGATTTAGGTTGAATACTAGGAAAAATTTCTTCTCTAAAAGTATTGTCAGGCAGTGTAACAGGCTGCTCAGGAAAGTGGTTGAGTCACCATCCCTGAAGGTATTTAACAGACATGTAGATCTGGTTCTTGAGGACATAGTTTGTGAATAGTGGTGTTTTGTGAACATAGTGGTTTATTTGACTTCTTTCTCTTTTAACAGTTGAATCTGACGATCTTAAGTGTCTTTATAACCAAAGTGGTTCCTTTTGGGTAGTTATGGAGAGAAATAATATCTCCCCTTAAGCGTCCTTTTCTCCAGGCTAAACAACACCAATGTCCTCAGCAGCTCCATGTAAGATTTGTTCTCCAGACCCTTCACCTGCTTCATTTTCATTCTTGGGACTCACTCCAGTACCTCGATGTCTTTCTTGTAATGAGGGACCCAGAACTGAACACAGCACATGAGGTGCAGCCCCATAGATGTTGAGTAAAGGGGATAATCCCTTCTCCTGCTGGACACACTATTCCTAATACAAACCAGGGTTCTTTTGTCCTTGGCCATCTGGGCACACTTCTGGTTAATACTCATATATGAATAGCCAGATTCTACAGGAGAATGGTGTGGTACACTTAATAATAATGTTCACTGAAAAATGTTGTAAAAGGGTTATTTGATATTTGATGGGGGGTCGACTGTGTTTTTCCATGCATTTGGAACGATAACCCTGAATTGTGGTTGCACTAACAAGATAAGAGCACGAAAATTTACAACAACAGGAAAGAGTGTACAGGGTAAACAACTTAAAATAACATTGATTAGTGGCTGAACTAACAACATAGGAAATGACAGAAATAAGGAACAGTGTGACAGGAGAAATTAGCATGTATTTCTGATTATGACAGAAATTTCCAGAGCAAATCAATCACAGGTAGTAAGTAAAGGTATAAGTCAGCAAAATTAGGGTCTATGGTGAAAGCATAAACAGAAAGAAGCTGTTTGAAAGAAGTTACTGTGGTGATTGGGAAGGGGGAGAACAGGGGGGAGAAACAGGTATCAAAGTTTGGGGTCCCTCTGAAGCTATCTCACTCTTGATCAGCACTTCAGAAGAGGACAATAATCCTGTTCTTGTGACTATGCCTCAGTCTGAATCACTTCTACAGCCAGGGGGCTCCTGGAGAGAGTGGGGGGTTTGGAAAATCTTTGATGGGAGTGGTGAATCATCCTGACTATTAAATTTAGCTATCAATGCCACACAGAGGCTGAAAGCATTAGTATACCCTATTGGTACTATCTACTTTTCTAAGAAGTCTGAAGGTTTTCAGCCTCTGTCTTCTTCATTTTACTTGAATGTCTTTAACAGTGAGCATAAGGGGGTTTGTTTCATCTGTTCTTTTATGAGACTAGCAGTGAAACCCTGAAGTACCTAGACAAGTGAAATATCAGGATTTTTGTCATTATTGTTACCACTGACATGTGTTGCAGAAGAATAGTTACACTCCAGAACATGAACTAATACTGCAAATTACTTGAGACTGCACAAATTTTTGTAAGGAATAAATGACTGATGGAAAAAAAACAAAAAACCAACATAGGATTGCTGAGACATACTCATAAAAATGAACTCAGCAGCTGCTTACACTAGACTGCTGGGTCTTTTCTCTTGACATTTCTTAGATCACTGTCTCTGTATAAAAAAAAAAATCAATAAAACATGATATATTGGAGGTCTCATAAATAAAATTTAGATAAAAATAAAATTTATAAATAAAATTTAAAATTATGGCCTTGATATTAGTTTAGTTAATTTGTCTTCTAGAAAATATTATCCTGATTATAATTATTCAGTTACTTTGAAAAATTGCTCAGTTAAAAAGATAATTTTAAACAAGCCTTTGAACTATTAAATTTAAAAGCCATGTACCCTCTGCAGGCCATTAGTGCAGTATGTGCAATGTGTGTCAATTTGCTCCTTACTGTAAATGTTTCTGTGTTAGAAAGGACATTCCTAACATATTTTTAGAAATGTATTTTAATTATCTCATTTTTTTTCAGTAAGATCCAGTGAAAAAACAATGGTGAGAATAAACAACAACAAAAATGACAAATCTTTTTCGCTACAGCTCTTTCCCAGGAATAAACAGAAAAGTGTAGTTTAAAGCTCTGTGGTGTTGCCCCCAGTTTCGTTGATCTTACTGTTTAAATCCCCTCTTTATTAGACTGTGATTTGAGGGTAGGCAACAATGACCTTCTGACTTTCTCTAGTAGCTCCAAGCTTACAAAGCAGTCTGAATTTCATGCTCTAATCAACTGCATTTGGAGCGTGTAGCTTTTTGAGCTGCCTTAAGACACAGAGCTGTCACATCTACCTGTACTTGGGGCTTCTGTTGCTAATTAAAGAAAGTACTGGGTAGTGAGTGAGTAGTAAGTAATCTTTCGCTCCTTCCATTTCTTTCCTGTTAACTAAGACCAACACACTTTTCCTAAATTTCTATCTCCTTATTTCAAGATTTGCCTAGGGCAGCATTAGCCTTTTAGTATGTTTTATCTCAACCTGAAATAGCATCTGGATTGCATCTGCTGTAATGATGAAAAAGCAAAAATCATAGGTCTTCAAAGGCTGTCCCCAAGTAGACCATTGCTTTGGCCACAAGTAACAACCTCAGAACATTCCTCTGTGAAATTTGCTTAATTCATAGATGGCTATTGATGAGGTAAAGCACATTTGAATGATAAAATTGCAAACAAATTTCTGACAGGTCATTTACAGTATATGTAAACACAAACAGAACCTCTCTTTGTAATATTCTAGCTTGCTTTTCTTCAAAGTTGCATTAGTCCTGGTGTGTTCACAATTGTATAATTTTGGCATTGTTCCTTCTCTCAAAGAGTGAAGAATTTGTGGCTACTGTATCTTTAGCTCTTCTCTTACAACTCAAGATGTATTGACTGAGTTAAGAAAGTTAAATCACATTTAAATTATGAATTTTTCACATAAAGTAACTGCATGAATTTCCATGAGATTTTTTTCAATAGGAGTAACATTGTTGACTTCCAGTCTTGTCAGACAAAACAGATTCTGCTTTAAAAAATGAATAAATAAACAAACAAACCAAAACAAACCACAACAAAAATCAAACAGGAAGATGCATTAACTATTGCTTTCACTAAATCAATAACAACAGTTGACGCACAATCAGTAACAGGAAATAGTGTCCCAATATAGTAGTGAAATAATGGTATTTCAGAAATGGGGAAGAAAAAAAAAAAAAAAAAAAGAAAGAGAAGATATTATCATGAAAATATGAACTTTCCACAGGTTATTTATATTCTCCAGTAGACATTAAGTTTATTCTACTATGACTGATAAAAACTACAGCAGAGATACAGGAATGAGAAAAATATTTTTTCCTTCTTATAGAGTTAATTTAAGATTAGTATTATGGCACATTTTGTTGCCACTAATGTTCCTGATGAAAAGAAAAGATTTGGAATTTTTCACTTATTATTTTACTCCATAAACCTTTGGTGTAAACCTGGAATTAAGGACTTGGGCTGCATTAAAGTTTTTGTAAGATATCCACACTGTTTAGTTCTGAAGTATTACTTCCCAGTTATGAGTGTAGGAAACAGAATTGATTTTAAAATGGCTAATTCAAATCAGAAATAAGCATCACCTTCCCTTTGTTTTTCACTAGAGCAATTGCTTAATTGTTCATGCTCATAGAACAAGGATATCACAATCTTTCCCTGCTATAGCAAGTCAGTGTATGCAGCACAACATGGAAACAGAATTAAATGTTGCAAATAAGTAAATAAAGGAAAAATATAAATTCTCTTTTTTAATCTGTTGCTGTATTTTTCTCCAATAAATAGACATCAACAACCTAAGTTACACTGACAAGTAGCTGCAGCCTTAATGTAACTGCTGAGCATTAATTGGTGTCTTGCACCTATCAGTAGTTTTAAATCAATGTATAATTTACATCAGGGTACTTTTCAACCACCATCAGCCACAATCTGGATGTGAACCCGCTGTGAAAAAATTATTTCTAAATTATCATTAAGTGTAAAAATTTAATATTTGAGAAATAAGAAGTGTGGAAAAATTATTCTCATTAAAAGAATAGCTTACTAAAGAATAACTAAATAACTTTTACTAATCAAATTAGTCATTCAGTTACTAATCTGCATTTGAAGAAATCAACTCTTACAGTGAAAATTTCAGCAAAATATCTCATCAATAATATTTCTTTCCAAATTATCTGAGAAAGACTCGTATTTTTCAAATGATTTATTTAATTTGTGAAGTTTTTTTAGTAACTGATTAAAAGTGGATAAGGAAGATTGCTTTTTATGCTTGCAGTAGGGAAAGTAGGTTGCAGTGCTCTACACATGAACATAAGAGGTGACAACAGGTTATGAGAAGTTTTCGTTAAGGAGGGTGGCCTTGTTTTCCTTACCATATAGTTTCATTTTTTCCTTATTCCTTTAATTTAACTTCCATTTTAGAGACCTTTTATTAAATCATTTTTTAATGAAAGTGGGTAATTATTTCTAGGTAATTACCTTTGTGCTTTTAAGAATACATTCAGATCAGAAAGTGTTTGGGTTGCTTAAGTTTCCTTTCTTATTTGTATAAAAATAGGAAGCACAGCCAGCAGAAAGAGGATTTTGTACAGCAGTATAGGGTCTCTGTGTTGAGGTCTTTTTGGTGACCTTGTAAGGGGTGAGGAAGAAGCAAAGCAAACAATAAGATCACAGTCCTGCAAGATCCCCAAAAAAGCAGAGCATAATTTGGCAGGGAACTGCTTATAAGAATCCAATAGGAAAAATCTCTGGAGTAGTCCAGGAGAAATTATTAATTTTTCAATTATCATCTCCTCTAAACTCAAGAATGGTCTATCTCCATTTTTGAACTTGCATGAAGAAATCCAGGAAATCCAGCAAAAGTGGCAAGAAGGCCTGTGAGAATGAAAAAGAATCTACTGAAAAACTCAAGCACAAAAAGGAAGCATATAAGAATGAAGCAAGGTAAGATGAACCCTGAGAAATATGTGTACAAATAAATGAAGGGTGGGCATATGGAAGAGTGACAGGCTTTTCTCAGGGGTCAAGAACTAGAGGCAATGGGCAAATATTGACAAATAAGAAATTGCATTTAAAGCTTTTTTATTTGAAAGGCTTTTTTACTATGAGGGTGACTGAGCCATAGTGCAAGCTGTCTAGAAAGGATGTGAAGTCTCCACATGGACATGTTTAAAACCTGAACACTATTGTAGAGAACTTGCTGTAAGTAACTCTTCTTTCACCTAGGTGAAAGAATGATCTGATTAGATGATCTCCAAATGATCTCACATCCTTAGCTTTTCTGCAGATCTGTGCAGTGTATACAACTGAATTCTGTGAGAAACACAGATGTGATAAAAGACAGGATATGGCATTATAAGGTGGCTGCATGCATTATAATGTCATTAGTATAAGAGCATCCTTGCTTTGGATTGGTATTTTTGTCCACCCATAAGTGCCTCTGTACATATTTACTTATTTTTTTAATCTGTTTGTGTATACTTGAAGTATAGAAATGTGAATTCTTCATGCAAGAACCACCTTGCAGTATGCTGTTATATTAAAAGAGTAAAGTAATTTGGCAGAAAATTGACCTCCTTGCATTCTAACTGACTCAGATATTACAAGAGCTGGGGGTGGCTGGGCTTTGATTCTGAGTGATAGCAAATTTGGTGTTAATAGTCCAGTCATGTCCAGCACATATACTGGAATATCAGGGGTCTGAATGCACTACTAACACTACACTATCAGTCCAGTAGAGAGTTTGGTGGTGTTCAGTGAACACACTCATAGACTAATTAAATAATAATCTAATTTTTTGACACAACTGTTCACAAGCTCCTTGGATTGCTGGTGATAAGTCCACTCTCTTCAAAGCATTTGCACATACTCAGGTTACGAGTAATACAGCATGGCTACAAATGAATAAGAAAAGTGACTCTGTAGAGTTTTACACTTATTCCTGGGGAGCCAATACAGTGAAACCTTTAAATTTTATCCAGAGGCATACTTATGGTGACGAAGAGATGCTCAGCCTATTGACCTACCCTCCCAGGGTCAGGGTATAGGGTCTTCCCTGCAATGCTGTCTTCCCTAACATCTTTCCCCCTGTTGGCTACATTTACACTATTTTACCTTAGAGGTGGACCTTGAGTGATCCTAGTCATACATATCTTTATTGTGATTGGTGCAAAATTCTTTTGCTTTGCATTTAGAAGTATAGACTAGAGAAAATACAGAGCTCAAGTTCCATAAGAGGTGGGTAGCTTTTGGGGATGGAGGTGTGTTTTTCTACTATAATGAGATTACAATAAGCAAAGTTCACCTAAAGGACAGAATTTCGTGAAAAGGTGGCAGGTTGTTGGCTCAGGGTATCAAAAGTTCAGCTGGTTGGTCCCACAATACTTTCACACTTCATTGTTGCCACACAGTGTGGCAGCAGTGTCCCCCCTCTGCTCTGCCCTCCATGCAATATTTCTTTAGAGACAGTAAATTAAATTCCCCTGATGCTACTGACAACCAGAACTGCCATGGTGCAAACCTATTGTGCATTGGCTGTATTCCACCTGCTTTGATGCTGTACCTATCCTCAAAATGCAAACATGTCTTTAAAATTTATAAATAACCACTACAAATTATTGCAATTATTCCACACAAGGGAAACTTCATATAGTCCCAAATATTGAATTAGTTGGGAATTATGAAATTATACCCCCTATTAGACGTGCTGCAAAACATGATTTGTTTTTTCTGCTCTTAACCAATCTCTCCTTGTTTGCTACTTGATTCCTGCAGCTTGTTTAAAATAACATCTTTACAGAAGCTATTATAACTTGTGGCTCTCTTAAACCAGATTTTTTAAAAGACAAAATTGTTAGGGTCTGCTTAAGACAGGACCACTAAAACTATTCTCTTCTCTACCTAACTTATTCCTCCTGATAAGAATTATTTGGTAGGACATAATGACATCAGCCCATTACGCATTTTTGAACTAACACTTGAAGTAAATTATACTTTAAAATAAATGTGTAAGTACCTGAATGGCCCTACCAGTAACATACAATTGAAAAACATTCTTATAAGATAAGCTAGCATTTATTATGTCATTCATGCCCAGGCAAAATGAAATTAAAGAACTAAGTAATAAATAATCAGAAATGTTGACCTACATTATACCATGAATTACAAAAACGCACTTAAATGCTGAAACCCAGAAAAGGATATGGTTGTGCTCTCATCTATTTAAGAAAATAAAATTATTATGGATAAAAGGAAATAACCTGATATATAATAAAACTGGTTTTTAGTGTCTGACAGAACTATAATAGGAACATAATGTTTTTTCAAGCTTTTCAGTAAAATTTAAATTGATAAAAAATTTCTAATCTATCAAATATTAGGAGTTAATTTTCATTTCATTAAAAAGAATGCTAAGCTGTCTTCCTTTTAAAACCAAAGAAATTAATTGAGAACATGGGATTTGTTGATTCTGGAAGTGATTATTACAATGCGTGAACTAATGATCAATGACTAGTGCTAGAATTAATTAATACAGAGGATTTTAATAAGCTTCTGCATCACATTATCATATTTATATAACTCTAAAATAGATTTAATTTTTGTGAAAGTTAAGATTCTGTACACATACAAGTCACCATAACATCTGTGGAGTGAGTTTGTAAATAACAGATGAATATCTCATTCTTGTATTAATTGTGCCATTATTTTCTAAACAGGTACATGTTAATTTTGCCTCATTAACAAAATGTAGATCTAAAATATTATTTCCATATCTCTGAAAAATATTTCTAGGCATAACACATGATATGAATTAACTAGACATACTTGTGGCCAACGTGTAATGTTTTGCATGTTACAAGGATATGCATTTCTTACTCATTTTAGTGAGGCCCTGGTCACTACTGGCAGTATTAACTCACAGATTCACAGATCCACATCTTACAGAACACTGCCTCATATTTTTTCAACTAACTAAAAAAAATTCACACACTGATATTTACACCAGATTCTTGATGTGTATTGTCCCATCAGAATTCCATAGTCCATGAATATTTTATATGTCTGTTAGCATGGGCAATTTGAAGCAACTGGGCATGAGAAACTTTGAAACATCATTCTCTTAAAACTCTGTTGAGAAGCATATCCTTTAGTTCTTATCATATTGTGAACTGCTTCCTTTCCAAATGAGCCTACTCTGCATTTCTAAGTCTCAGACCTGAATTTTCAGGTTCCATGAACAGAATCAGAGAATAATCTTGGAAATCTTGGAAACTATTTGTGTAACACATGTGACTTTTTGTTTTTTCAAGACAAATGGAAAAGTTGCAGATGTTGGCAGATGCATAGAATCTTGATTGATTTGTTTATTTTTTAATTCGATCTGTGTTTTTTAAGTAGCATGAGGTAATAGTTAATTTATTAAAGCATGGAGGATATACCTGTGATCTATGATTGTATCTATGCCGTGCTTAATTACTTCTCTAGGAAAAAATGTAGAAGACTAGAACTTTTATGAAATTTAATAAGAGGATTTAGCTGGCTGCTGTGATTGTTTTTATGGTATTGTTCCTATGTGACCAGACACTTCTGCTTATTGAGCAATTCCAAGGGAAAAGTGCTGGAAGAAGAGGTCTCAAGGTATTTCCCAGCCACTCAGGATTTAGAAATAATTTAATCTAGAAATTAGTATGTTTTTCTTGATGCTAAATGAAGAGGATGAACTAATTGAAAATATAGACATAACAAATAAATTACAATTCAAGTAAGAGTAAGCTACAATTACTGGTCTAAGAAAGAAGCCAGCATAAATATAGGGCTTTTTTTAATATAATCTTGTACTCTTACTAAACTGGTTAAAACACTTTCTCATCATATCAGGCAAATAACATGCATTCATTAAATACTTCAGTACTAACATGAATGACATAAATTGTTTTTGGCCTTGATAGCACTACACTTGCATATTATGGTCATGGTATGTCAAAATTTGGGTTTTCAAAAAAGAAATAGAGTGTTCCCACAGACAGGAAGGGTTTAGGAGATACAGTCTTTCTCTGCTTTATTTGCAGCTGTGGGGAGAAAAAAAAAATTAAAAATGGAAAGCTTCAGGAATGTGCCTCTTCATATCTGCGGTGGAGTTCTGCTCTGCTTGGTTATTATGATTGTTATCCCTAGCTATTTTCCTTTCTAAATTGCATTGGTGATATCTGACAATTATAATTTTCATATTTAAGATGTGAGAACAAAGAAACAGTACTGAGATGAGATGAGATTAATAATTGTTCAGAACTGGCAGGAAAGAATTTCTGAAAGCTTTCTGGAAGTGTGAAGATTTTAATACTTGCCTGTTTAAAATTTCACTGTTGTCTTCAATAACCATATTTTCATTGTGAAGGAAAGAAAACTAGGAATACGTTTTATGAAAGAAGCTATAATTTTTATGAGTAATGAGAGACTGGAAGCATAATCAATCCTCTCATTTTACATGGCATTGTAAAATCTCTTTAACAGACGTTTTTTTAGACATCAAACAGAGATAAGCCTTTAAAATATATATATATTTATATGTGTGTATATACATATATATATATGAGTTCTTTGAAGACCACTGACAGGATCTGCAAGGTTACTGTGTCACGCCTCTCTCTCACACACAACCAACCAAAAATAAATTTTATTGTGCAAATTTCTGTATCCTCGGCAATACACAGCCAGATGCTGCTTTGTTTACAGTTTCTGCTGCTCACATGAGTTGCATGAACCTAAGAAACAGAAACAGTAGATCAAAGCCTGAATTTTGACTGAAACTTTCATCTCCTCTTAAAAAGGCTACCCATTTCATATGCATTTGACACTCCTGGCCCTACCCACAGCCTTTTTTTCCCCTTCAGAGTCAGATGATGGCCAGTGTCACTGAGTCTATCCCCACCTCCCCTCAGATGTAACTGGGGAAGCTGATATGTCTTCAGCTGAGGACATATCAGATCTGATTCAGCTTTGCCAACCTTATGATACTCACAGACTTATTGACAGACCATATCTCAACAGAATCATCTACAAGTAGTTTACAAAATTTTGTAGGCTTTAGAAACATGCCTTTATCACAGATTTTGGTAAAGGAAATTATTTTTAAATAATCAAAATGTATGTTTGTATTATCTAAATCTTGATGTCAGCAATATTTCCATCTGCATAACTTTCTCCGAAAACACATGTTGATATAATAGAATGATAAGAATCTCATTTAGTATTACAGTTTGTGATTGAGAACCAGACATCTGTCTTCAGAACACTGATAAATGACACTGAAGATTCTGGTGTCCTCATTTACTATCTTCCATAATGTAAAAAAGTAAAAAAGCTCTCTGCTATTGCTATACTGCAAGGTAGACATAGCGTTTTGCAGGCAGAATTGTCTTTGATGGTGAAGCAGAAGTAACCATAGCAATCTGGAGGGCCTGAGAACACTGGCAGTTCATTTCATTGAATCATAGAATCATAGAAACTTAAAGGTTGGATGGGACCTCAGAAGATCATGTAGCCAATCCCCCCTGCCAAAGAACAGTCACCTACAGCAGGTCACAGAGGAATGTGTCTAGGTGGGCTTTTAAATGTCTCTAGGGAAGGAGACTCCACAACCTCCCTGGGCAGCCTGTTCCAATGTCCTGTCACCCTCACTGTACAAAAAATTCTTCCTAATATTTGTACAGAACCAGCTATGGTCCAGTTTATAACCATAATCATAACCATAACCATAACCATTGTTTGACTCCCAGCTTGTTTTACTTCATGGTGAACAAATATAACACAACTTCTGGTTCAATATGATCTGAATATTGTACCTTATCTTCTACTCTTCTTTGTAATCATGCAAGATGCCTTTCTCATGTTAGGCTTGCTATTTTCACGTTGGCTAATTCAAGCTTTTCTCCTTTATTTTGTATCACAGAATATAAAGAATGTTAAAAAAAAGATATCACACCAGAACCAAAATTACTCTTCCTATGGGTTTGTAAAGCAAATGTAATAGGAGGGGTTTTGTTTGGTTGGGGTTTTTTTGCATTGTAATTTTCTTCACCTAAATAACAATCATTCCTGGCTTTTGCTTGTGCTCTTCCTGAATGAGTTAAAGGCTGTTGTGAATGAATGTGATTTATTTTCATTCAAAAAAAAAAAAAAAAAAAAAAAAAAGAGAAATCCATTCTGAGCTAGTTCAAGCCACATGATTCCAATATCAGCTGAATTTAGAAATAATAACACAGAAGTGTTGGCCTTGTTGCATCTAAAAAAACCTCAGAAGCTCAGGATTGCAATTTTCTGTTACATTCTGCTTCAGAAATAAGAATTGTGGATGAGCAGCATGACGAAATATAAAACCCTTTAGAAATACTCACTCTGTTCCAAATGATTTGTATTTCTGTAGGCCATGCACTTGCCCCTGGAGCCTAGTTTGATCTTTGGCTCACCACAGATGCTTGTGTCTTGCTGTCAACAGTTTTCTCTTTATACACGAACCTCTTTTTTTGCAGTAGTAAGACAGTTTGCTGCCAGATGTATCATCAGAGCTGTAAACAGTATGTCAACTGATAATTACTGATAATAATTTTGAAATTATTTTCTTTTTTGTGTGTGTCAAAACAGAATATAACACTAAAAAAGTAAATTTATATATCAAACAAATGCACTTCTAATGTCAATTTTAGTCTTAATTTTTTCTTATCTTACTTTAGCAATCAAATAGAGCTACAAATACAATAGTTTACCTACCCTCTGTGAGCAAGAGGAAAATTTGTTTGTTTCTTTGTAAAGCAAATACAAAATTCATGACCTGACTGAAAAGCAGCTTGAAAACTTCAAGTATGAAAAAAAAGATATAACTTTCTTTAGACCAACCTCTATTTGAACTTTAGTTGTCAGACCAGTTTCTATATCAAATACTATTTTTTGTCTAGTCACTGCCACTTTATTTATATATAAGGGGCTTGCATAAAAACATGAACTTGTCAAAAGAAAAATACCTGGTTTTCTTAAGCAAAAAACTGCTTGAAGAGAAATGTTTTTCTAATATAATGCTGTGCAAATATGTTGTACTTATTTGTTATTTCTTTCTCCACTCTCATTCTGAAAAAGATTCTTCTTATGATTTTCTTTAGTTAGGCTGCATAAGAAATCTAATACAATTATAAAACAATTTTAATTATAAAACCATCTTTCTCTACATTTACCTACTCTGAAGATTATTTCAGAATCTTCATAAATTATGTCTTCTATTCCTTTTGCATCTTTCTTAGTTAAATAATAAGAACTAGAATATTCTTATTGGTTATATATTTATTTATTTATTTATTTATTTATATTATCTTTCAATGAAACAGATCTAATGTGAAGTCAGTTAAACCTGTGTTAGAAAACATTTATTTTCTTAAACTATCTGATTGTCTTGTTGTTTTCAACTGTAACTTACAGAAATTATTCAGACTGATATTCTGGGACACCAATAACTATATGTGTGCTGATACAATGCTATCACTGTTTAAAAAGAGTGGAGTAAATAGATGTCTGTCTTCACTAAAAGTTATTGCTATCTATTTTGTTTTCTGCTTCTTGAATTACAATGCTGTCTAGACCTTCTGGTTGCAGTTTGACTTTCAAACTCTATCTTTCTTGATAGATTTAAAATTATATATTTCAATCATCTTCTAAAAGGCTGCCTTGTTGCCCTCCATTTTCTGTAATCTTAAAATATTTTTGTAAATATTTTGTAAAAATAACTTTTGTTTTTCAAACATGAACAGAGCTATAATCTAATCGGATATCCTTCCTTTTCCAGCTTGAATAGGTGGGAAAGATAGTGCAGATACATCACTCAATGAAGAATCAAACATATTTTGTGTAGACAAGGCTGGTGTCATACAAACCTTTGGACCTGAGAATTTAGTACCTTAATTTGTGACCTTTTTTCATTTTATTTTAGTGTCTCAGCTTGCTGTTCTGTAACCACCCTCTATAAAGACCTCAAGAAAAAAAATCATACAGTAATAGAATTGCTTAAGTTCAAAAAGGTCCTTAAGATCACCAAGTCCATTTGTTAAAATAACATTGCCAAATCCACCATTAAATCATGTTCCTAAGCACCCTATCAACATATCTCTGAAATATTTCCAAGGATAGTGATTCAATAACTTCCCTGGGCAGCCTGTTCCAGTGCTTAATAACACTTTTGGTGAAGATTTTGTTCCGAATACCTAATCCAAATCTCCTCTGGCACAACTTGATGCCATTTCCTCTTGTTCTATCACTTATACACTGGGAGAAGAGATAAATATCCCTCTTGCTCCAACCTCCTTTCAGGTAGTTGTAGAGAGTGGTAAGGTCTCCTCTCACACTCCTTTCCTCCAGGCTAAGCAACCCCAGCCACTCATCATAAGACTTGTTTTCTGGATGCTTCACCTGCTCCATTGCTCTTCTTTAGATGTACCTTGGCACATAAATATCTTTTGAGTGAACAAAATCTGTGCCTCTTAAGCATGCCTGAACTATCAAAATGTTGAGCTACATCCAGAATTTATTAAGCTATGTTGTCTATTTCAATCTGTCTGGGTAAAATTAAAGAAATGGTATTCCAAACAAACACTGTTTTAACTATTAATTAAACCTATAGCATATTAGCATTAAAATGTTGAAGTAAAGTGTAGGTGACACTTTTGAGATAAAGTATGCTATCAGTATTTAATAACATTTAGTGTAATCACATATCCTTTATTAAATGGTGCATTATTTTCAGAGGTCTGTGATCATGTTCTTCTTTTTCCTGGTATGTAGAGAAACAGTGTTGCTCAGCAACTTTTGGATTTCTGTGATTCTATAATGTGTTTAAGTTGCTAGGGAAGAAAGAAGAAAAATTATAAAAATTACTCCTTGCTATTTGGAAAGCTTCATAGGTATTCTAAAAGAAGAAGATGAAGAAAAAAAAAAAAAAAGAAATTCTTTTTCTGGTGAGAAAATAGTAAGTAGGCATTCTTACACTTAGAAATGGCTGTATCAATTACTTAACAAAGCTGCTAGAATAAAGGCATTGATATGTAAGCACCTGAAATAAAAAATAGAAGGTTTGTCCCAGTTCAGAAAAATCAGTCAATAAATAAGGAGCTCTGACACCCTTAGCAGGAGTATCACTGAATGGAGAAACTGGAGAGAAGGAAGGAGATCCTCAGGATCTGTTGAATATTCAATGTTCTGTGCCACGAGTGAAGCTTTACCATTTTTTTGTAATGAAAAAGAGTACATTATCATCAGTAAAGTGGAATAGGAACAACAGGCCTTCGTGTGATAATCATCTATTTTCTCTGCTTGTTGGAGAGAGAGAAGGGGTTTTAAAACAAGAAAAATCTTCTTTGATAAAAGTGCAATTGGGAAATTCTTATGTGGGCTACATTTGCTAAAACTGCTTTAGGCTTTAGCCTCTTCTTTCTGAATAAATTATGAAGAGAAGCCATTAGCTGTACTTTAAGGCATATCAATAATGAAGATATATAACACTTAGGAAGGGCAGAAAGAAATAATGTGTAATATAAAAATGCCAGAGTTTAGCAGTTTCCTGCATTTCTCATGGAACAGGTATATCTAGCAATATACCACTAAAGAGGTAAATTCTAAGTGAAAATTTGTAGGATGCTGGACTTCACTTGCAGAATTCTGACAGTTTGAAAAATTCCAGGATCAGAAAAGTGTGAATCTTGTACATGGGTTTAAACAGAAAAATGACCTTAATATTTGCAGGATACAGCCAGACTAAGGAAAAGTGAAATCATGCAATGCTAAGAAATTGTTGAAAATTGAAGAAGCCTAAATTCAGTCACCTGATTTAGTTTAACACATCTCACACTGTCTTGTTCTTAAACAATCTGGAAAGGTTTGATTATAATTTTAGATGTATTGATGTGAGCTTGTAAAAGACATTCAGAACAGTTTAACATCTTACATTAAATGGATTAAAAACCAAAGAACTGGTAGGAGTTCAAAACAGAGAGGAAACATCTTATTTTGAATGAAAACATCACTAGTCTTTTGTGTGTATTGTATGGAAGGTGAACCAAGATGAATGTGAGAGTCTGACCTCACTGATTTGCAGTTCTCTCAAAAGAACAATTTTACCTTACAACAATTACACCTTAGCCCTGGCTAGGGTGGAGGACCTGGCCTGGCCAGAACTGAGTAGGGAGTGACACCTCGGGAAGAGATAAGAACTACTGTGTGGGGACTACTCCCCTTTTCTGAGGGCCTTCAGTGCTGGGACCTCCCTCCAGGCACGATTACCCTGGCCAGCGTGGAGGAAGCCACCTTGATTGTACTGATGCTGATGTACCTGGCTGAGGTGGCTGGAATGGAGTGGGGAGTGGTGCCTGGAAGGAGATAAGAACTGATGGGTGGGTGGGGGACTGCACCCTTCTGCAGAAGCTCCCCTCCAGGCAGCCTGTCTGCAATGGCTCTGATGCCAATGCCCCTGGCTTCTGTGGCAGCTGACTGACAGCTGCCCCTTGGGAACAAAAGGAACTCAGGGGCATCTATGGCTGTCCGTGCTGGGGCTGTTTTGTTGTCTCTTGACCCACTGCCGTTTGTCCAGGATGTTTGCACCTTATATATGTAAGATGCTGATATAACACTAAGTCTCAGGAGTCAGATATAATTTAATTTTTCTAGTAGCTGTGTAGCACAGGACACATGCGCAGGTGTGTGAATATTATTAAACAAGCTATTTGCTTTTGTTTAATTTGGGATGTCCATATTATGAGTATATAATCTTCCTACAGTAATGCGGTGAATATGCCTCTAGTTATGTGAGCAACCAGTCCTCAGGACTTATATTCTGGGAAGTGGTGTGAAACACCATTGTAAGTCCTCCAACATGGCTCCTCCAAAAAGACTGACAGACTGCCTGATGCCTGTGGAAATGGCCTACATATGGCCTAGGACCTTCATATGGAGACAACAGAGAGAAAGACTGAGGAGATTTGCTCCAATTGTTCAATTTGATATGTCTCAACCACTCTTACTAAGCAAAACAGTCCTCTAAAAGGAGGGCCTGTGGAGCTGGGTTTTTTGTTTCATTGACACCAACCCTTCCCTGCTGACTGGCCCAATCTGGATTAAGGACTAGTGATATTCTGTTATCTAGCTCTCTTAGCTTTACTTCTCTTACTCTCTCACCTTCTCATTCTAAAAATCATTAAGTAATGCAATGGATACCACAATTTCTTGCCCAGGTTCCACAGCTTGAACATCAAAATAATCAGTCCTTATGATTGTACAGCCTGAGCATACATAATAATCAAAACTTCAAGGAGTTATTACTTTTATACTTCTAATTAAATCTTATGTTCAAATATATACCTTGAATGTCATTTCACCTTAATCAGTGGGTACCTGGCATGAAGCATTTCCTTGAACCATAACATTTTAGGCACTCTTCCTGGGAGGACCAGGTCTGACACCATAAGTTTGGATCCAGCCCTACCCAGGCTTCTCTCTGAGAAAGAGTTCCAAAAGCAAGGAGGTCTGATCTACGGACCTATCTGATCATTACAACTTCTAAGCCAAAAGAAAGACCTGGCTTAAAAATCTAAATTACTTTAATTTTTTCAATTATTGTTTTTAATATACACATATATATTTAATATTAATTTTATAATAATATTTTGCTGTGCAAGAGAAATATTTAAGTCTTTGTATAGTACAAACAGAAAAACGATTTGGAGAACTAAAAGTCCAGGTTTTGTCTGTCAGCTGCTAAGTAACTTTGGACAATATAGCAAACATCCTTTCCTTCAGTTTTCTGATTTGTATAATGGGAACAATGAAAACCTTCCCATCTTCACATGTTCTTCATTAAACACTTCACAAAAATTTACTATTATTTTTTTGTCACTAAGTAAGAATGCTCAAATTTTCTCAAGTACAGTCAAGATCCGATTTAAATAGACTTGCATACTTAACTATTTCTTGTTGCTTTTTAAGTAACCACAGATATTAAAATTACTTTTTTTGCAACAATTTTGTTACTACCATCTCTCGTGAAAATTAGACATTAAGACAACTTATGAAAGACTGCTAATAGAGTTTAAACCAGAATTATTTATTCCACACAGTGAACCTAAGAAATTAAGATAAATGTTAGATACCACGAGTTCAGTAACCCATGAAGAAATAGAGGTCATCAGGAAGGTTTAATATTTCTTTTATTTCAGTGCTTTGAAATAGCCTTATAGGTCTTTTTACTTCACATGTTAAATTCCCCTCTTTTGTTGCTAAATGGGCACTATCTAAATATACTGTGTCCATTTATCTGTGTTTCAGTGGATGCTGTTGAAAAGACATTTGCTGCAGTACAATAGATAGAATATAACAGAAGGCTCCTATTTCAGTGATCACAGTCCCGACCTGGCCATATTATCACTCTGCCTTTATCTCTGCTCTTCCTCAAATAAGAGGTCCCAAAAGTAACTTTTATCATATATTGTGTCATCAAAGAAGCATCAGGAAAAAAAAAAAATTGAGAGAAAATTGAAAAAAGGAGAACCAGGCTATGCAAAGCTACATGAGATATCATCCATACTGGCAGCTAATGCTCGTAATGGGTTTCGATATAAAGTATAAAATTTAACAATTTTTGTCTTTCTCATTCAGTAGAAAAGGTCATTCTTATATATTAAAAAAGAAAAATAAATAAATTAATAACTTCACTTCTATTTCACTGTAACCCAACCACCATCAGCTATGGTATCTCAGAAAGTGACAGCTGGTTCCCACCTAAATCCATATGTAGCTGCCTTCACACAACCAGTGAGTAGCATGCTTCATGAAAAGCCATTGATCAACCAGAAATAAAATTCTTCTCTGTTTAGCAGTAGCTTAACTGATTGTGTAACTTTATTTGAAGACTAAAGAATTGCTCCATCTTAGTTGTGAGGTGTTTTTTTCCCCCTAGTCTTATTTTTGCATTTTATACTGGATGTGCCTTCGATAACAGCTTAAGCCACAAGAGATTAAAAGAGTAACCAAACTAACACATGAAAAAGTGATAGAGAATAAGAGATAGCTTTCATTTCCTACTGGACAAATGTCACATTTTAAGTGACGTATTAAAAAGAGATGCCAATTCTTGCTCACCTTTAAAGTTTATACTTGTATACTTTATACCCCTAGAGTTCCTAGGAATTTTGCAGTTCACAAAAAACAAACATCCCAAAGCAACAGTTTTGATCCAGAAACACAGGAGAACATCTCAGGAAGGAGGGGTGGGGGAAGTGAATACTAAGTCTACAAAAGTGAAGGACATGAAATATTTTTTTTGTTGCACAGAAAAAGCTCTACTGCTGACTAAATAAACATCATATTATAAATATTTGGGATTTTACCTGTCAGAGAGAAAAATGTATAAATCAACTTTGTTGTCTGATGAAATGTCAGAATTGCCTATGAAATGGAAATTTCATATTTTGATTAGTTTACTGATTGTTAGGTCTTATCTTTCTCTTATTCTGTTATTACTTCCTTAGCAAGTAAATAAGAAATTACCAAATACTACACCAGAATCATGGACATCCTAATAATATTCTGTCATAGGGCTCTGTAAAGATACCATCATTTGGAAGTTCATTCAGATAACTAGGCTGGACAGGAGAATAAATGATTAAGCAGTGGCAACACAGAAAAACTATCTTTGCTGCAGCTGTGTATCATGATCTTGATGTTTCTTCTTATCAGTTTTTCACTAAATATAAAAGCAGAATTGATGTCAGATGTTAATTGCAAGAAGTAAAATTTTAAGGGAAAATCACATTTGAGATAAAACCACATAAAAGAGAACAAAACAGGCATGAAGAATAAAATTAGGGCTCACACTGTGAAACAGTAAACATTAGACAAAACTAGATTCCAGTTTAAGAAAAACACATCCCAAATAGTCAATAGCCTAGCTTTTAGCAGAGACCTGCAAGACACCTGCAAGACAAATGAAAGGGATGGGAAAGAATACTCCCCACAAGTTACGCTGGTTACAGCCTGAAGCACAGTGAAAAAAAAAAAAAAAAAAAAAAAAACACATTGAGAACTTGGATTAGTTGTATTAACATGTCCTTAATATGTTAATGAACTATTAGCAAACTACAATACACATCCATAGCCTAGAGGCACCCCTACTAACAAAGAGCCACTTAACTCTTTGCATATGTGCAGTTAAATTTTTGAGAAATGCCACTTTTAATGGAAGCAAGGAACTGGTTAACAAATCATGAGTGGAAATGATATAACATTAGAGATAATGTTCTTTCTCACAGTTTGGGGTATAAAAGTAGCACTTGCAATTTGGGAAATTGACCTTGCTTTTGGAATACCACCCTGCTCCCTTTTCTGTGCAGAAATGGATATTAAAAAAGACATCTTGACTCTATGTGTGGATTGTCTTATTGCACACCACTGACTCTCCTTTTGGAAGAACAGAATTATCTGTGCAACAGGATATTCTTTCCACCTTCTGCTTTTCTCTAGCAGCTACCTTCCCTTTAGCAGCTGTGGCAAATTTCTGGTGGTCAGTCAGTAAGAGGCAACTAGCTGAGAACTTTGTTATGTTAGAACTCTGGAAAAGTAGGAAAACAAGTGAAAGTAAGGCAGATTCCTGTCTAGTCTGCAAGTCCTGCATGGAGAATTTGAGGAAGCATGGGATTTGAAACCCATTTTCTTCCAATCCTGACTCTAGGTAAAGAGGCTGGAAACAAGTGGGGAAAAATCAGAAAACTTAGCTAAATCCACAATGATTTTCTGGGACTATATGGATTGGTGATGCGGTGTTTACCCCATTTAGCTTTCATCTGTAACTAGAGAAGTGTGTAAATGGCAATTTCAATGAGACAGCATTGCAGCATCCCACTCAATGTACTAGAATAGCTATCCCTCTACCCTGCTAAGGATTTTTAGTACTTGCTAAATTCTTGTACTTAAGATATTCTTTTAATACAGAAACATAAACTGACTCCACTTGCTTGTGGCCACTCTCTTTGGAGTTCCAGTTAAAGCTTCAGCTTCATAATATAGCTGCTTGTTGGGTTTGGGGTTTTTTCCTTTCTTTTGGATTACAGTTCTGCTTAGAAATAAAGATCTGTATATTAGAGAAGTATGTTAAAGTCCAAAATGACCAATTCAAACCCATTCAATAGAAAACACTTCTCAGAAAAAGAAATAAGTAATCCATCACTACAGGCAAATTAAGATGTTTGTCCCAGATAGCCTGGTAATAATAATTGTATTTGGCTACTATAATATATTTATGTATTCATCATTACTCAGGTAGTGTGTTTATTTGTTTCAATTAGAAACTACTTTCTGTGTGAGATGTATTTTTTACATTGGACTAATAGCAGAGGTTGTAAGTCCCTTCATAGTCCACAGCTACAATAACAGAACCTGTTACTGTTGTAAACCTTTTTTTTCCTAAGTTGTTCTGTTTACACTACAAGTCTCTGAGTCCTAGTGTCCCACTCTTCAACTCCCTGCCTACCTGTAGTATTTTTTTAATCTTTTTTTAGGTATTTACTGACATTCACAGGCCTGCTAGAAGAAAACATTTTGCATGTATCCTCAAGGGGAAAAAAGTTTCTCATACAAAATCAGATAGCTATGCTATACAATTTTCCTCCTATCTTTGTTACTAGATTTAAAGCATTCATGAATCTGTATGTAAATGGCTACATTTTATTTGAATAAAACTCTCATAACAGTCAGGGACAAAATTTCAGATATATGCTGCGGTTCGTTTCACACCCTTTTATTTTTCTGAATAAAATAAAATAATAAATCATACTTAATGATAACAACATCAGGAAAATGTTTGTTTGTACAATATGTATGTTGTAAGTCATAGTTTCATGGGTGTAAAGCTGATTTAGAATTAGTGGTAACTTCCTCATATTGCCAATGACCCAGCTTTGGCAGTTATCTTGGTTTTCATAATACCTTTTATTTTAAAACATGGTAATTCATTTTGCGAAGAACTAAATTCTAAAATTTATGATATAAAATACAAGAGGCACCAAATATTAATTCTAGAAAACAAGTATATTTCAACACTGTCCATTTAATATCCTGGCTAGAGTACAGCAACAAGATTAGCATCTGGTTTTCTTTTCTTTTCTTTTTATTTCCTTGGAAGCACATGGATTAAAATGAGTTTAGAACTTCAGGAACATCAGCATGTCTTCTTCCCTGGCTATCTGAGAGCTAAGAATTATTGAAACTGAACATTATTTATGACAGGTGCTTTTATGTGCTCATATATTACTTTTAGCTAAATTATTTATATAGATAGCAACTTCAGTTTTACCTCTGGGGGTAGGAAAAAAAAAAAAAAAAAGTAAAAAACCAAACAAACAAAAAACTAAAACAAAAAAACACAAAAATCCCCCACCAACATAAAAAACCAAACAAACAAAAAAACAAAACCAACAACAAAAAAAAAAACAACCAAACAAACAAAAACCAAAACCAAAACAACAACAACATGCCCCCGCAAAAAAACCTAAAGGAAACAAAAATTAAGGAATAATTTATGCCATTACGGTAATCCAGCTCCCATGGTGTTTGACTCACATTTCTAGCAAACTTATATAATCTGAACTAAGGAATCTCAGCTACATGCAAAGAAGTGGCACTGTGCAACTTAAAACATCCTGAATCCTACAACCCATTCAAGTATACTGAGGAGTATCTGACTGGTTTTCCACCACCTACAGTTAAAATGAAGTTTGGAACACCTTTCACATATTAGAGTTTCAAGCTCTAAAAGGGACTCAAAGTTCCTCATTTAAAAATGGTAACCTCATCACTCTCTACAACTCCCTGAAAGGAGGGTGTAGCCAGGTGGAGGTTGGTCTTTTTCCCAGGCAACTATCAGCAAGACAAGAGGGCATGGTCTCAAGTTGTGCCAGGGGAGGTTTAGGTTGGATATTAGAAAGAATGTCTTTACAGAGAGGGTGATCAGAGATTGGAATGGGCTGCCCAGGGAAGTAGTGGATTCTCCCTCCCTGGAGATATTTAAAAAGAGACTGGATGTGGCACTCAGTGCCATGGTCTGGTAACTGCAGCGGTAGTGGATCAAGGGTTGGACATGATGATCTCTGAGGTCCCTTCCAACCCAGCCAATTCTATGATTCTATGATACTACATTTTTTTCATTGCCTTTTACCTATTTAAACTCTAAATCTTTGAACCGTAAATTGGGTTGTGTCCTCACAGTTTTTCCACTTGATGTTTCCATAATAGGACTTCTGCCTGCATAGAAACTAGAAGAACAACTAAATGAAAAAATACTATTTCCTGATCATGCCTCCAGGAATTAATTCAGTGACAACAATTATTTCTGCTGTGTCTTAAAATAAAATATTTCCTTAGCCATTCTTTGAGGGAATTGAAAGACCTTTGAAAACCAGAAAACAGATTAATCTAGACTGTTCATCAAGAAAACAAATACTAACATACTTTGTAGACTGTTGTAAGAAGTGATGCTAATAGAATGATACCCTCAGTCAATAACACATCAGTTCAGTCATCAGAAACATCAGGTGTATATTGTTAATAATAAAAGAACATCCACGGAAAACACATTATATTGCGTGACTCTTCAGTGTTGAAGGAAAGACTTTTGCACCATGTTCAGGTTGAGGTCAAGAAAACAAGAGGTCTTTTTCAGAAAATTATAATCCTTTTAGTCAATTATGACTTTCTCACTCATAAAGAGTAAGGCAGCTTTAACAGGTCTTCTGTTCACATATGCAGGGAAATAAGTTGTGTCTCAACTAGGTAAGTCCCAACCAAAGGCTGTTAAGATACAAAACCTACCTTACTTTCAGACAGCTTCAGAGGTTTTGAGACTCCTAGCATATCTATATGAGAGCTGCTTAAACAAAACTGTTTCAGTTCCATGATGACAGAACCATGTGTTTCACCTTGCAACAGTAGCCAGTTATACACCCACCTGAGCAGAAATTGTCCCAGTGAACTCACGTGCTGGGCTAAAATTCAGGGATTTTACTAAAGATCTTAATCTCAATTGACTGAAATCTTGAGAAAAAATAGACTTGATATTTACATCCCCAACTCAGTGATTTGGACAAGTTTATGACTTAATAAAATATATTCTAAGGTTATTTCCAAAATTGTTTAAAATAACCCAACCAAACATTACGGTGTGTTTTGAGGAAGCCTCACGTGTGCGGCAGACAATGATAGACTATCACAATTTAGTCACTGTGTTCTTCACATATGCAGTCTGGAAAGTATAGTGACAACAGATGTAATTCATTTTCCATGATAATGAGGTAACTTAGGATTCCAAAACCTGTGTTGATTTAGCATAATCCATCAAATCTGTAAAAAAGAACCTTGAATTTCCCTTCAACAACTTTGTCCTGGAGTTTCTTTATAAATGAAACTAGGTTTGTCCTAAAATTACTCCTTGCATGGAACTTTCAGTGTTTTCCCCTCTAATTTGGAAGACAATAACGAGTAGTTAATTAGTGCTTTCTAGCATGAATATGAAAGGCTGAGCAGTGGCTTATTTAGTATGCAAAAACCCATACATTAGGATTGCCATATTTTTATCAGTCTTACAAAAACAATGTAATGAAGAGGTTTGCCTGGTATAGTTAGAAAAGACAAAGCCGCAAAGCAGTCTACCAGTTTTCTGAGTCCAAAGGAATTTAGACATAATTGGAAGCCCCTTTTTCAATAACATAAAAGGAGCATTTACTGAGAAAATTCTACCTGTTCAGTCTGCTAATGTTGTACTTACCATACTTAACTCTGGAGTATACATCAGGGAGGAGGGGAGAGAGCAAGCTGGGAGGAATGAGAGTCTGCCCCACTGTGTCCTGCCCAGTCCCGCCCCACTGACAGCTCTGCCCTGTGCCTGGATCAGCTGAGGAGCATGCACAGAGGATGCTGGTTGCCCACGCTGTTGTGGATGCTGGGGCAATGGTTGAATTTGATGATTTTAAAGGTCTTTTCCTACCAAAATGATTCCATGGTTCTGTGATCTTCCAGGAACAAAATGTAGAATGTCAAATGGAAACATATTAGTTGCATCAGCAAAACCCTTGTAAGGATAAGTTTTTGGACTTGCAGATTTAAATATGTGATTTAATGTGATTTATCTGGTGGCTTTTTGATGTCTGGTGTTCTTTCTGTCTCGGTGTTTGTGGTTTGTTTTTTTTTTTTCCCCTCAACCATCTGGAGATCTGGGTTATAAACCAGCCCACCTACTCTGAAAGTTAGCATAAGGAGACTTATGGAGTGATTGAGCTTCCTAAGCTTGTCTTTCAAAAAACATCATTGTTGTACAACCTGTTTCTTCCTATTCACACAATTATCACCTCTAGGAGACAATGCTTTAGTCACTGATGTGACTAAATGTTTAGATGGAGGTGGTTCTGCCAGAACTCTAATGGTACAAGAGGAGAAACACTTGTTCTTTGAGTGAACATGTAAAACACCAGTTTTATTATTTTCCTTTCTTTCAATTGCAAATGCTGGGAACAGCTAATTTGCATGCCTCTATTTTGTCTTAATAATTTAATTTGTCTTAATAAATTATGACATTTAATACCATCTTTCTCAGTAGAATGCACTGTTTTGTACCACAATCATCATAAAGTGCTCCAGAAGTAGCTTGAAAAGCAAAGTGTCGTCACTGACAAAAGAAACTTCTGCCCAGTTTTGCATAGCTGAGGGATACCTTAACAGACACTGCCCAAGATGCATAGGCTAAAGACAGTCAAGTTCAGAGAACTGAATAATCAGCAAACTGGACTGATAACACTTCTCAGAGTCTCTGAAATCTTCCTTATTGGCAAAAACAAACAAACAAAAAGTTTCATCTTGCATATTTCTATAATGCGCTTTTGGAATATCACTTTGAAGTCATCCTTCAGGGTTCAAAATGCATGCAGTTTGTAATCCCCTGGTGTTCTACACATTGTCTCTGAAATTACCCACACACATCCCATATGCATTTATGCGGACTTCAGAGCCATCATACTGAAGTTCACCTGTCAACAAAATACGTGCAAATAGTAGAATGCCCATCCTAAAGTACATGTTGTTTTGATCTTTGCTGCTGCTGTTATTTAAAAAGTCTTCTAGAAACTGCTCAAGTGCAGAAATATGTCTTTCTGGGCATTTTTATTTCCTGCCTGCAAATCCCTTGGTATTTCATTAGCCTCTGATTTTTCATTTTGTAATATACTTATCCAGAGATACGCAGCCCTATTAATGTGTGAATGCATTTCTTGCACTGAGTATGTTTTCCCATGGTATGCATTATCTTATTAAAATACCCCACCCATTATTTTTTTCAAAGAATTCTGTAAATCTAAATCGCCATTTGCTAAAAGCAAAGTCTTGGTCCTTATTCTCATGGAATTTTCTTGAGGTTTTACATAAAGCATGGAGCAAACATTTGTTTCCAAAACTTCAAAATAATATTATAATTATCACAAGTAAATCCTCTTTATTACCTCCAATTTGAAGTCAGATATATTGCACATATATCTTCCATCCTTCATTGTTTTTCACCATTGCTATGACAAATCAAAAGAAACTAGAGCATATTAAAAACCCATCTTCCACACCACAGCTCCTTCTCAGGTTGCAGTTAATGCAGCAGGCCTAAGTAAGTACTTTTGGGTCAGAATGAGGTTTATGAAATGTCTATAGGAAGACCAGTTTTCAGACAGCCAAATCATTGCATATGGAAGTTTAGAAATGCTGTGACAGAGCATAGGGAAATAGACATAGCTAAATTATGGTATAGAAAACCCACAACATGAAATCAAGTAGATGATGCTGGAATATGAGTGAGTGCTAAATATTTCAAAAGATATATTTCATAAGTAGTATTCCATAAGAACTATTTGGTCTCTTTGAAAATAATTTATGATTTATTCTTAAGGCAAAGTTACCTGCAAAAGGAAGGAGGAGTTGTTTTTCCTTAAAACCTCTTGAGAACCACATATTAATTTGCATTAAATACCTAAAAATCTAAAATACCACAAATATGTGACATGATTTTGGAAAGATGAGTTCTTTTAAAATTTGTTTCAAGATTAAACATTTCTTTATAACTTTAAAGTGCTCTTAGTATGAATGTACTTCAACTTCCTTACTTATCCGTAGGGGAGAGCAAAAGTTTCTTATCATACTTTTAATGAAAGGTTATTATTATACACTTAATGTTAATAACATGTTATTGCACATGGAATAGGAGAAAGTGCTTAGCCTTAGCTAAGCAGACAGGGGAATCTACAAAATTTACAGGTTCTTATTATAATTATCTCTTCTGGGTTATTTGAGACTAACTACACAGAAAGGGACTGCTTCATCTGGACATGGAAAAAATTCAGATAAGGCACTAAAGTTCCACAATGCATGATACCCATAGCTATTTTTCTCTAGAACACCCATCAGAACACCCATCAAGGATCTTGGAAAGACAGAGGCTTATTGCAATTGACAAGTATTGTTTTCTGCTTTCTAACTAACTTTTTCTTAACATAGAATAAATTGATGTTCTCATCCCTAGCAGCACCTCAAAGTTTAATATTTCCACTCTGCTTACTTGTCTCCTCATTTTGTTAAGTTCCTCAGGAAATGGACGCAACCAAACACAAAGGATGACTAAGACAGTGGCATATAGCTATGTGTCCACAGTAGCTCATGAGACATCCACAACCTGGATGCATGACAGGGAAATTGCTTCAGCACTGAGGAATTACTGAAAGAGCCTTCTGCAAAGCAGTGGTCTGCATCACTCAGTTGAACCAATCAGCAGCTTTACCTTTGTTATGCATCTTAAGACTGCCTGACACACAAATAACACTCTACTGTCTGAATGTCAAGGACTATCACAAAGAAATAAATAAAAATGCAAATACTAGTTTAAGTGCGCAGAAGTATCCACAGCACCATACAGCAAGTGGAAAATGTACAGCCTGCATCTTTGGCCTTTAGTGAATCATAAATCACAAACATAAAAAAAGAACCATGAATGCATCTGGCTGTATTTGTGCAAGACACAGGTTTGTGCTACAGTTTTGGTGCGCCAAGAGTGCAAGTGATTTGTACAAAAGCAAGTGGGATTCTAGTTCCTGGTTGTAGTGCTTACACCTCCATCTGTGTTTGTTGTCACATGTGGCAAACGTCTAAGCTTTGTGAAAACCCAGACTTCCTCCTTCATATCCTCCATAATCTTCACAATTTTCCCCAGATAAGAGTTAGTAAAGGTTTCAAAGAAAAATTGACTTAGTTTCTAATCACATAATACTACTAAAAATAACACAAAGACCTTAAGTACCAAGACTGTGGTGCTATATAAGGGTATAAAAGCATCACTTCTGCCATTTCAGTGATGCACATTCTTCTTTAATCCATGATGCATTTCAAATTGTGAGAAATGGCAGAAAAAGTGTAGAAAGTAATACTGTATATTTCTGAAGATTCTGTAGTTCTGGATGTGAATCTATCATTTGTAAGTGGCCTGGATCAGCCTCATAATTATGCTGATGTACATTGATATTCAAACTGGATTTTAAACTGCCCCTACAATATGAAATCATGTTTTGTAGGAGCAACCCCATTTCAGCTGGAGTTAGATACTGAGAATAACTGAGAGGCAAAATTTGGGAAGGTAACATTAAGTAAAGTTTAACACAGGCCAGGTAAATTAAAATGAACTGGTTATATTTATACCTCTGGCTTTGTAGACTAAAGAAGGATGAGTTTTTACTTGTATGAAAGCTTACTTTATGTGGTAAAACTTGATACAAAAATAATCTCATTCCTGAGAGTGATCTGCTTAGGAAATCTCATAGAAGATTTGCAGGATATAGTCAGTTATTATATTGCAAAGCAGTAGAAAGTGAAATTATATCATCATATAAGGGCTTAATACTGTAGTATTTGCTACTTTCTGCAACTGCTAATATCTGTCAAAAGCATTTTAGTTTGTCTTATTAGTTGCATACATAAACAGACTTCTTCTGTACTCAGAAAGTATACACTTCTGTATTACAAAAGGAATATGCTCTTATTGCCAAGTGAATCTCAAATGTATGTATGTTTACTATCTATCACCTAATCATTCAGAAACTATTGTACAAAAATAACTTACTCCTTTCTATTAATCACTTGCAGAACAATGCACAGGAATGATAATTTTCCTGGAAACTCCATCTTCTCACTCCCAACATTTTCTCTTTACTTTCTGGTGTCTCAACAACTGCTTGACGTATCATCAAACCAAAAGTATACACAAAAAGTATCAAAGTAATTTAAAATAAAAACTTATTGTATACATAGTTTTTTTTTAAATTCTCATTGGTAAGTTAAGTTTTTTTGTCAATCTTCAGAACAGCACACATTCATTGTTCACACAACCAGGGTCATGAAATTTATTGTACCATAAATCCAGTAGTTACTACAGGGATAAGAAAGAGTGGTGGAAAAGTGGCAACACACTAGTACAGAGATTGCTTTGTGCAAAGCAGAATGAATGCATTGTGTTGTTTGGACATGAATAAGCTACTTGCATTGAAAAGCAACTTTTATTTTCAATGATATACCAAGACTTTCACTGCCAGGACTGACTGGCATGTTTTGCTAGGATTTGCAAAGTTCTTGCAAGACTTCACAATAGAATTTAAGCTCAAGCTAAGTGCCATTACTTTGCCCACATTACTCACATCAATTACCCAAAAGAAATGAAGTGCATGTGGTATGATTTTTATTGGTGCCATGAGCTGAAGTAACTTTGCTATTAGCATCTTATATATAGGATTTGAAATATTTCTGCATGGACTCCCAAGCTGAGTCTTTATGACTTGTTATTTGCACTTGATTTTTTTTTTCCCACACCATCTCACAACATGGAATCTGCGCTTAAGGTCGAAGTAAGGTTTTGAGGACATTTTTAAGACTTTTGTTCAAATTTTGGAAAACCAGGGTAGAATTCTTTGCTCTGCTACAGATTTCCTGTGAGCCTAACAACATTCTTTTGCTGTTTCTTTCACATGGGTAGAATAAGGTAAAAAAAAACCCCTTATTCACTGGTCTTCTAATTCTATATATTATTTTGAACATGAACCTTATGATTTTGGCCAACCACATGCTTATAGGCACATGCCAGAAACTATTACTAATGAGCAGAATGGATCAGTAGAAATCCATTATAGTATTTTTCACCCTATGAAGTCCTGCAATATTAATACAAAGGGCTTTGCATGCCTTTTTATATCTTCATGAATGCAATGCATACTTATTTTATGTTACTCTGAAAGGCTGCCACGAAGCCTCACAATGCTTAAGAAACTTTGGAAAAACACATAAACATAATTGCTTAATCTTTTGTTCATAAGGTCAGCAAGGCCCAAAAGACTAGTTTTGTTATACTGTCAGAGATGGCCTTCCCACCATGGAACATTGCAACAGTGCTTGATATTGTCCTGCTAAGAAAAGTGGATTTAACGAATGCATTAGTTTTTTAAGTGTAATGTGGAAAGAAAACTTCCTAACCTTGGAGTATTTATGTGAAAATATGCCTATGTTAAGTCATGATATATTTCAATACCTTTCTTCTCTATCAAAGAATTATGAATTCTGATATATAGTGCATGTCTTCTTTTAATTCATTTTCTTAGAAAATGTGTCTTTAATGATCTTTTTTAACAAGAATACTTGTGAATCATAATTACAAAAGGAGCATCAAGCAGTTTATACAAATTCTTTCCAGTGCTGAGCTGATCACTGACAACACTGACAAATACTACTATGAAGCATTAACTCCAGTCCAGTACTTACACCAGTATAACTGAATCATTTCCTCAGAATAAATGGGTTTCTTGAAGTGTTTGTAGTAATGAATGAGTGAGGCAATAACAAGGATTACCAGGGAACAAGCCATTTTAAGACTTTGAAGAAAACCCTGAAATTAAAATAAAGCTTGAGTAGACAGGAGACTAATGGATAAGCATCAAAATGAAGGTAGCATGTTGCTATGGAGATCTTTGAAAATGACAGAGAAGCTTGGGTTTAAAGCAAGAAAAATGAATGAAGTAGTATATAAATTTAAGAACAAAGAGAAAAGGAGAAAGATGAACTAGTGATCTGAATAAAATAAAGAGGGGTATTTCATTAAATGTGTTATTTGTGCACAATTCTGCAACAGAAATTGCCATAGTGAAGCCAATCTTCTTATTCACGTTTATAAAGATAAAAGCAATATCTAGGAGAGGAAAAGGAGAAGGTATCTAACAAATATTAAAGTATCCCATCAGGGCAAAAAGAAAATTTGGGTTAGAAATGTGCTCTCTTTCAATCTTGTTGTATTTATAATTCAGTTTTTCTTAACATGAACACTTTTTTTCATACAGTATCTATATGCAGAATATAATTTGTATGTAGAAGTTACTATGCTGTTTAAGTATAGTTCTTACAAGTTATTTAATGAAAGAAAATCAGTTGAGGAGACTGTGGAGTGTCCACCCTTAGATATATTCATCAACTGGCTAGACACGATTCTCAACAGTAAGCCACAGGACACCATGTTTGAGTGCAGTGATTGACCTAGAGACCTCTAGGGGTGCCTATCAATCTCATTGATTTTGCAATTCTGTGAAGGGTAGAAAACAGGATAAAAATATTTTACCAGACCCTCACATTTGGTAGGTTTCATACGTATCTTTTTAATAGGTTTAATATAAATATGTGGGGGAGCAATATTCGAAGAAAAACTGATCATTAAGATCTGAAAATTTTTATATTTGAAAGATAAAGGTTTTTCTCAAAAAGGATTCAGTTTTGTATGTTTCACGTCTGATAATTAGTTATTCCTACTGTGCTACCTACAAGATCATTTAAGAAAAATATTCACAGACAAAAAATAAAGAAGAAAAAATCTCCAACATAAAAAAATATTATATATTTGAGAAAAGACAGGTGATTTACCTTTATACAACCTGTTCATGAACTTGTCAACATAGTTTGCTTGCAAATTACTTCAAATTTATTAATTTCTTTGCATATATGTATTAATTTAATTGTTTAGAATAATTAAACAGCAAAAAAAGTTAAATAAATTTGTATTTGCAATGAAAATAAACAGTAAACAGGAATGATGGCAGATCTAATTTTTGGTTTATTTGGAGCATATTCACATTCAGACCAGGACAGTCTCCGAGAAGAGAAATCTATCTATTTTGGCAGTCAGAAAAATTGAATTAAAAATTAATTAATGCAAAGATGTTACAGTTTTTGGGACTGAAAAACAAAAAGTGTAAAGCATTTTCCATGAGATAAAGATTTTAATTGGAAGTGCCTTAGCAAGGTCTGTTTGTGACTATGGTGGTCTGGTAAAGGGCAGAACAGATGTGAGCTACTGTGTATACCACAGCATTGTAAATATTACTGGAAACAAGTTTTTAGTCTATTTTATTATTCCAGAATCGTGGTTTGTTTTAATTTTTAAGGACAGTACTGTACTCATCAATATGAGACACCCTCTTATGATTTTGTAGTTGATTTTAAGAGAGCTGGAAGGAAACTTTCTCCCATCTTTGAATACCTATATAATTAAGGAGACCATAACTTAAATCTTTCCCAAGAAAGAGTGCTGCCTTCTGTGGTTATCTCTAAAATACTGAGGGAAAAAATAGAAGTCAAATTAAATATAAACTGCTGTATGCGGAGAACGAAAACAGTATTTAATGCAATGCTTTTATTTCCTTTTGCTTTATTCTGCTTTTCTTATAAATTGAAGTAGTACATCCAGCTCTGGAGCCCTCAGTACAGGAAGAACAGGGACCTGGTGGAGCTGGTTCAGAGGAGGGACACAAGAATGACCAGGGGCTGGGACACCTTTCCTATGAAGATGGGCTGAGGGAGCTGGGGTTGTTCAGCCTGATGAAGAAAAGACTCCTGGGCTTCTGAAGAAGGCCTAGAGAAAGGCTGGAGAGGGACCATTTTCAAGGGCCTGTAGGGATAGGATGAGGGTTTTAAATTAGGGAGGAGAAGATTTAGATTGGATGTTAAGAAAAAGTTATTTACCATGAAGATGGTGGACAAATGGAACAGGTTGCCCAGGGAGGTAGATGATGATGGCTCATCTCTGGAGGTTTTCATGGTAAGGCTTGCCAAGCCTCTGAGCAACCTGATCTAGCTGAGGATGAACCTGCTTATTGCAGAGGGGTTGGACTAGATGACCTTTAGAGTTCCCTTACAACCTAGATTATTCTATTATTCTATGATTCCGAATGCATTCCCAGATTTTTTTCCCCACTTTTTCTTGGTAGTCCTAATGGATAAGACAAAACCCATCATTTGCTTTAAATGTCTTCAGTGTGTGACCTTCAGGATCTGCGTTCTTCACACAAAATAACTAGTTGTTTCAACACGACAGCTGCAAAACTGGAGTTCATAAACGGCACCAGTACTGAATCGGTACTTTAATAATTTTTTTGCAGTATTCCAGAAAAAGGTAGGACAAAGGTTTATCCATACAGTCAAAGACTTTTCTTCTGAGAGTGACTCTTCTGTTGAAGTATATCGGTTCCACAAATGTGGTAATTTGGTCAGAAATATTAATTTCTACATTTTGACAAGTATAAATCTTAATAATATGAATATCAAAAAAGAATGCAACAGCTGCATTTAACATTGTGTGTGAACAACACTTAGAATCAGACAGAGAGGATTACTTCAGGAAGACAGAAGGATCAAGGGGGCTAAGAATATGGTAGAATGGTAAAAAATAAGGCAAATAGTAGAAAATTACAATCATTTATTATACTTTCTATCTCTCTGGTGTAACCTGAACTACCAAATAAATTGCTCATCGGTGCATTATGAGTACATGAGTATTAACTTTTTACAATATTCATAAAAACAGTAATTCTGTATTATAAATATATTGATGCTTGCACATACCACTTGCATGGTTTGTGTCACAAATAAGAGGACATTATTTTTCCTCTTTCAGTGGAGAACACAAATTTGTTTCAACTGTAATAGCAAGATCAAAGTGAGTTTATGTTAACTTTAGAGATCTACTTTTAAGCACCCATAATGAAAACTTTTAAATACGTTCCCTTTCTGATTAGATTATTTTAAAAGAACTAAATCTAGAGCTACATGACATATATATAGTAAGAGATTATTTTTGCCTCCATTCTTTTGCGGACAAACACATTCCATCTGAAAAAAACTGTTGCTCAAAAGGATCATTTTTCAAGATCACACTTGAGAACTTATTTCTTTTGAAAAGCTGAAAACTGCAATTGACAACTTTTAATACAATTTTGTTTTCTTTGAATTCTGTTGAATTTTTCATTATAAAAATCAGGAATTTGCTGACAAGAAACAGTAAGTAAACCACGCATTTAAGTAAACTGTGATGTGTAATCATGAATTCATTGCATTTATTAATGAAAGGTAAAAAGAATGGTAACCACTGAAGAGCTAAAGGAACAAGGTAAATCACAGAGGGAAACTGGGCAAGGGATAAAGGACAGATTAGGAAATGAGGCAGAAAGGACAAGAGTTATTCAAAGTAAACTAGGATCAAGTAGCAAGCCTCGGGTTTGCTGATAGAGAAGCGTGAAACTGGGGCAGGTTTGTCCAGAGTGTGAGTAAAAGGCTATTATGCAGTAGGGCAAAAGATTTTGTGATTTGTTTGTATTTCAAAAGACATTGATAAGTAAGAGAAGAACACAAGGGGTATTTATAGTAAAATATTAGTGTTTACAGAAAAATACAATTAGGAAAATTTTATTATTCTTAGAGAGTCTTCAAAAGAGTAATTTGTCAAGAGGAGCAGCAGAACCCTCTTTTTTTTCTAACAAGATATGATAGATGAGTTAGCCATGGTTGTGGAACTTGTCACAGAAGTTTTGCACTGCTTTAGCTCAAATGTCCTTCAGCAGATAAGGAACAGTGATAACAATAATGGCACTGTCATTTCACATACAGACTTGCATGTGTGATAACAGAAATTCAGCTAAAAGAGGAACTCACCTTATTAAGCTGTAGCATTTTCTATAAAGACTCAGATATATCAGTTCCGCCTGTAATATTAGATTGATCTAACTATGAACAGGAAGTGAGGATTGAAGAATTTCTAATTTTCATTATCAGCTTTCCATTTGCCATGGACAATGGATCCAGCCTGCTGGTTGGAAAGAGGCAAGATATGCAAGCCTGTTACTAATGTTGTCACAGCCAAGAAGTAGGACCTTGGCAAACAGGCCATTTTTTACCCTTTTTATTACTGTTTGGCAAGTTACATTTGGCCTGTTTGACTATTGCTGCAGCTGAAATATTATTATCCATTCCATTTGCAAATACATCTGTAACATATTATGCACTGAATATTATAATCTTCTTTTTTCAGAAGTAAGAGTTGACCCAGACTTGGTCTGCTTGTTAGGACATCCTTTGGGATGACCTACAACCACTGCAATTTTTTAATAGCTTTTCGATTTCTCTGAAGCAAATGACATTGCTTTGGAAATAACTGCACCAGCTAAGGAAATCGCCACTTTCAACTACTCATCACTGTGTGTCTGCAGAGATCATTTTCTCTAACTTCTACCCCTCGAAAATTTATCTCTTCAGTCTGAACTACACTGGAGAGATAAATGGGGTTATTTTAAAATGAAGATAAGCTGAACAATTAACTTTTCTTGAGACTTAACTTGGAAGCATATATCAGACCTAGTGTTTTGGTGTTTGCTCTCCAGCAAACAGAAAACAAGCCTGCTAAGCTACTGTTGTTGCCAGGTGGATAATATAGCCAGATCAGGAAAATTACATCTGCTATAATTGTTGCTAGTCTGATCCCATAAATTGTACTGATCTTTCCTCATGTGTTTTAGAGTAGTGTATCGAAGAGTTGGTGTCTAGGCTGTTTTCAATCTCAGGACAAAAGGAATATGCTAAATGGGGGCCACTGGTACAGACTGACTCAGAAGGGCACTTTTTATACGACTACGATGCACTATGACTGTTACCTTCAGCTGAAATTAAAAACAACGATGACTTAGCAACAATAGTGCAAAGGAAACAAATGTTACCCCTTTATAAGAAATTCAGAAATATCTGCACCAATAACACATTCTCCTCAAAGGTTTTGAAAAAAATATGTTTATTTAGTGTAAATTAATCTAAAACATAAACCACATTCAGATCACAGTGCGTTGGATCCTTGTGTTCTCCTTTTGCATTATAAGAACATTATTTAATGAGGCAGAAGTGCCTACTGTTTACTTTCACTTGCAAAGGTTTATTCATTCTGAATAATTTATAACACTATTTTACTATTCTCCTGAGAAAGACACGAGTCTTGCATTTTTCCTTGTTGATAATGGTGTTTTTGACAATTCTGTAAAAGGGAGAAATCTGAAAGGAATCCTTCTTACACTCTAAAATTCTTCACAACTATCATTTGCTCACTCCACACCTCAGATATGGAAAAATGTAATCATATTTACCAAATCAAAGTTTGGGTGAATTTTAGGGTGCTAGAATCCATAATAGAAGTAATTTAAATATCTGTGTATCTGATATTGTTTTCTGAAAAGAAAGCAGGTCAGTCTTGTTATTTGATAAAATCATCATGACAGGACAGTAACTGGAGAACAGAATCACCAGAAATCTTCAGACGAAGAACTCAGCCAGCACATGAAATCTTGGTTACAATGAGAATGGATGAGAAGTTTTTTTTCAGTTTTCAATCATGGAGATCTAAAAATCTTAACTAGATTAAAGTGATCTATTCTAACTGAAATAAATAATAATAATAATAAAATTTTAAATTGCAGGATGGAGGAGTTTTAGTGATTTTGATGTTTTGTTTTGCATAGAATTAAAGAAAATAAAGAGCTGAAATACTGTAAAACAACAATGCAGATATAATTACTGTGATTTCAAATGTGTGGTTTTATTTATCACCTGCTAAATAAATTAAATAGTTTATATTCAAACAAAATATTGAATAAAATTTCACTTCCAAATAATGTCAAACAAATAGATCCATTATAGCTTACAAAATGGTAAGTACTCTCACTAGTGCTAAACACTCATTGTGGAATTCAAGGTAATCAATGGAATAATTTAATTTCTTTTAAAAATATGTTGTTTTATTTGAGAAAAAAAAAAAAAAATCTTTGTTTTATGCTATTGTCTCCCTTACTACCAACCCTTGTTTTCCACCCAGATATTTATGATTTATTCAAAGTTATAAAATAATCCTGTAGGCATTCATTAGTAACGTATAAATTCAGGAACTACGTTACTATATGTTCAACCATGATATCCATTGTATTCACTCAGATGAAACATATTGGCAAAATTAAGAGGTAAAAATGTCTTACACTCAAGGTTGTACAAAATTTAATTCCTTGTTGTTATAATGTCAGTTCCGAGGCAGATAAGTAAACAAGATGAGTAACAGCTTTTTTCCTTTGTTTTGGGAGATCAGAAGAGGACCTGAAACAGATTGCTCACTTGTGGACCTGATTGCAAGCTAGGCTGTTCTCATTCATTGGGGTATGGAAGTTTCACTCATTAAAGGGCCTCTACTAGGGCTTATTTGATTTCTAAAGACATAGAATTCAACCCACAAAGCTTCAAGTAACAATACCTTTGGACTTTTCTATATCAGTATATGTCGTTCAGTTGTGACAGCACAAGAATAGTTTCTTGAGAAGAGAAAGTTTGCTTCCAATAAAATTATTTAATGGAAGTCAGGAGGGGGAGAATAACTGTTACCTTCCACTCTGATTACCTAAAAGCTCAAATAATTATGAAAACTCTATATGCTTATGCAAACTAAACCTTCTTCAGATGTTCATTCTCTACTAATTTTTTCATATGAAAATCTTCTCAGCACTGCTGAGCATAGTAATTGATAGCTGGAAGGTCTGATGACAAAAACTCTGTATTTTAATTATTTCTCAGGGCAGAACTTATAAAAATGTGGATTTATGAGGCTTTGTGTGTCTACATTTTTTTAATGTAAGCATTAGAAAGAAAGAAGGCAGGAGAGCGGGAAGGTGGGATGGAAGGAAGGAAGGTGAAGAAATGTGTAAGGAATGGTCTTAATGTGTTTTGACTGCATATTTTATTGTTTTTCAGTCTCTGTAGAAATTCATACCCTCTGCTTCTTAATCCTCTACAACAAAGGAATGAGTAATATCAACAGATTATAAGTGGAAAAGAACAAACCTCATGGGTGGTGAGGAGAAAAAAGCCTTTCAATTTTCAATCTGGAAGATTAACATACAATGTATAACGAGGGTTATTGTGTATTTTAAGAAAGGATATGTATTTCTTAAGTAGATATTTTCAGCATGGGAAACCTATATTTCTTGAGAGCTGTACAAAGATAGTAAAAAATAAAAGTTTTAGCAGCCCTGAACTATTTATCATCTCTCATAAGAGGTTAGATTCTAATCCCAAGGTAAATGGTCTGACTTTTACTGCAGTTGAGGCAGATTTACACCATTTTAACTGAGATAAGATCTCTCTGTATATGTATATCCTGGAAAAAATGTCCTTTTTTAGTATTCATCCATCAAAACATTGATCTGCAGGAAAGATTGTGCTATAAAGTGAGGTAAGGAAACAGATCTGAACTTCTTTATCGGCTGTATTGTGCATCATAGCAATTACTCTTGCTGTCAAGAGAAATAAAGTTTGATATTCTTTGAGTTTGAATGTGTCAAACGTAGTCCTCCAGAACATATTCCAAGCCGTAGACCCTGAAAATCAAAATGCAGTCTGGAATTCTACTTGAAGTCACCAGTGGAATGTGTAGACATCTGACTTGTGAGCTGGTCTTTCACAGGAAGAAAGAAAATGGTATAAACACACCACATATTGAAGCAGAAAGATGCACCTCAAGAAGGAGGTAAGACAAAGCATAGTCTTTTGTGCACTTTGGCCACATGCACAGAACAAGCAGGCATGACTGCCTGTTTGATATTTTGCACAGTCAGGACTTGCATAGGAAAAATTGCACTGGAAAACTACAAAATATTTCCACATTCAGTATCTCCTTTAAGCTAGGAGCTGTCCATTTCCTCCAAGAAGAACAACATAAATCATAACATAGGTAAGTTAGTGGAAATGCAATTCTTTCAACATTTGGTCTTATTTCCATTCATTTTTGTTTTATCCTGTTTTTTTACTTTCCATAGATATTAAAAAAAATTAATAAGTGCTAGATATTCAGCCAGTGGTAAGAAAAAAAAACAAGCAAAACAAAAAAAACAAAAACCAAAACAGAAAAACACTGAAAAAATTAAAAAAAAAAAACAAAAGAAAACAAACAAACAAAAAAAACCCCAACAAAAAAAAAAAAAAAAAAAAAAAAAAAAAAAGAAAAGAAAAAAACATACTGAAAGAAAAAGTGAAAATCTCTTGCTAGTTAGAAGTTTGGGTTTTTTAATTTTCTTCTCTTCAAGTGTTAACTCATTAGAGCTGTTTGACAGCTCCTAAGTTAAGAGCTCATTTAGCAGAGGCAAAAAGCCCCAGATAAGAAGTTTAGTCGCAGATTGTGGGGTGGTGGGATGCTAGTGACAACAGTCCTAGGTCTAGTGTGGGGTGCAGAAATTCAGTCATGTGCAAAACATTGCCTTTTTTCTTATTTGAAGCACGTCCAGAGAAATACTGCAGACATTCCACTGGTAGCACTTCTTTTTTTTTCCTCAGCCTATACAAACCAATCTTACTGTGAACATAAAATTACCATGCAGAATGACAAAAGTTATAGTGACCTTATAACTTTAACCTTATACCACTAACCTTGACCTTATACCTTAAACATTATACCACTAACTTGCCAGAGCAGTTTGGTTATTCTACTTAATTTCTGCTTGTTAAGCTGGGTGAGACTTCGGAAGAATAAATTTTTTTTGTTGTTGTCAATTTGTTAGAAATCCTACAGTATAAATGAAGAGTCAGAGGTATGTTCTTTTAGCTCAACAACCACTTAGTAAATCTCACAGGTTTCAAGCAGTACTCTGTGTACATGCATATTTTCATCATCACCCCTATTCTGCTTCC
Source organism: Phaethornis superciliosus (assembly GCA_023637945.1). Classification (NCBI taxonomy): domain Eukaryota; kingdom Metazoa; phylum Chordata; class Aves; order Apodiformes; family Trochilidae; genus Phaethornis; species Phaethornis superciliosus. The sequence goes on along the minus strand of JAJQWJ010000004.1, from coordinate 12,548,179 downwards.
CACTTCTGCTAAATGAAGTGGAATGAAGAATGGTCTCTAAAGAGATATGACAGATTTCATCTAAGGTGCTTAAATCATGAAAGATAAACAACAGAACATAGAAGAGGGGGAAAAAATAAAGCCAGAAAAGTAATGGGTAAATCCAAGCTCTATTAAGTCAATTAAGAATTAATTCAGACCATAACAGTCTCATAAATATTATGAGTCTGCAGTTCAATGAAATAAAAAATAATTGTGTTTGGTTTGGGAAGAAAATGACCATTTCCTCTAAACCAAAGTATCAGCTTTACTGTGGTAGAAAAAAATATTTAAAATCCTTGGCATTTAATAACAAAGAACATTTAGAAATATTTAATAGGAAGTTAATATTTCTAATTTCAAAAAAGTGTTTTGTAATAATGATCACTAAGTATTCATTAAGTTCACAAGAGCTTCTAATGGCTTGTTATTGTTAAGTTATTAAGAAGTTGTTCTGAGAAGAAGCAGTTCTGAAATGGTACAAGAACATGTAAAGAATATTTTATGGTCTAATATGGATTTTGTGGAAACTAGGCAAAGAAATAAACTACTACTGCTGTCTATTCTGTTACATTCTTTTTGATTTATTGTCTCTTCAGTAGCGTATGGCTAAAATGGGAGGTAAATATGCAAGCATCATGATAAATATGGTATTAAGATCCTTAATTCATATATATATATATATATATATATACATGCCATATCAGAATGGTACAGTTAGGATCAAGATAATTTGTAATTTCTCAGATTGCTCTCATATTGTTTCTAATAAATTTGTTACTTTGCTTCAGTGCTAAATGTAATTAGTATTATTTTCTTGAAAAATGAAAAGAAAAAGCTTTCTGAAACACTGAGAGACCAAATTAGGGTACAAACATATCTGATTAACATTGTCATCATCAATCATCATCACCATCATCATCATCATCATAATATTATTATTATTATCATCATCATCATCATTATTATTATTACTATATTATATTATTATGTTGGTGTTATTGCCATTGCTGCTGTTGCCATTGCTGTTGCTGTTGTTATCTTGATAGATTTTTTCTTGATGATCTTAACTTGTATGAAGCCCTGATACCTTTCTCTGCACCCAGGAAAAAAATTGAGCAGAGACGGGAGAGGGCAGAGAAGAGGTATAGCTGCACAGCAGGAATAACACAAAGCAAGTAGTAGAACAGGAGTTCTGTCTCCCAGGATTGAGTCTTAGATGATTTATTAAAAATCAATTTAACTTTGTGAAGAAATAAACCACTATTTCCCTTTTATACTCATGTACTGGTTTTGCCTAGGATACTGTTAATGTTCTTCATAGTCGCTCATACTGTGCTGTTTCGGATTTGTGGATCTCTGCAGGGAGTGAGCAAATGGCTGTGTGGGGTTTAGCTGCCTGCCAGGTTAAACCACAACAGCTGCCAAAATAAGATAGTAAATTCTTACTTCTTACTTCTTTCTTATTTTTTTCTTCCCTTCCTTTGTCTTTTTTTTTCTTCGTTTTTTTTTTTTCTTTTCTTTTTTTTCTTTTTAAAGCCAAGGATAGCTAGTTCAAAGAGGAAATTTCCATACAGTTAGTTTTAATTTCATAGGCTTCAATACCAAAAATGTAACTGGTGGCTTATCTAGGAAAGAGGTGAATATCAGACAGCTTTCTTGCCTGCTAGGCATCCAGAATTTAAAATGATTGCTAGTCTTCATACAGCACAATCAAACCCTGCATTTAACCAAAGCTTTGTCTCCTTCAGACCAGACCAGTAGTATTAAAGTCAGTAAGCTAAACTCCAAATTTTTCAGGGAGTTGGGACACAGAGAGCTACTAACACGTCCAGCAGGCTCACAGTGAAATTTCTTTTTAGGTTTTTGATCCAGAGAGCAGGAATAGAGACAAATAAGAGTAGCTGTTAGGATGCTGGTGCTTAGAATTGTTTCATTCCCTCTGAACTGGAGACCTGAAGAAAAAAATAGGTCACAATAGGAAAGTGCATAGCATAGTTTGCCTTCTGTCCTATTTTTCTTATGTTAAAAAGAAAATTGTGCTCTTACAAGTTTATCATGTATTTTGTTCTTAAATTTCAGAAGGAAAAGACAGCTAAGTTACATTCTCCTAAAAAGTCTGGTTTCACTTCTGCATTTAGTCTACACCATCTTTGAGTGATAGATGTGAATGCACTCATAGAATGGCATCTGAATCTGCCATAAAATACATTTCTTCTCAAGCAAACTGCCTTGAATTCAATCCCAGCCAAAACACATTTCAGCCACATTATGATCCAGGAGAATGTGCCCCCACACTCTGGACTATACAGAGAAAGTTTGATTCTGCTTGCAAGAGACTCATCAAGCATCATTGTTTAATAATGGCTTCTGTATTTCAAGTGCAATAGGTTCATAATTGTTACAGCAATTTCAGCACAGCCTGGCAGCTGGCAAAGTAGAAGTAGTCAAATGTATTTGCTTCTTTTAGTTTGATTTGGTATGCTGAAATTGTTTGGATTCTCCCAAAGTGAAAACACTAGGAGTCATTATGGGATTTTACTATGCACAGCATTAAATTTTGCAAGTTAGGATGTGGCCTAGAAATTTTCTGGGATCCTTATAAGCACAGAATAAAGTCTAAATATGCCTGTGAGTATATCCTGAGCAAATCATGTGTGACTTTCTCTACTGCTGAACTAATTATAACTCAAGGTAACAAAATTTTTCTGATCAATCAATATAAAGCAGTTTTCAGGAAATTACTATAGTAATTTCAGGAAATGACTATGACTTCATCATTACTATAACCTCAACAAAGATTTTTTTTTCCCATGAGAATAGCCAGGCAGCAGGACCTGGACTAGAGAGGTTGTTCCAAGGTTCCAAGCCTCCAAGGGATGAAGCCATGGGACTAGAGACCTCCAAGGCTCATGCCTGTCAGGAAGAGCATGAAAACACGGAGCCTGTGTCTAAACCCAGTATGACTGATACACAGCACTCAATTTTATTAATAGTTACAAAGCATTATATAGGGTTCAGAGGGCACGCCTCTTTTAGATAACAAGTTCTTGCAGTTAACTACTTTTTGGCTAGGTATCTTGCTTTTTGCTAAAGCTGCACTTGCATCTGCCAAACTAGTTGCTCTATTCGCGCTTTCAGAGACACTTCAAGGTCAGGCTGTTTACTGCTCTCAGGACTGAAAGTTTCAGTCTGCTTCATGGTTCTCAAAACATGGATTAGCCACAAATACTGGGTTTCCACATTCCTTGAGAAATTCCTCCACAATTCCCCCTTTTTCTTTTGGATAATCCATGCCTCATTGATATTTTTGTTGAGGCCCTGTGAAGACATGAGAACAAAGACATCCTCCCAGCCATGTCCCTGAGCCAACAATAGAAAATCAGTAACAGCTCTATTTTGCAACAAAGCGTGGTGAAAGCTATTTTGATCCATCAACAATTCCTCCAAAACCTGTGTGGTAACATTCATTTGTTTTCCTGACCAGCAGGTTAATTTCATAAACTTTCCAGCAGCTGCTTCAGGCATTAAAATTGCTAAAGCAAGTTTAGCAGATCCACTCAAAAGTTCAACACAGTCATAACAGGTGGGCAACAGTTTTCAATGTGAGGGAGCAAACTGTGTAAGTTTTCATTCTGCTCCCAGTGTCATTCATTCCACCAAAAATTCACCTGGTTTGGTAAAACCATAGGACAAAGCTGGGGATACATCGGTCCCAGTCCATTCCATGCTGGCTTGGGAATGGATTGAGTGCCTGGTTCCAGCCAGGCCCATCGAGCATATCCAGCCTTTTGCCATAGTTCTACCAAAGACAAAACATGTTTGTGTCCAATTTCAAGACTTATTGCCCACTGATTGTGATCCCAATAAGTTGAGCTCTTGTGGACCCCATGACAAACTAACATTGAAGCCTTATAGTAACTATACTGCACACTCTGCTATTTGATCAACCTTGATACATGAGCCTGTACTGTATTTACTAAAACTATTCACATCTAAATATGGTAACCCTAATAAACATGTTCTAAAGAAACCAGTGGCAGAAGCCATTGCAACACAAAACTCCTGGATGCCTGTTTGAGTCACCCAGGTAACCCACATATTCTGCCTGGGATCAATTGCCAGTGGTCTTGCCAATAGGCAGGTGAGGTGGGTCTCATCAGTGTCTTCTGCATGCTGGCTTCTGGCGTTCAGTGTGGGATTCACAAAGCGACTGGGAACCCACACCAGTCCTTTATCTGTGGAAACACAAAACTAGCCTCTCCTGTTAAACAATACAGGTACAGATCCTAGACAACAATCAGTACAAGGATCGCAATAGTTTACAATCATTTAAGGCTTTGCTCGTTGCTCAGTTCATATTTCCTGATGATGTATAACAATTGGGGGTTCCTCTCGGTCTTCTGTGACAGACAAATGGTTTAAAACAAACAGACCCTTAGAAAGACGTTGTTGAACGTCAAGGACATCCTTATGCTCTTCTAAATAATGTTTTAATGTTTGATGAGCCCTCTCTACAATAGCTTGTCCCATAGGAGAGTGAGCTATACCTGTGGAATGATCTACACCCCAGGTTTTCATGAAAGTCTTTACCCCGTAGCTAGCATAAGCCAGACCATTATCTGTTTTAATGTTCTGAGAACACCCATTACAGCAAAGCAACAAGTCAGATGTTTACATACATGTTTAGCCCTTTCTCCAGTCTGAGCTGTAGCCCAAATTTCAAATTTTTCATTACATTCTCAGCTGAATTTTTCTATTGAGCATTTTGAACGAAAATGTCGTTTATTTATTAATGCTCTTCCCCCCCCACTTTTATTTTTTCTTTTTTTTCTTTTTTTTTTTTTTTTTTTTTTTTAATCACCGCTTTCTGACCAGCAGCAGTGTCTGTGGGGCTAAAGACAGCAGACAGCTGTACCAGATATGCTGGTGAAGCTCACTGGCTGTATCTGAGCTATGCCCTCGCATGAGGGGGGGCCGCGGAGGCAGGAGTGGGGGAGTGGGGGTGCTCTGTACCAGGCACAGCTATCGCTCTCTGAACAGCAACTGTCAGCCTCCAAAAAGGCACGCTCATTCTCACGGCTGTGTTTTTGTCTTACTCCTTCAACTATAGCATTTTGAATAATTCCCTTCCATTTGGTTACCACATCCACACTCCCACCCCCCTCCTCCACACTCTCCCCTCCCCATGTTGGCTCTGGAAGAGATGGAGCAGCGGGTGTTAAAGGGTTAAGGGAAGTAGGAGCAGGAATAGGGAACGGATCAGGAGGTAAAAATGAATTAATACCACTGGGTTGTTCAGGATGTTCCCTGGAGCAAAAACTAGGAGGTATACTCATCCTTGGTCTCCAGTTCTTTCAGTTTTTTCAGCAGTTCCCTTAGTTGAGCAGGCATTGTCGGTGTTGACAGGGGAAGCGGAGGACAGATTGATGGTAACGCTGGTCAAGAAGATAAATCATGTGGCGGAGGCAGCAGAGTGGACAGGAGCCACGGCAGACTGGCAGGAGAAGGGGGGGGTCTGCATTCTGAGATTCCTCACTCGTGTTCTCCAGTTTGTCTCCCTCTGGGTCCTCCGGCAATTCTGCTGGTGGTCGTGTTTTCAGTTGCTTTTGGCTTTGCTTCTCAGCCCCATTTTTACTTTTCAGTGGAACCCCAGGGTCAAGTGGCACAGTCAGCTGAGCTTGAATCAGTATAGCCCCCGTAGGTGCTGGTATTTCCCCACTGTCCATTTTAACGTCTGCTAGTGTTTTAGCTACAGATGTGGTCATGCCTTCTACTGGCATCATTTTAGAAGAGCCGAAGAAAAACTTCCCTAGACACGATTGCCTTTTTTCCACGCCTGGCAGAGCAGATTTTTCTGATGATGCAGTTACAGGAGCAGTTGCTAAGGCTTGAAAAGTAGCCAGTGCAGCCTGCTGCACAGCTGGCATCTCTTGGAGAGTGTTCATTGTTGCTTTCCAAGTACCACCTAGGTCTTTAGAAGCCTTTGCACCGTCTTTTCCTCCAACAATAGTGGTGTCCCACAGTTTATCACCCATTTGTCTCAATTTTGTTGGGCTAAATAGCAACGGTATATACTGCATCATACCCCGATCCCGTGCCCATATAATCTACTCACAGATCGGTTTGAAGTTACTAGGAATCCCTCTCTTAGAGAGTATACTGCCTAGTAACTGCACTGCCGCTTCTGTCTGCGTTTTCTCTTAAATAAGCAGTGCCTACCTTACGGGGGTGAGTGGCCAGCTCACTTCAGATCCTACCGCGACTCTCAGGTAGTGCCAGCCCCGTCCGCGTTTCCCGACGTCCAGGTCCAGGTAAAACCATCGCTCAAAGCAACACCTGCATCCGTCACTCCAGGCAACAATACCAATTTAAGGCCCCATGTCCCTGCTCGGGCGCCATTTGTCGGGAAGTGTGCGAAAACACGGAGACTGTGACTAAACCCAGTATGATTGATACACAGCACTCAATTTTATTAATAGTTACAAAGCATTATATAGGGTTCAGAGGGCACGCCTCTTTTAGATAACAAGTTCTTGCAGTTAACTACTTTTTGGCTAGGTATCTTGCTTTTTGCTAAAGCTGCACCTGCATCTGCCAAACTAGTTGCTCTAATTGCGCTTTCAGAGACACTTCAAGGTCAGGTTGTTTACTGCTCTCAGGACTGAAAGTTTCAGTCTGCTTCATAGTTCTCAAAACATGGATTGGCCACAAGTGCTGGGTTTCCACATTCCTTGAGAAATTCCTCCACACGTGCCAGCCCAAATTATCCTTCAGTGCTACAAGTCCTGCGCGATTCTGTGAAGAATCTGTTTGCCTAATCACTTCAAAGAAAAATCTGTTCCACATAGACATATGTGGGATAAACATATTAAACATATCAGGCTGCTTTGTTCCTCAGTCAGTTCCCAACATAATGAAATGCAGTCATCATGAAATCCTGGCTGCTAAGGCTGATGTTGCACCTCTACTTGTCTGAACAAGCAAGGGGCAGAGGTATCATTAATGTTTTTATGCTGTTCTTCCTCTGATTATCTGAGATAATTGGTCTTAATTCTGCTTTCTGATGAGATTTATGAAACCATTGCCTGAATACTCAGATTTTTATTATTGTTGATAATAAATATGAATAGAAGACTCGGGAGAGAGTGGCCACCACTGGATTTATTTGACATTTTTGTGTTACTGGTGCCACCAGTGGTTACCACACTGGTGCCACTGTGTTAACAGTGATGTGTTTTATCATAAAAGAGCCTGGTTTCATTATCATATGCATTTTAGATGCTTAATTAAGAGTGTCTAAAATGTTGGCTTTGCTGTAATTCATGTTCTTCATTGGCTATTCTGGAAATCAGATCCACAGAATCTGACCTTTCCAAGAGTTTTCATACATACACATATAAGTCTAACAATGCAAGTCTTTCCCATTCAAACTTGAAATAGAAGAAAAATGGAAATTTTATTAATTTGAAGATCCTCCAAAAATATTATTCTCATAAAAGTATTATTAAAAACTTTAAATATAATTTTACTTATCATATTTACATTCCTAAGTATCAAACAGGTTTCTAAAATAAATCACTCTTGTCTTATACAACCAAATTATTCAAATTGCCCATATAGATAATTTCATTTTAAAGCATGTTACTAACATGGAAAAAAATATTTATGGAATTATGTTTTACAGAAAGTATCTTTCTAAAAGAATTGCTTAGAATTTTTCTACTAATAATATCTACTGGGAAAGTAATTTTTGCAAATTTGAAATAATTAACAGAAATATAACTACTGAAAGATTTCATTTGTCATTTTAAAAAAATCTTAGCAGAACCAAAATTATTGTTTCATTCCAGTATGACTCTGATGTTGCTAGGATATCACAGCTTGAAGATGTCAATTAATATGATTCAACTGAATTACAAGTTTTAATCACTCAGTCACGAAGAGAATAACTTCATGTATGTCTATAACAGTATACTGTATGTTTCCCTGTATACTTATGGACATCTTCAACTTTACCCACTCTGTTTTATCTCAGTGTTCTGTGTTATGGTGAAAAGGCTGCCATACTTAAGCTTTGGAAGCATGTAAATATTAGTTACCTGCTAATGTTTAAAAATCAATATATTGGTAATTATTTTTGTAGGTCTGGACTTAGCTAGCTTGCAGATTTTGTGTTTGTGAAGTACTCTAAATTACTGAAAGATACATAGACTATATCTTACTGTGATTTAAATTAAGACCTGTCAATGTCTTATTCAGTCCCTTTGTAAAAGGACACAGTGGGATGTTTCTTAATATTGATATTCTCTGGGAATATATAGACCTAATAATCAAATTAATTTATTTTTCATTCCTCTGTTTCCTATTTATAGCACAGTATGTTTTGCTATTCTATCCTCAGAGAGGAAACAATCCTTTTTGGTTTATGAACATCTTTTCCCATTTATACTGCAACATTTATGATCAACCACAAATCCTTCATCACTTAGCAGAAGCCTGTGCTGCTGGAGGAAAGTTCAGTCCCTTAAGAGGGGAAATGGAGTGAGTCAATAGTTTCAAGGAAACTGACAACACAAGATCAGCTTGCCCTATTGCTTTCCTTCCTATAAATATTTACATTGGCATTTTTTCAGGAATATTTTTGCTTTTGTCTTGTTCTTATTACATATTTTGACGGAAAGCAAGTGTTAGGATTCCACATGGAAATAATCTCTGTAGCCTGGAAAGGTACTCAACTTGATGAAATCTTGGACACTTTCAAAATATAATCCACTATGAAAGTGACAAAACTTCACATCTGCAGCAGGACCATAAATGCACACTCATACTTGAATTAAGCAATGTCTGTGTGGCCTAGGAAAACAGAAGTTTTAAACCTTTGAAGTGCCCTTAAATTATTTGATTTATTGCTGCTCCTTGGGTGACCAAAGCCTCACTGTCTTTTTTCTGAGGCCTTCCATCTCTGAATAGAGAGTACTAGCAAGAAAGACTTTGGAATGTAACTACAGAGACAGAGGACATTTTGTGAACAGAAAGAAATAGCTGAAACTGTTAGTTAAATAATTATCTGTGAATTATTTTCTCATCTGTAACTTAAAACAATCTGTTCCTGCTGATAGTCCTGATGCCACCCCATCTGTTAATCCAAGAACTGCCGCTTTGACATATACATATTGGAGTCATTTATTATTGATGAATTTTATTATGTTGCTCCTACTCACCCTTGTTTATCATTTATTTCCAGCACCAAGGCTATAATTGAGAGATAACCTGAAATTATTTGTTAGAATACTATGGATTGGGTCTATAATCAGTGAAAATCTTTGGGTATTGATATAATTAAATATTAAACATCTGTTTGGCAGACCTCAATAAAGTCTAGAAGCAATACCATTTCTACTCTAAGTTAGATGTCTCTAAGTATTATCTTTTTAATGTTAGTTCATTCATATTATTGGAATTAAAATGTATCCAGTAAAAATGTATCCAGTAAAAAAAACTTGCCACAGGTATAGTAAAAAAGAGACTTTCCATAGAAAACCTTGACTCTTAAGTCCTTTCTGAAAATCTTCCTTCTTAAAGAATTCAATTCACTGAGGGCAACATTTATCAGCGTATGATTTATTAGAGCTTTCTGGAGTCTCTAAGCTACCCAGAAGTCATAATGTCATGTTTCAGTTATCTGTACTTTCAGGATTTTCAGTTGTGATAGAGTTTTTAAGATGAACCTGTTTGATCTAAAACAACATTTACTAGCATTATATACATGCTGAGTGAATTATAAAGAAAAACTGGGGTAAAAAAAATTATCTGATGTATGGCAACATCATATAGGTTGCACACAGAATACCTATAATAGTATATATTAGGGCCACAAAGTTTAATGAAATTTTACAGGTTTCAGAAAATCAAACATGGCTTCTGTCATTTTGAAATTTTTGCTTTAATTAGTATTTTATAAGAAATATAATATAAACAATATAGACTTGGGTAATAAGGAATTACAAATATCACTATAATGATATTGCCATTGTGTAGGAAGGTGTTATGAAATAAAATTCTGTAGCCAGTCAGAATATTATATTCCAATATTTCTCCAATAGTACAACATTTACTAAGCCTGTTGCTGCCTTTGGAACAATATACTATAAAAGGTGTGTTTTAGAGGGAGTGATATTTTTGTATTTTTCTTCAGAGGCAGGTCTGTGTTAACTTTGTCATCCTGAATCTGACACACTGTGGAATCATCAATCAATATGTTTTAGTATGATTGACTAGAAATTTCTCTAAAATTCTTCAGAAATTTTAGTCTGATGTTCACTATAGCAGCTGACTATATTGATGAAAGAATTCCCATTAACTTTAACTATTATGCTCTATATAACTGTATACTTATAGTTAACTATATATTTATATATATTATTGATATATACATGTGTCAATATTTATATTTATTTATATATATATCTTTACATATACTTATATATTATATAGTTAAATATATAACTAACTATATATTTAACTAATGCTCTTAAAAGAAAACATACATTCATTACTTAGTAAAGGTTTAAATTTTGAAGTTATGTGAACAAAATTGGATTTTATTTTGGCTTTTCAATTTTGAGTTTTCAAAACTTCAGTGCTATTTCACTATAAATAAGAACAAAGCTCTGTTGTCCATCATCTTCATGAAGCAGTATCAGTCAAAAGCATGCTTCCCATGTTCTAACTAGGATTATACTTCAGTAATTTAATTTTCAGGAAAAATGCTTAATATGTTTTAAAAAGGATGTACTGCTACAAAAACTACACAAAGTAAATAAATAAATAAATGAATGGGACCACAATGGCACAGATGAAATATCCACTGATGTGCTGTACTAAGGCATGAGCTCTTGATGCAAGACAGACCTTTATGAAGAACACAAAGTTCTTCACATAGAAGGCACTGGTTCAGTCTAGGGAGGAGTACTTGAAAAGGAGACCTCCCTGCTGTCTGTAATTATATAGCTGAAGATTGTAGGGAAGTTGGGGAGCAGGTGTAATGGCTGCACCTACTCAGAAGTGCATGGCAGAAGATTGAAAAGCAACAGCCACAGAGCATGGGAAATTCTGCTTCAAAAATCTTTAGCACAAGGAGAGTGCTCAAACACCGGCCCAGAAGGATTGTGAGACACCCATCCTTGATCAATATTCATCTGGTTATGAAATTGAGAAACTTGGTCTAGTTTTGTGTGGAGTTGCAGACTGGACCTGATGAACTGGACCAGAGGTGCTCTCCAACCTACCTATTCAACGATTAGTAGTCAAGTCACATGTGCATTTACAATTATCTATGTAGGTGGAATACATTCCCTTTCTTCTAAAAGTTTGGGTTTTTTCTATGTAGATAAGAAATAAGCATAGCTCAATGTCTTGCTTGGATAGAGATTAAAACACCAATAGCATTCATTTCTTGCCTAGATACTGAATTTCCGGCCTGACTATTTACATTAGAAACTATCAGATGAGTTTAAAGCATTAATTTGACTGCGAGGGAGCACTACAGTTTCTCTCTCCAGCATAGCACAGTCCCTAGTGTAGAGGTTCACTAAGAACGTATTTAGAAGGTTAAGACTATGTCTTAGCAACTCAATAATTTTCCAAACTATGTCAGATATTCAGATATTAGAGGATAAACTTATCAACTTACTGAGGCTATAGACCACACTAATTAGAGCAGGTTAATACTTTCATTATTTCTTTTTACACGGGGAATTGCTTTTTTGAGCAGGAAATGTGTTTTTTTCTCTCTTTAATACAGGTTATTATATGCCAAACTACTTATCAAAATGTTTCCTTACTGGAAAGGTTCTAACTGGCTGGAAGTATGATTATTATTAGAAGAAATAATTTAAAAATTAAAAAAAAATACTGTGGTGTATCAATTCACTGTCTCAGCAACTTATCCAAACTGAGACCAAGTTTATTCATCTGAGGGCCCTATTTATACTCAAGTACTTTCCCAGGGTCCTTCCACAAGACCTGCCCAAATTTCTCCCACCAAGGGCTGGTGTTTTAACACTTTTCCAGTGATTTTCTACCATCTCTTTTGGTAAACAAGTGGCTTCATTAGCAAATTCCTTTCTTAAAGCTCACAGTATATTTGCCACTTCCCACAAAATAGTAAGGACACTTTGAAGCTACTTAACTGAAAGAGATTCCTTGTTGTATCTATTTTCCCTAAAAGAAATTCTCATTATGAGGTTTTTTTTGTTTTGTTTTTATGGGGTTTTTTTGTTTGTTTTGTTTTTGTGGGTTTTTTTGTCTGGACTGTAGTAAGTATTAAATAAACCTCTTATTTTGAGTCTCTGAGTTTTTCTTGTGGTGCAACTGCAATCTTAACATCTTACAAAAATGTGACTTTGATTTTTTAATGGACTTCCTTAGTTGTTTCCCCAGGTACAGTTTGTTTCTAAAAAAGTCAAAGAGATTCTCCAATATGACTGAACATAGCCCCTTTGAAACTAGGTGCCAAAGATCAGAAAGAGAACTTCTTATTGTAAATTTCAAAACATTGACTTTCAGATCTTTTATTCTTCTTGTTGAAAACAAAAACCAGGAGACAAATCCTAAAACCCCCAAAATCTATGGCTCTTGACTTCAAGACACATGGCTTTAACTTAAACATTACCTTTTTTCTCTCTTATCCATATTAGTATAAACATAGAGGTACACTCAGATTGGCTGTGAGACTGCATAACTGTGAGACCTGAACTGGTATAGATGTGTCTCCTATATTTTCCTGTGTTGATGCATATATATACAAGGCTGAGAAATATTTGCATATGGTGGGCTGCGATTCAGCTTAGGTCTATTATTATTTGTATGTAACAGATTAAATGTTTCTGAGATTTTTCTTAAAGAGATAACTGCATTTATTGAAGACAACATTTTTCCTCTTCTACAACTTTTATAAGAAAAGTTATAAAAACCTGCTATTTGAAGACAACTGTATAAAACAAGCTGTCTGAATGCAAGTTGTATTTATATGAGTCAAACCTAAAAAATTATAAAAAAAAAATAATTATAAATTATTATAACAGTCCACAAGACATTTCTTCACCACTGACTTTCTGCCAAGACAATTGTATGAAGATTGGCACATGGCACTTGTTCAGCATCATGAACAGAATCTCTTTCAGAACCTTTGAATAGAACCTTGGAAGCATGTGGCTCTGCTCACAATGCTCTAATTTTTTCAGGGACACTGTACATATATAGGGGAGTTCAAATATATGAGTCACACCATTTGTAATACATGCTCAGAAATTAAGATCACACCTTAATTTTGCTCAGCCATCAAAAGTGTCTGCCTTGTTCTGCAACTTTTTTTAATCTATCTCACAGTTAGATAGAGGCAACTTAGTCAAATGTGAGAAATGAAGAGACAAAGGCAGCTCAGTTTGTCTCACAGAGGCAAAGGCAACTCAAACAGCTGTATTAGAAAGAGCTTGTTTCAGTCCTGACCATCACTTCTAAAAGTTATGTTTTGATATTCTTTAATTGCATTCATTTATCACTACTTCTAGGAAAAAAAAAATATGGTTTTAACTTTTATTCATATGGTATCACTTTAGAAAAAATATTTTTTGGATGCTTTGTACGTTTTTTTGTTTAGCATCACCTTTAAAACCAAGTTTTGATGTTTTTTTTTTTAAATTCCATTTGTTTTACATTACTTTCAGAAAATATCTCATGTCTCACTGACTCACACTTACTTCATAGTGGTTCTTCTGTGTGACTGAGTTCTTCATGTGTGATTGAGTTGCCCTTATCTATCAGTGAAATAAACAAAAAACATTTGCAGAGCAGGGTGGACAATTCTGATGGATTAGGATAATGAAGGTATGAGATTAATCAGCTAGCACATGTTACAAATGCTGTGACTCATACAATTGAACTTCTATATTTATGGTTTCCTTGCAAAAATCAGAGCATTGTGAGTGGGAACCTCAAGGTTCTATTCAAAAGTATTGAATGAGCTGATGCATACAGTGCTGAACAAAAGCCATCTTTTGATTCATGTACAGTTGTTCTGACTGAGAGTCAGTGGTGTAGAAATGTCCCATGGGCAGTTGGAAATAAACAGTTGGTGGTAGACAGTTGTCCCTTTCCACAGAATTAACCTTTAAAGGACATCTACTCCAAAACCCAAATCTCTATGTTCTCGTGAGAAAAATATTTATTTCAAAATAAGTTCATTTAAAAATAACTAAGTCTACAATAAATGGAACATTAATTTCATTGCCTTGTATCAGAGTATTTTAAAAACTAGTTTGATAAATATGTCGTATTTGTAAAATCTTTGTTCTAGAAGGTGCTACTTCACAAGAAACTGATCATTTTGAAGTAATGAAAAAAATATACTGTCCTAGATAGTCAATATATTCTTGAAAACTATATAAATTCAGTTCAATAGAGCATTGCTGTCAATTGTTTTTGCCGGCAAGCTGGAGTAAACCATGAGGAACAGATGGGAATATATGTGTGAGGTTGACATCTTTGGGTAGATATATATTATGTTGATTGCATGGAATAATTAAGAAACAAGTCTCCATAATCAAAAGATTCTGCCCAAATAGTGCATGAAAGTACTAAGAATTTTTGTTACTTTTTGATATAAATCTTTACTGTGCACATAGTTTCATTCTCATTTACTTATTTATTAAAAAAGAATTAGCTGTGAAAAATTTGTTTATAGCAAGAAACAAAACCAAGGTCAGGCCTTGAAGACAATGGAAAGAAAGTTCTCCTAGGCTTGCAGAGAAGACTGTAGAGTAGGTTCAACTAGTAATAAAAACTCACACTCAATAAACTAAAACCAAATTTGAGAGTTGCTTTTTTTGCAAGGTTGCAGAGGTTTTTCATATTTATACCAATGACAGGTAATGTCTGCTTTATATTTTTGAATCCTATTTCTGTGCTAAAAACCTGAAACAGTAGTGTCTGGTTTATCTGAGACCACCTGGAGGAGGGGAAATACGTCTTTCCTGGGACAAAAACTGAAACTATGAAAGGAAAGAAAGTTTAAAATTATTTGGGAAAAAAAAGATTGACATAACAGTATCACCAAGCAAGAGAACTTCAAGATCATCAAAATTACTGTTTGTGTGAATAGACAGACAAATCTCAGTATTGACAGACTTCATGGGGAGCAGGGGACCAAACATGGCAGAAGTGCAAGGACAACACATTGTCCATTAAAATACACATTTTCTAAAAACTGTTGTTGTAAAAGTCTTTTATCTTTTGAGGACACCACTATGACAGGAAAGCTTACGCAACTCAGCCTCAGAATTCTGGTTTAGGCCAAGTCAAATCACACAGTTTGAACTAAGAGTTTTCCTAAGTTTCCTTTTAAGTTTATTTCTTTCCACTTTTATTAAAACAAAAACTGAGATATTAGAAACATTGGTGAGGGACAGATTCTTAACACCTTATAAAAGCATGGGGCAGCTGTGCTTCAAGACACATCAAAGCTGGTTTACTGATCACATACGTGTATAGATTGTCTTAAAAAATAAGGACACCTGATTATAGACAAACTGTCAATAAAAATTCCAATGCATAGCGTTGTGCAATGGTTGTACACTTAAGAACATCTTAGCTGGAAAGTCATCCCGTTCTTAAAGTGCAGATCTTGCAATAATGAATTTTTTCCCTATTCAGAACCATGTGTCATATAGGGCATTTTTATTCGGATGAATGAGGCATCTGTATTCCTTCTTCACCAGCATAAAATCAGCAAAAGTCTCTGACCAAAAGTATAGTTCAGAAACATCTAAATATAATGTAAAATTCAGCAGAATAAATTATTATAGTTCTAGAAACGCCTAAAGCAAATAAGATGGTTCAGGAAAGAGACCGAAGCCTGATTTCACACTAAGTTCACTAGATAAGGAGTTTGTTATTTCTCTTGAAACAGAACTTCAAAGGGAGCTTAGGTCATTTCAAGATGAAAACAGAGCTGTACTGCCTAAATACTCTTTCACTGAAAAAAGGGTAGAAGACGGTGTTCTACTGGGTACTGAAGAATATTATGCTTTATTCCCTGATGACTGAAAGGTAGATAGTGCCTATGAGTATGTTATCTGCCAGCAAGTCAGTTTGTATTGCCTAAAAATTTAATTGTGGTACCAGTAGCAGAAGAGTTCCTTCAGTACAAAAAGAAACCACAGTTATCATTTGCACACTGTAGATCTAATAATTAATTATATCTGTAAACCTTGTACTATATGCCATGAATAAATATTTTCAAATATGACCTGTATTCCTCATAAAAAAAAACAACAAACAAAAAACCCCCAGACAAAAAAACAAAATACCTAGAAAAACAAACAAACAAAATTAAACCATAAACCATAAAAAAAATTCAAAACTTTGAAACTTTTATCATAAGAACATTCCTGCAGTGCACTGTAAAGGGGGTCTAATCAGTCATAATATTGTTCAATAATTCATTGAGGTCCTTCACAAGTGTTCCACATATTTGTCTCTAATCATCTTTGGATTAACTTTAAAGTATGTCTTACATTTTTAGAATCACAGAATGGCTAGGGTTGACGTGAAAGATCATCTAGTTCCAAAACCTCTGCATGGGCTTCCATTAAACCAGGTTGCTCAAGGGCCCATCCAGCCTGGCCTTGAACAGTTCCAGGGAGGGGACAGCCACAGCTTCCTTGGGCAGCCTTTCCCAGTGTCTCACCACCCTCAAATTAAAAAATTTCTTCCTACTGTCTAACCTAAAGCTCCCCTCTTCAAGTTTTAAACCATTTTCCCTTGTCCTCTCTCGACACACCTGTTCAAAAAGGCCTACCCCATCTTTCTTGCAGGCTCCCTTCAGATATTGGAAAGCTGCTATCAGGTCACCTTAGAGTCTCCTTTCCTCCAGGCTGAACAACCCCAACTTCTTTAGCCTTTCTTCATAGGGGAGGTGCTCCATCCCTCTGATCATTCTACTGGCTCTTCTCTACTGGGCATGTTTGAGGAGCTCTATTTTTTCTTTTGCTGGAGACTGCAGAACTGGGCAAGAAAAGAGCAGAAGGGGAGAATCATCTCCTACAACCAGCTCTCTCTGCTTCTTTTGATGTAGCCCAGGACACTGTTGGCTCTCTGGGCTGCAAGCATATATTGACAGCTCACGTTGAGCTTCTTGTCCACCACCACCACCCTCAAGTCTTTCTCCTCATGGCTGTCCTCAATCCTTTCTCCTCCCATTCTGTATTTATGCATAGGATTGCCTCAGCCCTGGTGCAAAACCTTGCACTTGGCCTTGTTGAACTTCATGCATCTTACATGAGTCCACTTCTCAAGCCTGTCAAGGTTCCCCTGGATGACATCCCTCTGGCATGTTGACTTCACCACACAGTTTGGTGTCATCAGCAAACTTGCTGAAGGTGTGTCCAGTTCCACTGTCCATGTTGCTGACAAAGATGTTAAACAGCACTAATCCAAGCACCGACCCTTGAGGAACACCACTCATCACACATCTCTATTTGGACACTGAGACACTAATCACAACTCTTTGGGTACAATCACCCAGGCAGTCCCTTATCCAACGAGTGGTCCCTCCATCGAATCTATATTGTACCTATTCTGAGATCAGAATGTGGTGCAGGACAGTGTCAAATGCTTTCTACCTGGACCTGTGCAAAGCATTCAGTACTGTCCTGCATGGATGGGCCACTCATTGGATAAGGAACTGGAACTGGCTTTTTTCCCAGAAAGAAATTAGTAAATGCTGCATGATCAATGCTTTTACCTAATTGCTATCAAGCAGTAAAGCTTTAAGGAAAATATTTATCTGCCTCAAATATGAAAATATATTAAATAGTCATTGATTTATGCTCACAGCTAGGCTCTTTATGTTATAATCAAACAATTTTGTTTCAGAATTGACAAGAGTAATGGGTCACATTGTGCCATTTGGCTTTTAAGGGTATGACCCCACTAATCTCATATTCTACTTCAAAATAGATGGCACAATATGGCACACTGTGCATATTTTACATGATGGTGTAACATTAAGGTTGCTTTAACTGTTACTTTTTTTTTCATTTTGAAGTGTTTTTCAGATCATAAATTATGTATTAGGTCATTATGTTGACACACAGGAAACCAATTGTTTCTGATTTGTCTTGGGGTCATTTATGAACTAAATTTTACAGAAGTCAGCATTCCACCAACTTGAAACTTCAGCTCCTTTCAGTAAAGCTTAGAAGTATTTTCTTTTCTTCCCTTTGTATACATTTAGCACTGTCACATTGACCCAAGAAGCCAAGCAGGCTTGAGACTGGGTCATTTTTAAAATATACAGAAAATATGTTGATCAAGTGATAGGGCCCTGTTGTAATCCACTTTATTTATTTGTACTTAACATTGCACTACTTTCTTCACTAAACATTTCTTTGATTATCAAAGTGATGAGGCACTGATTTTGGATATACATACTTTTCTCACTTTTGCAGTTTTAACAGAAGAATAAAGCATTGAAGCTCCCTATTCTACATGATTTTCATGCTAAATACATTAGTTTCCTTGTAAAAAATTATGAACTGAAGGGTGCTGATGGAAAGGCTTTGTAACCCATTCCTAATAATACATGTTTTTAGCACTAAGGAATACAGAGCAGAGACAATATATGCACACAGTAACAGTAGCTGCTAGCTAAAAGATTTAATGTAGCTTACTGAATGGAATTTTCTCATAAACAACTATCTGTGATGATACATATCAACTAAATACTGCTTTCTGTTATGTACAACTGACTGTTATTACTTTATGTTGCCAGCAGATGTGTGTGTATAAGAACTAGAAGGCCAAAAGTTGTTTTTTTTTTTCTAAAGGAACAGTAAAATACAGTCATCAGTCAACCCCATAAATTGCTTGTTTCATCTTCCCACCTCAGAGTCTCATGCAGGGGAATCTGTCGAGCTGCTCATAGCAAGGTTTTCCAATTGCTAAGTAAAAGTTCATAATAAGCCAGATTACCAGGGTACAGTAAAGCAGCCTCCTACCAGTCCCACTTTCAACTATAGGTAGCAGAAATAATTTTCTTATGCAAAATGCTCATAGTGGTAGTGATAAAGTAACTTTTTATGGAAAGTAACCTGAGTTTTTACAGCAGACAGAACAATTTTGCAGCAACAAACCAATAGGCTTAATAATGCTATATTCTAAATGGTATTTGTAGCATCTGTGATTATTATTATGAAGCTTCCAAAGTAATTTAGAACACAAAGTTTGAAGATTCTTCCATCTGTGAGGAAAAAAAGATTGAAAAAGGGGGCTATTTTCTCCTATATTTCAGAAACAACTGAAGTACTAGGACTCTAATTGTTAGCTCAAAGTCATTGAAAGAGAGCTTTCAAAAGCATCTTTTATCTTCTAACAGTTTCATTAAGTTAATTCCACACATTGGCATGAGATTAGTACAGTCTTCAACTGGAAGGGGGTATTTCTGAGGAAGGTCAAAAGTCACCAGATGTAGTGACAGAAAGAGAATGATAAATACTATTCTAAAATAGCATTTGGTCAGAAATCTTCTCATCAATTTTGAATGACATTTCTACAAGGAGCACTGGAAATCACATCGATTCCCTCACTGAGAATCCTATTGACTTAGCTTGTAGTCTGCTCAGGCTGGTGTGCACTGAAGCATATTTGAAAGGCCCTTCATCTCTGCTACAATATATTATTTAAAAATGTCAAGGCTGTTTTCCTGTTGCTGGAAAATAAATGATTCTGTCTGAGCTCCTAACAGGTACACAGAGTCTTCTCTTACTAATTTTCTTAAATTATGTATTTCATTGCTGTCTGCTGCAGAAATAGGGTGGATGCCTCATTTTGTTTTAACACAGTATTTCCATATTCAGCTTCCCTCATTTGACTCTAGCTTTGAAATGCATTCATACTTTTCTTTGCTTTTGGTAAGGATAGGTTTGGCAGTGATATTGGCCATACTGTTAGATGTCTGCATCATTAATCTATTTTTAACCATTTTTTCAACTCATTTTTTTCAGTGAAATTCAGGACCCCAAATGTATTTTCTTCCCAAGTATTTTAAATCCTGTAAGTGTCAATGTTTGTCAATGACTTTTTCATGTTTACTGCCTCACAATGAAAAGTCTCCTCCTGCCCTTTGTCTTCAATCTGCTTCCTGATAATTTTACTTCGTGTCCCTTCTCACACTGGAAGAGACACTGAGCAGCTGTTGTCTCTCCAGACACCTTGCTATCATTTGTCATGTCTTCCTATCTATCCACAGGTTATTTCTTTTTTCTGTCTGAAGACTCACAGAATGTTAAGGATTGGAAGGGAACTCTTCAGATCACCTACTCCAATACCCTTGCCAGGGAAGGTTCACCTAGGTTGTACAGGATGGAATCCAGGGCAGAGTTGGGTGTCTCCAGAAATGGAGATGTCACCACCTCTCTGGACAACCTGTTCCAGTGCTTTACCACACTCAAAACAAAGAAGTTCTCCTCGTGTTCAGATGGAACTTCCTATGTTCAAGTTTGTGTCTGTTATCTCTTGTCACTAGGTGCTATTGAAACAAGACTGGACCCACACTTCCAAGCACTTATAAGGATTTATTAGATTCCCCCTCAGACCTCTTCAGACTAAAAAGGAACAAGTCCTTCAGTTTATCCTCATAAGAGAGATGTGTCCCCCAGTCATCTTTGTAGTCATTTGCTGTACCATCCCAGCAATTTCTTGTCCTTCTTGGACTGTGAAGTCAAGAAATGACAGAGTGTTCCAGGCGTAACCTCACTAGGGCCAAACAGAGGGTGAGGACAACCTCCCCTGATCTATTTGAAGCACCCCAGGATGCCATTGGCCCTTTGGCCACAAAGGCACACTTTTGACTTACAGTCATCCTCGTGTCCACTATGACTCACAGATCTTTTTTCCTACAGAGCTTCTGTCCAGCAGGTCAACCCCTAATCTGTACTGATGTTATACATGATGTTATTACTTCCTAGGTACCAAACCTACATTAGGCTTCTTTCCACCCAACTCTCCAGCCTGTCCAGGTCTCACTGATTGGCAGCACAGCTCTTTTGTGTGTCAGCCACTCCAAGTTTTTTGTCACCAGCCAAGTGGCTGACGATGCACTCTCTCCCTTAATGCAGGTCACTGATAAATATATTGAATAGGACTGGACATAATACTGATCCCCAGGGAATACCACTTCTTCCAACTAAGACTCTGTGACACTAGTCATAACCCTCTGAGCTCTGTCTTTCAGCCAATTTTCAATCAACCCCATTTCCACCCATTCCACACTCCCTAAGATTGTCTATGAGGATGCTGTGAGAGTTGGTGTCACAAACCTCACTGAAGTCAAGGTACACAACATCCACTGCTCTTACATTATCTATCCATCCAGTTGTGCTATTACAGAAGGCTAATTAGTCAGATATTATTTCTCTTTGGTGAATATATTTAACTACTTCTGATAACATTCTTTTCTTCCACATGCTTTGAGATGATTCTCAGAATTAACTGGTCCATCATCTTTCCATGGATGGAAGTGGGGATGACTAACCCATAGTTCCATCTCATTTATTCATTACTCATATGGAAGCAGTTTTGTACTTTTTCATCATAGACTGCTAGTTATGATTTTTTAGGCTATTCATTTTGTTTTTCATTCCTTAATATCTGCTGTTATTTCATTCATGGGTATAGTCTTTGACAAGTCACAATGGAGAACAGTTCCAGAACAGGAGATTTTTCCCACAGAGAACCACAGTACAAAAAATACATTGTTTCATTGCAATGATCTGATCCTCTCTGAATAGTTCTTTTATGTCCGGATAATCAATTGGCTTTACAGACTCTTTGGCATGCTTCCTATTCTTGTATTTGAAGAAAGATTTAGTATTAGTTTTATTTTGATAATTCTTCATTTCTTATTTTTTTTAATCTCCCAGAAATTATGATCCTTGGGTTTTCTTTCTTACTTTGTTAACAACTTCAGCTTTTTGAAGGATATCTTCTTACTTCAAATTAGCATCCTTTACCTTGCTGGGGGGTGGTGTTGTCTTCCATTTGTATTTTCTCAAACTTTTTTTTAATAAACACTGTGCCTCAGAGCTAGACTTGGTATGAGGTGCAACTATAATGTGTGTTCAAGTATCCCCAGTGATTTCTTAAAGAGTTTGTGGTATTAAAATATTTTTAACAAGGTTTTTCTTTTTCTTTTTCTTTTTCCTTTTCTTCTTTTTCTTTTTATTTTTCTTTGTCTTTTTCTTTTTCTTTTTTTCTTTTTCTCTCTCTTCCTCTTCCTCTTCCTCTTCCTCTTTCTCTTTCTCTTTCTCTTTCTCTTTCTCTTTCTCTTTCTCTTTCTCTTTCTCTTTCTCTTTCTCTTTCTCTTTCTCTTTCTCCTTCTCTTTCTCTTTCTCCTTCTCTTTCTCTTTCTCTTCCTCTTTCTCTTTCTCTTTCTCTTTCTCTTTCTCTTCCTCTTCCTCTTCCTCTTCCTCTTCCTCTTCCTCTTCCTCTTTCTCTTTCTCTTTCTCTTTCTCTTTTTTCTCTTCCTCTTTCTCTTTCTCTTTTTTCTCTTCCTCTTTCTCTTTCTCTTTTTTCTCTTTCTCTTTCTCTTTCTCTTTTTTCTCTTTCTCTTTCTCTTTCTCTTTCTCTTTCTCTTTCTCTTTCTCTTTCTCTTTCTCTTTCTTTTTCTCTTCCTCTTCCTCTTCCTCTTCCTCTTTTCATCAGTTATTATTTTTATCCTGATCAGTAGATTAGACCTGAAGATTTATCTTGTCATTCAAAGTTTTACTCTCCTGAGAAACCCTGTTACTTACAGAGCTGATCAGTTTCTTCTGACTTGATGTAGAGATCCCATAAAAACAGTTACTCAAAAACACCATGCTTTATTTCCAACATTCTTGTATGGTTTTAACCTTAGTATTAGAATAGCACAATATTTATCTTCTTATCACCTGTCTAGTGTGTTTTATTCAAGAACAAATAATTACTTCTCTTGTCTTTTTTGGGTTTTTTGTCTTTTTTTTTTTTTTTTGTCTTTTTTTTTAGCTGTGTAGAATATATGTAGAATATATAGAACACCTAGTCCAATCCCCCTGCCATGGGGAGTAACACCTACCAATAGACCACGTTGGTACCAGGGTTGGGACAGACACAGCATGAGTTTCTGCTGCCTAATCTATCCCTTACCTGTAAACAATACCCCTAATATTTTTAACTGCAGTAGAAGCATCATCCCAATCAGGTATTAGTCTTTAAAGCTGTCAGCCCTATACTGCTGTCTTCATAATTGAACTGCATATCAAATTCATAGCCTGGAAAGCACAAAAAAGAAGAGAAAGGGCAGCTTTACAAAGCTTCAGATAAAAGTGTTCTGATCTGTTTTCAAATACAGAGAGGAGGCAGTGGAAGGATGGAGTTATGCTGAAAAACAGGAGGTTAAAGTGTAGTTTCAGAATAGCAGAAGTTCTAAAGTATATGAAATGTTTTATAAAAGAGCATATGACAAAATGAAGAATTATTCAGGCCATTGGTGATCTGACAGTTCAGACCCAGGCAGAAGAGGATGGAGAAGAGAGCAGCATGCAATAGGCAGTGGCAGACCTTATGCGGAATGAGGGAGAGGTCAGGATGTCACAGAACCCTTTCCTGCAGCTGATGCTGACAGTCTCTTCCTCAGACTGGCAGGTTCCATCTAACATAGAGACTTTGAAGTTTATTCCTGACTAGATCTGGCAGAGATCTGCAGCAACGCCTAATAAAAGGAGAACACCGTATGCAAGTTATACATTATAAATATGACATTTCTAAACTTCACTTGCCTTGTTTGTTTGAAATAACTTCAAACTGAAAAATGTAGCTTGCAGTTCTGTGAAGACACATCTCTCCCTTGTAGTTCAGGTGAAGAGCTCACCTACCATCTATTCACCTTCACAATTTCAACAGGCTATGCATTTTGCATTTCCTAACATACTGCCTTGAGTCTTTCCTACTTCTCCACTCCTTGAACTCCTATGCTTTAAAATTCAAAGCATACAAAACTTTTCCAATGTATCAAGTTTCTCATTATCTTGTTAATAAAGACATATGTTAGCAGAAAATATTTTTATGTCACTGTTTTTAAACTGTCAAATACGATACTATTGAGGCAGCACGCTTCAGAGTCTAGGGCAAAATTATCACAATTTCTGAAGCATTAAATAAACAATTTTTACAAAAAAAGTCCTTAAAAATATACTCTTTTGATGTAACTAAACATATTTGACATGTAAAGTTTTTTAAAATGTTAAAAATAAATAAGAGCTCTCACATCTTATTTTCTTTCTCTGCATATCTGCTCCTTTGAAGCACTTATTACACTGAATTTTAAACCTGGCATGACTTAAATTGCAGTATACTTCTTGGGTCATGCTCAGGTATGGATATTTCAGATGGTTCAGATGGTCTCACTCACTAATCACCCTCTTTTCACCATTCTTTCACTCTCTCACTCTCATGCTTGGTACAGGTTGTATGATTAGGCCCAAAGGAACTCACTGTCACAGAACTGCTGATACAAGGTTATTTTGGCAGCCTCATTTATTAAAATATTGTTAATAAACTTCTATGCAATAGTCACAATGATTCTAAAGGTAAAATACTGTTAAGGCAAATAGCTTAAGATTTATAAATACATTTTAAAAATGGAAGGGACCCGTCTGTAATCACCAAATTTTCTTCCCTTTATGACCTAAAACAGTAATTCCCATATCAACCCAATAATTTCTTGTTTAAATTGAAAATTCATTCCTCTTGGGATTTAACAGGTTATGTTTTTGATAAAGTAGTGGGTGGCTAAGCAAGCAAAAAGAGAGTGATGGTAAAGAAAGGAAAGTGACATTGTAAACAGCCAACATCATTGAGTAATGTTAATGGTATTGACTTTTGAGAAAAAGTATTCAAACTTGCCATTAAATGAAGAGCAATCTCTCAGGCTTTCCTGATCTTGTCTTACAAATTCTACTCAAAATATTTATACAGTGTCAATTACTTACTGTATGTAAGGGGCATGACAAGAGGAGGGGGAGTAAACTAGAAGAAAATTAGTTTGCACTTACTTAATAAAATACATTTTATTTAATGCTCAGCTCTATAAACTGAGAAGATGCTTTTTCTCAATGCTTCCATTATGCTGATGGAAGAAGACAACCTCCATTTACTGAAGGGGTCAGAAGCAGACCCAAATCCTGATATCACAGAATCACATAATCACAGAATGATCCAGGTTGGAAAGGACCTCTGAGATCATCAAGTCCAATCTTTCATCCACTACCACTGTGGTTACCAGACCATGACACTCAGTGCCACATCCAGTTTCTTCTTAAAAACCTCCAGTGACAGAGAACCCACCACCTCCCTGGGCAGCCCATTCCAATGTCTGATCACCCCCCCTGTAAAGAATTTCTTCCTAATATCCAACCTAAACCTCCCCTGGCAGAGCTTAAGTCCCTGCCCTCTTGTTTTACTGGTAGCTGCCTGGGAGAAGAGCCCAACCCCCCCCTGGCTCCAGCCTCCTTTCAGGGAGTTGTAGAGAGCGATGAGGTCTCCCCTGAGCCTCCTCTTCTCCAGGCTGAACACCCCCAGCTCCCTCAGCCTCTCCTCACAGGACTTGTGCTGGAGTCCCTTCACCAGCCTCCTTGCTCTTCTGTATCTTAATTGTTACCCAAATGTGGCTAAAACAAACACATTTCTGAAACTCCATAGTACACATCTGAATAAATTCAGAGTATATCAAACAGATATGATAAGCTTATTCTAATAGGTGGATTCTTGCCATTGGGTTATAAGTATAGTATTACAGGGCATGATATAGCAGTATGTGCTAAATAGGTCTAATCTGCATTTACTTCCACACTTAGAGGTCTCTGGGACATGAGAAAGCAGATAGGAAAGATACATAGATTCATTTTAAACGAATTTAAACTTCCTAATTAAAGTTTACATCAAGACTTCTAAATCTTACACATAATTTTGAAATCTGTGACAAGATAGTGTGCTTGTGGTAACATCAAACACAAAAAATCAGAAGATCTTTCTATTCTCATTTCTATCAATACTTGTGCATAAAGGAATAAAGTGATGTCCTGAATAACCTGCTTGTAAGACAGAAGTGAGTTTGAGCACAATGATCTAGACCCAGTGAAAGATATAGTAGAATTATATGGAGACATAATTTGGAATTACCTGCTTGAAGGGCAGCCTTTGATTTGGCATTTCTGTTGTGTCTCTCTGTACACTAGTGCTTGTCTGAATGCAGAAATTGGACAGAGATGTTCAGATGCAGACATGCCCCTGGGTTCTGAGAAGTCTATAAAGATATTCATCTTGAAGAATATCAGTACATGAAGATAAGACAACAGAAGGATAGAAATAGATGTTTTGGATTGGGATAGTGCTCACAGTGGAAAACTCTCCTCAGTTTGTTTGATAATTCTATGGACCAAGGTGGCTTTCTGAAATAAATGCAAATAGCACTTACTGAAATGCATTAAGATGTTAATGGAGTTGGTTGTTTAGCAAAATAGTGCAATTTGCATCCTGTATGGTGGTTTTCATTTGTTACACTGTGCAGTTTAGTCATAAATAAAGAGTACCGACTTTCATTGTCTTTAACAAAATCTTAAATTAGTGTGCAAATGTTAAAATGTGAAAGCAAACTCATAGGCAGCTTATAAAAAAGAAGAAAAATTCTGAAGCAGTGTAAAAGGTCTGAAGTATCAGTTAATATTGTCTGTCCCACTACACTTGAGGATATGTAGGATCACGAGTATTGTCTATTTCTCTTTTCATGTGTATGACTGACAAGTGTAAAATACCACTAAGATTTTCCATTTATGATAAATATTTTTTATCAAATAATAACCAAGCCAATGGTGAATTCACATTCTCAAACACCATCAGTAATTAATGTATTAATATTTTATTCATTACTCATACAAAAATAACATTTATTGATTTAAAACTTGACTGATCATTTACAAACTGACATGAAAGGGAATCAAGTTCATAGTATGAAATTCTGGTGCCATGGAGGGCAAAGGACTTTGTCAACAGTTTGATTCAGGAACCAGATGGTTCCTGAATGACAAAGGTAAATGCAAGGCAATTAATTTCAAATGTTTGTTGAAATAGATTAAAAAGCAACTACTGTCATCACAGTCATCATTTTACCACATTGTACTGAGAACTTTTCAGTTCTTAGATCTTACTCTGCCACTTTACTATAAAGTTTCTTTTCTATCATCAGACTATCTCACGATACATTATGACCCTCTAAGTTGGGCAACAACAAAGAAATCCAGACAATAATTTATAGAATCGTGGAAGATGATGGGTTGGAAGGAACCCATCAGGATCATCAAGTTCAACTCCTGTCCTCAAAGAATTACACCAGGTGCCTGAGAGCATCACCCAAATGCTTCTTGAACTCAGGAAGGATTGGTGCTGTGACCACTTCCCTGGGAAGCTTATTCCAGTGCTCAGCCTCCCTCTGGGTGAAAAACCCTTTCTTGATATCTAAACTAAGCCTCCCTTGATTCATCTTCCAAACACTTCCCTGTGTTCAGTCACAGGACTGACAAAATCAGTACCAGTCCCAACTCTTCCTCTCATGAGGAAGCTGTAGACTGCAATGAGGTCACCCCTCAGCCTAAAAGATGACAATCCAAATGACCTCAGCCACTCCTCATAAGTCATCCCTTCCAGACCCTTTACCATCCTCATGACTCTTCTTCACCTGCTCTCCAATACTCTGATGTCTTTTTTATACTATGGTGCCCAAAACTGCACACAGAACATTTATATCTTTTTTTTTCTATGACTAGTATTTATATGTTCTTTTCAAAGAAACAGATATGGTTAGCTTTTTTTTTTTTTTAAACTTATTTTCACTAATTTTGAGAGAAGTTTTAGGTAACTTCAGCAATAAGTTCATAGTCGATATGCAAAATTTCAATGTAAATTCTGAATTGCATATTTTTAAAGGTGAATTAATTCTCCCTACTTTACATAAGATATTATTACTGTAATGGCGAAGGAATACAGAGCTCAATCTTTTCTGTCAATGCATAACTTAACTAATAAAGCATATTCATGCATGAAACTTAAAACATTTTCTTCCACATTATTTTTAAACCTGTTTTCAAACAGAATGTTTCAGGAATTTGTCTACAGTACAAAGGCAGGGATTCAAGATATCTCCAAGTCTTGAACCAGAAGATATTCCCAGTTCATCCAGTCATCTAACTCATTTGATGCTAGGGTAAACATGGATCTGTATTTCAAGCTCTCCTTGTACTCTTTCTCACACAAATGTATATAACTGAAGTTAACACTGAATTTCATATACTATGTATTTCTAAGTTTGGCCAGAAGCAATTTTTGAAAAATAGTGCTAGGCAATGAACAGTATCCTAGATCAAACAGTAAGAAGACCATAGGAGGTTTCTTTATTAATATTTTAAATAATTACTTTACAAAGTCTCATGCTTAATTTTATTTGTAGTGAGCTGTCCTACAGAAGCCTGGCCTCGGATTTATACTGGGAAAATACGCATGCATACTTAAAAAATCAACAAAAAGAGAGAATGACTGATGAAATGCAGTTTTTCTTCATTTTCTAAGCCTTTTGTAAGGGATTTATGTATTTCAGCAGACTCATGGAAAAAAATAATACTGAATATATTGTCATTGACATTGACTGATGTAAAAAAGTGTATATGAAGATTTTCCTCCGTCCTTCAAAATCATAGGTGGA
Source organism: Phaethornis superciliosus (assembly GCA_023637945.1). NCBI lineage: Eukaryota > Metazoa > Chordata > Aves > Apodiformes > Trochilidae > Phaethornis > Phaethornis superciliosus. The sequence continues at coordinate 12,519,330 of JAJQWJ010000004.1, read as the reverse complement.
ATATTTACCCAGGTGGAAATACTAAGTAATAAAATTGAATATCAGCTTCCCACACTTAGCCATCCTTCCTAAGGATACAGAAGCTTGGCAGGATTTGCACCCCAAAATGCTGAAACAAGAATGTAGCAGCAATGTGCATTTAAAGCAATGGTGCACTTTTGCCTTCACTGATTGAAAAACAAAACAAAACCAAACAAAAACAACAACAAACGAACAAAACAAAAAGGAAACCATGCATGAGGAAGATCATAGTGCACAGCAGTTTAAATAAGTCAGAGACATTTTCAGTGACAGATACTGGCTTCTTGTTTTCAGCTATGTTTGTCTCTGCAACGCCTATGCTTTTACTGTTGTTAATTAACAGCAAATTTAGGAAAATTAAATGAAAATTAAAATCAAAACAAAACAAAAGAAACAAACAAAAAAACCCCTAACCACTAAGCAGAGGTAGCAAGTGGAAAATTCTGCTGAATGTCTTTTGTAAAGTGAAAGGCAACAGTAAGCTGAGGAAACAGAAGCCACCATGCACCTACTGCTGCAGGTGAAGTCAATCTCACAGTATTTTGTGTTATTGCATAAAGGTTTCTTTCCTCATTTGTTGCTAAGGAAGCTCTTAAGCAGCAACAGGTAGGGAGGATAAACTTGCCAAGTATTGCTCTTTTACCTAGCATCCCCACCAAATGCTGTCATGTGAATTACTCAACTCTGACATAATTTCTTTAAGCTGCCTACAAAAGGTAATATGTTACTGAGTCTCAGAGAAGACAAAGCAATATTATTCTCATTTATCAATAGCTAACTTGATAGCGAGTTCAGTCTTTATGTCACAATGTTAACGTTGCATGTCCTAGCTGCTATTTTGTGACACCCTTTGTATCTGTCTCATCTTCTGGTTTGTTGTTGTTGTTTTTGGTTTTGTTTTTTTTTTTTTCCTATTTATGCACTACCTCGTTTATAGCCCTTGTCATGTTAATCTTTCATTCTTTACATTACTTAAAGTAAAGGTCAGCTACCACTGAGGTTTTTTACATATCCGCTTCTGTAGATTTTAACACATGAAACACAAGTTGTGTTTTCCATTAATTTTTATAACATAAAATATATGAGTTAGGTATTCTTCAGAAATCACAATCTTTTCTCTCCAGTTCACTACATTTTCTCCTCCACTTATTGACTAAAGTTTCTTAAAACTTCTATATGTTTGATAACAGAGTAATTACCATGTATTGGCAAACGAAGTAATTAATGGTGACTTGTGTAAAAAAGGCTACCATGTATCATTAGAACTAGATATTATATACATTTAATATTTATTTGAAGACTTGAACATTTTTTCCCAAAGTATTTTTCCAAATGTTATTCTGTTTTTCCATTTCTTTGAAGACTGACTTCTCAATTTTGGAAATATATTGTAAAATGAAAGGAGAATAACCTGCTCTAATTATGTCTATATGCAAAGACCAAGTTTAGATGAGGATAAGGTAAGGAAAATAAACAAGATTCTTTATTTGTTTTCTTGAGTGTTACAAATCTGTAACTAATTTATTATGTACTACACTGAGTAACATACCCAGAGTAAATTTATTGGGTTCTTCCTAGCAATAAAGAAAAAATTCTAATTTCCATCATTCAAAAAAAAGCCAGAACAAAATAGAGACAAAAAAACCCCACTTCAATTTGGTGAGTAGCACTTTTCAGTACTGCAGGAGATGCCTATATAGCACTTCCATTTACTGTAGTACTTGCTTTTGTGCTCATTCACCACTGGCAAAAAAGAACCTCTACATCCTTACATATTCCTCAGATTTATGACAGATGGCCTGCTGTTGCTGCTAGTTTTGGGACAGAAACTGAGTGATTATCAACCCTTGGTAAATTTCCTCCCATAGGTGGCGGGAGCTTGCAGCTTGCACATTTTCACTCTTAAGTGAGATTGTATGAAGGTTATGAACATCAATGGTAATATGATGATATGTTAATTGGAAACAACAGTCTGAACAAATGACATGAACACAGGTTGTTTACCAAAACATAGTCTTCAGACCGAGAAGATCTATGGTTAAGAAGAAGGAAGGGTCTCAGCAAATACCTTCCATTTAATTCTGAAAAACAGGGCTAAAGGCAGAACCTTCTGTTTTTTCACTCGTAGGATATTAATTAAAACTTTAAAAGTATAATAATTATGATGTGACTAAAGTATTTACTCTGTCTTCTAGTCAACACTTAATTATTTGTTTCATTCTGTCAGCTTTCAGATTTTGTGTGGTAACAAGACAAGGTTTTAAAAGGAGAAAAATTATGACCAAAAATCCTATTCTATTCTCCCAAAGAATTTATCAAGGTTTTAGTTGTTGTCTAAATATTTCTCCAAGGAAACAAGTAATCAACAAGCAGTATTTGTCTGGTAAAGTATTGAGAAAGGATGTATTACAAAATATATTTAATTATATAAATTAAAAAGATATAAATTAAGTTAAATAAAATTAATTAAAATTAAAATATATAAATATATTTAATATATTTACTTCAACATGTTCTACTGTAACTGAAAAATATTAGTGGAACAAAAGAACAGATACGGAGAAAGCTGTTATGACAGTGCAAGCCCACAAAAAAATGGCTAATACAGAGAAGGCTCTTCCACATCATGACTCTGAGTGGGTGGTTACAGTTACATTCGGACTTCAAAAGAAGGTATAAGAATCAAAAGCAGATGTTCTTTGACAAGATGAAATGAAAGCTATTTCTTGAGACAAAGGCAAGTAGCAGTGGTTTAAAAGCCTGGAGCACTCCAGCACTGTGTACATTTTGGCCAAAGCAGAGCTAAAGATTGACATACTAACATATGAGTCCTGTTTCAAGGATTAAAGTGTGTATAAATTTCTATAGGCAAAGGTTCTGAACCATTTCTCACTGCAGTATGCTTCGTGTGCAAATATCTTATTTCCATCTCTACTACTGTTATATTATTGTTTCATACTCTTGACTGGATTTTGCTTCCTCATTGACCCTGAAAACTAGGGAAGCCATTTTTTCCTTACCATCAAACTTGTAAACAAAAGGAAAATTAAAAAAAGCTGCTTATTGGATCAATGATCATAATGCACAGACAAAAATTCTAGTCCTTCAGGAAAAAAAAAAAGTTGCAGAGTTCTGTTTCATTTAGATTCATTATCAAAGAAAGTAGAATTGCTAATTAAAAAATTAAGTAAAAAGTATAAACAATTAAGTTGGAAAGGGTAAAAATCTTGAATCTAAACCAGATTGTGACAGAAGGAGGATTTTTGTTCCTTATAGAGTAAGATTAGACATTTTAGGCTTCTTGACATATTGTTTGTAGTGTTTTTTCTCTTTTTATTTTTATCTTCTAAATGGAAAGCATTGATTCAGCTGTGTACAAAATTCCTGTCTTTTCTTATCTTCATTAGTGGAAATAGTAATATTTTACAAAACAAACTAACTAACAAAAAATAATTTTTAAAAAAGCAGAAAAAAATATAATAGAGTTGAATATTGTTATTGATACTTCCTGTCCCAGAACTCATAGACAATGTCCAGATAAACACAGGATCTCCAGCTCTGGTTACAGCTCCAGTCATCTGTCCCTGACTCCTTGATTGCATTAACAAGAAAAGTTCCAAACTGAAAAGCTAAGAACAGGTGTTTCCTTCAAGTTTTTTAGATAAGTCACAATATAAAATGAATCTAGAAAGTTTGTTTTATTAGTCAACTCTGAATCTTGAAGTAGCTCCTTCAAATGTGAAGGGAAGACTTAGTTGGCAAAGTGCCCTTGGTCTATGAATGTCAGAAATTACTGTACTTTAAATGAGAAAACAATGCTGGGGTTTTAAAGAGCAGAAGCCTTAAAAAGGTTAGATTTTGACTGATGAGTAACATTATGACTGTTATTATAGCAGAGACCTGGAAAACTGTAATAAGCAGCTTGTCAGCTCTATTGTTACTCTTCATTAAAAATGAATATGAGGGAGCAATTAATCTCACATCTTTAGTATCATTAGGCCATTCTGTTACTGCAGTTGTGTGTGGTTCAATATGTCAATTAATCTTCAGAAAAGTATTATTTTCAAATTTCAGGTTCCACTTTCCTAGTTCTGATTATATAAGAGTGACATTTAAGTTTTAATATATCCCAGCCAAAGTAAATTGTAGAAATGGAGCTAAGGTTAGAAATTCCATCTCAAAGTGTAAAATTTTAACACGGTTTTCATCATTATCTCTCAGATTATATCTTTGCAGCAAGGACTAAAAATGCTAAAAGGTTATTTGTAATGTAAAATTCTTATACAAGTGAAGGAATGGATGGACTATTGTACATCTTCCTCTTCCTTCCTTATATTTAGCTTTGCAATTAGGCTCAAACTTCCAAATAAGTTGAAATGAAAATGGACACAGTTCAGTCACCAAACTTGTGTGTGTCCTGTAATGACTAACGAGTATCGTTGATTAAATGGCTTACTTTAATCATCCATTTATAAGCAATTATTTTTTTAAATATCTTCCTGAACCAGAGAACAATGGTTTTGCTTTCTGATTCCCAGAGACAGGCTGTTCCTCAGAGCTTTAAGTACAGACATTACTTTGTTCATTGTTAGAGACAGGACTGGGGGCTAGTTGAACTACATATCATTTCCAAACAGGAGTTGTTTAAAGTAATTAATATATACATCAAATAAGATATTCTACATACCTGAACAAATAAGAATGAAATCTTCAGATAATTTTGAACTCTTACAGACTTAGTAATAGTCTACTAACAAGTTCAGGAAGAGAGAGCCTCTTCTCATCTCATTATCAGCCTCTGTCACTGAAATCATTATTAAATACTCTTCTTTGTGTTCAGTACAAAGTGACAAAGGAACATTTTTTGAAGTATGTCTTTGGGAAATTATACCAAAAGGTATAATTATACCAAAAGGAAACCCCAAGACAGAACATCCACCAAGTTTTGATTAAAAATTACTTTGAACAACTTAAGAAGACATTAAGATAAACTGTTTTAAAAAATATCTTAATATTTTAAATTCATTTGATTCAAGAGTCCATTTGATTTTAGCTCATAATAATTTCACCTGTCTGCTAAGAAAATATCTATAAAGCAACTAACTAGAATTGTTTCTTGTGTTCAACAGATTTTATCTTTGTGTGGGTAATGTCTGAATTATCTGAAAAGCAGCTGAAGAACAGAGAAGGTTCTATTATGACTGTGTACATTAGTCTTTTTTTCCTGGTATCTACTTACTAAGTGAAATGAATAAAACAGCAGCCAGACAAACCTTTCTTTGACAGAACTGTAAAACACTTCAAGTACACTATCATGAAGATGACATATCAGAAAGGTTTCAAGCTATCAAATGCATGAGCTGTCTATACCTCATTTCTTTCTCTAAAATACATATATACATATAAAATATTAAAATTTGCTTTGGAAAACCTAGTCTGATATCTCTATGTGTGCCTTTTCCAGAAAAAAAATGGATTCATCTATAAAGTAGAAGTATCAGTATTTTTTATCCAAAAGTTTCCACACTGTTCTATTGCCATTAACACATATAGATTGTCCAAGTTAGCTTTATCAAATAAAGAATTTCAAGCTCCCTGTTCACTGAAAGGAAAGACAGAGAAAAATTAATTTTTCTCATTAAGACTTGGTAGAAGGGTCTTATCAAGATAATTTAATTAGATTACTTTTAATAATAGCTCTTCTCTTAGGAATTTTAAAGAAAAAAAAACCACCTAATTAATATTTATCAAAACAAAATATTTTGCAGAGGTCTCTTGATTTTTAAAAAACACAGCATACCTTGTAGAGTGAGCTGGGAGTTCTAAGCCTTTGTAATGCTCAATTCAAAGGCTACGGGTATTCACTGCCACTAGAACTGCTTTAAAGGCAGAGAAAAGGTATCTAAACACAAGCACTATTTTTCATTGTTGTAAACAAAAATCTTAGATATGCTGAAGGTTTTAGAAAAACTCACTCTTTCCTACCTACAGTTAGCCACTGTTGCATAGCTGGTTCACTTGGTCTAGCTCCTCAGGGTCTTTACTTCTTCTGCTCACATGCAAGTCTGTTTTCCTCCTTGCCTAGGTCTTGCATCAGCTTTGTCATACTCAGTATACTCTATAGGCTAAGTGAAGGGAAGGTTGGAGCAGGACTATAAGCCAAAATATTTTATATCTGAAAGTCTTTACTTACTGCACATGGAGTATTACTGAACCTCAATCTGAAATTACCTGATGGGCCTCCCATTTTTGATGAGCTGTGGGTCAGTGTGGTTACCAGAGGTCTGCATTTCGTAAGATCAATGGGAGTGAATAAAAGTACTACCAATAGAGAAACCAGAATTTATTAACTTGGCATTGGTTGTAATCATTACCTATAATGTTCAGATGAAGAGGTCAGAAAAGTCAAAGACAGAGTTAATCTATCTCTCAATGATTTCTGAAAAAAAATTTCTGATGACACAGGAAATGCAAAAAATCAGATGAGGTGATGAGTTCATCCAGCAATAGATGTAAACAGTATTGTTTCATTATTATAATGAAGGAAGGTAATGAGCCTGCAGAGAAGTCCAGATTTTGAAACTGTCAGAATGTTCATCTTTCTCAGTTGTGAATTACTGAAAATTCGTTGTGGAAACTGCAGACACAGGGCAGATACATACAAACTCTTCGAGAGATGTGGTGGTATGAGAATGCAGATAATGGTGGGTAGAACAGAAATTCTGATTTTTCCCCCTCTGCATTTAGGGTCAGACAGTCAATGAGGTAACACAACAGTATGTCATTCATAATGTCTAGGTCATAACTAATATCTGAAGCAAAATGTAAAGAAGTGTATCTATGCTGTTTGGATAATTACCCAAGGTTAAAAAAATACTAATGGATATGAAAGTAATAACAAACTGAAAATAATCACAGAATCACAGAATTTTGAATCACAAAATCAGCCAGGTTGTCAAGGACCTCTGAGATCATCAAGTCCCTTAATGCACTGCCACTGTGGTTACCAGACCATGTCACTGAGCACCACATCAGTCTCTTCTTAAAAGCCTTCAGGGATACACAATCCACCACCTCCTTGGGCAGCCCATTCCAGTGTCTGATCACCCTCTCTGCAAAGAATTTTTTCCTAATATCTAACCTAAACCTCTCCTGGCAAAGTTTAAGTCCATGCCCTCTTGTCTTACTGGTAGCTGCCTGGCAGAAGAGACCAACTCCCCCCTGGCTCCAGCCTCCTTTCAGGGAGTTGTAAAGCTGAGCTGTACTCAGCACTGAGTACAGGGGCAGAATCCCTTCCCTGGACCTGCTGGCCACGCTGTTCCTGATCCAGGCCAGGATGCCATTGGCCTTCTTGGCCACCTGGGCACACTGCTGGCTCCTGTTCAGCTTCCTGTCAATCCAGACTCCCAGGTCCCTCTCTGCCTGGCTGCTCTCAGCCACTCTGTGCCCAGCCTGGAGCTCCCCATGGGGTTGTTGTGGCCAAAGTGCAGGACCCGGCACTTGGCCGTGTTGAACCTCATCCCATTGGAATCAGCCCAACTCTCCAGTCTGTCCAGGTCCCTCTGCAGAGCCCTCCTGCCTTCCAGATGATCTGCACTCCCCCCCAACTTAGTGTCGTCTGTGAATTTGCTGATGATGGACTCAATCCCCTCATCTAAATCATCTCTGAAGATATTAAAGAGAACTAGACCCAGCACTGATCCCTGGGGGACACCACAGCCGCCAATTGGATCAGCACCGTTCAGCACCACTCTCTGGGGGCCTCCAGCAGTTCCTAACCCAGCACAGAGTGCTCCTGTCTGAGCCCTGGGCTGACAGCTTTTCCAGGAGAATGCTGTGGGAGACGGTGTCAAAGGCTTTGCTGAAGTCCAGGCAGACTCCATCCACAGCCTTCCCCTCCTCCCCCAGGCGGGTCACCCGATCATAAAAGGAGATCAGGTTGGTCAGACAGGACCTGCCCTTCCTAACCCCGTGCTGGCTGGGTCTGATCCCCTGTCCATCCTGCAGGTGCTGTGTGATTGCCCCCAGGATGAGCTGCTCCATAACCCTGCCAGGCACTGAGGTCAGGCTGAGAGGCCTGTAGTTCCCTGGGTCCTCCTTTCATTCCTTTTTGTGGATTTGTGTGACATTCACCAACTTCCAATCATCTGGGACCCTCCCAGTGAGCCAAGACTTTTGGTAAACGATGTAGAGGAACTTGTCGAGCTCTTCCCCAGCTCCCGCATCACCCTGGGGTGGATCCCATCTGTCCCATCTGACTTGTGAGGATCCAAGTGGCTCAGCAGGTCACAAACTGTACCCAGGGGGGCTACTCAGCTTCCTATTTCTCTCTACAAACCCCAGAAGCAGCTGTCCTCAGGACAACCTGTCTTGCTGTTAAAAAATGAGGTAAAGAACGTATTAAATATCTCAGCCTTATTCTCATCTTTGGTAACTATGTTTCCCCCCATGTCCAACAAAGAATGGATTTGTTCCCTGCCCCTCCTTTTTCAATTTATGCATCTGTAGGAAGACTTTTTGTTATCCTTAATGGAAGTGGCAAGACTGAGTTCAAATCATGCCTTCGTCTCTCTAATTTTCTTTCTACATGACCTAACTATATTCCTGTATTCTTCCTGAGTAGAATCTTCTTACCTTTTTCTTTCTCTGATGATGCTGCCTATAGATCCGTGTGGCTGGGTTAGAAAAAGTTTTTTATCTGGGTAAAAAACCAATTACTGGTATAGATAACTTATTTTGAAAATAAAGTAATCAAAATGTAAAGATACAAAGGAATACTTTTGTTTACATAAAAAGATAAATTTAAATTGCAAATCTCCACTCTTAGTGACTATACAAGATTATGCATGTCATGCAGCTTATTTTGGATCAAAGTAGTAGGAGGCTGATTTTTCAGAAAAAAATCACAGGTTATTTTCTTTGACGAGTATTTTTAGACTGAGTAACATGCATATTTATTGGATGTAACTGTTGTTTGTCTTTGAATGAAGGTTGAGTTAAATACGGACTTCATAAAAAATGTTCATTTTGAAGTAATTTCTTAATTGTAAGCAAATATTTCCTGCTAAGAATGAAGTGCTGAAATGGCATCAGGTAAAGATTACGTTAAACTGTATTTTCTTTCAGGCCCTAATGTCTTGCATTTTTTCCTATTCCTACTTAAAGACATAAGCACGTATCTTTAAATACTTTATATAATCTATATATATATAAAATCTTTACGTGATTCCAGATAATCCTTACCAGCCATAAAAATCCAGCATTCACTTTATGGTTGTGAAAGACACTTTCAACATAGCTGAAATTTTAGTGACTGGAGGAATGGATTATATCTTTGTATTTGAAGAACTTTGCAGTCTGTATTGTTCCAGGTGAGTTGAGGCTTTCTCTGACTTGCCATTGCAGATCTTGTGTATAGAAGACATTTTACCTATTTTCTGAAAGCAGTAAAAGACAAAAAATATTAATATAAAAAGCATTGTATTTTTGGATTTTGATGTGGATATGTGAAATTTTATAGAAAAAACTATAGTTCTTTTGTGTTAGTTTATCAGCCTCCTGCCCTGTGCTGGGTGTGCACTACATTGGATTATTCTTGATTAGCCAACCAAATGACAAGGAATTCCGTATGAAAGGATCAGCAGTCAGTGAAACTGATTTGCATGCAACATCAAGCAAGTATGAAAAATCCAACTGATAGAGAAGGTGGTTATATCTCAACAAGTTAACTGCAAGTTAAATCCTTCATAGTGCTATTGTGATGCAGATGTGTTAGTGCATAAGAGTTAACATTAACAACAGATACCTCACTGCTTTTGTATTTTTAACTCCCTGCACGGTAAGAATTGCAATACTGAGATTAGCTGTGTATAGGATCTACATTCTTAAATAGTTACTTTTAGATAATGTGCTTAGTATTGCTTTTAAATTTATTGATTTTTCCATCTATTGAACTTTTTACTTTTTCTGCTTACCTGCTAAATAACTGAGATATACTTGCCAATAAAATGATTCTATGTACTTACCTGGTTAGTAAAATTGAGACCAAAATTAATAAATGTTGGATTCTCCATGCTAATAAATACTGCAATACCATTCACTGCCTATCAGAGACAGGATTACAGCTTTTGCCTTATTAGCACAGGGTCATTCAGGCTTTGAAATATATAGTTGTGGGATTTGTCAGTTTAATATCAAATGCACAGTATGAGTCAACAGTGCATGGCAATGAAGATTTCAGTATAAGGCAGGAATTAAGAATACAGCTACCCATTCAATAATTTCATCTTTATAACTGTTTCATTTAAGAGGGCAGCTGTGGGCTAATCTGGGAATTTTCATCTCAGTTTAGTAATTCACATGCAGGTTCATATGGATTCTGAGACAGAATGTCTGATGCAGAGTAATGATGATAGATGCCATTGATAAAGCCAATCCTTAAAAGTAAAATGAAATCAGATTTGCTCTTTAGCAAATCTGAAAAAGTCTCAAAAGGCTCTGGGGGTTTTGTTGGGTGTTTTTTTTTGGTTTGGTTTGGTTTGGTTTTTTCAATGTCAGCTTGCAAATTAATTGTAAACTCTGCCTGACCTCAAGGTATTTGTCCAAAGTGTTTAAGAACATTTTTTTCCTCTCTTCCACAGTCAGAAGCAAAGTTTGCACGTTGTTTGAAGCCAGCCAAGGCAGTTGCACAACGAAAGTAGTATAGAAGAATGCTAGAAGGAAAACATGTAAAAGAGTGAAAAAAAGACTTTGGATATAATAAATGGAGGGAAATAGAATGAGCAATAAGGAAAATATTGAGAAGACAAATGAAGAGAAATGAAATTAAAAGGACAAAGAAGTTGAGAGAGCTGGGATTGTTTAGCCCAGAGAGAAGACTGAGAAGATATCTTAATAATATCTATAAATATCTAAATAGTGAGTGTAAGAAAAATGGAGCCAGACTCTCTTCAATAATACCCAATGACAGGACAAGGGGAAACAGACACAAGGATTTTCCTCCTGAGGAAAAAATTTCTTACTGTGAGGGTAACAAAGCAGTGGAAAAGGCTTCCCAGAGAGGCTGTAGAATCCCCTTCTCTGTAGACATTCATAACCCACCTGGATGTGATCCTGTGTAATGTGTTCTAGGTGATCCTGCTTTAGCAAGAAGGTTGGGCTAGATGATCTCTAGAGATCACTTCCAATTATGATGATACTGTGATTCTTTTAATTTCAAGAATTAAGTTAATGAATGACATTTTCTTTCTTCCTCTTGATACGTCAGACACTTCTATGAGTTTTAAACTTTTACCTTTTCAGAGAATCTGCTTAGGCTGTTTATTCCTAGTGGTTCTCTTTGATGAACCATTTGTTGATGCTCTTATTCGTTCTTGAGAAGAACCTCAGAGACAGCAAAATTTACTTTGTGGTTTAACAGTTGATTTAATTAAATAAAACTTGAATATCATTGGCCTTGGACTTTGGAGAGACTTCTCCTGTTTAAACTGAAATTCAAAAGCAAAACTATAAGTGAATCTGTTGCAGAAGGAGACAAGACAGAAAAGATTCCTGCTTTTGAGTGACCCTCGCTAATGTTGTTCCTGATTTGGCAGAATTGTCTGAGGATTGTCTGAGGTCCCTTCCCATTATGACAGTCTATTGTTCTTTTTCTCCCACATTCCCATACCACAGACAAAAAAAAAAAAAAAAAAAAAAAAAAGGAATTAAGATTCATCACAAAATTTAATAAAATTATGGAGACAGCACAGCTTTCAGGTGTGAAATGTTTACTAAGATGACATTTAACAAGAGACAATAGCAGGACAGAATTACCCACTAACTGCAAAGACCATCTTATGTCAAAATATTTGTCAGCAAGCCAACAAAAGGGAGTAGAAAAATTTTTATAGTTTCTGTTTTAGACAAACTAGGAAGCAGATGGACATATGTCCTGAAATTTTATTGAAATAGATGAATGTAGATTTATAGACAAAAACAAGATCTTGCAAAAGGTGCTGTCCTATCATTATGCTAAGAAATGGAGCAGTTTTGGAGCAGCCTGCATATCCTGCGTCTTTCTTCCCTTCCACTGAACATATGTGGAACAGCCATACAGAATTATGTACACAATTATGGAGAAGAGAGAAGAAGGAATCAAATTAAATATTAATAATCTCTTTTTTTTTTTTTTTTTTCTTTTTTTTTTTTAAATTTTCTTGGTAAATACATGCTCTAGACATGTAAATAGAATGTCAACAATGTTTATGTACTTTTATTCCATCTTTTACTCCTGAAAATATTTACTTAATTCTGCTAAGGTCTTTGTTTACTTTCTCCTCTTTTTTACTATAACAGCCTTTAAAATCAAATTATGTAGAGTCAGATTCCCTCTCCTCATTCCCAAATGTACATAGCAGTTAAACAGGAAATGCTTAAAACACATCCTTTCAGTCCATGAAGGTCCACTTTTTATAGCTTCTCACACACACTAGACAGTCAGCCACGTGTCACCAATTTCCCTCTTTAAACAACTTTTATAAGACAGTGATAACTGATACAATTCTTTGTGGATTCCTTTGCTTTTTAAGTAAAAGGGATATATAGAAAATTACAAAACATATTTTTACTATTCTTTTGCAAATCAAAAATTATAATCTATCACCTGTATAGTGAAAATAATAGAATTAAATCTGGCCAGGGATATTAAGAGCAACAAGAAAAGCTTCTGTAGGTATGTCAGTGATAGAAGGAAGATGAGGGAATTGTGGACCCTCTCAAGAAGGAAAAGGGAGACTGGATCACATGGGATACGACGAAGGCTGAGGCATTCAATCACTTTTTTGCCTCAGTCTTCACCAGCAACTTCTCAAGCCACATCACCCAAGTCACAGAAGGCAAAGTTGAGAACAAGGAGAATGAACCTCTCACAGTAAGAGAAGACAAGGTTTGAGATCATCTATGGAACCTGAAGATGTACCAGTCCATGGGACCTGATGACATGCATCCACAAGTACCGAGGAAACTGACAGATGACGTTGCTAAACCATTACTCATCATATCCTCTTCCTTTCTTCTCCTCTTAGAATAAGGGAAGAGCAACTGACAGCATCTATCTGGACTTGTGCAAAGCATTTGACACTGTTCCACATGACGTCCTTACCTCTAAACGGGAGAGATATAGACTTGGTGGAGGGACTGTTCATTGGATAAGGAACTGGCACAGTCACACTCAAAGAAATATTGTCAATGGCTCAAAGTCCAGGTGGAAATTAGTGACAGGTGGAATTCCTCAGGAGTCTGTGCTGGGACAGGTGCTGTTTAACATCTTTATAGGTGATGTGCACAGTGGAATTGAGCACATTCCCAGCAAATTTGCTGATAACATCAAGCTGTGTGGAGTAGTCAACACAATGCAGGGAAGGAATGCCACCCAAAGGGACCTTCACAGTCCTGACAGGTGGGCCAGCACCAGCTTCATGTAGTTCAGTGAGGCTCTGTGCAAGGTCCTGCACCTGGGTCAGAAAAATGTCAAGCACAGTAAAACGTTGGGTGATTGGGTGAAGAATCACAGAATTGTCAGGGTTGGGAAAGAGCTCTTAGACCACTGACTCAGACCCTCAACCCCCTCCAAAAACCCACAAACCATTATACATGTATTGAGTTCTGTCCATGGGTAGATGAGGAGTAAGTTGAGAGTTTGTGTGTTAGAATTAAGGAGCAGGCTAAAGGGGGGGATGCTATGGTGGGTGTCTATTACAGGCCACCTGATCAGATGAGGAAGTCGATGAGGCCTTCTACAGACAGCTGGTAGAAGCCTTATGATCACAGGCCCTGGTTCTCATGGGAGATTTTACCTACCCAGATATTTGCTGCAAGGCCTACTCAGCCATTCTCAGTCCAGGAGGTTACTCCAAGCCACGGATGGTAACTTCTGGATGCAATTGGTGAAGAAGACAAATAGGAATGGAGCATTGCTGGATCTTGTCCTAACCAACAAGGACGGCCTGGTTGAAGCAGTGAAGGCTGGAGGCAACCTTGGGTACAGTGACCAGGAGAGGGTGGACTTAAGGATATTATGTGGTAGAAACAAGATTCCAAGTAGAATCACAACCCTGAATTTCAGAAAGGCCAACTTTGCCCTCTATAAACAATTGCTGGGGGAAATACTGTGGAACAGGGTACTAGAAGGTACAGGGGCCCAAGATGGTTGGTTAATATTCAAGGACCACTTATTCCAAGTTCAATACTGGTGCAGCCCAATGGGAAAGAAATCAAGAAAGGGAACTAGGAGACCAGTATGGCTGAACAGGGTACTGCTAGGTAAACTCCAGTGGAAGAAGAGAACCTAGGTAAACTCAAATGGAACTGACCACTTGGGAGGAATACAAGACTGTTGTCCGAGACTGCAGAGAGGCAACTAGGAAAGCTAAAGCTTCCTTGTAATTAAACCTTTGTGAGAGGGGTTAAGGACAAAGGGAAGGGCTTCTTCAAATACATGCAGGTCCATTGCTGAATGAGCATTTATTGACTATTTATTTATGACCTGGTTGAGGGAATAGAATGTACCATCATCAAGTTTGCTGATGACACAAAGCTAGGAGGCCTGGTTGACACCCCATATGGGTGTGCTGCCATTCAGAGGGACCTAGACAGACTTGAGAGCTGGGCAGAGAGAAATTTAATGAATTACAACAAGGCCAATTGTAAAGTCTTGAATCTGAGAAAGACCAGCCCTAGGTACCAGTATAGTCTGGGGACTGAGCTGTAGGAAAGAAGCACAGGGGAAAGGGACCTGGGGGTGCTGGTGGATGGAAGGATGACCATGAGCCAACAATGTATCCTTGTGGCCAAGAAGGCCAATGTCATCATGGAGTGCATTAGAAGGGGGGTGGTTAGTAGGTCAAGAGAGGTTCTCTTCCCCCTCTACTCAGCCTTGGTGAGGCCACTTCTGGAATATTGTGTCCAGTTCTGGGTGCCTCAGTTCAAGGGCAGGGAACTGCTTGAAAAAGTCTGGCACAAATCAAGCAAGATGATTAAGGGAATGAAACATCTCCCTTATGAGAAAAGTCTGAGGGGGATGTGTCTTTTCAGTTTGGAGAAGAGGAGAATGAGGGGTGACCTCATAAATGGTTATAAATTTGTAAATAAGTGAGTTCCAGGAGGATGGAGCCAATCTTTTCTCAGGGATGACTAACAATAGGACAAGGGGCAACAGTATGTATAGGTGTTAGGTGGTTCTGTATAAATGTAAGGAAGAATTTTTTTCACTGTGAGGGTGACAGGGCACTGGAACAGACTGCCCAGGGAGGTTGTGGAGTCTCCTTTCCTAGAGACATCCAAAGCCCACCTGAATGCATTCCTGTGTGACCTGCTATAGGTGATCCTGCTCTGGCAGGGGGGTTGGACTACATGGTCTTTTGAGTTCCCCTACAACGTCTAGCTTTCTATGACTCTATCCCCACTAGAGCATGTCCTAAAGTGCCTCATCTACATGGTTTTTTATTACCTGCAGGAATAGTGACTTCACCGACTGCCTGAGCAGCCATTTCCAGCACCTGACTAGTCTTGCAGTAAAGAAATTATTCCTCATATCTAGTCTAAACCTCCCCTGGTGCAACTTTAGGCCATTTCCTCTAATCCCATCTTTATTCACTTGAAAGAAAACGCCAACAGCTACCTTACTACAACCTCCTTTGAAGTAGACATAGAAAACCAGATCTTCCCTCAGCCTCCTCTTCTCCAAACTAAACATTCCCAGTTCCCTCAGCCTCTCATAGAACTTGTTCTCTAGACCCTTCACCAGCCTGGTTGCCCTTCTTTGGAGGCATTTCAGCAACTTGATGTCATTCTTGGAGCTCATAACCAAACACAGTAATCAAGGTGCAGCTTCACCAGTGGTGAGTATAGGGACATGATTACTTCCCTAGTCCTGCTGGTCATATTATTCCTGATAGTGGTCAGTATGCTGTTGGTTGTAGCCACTGGGGCTGACTGCTGGCTCATACTCAGCCAGGTGTTGACCAGCACCCCAAGTACTTTTTGTCTGGGAAGCTTTCAAGCCACGCTTTCCCAAGCCTACAGTACTGAATGGGGTTGTTGGGACCCTAGTGCAGAAGCCAGCACTTGGCCTTTTGTGAACCTCATACAATTGGCCTCAGCTCATCTATTTAACCTGTCCAGATCCCTCTGCAGAGTGTTCCTAACCTCAAAAAGATCAACACTCCCACCTAACCTGATGTCATATGCAAACTTGCTGAGCTACCACTCAATCCTCAACAGTTTTAAACCAGGAAAGAGTAGATTTACAGTAGATATTAGAAGGAAATACTGTACTGTGAGAGTAGCGATTGGCTGGGACACGTTGCCCAGGGAGTTTGTGGATGTGCCATCCTTGAAGGTGTTCAAGACCAGGGTAGATGGGACTTTGAGCAACCTAGTCTAATAGAATGTATAGATGTGGGGCTGGAACAAGATGAACTTTAAGGTCCCTTACAGCCTAACCCATTCTTTGATTCCATGATCTTAAAATACAAAGAGACTGTGGTCTTGCTTAAACCCTGAGCATAAAGACATAGCTAATCCTTTGGGGAGAGGGATGAGCTCTCAAGAAGAGTTCTGTCTTCTCAATAGAACTGGCATTCCTATAGTGTGGTGAACCACAGTGGAGAGAAGGACCGACTACTGATAAGGCTGAGTTTGCGTAGAAGTCATCAAAAGGATGTGGGGTAGTCGACTAGGTAGGTAGTGTTCTCCTTCCTCTAGACCCAAAACATAGCTTCATCACTCTGACAAAGTCGGAGACCATGACAGGTAGTTTCTCACAAGGACCTAGCAAATTATTACTAGCACACACATCTTCATGCAATCTGAACTCACATTCTATGATAAAGCTCTAGGATGTAGTTTTTCTTTTCAATTCTAAGGATTTAATTTAAAATACTCATTCTACATTTTATCTCTCATACTAATTGAGGCCATGAGCAAAAATTACTTAAGTGTTGTATATATAAAATATAAAAACAGGAGGGAAAGTGGTCAGAATCACAGAATTGACAAGAATTATAAGTTATTTGCTGATTCTTTTGGGTTATTGCCTAGATAGTTTGATGTGCAGTATTATTCAGGAATTGGAAGGCAAATACAAAATTCAATCTCAGTTACCACAGGTATGTTCTTACAGTCATACTTGATTAATGCCACCATTCCATTATGCTGAAAATGGACTCGGAACATTAAAAGATATTCTCACTTCATTATTTAGTTGTCTCATTGGAATTTAAGATAGATCTTATTCTCAACAGGCACCTGCTGAGAAGTGTTTAATATTGTATAATATCAACTTGTGGAAAATTATCTGCGTCTCCTGAAGAAAAATTCTGATATTAATGTCAAAATCTACAAGCAGATTTCTATGCATTTGTCAGGACACTTAGACAAGACTACTTTTGACAAAGAGTTAAATACATTTACCAAAGACAGAATGAAACCTAATAACATATAAAAATAAATAAAAATAAATAAATAAAAATAATAAAAATAAAAATAGCAATAATAATGATTAGAACATTTCTTTGTGTCATTTCTGCATCATATGAGTAACTGGTGAACTCGAATGACTTTAGTTTTTTTTTTTCTGGAGATGTTTTTCAGTTTATGGTAACTCAGGATCTGGGTCTTAGTTGCAGGTCAGGTGAGGCTCTGCTGTAGTGATTTAGACAAGAGCGAACTACTGTGGTCTCTGCCTGCCATGACATAATCTTGCTGTAAAGACAGTCATAGGCTGATGACTGGTACTGAAAAAAGGGGAAAAGGGGGAAAATATGATACTGGCACTTGGGGGTCTGAGCTGAAAAGGCAGTTATGTGAGCACAGGAAAGTTAGTCTTCCAATACTTCTCACTGAAAAGCACCAGAATGCTTAGCTAGTGGAATATAATCCCTGTAATATTAGGTTACATGCAGTTTTCTTTCCTGGGCTCCCACAAACCCTGATTTATCCTTGAATGGTGGAAGTGAGCTATCTGAACATGTAGAAATCTCACTGGTGGGATCTGAACACTCTGTGTAACAGTTTAAATCAGAAAATAGGCAGCAGACTATAACTTCTCAAAAACTCAGGAACAACTGTATTAACCACCATTTAACTCTTATTCCCTTTTGTATTTTTCCTTGATATTTTGTCTTGCTTGAAAACAAGGCTACTTGAATGCTAGCTGATCCTTCTTCTCTGACAAGTTGCTAGTTACGGCTGCGTCCAGCTTAATAGAACTTCTTATCTGTGCAGCTCTGTAGTGTTGTGGAAAACTTACAGTGAGGAACTGGCTTTCAGGGAATGGTGCCACACAATCAGAGAGGTGGTGCCAGAGAGGATGGAGACAACTACAGGAGTCTTCATATGGCCTAGGGCTTGGATAATGAGATAAAAATAATGACTGAGATAACTAGAATGGATGAGGAGCAGAAGAGTTGGAAGCCTATTCCAGCCACTCAGCCGTGATGACTCAATCACACTTATTTTTGTAAAGCTCTTACTTACTGCTGCAAAACAAAGATAGACCTGTCTTTGAGGAGATGCATAAGTGGGCTTTGGAAAGTTTCATTGACACCAACCCATTGGCTGGCCTAAGGCTGGAGCCAAGACTGGTGGTTTTCTTTTTTCTATGTCTCTAACTCTTCTCCTATTCTCTTGCTTTCTCTTTCCTAAAATCATTACGTAACACAATGTTTGCCATGATTTTTTCCCAGCTTGTGCACCTTGATCCTACAAGTGTTGTGACAGTGCAGCGTTTATTATTGTGAAGTCTGAGCATATATAGCAATAAAAGTAGCAGCATTTATGAGTTATTCCTTCCATAGTTCTAATTAAATCTTATGTTCAAATACAGACCTAGAGTGTCCCTTCACCTTAATACAGTCAAGGGGTACACAACAGTCACACATTTCCTTGGACCACCATGGTTTTAGTCACTCTCCCTGGGAGAGCCAAGTCGCACACATCTGCAACTACGCTCCTCTCTGAGAAGGAGGTTAGAAAGTAAGGGGGTCTGATCTGTGTCACCATGGGTGCCCTAGCCACATCTTGACACTTAACTCCTGATTTATATACAGAATAAAAATTAGCAATAAAAACATCCTGAGAAACTTAGGGGGAAAAAGAATATGAACCACTGAGCTTAGGTACCATAAAGAACTGGCCGTAACAGCAACTTTATCATGGCTGAGGATTATTAACGTTACAGAAGATGGTGTCCATGATAAGTAAGATTTGATCCTTTCAAATGCTAACTTCTTATTAAGAACTATACCTCCCAAAAAACAGACTGAAAGAGCTGAATCACAAAGTTGAATGTTAAATCTATTTTGTCACCTTAACATAATTTTACGTATGAATTTTAAAGAAAAAGATGAGTTTTAAAGGAAAAGTTCAAAAATTTGGCTTTACCCTGAGATTTTTTACCCTGACATTCTTTCACCCCTTCAGTGTAAAAAGGTCTGTATAACAAAAATACGGTATAAAAATATCAGAGAACACGACTCACAGAAGCTTGTTGCCATCATACTTACCTAGTATCAGTAAGTTTCTTTGCAGTCCACAATTCTGAAGAACTTGCATGCTGATTTTTAAGACGTGGTTATAATAACGGAGCAAAAGCCAATTAAAGAGCTGCTAAATGGTTCACTATTTGTCTTTACAGTCTGGCTCCCCAAAATCTGGAGTACTGTGCAGCCTCCTAGTGACAGCTACCAAATAACAGAGCTGCTATATTATATGAATGAAGCTCTTTCTTTATTCATAACATAAGAAACAGAAAACTGGACTGCAATTAGAGATCCCTTGGGGTTGCCACTAAGTTCATATCCACTTCTTACTACAACCCCTTTTACTGAGAGTATCTTTCATTGTGGTATTTTATCTGTAACAATGCTCAAGAGTGAAAATTTAATCTCTTTCCCGACATCCCCTTGAGCAGCTGGCTTCTCAGCTTGATGCAGGAAGATATTAAATGGACATTTAGGGTTGTATCTGAAGATAGGTGTTGCATCTTCTCTTGTAGGAATTACATACCCATTCTGTTTTTACCTCTCTTGTTCTGCCATGTTGGCTATGGAAGCTGACAGCAGAAATGACTTCTCCTTCAGTAATAGTTTCCTGTGTTTCAACAACCAACACTCCCCAAAACCACACTTCAAATTTCTGAAGTCCTGGACTGATATGATTATTCCTGAAGCATACAAACAATTACATTTTAGTTTTCTGGCACTCTCTGAACATTGCTACTTTAGTTAAACTAATAACTTTCTTTTCCCTCTTCCTCTGTGTGCATGAACTTCTACTCTGCAAAATGCAAATGAAATGGCTTGCATGAAATGCTGCTACCTTCACAGCGTGTACTTTGCATATAGATACTGACAGTAAGATTTATTTCTGTGTGCCTTTGCTTGCTTAAAGGGTCTGTTCTGTGCAGTGATAATGTTCTGAGAAAATATGAAAGTGATTGCTCATATATGCTTTTAAATGCCTTAGTAGTCATTCTTTCACAACCTTTTCAGAAATCTGTTACTAAATCTTTGCAGCATGCAAGCAGCACTGTGGATCTGAGTATTCTGTGCAGTTCTTTATACTTGGTATACTACACAAAAAAACTGCTAAAAGCTGGATTTTACCTAGGGTCTGTGTATCTTTGATAGATTTGAGGAAAGAAGTATGGCATCCTCTATATGTGGAGAACAAGACACTTCTGCAGAAAACTTATTATTCTAAGTTACAGTTCAACTTTGCTCTCCTGACATTTAACAAACTCAAAGTAGCCATATATTATTCTGGTTTCTAATCAGAGAATATATCTATGCAAGTTACAAAACAGTTTCATCCAGTTTCGACAGCAGCGATTTGTATAGGAATTTCATATGGAATAATACTGTGGTAATCTCACAAATATCCACTTGTAGAAAAGAACAAAAAACCACAAACCTGACATTCCAGAGCAAAATCACTTTTTTCCTTGTGTTTCTTTACCTTAGAGAAATCTTAATGTTAAGTGTTCTGTTGATGACCTAGACTGCCTTTTGTGCCTTGCAGTTTTCTCCACATAACCCTGAGATTTCAGTTTTTTCAGTTTTACAACTCTTATTAGTAAAATTCAGTCTTCACATCAACCATAATAATGGCTAAACAGAGAGAGAAAATACAAAGTTTTAAAAAAAAAAAAGTCCTATAACTTGGGACACTTTTAGCCAAAGGCTATTATTCTCAAGTAATTTTCAGTACACTGTGTGGGCCTACAGCAATAAAACCCTTTTTTTTTTTTCCTTTTTGTCACACTACAAGAAAAAGCAGGTAAATTTTCCCAGTTATCCAGTTCATTTCTAGTTTAGTAATCTTGTAGTCTAAATTAAGTGTGAAATTTAAGATATAGAGCACTCTTAGTGAACAGAAAACACCTCTTCACAATGAATATGATGTGAAAACATCCAACACATATAAATTACCTCAGGTCAGGGAATACACTACATTCTAGCCTGTTCTAAAGCAAAAGATACAGCTAGTGACATACAGTGACTGTTCTTCAAGATAAATCAGTATAATTGGATGTATATGTAAGAAGTTCTTCACAAATACTGTTGCAGTTTAACACAAAATTTTCATTATAAATTAAAATTAAAATTTAAATAAAATCTTCTTATAATTGTTAACATTAATTTGAAATTAATAATTATAAGAATTATTTTGAAAGAGTAGGAGTTGCCAAGATAAATTTTAAGCCATTGTTATGGTTAAATATTAGTGGTGAAAGCCAGTGTCTCATGAGAAGTTTTCTATTTCCTTGCAAGCAAGAAAACATCCGAATTCACTTCAAAATGCTGTTTTGAAATATTAAATTCAGATAGGAGTTTGCAGATGAAGACATAGCTCCGTAGATGAAAAAAATCATTTTTAAGGCATCCAGGCATCTCTTTTTTCAGGGCTGTGGCTGCTCTTAGAACTTATAGTTCACAGTTAAACAGCAGAGGGCCCAATGTGCAGATCAGACCTGCTTCACAGGGTAGTCTGCTGCCTCCATGGGGCCTGGATAAAGGATGCTGTTAGGAATCTTCCTACCCTGGTAATGATCTCAGACTACTACTCACTTTAGGTCTGTTGGGTGGGTAGTGACGAGGTGGTAACAAGATCATCCAAAAAAATAAAGAGGGATTTCAGGGCTTTGGGTCAACTCATTAGGAGATCAGGAGCACAAGTTGTGTTCTCCTCCATTCCTCTAATGACAGAAATGGATGTGAGTACTAACAAGAATAGTCAACAGGTTAATTCATGGCTCAGAGACTAGGGTCATTGGCAGGGCCTTGGGTTTATCAGTCATGACTACTGTAGAAAACACTAGGCCTACTGGCATCAAACAGAATGCAGCTGTACCAGAAAGGGAAAAAGATCTGGGGCAGGAGCTAGCAGGGCTTATCGAAAGGGCTTTAAACTCTATTCAAAGGGGAAATGGGGTAAATTTGAGCCTGTCAAAAATAAGCCTGGGGAATCCATGCTGAGGTTTGTAGAATGGTGTGCTACCGAAGACTCTATCCATCTTAGCTGCAACAAGAGATATTGATATAATAGGAAATGAAAAGGCAAAGGCTGTTGATGCCTGAGGAGGTCCAGATGGGAATTAGGGCCCATGTCAACATAAAGCTGTCCAAATCATTAACCCATCTGAAGTGCATTCATACCAATGCATGCAACATGGGTAACAAACAAGGACATCGAGGCTGTTACAGAACTGGAGTGCCACAGTTGATGGCTACCAGATCTTCAGGAGGAATAGACAAGGAAGAAGAGGAGGTGAGGTGGCCCTGTATATTAGGAATTGTTATAAATGTCTAGAAATATACTATAATGATGACAAAGTAGAGTCTATTTGGGTAAGGACTATGGCTGAGGCCCACAAGGCTGATATTGCTGTAGGTGTCTTCTATAGACCTCCCATCCAGGGCAGTGAGGTGGATGAAATCTTCTATAAATGCCTGAGTGAAATTTCATGGTTGTTTGCCCTTGCTCTTGGGGTGGACTTCAACTTCCCTATCATCTGTTGGAATTACAACACAGCAAAGACGGAATAGTCCTGAAGGTTCCTGTAATGCATTAAAGATAACTTACTAAGGCAGTGGGTGAACCAACCAAGCAAACTGCCCTGCTAAACCTGCTCTCTGTGAACAGGGAAGGGTTGGTAGATGTGATGATTGGAGGCTGTCTTGGGCGCAGTGACCACAAATTTTTAGAATACTCCATTCTTAGAGATGCCAGGAGAAGGGGCAGCAAAACTAATGGCAAAATTTACCCTCTTCAGCAGCCTAATGGTCAGGATTCCTTGGGAATTTGTTCTGAAGGGTACAGGAGTCCAGAAAGGCTGAATGCTCTTCAAGGAGCTTTGGCTGGCTATCAAGGAGAAAAAGAGAATTTATTTCTTTGGAGAGAATATATTCCTTTGGAGGAAGGTGCAGGGCACTTCTGAACACTACAAAAATGCTATGACACTATGCAGGGGGGGAATTAGAAAGTCCAAAACCCATCTGGAAATTATTCAGGCCTGCACGTCTAAAGATAAAAAGAAAAGCTTTTATAAATATACTAAAAACAAAAGAAAGACCCTCCATCATCTAATAGATACAGGATGAAACATGGTCACAAAAGATGAGGAAAAGACTGAGGTCCTTAATTACTTCTTTGCCTTAGTCTTTAGCAGGACCAGTTATACTGAGGAAATCCAACTCCCTGGGCTAGGGGACAGGGACCAAGAGCAGAGCAATCCCCCACATAATCCAGGAGGAGATGGTCAGTGACCTGCTGCACCATATGGATATGCACAAATCTATGGGGTCAGATGGGATGCACACAAAGTGCTGAAAGAGCTGGCAGGGATGCTCACCAGCCACCTTCCATAATTTATCAGCAATCCTGGCTCACTGGAGAGATACCAGAAGATTGACAAACTGCCATTGTAATCCCAGTATATAAAAAGGGATGGAAAAACAATCCTGGAAATCACAGGTCTATAAGTCTGACTTCAGTATCAGGGAAGCTGACTTTATTGAAACACTTTATTGAAAGATTAGGTAAAATGAAAATACAGGGAAAAGCAAGTATAAAAAAGAAAAACTGCACAAACTAGTGACTTCAGTCAGAAGACTATGAAATTGAAGTTGTCTTTGAGTGCTGTTGGGTTTTTTTTTGTTTTTTTAAGTTATTGTTCTGGTTTTAAATTGATAGTTTTCAAATGTACATTGTTACACATTTAATTTTAATGAAGAAAACTTCATGAGACAATTTAACTGTAAACGACCTCCCAAAATGTGAAAATTTATCATTATACAGAGTTGTAAAATTTGGTCTCCTCTTGATTGATGCTTGTTTCAGTGTGGAACAGATATAAGCAAAACATGCATGGATGCTTGTAGTTAGCAAGTAATTACTATCAATTTTTAAAGCACAGTAATGGAAGGAAATGTCACTAATTCAATTTGTTCAAAACATTACGGCTTTCTTACTGTGGTCAGAGTCCTGTCACAATGCACAGAGAAAAAGCATTGGCTGAAGATACGTTGATTTGCTTTCAAAGAAAAGAGCAGTTAAAGATACCAGAGACGAAGCAGAAATGGAACTACTAATAAATTAAGTATAGGTCTCCTGAGACTTATTGAAATGTTTGATTTCTTCAGCCATACAAAACTGTGGCTTCAACACTGGTCAATAATAATTACACCTGGAAATAAGCCAAGTCAGCAAAATGTGAAATTTAGTATGAAGGTTACAAAATATAAAGAGATGCAGGTAATAAAAATTTACTTGAGATGTGGCCTATCTTAATAATGACTGCAGAAAGAATTTGTCCTTGCTTTCCATCACTTTTTTCAGAAAAAGATCTGTGTTTAGCATTTCCAGGCTTGACAAAGATCACGTAAGTGGCAAATGCACCAGAAAATTAAAAAAAAAAAAAAAAAGTAAGTGTATTTCACCTTTCAAGGACCTTCCACTGGTTTTATAACTAATGACAAAGAAGATAGAGTCAGACAACTGCTCTAACAGACAGGAAATTTACAGTTGTACCTAGCCTTTTTAAAACTGATTTTAACCACCAGCTGCATGATTTATTTTAGAGTAATAGCATTAGTGACTATCTTTTTGTTGGCAGATGCAAAATATCCTGCTATAAACCCATTTGTCACTCCTAGGTGGCACCTATATTACTGGCAATAAGAAAACAGCCTATGGAGTAATGGATGACCAAGATACAAAAATATATTTAGCCAAGTACTGTATCTGCATCAACGCTCTTTTGACTATAAGAACACTAAAGACAGAGAATTTTGATCTAAATCACCTTAAACATCTGGACAGTTATTTCTGTAACATATGATTGATTTCGTATAGCTGATAGTCTGATATAGTTCCACTACAGGAATCAAACCTTTGACAAGCAGTAAATAAAGCCAGTTGAACCATGGCTTACCAGTCAGTGCAGACAAAACTGGAGAGTAAAGGATGTTAAACAACACTAAGTCTTCCTCTACACTCTCTTTGACTGTGTTAGTGCCTACACATGGAGACAGCAAAGTACAGCTGCACTGCAGTCAGTAAGGACCCATCAAATCTCCCCGTAGTGTTCAGAGTTCCACCTTAACTGCTGAAGGAGATAAAGACCTGTAGTCTCTGGCTGTGGCAGAGGTGGGTAGGAAGGGAACAGCCATGTTACCAGGTTTTAAAGCTAACAGTATTGTAAAAAGACATGTAAGGAAAGAAATAAATTCAGCCACAGAGTATCTGAGCAACTTGACTTACTGAAATTGAAAATGTTTTAATCTCTAAAACTGTATATCTATAAAAATTATTTTAAGGAAATTAAAAGAGATCATTGATTTTTTTTTTTTTTTTCTAATAGTATCATCTTTGATTGCATCTCAGTGTAACCCTTCCTCTATCTAGACTTTTGTGAGTGGCTTCTGCCAGGAAGGACCTTTTCCTGAGAAAGATGTACTTAAATTGCCTTAATTCTAAGAGGACTCACAAACCTTTCCAACTTCTTTACCATGTCATTGCAGAGAAAAGTCTCCTTCCCCCTCTCTCAAACTACCCGGATAAGATGCAGTGTAGGAGGATACTAAACCACTGAAGAATCTGTGATTTCTTTTCTTTGTATCTATTTACAGCAAGAAAACTTTGTTATTGAATTGTCTTTCTACAGAGAAATTAATCATTTTAATAATTTTAATCTCAACTGTAGAATAAAATTTATATTATTTAATGAATAAAAACAATTGTATGGCATTTTTCAGTGTTCTTTGCTGTATTGTAAATAGATATTCAAATTACTTAACACTTGATGGTATTTTCAGTTCTATTTTTAAAAGCTTTGATAATTTGGCTTGACATTTTTCTTTTCTTTTTTTTTTTTTTTTAGACTAATTGATATTAAAACATTTTTTCTGTCAATTGTGTAAATAAAAAAAACCATACAACTGAACATAGGTATCTATATATACTCTTTAGCATAACCCAGTCATATTGATATGTATATTTTTACACTTTAAGAACTTTACTTCAAAAAAGTACACTGAAAATTTGGTGAGAATATACTTTATAAAGTGGTTTAGCTAACTGGTACTAAAGGGCCTAACTGTGGTTTATTTACATTAATAATAATTTATTAATTACAAATTCATTTACTTTTACTTCCCCTTCCACATAAGTTCTAAAGTCACACAAGGAGTTTTATTTGTGACCACCTTTTAAAATGAGGGACTTTTTGAGAGCCATTTTCTCAAGATGTTATTAACTAAGAAACTTGTGATGAAAGAGGCTTTGTGAGTTTTTTTGTGAGTTTTTTTGCAATTTTACCCATATTTGGAAGAAATATTGAAAACAGTGAGAGAAGATGGAGATGAGTTGGTCATACTATTCTACAAAAACTGCTAGTGTTTCAATGATGAAGTGCAGAGCATGTCAAAATTCATGTTTAATCTTCCAAGCCTACTATTATTTTAAGATAATTGAATCAGAACAACGGAAGTGTTAAGTTCAAAATTATAAATGATGTTACATCATATAATACCGATGTTCAAAATTATAGTATCATAACAAAATAAGGACGTCAATGTGTTTGAACTGATCCAGAGGATGACCAAGAAGATGTTCAGAGGGCTGGAGCAACTCTCCTGTGAGGACAGGCTGTTGAACTTGGGGTTGTTCAGCCTGGAGAAGAGAAAGCTCTGAGGAGACCTCATAGTGACTTTTCAGGACACTACAGGAAGCCTGAAGAGGGACTTCTTATAAGTATGTGTAATGACAGGACAAGGGGCAATTGCTTTAAACTGGAAGAGGGTAGATTTAGATTAAATATTAGGAAGGAATTGTCTAGTGTGAGGGTGATGAGGCACTGGAAGAGGTTTCCCAGGGAAGTCATGGCTGCCTCCTTCCTGGAAGTGTTTAAGGGCAGGTTAGATGAGGTTTCAAGCAACCTGGTCTAGTAGAAGGTGTTCCTTCCCATGCATATGGAGTTGGAACTAGATGAACTTCCAAACCAATCCATCCTATTAATCTATGATTTTAATCATAGATTGGCCATATATACATCATCATAATACAAAAAATATCTGTTCATAATACAAAAAATATGATGATGTTTTATCACAGTATTGTCACTTTAAACATCTGAAGCAAAAATATGGGAATTCTTAATTATAACAATAGGATACTAATTGTCACAATTCTGTTGTTTGTTATTGTTGTCAATATTACTATTAGTGTTTTATGAGAAATAGCTCTGTTCCTGTAGATGAATTGATTTGGAAAATTTGGCAATTTCCAGCAAAAAAAACATAACAGAAATTTCCAGACTATGAAGTGAAAATTTTGTCTTCTTGAGGGTATTTTTCTTTCCCTTACAACTACCTTATTTTTCCTTATTTTATATAAAAAATATGTGTTGTATATATACATACATTTATATTATATAAATGAAAGGTAGAGATCTCAAAGGTGATTCCTTTTAATTGAGAATCTGAAAAAAAAAAAAAAAAAAAACAAACAGAAAAAATTACTGTCCACTGAAGACAAGAGTGACACATGAGGACAATCATATTATCAGACAACAGAGACCCCTCCTGAGGAAGAAGAAAAGGGAAACTGAGACTTTACAGTTGGCAGTAACAAACCAAAACTATTCAGTTCTGACTGAAATTAAACATTCTTTCTTCTTTATAATAGTTGGATTTATACATCAACTGTACCTGGCTAAACCAGATTTTTCTATACCAAGTATAAACCAAATACCCTTATCTTTCATAATACTGTTAGTTCCTTCATAAATTTGAGACAACAATAAGAAAAAAATGATGGTGTAGTTTGGGGTGTTTTTTTCCTTTCTTTACTATTATTTTAAATATTTGTTCTTAATTGTTAATACGTCAATTTTCTGATCTGTTAAAAGTTTGGGCTTTTTAAACTTCAGGTTATGTATACATAAGTGCAGTATCCAAAATATGTATAATTCATATTTTATATTTTTAAATATAGTTAAATTTACTCTCTACTTTCACTACTTTGGATTTTAAGCCTTTCTTCTTCTGGAGTGATAATAGCGTTACTACCACATCAACTATTACTACCACTAGAAGAAAGTATTGTTAATATAGTGGCAAAAGCAGGATTACTTCAGGACAAAGTAAAATTTCAAACACAAATGTAGTCATATAAAAAAATCAACAGTGTGATTTAGAGGAAAAACTGGTTTACAGTTCAAATTTTAGCACTTTTATTTTAAGAATAAAAAAAGTTTTCATATCAATAACTAAAGGATTTAATGCTTCATGGCATTAAGAGTCTTAATAAATAAATTATTTGGTCACAGCCTTTCTGTGCCATGGATTATCAGGTTATTAAAAAAATAAACTAAAATCTAAAACTACTAAATCTCATAGTTAGATGCTGATGAAATAAGATGAGCAAAAACATAATTCCTCATTCTCAGAAAAAAAAAAATCCAGACCCAGGTCTTAGTCATTCTGTAGAGTCCTTACCCACTTGGTGGTAGTTGTTAATTTTTCCCTGGTACAGTGCCTTGAGCACAAACGTGAACATATTTGGAAGAATAGTAGGCCTAAGGCTATAGGCCATGCTGCTGTGATAAAGTGATCATCTATTACCACCATTTCTGTACCAAAGACCACTTCTGTACCTCAGAGCCAAACTGTCATCGGCTTGAAGGGTCACTTCAATATGCTTTTAGACAGCAAACAGTAGTGGTGACCAGCAGAAATTCCCTTCCGCTTAGACAGCAAGTGTAATAGTGAAGGGTTCACTGTTTCAGGCTTGGCAGTTTTCAGGAAAAGTATAGCACCAAGTCTACTTTAAGTGACTAAAATTTCTAAATTATGGTGTTAAATTTTTCTTGTCATGGCAAACAGACCCACAGTAAATTTTATAGTGCTCAGATTGATGGTGTGTCTAACTGAAGTGACTCTATTCTGTAAGACAACAATTCTGTAAGAATTGTTAACCACAGTACTATTTTCTGAAGTTGCCTAGATTCTTCTTAGCTCTTTGTGGAAGAAAATTTCAGTTTTAGCATGTCATGTGCATCTCTTAACATTGGACAAGTAAAATATCCTAGAAGAGCTTCTGACACAGTCATGACTTTTACAGTAGTGAATTACTGTAGTAGAATATTAAGAGAGAATCTGTCACTGCTTTAAAAAAGTGCTGAAGACCAAATATTTGCAAAGTTCAAGAGACTTAGTTTTCAAAAATGTATAATCCATAATAAGATGACCATTACAAAATTTATCAGATATCTAAAATAATTGTTAGAGTCAGATGTTTTAGACTTTCGTAGCACAAGTCAGCAGATTTGATGAAAGGCATTTCAATTTCTGGTTTTTCTTAATAGATTTCGTAAATAATATGACTTGTACGTATGTTTTATTATACCCATTCCTTGAAAAAAAGCAGAAATAACTTTCTGATTATAATCTTACCCCGGTCTGAAGCTGCTTCTGAATGACATCTGACTTGGATCTACTTTGAACATGAGTTACTAACAAAATTTGTCAATCTTGTTACAACACAGGACAGCTAACAAGCGTTATTGTATACAGTTGTATACCATGACTGTTTGCAACAGTATACTCTCAGATTTCATAGTTTCATGTTAGTCCCATAATGCATTTGCATTACATTTAAAACTAAATTAAATCAATACCTAAGGAAACTGAACATACATAAGTCTATGGGATGTGACAAGATGTATCCCAGACTCCAGACTGGATTGGCTCATTGGCTCATGTAGTTCCCAGGATGGTATTTGAAGAGGATGGCAGTCAGGTTGTCTGATGTCTGGAAGTCCCTGATGACTGGAAGAAGGGAAACATTTTTTTTAAGAACTACTGACCTCTTATCCTCACCTCTGTACCTGAAAAGTAAAGACAATGACACAGCCTCACATAACATCCTCAAAACAAAACTCAAGAAATATGAGCTAGATGATTGGACTGTGAACAGAGTTCAGGTGCTTGTGATCAGTGGCACAGAGTCAATTTGGAGGCCTGTGGCCAGTGGTGTTCCCCAGGGATAAGTACTGGTTCCGGTTTTGTTCAATATTTCATCAACAACCTGGATAAGGAGATGGAGTGTAACCTCAGCAAGTTTGCTGATGATAGGCAGCTGGGAGGGGTGGCTGACACAACAGAAGGCTGTTCTGATCTGGATAGGCTGGAGAGCTGGACAAAAATCAACTTCATGAATTTCAGTAAGTTCAAGTATGGAGTCTTGCACCTGGGAAGGAATAACACCAACCACCAGCACAAATTAGGGGACTGACCACTAGAAAGCAGCTCCATGGAGAAAGACCTCGAAGTCGTAGTGGGCAGTAAATTTTCCATGAATCAACAATGTGCCCTTGTGGCCAAGAGAGCCAACGTTATCCTACGGTGCATCAGGAACAGTGTGTCCAGCAGATAAGGGGAGGTTCTCCTCCTCCTCTACTCTGCCCTAGTGAGACCACACCTGGAGTACTGTATCCAGTTTTAAGCTCCCTAGTTCAAGAGAGACAGGGATCTACTGGAAAGACTCCAAAGCAGAGCTACAAGGATGATTAAGGGACCTGAATGTCTCTCCCATGAAGAAAGAATGAGAGAAGTGGGACTGCTTAGCCCTGAGAAAAGAAGGCTGAGAGAGGGGGGGGTGTCAAGAGGATGAGGTCAATCTCTTTTCAGTGGTGTCCAGAAATAGGATAAGGAATAATGGGTTTAAACTAGAGCATCGTAAGTTCCACGTCAGTATGAGGAGAAACTTCTTTACTGTAAGGATGATGGAGCACTGTAAGAAATTACCCACAGTATTTGTGGAGTCTCTTCCTCTGGAGACTTTCAAAACTTGCGTGGATGCCTTCCTGTGTGGCCTGCTTTAGCAGAGGAGTTGAACTAGATGATCTTTAGACGTCCCTTCCAACCCCTTAACATTCTGTGATTTCCTGATTGTATGATCATGGAACAAATCCCACTAGAAGATATACTAAGGAACATGGAGGACATGGATGTGATTCCAGACAGCCATCATGACTTTACTAGGGGAAAGTCCTGCTAAACAACCTAGTGGCTTTCTTCAATGGAGGGATTAGTCTATGGACAAGGGAAATGCAATGGATGTCTGGACTTTTGTGAGGCCTTTGACATGGTACCCCACAGCATCCTTCTCTCCAATTTGAAAAGACATACATTTGATTAGTAGACTGCTCAGTCATTAAGGAATTGGCTGGGTAGTTTCATCCAGAGTGTGCGAGTCAATATCTCAATATTAACCTTACCTCCTTCTCCTTGAGACATAACAAATCACAGGTTTGGATCACCAAGGAAGACACAATGGCTTCAAAACTACAGGCTTTAATACAACATATTTATAATTTTCACCTCTTTCCACCATTTTTCTCTAAATTACCTAGCCAAAATTGTTACAAAGATTATATTTGTGCTAAGACAGAGTTGGTTAATACCCCTTCACAGATGCTGGATTGCAGACCCCCTTCTTCCACAACTGTAAAGCAGTGTTAAAGCTGAGAAGAGTGTGTAAAGATAATTGCTTTCTGACAACATGTCAATAAAAAATGGTCTGAAGTAAACTATATCATCCTAGACACCTTGATAAGCATGATAAATAAACCCTGGAGAGATGAAGTATCAGGTAGAGGTGAGGTAAGTTACTACTCAGTGGTGAGAGGAAAAAGGAGAGATGAGGAAATTAGTGGAGAAAGGCCAATGAGATGAGCATGCTTAAACTGCAAGTGTCTAGCCTGAAAGATACCACATTTAGTGATTGAAGACAGGCAGTAATAGATCAGCCAGAAGAATATAGTATGTTAGAGTAATACAGCAAGAAATGGGAACACAGACACACTTTTCATCATGGTTCAGAAAAAATCACTCAGACCAGTGGTTCCCTATTGCACTAGCACAAAGGCAACAGATGGCAAAGTGCTAACTGCAACAGAAGGCTTTAAGAAATACTGTGGAGAAATGAAAATAAGTTATAAGCACTTGGGGAGAATCCAAGACTGAGGCTAATGAGTTATTACTGGGAGAAGGGTAGCCTTCAACTTTTGTGGTGCAGAAATTAAAACTAAAACGGGGAGGGAAAAAAAAAAGCTTTTAATCTAAGAGGCCCTTGACAGATATAGCACTGTGACAGAGTTTAAAAAAAAAGACTGTACAATTAGCATGTTTTCAGAAAACTTATCCATGCAAAACAGAAATAGAAGAGGGACCCTGAAGCCTGGAACAAACCAGCCCACATCAAAAGGAAAGCCCAAGGGAGAGCTTGAGCCCTGCAGAACAGTGACATTTATCTCACCAGCCATTTTGCTTCCGTTGCAGCTACATGTCACTCTAAACTTAGCATTAAGGTACATAAAGTCAGCACAGTTAGTTGGTTTTTGTGGGGCGTTTTTTGTGTGACAATATCACAGAATGGGTAGAAGAAATTAGGACCGGGGAAAAGCCCCTCTGACCCATGCACAGAAGATACTCCTGATGGAAAAGACAAGACTCTTCCACTCTCACTGTGCATCACTGATTTTCATAAGTGTTTCACATTTCCTTAGTTAAAGGTTAAAAGCAATAAAATGCTGGTGATTCTAAGCTGTGTTTCTTGACCTCATTTCTCCACCCAGTTTTAACTAACCACTACTATGTAAGTTTTTCAGCCTGGATTCTTTCATGATGCCTTCGAGCAACTTGAAGCTCTAGCCCCAAACTACTGGGGAACAGTAAAAAGGTTAGTACAGTCTTCTGACTATGCAGATGCTGAGATCAGAAAGTCATACTCCTTTGTAAAAGGAGAAAGCCTACTCAATTGTCCCTCTGCCTGTGGAATTTCCTTCTGTTACCTCTTTAGCTGTTGTTTCTTTGAACCTGTGTCAATACATTCACATACACACATATGGCAGACAGTAGTAATAAAATATAAATTAGATTACAAAAAAACAGTTTAGTCATGGAAGATTGAGCTGTCACGCAAAGATTCATCATGCACCACTTACCAGCTAAGTGTTAGCTAACATCAACTTTGTGACAACACATGTAATTTAAATGGTTTAGAGAATGTTGATGAAAGACATTAGGAATTGGGAGACTGATTTATAGACATTGGTTATTAACAAACAGTTCTGCCCATATGATCTATATGGTTTTTCTGCACTCTTAACCAGCAGCTGATACAATATACATCTCTACATCAGTTTAGAGAAAAGCCTGCAGCTCTAGCAGAAGTGCACATTAGCTAGCTATGGTTCTGATACCAGCAGAGCCAACATGGAACCTTAGAACAGACTATGCAGCAGCAAATCCTCAGATGAATTTTGTAGCCTATTTCATCACATACTCCAGAGCTATTATCAGAAACAGAATAAGCTAATTTAAACTTAGGTGAAATAGGGTCACATAAACCAGAGAGACTCTTCTGGGCTGCAGGGCAGAAATATCCTTAATGGCTCCCAAAACTTACGTGTAATGGCTTTCAAAAAATTCTTCCCTTTTCATAAAGAGTATTTAGAGCCTCTCTGGTTTTTGCTCCAAGGGCCATAATGATGTACCTGGGAAGCTGATCAGTGTTTAAGCGAGACTTGTTTCAGGCAGGTAATGTGAGGAAATCTTGATCTTGATAGCAAAGACCAATTGTGTATTTTGGCAACTTCTGCTGGTGAAGGATTAACCTCTTTGCAGGTTGTGTTTCTTTACCCCTTATAGTGTTTGCTTAGAAAGGGGGAAAAGAGACCAGAAACTACATGGATGTCTATTCAAGCATCCCAACACATCTTCTTCATCAGAAATGACTAGAAATAAAGATATTTTCTTTATTTGCAATAGGGAAATTTAAAAGGATCTGAGTAAATTTATTGGCTTATTGTAAAATAGGGAGGATGGGATGGGGGAAGAATGGGATAACTGCTTCATAAATTCCTTTACAAAGTCAGGCTTAAAAGTATACCAAACATACCAACCAAGGTCGTTCATAACAATAATATAACACACTCAAAAATTAAAGTTGCATTGTTATACATTGTTGCAAGAGGTGAGGTTTCCAAATGTTACAAATATTTCACAATAATAATTTTCAGTACTGTCTTTAGTTGACTAATCCTACCTTTAAAAATAGCTGACAGATTTTTTTTCTGTGGATTTCTTCCTTATCTTTTTATTTGAGAGAAGGTTCCTTTTTTTTTTTTTTTTCTTTCTATTCTTTTACTTTGCCACTGCAAACATTTCAAATATTTAATGCCTTGAAAAAAAAAAAAAATTTCCATATGTTTTCTTGATTTAATTGTATCTTGTGATTTGGTAAATCTCACACTACAGGAAGTGGAAGAATCCAATTTGAGCGTGCCAACAGTATAACTGTTCCCAGCAGAGGTCTTTATATGCCATTTTAGTCATCCTGAATAATCCAAGTGCTTCTGAATCTTCAAACACTTTGATTCAGGAAATCTCCGAACCCTGACATTTACATAGAAAGTCATTTTGATATTAGGAGCTTAACTGAGGTCTGTATAAAATAATTAGGGTTAGAATCAGCTATAAATTTCCTTTGGTCACTTTTTTGTCTTATAAAATATTATGGAGAATATATGACTCAGTATATCATAAAGGAATGTGTTCAATAAATGATGCCTTTATTGCATCATTGGTTTAAGAAATACGATCTCTTTTTGAGAGTAATAAATGACAGACAAAAGTAATGATAGTGTGACAAAATCTGTAGAAGAAATTCAAATACAAAACAGAATATATGGCTTGAAATTCATATCATGTATTGCTCCGCAGGACATGATTAAATTATAACCATCAGTGCCTTTGTTTTGAGATGTGTCTAGTTTGGCATTTATATTACTTACGTTTATTGAAAACAGATTTGCACAAATATTATTAGAGTAATATTTTGAATAGAGATGTGAAGTATGCTTACCACCAATATGCTTCAAGAAACATGGGACTTGTTTGCCTTTAAATTAAACTCAGATTTTCTTTCTGTGCAGTATAGCTTTTGAGTTTCCATATTTGTAAGTGGTATTTTAGCTTCTGCAGCTTTTGGACCTCCAATGAAGTACTTTGCTGTAAATGACCAAGAACAGGTATACTGCTATACTAAGCAAGATGGTAACTTCTTAGGCATTAGACTTCTAAAAGTCTGGATTGCTTTTTATTCCACTTTTCAAGACACAATGGAGTTGGAAAAGTACTTACATATTAGCAAAAATGTATATCATTCTTATTTTCTGTTACAAAATACTGTTTGCATTAAGATCAAATGTCTTAAGTTCAAGCAACATATGGTTAATATCATTTACAGTAAATGGAAATACACCACAGAGACTCCTACATATTTTGTGATAGGTCACTGCAGTGCAATTTGTCATACTGTTCACCTACAGAAGTGATTCAGAAGTAATGATAACATTTTAAAGGGTGATATTACTTGTTACAATTTAATGGCTTGTCAGTTTATGAAAAATAACTTTAATACAAGCAATGCTTTGTAAAATTGCAAAGACTGAAATATGATCATGACAATCATTCCACAGAGTTCCTACAGAGTTGACTCTGTACACACCTGTAGTTTTCTGGTTATCAAAAGAGTCTCAAAGCTACGGAGGGGCTGTGCTTTAGACAGCTGTTCATACTGTGTTGCTGTAGGCTACAGCAAACTTTCTGAGTATGAAAAGAAATTTGGTAGTTACACCACACTGAAAGTAACATTTACATAAGTATTATGCATCTAAACCAGAAGTGCTGGTCTTGGAAATCAGTTGTGACAACTGACATGGTACCTAATACAAAAAGTACTGACTGCTTGTAAATACACATCTATGAGGTATCAGCAAACAGCATGGCATTCTGTAGCATCTGAATTCTGTAAGTTTATTTTTACTGAATTAGTAAGCAGAGTAGATCAGCAAAGATTGGAATCTCTGAACATAGAAGCAGCACTGACAGCCTGGCGTCACTGTTGCAACCAACTCTGAATATGAGTTTATAACTACACTGAGTATTAGAAAAAAAAGTTATGAGGATGGGAGAAAAGTGTGTATGTTATTGTTAGGATGTTAGTCGGCTATTACAAGACAATGATCTTAATCAGTGTGTTCCAAGGCCTGTTATATTTCAACCAAATCCTCTTAGAAAAAATTTTCTTAAACAAATAGAGGTATGTGTTTTAAAATATTGACCAGTTCATTAAGAACTATATTTCCAGAGAAGATTTGGCAAAGACTAACAGCAAAAG
The DNA here is from genome assembly GCA_023637945.1 of Phaethornis superciliosus. Classification (NCBI taxonomy): domain Eukaryota; kingdom Metazoa; phylum Chordata; class Aves; order Apodiformes; family Trochilidae; genus Phaethornis; species Phaethornis superciliosus. The sequence goes on along the minus strand of JAJQWJ010000004.1, from coordinate 12,482,520 downwards.
CATGCTAAAATATGAATATCAACATCTCTTAACTAGATCATGATGGTTTATTTTTAAGATTTAGCATTTGAAAACATGAGAATGAGTATTTTGAATTTTTTCTTAAATTTTTGTGCCAGAAGCTGATACAGGTTCTTGACTCCAACATTCTTTGATAAAAAAAGAGGAAAATAATTTTGCAAAACGAGACTTTTTCTGTCCAATTTTCACAATGCATACTTGTTGAAAAATGTGAAAGGCTTAAAAATATGCCCCAAAATAGGCAATACCGGTTGCAACTTCTATTGCTAATCAGCCAGAAATTTTAACCAGGCAGTAAGTATAACTCTTTTCACTATAAATACTGTATCAACAAAGACTGCTCCTATAACTCAGGGATTAATTTCTCAAATTGCTGTAAAAAGAAATATAGTGAAAAACTTGAAAGAGTCCTGTTATTTTTGGAAGTATCCCTGAAGGTGCAGCAGCAGCATATAGAACAATAATTTTCATGTTTTCTTGCAATATCAATTGAAGTCTGTTCTGCATGTGTGTGTTTTTGGTCCCATGCCAATACATACAGATTATCTCCTAAGCCCCTGGGAAACATACTGATGAAAAGTCAGACACACAGCTGGTGAAATGATGAGATAGCTCCTGTCAGTTTCATTCAGTGGTTTCTTGCACTAGTTTTTGTGGGGCAAGACAGCTGGTGAAGCAGCTAGCACCCTAGAACATTGCATATTTTGTTTTAGCTCCTTCTTGTAGAAAGTAGAAATTCCTGAACCCAATGGATACATTGGCTCTGAACCATAGGAGACCTCTACGACAAGACTAGCTCAACATGCTTCAGTACAGGCACACGTTGATGAATCTGTTCAGGATCTGTTGAGGAAATGCATGAGAAAATATCTTTATTTGCCTACTCCAGTATTAGCTACCACCTGTATTACTTAAAATAAAGACATACAATGACATTTGCTTCCCAGACTTGTTCTTCTGGGAGGTAAGTGAAGCAAGCTTTAGCACAAGTAGTCCTCATGAAGAAGGTGTGTGCCTGCACATGATGCTAATTAGAGTACTAATTAGAGTATTAATCCTTTTGTGTCCCCCCATTTTCCCTTCCTGAGGATCTGGATTTGTGTTCTAGCAGCTGAGTACCTCTGCTAGCACTGGCTCATAGAGTTTTTGGACAGTTTTATAGGAAGCTGTAATACATTACACATACCAGCACAACAATAACTGTTAATTGTGCATTATAGTGCATCATAGAAATGCCAGGTGTCAAATCCCTGAACTTACATAAAAAAGTAATCTTGTTCTTTTTTCTGATTATCAGTTAAACATTCCTGAGACCTTCTTACAGAACATATTGGTCCTTCTACTACATATCAGATTCCTTCTCTCACAGAAGGAAGAGATTGGAAAAGATCTATAACAAACAGTATTTTCTGAAAGTTATGAAAGTTTCTAAAGGATATTTGTGTAGAAGTTATGAAAAAACATTTATATTATCCTTAATTAAATGCCAGCCTTATCTGCAGTTTAAGGCCTACAGGCTTAAAATCCAAAAGGTAAAATAAAATCAAATTATACAGTTTTCTTATTTAACTCACTAAATCTTAAAGCATAGTTTCCTTGGATAACTATGAAACATTTTCAAGATTCCTAAAATATATCATTACTTCTATATTGGTTTCTGGCACACAACTTCTAGAGCTACTGTATAACTGAATTTCTTCAAAAAGCCACAATATAAATATCCATCCTTCTTTAAAAGTTTTGACAAATGAGCTAAACCTCTGCAGAAAGGATGATTATTAAATTAAATTAAATTAAATTAAATATAATATTTATAAAATACCTCTTAAATCTCTCTCAAAAGTTTACTTCTCAACTTTATATGTTATATAAATATTTTTTCCTAAATTAGGAAAAAGATTATTACCTGTGAATAAGATAAATCACCCTGTATATCAAAGTTAGTCATAATTTGCACATTAATTCTATTGCTATGGGTCATATTGCCTGTTTATAAGAGAATTATTAAAATTAAGAAAAGAAAAGGTAGAAATGTTTATTTTCTAAAGGAATTTCCTAAGCCCTAATATGGCAAACACTTTGACACAGAGTTAAAATTAGTTAGATCTGGAGTAGACCTTGTTTGATAAGTATATGCTATCAAAGCTATTAGTATGGGCAATATTTAAGTCCAAATCTAAAATATAACCTTGTGTATGTTTCAGGTAATTGCTTGTTCCCCAAACCATTCACATGCATCACAGCAGTATGACAAGAGGAAAAGTTGCTTTCCAACAGAGTTCATGATTATTATTGATAAAAAATAGTTCTCTTTGGTGATCCAAAATAATTACTCAATCAACTTGAGTTTCTTTTATCCATGTGTAGATCTCCACCTTTCCCAGACTTTCTTTGCAGCTTACATTTGTACTTAAAATATGATCATTCCTTTTGCATGGGTAGAGATAAAACTATTTTCAAGAAACAATTTTGAGAAAAATATAGAAGTTATAGTTATTGCTACTAACTCTATGGATATAATTTAAAATGTAATGCTGATGTGTATGTGTATGCAAAGATGCACCATAAAATCAATCTTGAAAGACTACTGTTGAAATTTGAGTTGAGGAGTGAGGAGTGAGTAGCTCCACCTTTCTATGGTGACAGTAGCCAAGGCATTGATTTTAGAAAGGCATTGTTTGAAACAAAGTCATTTTCTATCCTGGTTGTTTTACTCTGGAAGAACATTTCCTTAAACATTTTCACCTTCTTTATTGTTGATGTGTATGTGTACTGCTGGCTTATATTGAGTTTTTTGTCAATCAACACCCCCAAGTCCTTCACGTCAAGGCAACTCACAACCCACCCTGTATCCTTGTAACTGTACCTGGCATTGGTGCAAACCAGATGCAACACCTTTCTCTTGGACCTGTTGAATGTCATGCTGTTGACATTGGCCCATTTCTTAAGTCTGCTAAGGTCCATCTGGATGTTATCCCTTCCCTCAAGTGAATCCATCACACCACAGAGCTTGGTGTCACCAGCAAACTTACTGAGGGTGTACTCGATGCCATTGTCCATGTCACTGACAAAAATGTTAAACAACACTGGACCCAGAACAGACCCCTAAGGAATTCCACTTGTTACTAATCTACAGGTTGATATTGAGACATTGATCACAACTCTTTGAGTGAAACCTTCTAGCTCCTTATCCATTGAGTGGTCCATACATCAAATGTCTGTCCCTCCATCCTAGAGACAAGAATGTCATGTAGGACATTGTCAAAGACCAGATAGATGACATCAGTTGCTCCACCCATATCTACCAGAGCTGTAACTTTGACATAGAGGGCCGCCAGATTTCTCAGGCACAACTTGCCACTAGTGAAGCCATGTTGGCTGTTATTGATCACCTCGTAGTATTTCATGTATCTTAGTACAAATGCCAGGAGGATCTGCCCAATTATTTTACGTATCATAGAGGTGAGACAGACTAGTCTGTAGTTCCATGGGTTTTCTTTGCTCACTTTTTTAAAAATGGGAGCTATGTTTCCCCTTTTCCAATCTGTGGGCATTTCTTGAGACTGCTGTGACTTCTCAAATATTACGGGTAGTGGCCTAGAAACTTTAGCAGACAGTTCCTTCAGGACACCTGGATGTATGTCATCAGGTTCCATGGACTTGTATGCTTCTTGGTTCTCTAGGTATTCCTGTATCTTTTTTCACTTATTCTGGGTGTTTCTTCGCTCCCCCAGGCCCAGCCATTACTCTCTGTGACTTGGGTGGTGTGGCTCTATCAGTTACCAGTGAAGACTGAAGCGAAGAAGTCATTGAGTACTTCAACCTTCTCTATACCTTCAGTAACCAGGTCTCCTGCATTCTGCTGCAGGGGTCCCAGATTCTCTCTTGGTTTTCTTTTTTTCATTGACATATCTGTAGAAACCTTTTTCGGTCTCTTTCATTTCCCTTGCTAGATTTGACTCCATCAGGTCTTTGGTTTTTCTAACCTGGTTTCTTGTTTCATAAACATTACCCTTGTAATCCTCTGCCCTTGTTTCCACCCTTTGTAGATTTCCCTTTTGTGTTTGATTTTGGCCAGGAGTAGGGTTGGTTTTTTTTTTCAGCCATATAGGCCTACTGGTCTTTTTGCCCGAATTCTTTTTAGGGATGCAATGCCATTGAGCATGGAGGAGTGATGATCCTTGAAAGTCAACCAGATTTCCTGGCCTCCAAACCCTTCCAGGGTCTTGTCCCAGGTACTCTACCAAAGAGGTTCTTCTGAATTTGAGGGTTTAAAGCTTATTGGGCATCCCCTTTTTGCTGCCCTGAGGATCCTCAACTCCACCATCTCATGGTCACTGCATCTAAAGCTGCCCATGAGCTTAACATTCCCTATCAGCCCTTCTGTGTTGGTGAATACAAGGTCTAGCATGGCACCTCTCCTCATTGGTTCTTCTGTCATTTGGAGGAGGAAATTATCATCAATGCATTCCAGGAATTGCCTGGACGGTGGGGACTTGCTGTGTTGTCTCTGAGTAATGTTAGGGTGGATAAAGTCCCCCATGAGGACCAGAGCTTGCAAACAAGTGGCAACTTCTATCTGTCTATGAAGGGCCTTGTCCACTTGGTCTTCCTGGTCAGGTTGTCTGTAGAAAACCTGCAGTGTAATGTCCCCTTCCCTTCCTTTTACCCTTGCCAATAGGCACTTGGTCTTCATCCTTCGTCAGGTGGAGTGATTCCAACACCTTTTTGTGGGAATGTGCTCTAGTTCCTACCTGTCCCTTCTCAGGTATTCCTATGCTTTCTAAAGCATTAATAACCCTTGCATCTTTGTCTCCCATTGCTTCTTTGTTGACCATCAGAGCTGAGATGGCAAAACACGGGTCTTCACTGGCGCACCATACTACAATTCATGCTAGACCCTGACTTATTCCTAACAGGTCTAGTTTTATTCTCTTCCCCTTTTAAACTATTTTAAAACTCTATCTATGAGAGCTGCTAACTGCTATCCCATGATCCTTTTACCCCTCTGGGAAAGGTATATCCCATTTGATGCCAGGAGGCCTGGTGACCTATACAACAACTTGTTATGAAAAAACCCAAAGACCTGCTGATGACACCAGCCCTGCAGCCACAAACTGATCAGCTGGCTCTTCATTCTGATGTTTTGGGGTTTTTTTAACTGTCATTGGAGACATGGAGGAGAACACTGCTTGTGCTCCTGATCCCTTAACCAATGGCCTCAAGGCTCTGCAATCTCTGTTTTGGTCTTCTTCCTGTCACCTCATAACTACCCACCTGACAGACCAAGACAAGGTAATAATCTGAAGGCCCCACCAGGGTGTGAATTTTACCTGTGACATCCTTTATCCAGGCCCCAAGGAGGCAGCAGACTTCTCTATGAAGCAGGTCCAGTCTGTACATTTGGCCCTCTGCACTCCTCAGGAAGGAGTCTCCCATTGTAATGATCCATCTATTTTTCTCTTCAGGGTTACTTTTCATTGTTTTCTTAGGATGAGTTGGTCTTGTTGGCATTTGAAAAACACACAATTTTGACCTCCCTTCAACCTGGGATGTTCAGTGAAAACTTACAGCTGTTCTATTTAATAGAATGGGCTGTCTATAGTATTAATTATGATAAATACTAGAACTTCATAGAAAATATTATAAATTCTTTCTTCAGAAATGGCAGCATGTATATTCCAGGATGTACATGCATACATGTAAGTCCCTCTGGTTTGAAATACAATGGATGGGTTTTAAGATACATGAATAAAGCACCCTGATTGTCTTATTCAAACAACTTAGTGTAGTAATTATACCAGGTTAGTAAAAAATCCATACCATTACTGAGAAATTAACATTAAGTATACCTATCCAGGAATGTTTAGTATTTGATTCCACAAGACCATTATAGAACCTTCCGTGATAAGTAATTTAGAATGCATACTTACATGGAAGGAAGTAAGTGACCTCAAAAGTATAACATAGTTGCACTTCTACAGTATGAACTGCATGCCCAAACAAAAATATGGAAATTTTAATTAAAATACTTCATTAAAAACAGATCATAGAACATGTAGTTTTTACCCATATTTTCAACACTGAATAATGATATACCACAGAATCCAAGAATCACAGAACCATCCGGGTTTCAAATGACTTCTGACGTCATCAAGTCCAACCCTTAATCCACTGCCACTGCAGTCATCATATTGGAATCAGCCCAACTCTCCAGTCTGTCCAGGTCCCTCTGCAGAGCCCTCCCAGGAGGGAGATCAGGTTGGTCAGACAGGACCTGCCCTTCCTAACCCCGTGCTGGCTGGGTCTGATCCCCTGTCCATCCTGTAGGTGCTGTGTGATTGCCCCCAGGATGAGCTGCTCCATAACCCTGCCAGGCACTGAGGTCAGGCTGACAGCCCTGGAGTTTCCTGGGTCCTCCTTTCATCCCTTTTTGTGGATTGGTGTGACATTCACCAACTTCCAATCATCTGGGACCCTCCCAGTGAGCCAAGACTCTTGGTAAACGATGTAGAGGAACTTGGCGAGCTCTTCCCCAGCTCCTGCATCACCCTGGGGTGGATCCCATCTGTCCCATAGACTTGTGAGGATCCAAGTGGCTCAGCAGGTCACAAACTGCTCCCTCCAGGATTACAGGGGAGCTACTCAGCTTCCTATTTCTCTCTACAAGCCCCAGAAGCAGCTGTCCTCAGGACAACCTGTCTTGCTGTTAAAAAATGAGGTAAAGAACGTATTAAATATCTCAGGCTTTTTCTCATCTTTGGTAACTATGTTTCCCCTCATGCCCAACACAGAATGGAGTTTTTCCCTGCCCCTCCTTTTGCAACTGTTTTATCTGTAGAAAGACTTTTGTTATCTTCAATGGAAGTGGCAAGATTGAGTTCAAATTGTGCCTTTGTCTCCCTAATTTTCTTTCTACATAACCTAACTATATTCCTATACTCTTCCTGAGTAGCCAGCCCTTTTTTACATAGTCTGTAAGCTTTCTTTTTAACCTGAATTTCCCTCCAGCTCTCCCTGTTCATGCAGAGCAGTCTTCTTCCTTCTGGTTTGCCTTTCGGCACACAGGGACAGAATGCTCCTGTACATTCAGGACTTGCTCCTTGAAGTACACCCATCCCTCCTGGACCCCTTTGTTTTCAAGGCTGTTTCCCAGGGTACACTCAGGCCCAAATCTGTTTCCCAGGCCCAAATCTGCACTTCAGAAACCCAGCATAGAGGTTTTATTGTTGGCCCTCCCTGCATCCCTGAGTATTGAAAGCTCAATTATTTCATGGTCACTGTGCCCCAGACAGCCTCTGACCACTACATCTCCCACCAGGCCCTCTCTGTTTGTAAACAGAAGGTCTAATGGGGACCCATCCCTGGTGAGCTCTTTTACCAGCTGGAGCAGGAAATTATCCTCTATATGCTTCAGGAATCTCCTGGACTGCCTCTTCTCTGCTGTGTGAAGTTCCCAGTAGACATCTGGCAGGTTAAAGTCACCCACAAGAACAAAGGCTGGTGATCTGGATACATCTGCCAGCTGCCTGTAGAATAATTCATCACTCTCATCATCCTGGTCGGGTGGTCTGTAACAGACTCCATGAGGATGTCAGCCTTATTGGCCTTCTCCCTGATTTTGACCCACAGTAACAACCTTATTGTTACTGACCTTTAGTTCTGCAGAGCCAAGAGACTCTCTAACATACAGAGCCACCCCTCCACCTCTCCTACCTTGTCTGTCCCTTCTGAAGAGCCTGTAGCCACCCATGGCAGCACTCCAGTCACAAGAGTCATCCCACCACATTTCTGTGATGGTGACTACCTCAGAGCTTTCCTGCTGCACAATGGCTTCCAGCTCCTCTTGTTTGTTTCCCATACTGCATGCATTGCTGTACATGCACTTCAGCTGGGCTGTTGTTTTTACTCTTAACTCGGGCTTTTCACCCTTAGGCTCATCTTTGGAGAGCCCAGTTCCAATCTCCTCCCCCTTCAAACCTAGTTTACAGCCCTCCTGATCATCCCTGCCGACTTACAGGCTACAGTCCTTATGCCCCTGCTAGACAGATGAAGCCCAACAGATTTGAGGACACTAAGTAGCATGGAATTTTCCCCATGGTCAAAGGACCCAAAATGCTGCCATTGACACCAGTCCCTTAGCCATGAGTTAACCTGCTGGATCTTCCTGCTTGTTCCCTCATCCATTGCTGTCATTAGAGGGATGGAGGAGAACACAGCTTGGGCTCCTGATCCCTTCAGCAGTTGCCCCAAGTCTTTGAAGTCTCTCTTGATGGAATGGGTGCGTCTTGTTATTACCTGAAACACCAAAAGTGGGTAATAATCTGAAGGATTCACAAGGCTGGAAAGCGTATTTCCAACATACTTAGCCTGGGCACCAGGGAGACAGCAGACTTCCCTGTGAAGCGGGTTTGGTCTGCATATGGGGCCCTCTGCTCCCCTCAGCAGGGCGTCGTCTACTACAATGACCCCTCGGGTTTTCATTTCTGGGTCAGGTTTGATGGCTGTCCAGAGGTGAGTTGGCCTTAGTGGTATTTCTGGCCTTTGTGAGCCCTTGACTTTGCTTGTAACCAAATCCTCCTGCAGAGCCCCATACAAGGGCACTACAAGGGGTGAACTTCTCAGGGGAACATGCTTATTCCATTTTCTTTTCCAACTGGCGCTGGCTTGTTCCCATTGACCCTCCTCTTGTGGGATACTGTGGGAGGGCTCAGGGGCATGGTTATGAGAGGATATGGGATCCTCTGTTCCCCTGAGAATTATTTCCTGTTGTAATTTAGGGGAGATCATTTGAAGAAGGTAATTGATTGCCTTCTCACTCTCCCTGACATTTCTTAGCCTGCTCACCTCTTCCCTGAGCTCCATCACCTCATCTTGGAGCTGTGCCACCATGCAGAGCAGGTCACCAGCCTGTTCACACCTCACACAGCCATACCCGGAGATGCCTCCTGCTGCCATTGCCAGGCTGCGGCATTCCTCACAGCCTCTGGCCTGGATACTGATACCCACTTTTGTGGGTGCTGGGAGTAAAGTCTTCCTTCTTCGAAGACTTCGAAGACATCACTCTAGGAGTAAGTGGCAGCTCCCTGCCACTCTCCCTGCCCGTTTGAGCTGCCTTGGAGCCTTCCCTCTTTGAGATGCCTTGAAGAGTTCCTTGTTCGCCACACTCCCCAAGGCCGTTTAAATCCCCTGCGCCTTGCCTGGCCACGCTCCCCGCTGCACCTGGTTGGCTGACCCAGAGAGCTCCCGGGTTTCTTCCCGCGGTTCTGGGCAGCTGTACGGAGTGTCCTGATCTCAGGAACCCCCCTGTACAGCATCATCTGGCCGTGAGCCCCTGGGCTTACCTCGGGGTTTTCTCTCTCCTACTGCCTCTGCTGGTTGCCAAAACAACTCCAGTTATATACAAATATGTGACCTGAGCAAAGTTGCCACTATAACTAAAGTAACTACTGAGTAATTATGCCTGCCTGGGATCTGACCAAGACTGTTTACTTCAGGGCTTCCTATATTCCTATATTTTTCAAAACAAACAAATAATCCCCCATCCTATGCAACTGGTAATTTCAGAGAGAAGTCAAAAGACCTGTTCTGCTGGCTTTTTGTGATAACAGTTTTTCAGGAAATATCCATTTAAATACGCATGTCTCAGTTACTTCTGTCTTAGAATTTCTGGCAAAAAAAATTGTCTGGAGTTTTATATGTCTCTTGATACATTGTAGATTTCATTTATGGAAATTTTAGAGGGTTTTTCTCTTGGCTGGCTATATTTGATAAATTTATTAGCACAACAAATCTGTCATTCCCTAGTGAGCATGAGAGTTTAGTTAAGTATGAAAGTTCATTGGGTTTGGAAGTTTTTTTCCATTAAGTGATTATAAAATTGCTCCCAGTAACCATGTAATTTGGGTATCAAATATATTTAACAATCCAGTTTCAGCTGGCACAAATTTATTTTCCCTTGTGTTTATGGATTAGTATAATAAACCTTTGCTTGCCTTGAACTACTTTCCTAAAGACTTATTAAAGAGGACAAAAATATATCTCTTGTCTGTGTCTGATATATGGTTTATAAATTAACATTACATTTCACAGCAATTTGAATTTATTGAAGTCATTTTGCAAGACAATTGCCAATATGAATTGAGTTTTCAAGGCAGATAATAGACAGTATCTACCAAAATAATGGAAAATCATGCATGTCCATTTTATAGAATGTTTTCGAAATATTAGCAGTAACTATTATTATTAGACCAATATTTATGAGAAGATAGTTGTCTTTTGTTAATGAGTCTTAGTCAATAAAGGCCCCACATAGGATACAAAAGCTGCTTTGATACTTAGGTGGACTTATTTAGGATCTTCAAATAGCATTTCCAAATGGCACAGGTGGATATTTTACTGTTGCTACTGTATGTATGGCTGTGGTATGAGAACTTCTTTACGAAGCTGAGGCTCTGAGTTGGATCAAAGGCGAGAGTGCCCTTGCCAATGTGAACATTGTTTAGTACTGCTTTGAAGAAAGAGCAATATGAGCTCTTGCTGCTGAATTAGGACTGTTGCTATTTTCTTTTTAGTTTTCTTGTAAAGGAAAAAAAGACAGCAATTTTATTTTTCTCTGAAGGCAAGTAGTGCAAGGTTTTTACAGTAATACAGGCAGGCTGAGTAATCTCAAAGATCTGTGAAGGAAAAAAAGGATTTTTCTAGTCAATTAACAGATTAGATTTTTTTTTTTTAAATTACCTGCAGAACCACAAAGCCCCAAAAGTAGCACAAGCTTGGAGACCATCTAATGACTATAAGCTCACATAAAGAATGATCCCAACACAAAGACTTTTTTTAAAGTGGATCTCCTCCACCAGAGAGAAGAACCTATTGAGAGCTCTATGACTGTAACTGACCAGCATGCCACAGCCCTCCAGTGACAGCACAAGAAGATGAGATTTCCAGGCTTCATCAGTGTAACAGTTCCATTAGCTGAGCATCCTGATTTCAGCAGCCTGTTTTCAACAGTAGGCTGTACTTGACCACTCACAGGCAAACCCATGAACTAATGTAGCATGAAGTTAAACTGCCTACAATGCCTTTCTAGCATTGCTTACACTCTCAAACTTGAATCATAGAATCATCAAGGTTGGAAAAGATCTCTAAGTTCATCAAGTCCAACTGTCCACCTTGCAATCCCTACCCACTAAACCATCACCTGTAGCACCTCATCTACCCATCTTTTGACCACCACCCAATATAGCTCCTCCAACATCTCCCTGGGCAGCCTGTTCCAGTATTTAACTACCTTTCTGTGAAGAAATTTTGTATAATATCCAACCTAAACCTCCCCTGGTAAAGCTGGACCCCATTTCCTCTTGTCCTATCGCTGGTCACCAGGGAGAAGAGGCCAACATCTGTCACTGCAACCTCCTTTCATGTAGTTATAGAGGGCAATGAGGTCTCCCCTCAGCCTCCTCTTCTCCAAGATGAACAGCCCCAGTTCCCTCAGCCTGCCCTAATAAGGCCTGTTCTTCAGACCCTTAATCAGCCTAGGTGGCTCTCTCTGCACCCTCTCCAGCACCTCGATATCCTTCTTATTCTATGGTGCCCACAACTGCACACAGTACTCAATGTGTGGCCTCACAAGTATAGGGGCAAGATCACTTCCCTGGTCCTACTGGTATCACTATTCCTGATGCAGGCCAGGATGGTGTTGGCATTCTTGGCCACCCAGGCACACTGCCAGCTGATGTCCAGCCAGCTGTCAATCATCAGAGAGCTTCTGCTGCTTTTCTCTCCCTTCTTGGGCAGGTAGGGGAGGCTGACACAGCAAGATCAGGAGTTTGTGTCAGGACCCTCTGATAGAAGAGGGGCTGAGGGTGGGAACCTGGTGGGAGTGTTAAAAATGCCTGTGGGGTAGCTGCTCTGACTGACCAGTGGTACTATGTGGTCAACAACTGACTGAGCAATGAAACATGGTCCATTACCCATGCTTCTCTTCAAACCATTTGTGCCTCTCTCATGCATAGTTGTGCAAACCAGACAGCCCTGGAGAGAGCAGCTGTACGAGTGTGGAAGTCACACATGTAGTCATGGCTATTTCTAAGGCAAGGATCTTCCCTTCTCTGTCTTTTGACCAAGGATGTTTTTAAACAGTGCAGCAGCAAATATTTCAAGAACACAGCTACACCATCAGTTAATGCCAAAGGAAAACTCTGTTAATGCAACCATATGTAGCATAGGAGCTTGGGAGCAGAGAAACTGTACTGACCTGGCTGCATCAATTATTTTCTAAGCTTTTCTTTTTATGTGTGTGGCAACTTATCTTCAGGTTTTCATGTCTTTTTTTTGGAATTAGGTGATCCAGAAGGCTGGCTTTGTTTTCATCCATTTTCCTCTGTGTGATCATGAAACATAACCCCCATTTTCAAAAATGTAAAAAAAAGAAGGGAACTACAGGCGAGGCAATTTCACCTCTGTGTCTGGCAAGACCATGGAGAAGATCCTTGCTAAGGCAAGAATGTAACAAAGGAATGATTGGTGACAACCAATATGACTTCACTAGGGCAAGTCCTACCTAACTAATTTGTTGGCCTTTTAGAGTGGGGTCAGAGCCTCAGTAGGCAAAGGCTAAGCAAGAGATGTTATCTACATGGACCTGTGCAAAGCATTTGACACTGTTCTGCATGACATTCTGATCTCTAAACTGGAATGATATGGATTCGATGGATGGACCACTCATTGGATAAGGAACTGGCTGGATGTCACACCCAAAGAGTTGTGATCAGTGGCTCAGTGTCCAAATGGAGATGTCTGACAAGTGGTGTTCCTCAAGGGTCAGTACTCAGACCAGTACTGTTTAAGTGTTTAACATTGACTGTCTCTATTTGCCTCAGCAGTTTCCACATAAAAAGAATATATTTTTGTCCAAAGCCTTCCTTCATACTGTTCCTGGAATACGAATTTAACTTTATGTCCTGTTGGAAAAAAAAAAATGCTCTTAAGCCATCTGTGAAAAACATATTTGCTTATGTCCATCTCTTATTCATTTACCACCTTTTAGCCTGACTTGTAGTTAAGCTATACCCTGGCTAGATATCCTTTTCATGAAGGCTATATTCTATAAAAGCAATATGAGTCGAATTACTGATATAGATTAAGCATATCTTGTGAAACTGACTTTTCTTTAATTTTAAATTTAATGCTTTACTGTTTATTGCTTTTTATCTCTTAATCAAGACACCGCCAGATTAAAAAAAAATCAAATAATTTCCTTTTCACTTGTCCTCTCTTCTTTTTCTCTTTAATCAAATGCGAACAATAGTACTAATTTCCCACAGATTCTTTTGCATTTCTGTATCTAAGTCATATTGTTTAGGAAAGACAAGACATTTCACTCTAACATTTTTGTGAATCACATACCTAGTCAAGAATTATCATGCCTAATATTCACTTGAAACAAAATTGTGTAATCTCACAAATGCAGGCTGATTGCACCATAGTCTACAAATCTTCTAGACTCTCAGTCCTCTCTCAAGTAATCATCCTTGGTGACATTGAAAGCAAAGCGCATGTTAAAATACAGCCATGGAGAATGGACACAGGGCTTCCCTCTTCTGAGGTATAAATAGGAATCAGAAGTGGTCTGCCAGTCACATTGATCTGGAAGAGGGGACATATCGAGATAACGTCGGGAGACAAATGACACGACCATGGTGTTTAGAGAGAAGTCTCAACTTTATTCTTCAAGCGTCTATTATTTATACTCTTGTTAATTAGCTCATGAATATTGCAAAGCTTAGGCTCACCATTGGTCAGTTACATTTCGTCCTTGACATATCACATACGCATTCCTTGTGGTTTTGTCTTTTGTCTAACATCTGCATTTTACACCCTGTTACCGTGCCTCACTAAGCTTAGCAACCGCAAAGAACACAGTGTCCTTGATACCAGTACTTCTCCATCAAGCAGCCTGTGCTGTTATGAGTTCTGCGAGCCATGTTTCCATGTTAAAACTCTCCACAGGGACAGAGGGATCAAAAGAAAAAGTGGAGAGATGCTTCCAATAGAAAACTTATGCAGAATGTGTCTGCATGGACTGTCTTTTATAGTGAGCACAACAATGTGAAGATTTGGGCAGCATGCTTACACAAACTCACTATCAATATTGATTCACCTGTGATGAAATTTTCATTAGTTATTTTAGTATTTATTATGGAAATATCATTGGTCCTCTATTCATTATCATCACAAATCATAAGGTAAGTCAAGCTTCAATGAATTAGAAATTAAGATGGTACAGACATGAAAGATTAAATGATTAGAAGTATATATGGTCACTACAAGTTTTGCAGGGACTTATACATGTGCATGATTTGATTTCATATTTTCACAAAGATAAACTGCAGTGGAAATATTTGATAATTAGGATTATGTACTCCTTCAAGCCTTTGTATTTTCAGTTCAATCATGCATAAGTCTTTTCATGTGTATAAATAGAATTTGACTTATTCGATTTGGTACAGTGCATGTAATGTATATATAGTTCATAACATTTTGTTTATACATATTTATAATACATAAATAAATATTAATGCAGTAAACCTTATTGCAAATATTGTTAGTGTATATGATTTCTTTTTCAGTGAACAATTTTTTTCTTGTTGTTGCCTATTCTGTTCTAATATTTTGCTTTCTTTTTAACCAGAGGATCAAGAGATAATATTGCTCACAGAATTCCTCATTAAGCTCACCATAAGAACAGAATTTACAGGCTAATTTCACTCTTGTTTTGACTTTGTGAACTGAAGCTTCATTCTGTCTGAAAGGAAAAAAGAAACTGCAAAGAGATAATCACTTCCTGTGAGACGGCCACAGTAGAAGTGGATTTCCCTACTCCTCTTCAGTGTCCCTAAGGCAATGCAATCCTACAGCAAGACCCTTCATATATCTGTGGACCCACAGGCCAAGAGGAAAATACACCAATTTCTGTGTGGCATCAGTTTTATCTTGACATTTCACACCCATGGTTTTCTGGGAAGAAGTTAAATTGACCCTAGCATTCTGAGATCAGAAAATGATTGACTACAGTTCTCCAGCAAGTCTTTTGTTAACAAGAGGGAGAAATGCACTACTTCATAACTGTGAATAGGTTACAGTTCCTCATCCTTTAGGATATTTCATTCAGTGTATTTAACATTTGCAGTTCTGTTCTGGTCCAGCTTAACAACAGAAAGCCCTTTCTTAACAAGCCTCTTACTTTAGCAGACTGCTCTGCATCAGGAAACCATCCATCACTGTAAGTACTGAACACTGAAAAATTAGGAATTGGGGAAATAGTGATTGCTTTAAACTCACATATGAGGTAAAGTCTTCAGTCAGGTCATCACAGTACTTCAGATGAGGTAAAGACTTCAGTCAGGTCATCACAGTACCTTCTTACATGGCCCCATTTTTAAAAATCTTTGTTTTAATTATAAGTGCATATGTTTGTATAGCATAGCGTGGCATAGTGTAGCATAGCATGAAGATGCTACACCTGGGTTTTGTGTAGGTGTGTATATTTTTATTTATGAAAGAACATAGATACAAATAAATTTGAAAAGCAGTAAACTTTGAAACGAAGTATCTGTTAACTTTATCAGTTAGGAATACCTTATTTTTTACATAGCAAGTGTATATTATAGGCTTTACTATTAAACAGAAAAAGTAAAAGTAATTGAAAATAGTGTAGCAGAATACATACCAAAACTTGGAGCAAAGACAGGTGTATGAATCTGTTGGAAAACACAAACTGGAATTTATACCACAATTTTGTGGAGCTTCATGCATATATATGTATATACGTGCCTGTCTGTTATATAGTTTTATAGGCACACTGTAAAAGCAGAAGCTGGGACGTTTTTCTTTATTTTCTTGGTTAATACTTTTAAGAATTATGCTGCCAGGAAGTACATACACTACTTTAGCAATTCATAGTTAACAAAAGCTTTCTTGTGTAGTTCGATGACAAACATGACTGTCTGCATTTTACATTTTTCTTGAATGAGTGAACTTTTGGGGAAAATATATTGCTAGAGTAAATTAGGAGAAGTAAATCTGATCACAAGAGACTTCAAATTTGAGCCTTCTCAGGCAGAATAAGTGCTACCCTCATATGAACAAACACTTCCCTACAGTGATTTTTTATTATATTTGGATATATATTTTAAATGCTGGAATCAGTCCTTTGGAGTCCAGTTTAAAATATACCAGCATGTTTTCTTCTTTAATACCAGTATAAGAAACTGCATTTTGGGTGCATCTCCTAGCAGAAACTTGTGACTTTTTCCTCCTGATTCAAGATGTTTTTGGTTTTTGTCATGTGCTTCCAATGGCATCACATTTCTTGCAGAGCCACAGAAGTGTTTTTTCTCATATAGGTGGAGGGTAGTCTCAAATGGCTGGTTCTAAAACACTACTGTTTCCATTTCCTTACCCTCAAAGCAACTTACAGACTTCAGACTGATGTGAAAAGTCATAATGACAATTTCATAGAGCCTTAAAAACCACAGACTCATAGAGACTGAGTTTCCACAATTCTCATTCTTAAAACTGGAAAACTAAAGATCCAGAAAGGTTACTGGTAAGCATTTGCAGTTTAGGGATTCTGCTGAAATATGAAGGTTTTCACAGGCATAAATATGAAATGGCAAGGCTCCTTGAAGTATTATTTGCTGTACATTGCCAAAGGACCTATGAAAGTTCATTGAAGTATGCCATTGACACCACTAAAGCATCTGACCAGAAATTTATTCTGTTGTAAGGTGTTGAGGGACAGCCACTGAGGTATTTGCATCATGGAAAATCCCAGTGTTACTATAATCAAGGGGGCTTGTAACTTTTATGAGCTGGGCTTTTTCCTAGATAAATTCCAAATGGATTTCAAAGAAGTTCCAAATAAATATATCTCTTCCCTTCCACTTATGGTACACACACATACAGGTACACTGAAAAAAGGTCATAGACATGGATATGAAATTTTTTTTCTTTTTTGAGACATACTACAAGCAAATTATGTCCTCATAATTAATAACTGTGCAGTATTACACACCATTATCATATGAGCAGCTCATCATCTCCCCCAGGTGGATCATTATATTATATTACCAGTGGATTGTTCCAGGCCTCTCAACTCCTCTTGTTTCTTCTATGTTCTGATTCAATACGAAGCTTGGATTAATGAAAATGCTCCATGTCAAAAACAAGAAATCAAAAACCAGAGATTAAATTGCCACTAAAGAGAAAGAAGGATATTTTTAGCTTTTTTCCATACAACAGACTTCACCTGCATTCATGCTTATGCATACATATCTGATAGGATATACATATACATAATAAGTACTTAATAGTGGCCAAGAAAACAAGTAAAGGTAATTCTTTATCTGCAAGTTTTCTTACAAAAATCTCTTTGGTTTTACTATAATTGAACAAAGGAAAAGGCATTATGTTGCTGCAAAACAGGTTACCTTCAAATATAAAGCAGTGATGTGAGGGTGACTGAGCACTGGCACAGTTTTGCCAGAGATGCTGTAGAGTCTCCATCCCTGAAGATATTCAAAAGCTTTCTGGGCAGGGTCCTGGGCATCCATCTCCTGGTGGTCCTCTTTGAGCAGTGCCTTTGGCTCAGATGACCTCCAGAGGTCCCTTCTATCCTCAACCATTCCATGATTCTTTGATCTGTGTATGCCCATTCCAGCTCTTTTAGTCTATAATGATGTGTATAATTGATTATAGAAGAATCAATTTCATGGTTTTTTCTTCAGTCTTAATAAAAGGTATTGAATGCATCACATTATTACATCACTTCTCTGCTATTTATGTATTTCTCACAGATTTATAACAAAGTCTTTGTGGATAATAGCGGCATATCCTTCTGATATTCCCTTCTTTCCACCTACTAGTACCCTTTGGCTTGGAAAGTGCTGTTGAAGCTGCTGTATTTTATCTATCTCTTCATTGCTTTTCAAAATAATTTTCTGCCTGCTCTCAAAAGAAACTAATATGTATATATTCTTCATTGCATGAAATATCACACCAAGAAGGCAGAAGAAGAATACAAACAAGACAGCCACTGAGACATGAATATCAACAAAGTAGAACTGTACTGTGATTAACTGGAAGATGGAAGACTTTCAGGTGTAAGAACCTGGGATGCTGTTAGTAAAGAATAATATATTAGCATGAAAAAATACAGGACACCAGGAGTTATCAGCAAGTAAAGATGCTGCAGTGATTCAGAATCTTCTAAAGAGATCTTAGATATGCAGACAAACATGGTCTTCATGTAGATCTAAAACTGTATGTAACAATGAGCCATCATTATTATTGTCATATGAAAATGACAGCTTAGAACATTAACTTATTTAGTTGAGGCTTTAAAATTTTAATCCTGGAAAATTATTGAGAAATGCTAATGGAAGAGTGAGAAAATGTTGCGGTATAAGCTTGTTGGTTTAGAAGTAGACAAAGATAAATAGGTAGGTAGGTAGGTATGTTGGTAAGTAAGTAGGTAGGTAGGTAGGTAGATAAATACATAGATAGGATTCAAAAACCTGTCAGTGTGACAGTGTTGGTGCCAAAGACTGTTGATGTATACAGAAAAAATAATTATTCTTAACCAATTTTGGGTTAGACTGCTGTTGTCTCAGTATGTCTGGGTAAAAAATTTAATGTCAGCCTCTGCTCCTCCTGAAACTGAAGTACCCCTCACACACTTACAAGTGGACGTTACAGGCTGAAGCTGTAAGTGGCCCTTAAACACTGCAGAAAATCTGGTATTACTTCACTCTATGTCCTACATTTTTCCCCAGAGTGGCATTCTAGCACTTGTTCTGCATTTTCACATTTGTATATAATTTGCAGTTGCAAAGATGGTTTGGAACAGCAAATAGCAATTTGGAGCAGCAGAATTTTCACACTCTTTGCTCAGCTGTAAATGATGACACAAGGCAGTAAAGACTAAAGACCATTGTTTGAATACTGCTGGGAAAAGAAGGAAAGGAATATAATCCTGAGTTTTGTGTAAGACAAGTGTAAATGAAGTATTATGTAAATGAAAACTTGCTTCCCTAACCTACAAAACTAATCAGATTACAGTTGACACTTCAAGTTACTAAAAAGTCTTTTCACCTCTGTCAGACAAGGTACAGTCAGTGCAAATCTAGAGGCCTGTAGTTGAAAGGTTTTTGTTTCGCTCTAGTTATGATGGGGAGTGATCAGGTGAAAGTGTTTCTTTTGCTTTTTCTTGAGGCAAAGAAGACTGTTGTCTTAACTAGACAGAAGGATTCAGTCTTTTTTCTGCAGAGGAGAAAAAAGTTCATCTCTTAGTACTGGACATTACTATCACATTTGCAAGGATGACAGATGTAACAGAGTGAGAGGCAGAGTAAGTCAATCTATGCCACTGCCCAGATTGTTATATCTAGCCTAATTAATTATCTCAGAGAAATGAGTATCTCTGCACTACATCACAGACGTAGCAGTAGCTGGAATATTGACAAATCCTTTGTATAGGCCAGAAGTCCCTTATATCTTCACATTCATTTATTTTTTCATTAGTCAGAGAATTCATTCCATTCACTAAGAGAAAATATAAATCTTATTTGTATTCATGCTTCAGTGTTTTATGATGACTGAGGTTCATCTTCCCATTGATTCATTCTTACTGAGATCTCTTTCTAGGCTTGGTTTGCCATAGTGCAAGGCATTCTTCCTCCTCAGTATAGCAAGGACTGTTTGCTCAATTACAATATGCATTTCCACAGACATCCCAGAAAGAAGCGAACAGTTGACTAAAATCCATGTGTGCCTGCAGCACTGCTTTGAAGAAAAACAAATGGGCTTAAGAAGTAATATTTAGACTGAGATTTTAGATATTCAGCGGTATAGTAGAAGTTGTTCATACAAAATAAATATATTTCAGAAACAGTCTACAGCCTGTCATTAGAAAAAGCAGTATTTCATCCAAATGCTGCTGATGAAAAAAGGCAACCTAACCTACTATTACAGACTGCTCAATCATAGCTTTTCAAACATTTTGGAAAAAAACTCTCTTCTAGCATAAAAAGGGTAAAGCAGATATGTATGTTCTTTTTAAATTTTGTATTTAATAGTAAGAAGGCAGACAGAACATAATTTGCTTTTGAAAGGAGACAGAAAAGAAAAATTTTCCTTTAAAATATGTATCCACAATTGACTGAAGATAAAATTCAGAGTCAGAGTTCTGGGGAATTTTTTTTCTTTTCCAAGCATAATGTCAAACCATCTGTCAGATATATAGAATGCAATATAAGCATGAGTTGTTTACATCCAGAAGGGATAGTTTTTCATGGCATTGGGTATTTCTTAAAGGGCAGAATGACATGGTTACTGTGGTCAGAAAAGAAACAGTGACACTTCTGTGCAGAATGGATTGACTCTCCAGGTTAGAACTTCCTCTGGGGAAAATTTATGTAGTTGACTTAAATTGAGTTATATTGATTTATGTCAGTATTAGGCTCTGTATGTATTCAACTTATATCAATTTCTTTTACTGATAAAACAAAATGTACTTCACACATCATAACTACAGCTGGGCACAAAATAATGTGAGAATGATGCTGAAAATCACTACAGATTTAGTAATTAACCTACTTTTCTCCAGCAAGATAAGATTCAGAGATCTTGAATTTATTTTCTGAGGAAAGAGAAAGGAGAAAAATCCCAGATTCTACAGCTGAAACAATAATGGCTGCATCAATTAGATAGTATGGGGATTTATGAAGGGCGTTTAAATTACCTTGCTTATTGAACAGTGCTGTGGTTATTTAAAAAAACTCAAACACCTGATGTTGATGCAATTAGAATACTTCTGCCCCCCAAAATAGCTCTTGACTGATTTGAGTATAGGCTTATACATATATAGAGATATGTGAATATGCTACACTACCATAGAATCATTGAATGTTTTTTGTTGGAAGGAACCTTACAATCCCCCTGCTTGGGCAGGGACAACTCCCACTAAACCAGGCTACTCAAAGCCCCTTCCAACCCGGCCATGAACATTTCCAGGTATGAGGCACCCACAGCCTCCTTGGGCAACCTGTGCCAGTGCCTCATCACCATCACACTAAGGAATTTCTTTCTCATATCTAATCTAAATCTACCCTCTTCCAGTTTAAGTCCATTAGCACTTGTCTTACCACCACACACCCTTGTAAAATTCCCTCCCTAGCTATACCTCCTACAGGTATTGGAAGGTTGCTACAAGACCTTCTTGAAGCATCTGTGTAACAGTAGCAATATACACAGAAGAAAATTATGCAACTAGGAATGATCAAGTTAGATGCTAAATTTTTTATTGGTCATCACTATCAATCATGAAAAATTATTCACTTATAAAATATTTGTGTATGACAAGTGTAAATGATTATGTAAATAATTAAATATTTTTTTTTAGAATCCATATGCAAGTATATGGAAAAGGTTGCATCATCCTTACCGTGGAAGAATATATTAGTACATTCCTAACTGATTTTCAGTCTTTCCTTACTTTTCTCTTAGAACATAATTTATATTAGAATACTTTCCTCCTTCATCTAGCAGAAAATATATCTTCAAATAGACAAAGATAATTTTCTACTGTGAAAATCAAGTTAACCTGCTATTCTCCTAATTTCAAATCGGCAACAGGAATCCAGCAGACAGTGGAGATGGGCCATGGTAAACCTAATTCTGTCTTTAAGACTACCTTACAGCCACTCGAACATATAGGTAAAGGTTAATATGCAGTTTTGCTAAGAAATGCTTCTTAATGCAAGTGGAAGTTTGGTAGTGCCAAATTCCAGAAGAGTTCTTTATGAAAGTCAGAAATTGTAGATGTGGGAGGTGTATTTTTGATTAAAAAAAAAAATTTAAAAAATTTTAAAAAATTTGGTGACACAGACATTTGAAAAGTAGATGAAATTCCCAAGAGATAACATAAACTGATGCTTCCATATTTCTGACTAACTTGAAAAGTGTTATCATTCTATCCAGTTTACCTTACATGACAATACACCCCCTCAGTCCCCTGGTTCCATAACAGCCACCAGTATTGTCATGCTTCTTTCATGACATTCATTCATCATCAAGATCCGGATATATGTTGTTCAGAAATCATTCACTGGGAACTGGCCATGAAAAGAAAAACATCTGATGAGGAGCAGGGCAACCCATTTAATTTCACATAAGAATTAAAAATTAAGAACGACATTGGGTCTTCCTCCTTTGCTGTTGGAGTTTCTTCTCCTCTACTATGACACCATGCACTCCAAATCACCAACATCATTCAAAAGAAGTAAGCAGATAAAGTTTTATTTAGAGACTCCCAAGCAATTAGAACAATTCACTCTGAAAGAAGGCGAGAGAAACACTAGCAGCTATAAAAGAAATGCTGCATGAGCCCCATCATCTATGCAAAACTGAAAAATTCAGTTTACCACTCTTCTCTAGAGGATGGGAGTGGAATTGGAAAAGCAGGATCCAGACTACAAGAGAAAAAAATATACATGATCTGAGACCTTTCTAAGCCTGAGACAGAAATGTTGGATCCACTTTTCCCTCATGCTATGCATGTTCTTGTTTGGGAAGGAAAATTAGTTTCATTTAAGTCCTTAAAAGTTAGTAAGAATTTCTTACACAGAGTTCTTCTGAATTGTGATGAAATACACATTCTCACTCCCACAGGGATTTGATCAACCTAAACTTTGAAACCAAATGTCTTTTAGATTTAAAAAAAAATCACTTAAATATTTTGTGACTGCTGCTCGAATCATCCTCCTCTGAGAAAAAGTAGAAGATGGCATTTTCTGCTAATTTGCCCAAGTGTGGCTTTGGAGATAACTCTTGATTTCTGTTCTAGCACCGCCTTTCTTCTTGCAACATTTTTAGTTAATTCCTTAGTTCCCCTCCCAATTTCTCCTATCCAAGATGTACGTGAAAGCCTCCTTTTTCTATCACTCTTTTTGTGGAGATGGAAAGGTTTTGTGGGTGGGAAATACATATTTTCAAGTCTGTTTTCTAGTGGACACATGACATGATGAGGTATTCGCTATAGTCTGGTGAACTTCAAGAAGTAAGATATCAGTATCCGGAAATACTGTCATCTGGTAATAGATAGGGAAGTAGAAAGCACACACATAGTAGATTCCAAGCACAGAAGAAAAATCTCAAGCTTTGGAATAATAAGTATATTTGCTTCTCCTTCTATATATCGTTACTGTTTCAGTAGTCTTACCAATCATTTAGCTGGTGCATTGAAGTCCTCAGTTTTGTAGCAATATTTTTTGGCTCCCTATATGAGGAAGTACTGATTTTATGACATCTTTCTCAACACCCCATACTTACAGCACACTCAAAATACCAAAATATTGATAATGAAATGTGCAGACAGCACAGCAGTACCTCTACTTGGTTATCAGTTAGACTCATAACTGATGTTAGCCAGATTTATCCATGAATCATGCCCTATTTACTTCACTCTTGGCAGAGTAAGCTGATAAGATTACACTTCCACTTTTAAGTATTTATTTGTTTTGTAGGAATAATGATTGTTTACTAGAGATAAAGTTCTACTTGCATTTTAATACATTTTTGTTTCATCAAGCAGCACTAAATGTAGAAAACTTTTCTACTAAGGAAGTACATGTGAAGAACAGGTTTTTTTCTGTTACTATACTTGTTCTATTTCTTTTTGCCAATCAGGTGCCATTTTGCAGGATTACTTGGAAAAAAAAGCAATATAGCAGCAAAGAGACAACGAGGTTTCTAAGTCAGTAAAAGAAAAAATCAGTCTTTTATTCAGTTCTTAAGATCTGTCAATCGCAGTCATTTTTTTCACTGTAGTGGAAATGAATCACAAATTATGCTTCTTTAAGAAGGTATGATGTGTGATGTAGCATCTGCTATGGTAGACATGTTTTTATTGACTATTAAAACTAATACACTTAGTACCCAAAATTCACATAAAATGATTGTGTCCATACTCCAGCTCATGGGCTGCAATAGCACCTATCTCCTTCCATTTTCCAAAGCTTTGCCAGTTTTGTTTGGATTTTTTAGGTTTGTGTACATATTCATAAACTGTTTTACACAACATACTATTGGTAACTCATATGCTGTGAAATTCTACAAACCTCACTTTCCCTAACTGGTCGCAAGTTTTATAGTATCCTTCTGGGATACTCTGAGAAGATATTGTTTTATTGCTGCTTTCATTTTTAACCTGTCAACTGAAGTCTTATCTCCAGATACTAAAGTTCTTCTCTTTACCGATGGATAAAAGTATCCTAAAGAAGACCAGGCATTAAAAAAGTTTGTTTGTTTACTTATCTTGGTGGGGTTTTGTTTGTTTGCTTTTTTTGTTTTTTGAAAAAAAAATATTTTCTTTGAAAAGAATTAACAGATACTAAATATATATATATAGACAAAGTGTAATTAGAGTAATCCTTTCAACGAGAAGTATACATATTTCTCTTTTGCATATGAGGAAATGGATGCATCAAGAAATTCTGACTGATGCCATGTATTTATGTGTATGTGCATGCAGGGAAGCCAATTAGCAAAGAACTTTTTGCCTCTTGTTTGTCTTTCAGTAATTAATAATTAGCACCATAGTTTCTCAACAAATTCAGTCATGGCATTTGCTATTACCTTTCACTGGCCAGCCAAGTAAATTAGAAGAGGTTTCACTTCAGCATTCCACAGATTATTCACTCATATATTACCCATTCACACCTACTCTTCAGTGATTTAATCACAACACTACATTGGCATAGAGAAAACCAGAAAAGTATCTTGCTGTTAAATTCCATGTCTGAACACATATGGGGAAGGTGGTCTACTAAGCCAAACACAACAGAAAAATTAAAGCTATTTTGATTGTAGTTGAAAAATACACAAGACATAATACTGATCTCTCATTAAAAAAAAAAAAAAATTTGGACCATGACTTGATTAAGAAGGAATATTTATGATCTTTGTGTCAAAGGCCTGGAAAGAAATTTGAAATATAATGCAAAATAATATTAATTAAGCAATTAATTGCAATATTCCCTGAATGTGAACTTCATATTTTAAGAGAATAATTTTTAAGAGAGTTTATGAGTTTCATCACCTTTGTAACTGAAACAGTGGAGCTAAAATAGCTTATCTGTGCACCTTGAATGACAACTACTTCCCATATTCCATGTAAGGTAAACCGTATGCATGGTGGTTCTTCAACATAATCGTCAACTCAAACTATGCTATGTGGCCTCCACCATTTTGTTATCTTTGACAAATGATATTAGAAGTAGGTTTCTATATTATCCTTTCAGCATTTTTTAACAATTGTATGAATTTTCCTAGTCTTTTCTAAAGTTTCTGACATTCCCTCTCTGTCCTCAGTGTCCAGTTTAAAAATGTACAAGTTTACTATACCCTGTAAAAGTAATTTTGTGTACATAGGTGCTGCATTATTCTAGTTTTGTAGAATTTGGTGAATAACAAATACATATTCACTACTTTCATGATCTTAAAACTCTGTTTTGTGATGTCTCAGTGGTATTGCACTTGTTTCCAGCTAGATTGATGAACTACATCTTATTAGAAGTCTGTTAGGCATCAGCTAAAGAATATTAATTCTTCAGTGGAGTGTGAGTGAAGATCCTCTCAGAGAGTGGAGATACCTCTACCTATGAAAGTGTAATTGTTAAAGGCAATAGATGTTCTCCTCCATAATATTAGCCCAAGGGAGAAACTGGAAGTCACTGCTGCTGATGGTAACAAAGACATTAATAGAGACTCTTTAAAGCAGAGCAGGAGACAATGGATACAAGGTAGGTCTGCTTTATTTCTGTGGATAGTTTCAAACATTCAGGTAGACTTGAAAGAGAGTGTTCACATTCAGATTTCCACACAGCATTGAAAAAAACATGTTTCAGTTGTTTCATGTAGTTTTACAGTTGTTCCAATACCAAAATGTTGAAAGTCAACTGGAAAACACAGAAGAACAGCTTGGCTGAACAGGGATTTGCTCCCACAAATAAAGCAAAAATGGAAGGTGTGTGCCCAGTGGAAGCTAGGTCAGGTGATATGGTAAGAATACGGAGATGCTGCTAAATGCTGCAGGGAGAAAATTGGAGCCACCAAAGCTCAATTGGAGCTGAAGCTGGACAGAACCGTAGGGGGAAATAACTGTGGGGGAGTTTTTTCAAATACATTAACAGCAAAAGGCAGTGTAGAAATAACATTGGTCCTTTACAGGACATGGACAGTCATCTCACCAACATATCACCAACAAAGCAAGGTATTTCATCATTCTTTGCCTCTGTCTTCAACATTGATGGCAAATCAAGGGGGCCCCAAAGCTCAGAATTGCAAGAATCAACCTTTAGCTGACCTTGAACTTGTGCTGGATGTGCTGCTACAGTTAGATCCTTACAAGTCCATGGGACCTGATAGCATCCATACAAGAATCCTCAAAGAGATGGCTGATGTTGTCAGAAGACCTCTCTCCAGTATTTGTGGGAGGTCTTGGCACTCTGGAGAGATCCCAGTTGACTGGAACCTGCCTAATGTTGTTCCAGTATTCAAGAAGGGCAAAGAGGCCCCTGGAAACTACAGGCCAGTCAGTCTAACTTCAATGCCTGGTAAAATTACAGAAAAGATTATTCAGAGGTATTGAAAAACAACTGGAGAACAACAAAGTCATTGGTCACAATCATCATGTCTTTACAAGGGGAAAGTCCTGCTTGTAAAACTTAACTTCCTTTTATGACAATGTAATCCACTTAGTTGATCGAGGAAAGCTAGTGGATATAATATTTCTGGACTTCAGGAAATCTTTTGGTTCTGTCTCTCATAGTATCCTCCTGGAAAAAATATCCAGAGTACAGCTGAAAAACTGTGCTATACAATGGTTGAGCAACTGTGTCATGGGTCAAACACAAAGAGTGACAGTGAATGGGGTAACATCAGGCTGGTGTCCAGTCACTAATGGGGTCCTGTAGAGCTCCATCCTTGGCCCAGTCCTCTTCAACATCTTCATCAATGACTTGGACACAGGACTGGAAGGAATTTTAAGCGAGTTTGTGGATGATACAAAACTGGGAGGAGCAGCTCACTCCCTCAAGGGCAGGCAGGCCCTGTAGAGAGACCTTACCAGGTTAGAGAGATGGGCAATCTCCAGCAGCATGATGTTTAACAAGAACATGTGCCAAATTCTGCACCTGGGACTGGGCACTCCTGGTGGCAATTACAGACTGGAGGAGGAGTGGCTGGAGAGCAGCACAGTAGAGAAGGACCCAAGGATCGTGTCTGGATGGCAATCTGAACATGAACCAGAAGTGTGCCCTGGCAGCCTCACCGTGAGTACTGTGTGCAGTTTTGAGCACCACAATACAAAAAAGACCTCAGGGTATTGAAGAGCATCCAAAGGAGAGCCATGAGGGTGGTGAAGGTTCTGGAAGGGATGACTTATGAGGAGTGCCTGAGGTCACTTGGACTTTTCAGCCTGGAGAAAAGGAGTCTAAGGGGTGACCTCACTGCAGTATACAGCTTCCTCATGAGGGGAAGTGATGGGACTGGTACTAATTTCTTCACTCCTGTGACTACAGACAGGACTTCAGGAAATGGTAGGAGCTGAATCATGGGGAGTTTAGGTTAGATATCAGGAAAAGATAGTTTAGGTTAGATATCAGGGACAAGAGCTGGACTTGATTATTCAGACCCTTCCAACTCAGAATATTCTATGATTATGTTTTACAGAACTAGAATGGTTACTAGCAAGTCTTTTTCAGCTATATTAATTTTGTATATGCTTCTCATGCACAAGTACTCAGTATGAATTCACTACTGCAAATCTGGGGCTGCAAACCTATTTATATTACTGTAGGCATCAGTCATGTTCACTGATTCAGGTCTGCAGTATGAGCAGATACATGAGAAAGATCCTACTGCTAATACACTTTCTAGTGGAAATGTCCTTCGGTTTCTGTTTTTTGGGATTTTTTTTGTTTGTTTTTTGTGGGGGTTTTTTGTTGTTGTTGGGTAGTTGGTTTTTTGGTTCCTTTTTTTTTTAAGAATATACAATGGCACATAAAATATATTTTGGTGTTGCTACTCTCCACTAAAAGTACATTAAGTTATTAGTGAAGGATTTCCTCCACAGCTTCTTCTGGCTGCTAGGAAATTAATACATAACCAGTATGGTGATGGTGGTGATAGAAAAGGCTAACATGTAAAAATTATGCAAAACATGAGTATGTTGTCTCCTTGGTATCAAGTAGCAGAAATTTGATTCATAGGCAGGACACTGCCTTCACAATTGCTGTAAGTAGCAATATCTGAAGAAGGAAAAAAAAAAAGGTAGCTGCAAGCCCTCTCACCAAAGGAAGATAATGAATGCCTGAGAAATGTCAGGTATTATAAATATGTATTTTCCAGTATTTAGTCAAGCTTTTATTATTATTTCTCAGCTTACCATTCCTTCAATATACTGTTTTTCTATATCTACTCCAACAGTTGTTTTGATTGTGAAAATGAGTTTGTCTTCTCACTCATGTGGTTGTTAATAGCTCAGTTGGTCTCCTACACTCCAGAGTAAAAAGAAACAAAGGGAATCCTACTCAAAAACATATATATCAGCTTTTACTTTAACCACAATCAGATGAGTATATTGTGAATTTACATTAACTTACAAACTTCAGAGCAATACAAACTTTAAACAACTAAGGGCTTGGAGAAGCATAGACAAGGAAGAAATTTTTTAATTCTTGATGGAAGCCACCTCTGGTTGGCCCTGACACTAATAACTAAAAAGTAACTTAAAAGCTCATTAACAGTCACCAAAATTTGATTGTATAATACTTTGTTTTTATTCTTCATAAAAGAATTCACTCAATGTTCAGTATTACACATACATCATAATTAGAGTATTGGGATGTTGAATTCACTTTAGCTGCCTGAATGAGAATTTAAGTCTTTGGGGAAAAAAAAAAAACCTGTCCACATCATACACATGTATGTACACATACATACACACACATATATGTAGTTAGATACATGTGTTGAAATAACGATTCTTTTTTACAAGAAATTTATCACCTGCAATGAAGAACTTCACTGATGGCAGTTGAGTTTTGCAAGATACATAGACTGTAGAAGCAAAGAACTGTTTGACTCAGATCTCTTTCTTTTCTGAAAATTAATCCTGAAATAAGTTCTAAGTTCTAGACAAAATGTTATTAGAGTTTCTTTTTTCAGTTTGTGTCAGATTTCTGTCTTCTAATTTTCATGCATCTTATATCATAGAATCATAGAATCATAGAATCCTAGGGGTTGGAAGGGACCTCGAAAGATCATCTAGTCCAACCCCCCCTGCCAGAGCAGGGCCACCTAGAGTACATCTCCCAGGAACGTGTCCAGGCGGGTTTTGAATGTCTCCAGTGAAGGAGACTCCACAACCCCCCTGGGGAGCCTGTTCCAGGGCTCTGTCACCCTCACAGTAAAGAAATTTTTTCTGATATTCAACTTGAACCTCCTATGCTTCAATTTACACCCATTATCCCTTGTCCTATCGCTGGTCACCACTGAGAAAAGCCTAACTCCATCTCTCTGGCACTCACATATATAAAAATGAAGAGAAAAATAAATGTTCCTAAGATACAATAAAATAAAATATCATTCTAGAATGATAATTTGTACTAATAAAGAGTAATATTCTATTCCTGATTTCATTAGGTTTTTAAAAGACATATTCCTTTAAGACATGTAAGCTTTTCTAACTGTCTTCTGAAAATTAACTGTTCTATCTTCATGCCATCCTCACCACAGTTAACTTCTTTCTCTGTCTACTGCTTAGGCTATATTTTCATGCTGATTTCTGTAATAGCTATTTTTTTATCAAATCACTGATAACAGAGACATGTATAGTTGAGAGTGGTATGCTTTCATTCTTCCTCAGCTAAAGGGAGCTCTGAGTACTCCTAGAGTGCTGCATATTGACTCAAGGGAAGACTGAAATATTGGACAGCAATAAGACTTAAATAAGACTGGACAGCACTGATATAAA
The DNA here is from genome assembly GCA_023637945.1 of Phaethornis superciliosus. Lineage (NCBI taxonomy): Eukaryota > Metazoa > Chordata > Aves > Apodiformes > Trochilidae > Phaethornis > Phaethornis superciliosus. The sequence goes on along the minus strand of JAJQWJ010000004.1, from coordinate 12,452,402 downwards.
CTACTTTAACTTCACATTTCCAAGTATATCTTGACCTGGCCAGCCAAGTGCCAAGGATTGCTATAAGCACAATTACATGTGTGCTGAATCTGAGCACATGTTTTCCATGTGAGTTCTGTACATTTCTCTCTTCCATTTTGATCTGTTGCACTTAATAAAAAATAAACTGAATGTAAATTGTGTTTGACCAGTTACTAACTTGAGGATAAGATTAATTTAAAAAGCTGTGCTTCTTCTTTGAGAATCTCATAGCAAAACCAGCACATTCTTTTAAAAATACACATCTGAATCAATATAAACGTTAAATCAAGATTCAAATTGCATTTGTGCTACTCTCCATTTTTCATTCTAGAATAGGTTTACATATCTCTTCTGAAACTACAGCATATGTAGGGTTTTGTTACTTTTCATTTTCTTTTTTAAACTTTATAATCTCCTGATTTCTAAAATCCTGTGTGGATACTTTGAGTATTCCACTGCATTTGTGTGTGCTCTTGCACAACTTGAGGGTCGGTACTTAGTACCAGCAGAAAAGAGACAAATCCATTAATCTGTTGGTTTCACTCAGACAAATCTGTCATTCAAAAGACATCGTGTTCTGATGCTCCTGAGTTTTGTGGACTTTAATCCTTTCTTGACATGCAAACATGTTGCTTCTGGAGTGCTTGCTTTGTGTCCTCTGTGTGTGGATTAAGTCCCATTAATCAGTAGGTGGAAATGACATACTTTTAAAAGTCCAGTGATTAAACTGTAACGTAGATTACAACTGATGGCAATTTTTAAATGGAGTCATCTTGCTTTTTGACTGCTTAAAACCAGCTACAGCAAGTATTTCAGAAGCTTTTTTTTTTTTTTTTTGTCTTTGAATAATATATACTGTCTTTATATTGAATGAATTTGATAATGTATTCTGTCATTTTACCTGGACAAATATTGCTTTTCTCAGAAGACTAAAAATACTTGGCTGTTGGAGTGTCCAGATAATATTGAAGTCATTGCTTGATGAGAAATTGCTTAAAGAATTAGATTTATGTTTCTAAGTCTCCAAAGCAACATTGTTGCTAGAACACTATTTCCCACTGACTGCTGTTATTCTGAGATTCTGGTATTTTAAAGCTATACTTTCATTAAATGGACTTTCATCCCAAGTGTAAAACACACCTGCATAACTGTTTGGAATGCTAGACACCTAGCTTAAAAAAAAAAAAATCTTTTACTTGTTTCTCTTAATTTATAACAAAGGTACTTCATCATCTTCTAAGTACAACAAGGCAATATTTCATTGACACCACACTTGTTCTGCCAGTAAGCTTACAGTCAAACATTTGTAGTGATACTTGCAAGTAATGAGATTTCATTATTAAAGCTCTAATTTTTTTGTTCTGAGAGGTATTGTTTCTGATATGTGGAAACCTGAAAATGCTTATGTATGTATGAGGTAATTATATTCATGTCAGCAGTCCCATTGAGTTAATGAGTTAACAAGAGAAAAGTTGCTCCTATTTAGGTGTTTTTTGATTTAGACCATATTCTGTTTCTGTGATTTCAACAGCTGTTCAAGCAGTTAATTTTCCCCTGGATTTGTTCATTCCCAATTGTTAGACATATATGTTACTGAGAAAAAGCAACCAAGTCCTTTGAGTAGCTTTACAGATCCAAGTCTAATATACTTGGTATATGCCTATGCTCATGTTATTACTTTCCCTTTTTCTGCGCCAATTTCCATAAGCCTTTATAACCAGTATGCCAGAATAATGTTTTGTTTTGTTTTGATCTCAGGAGTTCTTAGCTTATCATATAAGTGGTTCCACACTGTAAAACATAATAAAACCCATGACTATTATCACCCTGGTTTCACAAAAAAATGTTTCTTACATGTGTATGCATTTTTTCTTAGGCATCTGCTGCTGACAGAAATGGGATTATGTGCATCCTTTTGTGAGACAATACAGGTTATTTTTTTTGCCTTTACTTTTAAAGGAGGTGTTAAATTTCTAAATTGTTCTGAAATTCTGTGTTTATTTTGCTTGCTGGCTACTGATTCAGCATAATAGTCTCTAATTGTGATTTCAAAGTAAAATTACTTTCTGGTGAATTTGCCAATGCAATTGATGCATTGTGGATGACAAATGCTTCAAATACCCAAACTAACCCTGAAAACCATACTTTTCTTATTGGTGATAAAAGAGTGCATTTTTTTCCCTATGCAGAAATTGTGCACTCACAATTTCACCTTACAAAACAGGAATGAGGATGATGTCTCATTGTGATATGTTAATTTGCATGCCTCAATGCTCTGAAGATCAGTGTTGGCTACTTTCTTATTTACTGCTTACAGATAGAAATTTTGGTCCAATTTTATTTTTCTCTTGCCTGCAGACAGTGTATCTTTCACTATTTTCCCTTCATCATCAAGGTCTCCTAGGTCTTTTTTCTAGATGAAAGGTTCAAGAAGAGAAATTACTGATAATTGGAGAGATAGTGGTTATGAATCACTTGAGAAAACTCAACCCATGCAGTTTCATGGGACCCATAGGGCTACATCTGAGTGTGAACAGACAACTGATCAGTGTCCTGTCAGGAACACGCTATGCATCATCTTTGAAAAGTCATGGAGACTGGGGGCAATTTGCAACAACTGGAGAAAGGGAAATTATCACATCCATACTCAATAAAGTCCAAAAAGATAATGCTGGGAAGTGCAGACCAGTCAGCCTCACCTGAGTACCTGGGGAAATCATGGAGCAAGTCCTCTTGAAGTGTATTTCTAATGAATCGATGATGAATACAAAATCATTCACTTGAGATGGATTAACCACCTCAAACAATACAGACTAGGGTCTCACAAGCCAAAGGACAGATCCAAAGTTCTGGGGGTGAGAAAATACCTGCCAGTGGTGTCTCCAGATAGCAGCTCTATTTGTCATCTTGGGTTGTATGAACAGGAGCACAAGGAAGAGACTGAGGAAAGAGCTTACACCCTATTGCTAGATCCTATCCCATTGCAAAATTAAGTTTTCACTTTCCCAGCATGGGAAAGACATTTAGAAAGTAGAGAAGACCAGAGATGGCCACACGGCAGTGTGGCTGGAGCATTTACCCTGTAAGGAGAGGCTGTGTTGCCAGAGCTGATTAAGTGTGAAACAGAGATGGCTTCAGAGCAGCTAACAGGAAGCCAGTGCCCATGTGGAAGGGATCAAGGGGACAAGGATGAGATCTTCCCATTTTTATTAATTTCCACTGCCTGCAGGAAGGAATAGACAGGGGAAAGAAATAAAAATGGGGAAAATATCAAGTGGACATAAGGAAAATTTCACTCTAAACACAAATAAATAATTTTGAAGTAGATTTTCAAGATGGGTGATAGATTGTCCTTGAGGATTTTCAGGAATGGATATACCTTGGTGCCCTGTGTACCATGGCCTGAATTTTCATTGCTGACCCTTTAACCAAGAGGCTCCTCTGATTCGAAGATTCAAGAAATTTGTGGTGTGAGGAGTAGAGGGAGTAGATTGGTTTTAGTGGAAAAAATATATTCTGGGTTAGTGTTAGCAATGAGAATTTAATAAAATAGAATAGTGTAAGTGGTGAAGGACTTCTGGAGTTCACAGAGTTCAATCTTCAGCTCAAAGTAGATCCTGATAGATCAAGCTGAACAGGACATTTTTGAGCCATAAAATTGACCGAGGCAAGATGTCAGATTTGCAGTTTAAATTAAAAACACTGTACCACTACCTACCAATGTTAAATAATAAATAAGACTTCTGATTACAGATGATTACAGTGAGTCATTGTGTCCCAGTTTTTGATATTTAAGAATTAGCATTTGTGGTCATGATGACACTGCATGGGACCCCACTGAAATCAATTACTCTAAATTTCGTGGTAGGTTGAAAACCTCCTTTATTCACAGACAAAGAAGTCAAATAAGCAGCAACTGTCCACGAAACACAAACCTATTACCAAAATGTGGCAGCAATACTGAGCTTTATAGATTCTCATCAAATTTTGCTTTTAAAATGTATTCTGTTCAAATTTTGATTATGCTTTGGGTCCTAAGAATGCCATGGACTGAATTTTTATTAAGCAAAAGGTAGTGGCACAATTTATTCTACCAATAGTAGTAAGTATTTTCTATATTTCTCTTGGAGGTTTTATAGTCAAGAAAAGATATTACAGAAAATACCTTTATAGGTTTTTGCAATATATCAGACCAACCCGTCAAAACAGTCAAAGAGAATAGAAAAAAACAGCTTTGAAGGACCTTTCTCTGTTCTGCTCAGGAAACGTGATCTTTAGGGGACTGCAGAAAAAGATTTAGTCTAGACTTCTTGTAAGAGTCAAAGAAAGAATCTTCCTTGAGCAGCTACAATAAGAAAAGAATTAGGTCCAAGAGAAGCAAGTAAAAAGTCATGTTGTTGAGGTCATTCAATAAATTGTTTACAAAGAGCAATATTTCTTCTGTAAAACTCAAGCCACACTTACTCTGCACAGTATGAAATATACACTTCTTGGATACAAACTAATATCTTTATTTAGCACACATTCTGAACTAAGCTGGATGTCTTTAAGACTGTACTTCATTGCATGTTTTACCATAGCCACTGTTATGTAGAATTGATCTACTGAGATCAGACTTGATTTTAAGGTGATTTTCCATCTCTGCCTTTTAGTTTACACAGTTATCCTGAAATACCTGTAAGGAGTTGATCGAGACAACACCGTGCAGCACTACAGGAACTGATTGCTTGGGCTGCTTTAGAAACAATATATGAAAGATTTCCCCAAAGTCTGTGGTTTTCAGTTTGAAGCCTGCAAAAGTGGAACTGCTGCTGTGAAGCAATGAGAACTGCATGAAAAGACACTCTAGAAGTACCAGTCCCTCTTGAAACAGCTTCATATTTCCACTCAACAAATACATTTTTCAGCCTGTATATGTCTTGAAATTGCAGCATTATTGTACTGTTTGATTTACCAGCTACTTGGAAAACAGCAGAATTAGAACCATTATAAAAAATCTGTATTTTTTCACATTGGAAGTCTGAATCTCACTATCATTCCAATCTACCTTTGCTATTATGTTACCAGTGTTTTACATGTAATTTGGGAAAACAAACAAACAAAAAAGGCTTTTTAAACCATTTATCCTCAAAAGTATATCTTAAGTGCTCTGTGCAATCAAGCAACCAAAAATCATACATTTCTGCAATTTATTTCTTTAGCTTCATGCCCTCTTCAATTCATAGTCTTATCATGTCTAAACATTGCATACCTTGGACACATACAAAGTAGATTTTTCCTTTTAGTAGTATGCACTTCTAAGTCACCATTAACAACTGTGTTAAAGATCCACAAATATGTGCTGAAAAATAGATCCAATTTCTTCACTCTACCATTTCCTAATTAAACCAATTTTTAAAAATATATTCTTCTCTCCCAGAATAAAAGTAAATAAATAAATAAAAAAAACCCAGAAAAAAATAATCTCAACCTAAAGACCAATTATCCTGCCTTCCCCCTAATATCCCTCCAACCTCAGCTCAACAACAAAATAATAAGTTTGGCAAAAGTTCATGCAGAGTTTTAACATCATGATCCCAAATGCTGTAGGTTGCCACACAAATCAGATACCTGCCCTGCCCAGTTTCCTTTGCAAGATACTTGCAGCATCTTATTCCTTTCTCAGTTCTTTGGACCTGTTCTTTCAATATTTTCAGTCATAGGAGCACAGAGATAAGAAATTCCTTCAGAAAGCCCCAAGGACTAGTGTCTCTATTGTTACAATTGTTAAGACAGAAAGTCCTTTCTAGCAAACAGCAAGGCAAAACAGAGAAACTGATTCTCCATGACCTGGTAAGAGAAAGTCACTGAAATGAAGAAGAAAATACAATTTATCCAACTCATTCTCTATTGTGTATTTTTCTTCCTTTCTTTTTGTAGCAGCTGTGCCACCAGCTACATGTAGAGGTAGCACACACACTAGGAACACTCTTTTCCTTAAAAACCTTGTGGTGTGAATCACAAAGCTTTTTTTTTTTTCCCCAGTCATTCCTTCATATTCACTGAGAACATCTGGTTCTGTTGAGCTGCACTTTCCATACTCCTGCTGCCAGTTGAAATGCAAGTGATCTTCTTTGTTCCCTGACCAGGAGGGAGAAAGAAACTCTTTAAGACTGTTAGGCAACACATCAGAATGTAGGAGCGCTTTCTAGTGCCTCTTGCAATATTGTGAGGGGATGTTGATGAAGAATGCAAATGAAATTAATATGTCTGCAAAACTGCAGTCCAGCTTTCTCTTCCTTTTTCTTTCCCCCTCAGTCACATCAAGTGAATTCTCTGCCTTAATGCATGCAGTAGGTTGAACTTAGGAAGAAAAATGTCCTTTTTAGAAGAATTTAGAACTAGAAGGAAAATAAGTCTGCCATCATTGTATCATTCATCACCTATGTGCCCTTGGCAATTTTGTTTAGTCATATGTCAAAACTAAGTGAACCAGAAGCAAACTGAGCTGAATGAATAATAAACTGAAATAAGAACAAAATGGAAGGAAGAAGAAAAAAACTAAAAATCTCAGAAAAATTTTCACAAAACTTCTTTTTCCACAATATATTTTTCCAGTGTGATTCTGCTGGTTTTAATCTTATTAGGTTTTCTATTCAGTTCTTTTATGTCTCTTATTGAAATACTCTGCAAATGCCTAGATCACAGCACCATCCCTACTCCCACTTTAATAGTTGTTAACACAGGAAATAGTAGAGATTATGAATATATCCAGTACGAGACTCAACACTGAAGTTGAGCTTTCAGGATCTTATAATGTGTAACTAAAGGCTGTATCAACAAAAAATATTGTTTCTCCCTCACTCTGCACGAGTACACTGTAAAGGTTTGAGAGTATAAAAGAGAATTTTGCCCAGATCAATTTTTTTTCCAGCATCACTAGACTTCTTGTGGAGGAAAAATTGTAAAGGGAAATCCTATTAATTGCTCACCATTTTGCTTAACTGTCCATAAATGTGAAATTTCTAGAGCCTCTTTTTAATTCCTGCAATGATCTTGAAAGGTAGCCTAGGGATCCAGCTCACTACAGCTGCCTAGTGACTCTTCTTACTACCACCTCTTTGATGGTGTCTGAAGCTGGCGATATCAGTTCTGTTTTGTGGGAGCAATTTCAGTACTACTCATCACAGTCTCTTCTGCTTCTCCAGCCAGACTCTATCTAGTTTCCAGATCCAGACAGCTTCTTGGTAAAAGAGTGAGGTCCTTCATACCCTCTTAGTGTGTAAGAGAAAACCCTCTTTCAGATAAAAAGATGCCTACCTATCCTTTCTTGTTACTGAGTGACATACTTGTCAGGTATCGCCAAGCCATTGACAAGGGAGAAGTTAGGAATCCCATTCTTCCATGAAGTGATCTGAACTGAGAAGAAGCCTTCCTACTCAGTGCTTTCATTGATTTTTGGAAAGAGCTGAGTGTGGTACCTGAGCTACCCTCTCTATGATCCTTTAATAGAGAGCGGGGTATCTGGACCATGAAGGATCTTCTGAGGGTGCTTATGTTTGGAAAATGAAGTCATTTCACTCCAGCCTTTCTGTGATAAAAGTAGTTGGTATTTGTTGCTGCAAGTCCAGTTTTTATGTAGAGATTCGGATTGCTGATGCTGAGAGAACTCAGTAAGCAAGCTGGAAAGCAGTCATGTTGAAATCTCTCACTAACTCCTCCCAAAGTTCCTTTGAAATCTTCAGCAAGCACATCTGATTTCATGTCAGCATGTACAATGTTTGTGCATTGCAGAAATATGTTGCTGGCCTAAGGGTGTTTAGATGGTTAATTATAGTGACAGTTGGTAACCCACTGCACAGTCATCTGATGTATCTGTTTGCTAGTGAACCAACAAAACACAAATCTGAGTGAAGAACAGCCAGCCCTTCAGTGTAACTGGGGAAATCAAGAGTTGGCATAAAAAGTGCAAGAGCTGCAACAAGTGTGAAACCTCTTCATTGAAGGCAGTAGAGGACTGGGAGTCTAGTTTTAGTTTCTAATTCTGCCTTCACATACCATGGATTTCACTGGGCTCAAACTTTATTTCTAAGGTGGAAAAAGACATTCTGTATCTTTCGACCTGTATCGTTGTCTCCTACTGTCCTGGTTTGGGCCAGGATAAAAGTGATTTTCTGTCTTGTACTTTTGTTTTCAGATAAGTCTTTTATAAGTAGTTGCACTTGCTGAAATTAACAGCAAGTTTCTCAGACAGTGTCTGCTTCTTGGACTGATAACACTCAATGTTTATAGTTACAGCTAGAGACTGGTCTGCAGAGCTAAGGACACTGCTCAGCTCCAAGGAACATTTTATCCTCCAGAAGGAGTATGGAGGTCCCATCTGTGACCCTCCTCTGTGGAGGACTGGACAAGATAGATGCCAGAATTGACCAAACAGGCTATTCCATCCCATATACGTCATACTCTGTATAAATTTGAGGGATCACAGGTCTCAAACCCCTTCCTGTTTCCCTTCTTCACCTGTCCCTGTTTGGGTTGGCACCCTGGGAGGATTCCGTCCGTCCCTGTGCCTGTGGTCCTGATCCGTGCCAGCCTGAATCTGTGTGTTCCTGCCTCCAGCTCCCGACTGCTGCTGACTCCAGGATTCCAGCCTGGACTTTCCCAGGGCTGCCCTGCAGCCTCGGGGGTGACGTGAGAGTTATTGGGGGAAGGGGGGAGGAACGTGGTATCAATTTTCCTGTATATTTGTATATATTTAATATTTTTTCCTATTTATCATTACTGTTTCATTAATTTTGTGTAGTTTAGTTTCCAACCTGTAAGTCACTCTCCCTTATTCTCTCTCCTTCTTTTATCAGGGAGGAGAGGGGGATTAATACAGAACATCTGTTATTCGGTTTAATTGCCATGCCAGTGTTAAATCGTGACACCTACACAATTCCAAATTCTTTGGGACAAAGGCTTGCATTAACCATATGTTTGGATATTGCCTAGGACAATTAGATCTTGGTCTAGATTTGCCCTCCAGACATTCCCATCATTCAAACAATACAAGCATTGCTATATTTTTATTATTTTAATGGGATGTGTTCCCTTAGGGGAGTTAATACTGTTCTTTTATTTCTCTTTCATGTTGTGGCTTATTCTTAACCCACTTGAATTTCATTCCAACCAGAAGTGCATTCAAAGCCACAAATAATTACGCCCAACAGTTATGTCCTCTTTTGCCTACTGTTTTCCTCTTTGCTCATTTATTTATTTATCTTTCAAGACTGTGTGATCATGTCAAAAAGAAACTAATAGCTAGAAGTCAGTGGCTGTTAGCAGGAGATATGTACTGACCCTGCTCTGCAATGGAAAAAAACCAATGCATTTGTGTTAACTGTTGCCTAGTGACTTTTATGTGTGTAGCAGAGAAAAAAAGCGGCTCTCTGGAGCCTGAAAGTAAATAGATTTATATGGTGGTGTCATGTTACAGGGTTTTCAATTGTACTCACAGCTGGGTACAGTTAAATAGGAAAACATATTTGGCCAAATAAAGGTGATTCTTGCACAGTGAATACCTTTTCCTCTACATACAGAAAAAGGTACTCCCCATAATGAGGACATAAAACTTACATAAACTGATACTGTTGTTTCAGATGAATAAACAGAAATTGTATTAAGTAGGCCTCAGGGATAGTGCTTGTATTTCCAGTTGGTCTGTTTTTAACTAAGTGCCTGACACAACGCAGCCTGCTCTGTGCAGAGGACATGGTGTCTCCTGTGGATCAGCTTGTGCTGGTGAGGCAGTCAGGGTTATGTCTTTGTTCTAGCAGGATTTACAGACGAGATCATGGGATCAGGATCACTATTTCTGAACTTTTCTTTAGCTGCCAAAACTAACCTTATAGTGGTATTAACCTCCAGTGAAATAAAGCACTAACTTCACTCTATTCTGAAGAATTTCTATGTAGAAAAAACATATTACAATTGCAGAGGAAACCAAACATGGCAGCAGCATTATGATTTTCAGACTGCTGACATAAATGTGGCCAGACCCTGTCAGTCATCATACTGACAATGAATCCCATTACTCTATTTCTAATTTTTCTAAATTTGAAGTTTCCACAGAAAATAAAACCTAGAAAAGTTGAATTAGTCTGAAACCAGTAATTTTGAAAATGTTTTTTGGCAGTTTCTTTCATATACAAATGGAATAAGGCCAAGAATGATGGCAGAGGCTTATTCTCTTGAAAATGTAAGTGGAATAAAATAAAAATCACAAAACCATATGGACAGGAACAAAAAAAGTACTAACTCTGTGATTTGTAAAAGCTGCAGGAAATGAGTGTGTAAACCACACCAGATTTTGCTGTTCACTGACTGAAATGTGAAGCTACTTAGTATTGTGTTGAGTTGTTACAGCTTCCAATTAATAACTAATCATCACATTCCAAAGTACATTTTACTGGAAAAAGTTAAGAGATGTGAAATCATAAACAGCACTTGCTTTTAAAAGTTAAATAGCTACATTCCAGAATAAAAAAAATTTAAATATACTTTATAATAAGATGCAGCATAATCTTTACTTAGACCCATTGCCAATGTGCAGTCTTTTGACATTTGTTTAGAGAAGATTATTTTTATGGTTTCTTTAGGAATACAAATAAAAATATGCCTATGCAAATAAGTAAATAATTTATCTGAAGTTAAACTCCTTAAAGCAGCATAAGCTTTCCTGTTGTACTCAGGTCGATGCTATAACGAAATTAAAAATTAATTAAAAAACAACCCCAACCAAAAACCTCTGTGAAGTAACGTATTATAGATATGGTCTTTCTCATAAGACAGATAACCAAGTTAAAGCATTCTGAATGCTGACCTAACATAACAGCCTTACTTTTGTGCCACTTGCCTAGTATTGAATAGCATTAGTTATCCCACGGTGGGTTTTTTCCATGGTAAAATCATTGGAATTATGTTTTGTATGTGTTAGGACTGAACCATGAAATGCTAGCAGTACCAGGTTTCAAAAAATGATCAGGTGCCATGGAGAATAATTTTAACAACAGTTTGGTTTATTGCAGTAGGTAATATTGTTGAGTATGGGTATGAGCAGTACAGTGCTCCAACTTTGTTTAGATAAACCAGAGATATGTTTTAGGCAGATCACCTCCCAGTCATAAAAGGTAACTGTTTTCTCAGTTTCGGTATATGAGAATTGGAGCTGAACTGTCTTGTAAACTTGAGAACACCATTCAGAGCAGATAGAGCTCAAGGCATGGAATGTGGGGAGTATCCCAGCAAAATTATAGTTTATTTGTCAGAAATCCTTTACAGTGTCACATCAGGAATTACTGACTGTGGGTGCCCAACCAGGGATCTGCAATGATTTGCCCAGAGCTCTGTGATCCCAGCCAGTTCAGAAAGCTACGTGAAATAATAAGCCATTGGCAGACCACAGGACCACGTGGTCTGTGACAGACATTTCAGCATCAGCATCATACACCTGTGTGTTGAAACAGCAGCATGTCAAGAGTAGAGAGAGTGGCTCAAGCTATGGAATCTCTAACCGTGTACTTCGTGCCTCTTATGAGATGTTACAAGAAGTGTGAAGTTCATTTTGGTGGGAAGAAATTTTCACCGCCAGGTGATATTATCCAACCTGAGTGCAGTCAGCTAAAGCAATTTTTTTGTTGCACTGAACCACTCTGTGGACAAATTCTCTGCCCAGCTGAGCAAAGCTGACAGCATGACCATGAGTCTGAAGAAGATGGCACCTTGAAGAATCATTCTGATGATGGCCAATGCCTAAGTGTCCCACTGGCATGGCTGCTCTGCCTCTGCAGATTCAGGGGGGCTTTCTAGGTGGCACCTACCAGCCACATGCAGCTTGTGTCTTACCTACTATTATCTGGGGCATTTCTGTTCCAAATACTATCCTTTAGGTGCCACCTGAGGGTCTTCCCAGAGCTTGATAGCTCGTGCAGACATGGGTGACAACAGACAAGCTGATAATACAAAATATGCCGTCAGCTCTCCAGGAAGCAAGGCTCAGCTGAGAAGTTCAGGACACCAGCAGCATCACTGAATGACACGTGCATTGCTGAGCAGAGAAGGGCATCACATTCTTTGTGGCACTTCTGTGATGCTCTTTGTCTTGGTAGATTGTAACGTTTTAAGAAATGTTTTATTAAGATTTATTCTGTCAAATAGCAGGCTCTGCCTAACCTCTGACCATGCATTTCTCTGACAGTAATATTTTCCTGCACAGTTAATAGGAAAAGGTAAAATGAATTGTTGCATTATATGCTAAAAATATGCAAAAATTCAAATTGCTGTAGTCAAGAGTGACAGATGAAACTGGTCTGATTGAAATGCATGTGTAAGCTTATTTTTCAGCCAATTTACAGGATTGTGCAGAAATCAACAAATAGGAAATTTGGATGTAACTCCACACCTGGTACTGTACGATGAAAACTGTTGAGTTTGTATTACTAATCTTAAAAAGCTTCCTTTAGTTATAAAAATATTTAAATTTCAGAACTATTGAGGATTTTATTGACTGTGCTGCTGACTGAAATCTGCATCATGTTTAAAAATTATGTATCTGGATAGAAGTATGAAATGATAAAGGTCTATCCTTTAGGAAAAAAGCTTGGCATTTTGAAGTTATATTGACAAGTTCTATTGACGTTATTTATTTCATAAGAGTACTGAGCAGGTAAGGTATGCCCCCATAATATAAGAAGAGCTACCTGCATACTGCAGAGTCCATCTGATGCTGTAAACCACATAAAACTGTATTTTTTTTTTAGAATTTAATATTGAAAGATAGAATAGAATGTGCTTTCATAAAAGTTAGCAGATGAAGTTATAAGAAAGATGTGTATTCAAGCTGATTTTTTCTACTATTGTGGTATCAAGTTTTCATTGTTTATTGTTTAGATAATATGTCAAGTCCCTTGAAATTGGGGCATTTATGCTAAAAATTTTCTTTTAGTAAGGTTTGGGGGTTTCTTTATGTAAAATATAGTAAACAATAATTATAAATCAAGGCTATAATTTTCACTATTTTTGTAAAATATTTGCAGATTTTGTTGTTGTTGTATTTGCTGTGTGAAAATTTTAGTTGAATTAACACTAAGTTACAATTTTTATTTGCATATCAGTCGGGATCAGGAATCTCCCTCCTCCCTTGGAAAATATTAACATTAATAAAAACAAAGCAAAAAAATTTTTACTTTTTAAAACAAATGTCAGAATTACTAGAATCAAGATGTATGCATGATTGTATTGCTATGTGCTTATTGTTAAAATAATCTTTAGAATAAATTATAATCTATACTATCTGTACAAGGAAATTTCTTCAGAAATTAAGGAATTTATACTAGAAAATTTTGGCATTTTGGCCATCAGTTACTTAAAAGTCAGTCTAGTTAAAAAGAATCTAAGAAATACTGTCTTTTTATGTTCAAAGAGGATCAGACCCAAAATGATTTAAATTTGCCTCCTGCACATTCAGTTGCACTCAAATATTGAAGATCTCACCAGGAAGAGCCATATCATGCAAATGTCTACTTAATAGCTTCTTTGAAGCCCAGTATCAAAAAAGCACCTCATCAGAGTTAATTCACTATCCACTTGATCACAGAATTACATGATTTAGCAGTGCACAGAATAAATAGGAATCTTGAAACTTGAGGACAGTTCCAGAAATAAGCTGCTTTAGACACAGTTTCAGTGATAAATTGGATAACTGGGTCTGTTGAAGGAGTAACCAAGCTACAAGGAGATGAATTATCTATCAAACACTCTCACAAGAAAAACTGCTTGCAGCAGCAGATTAAATACAGTGTAATATATGATATGACAACAATTCACAACACAGACTCAAAGACTGGTAAGTATTGTTGCATTGGCATTTAGCACTTTCCATTACATTAATACTATTAAGGGTTTTGGATTTGATATGGTCATTAACATGTTGCCTAATCTACTTTTATATCCTTATTCATCAGGATTAGTCACTGGCAGCACACTACATTTTAAGGCCCCCCAAATTCAAATTACAAAAGGTGACTTATTAATGGGAAAGAGGGAAATCACTCATTTTTATTACTGTAGCCTCTGCCCTGAAGAACACAAAATATGTAAAAAAACCTTCTTGCACATGGGTTCTGTAAGAAATGTTTATAGACACTTGCCACTGAAAACTGAAGAACTGAAACCTTCTACAGAGTCTGCCACGACTGGACCTTTGCTCTGCAGCCAAGATTATGATTCTTGTAGCACATAACTCATATGTCACCAGAAAAAACTAATGGAAAAACACAAAACAATTTAATTATGTGGCTTTAAAATAGTCTTAATAAAATTAATATAAAATTTGAAATGATCTTTGACTTCTTCTGGTTTAGAGTAACTCTAGATTTTGATTTTCAAAATTTATCTTCCAGCATAAAGCTAGCAGAAAAAAAAAAAACAATAGCACAAATATCAGAGATCTCTCTCATCAGTTTTTAGAGATAACGACTCATTCAAAAGTATAAAATAGCTGAATTTCTCAAGTTTTCAGGCTATATTCACACTCTGGAATCTGGCTATGTTGTTTTTGTTAATTTCATGAGTTGTGAAGAAACACTTGTAAAACTAGAAACCAAATTTTACTGGAAGATTTTGTCACAAATCTAATTCCTCCTGAGAACAGAATGATGGAATAGATGTGCCACTACAAGTATAGAAGTCTGCTTCCTATTGTTTTGTAACAGATAGTCATTCTATAATGTGCTTACAAAAATCTATAGGTAATTACATAGTTACTGCCAGAATCTATCAGCATCACTAACTTGTAGTGTTTTACATGAGGAATAATTCTTCTGTTGATGCTTATTGTTCCTGAGGTTCAGGAGCAAAACCTGCAGATAATTAACATGACATAAAATTCTGGTGGGGGTAGCAAAATTAAGTCAAAGCATAAAATATATAGCTCTAAACACAGATGCACTTTGAGATTTTAGAAGTCTTTATGTCACCACCATGATAAAGACAGACGAATAATCCAAGTTCCACTGGTGTATTGTGAATAAGTACAAAATAAAAAGTCAAGCCCACACAATGCAAAGAGACAGTGTAGACTGTTACTCAATCCCCTCTGCCCTGTTTCTTATGATAGCCAAAAAGTTAATATGCCAGAGAACTTTTATGCATATCACTACAAAAATAAAACCCTCATTTACATCTACTCCTTATTATAAAATGGTTTTCGTATTTTCTGATCCCCTGTTAGTTCCCTACTAGGTTTCAACCTTCTCAGCGAGTGGAAGTCTACAACGAGACATTTGATCTCAGTATATCTGTGTTTTGTATACACTAGAATTTCAAAGCAAGAAAATATAAAAGTATTTAGGGAAATGCCTGTGGTGCATGTGGTTTTGGTCGATATTAGTTTTTTTGTTTGTTTTGGTTTTTTGTTTGTTTTGTATTGTTTGCTTATTTATGTTTGGGTTTGGTTTGGGTTTTTTTCCCCAGTATTTTATATCTTCCAAAGAGCTTTTACTAGATTTGAAGTACTGGGAATGCAGAACTTCTGTTTTCCTCTCTTAATAGACAAGCTGTTTTCTTTCTGACTTTAAAAAATATTATTTATATTTCAATAGCTGCCTCACAGGAGATTAGCCAGAGAGATATTTTGGCTCTCATCCTTTAAGAGGCTCTTAATATCTTTTTTTTGTAGGAAATACTGGATATTTCTAAATTTCCTATGGGGCAGCTTACTTGCTTAGTCTGAAATTGCAGCAGCTTGTCAGCTGTGTCTGTAGGACATCTGACTGGTGTTGACTAGAACAAAAAGATGGTGTCTGATGCCTACATCAAGGTTTGAAAGCATCTGAATGAGTCTGATGGATATGCTGGGACCACTTGGTATGGTGGGGCACTTTGGGGAAAGCAGCAGTGTGGAAGCATGCTTCCCTCCTTTCCCCACCCTCCAACCTCCACACCCCTTTTCAAGCTTCTTTGCACTACAGCGCTAAGAAATGCTTTGGTTGTGGGCAGATTATTATCCCTGGTGCTTGTGAGGTGGCACTTAGGTTGGCATGTTGCTGTGGTGTGGTTGTGAAGCACGGTTTAATGACGGCTCACATTGCCTTCACTTTTACACATAAAACAATTGTGAAAGCCTCATCAAGACACGGGGGAATGAGGAGATTCCTCAGCTTCAGCTGGTGCTTCCCAGACTTCAGAGAGTCCTGTGAATGTGAGTAGGTCTGGGCTCTCACATGGGACAGTGAGGCTTTTCCAAAACATACTTGCTGTCCCACACAGCCTCTTGTGAGTAACATTTCTGCATTGTACTCTTTAGTTAGGCACCATGTCCAGATCTCAGAGGCTGGGTAGTTGATTGATGCCAGATGGGCAGTTATGAAACAGGAGGTCTCTGGTGTTGTATAGGGATCTTCTGCAGAAGATGATTATGCAGAAGTTTCTAATTCTTCCTGGAACTGTCTCATCTGTTTAATCTTGAGCTTGGATGAGCATTCATGGTCTTTTCTCCTGCAAGAGTCAACTAGCCCTCCTCTTCTTCGGACTATTAAGAATAAATCATCAGGTGATGAATGGAGGAGCAGGTGATGTAATTGCCTAGTAAGCCATGATCCTTCAGAATGCTCAGATGTCCTATGTCATGTGCAAATATGTGTTATTGTCCTCCTCAGCTGTAGTTAGCATCTGTTATTTTGTCTTCTGCAGCCAGCAGCCTGTCACTTGTGCAGCCACTGTTTTACCTAAAAAGCACCAGAACCTATAGCCAGAAGGTGCAGATGCACAGGTGCATGTAGAGGGGAGGAAAGTTAAACTGAAGGATTTTCATTGGTGTGAACTGCATAGCCTGCAATGACAGGTGGTCACATGCAGTCCATACACACCTCTTTAAGCAGTGCCTTTTTGCCAGCTTCCTCAGCCCAGCCCTGATACCTGGGAGAGCACTGAGTGACACATATTCATTGCTACACCAGAGCAATTGTAGACAGAGAACAACTGCCTCCTGCCACTTGGTTTCTTGGGGGCATTCAAAATATTTATCTTACAGCTGAAGGGAAGAAAAACAGATCTGTGGTGCTGGCTCACTAAGCCTTTCTCTTCCAATCAAACACCAAATTTTTGCTTTGGAGTTTGAAATGGCAGAACACTGTAGTAATGTTTACTGTCCTGCATGATTCTGAATTGTCAGTGACCAAGCACAGGTATGAAAAATAAGAGGAATCTCTCAAAGACCCTGGGCAGGCACACTACTCTTGATTTTTTTTTTTTTTTTTTTTTTTTTTTTTTATTTTTTTTATTTTTTTTTTCTTCAAAGAACCAGTTTGTCTCAACTGGCTGTTGTTAGGTGCCTGCCTTTGGAGTGGAACAGGAGACAGCATCCCTCTGAACTGCTGTGGTGTCAGAGACTGGATTGTCACTCATGGGACACGCAAACATCTTGCCTGGGTAGCTATGAGTACATTTGCCTCTTACTATTTACATAATGGTTTTCTTCTGATGATTTTCTTCTATTTTACTTTCTAGTCGGTGTTTGAAGGAAAATCCCCCGCTGTTTAATTTATTCTTTATCTTTCCATTAAGGAAGAATATACTAATGTTTTCATGGAACATGCAAGAAAACTGTAGAAGCACGAAGACAGACTATTTGTGTAAGTACTAGAAAAGGATAAAGTGATAAATATTAGAAGTTGAATGAATTATTATGCCTCAAAATTCTGTCTGAAATTGACATGACTTATTTGAAGCTACTGCCACCATACTCTACTTAAGGAAATTTTACTTGAGAATTTAAAAAAATATATTTGGAGAGAGTTATCTTTTTAGTGTTTAGCTCTGCTAGATTGCTGTTTGTGTGAGCTACAGTGAAAACAATATTTTGATGCATGAACACTGGAAAATGGAAAAAGAGCTTCACTTTTTTTCTGTCTGAATAAAGGCAATGCATAACCCTGTTTTTGTGAAACTGTGGAGGAAATAATTGGACATCTGCCAATTCACAAAAGGGAACTAATGAGCTATTAGTATTTTACAGTGCCCAGAATCCATCTTGTACTGGTAACAGCTAAGGTGTATTTAAAATTGATCAAATGGAAGATGTCTATGTGGAATTAGCAAAGGTTTTTGAGTGTATGTCTTTCTCAATAATAAACTCTTGATTTGTCACCACACCTTCCCGCACAACTTTTACTTGTTCTATGTCTAAAAATTTTATTTAGGGCACAAGGCTACAACCAACTAAAAAGACTTCAGAGCTTTTTCCAAGGAACTAACACTTATCACTCAAGACAGGAAAAACATTTCAGAAAATGTGTGCTTTAAATACAAAAGAAATGTCTGTCATCAGAATTAAATAAATGGTGCTCTCACTTAAGTAAGTGCTGAGCTGCTTTGTTGGACTAGGACTCTACCAGTTTCTCTGAATTATTTTAAGTTGCATCCTGTGACCTCAACTGTTTTACTTTCATTTCTTACTGGATATGCCGTTGGCTAAATCAACAGTGACAGGAACTTCTGTTAGATTATAGAAAAAGTTATCATGTCTTTCCACGGTTTGTGATGTCCCAAGAGAACGCTAGTTTTAAATCTCTTTGATCAACAGACTAATTAGGCTAATTGCTTTTTCTTAAAAAAAAATAAAAAAATCAGAGGCTTTCAAACAGTCAGGAAAAGGTTTATGTATGGAACAGAATGAGCCCTTTAGGTTCCTTCCAACCTGACATTTTATTCTATGAAGTTCAAAAATCATGATTTATGTCAGTGAAGGGAGAAACTATTGATCCCCAGGTGTATTGAATAGTCAGGCAGGTATCTTTGCCTCAGCTAGAACATCAGATAAAGATTGTGGAAGTAAGTGCACAACTTTATCAAAAACTGTAACTAGTCCTCAGGGCAGATAGCCAGAAATAAAGGTTTTGAAAATGCATGGGAAAATAACTCCAGTTCCTTAGACCGAGAACATTGAGACAGACTTCTCTAAATATATGCACTTATAATTGATTTTTCTTTAAGTAGCTTGCCTTTCCATTTTAAAAAATGTTGTACTAAAAAGTATGTAAGTATAGCTTCTACTCTCCCTTTGTACAGGGCTACAACATAATTGATTGTAATGAATAAGGTACTTGGTTAGTAAAACATGCATTAATATTACAGGCTTATGCTTGTGTAAAAAATATAAATTGCATTTTGTCATATGCCTTTTAAATAGTTTGTATTTTGTTACAAAGAATGGATTCCAAGGATTTGTGAAATTATTAAAATGGTGTGTCATTCTGGTAAAGCTTCTGCATAGTGAATTCAAGGACTCTTGACATTCCATGAGATAAAGGACAATTCATCAAAACTTGAACTTCTAAGACAATATATAATTCAGTTAATCTGAGAGGGGAAACACAATATATATTTTATATAATTTGAGAATTATATAAACACAATATATATTTCTATAAATCAGTTAATCTACTTTCTAGACAAAATGATTAAAAATGTAGTGTTTTGGTTGCTTTATTAAACATTCAGACATTAGTTTTAAATCTTTAAAAGGAATTAAAAAAACTACTGTGCTTCTTCTGAAATAAGTTAACGCTCAATGATCATAAAACTGTGAAGAACAGGAGGATGGCACATTCTTATTGGTGGAGGGATTGGACAAACCATAGTTCTTGTCACTCTCAGAGTTACTTATTTGACAGGGAAGAGATGTAACTGATGAACACAGTTTTAGTTCAGTGGGTTTCTGATTCCAAATCTATACGCATGATCCTATTTTCAATTAAGGGTGTAATCTCAAACCAGGGACAATCAGTGAGAACATTTCTGTCTGATATTTGGAGTTTAGAAACTGATGCAATTCAGAAAACTAAATCCTTGCACATAAAATACTTAAACTTACTCTGATGAGTGAGGGTCTGAGGATTGGCATAACTAAAGAAAGCAGAGTGATTCCCCTGAACACAAGCCCCTGTTTGCAATCAGTTTTCCAGATAGAAAGTGTTTTCCAGTGATCCTCCTACAATGCTTAGCAGGCAAGTGGAAAACACCTGAAGTGGCTTTTCTGTAAGCAATATAGGTGAAGGCCTAACTGGGATTTATCAATGTAGTTTATACATTTAACCTGGTCTCATTCAGCATTAAGACAGCTGAACTGTGCTGTGATTGAGATTATCAAATTATAGAATCATTTAGGTTGGAAAAGATGCTTAAAATCATTAAGTCCAACCATAAACATAAGACTACCAATACCACCACTAAACCATGTCGCTAAGTGCCACATCTCCATGTCATGTAAATAACTTCAGTTTCAAACAATTGACTGGACAGGCCAGTTCAATGCTTGACAACACTTTTGGTGAATAAATTTTTCCTAATAACTAAACCTTCCCTGGCAAAACTTAAGGACATCTCCTCCTGTTCTATTAATTGTTACTTGAGAAAAGAGACTGGCACCCATCTTGCCACAACCTCTGTTCACTCTGCAGCCCAGGCTATCTCCAATCTTGACCTCTCCAATAACTTCTTTTTCAGTAGTGAGCAATAGTTCCAGCAGTGTGGCTCTTCTTGTTGGGCTCTCCATCATCTGTACTAGAAAATTTCTTCAACACACTCCAGTAGTTTCCTGGACTGCTTCCAGGACACTTTTCCAGTAGATGTCCAGGTAGCTAAAAGTCTCTTCTCAGGCTCTGGACTTGTGAGCATGCAACCTGCAGTCAGAAAAGAATCTGTTCATCAACCTACTCCTCTTGATCAGGAGGCCTGTAGTAGACACCAGATACAAAGTTTCTTTTTTCTGCTTGGTCTCTAATTTTCACCCATAAACTCTGGACCTCTGCATTGCTGTTCTTCAGAGATAGCCCTGCACCATCAGCCCAGTCTGTGACATTGAGAGCAGGTCTTTCACACCTTCTTCTCTGCTTGTCCTTTTGAAAAGTTTATAGCCATCAGTCACAGGATGGGGGCTTCATTCTCGTCCCTGGATCTATACTTCCAGCTCAGCATACTGCAAGAAAAATTGCTCTTATGCAGAAACACTGAGGCAAGGGAGGTATTATCTCAGACTTTTCCTCATCCTTTGTCACTTCTTCCCTCTGCATCTAATCAAGGATGGATATCCTCCTTAGCTCTCTTTTTATTGTTATTGTAGTATAGAAACATTTTACGGCAATAGTCAAATTAAGTTCTAGTTGAGCTTTGGTCTTTGTAGCTGACTACCTGCAAAGCTTAGTAATATTTTTGCAGTCTTCCTGAGTTGCCTGTCCTTCTTTTAAAAGTAATATACAGCCAAAGCTGTCTGTTCAGACAGGCTACTCTTCTTCCCCACTGGCTCATTTTTCACACATAAGAATAGAGGATTTTCTTCCTGAAGAGTGTTTAAGCCTTCTTGGGCTCCTTTGCCCTTCAGGACTGCCTCCCAAGGGACTCTGTCAACCAAGGCCCTAAACAGACTGAAGTTTTCCCTGAAGAAGACCATACAGTGTTAGTGTACCCATAGTAGGAGTAGAAATTATTTTGTCAGCTGTCCATGAAGGACCATTTCTAATGGCAGCAATGGGTTCAATCTATAATTCTGTCTGTCTGACACTCATAACTTACTCTGTATTTTTATATTGTCTTATTCATTACCTATGTCACGAGCATGTCCTACACATTTTAATACAAACTTTTATAGGTAAAATTGCTGCGGAAGTGCAGTTGTTGAGTGATTAGTCTTCTCCTGGACAAGTTTCATGACTATAAATTAAAGACGTTTGGTTTTTTTTATGGCTTGTAAAGAACTGGTTTTTTCCATAGTAATAGGAACACAAAAAGAAATAGGACCATTAATTTTGCAGCAGATTCAAGAAAATGGCTCACCAATCTTTTGAAGGAATACTTAAGTTTTCAGGAAGAAATTAAAAAAAACCTAGAACATTATTCAGCTGTTTTAAGTATGAGTTTTCTTACAGCAAACCAGGTAAATAGTTGTGACATAAAAGCAAAAATATTTGTCAGGTTATTCCTTTTTTAACTAGCTGAAGGTAGGTATTTGATCCTCATGAAAGGAAACTATTTTTTGAAACAAGGAGTGAAGTGGAGTTACATAATCTCTCAGTTCTTTGATTTTTGTCCTTTTAAACAAAAGTTTTTGCTCTTCATAACATAGGAAACAGCTTATTAAAATTTAAAAGTACACATATAGGTTTAAATGTCTGAGATATATGCATCTGGATGATAACAAATCTGCAGTCTGAATAGTTATAATTTAATTCCTAAATATTAATTTAAAATGGAAGGATGAATCTACAACTGTTTAACATTCCTATGCTAATCTATAATTCGGTGTCCAGTGTTGCTTCTCTACAAACATGAATTTGTGATCTGAAAACTGCAAACTTCATGAAAGGTGAAAACTACAAAATACCAAGCAGTTCTACCCTGACTGCAACCTCCTTTTGCATGGCATTCATTTTTATCAGTTCTACTGCTGTTCTACATTAACAGAAGACTTGAAAACATCTGCTTAAAATCTTCCTGGAGCTACAAAATACCTGGTGGTGATAAAAATATTTATTATGTGTTCAGTGCAGAGCTTGTTTTGGGCTTTTGATTTGAGAAAGCTACAAAAGCTCAGTATCTTTGAAAGTTCTAATTTAATTACACTTAATAAAGACATTCTGTATGAAATGGTTATATGCTAATCTCTTCCTCATCATCAACAGCACTATTTTTAATTAGCTACTGTATATAAAATTGTTTATTTACAAGGCTGTTTCTTCAGTTTCAGGTTCCACTGCATCTGATAAGCATGTCATGATTTGCTGTTTTTGCTTTTTTGGGTTTGTTAGTTTATTTTTTTTTTTATGAAGTATAATGTATTCTTCCAAGCTGTCTATACTGGGTTGAAAGATTAAATTCTGGCTTAAATCTAAACTATTGCTGAAACCTTAAAAGATATAAATACAATGTGAACATACTGTCTTGCTAAAAATATACCTTTTTGCTTGTCACTACAGGCTCAAAGACATATATTGCACTTCATCAGACATCTAAGCCCCTAGCTGAGAAAGCTAGCAAAACCAAATCTCTTATGGGTATCCCTGCCAACAGTTGTGTAGCTGTCATCCGTTATCTAAGAACAGCAGTCTGACACAGCTGATAAGATCACGTGTAAATATAATTATAATTTCACTGAATGAATTGAAAGAAAGCTGTTCATGGAAAAACAAAGTGATTAAACAGTTAACTTCCAGAGTGATGTACCCACTGGGAGGAAAGCTGCATCTACGGGAGTTCTCATGGGAGAAGATTACATATTGAGTAATTTTAGAAACTGACATAGTGTATTTCACTTTTTTGGACTTGGTAACATTGTGCTTTAAAAGAAATTTGCATTTGTCCATTGCACCAATTTGTTCTCAGAAGAAAAGAAATACAGGTAGTGAAGGTAAGTCAAGACACATGAGCTAACTGGTACTGATCTCAAAATATGCCCTCAGGCAATCAGAATGGATCAAAAATACAATTAGTCCAGGGACTTAGATATATGCACTGCCATAATTTGCAGCTTAAGGAGAAAAGAAGATATGAATATCTTCTCTTTTCATCTGCAAAAGACAGAATGTTTTTTATGCTGCCTTCTCTAGGGATGTAGCTGATAGATTATCATAGTATAATTAATTTTCAGCTGCGTATATTATGTTGTATCTTTTTTTGGTGTGTGGTTTCCATAAAATGCCAGTCTCCCCCTTCTTTATGCAAAAAGTTGTAGCCAATAAGAGCACATAATGTGAAGCCTCATATGACCAGTCAACTGATGCTGCAGACTTGCTAAAAACCCCACAGCTGTAAGATGCAGGGCTAGCTGTTGTAGCCTTGAGAATCATCAGTCTCTTCTATGCTTTCAAGTGAAAGAGATGGAAAAGTACTTTCACCATCATAAAGTATATATCAAATATCACATGATCATGTTAGAAAGTGGACATATATTCTTCCATTAGAGATTTTTTGCTTTAGAGAATCTCTGGTATTAGACTATATTATTGACAACTAATTAGTTAACCATTAATGATAAAACTTCCATTTAGTGTATTCATAAGCCTATTTAAGTAACCAGCTTCCAGAAATATTCTATGCCTATACTTCTTAATCCATATTTTATATTAAAAGGTGTACTCAAGCATTAAAACTGGAATCTCAAAATGAACCACATTTGTGATTGTATTAAGAAATTCTTGTCCATATGTAGAAATAAGAAATAATTATCTGTACTTGGCAGAGATCCAAACCTATAAAGAGGAGGGATTTTAGCATCCTTACACATAGAGATTAGTCTTTACAAAGCCATCATTCAAAAGGGAAGACTAATAAGTCTTTGTGCATTAAAGGGGATGAATACTGAACTAGTAAGAAGAATGTAGATCTATGGGCTTCATGTCAGCAGGGCTGTGGAGTTAATGTTTACTGCATTTTTTCCTAGCATTTTCTTTTTATCCTTGCTTTGGTTAACACTGTTATTTCTAGTAAGTTGAAAATGTTTATGGTGCTCATATCCTTTAAGACAATTTTAATGGGATATAAACGTGTGAGAGTGGCAAATGTCTGGCCCAGACTAACTCTCCTGAGGCTATTATGAAAGGCTCAGATTCAGAATTAATTTCTACCATACTGTTACTCAGCTGGGCCATGTCTTACCCCACACTTGGCAATAAAAACTCAGCATCTACAGAATGCTGATATATCCGCATCTATAGATGCTTCTGAATCAACAATACTGCACAGCAATTCTATCTTTATTTATTTTAGATAGGGAAGAAGGCAAGAAATCTCAGATAAAGACAGCTATGCATTTATGCAAAAATATGATGAAGGTTTTTGTAAAGTAAAATGAAATGCTAATTTTGAAAAATTGTTTTCATAAAAAGTTGACTACATTTTCATGTAACACCTTAGAGGTGCATTGTCTTCTCTATAAGTTTTAAGTAAAGTAGAAAATGCTAAAATACATAGATATGCTTTCTGCTTACTCATCTTCTGTTCTTGTATACAGGCTCCAGGCTCAAAAATCTACTGAAGTCAACACTATGGCCTCATGCATGTGCATACATGTTACCTATGTTTTAGAGAATCTTACACTGACTTAACTAAGTCTGTCTAGTTTTATTTTTATTACATGATGTCTTGTGAAAACTTAATGATATCAGTTTGTGGCTATTAGTCTGCAGAATATGTACATGGAGAACTCAGCTGGAAAACTGAACAGTGTCTGGATTCCCAGATCAAGTCTGAATGTGAAACATTGTATGTAACAATGCTGAAACTGAGCGCACTAGCATGCATCTGGTAGACAAATGTTTTCTTTTTTTGTTTTTTAATTTGAAACTATTACACGTGACATATATTGCTCTATGTGTTCTACAAATCAATCCTTCATTCACAAGTATGTTTGTATTGACAGAGAACAGAATGAAGGAATGAGCTTATAAATTCAGGTCCCACTGGAGAGTGGAAATTTTAAAATTTTATTTAAAAAACCCAATAAACTAATCCAGATCTCATGTGCTGCCTTGACTGTCATGATTAATTCCTTGGTGGCACAGCACCCATGTAGAAAATAATCCTCCCTCTCTTCAGAGGTATGTTAGAGTGAATTCATTACATGAGGCATTTAGATAGAATGCCCGTGAATGTGCCCTTTAATAAAATGAAAACTGGACAGCATCTGCTTGAAGTCCTGCAGAGGGTCAGGAAATGTCCTCTACAATTTATGCTCCTTACACCAAGCCGAAAGTAGAATGATGCAAAAATTCTTCAGATTCCATTTAATACTATCCTATTCATACACAAGAATTCAAGTTTAACTTTTTATCCCCAATCATTAATTAGCTTTTTCTTTTCCTCGGAGTGTTATATGCCCTGTGTGAAAGCTTAGCATTCAGAACCATTGCCATAGTTCCAGTACGAGGAACTAAAGAAAGAGGGCCCTCAGCCTCTGAGAGGGGCAGAACACAGAGGGGTCCATTCCCTCCCCCCCTGCCCATTCTCTCTCCAGCTCCTCAGGCCCAGCCCCTCCTTCCTTCCGCCCTCTCCGCTCCGCTCCGCGCTGCTGTTCCCCTGCGCTCCTTCCCTGCCAGCTGCCACCTGCCCTTCAGAATCCACATCCATCGGGGCTGGGAAGAGCCCTGGAGCCCTCTCCTCAGGCGGCACTGCCACCAGGGGCCCTCAGGCACCTACCCCTGCCAGCATCGAGATCGGGTTGTATATATATTTGTATACATCTGTATTTTTGTTCCCTATACCCATGTGTTACAGCCCTCCCCTGTTCTAGTAAACCTTTTACCAATTTTTAACCTTTCCAACTTTAATTCTCTCGTCTTTATTCCCCTTTGGGAGGGCATAGGGGCTAATAAAGAATAATTCTGTACTCTGTTTTTTGTCCTGCTCAAACTGATAAACTGTGACAACCGTACTACACATAAAATAAGTTTTTTTGCAGGCAGAGATTTCAGGTACTGCCCTTTTGAAAACACTTCTTCAGTACATCACACTAACATAAGACATAAAGAAAATACCTCTAATGTTATATATAGTAAGTAACTTTCTAAAAGTCATAACGAAAAGCAGGGATGATGTTTGTCTGAATGGACTGAAAAGTTGTAGTGTCATATAACACTCATCTATTGTATCTGAAATTCAAGCTGGAGCAGCTAGGCTTCCTCCTCTTCACATGTATACAAACATGTATTTTGCATCTTCCTCTGGAAAAGATAAATTAGGCTCTCCAGCTCTATAGTGGTCAGTTTTGCAGGAAGGGATGGAGCCATAACCTCACTCTTTCTTCAGTCCTGAGACTCAGTAAACCTCAGCAGTATACTGGAGTAAAGACCCCAGTGTTCATTCATGCCTTGAAACGCTGATGTAGAACCACAAGAAACAGTGAAACTGTGTTTTCTACATTTTGGGCAGCTTCTTTTATTTGAGTTTGATCAATGGATAGATAAGTGATCTTTTCAGTTTGCTATAATGTGGCCTAAAAACTATTTTACTGAATATTGACACGGTGGTTCTCATCCATTGTGCTTTGAAATAAAACTGTCAGGAACAGAAAATTTTCAGACTAAAGGTAAAATTATCATTATGCTCCTGTCATAGCAAAGGAGGATTAATCTGTTGCAAGCATCACCATCCACACCAAGGATTTTTGTGGCTGTAACTAAGGTAGCAATGCTGAGAGTGTGTGGCAACAATGGAGTCCAGGATGTCTCCCACGCCTCTGCTCCAAAAATCTTGCACAGAAGTAGTTTGAATTTGCTTGTGTCAGGGAAATAAGTATGACTAAGAACAAAGTATTGCTGTGCTCCCTTGCTTCTTAACCATCTAAGGCCTCTTAACATCTAAGGCCCTCTTAACCATCTAATGCTGCATATAACAGATTCACAATAAAAGGCTACATGGAAAACAGATTCAAGATTTATCTCTTCTGGAAATAACTTGCTTTATAGTTTGCTTCTTTACACTGCATTTCTGACATAAAACTCAATATGGCTTCTCTTCCTTTATTTTTTCTTACTCATAGCTTTTACTTTCTCATATGAGGAAAAGCCAACTTGAACAAGTATGTAAAAATGATTAAATTATTTGAAAACACAGGTTACTTTTTTACTTTCTCTCCTGAAATTGTGTTTTTACCTTAGTCCTTGTTTTGAAAATTTTGCATAATGTTACAGCTTTATACATTTCATCAACCTAGGGCTTCACTAAAAAATAAAAAATAAAAAAAAAAAGAAAAAAGAAAAACTGCAAAATGTTCAGGGTTTTCTCTTATCCGGTATTGTAAGGTAAAAGCTGCACAACCCTAGGGCTCTTAGAGTCAATGGAAAGGATCATTTTAGAGCAATTTTTATGAACCTTTTCTCAAAGTGACAGAACTGAAGTAGAAGAAGTGAAAGAGTGATTTCTATGCTTTTGCTTTGGTAGTACCCTTTTTTTGCCAGTTTCTGACCCTTCCTGTCAGTTCTGATGGCTACTAATTTCTCCAGTTCTCCTCAAAAGAATATTTTGATAAGCTGGAGATAGTAATTTATTTTCACTTTGTGGTGGTTTGGTTTTTTTTTGTTTGTTTGTGTGTTGTTGTTTTTTTTTTGGTTGGTTGGTTGGTTTTTTTGTTTTTTGATTTTTCTTTTCAGTTTGTTTTGTTTGTTTTGGTTCTTTTGAATGCAAGACATTATGGATACTGACTCATTTTCCAAAACATTTTCAGATGGAGGATTTGGCCCCACAACTTTTCCTTTTCATCTCATGCAGTCTCTGTTTAGCCAAGTGCAAACTGGTATTACTCTATTCAGTCTGCTTGTGAGGTATGAAGAATGGAAATTTCTGTCAAAAACTCGTTAGAGGTTGATTTGTCAAGTAGTATTGATTAATTCCTTGATTACAGTTTCAGTGGCATTTAGCATGTTGTTTACTTAATGGAATTTCCCTATTTTTATATTTTAAAAGAAATCCTGTATTCAGCTGAACTCTTGTGAGACAGGCAGAGGACCCATTATTTGCAAACTTCTTGGTCAAGTGCCAGTCCACTTACCTAAGACCGGGTTGTGCCCAGTGTTCCTGTTCATGCTGTAACTGTGTGTGCTTGTGCACAGGTGTGCATGAGTGTCAAAAGAATATTGCTGCTTGATTGTCTTGAGCTGAAAGCAAACAATAAGGTAGTACACTAATTCAAACTCATGGCTGTAAATTACTGGTCTCTTGGAAAAAGAGCAAGAAGATGAAGCAACTCTGTTAAGACAAGTATATCCCTTGATGGAGCAGAATGATTTCAGTTGTTTTGATTAAATATGGAAAAAGCAAAGAAAATGGTTTTACTTAGACCTAGTGCCATTCAAAGAAATTATCAGTGTGTATAAATATCCTTTTTTTGGGAGGAAAAAAATTATTATTGAAATTTCAATGTATGAATTTTCTCCTACTAAATTAGTAGGAGTAGTGTCAGTTAATTACAAAATGTTACAAGTTAATAAAAAATATTAGAATTGGAATACTTGGAGAAAAAATAATTTTTTTCCTGAAGAAAAAACCCACAACCTATTAACATCTCCTAGAAGTGTTATGTCCTTCTGAAAAAAACATAATAATATCTCATAGTATCCAGTTTTTGCAAGTTGGAAGTTAGTGGCTTAGGAGTAGTGTACTGGCAACTTAATTTGGTTTCATTATTTCATTATAATGGTAAAGAAGCCCCACATTCCCTTACATATATTTTAGATTCCTAAATTTAAAATATTGATGTAAGGTCGGTAATTTTCTCAAAAAAATCAGTGTCTACTTCTACACAAATATTGTAACTTTACATATGTGTTCTCTGAATGTTAAAAAAGAGGTACTTTTGGCAGTATTGTAACTCTCCCCCAGCCAGAAAGCAGATTATCTAGTCCCTAAGTTTTTAGGTCTATTTTTTCTTTATTGCTGTGAAGATAATGCCAAAAAGCAGTGTTTCATGCTGTATTTAAGAAATACACAAGCTTACACTCAAGCCACTCTTCCCATAGCAGAAGGCTCTGGTATCATTGTCAGTCTATCTCTGTGAGGGGAGAGGACTGAAAGCATTCATTGGGTCCATTTGCCAGGGCAGAACTGTTCAGGTTCTGCTGTTTCCAAACTTCTGTAGATGTGTTGTTGAAGAATAGATGATATCTTGAACTCACTCTTCATTGAATGACATGCAACAAACAAACCTTTTGGTACTAACAGGAAAATACCAAAATTTTCCTGATACAGCAATAACAAATACAACTAAAGTAAGGAAGTAAGATTTCCAGTGTACACATTTGTGACAGACATCTGCTGTCACAATGCCAGTGCTTGATCTATCAGGTTAATTGTTTGGCTTAAACTCTTGTAGTAGGATGAGGCCAAGAAAACCCTCCAGTGGGTCTGCCCTCACTAAGAAGTTTTATGGAGCACGTCATAAGGAGCTGGATCCCGCATGGAAAAGAGCCTTTATTTGAGAAAGACTGAGAAGCCTCGGGGAGAAGCCAGCCAGGATGAAAAGGATGAAAAAACCTTTTTGACAACCAGACACAACTGGTTACCTAAGTTTGCTGCCTTTCAGGAAAGTGGGTCATCTCGAATTAAGCCTGCAAGAACAGACCTTCATGGGAGGGTTAAGGGGGCAGAGGAAGTATTGTGAATAACAATTTCTGCCTGGCTTGGTCAACATTTGTGTTTGTTGTCTCTGTGACGGTTCTGTCAAACGTGGCTTTCAGACTTTTAAAGCTTTTCATTCTGCTTTGGAAATTTCAGTAAATAGAAAGCAAGTGATTTCACCTCAGGTTTGGGATGACTTCAAACTATATGAAAATATATTCTTTCTATAATGTATTCATAAGAGCACTTCTAAATCTGCATCAATAGCATGTCCAGTGTGTACTTCTCCAGCTCTCAGAAGCAGGAAGGTCTTTGATCCAAAGGATGTTTTTTCTGTTTTCATAATTTATTCTTCACTGACAGAAAGTCTCTGAGAATACATGTGGCACTGCATAAGTAATAACAAGATTTTCATACCCTTCCATTAATTTGTCTGACCTCTTGTTCAAACAAGTTCTCAGTGGCTGTGTTGAATGAGATTGTAGGTCTATAAGGAACAACAGATCAACAGCCTTATATAAGTGGAATGTCTGTGCTTTCATTTATTTGCAAAGTGTAATGAATAACGGGCTATTATAAATTAATGTACTATCATTGACTCCATTACAGATACAGCAGTGTTCCTCAGTGGACAGTCTTCTCCTTAATCTGAAGAGCAAGAAGAAACTTTTCTTGGAGGATTTTTTTAACAGTTTTTCCCTTTCTCCAGGGAAAATCCAGGAAGATTCAGTCTTTAACACCAGTCATTCTCTGAATAATAGCAGGATGTAAATTTACATTTCTTTACTTCTTATCTGCTTCTTCATATAAAATGAGTTTGCAGCCATTCCCCAGAAAGTAAGACGCAATCTTTATCTCCTGCTAAGTATAATGCCTAAAGAATTTCCTTTCCAAAAAAACTATTAGACTATTAGCAGCTAGCCAACATTCAAAGAAGAGAATATAATAACATACTATTTTAGCTAGCTTGTATTATTAGTTATGTAAAAAAATAAATAGGAATTATATAAATAATTATTTTAATTTTAATTATTTTACCAATGCAGTTGCTGTTTTCATTTAAAATCTACCTATGGATGGTTCTACTTTCAGGAGTAGAAATTACCATGACTCAAGATGGAATCAATCTTTTAAAGGTGTAGCCATCAAGTGTGCATTTTTAACAGCAAAATATTCAGCTTCAGTGTTGGAATTTTAGAAATGTAATAAAACTTTTACTATTTATTGAGTTTACATACTCCCAGTGGGATGAAGACACCTGTGTTTATTCTCATTATGGTCTCATTAACAAGCAGGGAGCATCAGGTGAAAGAGTGGAATCTCTTAATATTGTTGGCAGCAAATTGTTGAGTCAGTTTAAGCGGTATTTTGTAAACTATATGATGTTCACCTTTAGGTTGATACTATGAGTGAACTGAAATATTTCATGCTTTCATTTCCTTGATGAGGTTATTGGAATGCACAAACATGTATACAGGTGAGCGCTTGGACGTACATACATATTCAGAAGTTCCAGACTGTGGTGCATAAAATTAATACCTGATAATTTATTGCTCTATTAAAGTATATATGTCATATGCTATATGTGCATATATATGTATGTCAGGTTTTATGTCATAATTTCACATTTCTTCTAAATAACGCAGTGAGCGAAATTCCAGATTAATTCTGAATTGAGCAACTCAAAAGAAATTAATCAGGCTGCTGTAGTGCAGAACCAGTGGGGGATGCCTGCTCCCTCAGGGATGGAGAGCTGGGACACAGGGTGATCCCAGTGCCAGCCATATTCACCCCACATGCAGTTCCATGGGGAGCGGAAATGGGGATGCTGGGCCAGGCTCCAAATTGGTGGGAAGTCCCATGGGAAGCTGGTGAGATCCATTAGGCTTGTGAGTGCTCTCAGATCCCTGACAGTTATGTGTCTCAAGGATTAGTTTTTCTGCTACTGCTGAAATAATAGGAGCATTCTACCAATTAGGTAATGTTGCTGTTTCTCCTCCAAGGAAGTACTTGTTTTAGCTAACAATAGCAAGATTCTGCCATGCTCATTCTTCTCATCATGTCAATGGTGAAATAGCATGTGTACTCACATCAAAGGGAAAACCGTAGAAAATAGACAGATGTAGCTGGAAGTAATTTTAAAATATTTTTTTCCCTCCAGTTTAATTTCTGTTCTGATGAAGAGAGACCAGCTTCAGGGTGGTGGATTTAGCTTTTGGCACTATTCCAGGACATTTTTATCAAAAGAATAAACTACCAATAAATCTTTCATCAAGCTAAGGACTTTCAGGTCTCTGGGTCCACACATGTGGTGACCAGTAATCCAGGGGATCACTGAAGGCTCAAAAAAATGGGGCCAAAATACATGGTTCTGCTAATAATTCTGTGTGGTTCTGACCACTGATTTGCTATTGTCTCAAAGGAAGCAATTTTAAAATGAATACCCCTGGCTAGGGTGGAGAACTTGTCTGGCCAGAACTTAGCAGGGGGTGACACCTCGGGATGTAATAAGGTCTTCTGGGTGAAGATGACTCCTCTTCTCTGAGCACCAGCCTGCAATGCTGGGTGGTTCCTCCAGGCACGACTCAGCCACCTTGATTGCACTTGTGAAGTACCTGGCTAACGGGGCTGGAACAGAATAAGGATGGTGCCAGGAAGAAGATAAGAACTGATGACTGGGTGGAGACTACTCCCCTTTCCTGAGGGCCAACCTTCAGTGCTGGGATGTCCCTGCAGGCATGATTATGTGCCTGGCTAAAGTGGCTGGAACAGAGGAGGAATGGCACCTGGAAGAAGATAAGAATTGATGACTGGATGGAGGGCTACACCCTTCTGCTCCCCTCCAGGCAGCCTGTCTTCCAAGGAACCTGGCTGACTGACAGCTGCACCTTCAGAACAAAAGGGACTCAGGGCTATATATGGCTGTCCATGCTGTGGCTGTGGTCGTCTCTTGACCCACTGCCATTTCTGCATCGGACCTTGTCCAGAATCAGCGCCATCCTGAAGAAACTCTCTGGACAGCCTGGACCTCTGGTGGTGACTCTCTCTCTCATTCTTCCCACTTTCTTACCGTTTTTCTACACTTTTCTCTCTCGTTCTTTCTTACCACTTTCTTACCATTTTTCCTCTCTCTCTCTCTTACATCTTCTTTTCCTCTCTCCCTCTTTTGCCTTGCTATATATTTTTGCCTGAGTCAATTGTGAAATAAAATCTGCTTGCACTCGACCTTTCTATGGTTGGACTTTGGTTTGTGTATCCAAAACAAAAATAAAATTTAATGTTACCTTGGACCATAACAAATTCTAATACTGTTTTTTTCTGCAATAGAAGCTCCGTGGCTGAATTTGAATTAGCTCTAGAATTTGAATTTCCTGTGAGGCTGCCATGTAAAAATAATAATACACAGTTTTGCAGAAGCAAGAATGAAGATGTGGCGGGGCAACTGTGGCACAGGAATAGAGGTTTTTATGTATTTAGGCAGAGATGTGTGTCTGCTGTTTAGGTACTGTACACTCTCTTGAAAAACATACAGTGTCTGGCTTAAAAAAAAAGAATAAAACCATAGCTGCCTGTGACAGTACTTTTTCCTTCCTCTGTCATTATTGCCTCCACAAGTAGGATACAACTCAGCTATTTTTATCCAGATGATTATTTTCCTCAAACTCTGGGTTCAGTTGTCTATGTTTTGTTTAGCTTTTTTGACATTTCTGAGAGAGAGCCATCTCCAGAGGGTGAAATCAGCAGACCAGAGAATCAGGCACTAATGATGGATATGACACAGAAATTATTTAAGAGCAAAGGTGCTTTTGAAATTGTAGGAGACTACAATAACCTAAGAGTGGGGATTTTGCTCATGGTCTACTACTACAATAGCTCAGGGTTACCACTAAAGATTTTCCAGAGATTGTGGTGCTTTTTTTTTTTTTTTTTTTTTTTTTTTTCCCTCAGGTGCTCTTATCTTATATTTAATTCTTCAAAGTTCAACTTTAATTTATCATTGAGAAAAATACATAAAGCTCCATGTTCAAAAGATCTAGACTATATCATGCTGTAGTTTTATGAGTGAGGGTGCTATTATTTTGATGTCTAAAATGAGAATTAATTGCTTTGGAAGTATGTCTGCCATTGTGGCTGCTGCACATTCTGGCCCTCTGGGAATAACCTGAGTACTCACAGCTTAAAAAAAAAGAGATTAAGTATACCTACAAAAATATTCATAGAATGGTTTATGTTGTTGTTTTGCTTTGTTTGTTTTGGTTTGTTTTGTTTTTCTTATATGTGTTCTTGTAGACCTGAGAACTCTTAAAGTTCTAGGGAACTAAATGTTTCCACACGATTTTGTGTATTAGCTTAGTTCTGGGGAAGAAAATGATCTCTTAATATTTCCTATGGCAAATATACAAATTAATTCAAGGCCAACAAAGGAAAAGCTGAGGTGCAAGGCATCTGTTAAAGCCTAGACTGCTTCAGGCATGACAGTACACTCTTGTTGGACCAATTAACTGGACTAGCCATGTGAAAAGAGTTGGTAGGAAGCACACAGATGAATAAGTTCTTTAATTTTTCATACAGCTACAAGCAGGAAAATAGTCATCAGAGACAGAGTACACAGCCAAACTTGGCTACATAGCAGACTAAGGAGAAGAACAAAGGTTTCTGCCAACCCCTGCAGAGATGCTACAGGAATGAACAGATACGGGGAAACTACTCCAGGTTTTGTTCCACTTCACAAATGAACAGTTCATCACCAAAATGGCTCATTCTTCATTTTTTCTTCTTCCTTTGCACAAACTTCCATAAACCAGAAATGCAGAGACTCACCAATCTTGGATAGGCAGACACTGATTTCCTTCCAAAATGACTGTGGTCCTTTTCCTCAGCATCAGTTTTGAGAGGTAAACTGGCAGGAGGCATGCTTATTTCAACAGAACTTTATTTAAACATAGGCAGAGCAGTAGTTTGATAAATCTCTGCTTGAATAGAATGTCCTCCATTGTTTGGGTCTATTTGTTTGTTTTTGCTGATTTCCCCTGCTGATGTAAGAGATCTTACACTGTTGTTATCATCTCCCACATAAGAACTTTCAGAAGTGGCTACCAATCTCTGGTCCTTCAGATGCTGGTTACATGACCCAGAGAGCCTAAAAGCCTTTTTTTAAAGATCTGATCCTTCACCTCAGCTAGTGAATGCTCAGCATCTCCTCATGTCAGGGTATGGGTGATTCAGTGTAAACTCTAAAGTGCCAAGAGTTAATTGAAATTTCTAAACTTTCTATGTCAAAGCTATGCACAGGACTGTGTGGTGAGTTAGGGTCAACAGCTACTTGAGAAATGAATCAGGTTTTATTCTTGGTGTTTTACCAAGTATCTCCAGGCTTGAGGACAGTTAAGTGAACCTACTGTTCCTAATCCCAAGGGTGAAGACATAAACAGGAGGGCATGCTTAATGTCACAGACTATAAACAGTTGACATGAACAGCAACAATAGTTTTTTTCCCTGCCATTACTGACTAAAGTTAAAAAAATGGTATTACGGTTTCAGTGATTTGCAACAGTCATTGTATTTGCAAGATTCTGTAACCCATACATCTGTCTGTCCCGCACCTTCTGAGCATGAGAATATGTTCCTTAACATTAATCACCCCAAAGACACATTCTGAGCAACAACTGGCTACATAGAAGCATCATGACAGCTATTTTGAGGGCAATCTTTCAATAGTGGGACTGTGCAATTGTATTATAAGCATATGATATTTAAATCCATTATTCTGTGCTGTGCAATTACAAAAGCACTTTTATACTGAAAAATCCAGAACTTCATATGGCATGATGTGGCATTGGCATTTGTCTTATCTAGTGATATAGTTCTCAAAAAAATGAAGAGGAAATACGATTCAGTACACATAGCTAAATGGAGCCTCGTCTCCTTTCTGTAACCAGAAAGCAGTAACAAGGGCAGTTTCATGGGAGTCTCGGGAATTTTGCACTGTGTGATGCTGGGCTTTGAAAAATAGTGGCATACATGATGAACAGGCATAAGGTGACGATATAGTCTCCTGCAATGGTCCAAGTGTTAGATTATTTCGAGACATGTGAACCATTGCCTGACAGGCTGATGTGGAGCATCTCAGATTCTGGTTATCTTGTTGTAAAGGTGACCATGTCGTTAGCCTGTCCCAGAATGAGAAAAGATATTTGCAGTTCAGCCACCCCCCAGTATCTGGATCCACTTGCTTGAATTTTCATGAAAACCAATATGAAGCTAATACAAATTCATCGACTGTCTGAAGAGGTGAATACCCTAGCCTTAAAATTTTTAGTTGAAATTTGCTGTTGAATTTTATATGATTTAATGTAATGTAAATCTGCTCTGCTCAACAGAAGTTCAGTTACATCTAGGGAAATGAGAGATTTATGTAGCTTTTGTGCTTCATGTTTTAATACATAAAATCTTTATTTGTGTGTTATATGTACAGACATAAATATGTAAATATTTGTCACAGTTTAATGCTGGGCCAGCAATTAACCAAATGAGGGATGCTCTCTATTAATCCCCCTTCCCTTCCCTTCCTGATAGAGAAAGGAGAGAGAATAAGAGAGAGAGACTTACGGGCTGGAAACTAAACAACACAGCTTTAATGGAACAGTAATGATAAAACAGGGAAAATTATTAAATGTATACAAATTTGTAGGAGAATGATACCACATTCCTCCCCCCCCCACCACCCCCCCAGTAACACTCATGTCAACACTGAGGCTGTGGGGCATCCCTGGGAAAGTCCAGGCTGGACACACAGATTCAGGCTGGCATGGATCAGGATTACAGGCAGAGGAACGGACAGAATCCTCCCAGGATGCTGAAGCAAACAGGGACAGGTGAAGAAGGGCCCATGGGAAGAGCCAAGGGTGAAGGTGAAGGGTTTTGACCCCTGTGATCCTTCAAATTACACCAAGTATGATGTGTTTGGGATGGAATACTCTGTGCGACTTTGGTGACTTGTCTTGTCTGTTCCTCCCTAAAAGAGGGTTGCAGTTGTGACCCTTTACTGCCTTTCTCTTTCTGGACCTCTGATGTTCTGCAGAACCGATCAGTGGCCTTGGTTCTGCAGACCACTCTCTAGCTATGGTTTTATATATAAACATCGAGCATTATCAATCGTAGAAGCAGACACTGACTGAGAACCTTGCTATTAATTTCAGCAAGTACAGCTACTTATGGGTGACTTAGCTGAAAGCAAAATTATAAAAACTGAAAATATATAGTGTATAAAATATATATAGTGTATAACCATTTTAGCTAATAAAGAAAAACCAATACATAACCTGAATTTAGCTCAAAGACAAATTATGTTTAAGTTCCACACAAGTATATGAACTATCTGAAGGTTACTCTTGCAAAGAAAAATACTGGTGTTTTGCCTTTTAAATGTCTGGTGGCTTACTTGCTGCTGTGATTTCTTAAAAGAATGTATCATGCATTCTGCTACTAATATCATCCTGGAAGGATGAGGTTTCTACTTGAATACAGATTTATATTAAACTTGGATTTTTAGCAAATTGAAATCCTCAATAAGAGAGACACTTACCTGCCAGAGAGAAAAATTACCATCTGTTTCTATGTATGACCAATAGGGATCACTCATAGTGCAGTGAAATGAGATGGCTGTTCAGCATCCTGTCTCAACCTTCCCCAGCCATGAATGAAAAGGGCATTTGTGTGGGTCCTGTAACAACAAAAGAGTATGGTACTGGCCTTCTAATTGTAATGACTTCTGAAAATTAGGCACTTGCCTGTAGATATGTAGCTTGAACAACAGCTTGACTGATGAGTGAAAAGGACCTAGAGTGTAATTCTGTACTGAAGGATGAGAATGAAAAGAATGCCACCATAGGATCAGACATGAGACCTGGAGGATGGTGGTAAAAAGTTGGACATGCTGATGGAAATTTTTTGCAGTAGTGCCACCTCCTGATGCTAAGAGGTCTCATAAGCAGCTACAAACCTAGAAAATAGAAAAACAGCCAACCAACCAAACACCCCTGCCACACACAAAAAAAACCCGAACTCCAAAACAAAAACAAAACCCAAACAAACAAACAAAAAAATGGGACTGGGTTTCTCTGCAAGAATATGCTTTGGCATCAGCAGGAACACAGAGCTTAAGACAGTGAGGGCTCACCACTTGGAACAGTATGATGCTGTCACCCATCCTCACTAACCACCAGAGATCCTTCTGGTCCCATGCTCCAGAAAGGTAACTAGCTTGTGCCTGCAGAAAGATAAGGATGCAAACCCTACTATGTCATAGTCCAAGAAGATGGTCCTGTTCACTGTCCTGATAAGAAGGATTATCTGTGGCCAGTAAGAGAGAGAGCAGAACAGAAGCACTATGCTTATTACACTGACCCTGAAGAAGGAACAGGGAAACTGTGAAGTGCCAAACGTACACCTACCACGGTGGAGGTGGAACTTCCACACAATGAGTGTTCACTTGGCATAGCAAGTGTTTTTAAGAAATAAACTGCCCTGAATGTTAAAATAAATCATAATATAGTACAGAAGTCCCTCAGTATTTTATATCAGAAAATTTGAAACATCTGTCTTTAAACAGGCACAAACATTGTACCATGGACTTTTCATGCACTGATATGGCATCAGTATTTGCATACTCATGATACTTTTGTGGCAACTGTATTACAACAAGTTACAGGAAGAAGATACCTTGGATTTTTAGCATTTTGAACAGAAACATGCCCAAACTGTATTCCTGGAAAAAAATTAAGTTCCTGAGACAAATATTAACTAAGATTATTAATTATTTGGCAATCTTAATCTGTTAATTTTACATGTTCTACAAGTGGTATTTACACAAGACATTTGAGGACTTCAAGCCAAGTCAAGTCCAGATAATCCTTACTGAGTATGACACCCAAAATGAGAGAGAGATTATCTAGGCAGAGACAGTAAATTTGGATACATCTGGCCAGATTGGATTTAAGTGTGGGGTCTGTTGGTTTGGGTAATAAGGGGAGCTCATTCATTCTCAGCTGCTGTTAATCACAAACCATACTTGTTCTCTAAGCAGTGACCACATTCTCAATGGTGATCACACTGTGTTTCATATCTTGAAACACAGGATTCTGTACACTCATTTACTAGATTTATCTTTGACATAAGCACTTTTAAAACAAATTTTCACCATTTTATAAAGAATTCACCTAAAAATCTCTTTCAATTCTACAAAAAGATGCTCTTTATGTTCTTGAATGGTTTATACTTAAATGATGTTTTTTCAGCTTACATTTAGTGAAAATTCTTTTGAGTCCTGTAGATGGTTAGTCATACAGGTCTACTGTTTACTAACAATGCTCTTTTATGTGCATTTGGGATGCAGTTTACCCCTGCAGAGAGAGTCAGTAAGAGTGTTATACAGTCCTTCAATGATGAATGAACCTTATGCATTTTTCTGCAAAGTTTCCATTTCAAAGATGCATAATAGAAAAAAAGATACATTAAAACTTGGGATTATTTTCTGGAACACAATAAATCCACTTAGCACTGAAAAGTAAAGTAATTGTTTTGTAAATTGGGTTGCTTGTGTAAGTCTGTAATTACTCTATTAACATGAGGTGGTTTTAAGTCAGCTGCAGCATAAGTACATCATTCCTTATGTGTAGAAATCTGCTAAATGAAGTACTGGCTACTGCTGGCAGCAAAACCACTGCATGATAAAGACATAAATTTGTCAGCTTGAATAGGTGCTGTAGCCTGTGACCTTGACATATAATTTATACTCTTTTTCAGGTGTGTTTCAACTCTCATAGACAAAATGTGCTGGCTTCATATGGTGTTTTTAAGTGAGCTCCACTTCTTAAAGAGTAGCCATTTTGAACTTGAATGCTAAAAAATAATATTGTATCCTGTAGCCTGAAATGTCTTCAAGTGTGTGTTGATGATTGAGAAATCCCCTTTTTTATTCTTGAGGAGACCTGAAGGAAGAACATTTCTGAAAAGTATTGAAGCATTGACTGTATGGGCACTCTGTAGCATCACATGAGGATACCGTGGCTGCTGCTGCTGCAAAAAAAAGAGTAGACAAACCCTCCATGTTCCTCTGTGCCTCAGAGTGAAATCACATGTGATTATCACTATTATTTTTGTCTTTCCTGGACTCCTAACAAATGATAAAATTTACTCAGCTCTGTCCTGGATTTTTTGGTTTTGTTTTTGTGGTTTTTTGTGGGTTTTTTTGTTTTTTGTGTCTTTTGGTTTGGTTTGGTTTTTTGGGGTTTTCTTTGTTTGTTTTTATGTTAATTGCTGTCTGCAAGTCATACAGACAGAAAAGCTGCCAGACTGACTGATTATTTTCAGGATGCTGGATTTGTAATTGACTTTGTTGAGCTTTGGACATCTACTCAGTCTTTCCCATCTGACAGTCCTATCAGTAACCTTTAAGTAAGAAATAATGCAAATTTGGATGCTGACATGACTGCAAATGAGAAGCTGGACAGGATAGCCCTCCCGTGCTGGGTAGCTGAAGAGATGCTCTTTTTCCTCCAAGCAGTTAATTGGCTGAGATAGTGAGATGACAAGAGCAGTAATCAATCCAAATTTAACTTAAATTTTTAGAACAGAACAAAGTCTCAGACTTCCCTCTCAGAACAAGCAGACCAAGTAAGATCCTCATAGTTGCTCTGAGATTTGAAAACCTAGTTCTAAGAGTGGGAGTCTTGCAAAGACCTGGTGAAGCAATGGAAAAGGGACCATTTCCGTGTGGTGAAGATGACTGAACATTGTTGACTGTGAAAACATGCATTCACTTCTACCATTTCCTCACAGCTTATTCTAGGAATCATGAAAAAATTATGAATTTTTTTTTCAAACCTACATAGTAAGCTTTTAACAAATATATACAGTTTTCTGGGTGTTTCCTGTGCTCACTGCATACACTGAATGCATGATTCCAAGACTGCTACAGAGACCATGCACTACAAGTAATGCATGATTAACCTCCTTTTTCACTGAAAATAATGTATGGAAAATTTAGTAACAGGAAAAAGTGCAGTTTGTGATGAAAGAAGAAATTCAGCAATATGATGCCAATGGTTTGTCATTTGATCTAACCTTCACACTACAGTTACTTTGTTTTTCATGTTTCAGTTGCTGTTTAAGTCATAATGGCTGGATAAAAGCTATTTAAGGGGAAGAGAAAACCCCACCATTAAAATAGCATTCTGAGGAATAGAAGGGGTGAATGGCTGATGACCTGTGTCAGAATCTGTTGTGTGGAAGGAATCTTTCATGACAAGAGAAGTGTGGATATTTACAGAATATTAATTTACTCTGTGCCTTACCAGCTGAGCAAAGCTAACTGGGACTTTTAATTGTTCCTTTGACTGAGAAAAGTGAGAATCAATAATGCCTTTTCCTGAAAAGTCCCTCATTCCATTCACCACGTGACCTATTCAGCATACAAATTTGGGGTTCAATATTTCAACATTTAAATATTACAGGAAGCATAAAGCCAAAGGGGTTGAGATTGCTTATGCTCAGGCTTGGATTTACACGGGAGTTTTTCAGTTCTCCTTACTGAGGATCTGTCACTGTCACTCAGTCCAGGAACTGGCAAAACAGTTTCTATTCATGCCTTACAGTCCCATGTGCACAACCACATAGTATCTGTGGGTTGGCAAGTGGCTGCTGCCTGGGCACATGCTTAGCTGATGCACCCATTTTCTAAAGAATTAAATGTTGGGTTCTTTAAGACAGAAGCAGCTTTTATATAGCCAGTATTTTACACTACTGCAGAGACACCCAGGAAGAAGCCCTCCACATCTCACTTGAACTTACGTACAGAACAGTGTTTGCACTGGTTTAAATATGAACCTCCATTTTCTTCCCCCATAGCTGAGAAAACCTTTCATATGTAAACTGGTACCTCAGGGATCTTTTTCTGTGCCACAGCCCAACAGAGTGAGGCTTCAGGACAAAATTTCATGTAAGTCAGCCGTCAAGAACAGAAATATAAACGCTCAAATTTAGCACAGATTTCAGTGACTTTAAATCCTTTGAAGGCCTCACTAGTTAGGAAATAAATGTCAGCATGACCTAACCAAGTCAGCACAAATTAATTAACAAAGCAGTGAATTACTGGTAAAAAAGAGCTACTGCCTTGAGCTTCCTTGTCTGACTGTCCAGTGCCTTCCTGAATGAACTAACCCAAATGCAATTGCTTTTTGGTGCAACATACTGCTGCACTGCTTATCTGACAGGGTTTGGTGAAGAATGAATTGTACACCCTAAAAGTATATAAACCCTGTAACTCTCCTATTGCTATAGGAATAAACTGCTACTCCTCTGACCTCCATTACATTGAATTCCCACTATTTCTATGACCATAGGATGGTAAAAAAATTTCTCTTTGAAACATAAATCTCCATTTTATACAGGCCAAGTTTTACAGCTTTCTCAAGCAAATGTCTTGACAAAGTTTGATGAACAGTTAGCTAATGACATTGGACCATAGCCTTCTAATCAGCTTCTTCTAATGATTCTAGTTTTGCAAGAGTATGCTAATGGCTGTGTAAGAATCTGAATGGAAGTTGTAAAATACTAGTTTATCTGTCTTTGGTTCCCAAAGAATTATGCCATGACTCAAACCAATTCCAGATTAAGAAAATCTTAGTTTTGGACAGGAAATGTGGATAGTTTTACACAACTCTTAAAGGAATAGTGTGCTGAAAAAACTATGACACCTCAATTCTGTATTATCGTACTTTTTGTGACAGGTTGTCTGCAATTGGTCACTCATTTAAAAGAAAAGGAAGACATTTTCAGCTGTCATGGTCTCATTAATTTTCTCTGTTCCTTGATGGTTTGGTTTTGGATCGCTAAGGAAAAAAAAGTTGGAATTCTGCTGCTTTGCTTTCTCTTCAGTTTTCATTTTTCAGTAAGAGAGAGGGAGGCTAAATCTCATCCGGTGTTCATGAAACACTCATACAACCCAAAGGGAATTACATACCTCCAGAAAAGCATCTGTGGCACAGTAATAACTGGGATTGTCTTCTAACATGTAGCTTTCTTCCTTCCTGAGTGATCCTTAAGCCAGAGCTCACAGTCAGACATCTCAGCCCCTGTGGAAAAAACTGATTTCCCACCATTAATGCAGTACTACCCAGCAACCCTGAAAATCCCCATTCACTGAGCAGCAGCAAAGCTCCATTGTTTTTTTTAAACAATGTTCTGTTTCTTGTTAAGAAAAATGTAGTCCCACATGGTGTGGGAGGGAAATGCTACAGAGTGCATTTAGAGAACACATTGAATTAGAGTTGCCACAAAAAGTACATTTTCACTAAAAACAGATTAAACCTATGTCAACGTAAGAATTAGATACAGAACTGGTCTGATTCAGACACGAGCATTATAGTCTTCACAAGTACAGATAAAATATTCTTTATTTACCCGAATTTGGTATTTTTGTAACCACATCTATCAAGGTGGTTTTTTGTGATCTTCTGCATAAGCCTCAGCATC
Source organism: Phaethornis superciliosus (assembly GCA_023637945.1). Lineage (NCBI taxonomy): Eukaryota > Metazoa > Chordata > Aves > Apodiformes > Trochilidae > Phaethornis > Phaethornis superciliosus. Next base: position 12,408,728 of record JAJQWJ010000004.1, on the reverse strand, counting down.
TGGCCTTTCCCCTTGGCTACCAAGATTTTTCACACGCTCTCAACAAGGTATAGATTTCTCGAGTTTGTTTTGTCAGCTCTATCTTCCTATGTAGGCTGCCCTTAGGTGCACATAATTAAGCAGATATCATCGTTACTTTCAATGAGATATTGTTCTGGTTCCTGTCCTTGCTCCTGTCCATGAAGCTGAAACTGGCCTGCTACTGTTGAAAAGACCAGGAACATGTTTTTATTTTATTTTATTTTAATAAATGTGATACAAAAACTTAGGAAAGATTAAAAAAAATAACTTCTATGTAAAATGAACTTCTAATACTTTGTAGTACACTTCATAGTGTTATTTCTGTAGAAGAAATTCATAGGTCAACCTTCTGAACAGTGGAGTAAAGTAATAAAAATGCATGGCTAAAAAAGCAAAGTCCTTTAAATACCCAAACATGCCAGCTGTATGTCTAGACACCCTGTTCTAAAGATTTTAAATACAAAACAAAGCTTTCCTTGGCTAAGGGGTTGTCCTTGAATATGAAACAGACATGGTTTTGCTTTTGACATTGACCTGCTGTACCTGAACCACAAGTATTCAAAACAAAGAATTCTTTGACAGATGGAAAAATTCTCTTTGCATTTTTGTATTTCATGTACTGCTCTTTGATTTTTTATTTTACTTTTTTTTTTTTTTTTTTTTTTTTTTTTTTTTGGCTCTCTTGCTAATGCTTGGAGTGTTACAAGTCTTCACTTTATATGAAAAAATACCTAAACTATCTGCTTTTCTCTCTTCTCATGCAATTTCTGAGGAGTGACAGGTATCTTTCAAGCCTCTGCGTAAGACCAAACAATTCTCAGTCCCCTAAAGCTCATTCCTCTCCCATGTGGTGTATTGCTTCTGGTTATTTGGAAGATTGAATCCAGCCAGCAGAAAAGGTCACCCTGCCCTACAGAGTGCTGCCTGAAGTGATGCCTAACCTCTAGCCATTCACCCTCACAATCAACTGGAGAGTCAGAAATGATCTCCAGTGATAGGTCCTTCACCCTTCTGAAAGACAAGCTTTACAGGTTCAGAAAAGCACTACAGAAAATGTATGTGTTCCTATGTCTGGGTGTGCCCCCACACTTGTTCAGGTCATGACCAACTTATAAAGTTGAATCCCTCTCCAAAGTGCTTGTTGCAATTACTGAGTTCAAGGTACCAAGGAGTGAAGAAAAACCTGTGACCACCCAGCTGTCCTGTAAAAGGTAGAGTCTAACCCAGGTGAGAGTACCTGACAACACAAAAGAAGCCATAGGAGGTGAAAACCAGTATATGGGTTGGTCTGAGGACATTCTGCTGCTGCTTCCAAAGGGGTCTGTTAGGCATGCATCATTAAATTAAAGACACCTGAAAGTCTTAGAGCTGTTACCTTGGAAGCCTTGAAATATTTTAACTTCCTTTGGAAAATAGAGAATAAGCAGCATTTGATCACCTGAGAGTGAGTAGGAGCAAAGAGTGGCTTCACTTCTCTTTCCAGACCACTTTGTTCCAATCAGCACAAAGGAGTGGGAAACTGGAGGATGTCAGGCTTCAAGAAACTGTGTTTAAGATCATGTGGTTAAACCTACTACAAGAAACATCAGTTTAGAGGAGAGCTGCTGCCTGACAGAAGTGGTTGGGGCCATCTCAGGTGCCTTAACCCATGTTACCACCTAGGCTGAGAACTATTCTCAGGAGAAAACAGAGATATTGAGGCATCCAGGTGGATGACAGAGCTTTCAGAAGGGCCATGCCACAAACACTAAGTATGTGTCTGCCCCTGCTTTCTTGCTGTACAGGTAGGGACTCAAAGTACAATAGTACACAAAACCTGGTGTTCCTGTAAAATTCACATAGTTCATGCATTGTGGTCACTCAAAAAACATAAAATCCTTGTTAGGCCATCATGTGGAAAATATTCCTGTATCAAAATAACAATCTGCCCTGTAAATCTACCAGCAGTGACTCTTTTGCTGGGTGAAAGATCTGACCTGTTGTGGATTATTTTGTCATTGTTTTTGTTTTGTTTTTCTTCTTCTTTTTTTCTACTCTTCCAGGGTTGCAGCCACCACTGCTGGACGTATGACGGATCGTGGATGGGTACACTCTAGAAATGATGGTGGTGTCAGCCTGGGTGAGAGCTGAAGGAGATATGCAGCACACTTGTTGGGCTTTTGTCTTTGCAGACTAGGATTACCCGGGGATAGCCTTTTTTAATGGCTCTGGAGTAGAGGAAGCCCATAAAGGTAAATGCTGCCCAAAATCTGGCCTGTGAAGAAAAACCTTGTTAAATGGATGGTAAGAATGGAGGGCACATGCTGTGCCATAGTTATAATGGGTGGAGGAATTAGGGGTAAGGCCACCCACATTGGTTGTATTCAGTTTTTGAAACAAATACTAATACAGGGTTTGTTCCAGTGCATAAGAATGGACTGGAACATTCTGTCTCTGAGAATTTTCAGTTACCTGCACTGTGCTGCCTTTAAATCCCTTCTTAAAGTATTTTAAATGTCTGAAATATTTTCTTCATGAACAAGTAAAACCATTCTCATGTAAGCTCCTGTTCTGCTTAAGCAGTTGTGCATTAAATTAAAGACTTCATAAATCTTTTTTAGGTTCATACCTAAAATGTTTGGAAGGAGAGATACTTTAGCTCTTAACATTTAAGAGCTAATTATAATAAATGTATATGGTAAGTTAGAGAAGAAAATTTTATGATACATTTGTATTTGCATGTTCTCCAAATTAATCATCTATTTATGCAGCACCTATTTCTTGCCTACTAGACCATTTCCCCCCAGAATTATTCTGAGACCCCTCAGTAGTATCCAACAGCCACTATTTTGAATACTGTGGTCTTAGAATATGTGTCTTTTAATCCTCTAGGTCCAAGAAGATCTAGGTTAACTCCTGTGAAAAGATTGGTCCTCTAGCATATAGTCTGATGCCTGGGAGATCAGAAACTGGCATTTCACTTAAAAAACAAAAAGCTTAACCCGCTGGGAATTATGTCACCTACTGCAAGCTGTTAGCACTTGGGTATCTTACAATCATAAAATGGGACTTTAAAAAAAAGATATAGTTACTTGGGCATGGAAGCTGTGAATTTTCAGGTGGTGAGAGTAGATGGATATGTTTTTCTGCACACCCGCTACCCAGATAATCTCAGATCACAGAACAGAGGTGGGGCTTGCTTCTTGCAGATTGGATTTCCCAAAAATCTCATGGGGTTCTGGCCTTTATAACCCAGTGTATGCGTTTGCATCCCTCACTGCTCCCTCTGGACCCCTCAAAATGCACTGACAGCTTGCAATGCTTTGCTGTTCTGCCCTGCTCCTGTGCTTTGCTGACAAAAGGTAAGGTACCATGTATATATAAAATGAAGGTGTTAGATTACATGAGAAAAGCTTGTCTGCACATCCCCAAGAGTGCCGAGACATAAGCAGGAAGGGAAGCCCAAACAATACCATGTCTTGGCTCTTCCTAAACTTTTCAAAGGAGTCACCAGCCCGTAACAGACTTGTCTCCACAAACATAGGATCAAGGTGGACAAGCCAGGGAGACTTGGCAAGGTGACTTGGCAATGGGGTGGTGAGTGGGTCCCCAGAGGCCAACTATGGGGGTCAGAGTGTCTGTATCTTCTGCTCAAGAGTGCATGAGGGTTGGCTGAGGGAGCTGGAAGGTCCTGGTGGGCTCTGGACGCTTTTGTGAACAGCAGTCTACAACAGCTGCTGGAATGGGGCTGTGGTCTTGGGGGTCCATGTGTTCAGGTGCTAGCAACTGGAGAGGCTGGGATCCCAGGGCAGCAACTGGGCAGACTGAGTGACTGAGCCCAGCTGCTGGAAAAATACACCTTGTATGTATATGTATATTGATGTGTAAATATACATATGTATACACACATATTATTCTCAGTGAATCTTCATCTCACTCAGCCAGAGAGGGGCACAGGAGAAGGAATGTCTGTGTGTGATTTCTGTATCTTGTTCATGTATTTATATACATAAATATTGTATGCATGTGCTCTATGGGTGTCTACCTACTGTAAAATGATCTTTGGCCATGCTGCTGGTTGGACTTGAGAACCCAGCACTGCACAAGCCTTATCTCCTTTGGGCTGTGAAATCTGGCATGATGTATTTTCCTGTAGCAAATGGCACTGTGTGAGATCCATATCCATACCTACCTCTATTTTGCTGGCAGTGTTATCACTCATGACCAGAATGACATTTTAATAAAAGAACCTATGTTTTTTTTGAATCACATTCTAGGCTGTGGTATGTAATGGGGTACAGAGTGCACAGGCATCTGTGCATAGGTGTCATCTAATGCTTCAGTAGCAACTAACATTTTAAAATGTTTCAAGCTTCAAATATTCAACCTGATTTGATATTTGAAATCATAAGTGTACCTTGAGGGACTAGTCCTTAGTACTTAGTGAAAACACTAGAGGGCTGAAAGTCGTTAACTCCTGAAAATACAAGAAACAAAAGACTTACGGTATCACTTGGGAAGGGATTGGAGGGGAACACTAAGCCCTTCTATTAATTGAATTTCTGGTCTGTGTGTGACTTCTCTTGAGCTCTCTGTGCCAACTGTTGTTTCTGTCTCCAAGTCAAGGATGCTTTGATAAATTCCTCAGCTTTGAGAGAGATACCCTTCCTCAGCTAAGGGCAACTCCAGTTCATGAATTACACATATTCATGAATTACACATATTTTCTTTCAAATCTGTGCCATGAACCCAAATATCCAAATATTTAAATATTGTACAAATGCTAGTTCTTTTGAAAGTAAGATGTCAGTGTACAGCAACATCATTCCCTTTGTGTATCAGTACCAAGCAGTTTATTTTTTAAATATTCTTAATTTTTTTTGGTAATAAATTCTTTGCAAGGTGAGTGTGCCCACATAAACAAATCAAATTACCAAAGATGCTTTGAGGTATACCAATCACCTTTATTTCTTTGCTCAGAGTACTGCAAAACACACTTGAGTGTGATACAATCCAAGCAGCAACTCTGCTGGTGGTGCCAAGGTTGAAACAGCACTTCAAGAAACTACCAGCAACCCCCCCTGCAAAGACAGAGTGAAGCCCAGCAGCTGACTCTTGCCTCACACTGTGTATACCTAAAACGTTCAAGCAAGGATGAATTTCATCAGAGGTCCAGGAATTTGTAGGATTACAACAAGTTGGACACCAGCCCTGCCCTTCCATTTTCACAGCACCAAATAAAAAAGAAAATTAAAATGTATGGGGTGAAGGGTTTAGGACATCTCTGATTTTTTTTTTTATTGATAGATTTGTAGATAAGTGTATGCAATGTTGATACCCTTTCTGTGAAAAAGAACAACACTAATCAGTTTATGAAAGTAGTTACTTTTATATCCTTGAGTTACAAATTTATTTATGGAAATTAACAGCAATTTAAATATTAAGCAAAATATTTTCTGCTAAGTAAACTACTAGTTTTTTCTTTTCCTGTCTTGCAGATTCCCTACCAACTTCAACTTTTGCTTAATGTCTACAATCATTATATTACTTTGGTGATGAAACCACTGAGGACTGATGAAAACTTTCTCTTGTAAAGAAACTGAATGACTAGGCTTAGATAAATTTCCTAACAAAATGCTGACAAATTTGAACTAGCAGAATAGCTAGATTTATTGCTATTTATATTTTATATATATATATGTCTGTGTGTGTGTGTCTGTGTGTGTGTGTAGATTTCATTACATTAAATGTGAAACTGTATTTTCCTAAGTGTCTAGTCCCCTGTTAGATTAGTTGCATTTAATCAGTTCATGTTGAGGATCTGTCTCTCTGTCTCTATGTATATATAAAATGCAAGATTCTTATTAGTTGTGTAGATTCAAATATTTTCATTTTCTGACAGAAACTGGTTTAAAATTGCACCTTAAGTATTATTCCAGTGTGCTCTGAAACTTACAAAAGTCTGCATGTTTGAACCTATTGCAGTCTCAGAAAATTGTGTCCAAAAAGCTGCATGATATACTGTGAGTAATGTCAGAACAGATGGATTTTCAGCTCTGTAGCAATAGCTGGAAATCTCAGGCAAAGTAGGGCAGGGATATATTATTGTTTTCCATTTATCAGCCCTAGTAACACCATCTGGCTTTCAATTATGGAACTGCAACAAAGCCTATTTTCCCTTTATCACCATCTGGTACCTCACAGTCAAGCAACAGTCATACAACAAAATTAACTGATGGTTTTAAGAATTTCATCCACACAACTTTTAAAGTAAACAGAAGCTAAAGGAATGCATATGAAGTACTAAAATAAACGGTGTAAGGATACAGGCACTGGAACTTGACCAGCTGCCCCTTCAAGCAGAAGACTGGTAACTGGCCTGGTTTTGGCTGGCTCAACCAATAACCTCCCAGATGATTACTGGAACCACACAGCATTTGGATGTGGACACCGTTGTTTGAAGGCTTTGAGAGTTTCATAGAAGCATGGCCTGATGATTTTAGCTGCTGTGTGGGCCACAGAATGAGCCCCAGGGCTACTAAATTCTCTAGCATAGGAGTCCTGCTGTTTGGGAAGAGTGATGGTATTGTTCCTAACCATCCAAAATGTGAGGTGAAGACACACAGTTATATTCTTTTATCAAACAACAAAAGCCTTTGACTAGTCTGAAGTTATGTACATGAGATAATACCAGAAACAATAGGAAAAGCACTTAAATTTTTTTCATTCTTGCTAAAGAAACCTTGGAGTGCTAGAATGGTGATTGGAGGAAATGTTTACGACAAATACAGCAGAAGTACTTTTTGATAAATTTAATTTTTCTTGCTAAATGATCAGTGATTCAAAGATTACTTAATTTCATTTGTTTAGAAGAGGCACTGTAATACTTATGAGCAGCTGAAGGTAAATGCATTATCATTGCCGTTTCTATAGGAACTATATTTTCAGAGCTAATTGCAAAGGAAGTATAGATCCTCTCTTTCCTTCCTTTTCCAGACCTTACAGCAAAAAGGAAGTACAACACCCTTTCAAAGGCCTTTTCCAATTAAAGAACTAATGGGTTCTTTTAAAAAAGCTTTTAGACTGCATTATGTATGTAATTCCCCAGAGCAAAAGAGTTTCATCAGCTTCGATTTTTATATGGAGACCTGACTGAATGACCAGCAGTAGGGAAACATTTGGCTTCCTACAAATACCTACAAGAGAAAAGAAATGGCTTTTCAAGCTGCAGTAAGGTTTGGTATCGTACTGCAAAAGCATCCTTTGTGATTCACAAAATATGTACAATGCACTGGATTTTTCAACACACAACTGATTTGACTGATGAGATGCAGAATAGTTCTTAGGGCTTTTTATTGCTTGATCCTTTAATGAATTTCTCTCTTGTGATCTTCTGCCCCTGACTTTCAGTCTCTTGGTGAAAAGTTTAAGAGACTTTTATTTTTAAAATTTCAGTTGTAGCATCTCCTTACTTTAAAAACAACCCCAACAGATAAGTCACAGTCTTGGTCTTTTCCTGGTTCTATTTTTAGTCTGTAGTAATTCAATCTCTATACAGCTATGCTGCTTTATCTTCCAGTTAGACAACCCTCACAAGTTGGCAGTATCCAGAAGAAACTCCCATTTATCTTGACAGTACACTTCTTAGAGTAGATAGAGTACTTCATCTTGCTGTTTATAAACCTTCAGAAAAATTAAACTTAACTGGCAAATTTTAGATACTTCTGTATGCAGTACAAAATTTCTACTGGGTATGAAAACATCAGTGGAATTTCCTCAGAACAGCACTCTTTATGTATTACTAGCACTCAAATGAAGCCACAGCCATGTTTTCTGATTTTTTTAACTCACTACTGTTAAATAGCCAGGTCCCAGAAGTAAAATGCACCTTTGGGTCCCCAATTTGAGACCACCTGCAAGAACCCTACACCACATGGCAAGCACTTTCCAAAAATGAGTTGACTTAAAAAGTATATGAGTCAATTGCTTTTGAATCCACACAATAAGTTCACAAAAGGGAGTTTATTTTGTGAAAAGTCTTATCAGGTATTGTTTATTGCTGCTGCTTCTCCAGACTCTGCAGGAACCATCAGTCATTTTATTATGGATTATTCCTTCCTAATGCTTCTCTTCAATTCTAAGATATTCCACAGCCAGTTCTCCTGTGTGGATAAACTGTATGACATGTGATTCTGGATTAGCAGCACTTCCTTTTATTGATAAGTGCATTAGCAGACATGGAGCCAAGGTCAAGATTCTGCTCTTTAGCTTCAGATTTATTACTAGCTAAAGGTAGTTATCTGCTTTTCTTTGGTATTAGCATCCTTATTCAGCAGGCTTAGGACAGAGGTGGAGACAAAAGAAAACAAAATCTTAATAGTACTGAACATACAGAAGCTGACTATACAACTTGGAAGGGAAAAGCTGCTGCTTTACTGTTAGAAGAACACTTCCCTTATTGCTGAAGTATGGCTACCAGAAGCAAGCAAAATACTGGTAGGAAAAGAACAAAAAATTATGTTTCATTTGTATTAATTTCCTTTATTCCAAGTCTTCCATTGTCAACAAAACTCAGACCTGGGTTATGAAGAATGTGCTCTGCAAACTGTGCATATGCAAAAATGAGTGCAAAAAACCAGAGCAACTCAGGGTTATCAGTGAAGTATTTGAAACCACAACAGTGATCCTAGTGGCAAGAATAATATTGTTAAGTGTGCAAATTTTTCAACAGTTTTATAATATGCAGGCTTCTGAGGACTGCTGTCTCCAGACAGGTTTCTATGGACAGGGATTTCATTTGCTGATGGAAAAAAAATAAATTAAAAATAAATAAAAGATCATTCTTATAATCATCTTAGGAAACTGGCATTGTTGCTTCTGAGTTACTTAATACAAACCTGACATTCCACGTCCCTTATTTAAAAATGTGTCAAACACTATTCGAAAGTGTGCAAAGAAAAGAAAGTGGGGTCCCAAGCTCCAGAAAACACATAGCACTGACTTCCTCTAGTGCAGGGAGGGACCGGAGCAGCAACACCGCTTCCAGCAGCACGCACAAACCAACCGGGCGGCGGAGAGGCCGGAGATGCCCTCGCACCACCCATGGATGGAGCCAAACGTCCCCCCCAGCGAGGCCTCGGATGCAGACACCTGCGGAACACAAGGCCAAGGGCGACGCTTCGCTGCTTCCCAGAACCCACGCACGCCCGGTCGGTCCCATGCCCTCTGCCGAGCGGCGCCAAGCCCCATCCCTCGCCCGCCGGGGACCCTCCGAGGAGACTGAGCCCCCCCTCGCTCCGCCGGACGCTGCTCTCGCCTCTGCCACCGCATTCTCCCCGAGGGCGCCCTGGGCTTCCGAGCCGCATGCATCTGCCCCCTTCTCCGAGACACCCCATCCCACCCGCGGCACCCCACGGAGGCGGGGAATCTCTGACCTCCGCAGCGGGGACCCTCGGCCACGCGGGGACGCCCCGGTCTCCCCCGAGAAGCGGCGGGGCTGGAGCAGGGACGGAAGAAGGGGTCACGAACGCGTCCCCGCCCGTGGGGAGGAAGCGGGGGGCGCCACGACTGGGAGGGGGGAGGGAGGGGTGCGAGGGTCTCGGAGGGAGCCGCTCGAGCGAGCGGCCACCCGGGTCCCCTGCCCACGGCTCGGCGACGAGCGGCGGCCGGGACGCCTTGTCGCACCCCGCCCGTGACCGGGGTGTCGGCTCGGCTCCCCGCTCTGCCGCCGCGCACCCCCTCTGCCTCCCCGAGGTGGTGGTGCCGCCGCCGCCTCTGCCTCGGTGGGATTCGGCTCTGTGCGAGCCGCCGCGCGGAAGGAGCCGCTCCGCCTCTGACAGAGACGCGCCCCCCACCCCCCTCCCCGCACCCGCCCGCCCGCCCTCACCTCGAGCTGGCGCTGCCTGCCCGCGCTGCCGGCGCTGCCGCTTCGCCCGCCGCCGCGCCCGGCCGCCGTACCCCTTGTGCCGGGCCCCGCCGAGGGGCGGGCGCCCAACCCTCGCCCCCGCATCCCGGCTGCGGCTGCCGCGCCCCTCGCCCCCTGCCATAGGGAAGCAGAGACTGGCAGGCAGGAGGAGAGAAGAGGAGCCGCCGCGGGCTCGGTCAGCGCGCTACGGCTGGGTCTACGGGGATGGACTGGGTTTCGCCCTCCGCCTCAGCCTGCCCGCGGAGAGGAGGAGGGCGGTGAGCTTGCCGCCCAGCCCGCTGGGGAGGAAAGGGGCCCCCGTCTGCGCCCCGGGGCCGGCACGACCCTGCACACGCCCGGTTAAATGTCACGATTCCCCGGCTACTTCCCGCCGCCTCTCCGCGCGTCACTTACCTCGGGAGGGGGCTGTAAAGGTGGTGGCAGAGGCAGCCCCGGCTACGGCGCGCCCCGCCGCCGCTCGCCGTGAGGGAGCGCCCAGGCAGCCGCCAGGTAAGGTACAGGTGAACCCCCCGCCCCCCGGTGCCGTCGAGGGTGGTGGCCGCAGGGTGCCCGCTCCTCAGGGCAGAGTAACTTTCGGGTTAGGGTGGGGGGATCTGCTCGAGGAGACCGCAACGCGGAGGCTGCGCCCCCGCCGGCTCTCCGTGCGCTACCCCGGGGGGCGGGGGTTAGGGTGTGAGGAGAGAGGCGGCGGGACGGGGCGAAGCGGGCCCTGACCTCCCCCAGTCATTCCGGGCCGGACTCGTCCCTTGCACTGCGAGGGCTCTCGGGGGAGCGTCGGACGCCGCTACTCGCCCGGCAGCGGGATGGGGTGGGGGGGGGGGTGGGGGGGCTGGGTGACCCAGTGGAGGGGGCTGGGGGAGACGCCTTGCCTGGCATCAGCCACCACTCCCCCGAGTGAGAGCTTTCAGCATCGGGGCTGGGAGCCGTGTGATGGGGGGCAGGAGTCCGCCGGGGGCTGCAAGGGACGTGGCACAAACACCACAGTCCTTTGTCGCCAGCGCAGAGATGTTTCCACACCTGTGTCCGCTGCCATGGAGGATGTGGTCGCTGGAGTACGTGCATCAGTAAAGTGGGTATTTTGGCGGGGGGGGGGGGGGGGGGGAAAGGGTAGTGAAGATGTTGTTTTATCTTCTGCAAAGCATTTTTTGAATACCCCCGGTTTAAAGGAGCATCTTGAAGTATATACAGGTGATCGTGAACATACCTGGAAAAAAAAAAAAAAAAAAAAAAGGCAAGAGAATCACTTGCTCTTATACCTTTTCTTTAGTCTCTTGAGTCTAAATTACAGGGTTTTGCAAGTCCTGTCCCATAGTTGCTGGAATAAGCATCAAATGTTCTTGAACGTTTTCCCCCTTGTAGCTTTACTTGCAAGGCAGAGGCTTTCTTTTGTTGCAAGGCTTTCTCATTATATAGTGTTTCAAAATGCTGCTCTTTGAGAAGTAGGGTATTCTAGTTTAATAGGAAAACATCTGAATCTTTCAAAAATAAATCATATTTCAACTTGCATTGCTTGCCAAGTTCTGGGCAGGAAGGGGGGAGGAGCACATAGCTTTTCTGTGGCCTTGTCATGAAAATGAGCCATGCAGTCTTTATTTTAGTCAAAACTAGAGCTCTAAGGCAAAGGAAGTGAAAATTTGTTTGAGTAATGTTCAGGGAGGTAAACCATGATCTGCAAAGCATGCACCCAGTAGTTCTGAAGCCTTACCTAGCTTCCTAGTGACACATGTAGGGCTGAAGTGGTCTACTGTGTAAAGTGTGTCTTGGAAGATTTCACCTGCAACCGCTGGTCATTATTATATAGCATTTTATTATTATATAGCATTTGGGAACATCAACAGCTGTATCCACATGAAAAAAAACCAAAACCAACAACAAAACCAAAAAACGAAAAACAAACAACAACAACAAAAAAACCAACAAAAGAGAAAAACAAAAAACCCCAAACCAGTAAGAAGTGAAAGAAAAGGATATACTTTCCACCTTCCAGTGGAAACCACACAATTGAAGGAGATGGTCAGTTTCCCTGCAGTATGCAATACAAGCACCAGTACTTCTATTAGGGGCTACACCCTTTCTGGGAAGTGCTTCCCTGTAAAGGTGAAAGCTGTGGTGTGGTCTACTTCTGCTACATAATAGACCACACAGGAGGATGCACTGATGTTTAATGTGGTTTGGGATATTTCCTTTAGATCAGTGCTTAAAATGATTGTCTCAGCTACTGTGCCACCGTCTTACTTTTCTTGCTTGAAATGGAGTGATTTTGACAGTAGCTAATCTGTGTGCCGCAGAGAAGTGATACTGTGCCTTTTAGGTAAATAGAGGATCCCTTACAACTGTTTCACTGCTCTGAATTCCTGCGTGAGAAAGTAGAAACAACACCTACTTAGGCTGAGCAAAATAAGGTGTGATCAGCTACACATTGACCAGCATTTAGTGCTGTAACAGAATCAGGCATTTTTTGGTTATTGTTCTAGAATCCAGGCATTCTGTTAAAGGGCTCTACGTGGAAATGTAATCCTGCATAGGAGCTGCAAGAGGTGAAGGAATACAAAGTGTTAGAGAAGCTTGTTATTTTTGACAGCTGTCCACAAGTACTGTGATTAATCCTATGTTGATATGCCACTGTGAACTAATACTGCAGATTTGGGTATCCTGCAGTTAAGAAAAAAAAACCAAAGTAACTTGCTGTTCGTAGTTCTGAAGCTGTGTCATTTTCCTTCAACCCAGAAAGGTAGGGAGGGCTGGAGATTGAAATATATGTGACCGTGCTGAGTTTAAAAGTGTAAGTATGTATTAGTGGCTTTTTTTCACATGTTTATTAAGGGCCATTTGAATAATATGAACACAGGGTGGGTGTGGTTATCGTCGAGAGTATCCGTGATGATTCTAGGAGGATTCGTGTGGTGGTTTTTATAATTCAAGCTGGTATTTTTTCCTGGTTTTAGGCTTGTTTGTTTGTTTATTTGTTAGTGTACCTTCTGACTGCCTAAACCTCAGGGAGTAAAGCAGGGGTTAAAAAAAAAAAAAGATAAGGAGTTCTGAAGGCTTGGTACATGGTTGTCTGTTGGTTGATTGGCTTCTCCTTTGTAAGATGGTAGATTTTCTTCTAGCTGCTGCTGATAATTAGAAGTCCAGATGTGGGACAAGCAAGAGGGATAAGTGGGTAAGTTTCAGTAAATTTATACATGCAGGTACATATATTGCAGTATTCTCCTTTTGCCAAGGAGTTTGTTCAGCTACTAGTTCTACACACATGCTAAATACATTCTCTGTAGTTTCTCTGGATACTTTTTGTACAGATAACCAGGATGTGTAAGAAAATTCTATTTCTAATTAGTAGCTGATTGACATCCCTATGTCATTATAAGGCTGATTGGCTAAGCTGTGTCTAATTATGAATCTTTACAAATTGTGGCTCATCTCTAATTAGTCCAATGACTAGTTTAACTGTTTGTTTTCCAAAATCTTTTCAGCCAATGCATTTTCAGCCACAAATTTTTGAATCCTAATTTGAAATGATAAAACCAAGATTTTTCTTCTTTTCTGGAAAGAGTGGCTTCTCAGTTCTTCTAGAAAAATACTCCAATAAGTGAGGTAACACTGTAAAAAATGAAATTGAAGTATTTGAAATTTATAGACGTTGCTCCTCGAGACTTATGTACATGCAGCAAAGCAATCGATGCTTTCTGTGCTGAGATATCAATATTATTCCCAGGAGATATGATGAGTAGAGCTCATGTTTGAGTTGCTTGCCATCTCATAAGCCTTTTGATGCCTGGGAATAATTCTGTTTCTTAATGATAAAAAATTGTAGAAGGAGGAAACACCGAAGAAAAATGGTCATCAGTGTTGTATAATGACATTTGGGTGACCCATTTTCTGTTGATAAAATGCAAATCTTGTGATTTTTTTCCACTTTTCCTTTCAGCAACTATTCTGTGAAGCAGTAGCTCATGAAATTATTTATAATCAAACTCATCAGAGTTATTATTTGATTAAATTCTAATCTCTCATCCCCTTTGAAACTTGAGGTAGAAAGCTGTATCAGCAGATTGTAGGCAACTCATATATTGATACACTGGTTTTATTGTGAAAGTCATATTAGGTTGATGTGGATACTTAGTGAACATTTTTTCTATGAAATGGTATTAGTGAACAGTTTAACCTAGTCTCCCAGAAATTCCAGAAACTCCTAATTACATACAAGTAGAAAGAAGGGTGCATTGAAATGAATATTTTATTTAAAGTGTAAATATTTTAAACTGCTTCTTACTGTTGAGTAGCATTTTAGCTAATCTTTTTCTTAGTTCTTTCATAATAGCCTAGAAAGTTCCTTTTGGTTTTGGGTTGCAAGGAAGAGTCAAATCATTCTTTTATGAATTTTAAATAAAATTGTCAAAATAGAGTGGTTTAAAAAAAAAATAATTAGAAGATTGTGTCTGAAGGAAATAGGCAAGAGAGTTTTCATCTGTTGGGCCAGTTGTGTTTCCCAAAAGGAAAAACAGTGATGAAATAGGTGTTTAGTTACAGATAAAACAACACGGTAACTGTTAATCTCAATATTGAAGTTGCAGTGAGAGAAAAAAGTAAAATAGTAGCAAAATTTTGTCATCAGCAGCAATAAAACTAAATTGTATATGAAGGGAGTTAACAGAATTGAATTCAATAGAAAGATAAGTCTTTGTAAAATCTTACATTATTACTGAGTTTTTTTAGATAAGCTGCAAAAAGCCCAACCTTTGGTCAGAAGGAAGAAGAATAATTACTGTACAGTCCTATTGCTTTTTGTTTAACTAGGATTTATACAAAAGTAGCTTGTGAGTAATATTTTACTAGTATTGGTAAATGTTTAATTTTACATTTTAAAATAAAAATCATATGTCTTCTTAAAGCCATTCTTTAGGTGAATACAGCTTCTTTTAAATGGTAAAAAGCTTACACGTATCCTGTAAAACTGTAGGTAAGATCCCTTAACTCCTACATTCAATGCTATGACACTTTTTACATTTTAAATTACACTTTCCAAAATTGCATTTGTTCTGATAGTCATGTTTAGTTCTTAAGAGCAACCAATGGTACCAGCTCAGATTACAGGAATGTAATAGGAAATCCCTCCCCAAAGCATTCTGTGTTATTCCTGCCTGCAGTGCTGAGAACTTGTGAGAGCCATGAGGGTGGCAGTCACTGAGGCAGGACAAGGGCCATCCTCAAGCTCTACTAATGTGGAGCCCCATCTCTAGGGAAGAATGGGATTTCACTGGATTCCCTTCTCTGATTAGTTTTGTTGTAACTGGGAGTGTGACATGGAGAATTACACCACAAGAGAAATTAAATAGGCTAGCCATAGAACTGCTTTTCAGCTTATGATCTGGTAAAATCTTCAGTGGACCAGAAGTCAATGTTGGCCATGAAGCTCTTTAGAAGAGAGGATTTTTAGAGGAAATCTCAGTTTGGCATTTTTAGGATTTTGTGTCTGGCAAAGCAAGAAGGTTTGTGCATGTGGGCCTCTGTACCAAGTATTGCCATGGCTGATGCTGAGTGGTAGGCTGCTAAGGTCATGTCAGACTGATCCAGAATCCAGGAGTATTTTCCTAGGTTTTGAGTTCTACTGGATTATCCAGCTAAAAATACCTAGTTATAGCACACAAATTCACTTGTGGTTAGGAAACAAATTACAATGTTTGATCTTATTATGAATACTTACTGCATGATACTCTTTGTTGAATGTCGTGAGCTCACCCTATTTTGGGTTCTGTTGCCAACTGTACTTTCAGTTTGAATTTAGACATGAGTCATGGGTTGTGGTAGTGCATCTCTCTGAACAGAGCAAAGAAGTCGAAGATCTTCAGATGCATCTGTAAGTGAAGGTGGTTAATTCCAGTGACTCCTCCAGTTTCAGTTTATGAGGACAGTAGTTCACTGCCTGGTAGGCCCAGGGAAATATGAATGTCTGTGAACCCATGATTTTGTCAGGAACTGATTTACAGCCTGAGTTGCTTGCACTGAATTCAGCTATGAAGAGAAATTACGTCCATGCAGTTGAGATCTTTGAAAGACATAAGAACAGTCAGACTTTTAAAATTATTTCAGAAAAAAGAAAAATCTCTCAGGATTATCAAAGTCTTTAGTTAATTCCCAGCCAAAGTTAAATTGAGTCAATATTTATATTTTTAAAATGAGTTAATCCCTGAGGCCTCTAAACACTTTTCTCTCATTCCTAATGGTGTAGTGAATTTTTAGTGTCACCAGGTATTAGGTTGTCAGAAGGATTTGTATTCAGGGTAGGAGGTCACACTTGGGATTCTTGTTTTCTGGGTGGACTGACTGGGTTATGCTAGCTGCAGCTAGCATCAGGAGAGACACAAAGAGGAAGAACTTGTTTGAGAAAAAGAAATTCTGTGTTTCCTTTGAGCCTTGAGAAAAAACAAAAAGCAAGTGGAGATTTCAAGACTGTGACTTTACTGCTCAGTCATCTGCAGACTTTAGTTGTGACATAGGACAAGTATCACCCTAGTAAGGAGGAGGTAGGCTCTATGGCTACTTCTGACAAAATCCCACGTTTCTGAAGGGGAATGAAATAGGGAAGGCTAAAGCATGAATAACAGAGATGTTTGCCTGTCAGCGTGCATGGGAATAAGAGAGCCAGCCAAGCCTTGGGCCTCCTAGCATCAGCATGGCTAGCTGTTCTGAAAATTAACCAGTTACATTTAAGAGTTGTGGTGCCATTTTTTAGGGATAGTAAGGTATGCTGTGAGTTGTGTTATGGGTGTTAAAAAGTGTCCAAAGATTGAGAAAACTAAACACATCTTTAAGAGCGAGCCACTTTGTAGTACAAGACTTGCTTTGAATGTTTTCAGTGCTGCATGTAGCTATACAGAAATGGGCATTTATGTGGAAGAAAAGATGGTGCTTATGATTTTATTGAATAGAAATTATTACATGCACCAGTAGTAGCAGGAATAGCTTTTTAATTTGAAATCAATACAGAACTATGCTAATAATTTATTTGTGGCGAAACCAGTGAGAAATTAGCTGTGTTTAGATCAGAGCCCAAGAACTCTACATTAGTTTATGGCTTTATAGTCCTTTTGAAATTAATCTTTTTCAGACAAGTGTGGTGGGAGGATGTTGTTACACCTTACAATACAAAAGAAATATATTCTGACTTCAGGCAAAAATGTGAAGACAGAAAATATTCATTTAAAGCATTTAAAGCAGTTCGGATAGCTAAAGCCTTCAAAGGCTGAGTGGACCAGTTTGATTTGATGCAGTTTTTCTGTTTCTGTGTAAACAGACCCTAGTGCAAACAAGAATTCATTCCCATTTGGAACTGACCAAGTTTGATAGCCTAGTTTTTATAGTATATAAGTATATTCAGGAAAACATAAAAAGCAAATCCTTTTTTACATTGTCTCCATAAAGGATGAGAAAGAAATAGTTATCTTAGAGTTACTACAAAGGTAGTGAAGAGAAGAATCAAGAAAAAAAGCAGTGGAACAACTGCAGAAATTACGTTGCAGTAAATCATAAGGGTACAATGTCTTCCTAACAAGATTTCTGAAGGAAATACATATCTGAGCATTTCAGTGACTTCTGCATCTGTAATTTATTTTTAAATATCAGGTCTGACCTGGAATATAGCCAGTATTAGCAAGAAAAATTATGTCAGGAATTACCAAACATGTAGTTGAGAACAATACATTAAGCCAACATCCTAAAACACCTAGATGAACCTATTTGGAGGATATAAGACTATACAGACAAGACTATAAGGACTTAACTTATGTGAACAGTTCTCACAGTTTTGATAAAAAAGATAAAAGAAAAAAAATACTTGTGATAAGGATCCTGCATATATATTGCAATTAGCATACGAAAGCTTAGAAATGGAAAAGGTATTTAATATTCTATGATGCTATTTTTTCCCATTAGACAAACAAAAATTCATGTGATGGGGAAAAGAAATCTGAATTACAACATATTTTAAAATTAATAATACATTAAACAAACAGTATCAAAGTAAGGATTTCAAGAGGGTTGCTCTTTTCCAAAACTATAAAATATTATATCCAGGCAGATCTTTTTTTAACTGCAAAATAAGAGTAAAACAAGAAAAAAAAAAAAAAGAAGAGTGCATGCTCTGAATACAATACAAAACCTTTTGCATTACATCATGTTATACAATTGCTTACCTGTGTTTGGAGGTGTTTAACTCTTCCCCTGGAGATTCAGCTCTTCTGCTGAAAAAATTTACATTTCTTTAAAGGAAGGGTACCGGACAGTAAGGACCATCAATTTAGTTGTTGCTCTTTTGGTTACTGCAGCACCAACCAGCTTATCTTAATGTCTGTTTGACCAGCATGGTCTGCGTTTTGTTGTCTTGCTTAAAAACCCTGGAGATGTTACTCTCCGGTGTGGGTAGACAGCATCCTCCAAATATTATATTAACACCTAATTATAATCATATAGTATGCTATACCAATACATAATTAAAAAGCAGCCCAATTTAAAATTTTCACTTCTGCTTATTATTTCTTCATGCTACTCTAAAGCAGCTTGTTACATGTATTTGAGATTTTCTGTTTCATTTAAATATAGGTCAGGTGAAAGCTGCTGTTGAAGAAAACAGATTATTGTTAGGTTTGACAGCTACCAGCCACCAGCCGTTCATTGCTCATTCAATTGAGGGTAACAGTACTGAATATTTGGTGCATCTAAAGATAAATGACTTTTTTTTAGTGTTAAGTCTTACAGTAGGTTGGAGGTGAGAGATGCTCTTGTTTAGCTGTAGAGTTTTACTGGAACTAAGATGTTCCATATAGAAGAATTAATCTTCATCCCTGTAGGAGTTCTCGTAACGGTTTGAGAAATCTGTATCCTGTCTATGGATATGGGATTTTACACTTCTATATGAAATCAAAACTACAGTTTTATTTTATACACGTTAGCTTGGAACTAAGAATGTATGGAAGGCCACTAAAGAAAGTGTTTGTGCATCAGGAGCTTACATTCCTGCTTTAAATTTGTCTGTCTTAACTATGTGGTTTTTCTAGTAATATTTTCTTAGGTTTTTCTGGACAGATGAAAAGAAGCTCTATCAGAACAGTAGAGAGAAGGATGTGCAGATAACCAATATATTTTTAAAGTTGTCTACTTTTGATTAGAAGAGGTTTCATTATTGCTGCCTTCAAGTACAGTCACTATGGTTTCTACTTGGATCATCATGGAGGCTGAAAAGCAGTAGAGCAAGAAGAGGTAAATCCTGAAGTAGGATTTACCTAGAAATTTCTAAAGCCTCTTCAAAGGTGTCAGACATGCAAAGTCAGTTTATAGCAACTGTCATGGATTATGTCTTCTTCAGCAGCTCTGAAAGTACAGTATGTTCTGCTGCAACATTTTATTGAATGCAGTATAATATTTCTGATTACAAATTGATTGTGAATACCTGTGAAAAGCAGATAATGCCTTTGGGCCTGTAACAAGTTACCAGTATGTTCTATTACAGTAGGCTATGCAGGTGACAAAACTTTATAATTTACTCTTTGGTACATCTTTCTGTAGCAAGCAGAAAACAGCAGAAAGTAATTCTCCCATACATATAAAATAGCAAGATCCTTTCTGTTGTTATGTTTTAGAATAATTAACTACATTTGGAACT
Source organism: Phaethornis superciliosus (assembly GCA_023637945.1). Taxonomy (NCBI): domain Eukaryota; kingdom Metazoa; phylum Chordata; class Aves; order Apodiformes; family Trochilidae; genus Phaethornis; species Phaethornis superciliosus. Next base: position 12,389,145 of record JAJQWJ010000004.1, on the reverse strand, counting down.
TACCAGAAGGCTGTAGAATACTAAGACTCAGAATTTTTACAGTAAAGAGATAGATGCATAAATTCAAGCTCTTTTGAAACATCATCTCTGTCTTTCTGTGTTCATATTTGCAGAAATAACCTGTTACTCATAAATCAAGCTGGTATCCATTTTAAAGGAATTGAGCACATTTTAGATGAATTTTTGAGTAATTTTGAAATCTGAGATCAAAATACTATTTCAGTGTCTTGTAGTTGTTACATAGATACCCTGGGAGAAACAAAAAATATTTACAACAGGTGATGGTCAGAAAATATTTGATAAATTAAAAAGTAAGCAATATTTCTAATTTCTGCATTCTCTCCTTTGCTTGTTTAAGAACTTTTATCCAAGCAACCTAATATTTAAGGATATTTACAATCATGTTTCCCAACTAGACATGTGTTGTGTTTCACTTGGTGTACCAACAGGGCTGTTTTATGTAGCCATCAGGAAAATAATTTAGACCTGTGGGTGAACTAAGTAACTTTCTCCTTTGGTTTAAATCTAATTAATCATTTTTAGTACATCCTTCAAAGATAACAGCAGAGATGTTGATCAGTGACACTTACCCTGTGTTATTCACAGTGTCACTCCTTTCCTAGTACTTTTCTATTAGGGATGTGATGGTAGGCTGTTCTGGTCAATCTCTTACCTATAGCATTTTCACTTTGAAATATCAATGCTGACCTTTCTTGAAGAGGTAGGTACATAAACTCTGATTAACTCATTATTCCCCTTACAGCTTACTCAAATGTTTTGTCTTATCAAGTCAGACAGTAGTGAAGCTCAGTTATTCGTAATACTTGCAGCACTTAACTAATACACGCTTTTATATTTATGGAGACAATCACTAGATGGCACTGCTCTATGGTCTTTGTTATATAGTCGTTTTCCTAAAATGCTAATTCTCTTTACTGGTACATGATATAGTGAATTGTTACTGGTTTTGTGATATGATTTTCCTGGGATTTGTGGCAAATGACAAGAAAATATGACTAAAATAATTTTTGAGGAAGGTTAAATCCCTAAACATGCTGGTGCTTTGGTTAAGTGTTTGGCAAGAGTAGAAACATGCAGTTTGACAGTGTCTGTGCCAGGACTAGTAAAGAGAAAAATGTCAGACAAAAAAAAAGCCACATTAAGAATATTCTTTAATTTCTTCATTGCTGATAACTTCTCCAGCTGTAAATCAGCATGTAAGTACATCTTCTACTTCTTGGCAGGAAGGTGATCATGTAATCCTAAATTTGTTAACTGGCAGTTCCAGCCTTTCTCATCTTAAATTGCTCAGTTGTCAATAAAGCCTTTAGCCAAGTGCATAATGAACATAAAGATGGAAGAAGACTTAATCCCTTCTGTTACTGCAGTGCTAGCAACGTGTATGTCTGGTGCTGTTTGTTTGCCAAACTTCTGGGAACACCCTGTTCTAACAGCTCCATCCCCAAACCAAAGGTGTACATTAAAGGTACCATCAGCCTATCACTTAAGTTAAGCATGCTGTGATGAGAGAGTTCCGTAGGACTCTGTAAATGATAGTATCTTAAAAGTCCTTATGCAGCACTCTTTTCTATGTCTGGATTTTGTTGTTTTGTTATTGTGGCACCCTAGCACACAGGTGCTCCAGGCCTGTGGTTCTTTGTTTATTTGAAGAACAATAAAAAAGAATACACTTGTCTAATGGCTGCGTCTAAATGGAATAGCTTTTGATCTGCAGTAAAGCTGTCTCAGGAGTGTCTTCAGCTCTTTCTGCTGAAAGTACAGTAAGGAATTTTTAAACCAGAAGTTTATTGAGATTCTCTTAACATCAAAGTAACTGGGGGTTTCTCAGAAAGTAGGTGGCAATACTGTATGTCAGTACTGGCATTGTGTAGTCATTAGCTGTTGACAAATTTTGAATGATTAAAAGAGGTAGACAGTAATTTCTGCACTTGTTGTTTGCAAAGGATTCTGTCCTCTGCAAATTCTGCCCACAATTACAATGGTGGTTGGAGCTGGGCATATGGTTTTTATTGCATAAAAATAATTTACCCGTATAGTTTTTGGTGAAAACTAGGTGTACACTCCCTTGTCTTCATACAGCATGGGAATTTTTTGTGTTTATCATAATACAGAATGTAGCAGCTATTCTTTTGATTTTCTAAGTATTTTTCATCAGTTTATTTTTCTTTCCTGTGTCTTGTTCATGGAATACAACCATTAAAAGGCAGCAGATTTAGCCCAAAACTTACAGCAAATATTTTTGGAAGACAAAACTATAAATTCATATAAAGAAGATAGTGAAGTTATTGCATGAATTACTTTTCAGTATGGGGCTTTTTTATTTTTTATTTTTATTTTTTTTAATAATGAAAATTAAGCGAAATAGTTGTTCTTAAATAACTTAAAAAAATACAAAATTCATTATGCATTTCCTTAATCTGGTTATTCCTGTGAAATAATAATTTTAAATAATCTGCAGATTTGGTTTGGTGATGATAATTTGCCCTGGAGAGAGCCAGATAAAAATGAATTTTGCAGAAGTTATTGATGAATCATTTTAGAACTTCAGGAAGGGTTGCCAAAGTAATCCATAAAATGCTATTTCTTTAATAATCCATCATTTTTTATGTGAAGATTCTGAAAGCGCAAGTGTGGTCTTGGCACAGCAAGAGAATTTCAGTGTACTAAAGTTTTTAATTATTAGTTTCAGATTAAAGTAGAATGAGACAGTAGTGATTCTAGCTTCAAATTCAAAGATTCTGGATGGATAATTATTTGCCCTGGGTATGGCATTGTTGTTCAACCCTTCATTCAACAGTCAGGTGTTTGGTAGAGGTACAGGAGTAAAGGAAAGTTTACTGACTTTTTTCACTTGCTGTTTTTGAGAACAGTAGTTTTTTATCTGATTTCTGAGTGTCATCTGAGCTATTTTGTTTAAAAATTTGTGGACTCTGCATACATTATTGTGGGGAAACCATTTTTCACCAGTTCCTCAGTTAGCAGTCTCAGTACAAGTTTCTCTCACCAGTGGTTGGAATTGTAACCTCGTTCCATTTTAATTTCTGGATAATATTTTACTGAAATGATGAATATATAAGAGAGATTGAATGAACTGTGACCAAATTAATAAAATATACTGTCATACAGACCGCGCTGTAACAACAGAAAAGTCTTAAAATAAGTAATTTCCTTTTAGTGCTAGGAACATGATTTTAGTAACGCAGGAAAAACACTGCTATGCCTAAGGCTGTTCTGTCTCCACTTGACTCGAGTCAAACTAAGACTGCTTTCCTGACTTTCCTGTGTTACTTTCAGTTGTAGCTGTAAAAAAACAGTCACACTTTTTATACTCTGCTATAGCAGAAGAAAGAGACTGCCAGATTTTTGCCTTCAGTTCTGCACAGGAAAATTATTAAAGATGTCTTTCTCAACGAAAAAAAAATAAAATTACCCCCCCCAAAAAAAACCAAAAACCAAACCAAACCACAAACCAAAAAACCCCAAACCAAACAAAACCCAAGTCCTAAAAGCACTGAAGAATTTTTTGCATATTACCACTGGATTTATTGCTTGATGAAGTAGTAACCGGATTACTTCAAAACTATTCAGTTGTGCTTTATTTATAAGATCTTAGAAGATTTTAGAAGTTTCCAGTATTTCCTAATTTGAATTTTAAGATGTCTAAAATGGGCCACTTATTTCCTAATCAATAGTTCAATTAAAAAATGAAAAATTAAACTGGCCAAGTACACTTCAGAACATATGTATAGATATGAAACATTCACTTTGCAGTGTAAGTAGTATTATAGTCATAATAGTAATTTGGGGGACTTATTTGTATGAAGGTAGAACATATTTATATACAAAATACCAGTTTGCTTTATGAATACAGAACAGTGCCTGTATAGGTACTTAAAATATTTTTGTTTTCCATGGACAGTCTTTATGGTTAGGTATCTTCACAAATGCACTTTACTTAACCTTTACTTAAGGTTACCATGAGTTGTTACAGCCTTACAGAATGCAACACATTCCCAAACTTTAGAACACCCTGTAGCATTTTTAAATAAGCTAAACAAAAATACTTCTAGTGGTGTATCATATAAAATAGAAACTAGCTTGGTATAGCACTAGACTTACACAGGGATATCTCAGAGACACCTGATGTGCTTTTCAGTGCTCTATACTTAGTACATTGCACAGTAACCTAGAATATTAATCATGATGAATTTATGCCTACTGTATCACATAAATTAGTCCATCTAATGATGATGTACCTTATATAAGTCTCAAGGGCTTAACCTCATCGTCTCAACTGAGTGGGCTAAATTGCACTGAATAAGCATATTGGTTTTTGTGTTGTACTGCATTTTTTCTTTGTTGTAGTACTAATGTAGTGAACTCCTTTACTGGTGTTTTTCTCAAGGCTGAATCTTTAGCATTCAGTAAAAGTCTTGGCAGTTGACTTGAGAGGATGAGTTATTTGCAGTACCTATTTCTGAAAAGGCCTGTGCTAGAGTAGGCAGGCTTTTGTTGCTTTTTCTGAGTATTTTTGAAACAGTATGAGAAAGGTGTACAATTCCTTGCCAGACTAACAGGCTGGTCACAAGGATCTGCTAAACCAGATAGAATTCAGACTCAAGAAGTCTCTTTACTGATATTTTAGGAAAAGGATTTTTTTTCCCCAAATGAATGGTCAGATTTTCACAGATCACAAGTCTGTAGGTCTTTTTCTTTCATTAAATACGTGCAGACGAACTATGCAAGAGTCGGTTTGTAAATGCTACACTTACAGAGTGTATTACAACGAAAGCAATTAAAGAGGGCTCTAAGTAGGTTTTCTTTTTGAAATTAAAATAAGACTGCTTCATCTTAATTAAGAGTGAATAATCTACCCCATCTTTACACACTGCTTTCCCAAATATAGTACAGCAGCAGTTTTGAACAAGCACATCTATGCATATTCATACAGAACATACTCTTGTTTTTCTTACGAAATTCAACATTTCTTGGTGAAGTTTGATTTTTATTTTAGGAACATGAAGAAAAATTTTTTAGGCTTAAAGCTATCACAACAAATTCTTTACAACTTATATCACTAAGAAAGAAAAATGGATGTTCCTTATAATGGAAATAAATTTTATTGAGTAATAGCTGTAGCATTGGATTTCTTTTCGTTATTAGTTTTTTTAGCAATTAACCTTACAAGGGCATTAGACTGACAAATGTTTTTGCAGGTTTTCTAAATAGGCACAATAAAAATTTCTAGAAACCACTGCAAGCTGAGAGGTGAATGTTCAAAGATTGCTGAAGGAAGTTCCTGGGAGGAGGTGGACCACTATGTCAGAGGGGTAGAAACACACTTAAATAGAGATATAAATTAGCAGTACTGAACTTTCCAATCAATCACTTTATTAATCTTTAAAAAAAAAAAAAAAAAAGAAAAAAGGGAAAAGATCAAAGTGGGACTTCTAGGCAATGCCAGCATGTTTTTATTTGTCTTCAGTTAGGCCGACTTAATTACTATGTTGAAATGCTGCTGTAATTCGGTTGGGCTGGAGCGGGCACTAAGTAGCACAAACTGTTACATTAAATGGATTGTGCAAACCCGTTTAAGATTTACTCAATTTTTTTTAATAGCATGGTTGCTTTAGTTTACTATGCAAGTCAGTTCATATTGTTATTGGAAAAGGCATAAAGCATTTCAGTTTAGAAAATGTGTAATCTTTTTTTAAAAAAAGAGATGCACACTGTTTTCGTCTCTTTCCCTAAGTCACTAATGAATTTGGGCTTTGTCATTTGTATCCATTTAAACCCCTCTTTTTGGTGCTTTTCACTAGAATCCTTCTTTTTTTGTTGTAATGTTACCCATATTATGTAACAATAAAAGTTTTTCTTGAGTGTGTTTTGATATCACTATGCAGCTGCTTTCAAGAGGAATATAGGTCTTCATACAAGAAACAATTTTAATGCATATTAGACTTCTAGAAAATTAATCTTATTACCAATAAGTATGATAAAAGTATGCCTGTTCAGCACCTTGTTTCAAAGCATATTTACTCAAGCTATTGTTTGAAATATTTCCTGTTTTTATTTTTCAATACAGTTATTGAATGGCAGGATTAGATCTTGTTGTTACCAAAAAAGGCTAATTTTGTAAGACATGTCTCTGCATTCCATGGATCTCTGCAAGAGGGACTGGTTTGAAAACTGCCAGGCCATAAAACTGTATTCCTTAGTACAGGTTTTTTTTCAGTATGAAGCATGCCATCTGGTGAAAGTGGCTAATTCACTGTTAATTCTGTCCAGAGGGGTGAAATGTGTTACAGATTTAAATAAATAAAACCAAAAAAACCAATGATAATAAATAATAAAAAAAAAAACACAACAAAAATCCCAAAACCAAACCCAAAACAACCAAAAAAAAAAAAAGAGTAAGACTGGATTCTCATTTGATGGATTATCTTTGATCTTTGTTTAAGTCATTTGCTGTCAGTGATGCTGTCATGATTTCTGCGAGCCAAAAAATAGCCTTACAAGCATAAAACTTAGAATTAACATGTAAACAAATTTACATTTACTCTGTCAGAGTGTTGGAAGCAAAACCAAGTAGGATGTATGAAATCTGTATTTTATGACTAGCAGTAGATTTGAAATTTGTGATTTGAAATCACTGTTTAGTGTTCCATTCAAAGAGTGTGTTGAAGAATATCATGGAAGTGTGTTCCACATGTGTTCCTTGGCACATTTTGTGCCACTGCCTTTTATTTTCTATTTGAACAAACTCTCACAGAAAAATAAATTACTTGCCCCAAATGCATTTTGAACTGTGTTCAGCAGATAGTTTCAATTTTATGTCCAAAATTGCCTCAGTATTTTCCTTGAATATTGGTGAAATCTAACAGTCTTTTCACTTCAGAAATATAAAGTTGTATTTGTCTCCTTTGCCTTCTAAAGGAGATTTAAAACAAACAACAAAAACCCACAAAACACAAAATAAATAAAAAAAATTAATTTGCTCAGAGTTTTAAAAGTCATCAATGGTTAGATTTAGTCATGAAGTCAGTTAGGGGTTAGGATGTGCCAGAACTGGAATGGTCTCTCTGACCATGAGTTTTTATTGGAAATTAAAAAAACAAACCAAAACAAACAAAAAACCAACCAACCAACCAAAAAAACCCAAACCAAACATAAATAACGGTGGTTTCAGCCTGACATCCAGATATGTTAGTCTCCTATCTTTGTCTCTAAGGCCACATCTCTATGATATTGGTTGATTACTTTAATGCCTTAAAGTGTCATGAAGACATGTTGAGTAATGGTGTTATCATTAAATTCTGGGTACCAAGGAAGAGGAGCTGCTGTGAAAGTGTAGATTAAGTCAATACCACATGTGGCCACATTCTTGAAAAGCCAAGTGAAAATGGCCATATTTAGACAAATAAGGCTCTTCAGGTTACCAAATATTACCAGTGGCATTGTATGTTGATAATTTCATTCCTATGATCTTACTCTACAGGACAGATACTACTTTTATGACCCAACAGGCTCATGTCTTACTGATGTAGGCTTGAAGATAACATTTTTTTTTTTTATTATTCCCACATGGTATAAGCTGAACTGTGTTCTGTATAGAAAATCTTAAGCCAACAGAATTTTTTTCCCAGTTATCTTCTTTGCTCCTAATTATCTACAGCCTGTTCTCCCATTAGCCTTTCTGTTGCCTCTGCGTATGATTTCTGTTGCATGGTAACGTACCAGCCACAAGGACTGTCATTACTTGAGTGCAGAGTTTTTTGAATCACAAATCAGGAGTATGAGTTACATGAGAGGCTGATAAATTCCTTGTTTGTACATATTTAGATCTCAAAGACTGCCATAAAATATCTGAGGGAGAGACTAAGTAATCCCATCCTCAGAGCAGAGTTTGATAGCAGGACTTTCAGTGTTGGTTATTGAATCATAGAATCGTAGAATCATAGAATTGGCTGGGTTGGAAGGGACCTCAGAGATTCATCAAGTCCAACCCTTGATCCGCTACCGCTGCGGTTCCCAGCCCATGGCACTGAGTGCCACATCCAGTCTCTTTTTAAATATCTCCAGGGACGGAGAATCCACTACTTCCCTGGGCAGCCCATTCCAATGTCTGATCACTCTCTCTGTAAAGAAATTCTTTCTAATATCCAACCTAAACTTAAGTGGCACAACTTAAGTCCATGTCCTCTTGTCTTGTCGAAAGTTGCCTGGGAAAAGAGCCCAACCCCCCCTGGCTCCAGCCTCCTTTCAGGGAGTTGTAGAGAGCGATGAGGTCTCCCCTGAGCCTCCTCTTCTCCAGGCTGAACACCCCCAGCTCCCTCAGCCTCTCCTCACAGGACTTGTGCTGGATCCCTTCACCAGCCTGGTTGCCCTCCTTTGGACCTGCTCCAGGACCTCAATCTCCTTCCTGAACTGAGGGGCCCAGAACTGGACACAGGACTCGAGCTGTGGCCTCACCAGGGCTGAGTACAGGGGCAGAATCCCTTCCCTGGACCTGCTGGCCACGCTGTTCCTGATCCAGGCCAGGATGCCATTGGCCTTCTTGGCCACCTGGGCACACTGCTGGCTCCTGTTCAGCTTCCTGTCAATCCAGACTCCCAGGTCCCTCTCTGCCTGGCTGCTCTCAGCCACTCTGTGCCCAGCCTGGAGCTCCCCATGGGGTTGTTGTGCCCAAAGTGCAGGACCCGGCACTTGGCCGTGTTGAACCTCATCCCATTGGAATCAGCCCAACTCTCCAGTCTGTCCAGGTCCCTCTGCAGAGCCCTCCTGCCTTCCAGCTGATCCACACTCCCCCCCAGCTTAGTGTCGTCTGTGAATTTGCTAATGGTGGACTCAAACAGCATGTTACTTTGGCATAGTGTTACTGTAATAGATACTCAAGATACTCAAGACCAGTGACTTGCTTTTTATTTTAAAAAGGGGGCAAAAGTTTTATACTTTTAACCTGGAGCTTTTCTAGTGCTGTTCTTTGACACTGAATCTGAAACAGCTGACTTCTTACTCATCACAGAGCCTGTTTCCCTGTCCTTGTTGTTTCATTTGTGTAACATGCAGTTTCAGAACTACTATTCCTGGTTCCAGAGACCAGAAGAGAAACTGGTACTAAGATTTTAACACATCTCTTAGAAGTTTTTCCTGAGAGATTTAGTACCAGCTCCACAGCATTTCAAAGACTTCATTTACCTGTCAAATATGACCCAGATTTTAGATGTTCAGATATGTAGTAAGAATCAGTAGGCATACCATGCTACTTTCCACAACTAAAAGAGAAGCTCATTCTTCAAAATAGGAAAAATTAGTCGAAAACTAACAAGTAAACGCATTCGAATTCACCCTGAGTGGATTTGCCTAGTGTGAAATAAACATTCGTATTCACTTCCCCTGTACACAGTCCTGAGATTGTACCTTTCTGATCAACCCAAGCTGACTGTGTTATCTATATGAAAAAGACAACTGTGGTTTTCTTTTTTAATTTATTTGGTTTGTAGGCGGGCCATAAGTATGGTCTGGTTGACCATGTAGCTGTGTGAGCATTACTGTAGGCACAAAGGGGTTGCCATCTCATTTGGGTAACTTTACAAAATTGGATTGACATAAGCCAAAATGAGATGAATGGTGTTCGAGCTGGGTGAGGACTCAAGACTCAGAATAGAGATTTACTAATGATGTCCTGTGTGCCTACAACACCTCCTTTGTAAAGCTTCAGTGGTGATTTTGGTTTTGGGGTTTTTTCTGCATCTTTTGTTTTCACTGCTCAGAATTTATGCTCTCTGAGGTGGTAAGCTACATTGACCGTATTTTTGTGCTGCAACACTCAGTTCATACAGCAATTGTTGAGTGAAACTGGTAGTAATTACAGCATGAAACCACATCATAGTTGTCTCTGTCTTACATTAACTGTGTTTCCTGTAGTAGTGACACTTCTTCACCTTGGTATGATGATACCAGCTCATTCTGCTACTATAGGATATGAAGTTTAGAACACATCTGTATAATAAAAGCACTAAGTACTGTGACTGTAAGGTCACTTTCTGATGAACAATGCCTTAATAAATGAGTATAGTTGGAATATTATGAATTTTTTTTCTAAATTACTCTTCCAAGTGTTTTTGCTTCACTTGGATACAAAAAAACCCCCAAAAAACCCCAAAACACCACCAAACAAACAAACAAAAAATACAATAAAAACAAAGAGAGAAAAAAACCAAAACAAAATGATGTTAAAATATTTAGTATTTGTCCTCACTTAGAGGTGTAATAACTTTAAGTCAAAATTACTAAATCTGGATAATCATCAATCATGTAGAGTATCTATAATTACTTTTTATGGTTGATGATGGAGCAGTCAGCCTTGGAAAGTCTGATAGATTTAATGTAATGTCGAAGTTGGATAGGTGGAAAAGAAGATAGACTGGGGGTGTAGGAAGAATCTTTGTAGAAAACAGGCTAAAAGGTCGCACCATACATATTGCTTCAACATGACTGATGAGAAAACTGGATGTTATCAAGATAGTTCTAAGATTTAGTTGCCTAATTCCATCTGTCCCCTTAAGACTGTTTGCAGAGGGAGAGAATGAGAATCATAGAATCATAGAATGGTTTGGGTTAGAAGGGATCTTAAAGATTATCTAGTTCTAACCCCCTGCCATGGACAGGGACACCTTCCACTATACCAGGGTGCTCAGAGTCCCATCCAGCCTGGCCTTGAACACTTCCAGGGATGAGATATCCACAGCCTCCCTGGGCAACCTGTGCCAGTGTCAGTAGTGTGATTATTCCAATTCATGCAAGGTAAAAGTTGTTGAACGAGATCTAATGGTGATCTGATGGAAAATGTACACCATCTGCAGAGAGATGGGAGAATCTTAGATTTTAGGAGGAGGATACACTGGTAACTTGCAACAAGAGGACACTGTTTTCAAGAATGGCATGGAGTTTAACAGGTATAAGGGGACCTTTTATTTCTGAAAACCACTGAAGCCTCTAACTCTTGAAGTTTTCACCAATTCTGAAATTTAATTGCATTTACATAGTACCAAACATGAAAGCAGTTTCGGTCTAAAATACTTCAGAAATTTTCAACTGGATTATTTAAATGGAAAACCCAAATCCATGGTTAAGGAATGCAATATGAATACTTTTTCCAGATGACTTAAAAAAATAAAGGAAGTAGAAAATATTTTTTTAGGGTTTAAAAAACACATGTGAAACTTTGTCTTGAGATTTAAGAAGAAATTAGCAACTCTGCCAGTGCTATGATTTTTGTTGCCTGTTTACTCATAAGCTAAGGAAATAGTAAAGGAGATGTACTGGACTGTATTGTCCTCTGAAATAAACTGACATATCTTCGCTTCAGAGTAACTATGAACTGTACCACTGGAAAATAGTAATTCAATTTTACAATTAAAGTCACTTAGAACTGTCTTGTAAATCATGCTGGGAATATGAAATTGAAGACTAAATTCTGAAATCTGATGCATGTATCAGGTAGATACAGTGGAAGAGGAAGGCGTTGTGTTTTGTTTTTAAGACTGCTAGAAAAAATGCCTTATGTCTTAAAATAGGGTATCAAAACAAACTTGAAGCTTTAAATCCTAGTTTAGATAGACATTGGGAAAGGGAGATGTGTTATTACTTATTGCTAGACATAATTTTCCTTCTGCTGAATGGAAAAATGTTCTCTAGGAGACATAATCCCCACTTCTTTATGTTTGGATTCAGCTATACCATCAGGTAATGCTTTAAAACTTTGTTCTGGTTTACAACTTGAATTTTAGAGATTTGGTTTCCTTCCAGGTACCCCCAAATTTCCTCAACTTGTAATTTTCAGGTGAAGAACTGAAAGTGAACTCAGAGCACTTGATCTAAAATATTATGAATTGTGTTTGGTTTCTATTTTATCTTCATATTTTCATGTGTGCCATTATATAAAATAATACAAACAGAATTTGAAAGGAGCTGTAATTTAGAAGCAGAATAATTTTGATGTAGTCAGAACATATTTTCCTTTCTATCTCCAAAATCAACCTCCTAACGGAAAATGACAGGATTTTGTGACGAGTTACATTCTAACAAATACATCTTGTAATGGAGTATATATCTTACTCTATTTTCTGTTTCAGGTCCATCATATTTGATGTCAGGGGTGAGTAAAAGTGTCCAGAGCATAGGCCAGTTGAAAGGAAGATCGATAAAGTATTTGGGGAACTTGCAGAAAAGTGATCTAATAATAAATGGGCAGAAAGAAAAAAATTCCCTGAGATTTGCTGTGCAAGAAAAATATGTTGTCATGTACATCACTGCCCACTGCACAGATGAATCTTAGGTGATCAGTTAATCTGAAAACTCAGTGTTCAGATATGCTAATTGGTACTCGGAGATTTAGGACAGCATTAGAAATGTGCAGAGAAAATTACACCACTTGGGCCAGTTTCTTCCTCAGCATGTTTTCTTTTGTGATCTTAGAGGTCTTTTCCAACCATGATGATTTGGTGAATCTTTTCAGTCATGCCTCGCGACGGGACGAGGAGCTACAGGCATAAACTGGAACACAAGAAGTTCCTTCTGAATATGAGGAAAAACTTAGTTCATTGGAGGATGGCAGAGGACCGGAAGAGAGGTGATGGTCTCCTCTGGAGATGTTCAAAACCTGCCTGGATGCAATCCTTTGCAACCTGCTATAGGTGAACCTGCTTTAGCAGGTGTTAAACTAGGTGATCTCCAGACATCTTTTCCAACCCTTATCATTCTGTTATTCTGCTTATTTCTATTGCTGTGGGCATGCATTTGACAAGACATAATGACTTACTGCATCAGTTAAACCAGTAGAATGAAAAAGCCAGCCAAATCAAGGTGCAAGAGCTGAAAAAAGCATCTACATGAATTTCTTAAAAGTCTGATCCAAAATTTCTTATAGTGGCTATTATTAGAGAAAGTTTTGCGCTAACTACTCTTCTATTTCATTGTTGAACTTACGAGGTTAACCTTTTGATGAGCGTGCATGCTGTGCAGCTCTGATTTCTGCTTGTTATGTGGTTTTCTGTGACGTTTTCTCTCTCCAGTATTGTTTCATTATTAAAATTAGTTTCAGTAGTTTCAGGGGTTTTTTTGTATTGTTTTGTTGACTGTTTTGGTTTGCTTTGTGATTTATTTTTTTAAAATTTGTTTTGTTTTTTTGTTTTGGTTTGGCTTTTAGGGACCTCACTTGGTAGTAGCTATTCCAATTTGTATGGCTTCTTTAATTTGATAGCAATGAACTAAAATACTCTGGGCTTCTAGTTAGGAAAATTCTATAGAATTCTGAAGCTGGTCATCCTTCTTTCTGGCATTAAAAAAATTAAGATTCTGATAGCAGACTATGAGTTCCTTTCGTTTTCTTACCCAAAGTTAAAATTATACATTCATTTCCAGGAAAAGACTTTTCAGAAATTCATGAAAAAACTTACACCTCTACCTGACTACTGGTTTTGTGAAGCAATATGTGAGGTAAAATTTTGAAATACCACATATCCATTGTCTGGAGTGGAGTTGTGGCTTTTTGCTGCTGCTGTTAGTGGATTTTCCAACCATTTTCTTATCTGATTCTAGCTACAAAGATGAGTTGTTTTAGCCACCTTTTATTTTATTGACATTTTTGTAGTGCTTTTATGCAGAGTCTGCTTTGTTGCCTCTTCTTAAACAGTTGCTGTTGTAAATTAGTTTCATGCTTTTGTACTTGATTTAAAAATTTACTTAGGTAGATTTTCACTTAGGTTCTGAACATGGAGTATGAGCCTTTTAATACATCCAGTCCAAACTGACTCACATCCTTATATCCATGAACCAGAAGCATTTGTTTTTAAAAGATTAGTGCACTGATCAGTTTGTCCTTTGTATAATTCCTTTGATGTGTATTTGTCTTGATGCTGGAGTTATGAATAGTTGGTTCTCTATGCCTGTGTAGTTCTCTGATTGTCCTGTCATTCATTCCTAGGTTTTCTTAGGAAAGAACCATAGTTATTAGAAATCTGCTGATGAAGTTCCCTTGTATGCTGCAGTTTCTCTAGCAAACTTACAATGCTCTCACTGTTCTCTAAGGGTAGTAGACTACAGAATGCAGCAGGTGGTTGATTTCGTATCTTCTCTGCCAGTAACACCATTCAATTTAAATATAGTTGTGTTCCATCAGGCTTACTTACCTGATTTTTTAAATTTATTTCTTAACATTTCTATCCTTTTGGTCAGTAGGTGAATTGTTGCCTGCTGTTTGGTCTCCAGTAATAGTTTACTTATTAAAGAACAAAATCCCCTTTTGCTGATGGTGAAATATATTTTTCTTTTGACAATAAAAGGCTTGTTCTCTTATTCAGTTCTGGTAGTTTATTTGTAGTTACATTTTTTTATCATGAGCCCCAGCAAGCAGATAAACCCCACCCAGTCACTCACTCCCTTTCCTTCCAATGGGGTGGGCAGGAGAAATCAGGAGGGTAAAATGGAGAAAACCTGTGTGTTGAGATAAGGCAAAGCTGTGTCTCATAGCAAACTTTCTCTCATTGGCAGGCAGATGTGTTTAGTCTTTTCCTGACTAGTGGGGTTCCATCACATGTTATGGCTACTTGGGAAGACAAACGCATAACTTTGGAAGTCTCACTCTTCCTTCTTTGCCTAGCTTTTATCGTTGCGCATGCATCTCCTCCAAAAATTTGTTGTGCACCCATTCTGCATGCTCACAGGACACTGTGCGGAAAAAGAAAGGACTTTGACATTATGCATATACTGTTCAGCAACAACTAAAACATGGCTGTGTTATCAGCACTCTTTAGGTCACAGACCAAAAAGATGAGTTGTTATGGTGAAAATTAACTCTGTCCCAGACAAAAACAGTACAACTGTCTCAAACAGGATAAATGTTCGTTCCCTGTTTTGCTATTTAATTTGTTTCTTTTTGCTTTTTCAGTCTATATGTTTCACTCAGAAAAGTTTTTAGTCTGTAATACATTATGTACAGATTTTCTTTGGGTTTTGAGACTCAGATTTTTCTCAACTTTAGCTGTTTTTCTATAAATTGATTAATAGGCTTCTGTGTCACTCTGTCAGCTTTAACTCTGGCTCACTGAGCTTACCTACTTCAGACACTGCAGATGAAACATTGCTAAAATAAATGAGGTGAACAAGCAGTTCAAGATCAGTTCCCCCTTCTAGAGGAAAAAGTAATTTGGATGACTAAAATTAATTCCATGGAGGAAAGATTTTATTTCCTGTGATCTGTAAGATCTCACAACAAAACAAAACAAAGCAAAAAAAAACCCCAAAACAAAACAAAATGAAACATAGTATTAATTTTCAAAAATTTGTCTCTGTGCTATTTATTCGAAGCATTTAAATATTTGTCTTATTTAATAAAACATTACTTCCTATCATGAAGAAAAAGTAATTGTATATGTCTTGTATGTAATCTTAATGAATCAACATCCATAGAAGAGTTTTCTGGATCATTCATTGGAAAAAAGAGCTATCTATATTTGTCCTACTTAGAGACACAGGCTCAGTTTCTATAGCAGCTTGAAAATTCGGAGATGTTTAGTAAAAAAGAAATGGTATTTTTGTTCCAAGTTCTGTGAATAACCATGTATGTTGATACTGTTGGAGCTCTCAACAGGAAGTGGCAACTGTATCTCACAAAATTAAGTATAACATTTCTAGGTCTAGTGAAAGTTGCTTTTACATGGTCAGAAGGAGGGCAAAAGGGAGATAAATGCAGAAGGGAAGAGCTGAGCTTCAGTTCTGTATGGACAAAATAGAAACTTGCTGATCTTTTGATTATTTAAACATATTGAACTCTAGAATAATTTGTGTATATTGTGATTAAATACTTTACTAGTTGTTCAAGATTTTGATGTAAACCTTGCAGTATTAATTTTCCTTTACACTACTTCAGTCTCCTCTTGATACTCGATGTCTTTGCAGAAAAGTAATTTACTAGGGAGAAAGTTTATTCTGGATACTAATGAGGTGGTATTTTAGATAATCAAATAAGAACTTTACAGTGCTTTTATTGTTAGTTTCCAGTTACTTGTTTCTTAAATCACTTATGTGTATCTTACCAGTTGATTAACCAGTATTAATATCTTGTATTGTTTTAACTGCTGCTACCATTTCTGTTCAAAGCTTTTATCACTCATTGCTGTGGTCTGGAAGGCATAGGAAGTAGTGAAGAAGATTAAAAATGCCACAGCATAAAAAGAACAGAGGTGTCAGCAGTCATCATCCCTGTAGTTGGATCATTGTTTGGCAGAGTTCAGTGTTAGTTCACTGCCTTTGCTGATTGAAGCGTCAAGCATCCTGCTTTCTTGAAAGCAATGATAGGGACAGAAAAGTTGAGAAGTCATTTGTCAACATTTATTAGCATGATTAGAATAGTACCTTGTATAGTCACAGAATTGCTGCACTGCACAGCAGAGCAGTTATCCCTGTGAAAATGGGGTACTTCAGATTGTCCTGTTGCATAAGTACCCAATAATCAGTAGCCTGCTTTTTAAAGTATACGTCAAGACTTACATCAAGTATTCAGTCTGGCAGGTCTGATAATTTAAAAGTATTTTCTCTGGTAATATGAGGAAAAAGAATCTATGATACATTTACTTGTAAGCATTAGGTAGCTCTGAAAGAAAGAGTCCAAGATAAACAACATTAATTAAAAATTGAATTATGACTCAAAGTGAAATATTAAGACCAATCCATTGAGACATGATCTTGGGTAAACCATGAATTCCAAAGCATACAGTGTAAAATACATAGAAATGTAGTTAACTCTATTTGTGTTAATGAATGATTTACTTGAGGGAAACAGAACTGAACATCTTTCAAATAATAGCATAAATGGAAGTCATATATTTACTAGTGCATCACACTGTGCACTGCTGTTTCATTTTTGAGTGTTTATATTCATTTGTTCTCTCTGGTCTTCTGTAGACCTATTAGGGTTTGACAGAGCCAAATCTAATTTTATGGTATCAATATGAAGACCTAGAGACAGGGTGTTTAGGACCTTGAGGGATCCAAGGAACAGAACAGAGAGGGCCAGTATCCTCCCCCATTTTGTTCCATACTCTAAAAAGCTAGGAGGACTGGAAGTCTCAACTCTTCTTTCTCCCTCCTTCCTTCTGCTCTTGGAGGTCTTGGAGAGAGATTCCTGTCCCTTATCATTAGCTTGCTACATGCTCAGCAGGATCTGAATCCATTGGGAGTTGGGAAGCGTTGTGGACATTTTCTTGAGTCAGTTCTGCCACAAGTGACCTTCAGCATATCAGTGATCATATCATGTTGTTTTTTATATATATTTATATATTCATTGTTTCTCTCATATGTTACAATCCTTTGTCTGTTCTAGTAAACATGCTCTAATTTTAACTTCCAACCTTTAAGTCTCATGTTGGAGGGGAGTAACAGAGAACAGTTCTGTTCTCTTGGGTTTTGGTTTGCGCTGACCCGTAAACTGAGACAAGATCCAAGGAAAAAAAAAAAAAAAAAAAAAAAAAAAAAAAAAAAAAAAAAAAAAAAAAAAAAAAAGAAGAAAATACTCTGTTTCTAATCTAAAAACTATCATAATTAGAGAAAAAATGTTCTGATTTTTTCTCTGTACCCTAAACTGATCACAGATTGTATCAGCTAAGCACTCACTTTAAAAAAAAGGTATTGTGTTAAACACAGGCAGTTTAGTGAAAAAGAGGTAAAATAACAAATGTGGATGTTGGAGTGATACCTGTTTGGAAGCTTTGCACAAACTTATAAAGATTAGAAGAAAACTCATGATTCTATTATATTCTCTGCTGGACCTTTTAATTTCTTAGACCCAGATGCTCAAGAACAGATTTCACGACCTGTTTAGTCAGTTTTGGTGTTTGATATGATGTAATATTTCCTGCTTTACAGGCATCAGCCTATGTGATTTTGCCCTTATTTTGTCCGACTTCCTTTTTGCCAGATAAATTGATTAAACCCTCATTTTGTTAGCAGAAAAACTAATTTGGACATCTAATGTGTTTACTAAGAACATGCTGTTTTAGCAAAGGCATTTTTATTATGAAAACTCATAGATGACACTGCTAATTTATGAAGGCGTAGTTCTAATTTTGGTGTGTAGGCAACTGCTCTTGTTTCACTGGAATGTAACATATGCCATATCCCTCATCTTGAAAAATAGGATAGGCATGTCCCAGGTTTACTTGTATCAAATGTTATGGTTCCTTGACATCTTTGCAGCGTTAACCTATATAGGTGATTTTAATTAAATATTTGCCTCATCAGAAACTATATTTTGTATTTG
The DNA here is from genome assembly GCA_023637945.1 of Phaethornis superciliosus. Lineage (NCBI taxonomy): Eukaryota > Metazoa > Chordata > Aves > Apodiformes > Trochilidae > Phaethornis > Phaethornis superciliosus. The sequence continues at coordinate 12,370,805 of JAJQWJ010000004.1, read as the reverse complement.
GAGACCTTGTGAAGTAAATTGGTGTTTCTCAGCATCGTCAGGTCATTTTGTGCAGGAAAGCCTGTAAGTTCTTTTTGCAAACTTTCAAAGCACCAAAAGAATATAACTGAAATTCCCTCAAAATGCATGTTTTTCATGTACTGTCATGACATCCTCAATATATCTCTATGGAAGGAATTTCTAATTAGAACAATGATGAATGTGATGGTGAATCGTGGTTCTCTCTTGTACTTTTTGTCATGAAGTGATTTCAACTAATTATTTGCCACTTTTTTTGATGAAAAAAACCCCTGCCCCACCTTCTTGCCTCCTTTCCCCTGCCTGCAAAAAAAGCTTTAGAAAAAAAACCATCCAGTTTTTCAGGGTATGTGTCAAGCTATAGTGAAAGTCTAGCAGTTCTCTATAATAAAATGTTTAATTTTTTTAATTTAATGTAAATTAAAGTATTATAACAATATGCTTCTAATGCCTAACTAGGTATGAACTTCTGATAGTAACTAGAATTCAAGCCAGCTCATAAAAATCTTCGTTCAATGCTCGGGTTTTTTTTAGAATCTGATTCTGTTAGGGAGGTGTTAGAAATATATAGGCATACAGTATGATGTGGAGCCTGAATTAATACATTCATATATAAACGTTTTATGTCTTAATTTACACATTTGGCATACTGGAGGGAAGGAGGAACCTTGACAGGCTTGAGAGGTGGGTCTGTGCAAGCTTCGTAATGTTCAACAAGTGCCAGGTCCTCCCCATAGTTTAAGGCAATGCCAAGCACAAATACAGGTTGTGTGGGAAGAAGTTTGAGAACAGCCTTGAGTAGAAGGACTTGGGGGTTTTGGTTGTTTAAAAACTCAGCGTGAGCTGGCAATGTATTCTTGCAATCCAGAAAGCCAACACTATGGGAATGGTTTTAAATGGAAGAGTGTAGATTTAGGCCAGACGTATGGAAGATACTCTGTAGGGTGAGGGTAGTGAGACAATGGGGCTGGTTGCCCAGGGAAATTGTGGAGGCCTCATCCCTTAAGGCCAGGTTGGATGGAGCTTTCAGCAACCTTACTGATTGCAGGTGTCTCTCCTTGTGGCATAGAGGTTGGAAGGAGATGATCTTTAAGGTTCCTTTCAAACCAAACCATTGTTAAATATATTAAGTATACCCAGAAACTGGGAAGACAATTATTTCCTTTCAAGCTGATTCTGTATTCCTTACTAATTTATCTAGTTTTAATCATGCAAACTTTTAAGCCATTTTTTCACTGCTATAACTTGCAGAGCATTGTGATTTGAAAAATTCTCTATTGCATAATATTTGAAAATATAAAATAGTGCATAGAAGATTTCAGTTAAAAACTACCTCCCTGAAAAACTGTAAATTACTGTCCATGAATGTGAGGTTTTTGTGTCCTAAATTTGGTGACAATAAGAATTGTTGGTATTGATTTTATTAAGTCCAGCATATGTTGAAGGATAATTATATTATTAGTTGCCCTGCACTCCAGTATGAGTAATTTAGACTCTCTTCTGTAACTTTAGGAGGGTATTACTAAAACTGTCTGTGCAGTGCCTTCTGTTTTGGTGTTTCACAGTCTTAAATATCAGTAAAAAAAAATTCAGCATTGCCTGGAACTCATAAAACCACTTCATCTCCATGTAGATCAGTTTTCCAGGAAAACAAAGGTCCCCTGCATAAATATGTGGAAGCTTGGAATTATATCTAACAGAAAGAGTAAGCAAACTCTTTTACTTAAGACATGCAAATAAATGGTGATCTAGGAGACATTAAGATATTATATAGCCATTCTTGAACTGTCACTAGAGGCTTTGAAAATATTCAAATATCTGGGAGGCATTATTGCAAGCAGTGTTGCAATCTAGAGCTTACAGTTGTCTGTGTTGCATTCTTCATTGGTGATCTCTCTCAATAAGTTTTCTTTTTACCATTAGGAATCTGAACTTTCTGAGAAGACATAAAAACTGAAATCCAGAATCAATAAGTAAGGGCACCTGAGGTTAAGATGCTATGTGTATACTTAGGTTGTATGTGTAAGGAGCAATAACTGGGATCACTCACCTAGCACCCTTAACAACTGTAGCAAATAATGGCAAAAGAAATAATAAAAAACACTTGTTGCAAAGCTCAGGAGGACTATAAGTAGCTCTTGTTTCACAGTAAAATAAATTCTTCCATCAGAAAGTACCTCTTTTTTAACTCTTAAAAAAGCTAAAACTGCAGCACTTTTCTTTCATAAATTAATTTCTGTGCCGTCTCTGCTGATATGTGTTCCCATAAAATGAGTAGGCCCAGTCAGATTCTGAGTGTTAAGGCTCATAAATGAATGTAAAATACGCACTTGAAAATTGGAATGAACATCTAGGCTGAAATTTAGCTATCTAGAATGCACACATGAGGATGGATGGTAAAAAACTTCAAACCACTAATGTTTTCAGTATGATGAAAATATCTTTATATGACAATACATTTCTCAGCCTGCAATGGCAGGATTTGAGCATACTTCTTTATTTTCTTTGGATTTTTTTGTACAAGGAGGAACCTTCCTCTCAACAAAGACATCAATGAATAAGGTGTGTATGTGGTGTTGTGAACTGTGCTTTTCCCTTGCCCTTCACACACCAAGGAGAAAAATGCACAATATTTATCCCTTAATTTGTAAGCTCCTTGGAAACAAGCTATGGGAGTTGACAACATGTTTAAATGAGGTGAAGGTTGTGATGTGGCACAGCTCTTCATAGTATGTAAAATTTTCATTCAGATTTGTGGTAATACGTGGTTTTATGATGGGAAAATGTCTGGCTACAGCATGTATAAGTCTGGCTTTCCACTTCTTGTTGAAAAAAAATCAACACAAGCTAACAAGTAGGCTGCTCACCTGTAAGTGTAAAAGTGTAGTTGACCATGGCTGTATTTTTAAATACCTCAGTTGTTAAAACTTGAATGATTAAGAAAGGTGATGAAGATCTGGGTGTGCTGTTATTGTCATGTGATTTAGCCTTTCTGTATAGTATGCTGGTTCAGGTTTTGTTTTTCAGGTTTTTTTCAGTAATTTACTGAAATTGCCTAGTGAGTATCACATGATTATGAGAATTCTTCTGCTTTACAGCCAGACTTTGAACATGGGACTGTCAAGAGATGCTTGTTTGCTTTTAATAAGCTGAAGTTTACTATAGTAAACTCATGGTGAGTTCTTGCATTTAGTTTTTTTGTGTATGTGTTTCCTGTGTTTGGAGGTCCACTGTTCAGGAAAAAGGTGCAAGCATGAAGCTACAATATTTTTCATATTGACTTGAGACTTAGTATAAAAAAAGCAAGCAAACAAAAAAACCTAATGTTCTTCACACGGCTATTATTTTACTTTATCATTTTTCTTTTCCACACACAAAGTAATATGCTTCATGATTTCTCTACTTTTGTTCTCCATATAAGTGAATACTATTTTAAAATGTTTTAAGGACAATTTGCATGCAGTAGCAAAACTTCAAAGAGTCTTACAGAAGCATTGCAAAACCCTGCTGAGCAATTTCTCCTTGATGTAGACAGGAATACATTTCTCACTGATAATTTTAGACAGAGCACATAAAAGTGCTAACTTTTAATTCTATTATTGGAATGACATGTCATTGTAAGATTTCTTCTACCAAATATTTACTCCTAGCGTAATTATATTAATCTAAACTATAGTCAGATAAATCAAATTTCAATCTTGCATATCAAAAGAGGACCTACCTTACCAGCTGAAACAGCACATTTTGGTGATTGATGGTGTGGTTTTTTAGAAAAGCTTAGTATGCTTTTTCTGTCACGTATCTATTAATTTTATCCTAGAGAAATATGTTACGTTGGACGATACATACATCACTAGGTGTTAAAAGATTATTTTAGTAGTTCTGACCTAAAACAAACTTAGAATTATTTCAATTTATGCACTCACCTGCTGTGTTTCAGGTCAGCAGCACTGTGTTGTGAGCTGAATCAGAAATTAGAGCTAAATCAGAACAAAGTAAAATAAATGGTTTCTGGCAGCCTTTCCATGATAATATATTCTTTTTTCCATTTCCTGCAATGAGAAAATAGTCATTATACTGTGTGGATTGTACACGGTAAAAATTTTGTTTTTGACATGTAAGGTAGACATCTACTTATTTAACCTGAAACTTTTAAATGCAGCAGGCGATATTTGATTCTAGCGCACTTCTAGCCTTACTCAAGGACCTTCTGTGCCAGTTGTCAGAGTTAATAGTCACCTACTATTCCTAATTGGAAGTGCTTGCCAGCTTGGAGAACAAGAATATTTATATATTTTCTTTTCCTGGTTTCTTCGGCTTTAAAATAGTTTTCACCTTTCTTTTCACTTTTTTACCTTGATGTTACAATTCTCGCTTATTTTTATTTGATATGACATTCTATTGTATTTAGTTGTTACCAGTTTCTGTAGTTTTCTGTTTCCATTAGATTGAAATTACAACTAGTGCAATCAATTTCCATAGTTAGTTTTTACGTTAAGATAATGGAAATGCCTTCAAAACTATCAGTTCAATACAACTTGCTATTATCAGTAATCACTAATTCTCTCAGCAGGACTGAAATGAAATTTGCCAAGTGCTTCTTGGTCATACCTGTGTCTATTACATCAAAATAAAATTTAAAGAAAGAATACTCGTTTCTTGCTGTCAGATACATATGATCCTTACAAAATTCAGACTTCCCATCAACTTCAAGAAGGTTAATATCTTTTTGTTACCCTGAATCTCAGCATTGTATAATACATTTTTGAAAATGGAAGTATACAGAAATATAATCGGATAAAAATGAAGAATGCTGCTTCATAGCTATGCACATATTGATAAAATCTGCCTCAGATTAATATTTTTTTAACATATTGATTACAGAAATATTTTTCAAAATGTTCTAGTTACCCAGGATATGAGGGTGCCTGATATAAATGGTACTGTATCAATCTCATTTATACATTGACAGTAATGTATTTATGGGAAACTAATACATTCTGTCTCCATGATACATCACAGCATATAAACACATGACAACAAATATAAACATACGTTGCCTGTACGTAATTTATGTGCTAACACAGTGCCTATCTTTTTTTTAGAACAGCGAATTAGGTTTCTCCTACAAATCATTTCAAAAGAGCTAGAAAGTGAGTCCAAATTTTATGAGTGTTGTATCATTACCTGTCACTTATTCTGTCCAAACGGAGCATCCTAACAAATGCAGATGATGCACGTAGACTCCATGAGAGTTTTCGCAGGCTGTTTTCTCTTCTTGAGGAATCTGATCTACAAAAAGTTCCCCATTTGGGAGAATCTGTAATATAGGTAGTTAATATCATACTTCAATTTTTCATAAGCTCTGGATAAATTTGGGCTATGTAACTGATTGTCTTGAAGAGCAGAGTACTTTATTTTTTCAGTAGTTTAGACAGTAGTTTTTCAGTAGTTTAGTAGTTTAGACTGTTTAATGACAGTCTTCTAAAATCATTTGACAGTTCATAAATATATATGTGTTAGATACTAGTTTCTGTAGATAATGTATCTACATTATTGCACAATGTGTGACCTTGAACTAATTTAAATGTACTTGATATTTATTGGAGACCTTATTTGGACTAGCATCACTTACTTTTTTTGTTGTTTGACATCATGGTGCACATCTGCCCTTACGTCCCTGTCAGCTTTAGAAGTGTGATTTTTTGGAATCAAATCTCATAGCTGTCCCCCTTTCTGTTGCTTTAGCCCAGCTGTGCACAGCAATCTTAGGAGAGGTGACCTGACTGTGAGTGAAATGAGTTATATCCAGTCCTAGTTAGTCTGACTTGAGGGCTGACGTATAGTTCCCTTCAATACAGGAGGTATGGATTATTTTGCTGTACAATTTCACTGCAGTACTTCTTAATGTAGTATAGACAGGAGTCAGAGGAAGCTTATTAATGCCCATGGCTTTGCTGATCTAAAAAGATAAATATTTATAGCACTGTTTCATTCAGAAGATAAATATATCAAGATTAGGTCTACCAAGTAGCATTGTAATTTGATTATATGTACATGTCGAGCACAAGTGCTCTGCTGCAGTTCAGTTGTTCTGCCTCCAAAAACATTAATTAATTATTTCTTAACTAACTAATTATTTAAAATGACATGTAAATTGTTAATTTTTTCTTGAACTTTCTGAACGTTATGTTTAATTTTTTGTTTTGATTTGTTTTAAACTGAAGTGAGTCAACTTTGGCAGCCGTGATGCCAAGGGAAGCCTTCTATGGCTGAGAGTACATCATCATTGCTTTGTTTTGCTTTGCCATCTTCTTTATCCTGTGACAGAACCTAATCTGAATGCTTCATGATTTCAAACTAAAAGTATTTGTAGTAAGGAAGCAAGAATGGTATGTGGCTGAAAATAACACTCTCTCTCCTAAAGGCTATTCTGCTTTCCCTGAGTTAGACAGACAGATTTTTTTCATTATTTATCTATGACCAGTAAAGATCATCCCACACAGGAACTCATAAGTGTATAAAATAACTATTTAAGACTATTACACTACCTGAAGGGGGACTACAAGAAAGCTGGCGTAGTGAGAGGACAAGGGGCAGTGATTTAAAACATGAAGAGGGGAGATTTAGGATAGTTCTTAATTTGCTGTCAAATTGCTGTAGATGTATTTCTTAACCAAGAATACAAATTAATGTAGGAAAACCTTCATACTTAGGTGGTATGAAGGAAAGATTCATTGGAATGCAGTTATACATGTTTACCATTTTATTCAAAGCTTCCTAGTGTACTGGCAGAAATAGGATACCACAGGAGAAACTAGAGACTGAGAAAGCTGCAAGCTTAAAAGAAAGCCATTTGCTTTATCTACGTTTTGTCGAGTGCTCCACAAGGCTGAGAATTATACAAAAGCCAAAAGGAAACCAAAGCCAAACAAATAAACCCCACCTGGAAACCTGTTTATATTTTATACATAATGCCTGTTTTCACTTACAAAAATGAAATCGAAGCACTACTTTTTGATTTGTTTATTCTGGGGTGTAGAAAACTTACATTCTCATACCGGTCCATGAAGTTCAACTGGCTAATTCTTAAATGTCTTAGAAGGCTTTCACAGTTAGCCTGTCATGGTGAGGACTGGCACTGTGGGGCTCTATTTCAAGATAGATCCATGGAATAATATGTGATTATAGTGTGCATTTACAGAAACAATTTACAGAGATAATAAACTTGTGAAGTTGCTCATAAATATGGGGGTGTTTAGAACTGTAGTTGCTAAAGTCATATTTGATTCAGTTTTGAAAAGAAGGCACCAAGATAAGTGCCAGATAAATTAGTCCTTAAGCTTATGTTTTATACCTTACTGCTCATTTACTATGTTTTTAATTAGGCATTGTTTGTGTATTTTCTAATACAGTACCTGAAATAAACAACGCAAAAATTTTTTATTCTACTTTACGTCTTTGAGATGGCAGTGCAACCAATCTGAGAGTCCTCCCTAAGTGGAATAAGGTCCAACTATGGGAGGAAGTGGTGGTATTGCTGAGGAGCTATGTCTTTGGAGATTTAAGCATTGCATGAAACATTTAACGTTCAGTCATTTCTTATAATAGCTGTAAAGGTGTGTGAACATAGCAATTAAAAGGGAAACATTCTTTCCTTTATCTCTTCCATTAGCTTTCCATGAAAATGAGAAATTGATTCCAGTCAAACTTAAAAATAGTTTTCCATTGCATTCTCCTTGTGTTATCCTTTGTCCTCAGTGTGAGACAGTAATTTTTTATTGTCTCTATAAAAAATTCATTTCATTAAAGCAAACTACTGCCAAAAACGTCAACTTAGAATACAAACGAAATCCTAAAATAATGTATTAGTTACACTAATTTATGTTGTATAATTATAGAGCTGTCATATAGCTTGAATTTATTTTGAACTGTTGTGGTTTTGCTTGTTTTGAAAACTCCACACACACCTGGGTTGTCACATGGGCACACACCAGGGATGGATGGATGGATGGATTGATTGATTGATTGATTGATTGATTGATAGGGCAGGGTTTGCTCGCTTCCTACCCTGCCTCCTCGGCATGCTGGTCCATTGGGTCCCAGGCTTAAAATGGTGAGAATGACCACCAGGGAGGGTTATTGTTTCCACAGAAAGAGATGTTAGGGGAGGGTTGCTTTGTGAGTCATGCTGATAAATTAATGTCTGTAGGTTACTTGTATCTGTATGTTTATAGCTGGGATGGAGTTATCAATTGTTGCTAGGAGGTGTATGAGGAACTTGTAATCGTGATTCCTTGCTGAATCCAGACCAAACTGAAATGCTTACATAGTGTGTAAGTTGTCTGATCATTCTAAACACTGCTTTTGCTCAAGTACTTTTTCCACTTCAGTCCTTAGAAAGATGCCATATTACCTTTCCCACTCTTAAAAAATCATGCACCCTTCATGTAAGTTTATGCATACTATTAACATCACAGAGTTAGGGATAAACTGCCCTTGTTATGTATGTATAGTGTTTGTCTGATCTTAAGGAAGACCATAAATCTGCTTTGTAGACTGTGAGGTTCCTTTCCTAATTACAGCTGTTTTATCGCTTTCCCTACCTAAATTTCCCTACCTAAATACCACTTTTCCCAACCTAAAAGTTGCTGTAATTGTGCCTTACTTGGGATACCTGATTTATGCAGCTGATGAGAGCATTTCAAAAACAGTTTCAGATTTGCGTTGCTGTGAGGCTGTATGTCTTTCTGTTCTCTTTTGAGACAAATACCTTCACACTTTCTGTCTTGCTACGTTTTTTGCTAGGAAACAATTGTGTGCAAACACTCAAAAAATCATCCATTATTGTATTCTTTCAATCTACTGCCTAAAATTCTCCTTTTCTATCACACTGGATTGTGGGAAAAGATAATCTGACAGGAGCCAAGGCTGAGGTTATTCTGGCTACAGGTATTTTCCACTGCAGTTGTCAGAATCTGTCCTTGTAAACTGCCTCAGCCTTTGTGTATTTCTGTAGACAGGTACATTTTTCTCTTTTGTTAAGGACCTAGCACATGACTTCTTCATTACTAAGAAATGGTTCATAGCTGTACATATTATAATGTTCCCTTTTTCATAGAGAAATATGTATTCAGAGAGTTAGGAAAAGAACAAACTTTTTCAAATTTTTTACAGATATCATTAGACTCTGGTTTCATTGTCAACTCTGGTAATATTTATTCCTCCTCAGTCTCTTTGCTGTCAGAGTTGATAGGTCAAGCCTCAAGATTGCTTTCATGATAATATTGCTATAATCACAAAGGGCCTCACTCTGCTTTAGCTAATGGATGTTACTTAATTTATCCTTATATTTTTTGTTTCTTTTTCTCCTTCTTGATCACTGTTTTGGGATATTTTCTCTTCAGTTGCTGCCTTTTTGTCTCTTGCCTCTACTATCAGAGCAATTGCCTAAAGGCTCTCTATACAATGCTGGTATACTAGACAGCTCTATGTTTTCATTTATTTTGAAAAGCTACTAATTTTTTAAATATATTGCTGAATTACTCCAATTGTTGGAGCCTGGTCAGTTCAGGCTTAAAAACATTCACAAAAGGAAATCTATATATAGTGTGTAACTGTCAGAAGAAAACAGTAGCCAGCAGAAAAGTATTATGCTGATTATGGCTCAGCAAAATGAGGTTCTCTTGGGAATAAAGTCTACTTTTATTTAGAAATCAAGCATGCCTCGTTACTGTATTACATTTTTTATAATGAAGCAAAAAGAGCTGCCTTTTGCCAGTTTAATTACCATATTTGCTTGAAAACAGATAGTAAGTTTGCTCTTATACCAAAAAAACCCCAAACAAACCAAAACCAAAACCAAACAAATAAAAAGACAAAAAAAAAAAATAAAAATAAGAGAACCATGTTCCTATTTAGAAATGTAAAAGGTTTTTTACAAGATAATAATTCATTGACTGGATAACTTCATATTTAAAACTGTTTTTGACATCCTGTATGAATGCTGGACTCAAATTGTAGACTGACACTTTGACAGTCTGTTGTGCATCATCCTGTCCATCTCTTAAGTATTTCATGCTTGGTAAAAGTACTTTATATTCAGAAGAGGTTTCCTACCCTGCAGTCTGCTTTTTGGAAAACCTAACTATGATTTACATTCTTACAGATTACTGCAAATCAAACTTTGATACTCAGCTCTGTAATGTTGTACTACTTTTATCTGTGCTGTAATTCAGGACAAATGGAGCTTCATCATAAGAAAACTCATTAGAGAGCTCTACTCTCCAAAGCAGAGTGGTTTTTGTTTCCAAATTTATTTGGTTTATTTATTTATTTTACTTATTTATTTATTTACCAATTTATTTATTTATTTTATTTATTTGATTGATTTATACAGAAGCACTTAGTATTGACTTAAATTTCAGGAAAGATTAAAAAACTTACCCTTTCTCCTTGAAGCTGATAGGAATCGACTGGATACCCTTAGAGATATTCTCAGAGCATGCTAACATGTAGCCAAGACTGTGCTGATATTAAAATACACAGCTATGGAGCAAAACCCAAAAATACTGCAGCTATTGTAACCTCCTGCTAGCTGATGAGGAGGTAGTACAGAAACTGAATAATTTGAAACATAGAAATAGACAGAAATACGATGGTTCAAACCAAAGGCTATGATCTTTATAGAATAATTAAAAATATGCTTTAAAAAAAGCAGGTTATGTTCTCCTCTGGCACCTGTATCCCGTTATTCATGGGATGCATTCAGTCTGCAGCAATGGAAACTACAGAACATTCTTCAGCAGTCTACTCCAGTAGCTGTCTGTACTGTCAGAGGTTTCTTACTACCTTGAACACATCAACATAGCTGTAAAGTAAGTATTATTAGTACTACCTCCTGTCTTGCTAGTAGAAAGAGGACAAAATAGGTTTTTCCATTTTCCTGTATCTACTATTTACTTTTTTGAGGATTATTGTCGTGTAGCAGTTCTAGATATTATTGTCTCTGGACTTAATCACCTCTTTATACTGCTAAATTCCCTCAGCAGGGCTTCAGTTGCACAACTGTTCCTCTTTGGTCTGTATCTTTCACTGGTAGTCATTGTATCCCAAAGGAAGTTTTACAACACTAGGACTAAGTGTGTAGATTAGACTCATGGATTAGACTGAGAGTTAAGTCTTTTTAAATTTAATTTTTATTTTTATTACTTTTATTTTTATTTTTTTTGTTTATTTGTTTGTTTTGTTTTTTTGTTTTTAAAAAAGAGGATTTTTTTTTTTTGTAGTGAAGGACACAGAATGAGAGAAAACATACAGCTATACTGGAAAAATCTACACTATAGCTCAGAATCTAAAGTAGTGTAAAGCAGCATCTGAACAGTTTAGTTTCCTATCTAATCCTAAAAGCCTCATTTGTTTGAAGCAGGAAAGAAAGGTGGCAGAAAGGACATAGAAAGATTTGTATGCAGTAACCATTAATTGCTTCTAGAGATGTTGAGAGCTTTTTAAGACTGGCACATCAAGTTTACTGGAACTGTGGAAAGAAATTGCTTTCTGTGACATTTTCAGAAAATATTGAAATTGCTAAACATATTGTGAAAGGTAGTTTCATTTTGTGTATTAGAGGTGCACCAAAACCCTACCACTGGAAAGGTGTAATGAGTTGCAGGTTAAAATTGCATAACAGTGCTGATGGTTGCTTGATAGGAAAAATACATTCTCTTTCAAAGACATCAGAGGATCATGTACAGTTCCCCTGTGGACTTCTGTGGGTTCAGCTTCATGGGAATAGTGTTAATCTTGAATTCCAGTGGTTCTCATTGTACTCAGGAACATTCTCATCATAATCCTCATGAAGAACTGCACCAAAAAAATAGTTTTCTTTTTTTTCCTTGTGATTATTTGCCTTCCTGCTGCAATGATAACATGAGATGTAACATGTAATCATAAAGAAAAATTAGGTAGTTTCATGAAGAATAGTTACAGCTCCTCAGTCAATCAGTCTGTAATGGTATCTGGGAGAGGAAAAGTTTCTCTTTGCCTGACTGAATTTCTGCCACCTACTGGGAGAACAAAATTTAGTTTTAATGAATAGTGCTCTCCTGGTATGCCTGTATATGGAATATATGCTGCTTGTTAATGAAATAGTGTGGTTTCAGTGTGCTTTCAGTGAGATCTTGGAGCAATATCACAGTCATCAGTTGTAGCAGTTCTATCCACAGAATATTTCCTTATAGTTTATTTAGAACTAAGATGGTGATACTGTTGATTTTCTTCTATATGGTTTTTATGTTTGGTTGGTTGGTTTGTTTTTTTTTTGTTTTTGTTTTTGTTTTTTTTTTACTGTAGTGTATCAACAAGTTGCTTCTGCAGTCTATATTAGAATACATTAGTAAAATAATAACCACTGAATCACTGAACCTAGCTATGATCGTACTGTTAAGCAGTTAAATTAATCCATTGCTTTTAAGACTTTTTTTAACCAACCTTCAGGTTTATAGACCTTCATACTGAGTATCCATCCCAGATACCTCAAGGAATTCAGTACTGCACTCATCTTTTACATGCCAGAGAGCCTTCCTCTTTTGGCCATTGGAAGGCCCTTTGTCATGCTCTACTCCTCCTGGTATTGGTGCTTCAGATTCCTACACACCCACCAATCTGGGTGCCCTCTGGATGAAACCCTGGGAGTAAGAGCACTTGTCAAAATGTCCCACAAAGTTGAAGCATACCGTCTTATTATCTGGATACCTTGGGGCTGCACTTCATTTCCACCAATATGACCACATTTTAGGATTTATTGAGAATCACAGAACGATTTGGGCCTTGAACTCTTTCAGTGAGGAAGTAGCCAAAACTCTGGACAACTTGTGCCAGTCTCTCACCACCACAACCATGAAGAATTTCTTTATAATATTTAATCTAAATCTGCCCTACTTCATCTTAAAACTCCTCATCCTGTCAGTACATGTTCATATAAAAAATCCCTCTGCAGATTTCCTTTTGACAGCCTTCAGGTATTGGAAGGCCACTGCAAGGTCTCCCCAGAGCCTTTTCTTTCAACACGCTTATTGTTTTAAACATTGAGATTGAACTGGTAAATGCCTTTTCTCTATTCAGATGATACACTGTGGATGCTGTTTTGGAGTCTTGTCTTTCTGTACTTGTGTGGCCCAGGGTGTCAAAGATTACTCATTCTCAGTGGGACGTCTTAAGCTTTTATCTCCAGTCTTTCTTTGATGCCTTTTAAATAGTATCTTTTGTCTCTGAAACAGATTTGTCTTTCTGATGTTGGTGACAGTCTGACCGTTCAGAGTGGTAAGCATTATTGCAGTGTCTTGAAAGTGTGACATTCTCCTTATGTGACTTGTATTTCCTGTGCTTTTCAGTTCACTTGCTTATAACTTTTTAAGCAAGGTGTACAAGCCTTTTTCCTGTGTCTCAGACTCTGGGTGTGATTGGATGACATACCTCACCAATTGATGGGTAGCTGCCCCCAAAATCTTACCTTTAGCTGTCAGAGTAAGCTGATTCAGGGCAGTGAATTAGAAAGATTGACATTACTTTATCTGCAGTCAATTTGAGCTGCACTCTGGCAGGTTAGCTTTGAAAAATTGCTTGTCATGGGTACTAATTGTAGAACTGGTACTAAAGCAGGATGCTGCCAGGGTGTAAATAGGAGAGAGGGGAAAATAAGCAAGGTCCCTGTAACAGCAAGTATACATAGTGTCTACTTCATGGTTAACATTTAAAGCCAATGCTTAGCATGCTTGTTGCAGCTAGTCCCTTCAGACCAGTGTCATACACTTGTTTTAACAGTTACAGTAAAATCTAAATGAAGCTGAAACTCATTACACGGTAGTTACAAGGTTGGCAATAAGGAATGGCTGGGGCTTTTTTTGCTTTCTTGGTTTTTTGTTTGTTTGTTTGTTTTTTGTTGGTTTGTTTTTAAGAGAGTATACTGCTATGCACTTGCATTTTTATATTTGGAGGGGAAAATTATTTCACTCCTCATTATCTGTAAAGTTAAAACTTACTGATGAATTTATAAAGAATTTCCTTACTGGCAAATCTTTGTTTCTATTATACAGTGTACAGGCAACATCTTACTCAGCGTGTACACTGCTCTCAGCTTTCTTTTACTGAGGGAATGGAAGAATGTGTGTAGGTGTTCTACATCTTCTGCAGTGAAGTGCAAATCCTACAGCAGTAACGTATATTCTCCCTAGTATTATAATAGTGCCATTGTAAGTGTGAAAAACCTGAAATTTGTGTAGCTATATTGTACATCATGGACGTCACTGTTGAAATGATACCTGTCCTGGGCTTTGTAAGCAGTCATTTGAACTTGAGACACATTAAGTTTAATGTGCTCTTTTCAATGAAATGTCACTGTTTCATTGTGTTGAGTAGGAGGAATATTATCCACAGGACTCATATTCTTATTACAGTGTTTTTATCACTTTCCCTACTAATCAATACAGCACACAGGCAAATTTATGTGTATAATGGACTACTCATTCTCAGGCTTAACAGAAAAAAAAAAAAAGGAGAAGAAAGGGATGCCATTTGCATCAGATTCAGGTCATCCAGGTTTTCCTTATAGTCCACTTAAAGATATTACTTGATTTTTTTTGAATCATAAAGAGACATTTCCCCCTGGGGGTGGCAGGGCAGGGCAGGGCTTGACAGCCAGGACAGCTGCTGGGCAGTGGGCACTTCCCTGGTGATGGGGACCAGTTTCCCCAGTAATCAAATCCTGCCAGCACATAATTGTCTCGTAGTCCTGTGCTAGCTTACCCATAACTGCTGAAAGAAAATAAAGATAAATATCTAAAATGTGAAATAGATTTTGAGTCTCATTAAAATATTTTAGGCAATGGGTAACAAAGGTAGAATTCTCATATTAATGTTTTGACGGATGACGAAGCATTTGAGTAAGAAGAGAGTCATGAAATCCTCATATCTTCAAATTTCGCTATTCTGTGTTACATGCTGACATGTCAGTGAGACAGTGATTTCTGATTCACGTTTCTAAACAGAAGATATGATGGCAGAGACCATAATAAGGTCCCAAGGTACAAGAGAAAAGTTGAGTGTACTTCCATCTTTACAATACCTGGGTATGTGTAATAAGGGATACACACACAAAGTGATGCCTAACCTGGAATACTTTATTCCTTCAGAAGTTGCCTTTTTAAGTCTCTGTTCAGGTAGATAAAACTGTCAAAAATTGTCAGTTCTCTGATATCTTTAATCAAGTTAACCTGTTAGCCTGCAGCTCAGATAGCTTTTTTTTTTTTCCCCCCATTTTTTCCCTCTGTGTTTTTGAAGGAGTAAGTTTGGTCTTTGACTATTCCCTCCCCACTTTGTGAGGACGCCTAGACAGCGACTATTGATTTTTACAGAAGCCCTTATGAACTTTGAGATCTCTGCCTTTCTGTCCCCGAAAGTAACCAGTTGCTGAGAGCATGAGCTAGTGTAGATGCCTATGCTGGACATGATCACAAGTCCTTTATTCTCTTTAGTAACCCAGCTAACAACTGGAATATGGAGTTGTATTTATTTGAATTCTTTTATGATTATAGCAATCAAGGTTTTAACTCTTTGAAAGACAATCCAGAATTAATTGCTGGATAAATTACCTACACACACACACACACACAATGCAACATGGGTATGTTGTAATGATGGAGAACTAAATAAAAGTCTGAATAAATAGTGTCAATATTATAATTTTATAATAAAGGAAATACTTCCAAAGCACTGTAAAAGGATTTTTGTTGTGTAAGAGAATGTTTTTTGAAGTTTTTCTGAAGCCTGCCTGTGAGATATGAAAGGGTGGTCTTTTAATTAATTTTTCATTGATTGGACACTGCTTCATCTTAGAGCTTCATTTCTTAAAGATTTTTTGCAATCTGATTGCTGTCACCATAAAACTCTTTGTAGGTATTTGGCTTGATTTCTAATTAGTGCAATTAATTTTAATTTATTTATTTGCACTTAGGCGTAATTACTTTTATAAATTCCATCTTGTATTTCAGTAGTTCTTACCTTCCTGACAGCAATTTCTACTAAATGTACACGTAAATAATACAATTAATGCTTATAATTCCTGAGTTAAGGAAGTGAAGGCACTAAATAATTTTTGTTTTCTGGAAATGTTATGAAACATATATATATGTGCTGCTTAATAAATACGTTTCATTTTTTCTCCTCTAAATGAGTCCTAGGCCAGGAAATACTTACATTTATAGTTATGATTTAAAATCCATTTAAAATATGTGTGCTTTCTTTCCTTCCCTCTCTTTCTTCCCCCGCAGTATACTGGGTGAAAAAAACATCCTGAGGAACAACAGGATTCTAAGAGTTGAAGAGAGTTCAAGTAACCTGACAGTTACTAGCTTGCCTTTCAGTTGTGATCTTTATAAACAATCTTTCCAGCAATCATGTTGCCTCGCTCTGCCAGAGGTACAATGTAATATCAAAAAGATACTAACAAAACATTAATAAATAAATTGCACTGTATTTGATCAATTAAATGTATACTGAAAGATCAGTGATAGTGTAGTAATTTCTCTGAATGCTTGACCTTTCTATGCTGGTCTAAGTTACTATTCATTTATACTGCTCATACGAATTTCATATTGTTTTGCATTGGATAAATTTTAATTATCAGTAATACTAAACTGTGATTATTTTTTTGCCATCTGTTCTTTTGTGATGATTTGGTAAAGAAAATTATTCATTACATGTTTGCACAATATCGGAGTGTGAAATCTGTATCTTCATGCTAAGCAAGACATACAGAGGCTGTAAAAGCATATGAAAGCTCTGCAAATGTAAAGCTAGGAGAGAACACAACAAACTGAGAATTTCTATTCCTGTATTTTGATGCTTTTCTGATAACTACCACTTCTGGATTTCAGTTTCAAATACCTAATGCCCAGAATGTATCTGAGTTATTTGCATTCAAAGGAGCAGAAGAGCTGTGTCCTGAAAAACTGCAATGATTTACTGAACTGTTAAATGAGGAAAGCTTTATTACAGCTCACATAATATAATATTTCAGAGTGGTGGAGCATCAGCTGAGCTTTTCAAATGGCCTTCTGATTAACCTTGATATTAAATCAAAGTTTGAAAGGTTAAGCCTGCAAACATTTGGCATTCAAAACTGAGCCAGTAATATCAGAGTTAAGGAAAACTATATTTTAAAGTCTGCCATTCCTTAATGACAGTGGAGTGAATAGCACTATACTAATTAAAAAATAAAGACCTGGATATTTTACAATCCAATACTTTATCCAGTGTTATTATTGTGGCAGCATCTTCTTGTTGTTGTATTGTGAAGTATAAGCTGCAGCTGCTTGTTAGAATCCACACATGGTACTAGCTCAGGTCCTGTGAACAGTTACTAAACAAACTTAATTGAGGACAGCCTCACCCTTACTTAGGACCTGTCACTGGGTATGCTAGATATCTAATATCTAGCTTTGTCTTCAGGCATTTTTCCCTGTGGCTAAGATTCCTGTCTGAGGTGACCTTTCTCCAGACTGAACACTCCCAGTTCTGTCACTCTCCCCTCCCAATTCTCTTTATATGTATGACTTTTATAATTCTGTATGACTCCTCACCTGATTCATTCCAGTATTTCCATGTCTCTCCTGGAGATGGGCAGGATGTGCTTGTCCTGGTGAGTCCAGGACTGCTGGTGTGTGTCACCAAGGCGTGAGTAGAGGGGATCACCTCATTCAACCTGCTGATAGCAGTTCACCTAATGAAACAGGGAGCAGTTTCCCACCTGGGAGGCTGTTAGCTTTCTTTAATGCAAGTGCACATTACTGGCTAATGTTCAACTTCTGGTCCAACAGCACCTCCATGTCCTTCTCTGGAGACATTCTTTTTAGCTGGCTACCTATCAGCTGTTGCTTGGTGTAATTCCTCTGCAGGTACAGGTTTTGAACTTCCTCACTGTTAACTTCATGACCCATTTCACCCACCTATTGAGGATTATCTGGAGGGTGGCACATCAGTCACTTCTCCCTGTTTTCTGTCATCATTGAAGTTGCTGAGAGGGTACTTTGCCCATCATCCAAGTCATTAACAAAAAGCTTGAACACTATTTGCCCTAGTAAGCACTCCTGGGGTTCCACAGTAGAGACTGGCCTCCAGCTGGACTTCTTGCAACTGACTTCATGTGATATTTTTTATCACTCCTAAAAATGCTACAGTATTTCCTTATTTACATTTTGGTTTCTCCTAAGAAATACAAATGTACTTGGGATATCACTGTTACCAGGAGTTGGCAGAAGTGCTCATACCTTAACAGGATTTAAGCATTCCTGTGAAAACTCTCATTTAGAAAGTTGATTACATTAGAAAATTGGTGAACTACAAAGATTGCCATATATAAGGAAATTATTCCTCTGTAGTATAATCATTGGAAGTAAACACCTAAAAGGAAAGCTGTAACATGAGTTACATTTTGACACTGAGAATAACAGAATTCCAAGTTGGAATGGACATCAATGATCATATTACCCAAGCTTTCTAGGTAGGAACACAGATGAGATGATCCAGCACCTTGCTGAGCTGAGTCTTAAAAGTGTTCAGTTTTGGGGACTCCTCCACTTCCCTGGGAAGATTATTCCAATGCCTGACTGTTATATTGGCAAAAAATTTTCTTCTGATGTCCAGCAAGGATCCTTCCAGAAGTAACTTGCACTCATTACCCTTCATCTTTTCCATGTGCCTCCTTGTGAGAAGGGAATATCCATCATCTCAGTAGCCACTCTTTAAAACTAGAACATTACAAGTTTTCCTCTAAGTCTGCTTTTCCCCATGCTTTTCTCCATGGCTTCCCAGTCCTTTGATCTTCTTTGTGGCCCTTCTCTGGACCCTCTCCAGCCTGTCCACACCTTTTTTTGTATAGGAGGACCAGAACTGAACAGGTGTTCCTGGTGTTCTAGGTGTGGCCTGACAAGTGCTGAGTAGAGTGGGATGATGACGTCTTTATCTCTTCTAGTGATGCCCTTGTTGACACACCCCAGCACCCTGTTGGCTTTCTTTGCCACTGCTGCACCCTGTTGAAATTGTTGTCCACCAGGACCCCCAGGTCACTTTCCACAAAACTATTCTACAGAAAGGACGATCCCAGTCTGTTTTGAACTCCCAGATTGTTTTCCCATGTGCAAGACCTTGCACCCATGTTGAACTCCATAAGGTTCTTGTTAACCCACTCTTTGAGCCTTTCCATCTCTCCCTGAAGGTTGGCCTTCCCTGTAAACTGTCTAGTTCCCTACTCAACTTGGTGTCACCTGCATTCATCATCAGGGTGCACTTGGTCCCAACATCCAGATCACTTATGAAGATAATAAACACTGTTAGGGCTGATACTGATCCCTGAGAAACCCCACTTGTGACTAGTCACCAGTTTGAAAAAGCACAATTTCCCACCACCTTCTGAGTGTCTCCTATCGGCCAGGTCTCCACTCCACCCCACTGCACATACCACTTGTCTAGAATCACAGAATCATAGAATTGGCTGGGTTGGAAGGGACCTCAGAGATCATCAGGTCCAACCCTTGACCACTACCTCTGCAGTTACCAGCCCATGGCACTGAGTGCCACATCCAGTCTCTTTTTAAATATCTCCAGGGATGGGGAATCCACTACTTCCCTGGGCAGCCCATTCCAATGTCTGATCACCCTCTCCGAAAATAAATTCTTTCTAATATCCAACCTAAACCTCCCCTGGCACAACTTGATACGATTCCCTCTTGTCTTGATGATAGTTGCCTGGGAAAAAAGACCAACCCCTCCTGGCTACACCCTCCTTTCAGGGAGTTGTAGAGTGTGATGAGGTAGACCACAATGTATCAGAGCAGTACCTAATCCTTCTCTAGTTTTGCTAGTCCTTAAAATAACAAGATTGATTTAATTCCCTGGGTTAATTCAAGTCAACTTTGATACATAGTTCAAAGAATGCTAAAACATTTTTACATTCCATTAACTTTTGGTATGATCGTATATTATGGTATAATATGGTTTTCATATTGCTGTGTTGCTTACTCTTGGGTAACTCAGATGGACACACAGAACTGAACAGTTTGAGAGTTGTACCTGTGTGATTGTAATTGATGGATGTTTATGAAGAGCAGAAATTTTATCTATGTACTTGCCTCAAACTAAAAGCCCTCGTTTTTATCAAAGCACATTTGATGAATAAGTCTACTTCACTGAAGTCTGCTTTGCTTTCTGAAATGCAAGGACGCAGAAATTGACATCAATAACAGTGTGTTACAATGTCTTTTCATTCTGTTTAACAGTGACTGAAACTACATTTCCATATATCACTTTAGTCGTCAGCATTCAATTTCAACAACCATGTGTGGAAAATGTTTTTTTATAGAAAAACAACTCTTTGGAGTCCTTTTATAAGTACTTTGATTCTTTTCTGATGTCTTTGGTGTATAGGTTGCATATGAAAAGTAGAAGTGCTTGCCTGCAGCTCAATTTCTGACCAGGGTTATAGAAATCTGCACTGCAAAGAGTATTTTGACTATTTTCTCTTAGAGAAGAAAATTTATTTTACCATTCTACACGTATGATTCAAGATTATGATATTTAAGATAAATTCCATTTATTATAATAAATTTAACATTAGAAATGTGTAGAAGTATGTGTGAAATTAATTTTTAACACGGTATTTTGTACAGGTCACAAAATTCTGTTCCCTTGTAATCTTGAACAGAAAACCTTCACGCTTGGAGACAAAAAGTAAAGGTGTTCTCTTACAATATATGTAGCAGAAGCTATCTCTTTAGGAAACTTAGGAAATTTCTCTTTAGGAAATTTAGAGTCAGAATTTGTACTGAAATATTTTTGTGTTCTTTACTATATTATAAACTTCTGGGTTTGGAATTTTTTGTGGCTTTCCCTTCCCTTCCCTTCCCTTCCCTTCCCATACCCACTCCCTCTTTCTGTCTATCTCTTGGTCTTACTTTCTGTGTTTCTTTTATTAAGCTATTTTGGCATAGGTATTCCTTTTCCTTTGCTGATAAACACTTTCTTTTCTACCAAAAGATGTTGGGAAACAAAGGAAATACAATGGTGTATTTTTTTTCCTGCTCTAATCTTGTCAATTTGATACACTTCTAGAAATAATGGTTGAAATAACTATTAAAAACTTTTAAATTCAGATTATTTTTTATGTAAATATACTCAGAAAAGACACATTACATTTCTTTAGACATTACTATTGATGTCTTAACCTGTATGTCAAACATATCCACAAAGACACTTAAATTACATGGTCTCCCTGAAACACAAATCTCATAGTTGGTTCTAAATGGAACTGGGAACCTCTGAACTGAACTGAGCTGGTAACGCACAGTCACAGCTACTGTCCCAAGCTTAGTGCTACAATATTTAAGATGAAGAATCACTTTAAACTTCCACTTATTCCTTCCTACTAATATTTTTACACTGGCTTATTTCATCTAGAGTTCCTTGCAGAATGCCAGACTGCTCCACAAGATTAAACCTATAACTGCAGACACATGTGCTAAAAAAAAATAATACTGTTCCTATCTTCATAAGTAACATTTTAGCTAGAACAATGTATCCCATCTCTACTTTCAATCTTCATCTTCAGTGACCAATTTTTATTTTTCTTAAAGCTAGGTATGTTTCTTTGTAAGAATAGAACGATATGGAAGATCCTGATTTCATCTTCTGCTAACAATGTTGAAGTCTCAGAACACATATCAGAAATTAGGACATAAGGATGTTTTATAATACTACATTTGCTTTGTCTCTCGAGTGTTTAAATTAAGGCTTCCACAAAGATAAACATAATCTTCCATTCCTACAAAACAGTTGGATAATGCAAAAAGTTTGTAACATTTGGAGATTTGGTCACATGTCTGAGCTTTCATACTGCAAGCAGATATTTTTTTTTTTTTTTTTTTTGGAGGTTGAAAACTGATGCAAGTAAAGACTTTTAGACTATAGAGTTTCTGTAATGACAGGATTCACATGAGACTGGGCACAACCTAACATGCAACCTAAAAGCTTAAGCATCTTGAAGGAAAGATTCATGCAGGTTCAAACATCACAGGAAACAGACTGTAAAAGTGACTATAGTATAATTCTTAATTAACATACTCAAAATCACCTTTAGTTTTGTGTAATAACATAGATACGTTCAAGTACTTGCAGATACAGGCAGATATATGCCTCTTACTGGCAGATATCCTCTTACTGAACTGAGCTGTGTCTCGGGGAAAAGTTACCCTGAGACCACAGTGAATCCTGGTGTGATTTTAATTGACTTCAGTGAAGTGCTAGGGAAACTGAATTAGATATTTCTGAATATGAGGAAATTCGGTTTATTTTCATGATCTGGTTTTCAATGTGATGGCCAAAATATCTTTTTAGGGTCCATTTGAGCATTATGAGCATGTAAGTGTAGTCAAACTCATTGAGTCCACTGAGACACACAGTGGGTACTGTTCTTTGTATAGGGCACAGGTGGGTTCTCATAGTTATTGAATGATGAATCATACTCTTATTCATTTCCAGTTCTGACCAAAATAAGGACTCTGTACACTGATTATGGGTTTTTCTGTATACCTGCTACTCCCTCAGAAATGAATTTTCATTCAGATGGTAAGAACTGATGGTAACTGACATGATTCATGCTACGTCAGAAAGGTACAATTCAGAAAACTGTTTTCCATTGCTTTCTTCCCCCCTTGAAAAAGCATATGCTTTTAATATGCTTTTTTGTTCCTATAACTGAACCGCTTACTGTATAAATGTCTTTAAAGGTTCATGATTGTTTCTGTGATGTTACAAGGCATGTTTTCAGTAAAAAGAATGGCAATTAGTGTATCTTTCACTCAGAAGTGGAATTTCTAATAATAGCAAATCTTCTTCAACATGATACTATAGAAATCACCAGCAGTGGCAGATTTTCTTTTAAATTGTTTTTTCTTTTTTGGTTTTAATCACAAAATAAATGGAAAAGAGCACATAAACTCCAGTTGAATCCTTATACTACACAGCAGAGATCCTCTCTGTTCATTCCAAAGATCTAGTTCTTATGATCTTGTGTTCTGGGAGACACACATCCTAGAAAGTAGGTTTTCTCTTGAAACCTCTACAGACTAATTTGTTTCAGTATTTTTACCTTATATAATACCATTTATGGTATTTTTGAAGTCTAGTGATGATGCATGATTTTATGCTTTTTTCATTAGTTACTAAGCAATACAAAGAACCTAGATCAAGTAAAATTACACTGTAATGGTGTAGTACAACATAGTAATTGTCATTTTCTAATGAAGAGTTCGTTACCATCTATTTTTAAGTTATTTTAAAATAGCCTTTCTTTAAACTAATTTACTGGCAGAGCATTATATTCAGGTATTAAGAATGATGAAAAGAGAAAATGAATTTACTAAACCCATAAATCATTAAAGTCCAAGAGACATACAGCACATAGATGATCATATGATTAAAATTACATACCACTGAAGATCAGCACTGTAGAGTATTAGGGCAAATTCCTTTCCTGCTTTGGAGCTGATCTAAGGCTACTCCACCCTGTTGAGACCTAACCTACAGTACTGTGTCCAGCTCTGTAGCCCTCAAGACAAGAAGGACCCGGACCTGTTAGAACAGGTCCACAGGAGACCTGTTGGGCTTATTCACCCTATAGAGGAGAAGGCTCCAGGAAGACCTTCTAGCAGCCTTCTAGTACCTGACTGGGGCCTAAAAGAGAGCTGGGGAGTTACTGTTTACAATGGCATGTAGCAATAGGATGTGGATCAATGGTCTTAAGCACAGGGTGGATTTAGATGAGGCATTTAGGAAGGAGTTCTTTACTAAGGGGGTGGTGAAACATTCCAATGTTTTGCGCAGGGGTGGTGGAAGTCCCATCCTGTGAGGCATTTAAGGTCAGGCTGTATGGGTCTTTGGGCAACCTGATCGAGTCAAAGATGTCCCTGCTTACCTCATTGGGATTGGGCTAGATGACCTTTAAAGGTCACTTCCAGCTCAGCACATTTTATGATTCTGTTTTGTTCCTCCAGCTATTTTGTCACAATGTCTTCTTTTGAATATCAAAACTGGCATTTTGAATGTTGGTTGTTCTTCATTGATTCTTTGTTCTTTTCAGTGTTGCCTAACTTCATGCTTCAGTGTCCTACTCACATTTTCAAAAAAAGGCTTGATCACTACTCAGTCTATAATTATTAACTCAGGTGTCAGGTGCTACCAATTCTTTTATTTTTATTGAATAGTTATATTACATATCCTACTGTGGGTAGTTCTTCATTCTCCCAGTCCCTGCTTTTGCCTTCTGAGACTGGAGTGGTGTGGTCAGAGCCCTTGCCCATAAAATCTGAGGGAAACTACTCATCCTACTCCATATCCTGGGTAACTGGGTCTCCCATTTCAATCCAGATGAAACCTCTATTTTCCCTCATCTTTCTTTTATCAACAATATAACCTATAGAAGCTTTTCTTTTTTCCCTTGATGTTCCTGGCCAAATTTAATTGTGTGATGGCTTTAGCCTTTCTAATCTGATCTGTGGCTGCTTGGACAATTCCTCTGTATTCTTCACAGGGTACATGTCTTTGCTTCAATCTTTGATAGGCTTCCTTTCCATGGTTGAGGTTGTCCAGGAGCTTTTTATTCATACATGTAGTGCTCCTGGCATTTTTGCCTGACTTCCTCTTTGTTGGGATGAAGATGATTCACTTCAACAAAGTTTAACTGCTGTACAGAGCCTGCTGGGGTGCCCTGATGGAAGCGGGTATATTATTTCTAGTAATTTTATTTAATTGCTTAAATAAGCTGACTTTGTGAGCAGATTTGCATTTAAACCTTTGAACAACTCTGTTAGTTGTTGGCACCGTACAGCTCTAAACCAGAAACAGCTACATGGTAGTTGTGCTAATCACTGAAATTGTATGTCTGATAAAAAATACCCCCTTATACAAAACAGGACCCTTGTAGTAGTCCTAACACATGTATGCATGTACCATGCACATACTTTAATTTCTATTCTATTAATTATTCTATTAATTGCTATTTCTTTAATTCTAAGCTTACATAGCTATTACAGTTTGACATTGCAGAAAGCAGTTTGTTAGGGCAAAGGATGCATTACATTGTTTTGAAGGGAGGGGAGAAAAAATTCTTAGTTTGTAGCAGCATGTATGGGAATCTTACTTCAAGATATATATATATATGTATATAAAGATATTAAGGGTAAAGTGTATGTATCATCAAAATATTCATCAGTGCATCCCTACCATTTGCTGAATAGAATACTTGATAATATGACATAAGAGAAGCATTCTCCATTGTGTTTTGCTGGTACTTTTAGTGGATTTAGAGCAAATAACATTTTTAGTAATTTAGCTAATTTTTGTGCAGGAAGAAGTAAAATATTTCTGACAGTATTTTGGAGGGCAGTTTGGATCTTTGAAGTTGAGGTTTTTTTGGGGGGGTTGGGGTTTTTTGTTTGTTTGGGTTTTGTTTTGATACTGCAACACATGTTGAAAATTTAAGGTGAGCATTTACTGAAGTATAATGAAATTTAATTTTTAGACATAATCAGATTGTTTGGAACCCCAGTGGGGTCTGAAAGAATGTTCCATCTGTCCTGCTCTTCCGTATACATTGCAGTATTCAGTAAAAACAAACCAACACAGTTCAGATATTGTTTGAGAGGTACTCTGGGAGTAAAACACTGATTTATAAAAACTGCAAAGAATGCAGGGGTAATTATGGTTTCTAGATGTTTAGCCTGATTCTAATGCATTCAGGCAGAGAATTGCAAAATTCCAAATTGTGTAATGTAAATCAATGTTGTTGATTTTCTTCAGTTTAATGTGTTTAGTCTGCCATGTTTTATTAATGTTTATCAGAGTTTCTCAATCTGCTAAGAACAATCTAGCATTTCAAGCCAAATCCTGTGACAGCTAAAGTGATCAATTGGCAACTCTGTGGCCCATAGACGAAGCTTGGAAATGTGGAGGCTTTTGCTGCTGTTGTTTGTTGGTTTGCTTTGTTTTTTTTTCCCAGCAGTGACATCTGGGTTCTCATCTGGCTTTCTGGCAGATCTCCTCTTGCCTCTGCTGGTCTAACTGCACTGTTGGCCAATGGACTCATTGCAAGGCTGTCCTGGAGGCAGGGCAGTATATTCACCCTGTTCCGAGTCATCCTTGGTTGCCATTTTACTTTGTCTCCCCTGTAGTCAAGGGAAAATCTGCAAAATGCAATACACAGTGTAATGTTAGGGGAGCATTTCAGTTACAGCATTCCAAGCAGAGAGGAAGAATATGGGCTCCTCAATGTGGGTTCATTTCATTGGTGCTGTTACGGAGAACAGTGTCAAATATTTCTAGCAGCATGGCAGCATGGTACTGAGCAGAGAAGCTTCCAGTATAGTAAGAGAACAAAAATTACACAATACCAGGAGCAAAGTCAAAACAACTGAAAATTGTTAGGAAATCACTGACAGTGATCCTGAGGAATAATTGCCAACATGGAATAGATTGAATCTGGAGCTATTAGCATGCTCTTGACAGTGTTGCCTCGAAAAGTCTTTGAAGTTAAACTGTAGTTTACTTCAATGTGAAGGAACAGATGATATCCTGATACATGTGAAACAGAATAGATTTTGGCTTCAACCAGGATTTTTGTTTGGTTTCATTGTGGGTTTGGATATTGGAGTTCTTTTATTTTAGAGTATCACCTAATGCCATTGCTCAGATCGTCTGTCAGCCTTCCATTTATCTTATAATACTGTGTATACCTGCTCTACTGTATCTTTCTAGTTATAAAATGAGCTGTCAGTAGCACACATCCTGTCAAGAAATAATTAATTATGTTGGGAACATGTAAGTATTATACTTTTGTACTTTTTATCAGGTAGAAAGCAATTTGTTTATAAATAAATCTTTAAAAAATTTTTTTTTTCTTTTCTTCTGGTAGCTTCCCACACATCCTGTGAAATCTCTCCTCTCTTAGTGTAATATACCTTATTATACTAATTTTTTTCTAGTTACTAAAACAAAGTGTTGGAATGAATATTTCACCTATTTACAATATAAGTGTCAGTAAAATCCTCAGAGTAACTCATAACTTGATGCAATAAATTATGTGCTAACAATATCCTTCTGGCTGCTTCTTATAATGCAAGAAAATCACATTTAATTCTGGTACCTTTTAGTTTCAGGTGATATTTTTTTCTTCCCTGCAAGTAGTGAAAATCAGTTATTCGAATAAATACTGGGTGTGGTAGGAGAAGTAGTCTGGGAGGAATACTGGAAGAAATTGGTTCTCATTTTCTTGAGAAGTTCCTTTTTGGAATCACTTTAAATGTTATAAAAAAGGTCAATTTTGAACTAGTTCTCTTATGCTACCCTAGTATTTGCTGACACAAAGAGACAGTTCTAATATCATACTACACTTGGCCACACAGCAGGTGTCAGTGGACACGGAGGATGGGAAAAAATGTCTGCCTTGCTTTACATTTCAGAACAATATTAAGAATGTTATTATTTTCTGACAGTATAGTCAACTGTTGACAATGCAGTACAATACAAATTTAAAAATACTTATCATGTTAAAAATCCTCTGCTTTTTGTTTGGTTGGTTGGTTGGTTTTTTGTCAAATAAAGCTAACACTGGCTAATTCTTTTTTTTATATATATTATTGACTCTGGATCTTGAAAGGGCTGTGTTAACAGAAGTGAGTTCACACAAACATTTTCTTGCTTGGCCATTCTTAGACTTCACAGAGGAAGGTTTTTGTTGTCAATACCAGTTACTAGTAAGGTAGTGAAAAAAGCCTTTTCTGTTCCTTATGACACAATATCTAAAAGAACTAATGTTACATTTTCTACGTATTATTTGCAGAAGTAGAAGGTTGTGGCAAAAAATGAAAAGTACAAGAGAGGAAAGAAGCAATCAGAGACATGAATTAAATGTCTGAGATGACTGAGGGAGATTTAATTCACCACAAAATTAAACATTAGCAGAGGGTGCCCCAATTGGACAAAATGCGTTTTCATTAAGATGCGGTAAGCTTACCAGAGAAGATGCCACCCAATTTGAGAATTAGTGAGAAAACACCTTTCATACAATTGAGTGAAAGTTTTATGTTTATATGTATCACTGTATAGTGTGGCTGAAACACAGATGGGTCTAGTTATTTGGAAACACTAGTAGAAGATCCATTGCAAAGAGAAATCAGATATTGTCCATATGCCCAAAGCGTATATGAATTCTCATTAAGTAAGGACTTAGTAAATTCAAGGAAACTGTTGCCCTTATTCTAACACAGATGCCTAAATTTGTCAATGTCTTTCTGAGTCAGGTCACCAAAAATCACTGGTATGTTTGGAAAATGTTAAGCCTGTGGTATTTCAGATCACTTTGAAAGCTGTAAGTAGTATTCAAAGTATCCAAGGCTTATTAGTCTTCTAGATGTGGTTGAATCAACTATATTTTACACACCACTTGTCTATATATTTTCATCCTATGTCAATATTTGTACTACAAGTAATGAAAATTATAATGCACATTTCTATAGTGTTAATAATTTTGTAGCATTAAATGCTGTGTTTAATTATATTTTTTTGACATTACATCCTCTTGATTTTGTTCAGGCTTATTAATTTGCTAAGGCTATCTTTGCAGAGGAGTAACAGATGCGTTAAACCAATAGCTGAAAATTGAGTGCTTACTTCTAACGAAGGAACTGGACTGGGTTTAGCACTACTAGGTCATACAGTACATAATTTTATTGTATGTATATTTAAATGGATTCCTTTGAAAGATACTCAGTGAATGCTACATTTTACAATGTCTAGGAAATCTGTCTTGCCTTACACTAGAGTTGTATTTGTGACTAACATGTTTTACTTTGCCAAATAGAATTAATGTTTGGAGAGGTGAATTGAAGTGAATAGCAGCGTGGACATGCAGATTGATTTAATGGTATGTTTGTCATTGGCAAATTCTAGTTTCAGTAATAAAATAGCAAAATCAGTCCTGTTAAAATAATGCTGCTAGGTTTGTGACTGAGCAGTGGCAAAGACGAGATGTCATCCTCCACTTGCATATGTTTTTTCACCTGTTATGACACCTGGAGAATACAAAGTGTTTCCTTTCAGCCCCAGTGGTATGAAATCCACAGTCAGGGAAGTAATGCCACGGAAGACAAAGAAAAGTTGGGACTGAAGATCTTGTTCAGTTTGGAGTCATCCTGTTTTGCATATTCTCATAGCTAATGTAAAAGATTTTTAAGTCTTTCCTTGAAAAATACAGGTAATTATGCAGAAAAATCAATGCCGCCTGTTTGCATGTTCTTTCATTAGAACAGTTATGTTGACACAGTGACAAAGAAAAAAGTAAATTATATTCTAGGAAAGGTGTTCATATTCCAGTAGTGTTAGAACAGCTTTGCTGAACATACTTCCAAACAGTTAGAGACTGTTGGGGGGCTGGTGATTTTATTATGTGTGGGTTGTTTGTTTGGTTTGGTTTTTTTTTTTCCTTTTGTTAGTACAAATCCTTTTTTATGTTGCATCAAGGCAATACAAAAGTGCAAAGTGGTACTGTACAATTTTTTTAAAAATCAACAAAATATATGACTCAAATTTATTTAGGAAATCATAGAATTGTAAGTACCTCACTTTGTTAGGATATGTGCTAAAATCATGACACTCTTGCTTGGTTCTGAAATGAAATGCTGTAGTATGACAGTATTGCTCTTTATTATTTTTTATTTATTTTGGTATGGCAAAGCAAAGTTCTGAGACTTAAAGTAATCAACCGATGCAAATATTTCAGATGAATGTATATACTTAATATGATTTTTTCTTTCACATTTTCAGAACTCAAAACACCAGATTTTAATTTCCTTTTATAGGACAAGAACTGATAAATTCAACCTCTGATTCATTGCCTGCAATATATTCTGAGCATTCATTATACAGCAATAAATTGCCTCCAGATTGCTGGTATCACACCTAGCATGAGCTGTTGTGTTATTTATCTCTTTTTTATCTTTGGAGCACCTCTTTCTCGGTTTGCTCAAAGACAGCTGGTGCAGTTGTGCAGCTTGCACACTAACATTCTGTTCAAGGGTATGCCTGTTTGTTGTTTTTTTTTTGTGTCACTTGGTATTTTGGCTTGGATTAAAAAAGCTTTAGAAGCTAGTGTTAAACAAACCAGTGTCTTGAAGTTTTAGTAAGAAAATCTGTAGCATTCTGGTGGTGACACTGAGGACCCTGGAAGCTTCCCATGTCAGATAAACTTAGTTTTGTCTAACCTGCGTGGAAATGAGTGTGAGGTTGAGCTCTCACATTTTGAAGTTGAATAGAACTTTACTGAGAATTTTACACTTCATACAAATGTATAAGAATAGCTGTGACTTCATAAAGATAGCAGTGCCTTTCTTGTCATAGTTGTTTATTAACAGTACTATTAACAGTAGTTTTCAGCACATAGACTCTTGATGATTGCAGAAATCGACTTAAACTTTAAAATAGCTTCATCTTGTGGCTTTCTTTCATATCATAGCATTACTAAATCCTATTGAAGGAACCTTAAAGATCATCTATTTCCAACCCACCTGAATGGGCAGGGACACCTCTCACTAGAACAGGTTGCTCAAAGTCCTATCAAACCTGGCCTTGAACACTTTCAGGTATGGAGCATGCACAGATTTCTTGGGCACACTGTTTCAGTGCCTCACCCTCAGAGTAAAGAATTTCCACCTAATGTCTAACCTAAGCCGACTCTCTTCCAATTTAAAACCCTAACTCCGTGTCATATCACTACTTGCCCTTTTAAAAAGCCCATCCCCATTCTTTCCTGGAGGCCCTTTCAGGTACAGAAGGCCAGCGTAAGATCTCGTCAGAGACGACTTCTGGCTGAACAGCTCCAGCTCCCTCAGCCTGTCCTCTCAGGAGAGGTTCTCCATCCCTCCTGATCATTTTTGTGGCCTACTCTGGGCTCCCTACAGCATCTCCATGTCCTTCTTGTGCTGGGGGCTCCAGAACTGGACACAGAGCTCCCAGCGAGATCTTGCATGGAAATTGACCTTTTTCAGTTACCTCCATTTCTCCACCTGAAATTAATGATTTCACATGGGGAAAAAAAAAAAAAAAAAAAAAAAAAGTACTGGTACAAAGTTTTCAAGCTGTTGTCCGATTTAGTAGTTCTAATATTTATATTTGACCATTATTGTCAGTTTTTTGTTCATTTTTGAAAATCCTGCCAGAGAATTTCAAAACTATGAAATAAATAGTAGAAAGAGAAATAACGATGGAGAATGGCATGTAATGAAGTCATACATAATTGGAAATATTGGGGTATGCTTTCATGAGAAATGTATTCTGCCTTCACAAGAAGTTTTTCCTACCGATTTTAATTTCTGGCTTGGGGTTAATTATAAAAAATTTTGTATAATTATTTTTTCAAATCATGAATAATTGCCTTGAGCTTTCTGTCGTGAAATCCTTGTGTCTGTTTAGGATCTGTTAACTAATAGATGTTGGAACATATCCCAGCACCACAGGTACTTACAGCTGTTGTGTGGTCACTGTCAAGGATAATGCACTTTTTTCCATAAATATGAGAAATGTGGAAATCTTTGAATGGCTTGGGCTGGAAGGGATGTTAAAGATCATTTAGTTCCAACCCCCCTGCATGGGCAAGAACTTCTTCCACTAGACCAGACTGCTCAGTGCCCCATCCATTCTGACCTTGAATACTTCCAGGGAGGAGGAAGCCACAACTTCCTTGGTAAACCTGTTCCAGTGCTCAGGAAATAATTTTTTCCTAATGTCTAACGTAAATCTCCCCTCTTCAAGTTTTAAGCCATTTCCCCTTGTCCTCTTGCTTCACTCCCATTTAAAAAGTCCTACCCCAGCTTTCTGGTAGACCCCCTTTAGAAACTGGAAAGTAACCTCAGAGCCTCCTCTTCTCCAGGCTGAACAACCCCAACTTCCTCAGCTTGGCTTCACAGGGGGGATGCTCCATCCCTCTGATCATTTTAGTGGCTCTCCTCTGGACATAGCTCCAGGGAGCTTTCTGTTCTTATGTTGGGGACTCCAGAACTGGACACAATACTCAAGGTGGGGTCTCACGAGACCAGAATAAAGGGGGAGAATCACCTTTCTCAAACAGCTGTCTCTGCTGCTTTGGATGTAGCCCAGGATACAGTTGTCTTTCTGAGCTGCAAGCACAGATTGACAGCTCAAGTTAAGCTTCTGGACCCAACTCTTTTGCCTCAGGGCTGTCCACAATCCTTTCTCCTCCCAACCTGTATTTATGCATGGGATTGCCTCAGCCCAGGTGCAGAACCTTGCACTTGACCTTGTTGAACTTCATGCAGTTTGCACGAGTCCACTTCTCGAGTCTGTCAAGATCCCTCTGAATGGCATCCTTTTCCTCTGGCATGTTGACTTCACCACACAGTTTGGTGTCATCAGCAAACTAGTTTTGTCCTACTAAGCAGTTCTTTGAAGAGACTGAAATCTGCCCTTTTAAAGTCAAGTGCCATCAACTTACTTAGCACTTTCCTCGCTGCCCTAAGGATCTTGAATTTTACAGTGTCATGGTCATTGCAGCCTAGTCTCCCATACTTAGTCTCCCAGTCTCTTCTAGTTAGACATGGTTTATTTTTTTCTAAATAAAACTTAATATCTATATGAGAAATCTATGTACTTTTCTATAGAGAAACTTAGACCCATGAACACTAGACTGCTTTGGGCTAATGGCATACTGCTTTTTGAGAGCTTTATTGAAGGTGTTTCATTCTGCTCTGATTTTTTGGTCTCTAAATGTGGAGTACATCAAGCATGATGCAGAACTGTGTAATTACCATATTTGAAATTATGGTGCTTCATAGCATTTTGTTCTCTTCTGTTTCTCAGCATTTGTCTAGACTGCAGAAAGAGTATGTTCCACTGCTTTCCTCTAGTCCTTTGACTCAGTAAATCAGATTTTTTGTGCCATTTTTCTGTTTCTTTATGAACTTACCATTTCCTTCTGCTGGAAATGCAATAGGTAGACAAGTGGTTTTAGGTTCCACAAAGAAAGGCAGATGGAAGAGTCTCTCATCTCAACATGCTACTTGGACATGGCTAGGATACCTCATCAAAGAGTGTGGGTGTTAAGTCTTCATGTTTGTGTCTTCATGTGCCAGTGTGTGTGTGTGTGTGTGTGTATTAGTCAGTTGGCCATGCTAGAAAATGTGACATTTATTAAGAGGATCATATTTCTGGTTTTAACCTTTTTTTTTTTTTTTTTTTAAGACTGGGAGAAAACTTGTCTTCTTCCTAGTTTTTTCTATGTGTTGAAACTTGTGTCAATGTAGAAACTGTAGAACTGCTGGGAGACAGTAGCTGAGAATATCCTGTTACTAAATCCATTACTGCATGGGTGGGTAGAGGTATGTAGGTGAAACTGAGTAAAACTGAGTAGGTGGTTACTAGTCCTACTAGGTTGTAAGGATATGTAACTGTCTATTTCCTATAGTACCAGGAGCACTGTAATTTTAAAATAGTTAAATAATTTATGTTTAAATGATACTTCGTGTATGTAATATTTTATACTGTAGCTAGTATTAAAGGTTATTTTCACTCATAGAACTGATGGTGTTATGCATTTCAAAAGCATAATGTCACTGAGCAGCAGAAGCACCACTTCTGTAGACCTTTAAGCAAGACTGTCGTTTCCCTATTCAAGTGACAGTTTTAAAGGCATATTCCTGCTCATGTCTTTTTTAGTATTTACAGATTCACAAAGTAAAGCACTAAATAGATTCAGGCTTCTCCACAGACAGAATAATTTCTGTTTTCAGAGTGCAGGGCTGACTTCTGTAAGAAGCCACCAGGAGCTACCTCCAAGTCAGAAAGAGTCTGTTCCAGCTTCCAATGGCTGTTCTGCACCTTTACTGAGGAGTTGTACACTTATTTTTTCATTCTATATTGGAATTTAATCAATTAGGATTTGTTTTTATTTTGTAATCAGATTACTGTTTTTCTTGCCTTTTTTCTGTTTTCTGTTGCTGTGTTCTGTATTTGTAAATGAAGCTTTCTAACTTCTTTCATTGCAAATATATTACTACAAGTGCTGGATATTTTACATGCAGAATTGGAACCACATTGGTTAATTAAGTGTTTAAGGGATTGGACTTAGGGCTGAACTTGATGGTCTCAGTGGTCTTTTCCAACCCGGATGGTTCTGCGATTCTGTAATTCTGACTGATAGTAAAAATCACTTATTGTTGTTTCAGTTCATTAAAAGTCAGGCCCTATACACTCAAGCTTATTGTTATAAATAATAAATTCCCTCTGCTTTTTTGCATGGTAAACAAAATAAAACCATGGATGCCAATGGTACAGTGTTTTGTGGTAGTCTACAACAGGAACCACCTACTGTGTTGTTGCCACATGGCCAAAATGGCTGCAGGAAGCCTTTGTCCTACCTGCTAGGGTGCAAGAACTGTAGGAGCAACTGGGTGGATAACAATGAAACTGGGTGATTTCCACTCTGGAATATGAGTTCTGGAATAACTGAGGTACTAAGGAATCCACTGTGCCTGTGAATCGTTGTGAAGAAATTCAGTTTGGAGGAAGATGGCAGCCCAGTATTAGGGTTGTGATATTTTTAGAACTATTTCCTGCATGTGCAACATAATGTTACACTCCAGACTTTTGTTATTTCTTAATGAGTGACAACACCATCTTCTGAAACCTGAAGATTTATACTCACTACTTCTAAAAAGAGGATAGATGCCTTTAGGATAACAAGCAAACCCCAAAAATAATGAAATAAAAAGTAGAAATAGAAAATAGTGATACACAGAAAACTCTCCATAGCAAAAAAGTACATAGGTCACAAGGGCAGAATGAACAACCAGGAAGGCTGAGTTGAAGTACCCAAGGCACTGGGATTAGTGTAGTACCCTTATTATCTAAGGACATAATTCCTGTTGAATTCTTGCAGACAGAAGAAAGTATGTTTAAAGAATCTTCTGGGAGATGCAAGAACATGACTTCTGTGGGTGTGGTTGTCAGATGATTTAATGTATATGTATTACAGTTCTTTCGATGTGACAATTTCCAAGACACAGTGACATGCAACTCACTGACAAATATAAAACAAAACAAAAAAAAGAATCTAAAATGTCAATACTCCGTTCATTTTCGGGTTTTTATTTTTCCTGTAGTGTTTTGAGTCTGTGATGTGTAAGGCAAAGACTTCTAGGCTGTCTGACATTACCAGCAGGGCTCAAAGCCTGGTATTTACTAGAGACCATTTAATAGTGCCCATAGTTTATTTGAACTGAGACTTAAAAAAACAAACAAACAAACAAAACCCAAAAAAAACCACCAACACCATAGCAGAAGCAGCTCTTCTTTTCTTTGGCAAAATGTGTGGCTTTCGAATTTATTGAACCTAAGAGAACTTATCTATGAGAACTACAGCCCTGATAGAAATGGCGTGACATCGTTGTTATTATGCCCTGAGTTTTTAAAGGTAATGCATCTGTACTGATTAATGCAATTGTTTGATATATGCATGTAAAGTTAATTACTTTGGTGATATCTATAAATAGCTTGGACTGATAGGAACAGCTCCACAAGTGGTCATCTAATGTTAATGTTTGTGATTGAAAATGTAGCAAATTTTTTTTTTTTTTTTTTTTTTTTGTAGTGAAAAGGCACTGATTTTCTCAGTATTTCTGGGCAGATTCTTTTCCCACTAGGTTTAGTGGTAACTTTAGAATAGACCATCAGTATTCCTGAATAATAGTCTCCAAGACAAATTATACTAATTGCGATCTATCATTTATTTAGTCCGTAGGGTCACTGATTTCAGAAAGGGTCAGGATGTTTTGTTTAAAAAGATAGCTTTACTTCTGTTATGTAGACAAGGTTATTAAGAAAAAGGTTGCCAATCTAGTCCCAATGAAATCTATAATAAGATCCAATATTGTGTGTTAAATACTGAGTTTAGTAAGGCTCTATGATTGAAAAGAATACAGTTACTGTTTAAAGACATATTCTGGAGGAATTCCAGAGTTTTATTACTGGAAAAGAATGTAAGTACCAAATTGAACATGGGGGCAAATTTATCCTATATCAATAACCTAAATAAAAAATTCCCTTTGAATTATTCGTATTCTTGGTAAAATCTTTTACTGTAGTGTTTGTTATGCATAGCTATACTTTCATATGTACCTTTTAATGTATGCATATATATATTACCCCAGAGTACTAGTAATTTAAGAAGAGTGTACATATAACCCATATATATATATATATATATATATATATATATCAATGTTCATCCCTATTCACAGCAAGTGGATTGAAAGATACAGGTAATATATAAGTAATATATATAAAAAATATATATGCATATACTATATATCATATATGGATACCTGCATATACTATATATGGAGATATATGTAATTTATAAACTAAAATTCTTTTTTTCTTGAAAAAAAAATATTCTGTGTATCCACTACTTTTTTTTTTTTTCCTCAGTGTCTCAAAAATTATTAATATCCTTTGAAAGTGTTGACTCAAAAGCAAACCACATTAAGTTATTCTAGCTCTGTTCAGTATAGTGATAGGCACATATGCATATGTTTCCTCTGGGAATTTATTATTTTATATGTGCAGAAATCTTTACTTTTTGTCTCCTGGACAGGAAAGCAGGAAAAAAACTACCTTATTTTCATAAGTTATAGTGTAGCCATTGTTTTGAATGTATAACAAAAACTAACTTCTTGCAAATTCTGTAATCTTTGACTCTCTTTTATACCTACATATGACATAGACAGGTATTGTGTAGGAGCTAACTTACTACACTTACTACACATACTTACTACTTACTACAAGAATGGTACCACACCATGCAGTGACCAAAAGGTAAATTTATTTACTAAGCAGAACGGGTATGGTGGAAAGGTAGAAATTTCTGAAGTAAAACTGATGAGATTTCAATTCAGTAGGGACCCACAGGATGCATCTGCACAAACCAAAGTCCCAGGTCCTCTACAGAGAAGGATGTCAACTCTGACCACTTCTTTATTATCACTTGAACACTATCTGTTGGAAGGCAGGTGACACAGATGCAGTTGTGGTGGTGCTAAAGCAGCACAATGAATAATTTGGGTTGGAAGTGACCTCTAGAGGTCATCTAGTCCAACTTCCCTGCAGTAATCAGGAGCATCCTCGTTTAGATCAGGTTGCTCAGAGCCTCATCAAGCTTCACCTTGAATATCTCCAGGTCTCAACTATCTCCCTTGGCAACCTGTTCCATTTTTCCACCACCCTCATGGTAAAGATTTTTTTTCCTCAGATCCAATCTAAATTTACTTTTCTCTGATTTGAAACCATTGTCCCTCGTCCTCTCGCTCCAGGCCCCTGTGAACAGGCCATCTCCAGCTTCCCTGTAGACCCCCTTCAGATACAGAAAGGTCATTATCAGCCCCCTTGGAGCCTTCTTTTCTCCAGGCTGAACAAACCCAGATTCCTCAGTCTGTCTTTGTAGGAGAGGTATTCTTCCTGTAATAAGGGCTCCAGAGCTGGATGCAGTACTCCAGGTGAGAGAGCCTGGCACTAGTGTTAAGCAATCAGCAAGTTTTTAAGAGTAACAATTAGAAATCAGCAAAACCTACAGTTTCTGTTCTAAAAAAGTATAAATTACATTGCAGAGAGCTATTATCGCACCTGTTGTGTTTGGGGCAGGAGGGTGTTTATGTTTTGAATCTGTTTCTTTGACAGCGTTGGTCTGATTCAACCCCCAGTCAACAGCTGGTACTTTTTCATGCAGTCTTATTTGTCATATGGTAAGTTCAAACTGCATTAACATAGCAGACTTGTGATTTTATAACCTTAAGTACTCCATATATCTACATCTATTTCAATGCACTAGCTTGAAAAGTCGTAAAGGCCATTAAATTGCAAGCCTGAAAGTTTTCAATGGAAAATGTAAAATATTTTTGACAAACTGATAGTTCCCATGCCAACCACTTCTACAAGTCGCTGAATGCCATCATATAGCACATATGTGTATGTGTGAGCTGAGAATGCATTTTTAAACTTCCTGTCCTGCCATATGGAAGTCCCAAAATCAAATAATGTGTCTCCGTTGCCAATTTTTCTGGCAATTAAAAGTCTAAACACTTGGAAGGAAAGAAAAGAGACTGTAGCAAATAGAGACAATAAATTAATGTATTGCATTATATTTTAAGAAAGGGTTAAAAGACAACAATTAATTCCATTTGCATTTTCTATGTCTCAGTCTTTTTCCATAACCAGAAGGCCACATTTCCTCCTGAATATTAGATCTCTAGTCAATATGATTTTCTTCATTCCACTGTGTTGCAATGTACAGAATCTGGAATATTTTCCTTCATTTTCTTTATTCTCAGAGACAATTGTTTTACTAAGTTGTTTGATGGAATATAAAACAGGTATTCAGTAGCTACATTTTTAGTCACATCCTTTTTATTTTTTAAACCTGGAATATAGATTAATATTTTCAAATCAGAAAATTACTTAAAAGTTTAACTGTTTACAGTTAATTTTGCTGTGTTTAACATAGTGCCTACAAGCTTAAGTAATGGACACAAGAGTTTTAAACACTTCAGAGGAATTTAAATTTAGAAATGTAAGCATTCTTTTTCTTTCACAATGGTTCTGTTTTGGTTGATGGTCTCTTTTACTTCTGCTAATGTACAGATCAAAAGTTCTGTTAAGTTAAAAACCAGACATATACAGCTGTTTCAACTGAAGTAAGCATAATATCTTTCAGGTCATTTATGAAGTCAAAAATACTCTCTTAAGATGCTTACATGTCTTCTTTTTTAAGGATGAAATAAAAGAATCTGATTGTTTTTGTTAACTTATAACAAACTAAACTAAAGTTAAACTAAAACTTTATTTTCTCATGTTCAAGCTTTTTTATACTGCATAAACTGGTAGACAATCATCTGTGCAAAATGTGGGTCTTTACATATGTTCTAGCATTGCTTAATCACCTGAAAGTACCTTTTTTTTAACAGTTTACTGACAGAGTTTCTTACATTCTTTTACTCTTCGTTATGGGATTTTAAAGTTAAAAACAAAAGGCAAAGTATTGTATAATAAAAGATGTTGTTGAGGTAATTATATTCATTTTCACAGTGTTAATTAAATTTAAATTCTATAATACATTTCACCAAGAGAAAATAAGAGCCTGTTGCTTACTTATGCCAAGCTTTAAACATATTTTCTAACATACTGTCTGAATAATCTGCCTTTAAAATAATCTGCCTTTTAATTCCTTACATATTTTGCAGCTGCTGGAGTGCATTTTTGCAGATGGATAGTTGGCCTGTGTCAGAAGTGAAATAGCACATGTACTCTGAAAATGCTGTCTGACATGTGCCTGTTTTATGAAACAGTCATCAACTCCATCATAGATTGACACCTAAGCAGAACTTCCTTAACT